>OY829539.1:3165502-4428435 GCA_963691705.1 Viola odorata
AGGCATGAGCGAGCACGATCGAGAGGCATGAGAGGGCGTGGCCTCGAGACATGTGGGAACTTGGCTGAGAGTCATATGCGAGCTTGGCCGAGAGGCCAAGCGAGTGTGTGTCAAAGAATTATGGAAGTCTTGCTTGTCTTGCGTATAAGTGATGACCGAGGACAAGAAAAGAGAAGCCTTTACTATGAGGCGTACAACAGCGACCACGAGGTCTCGCCCTAGTCGTGCGTGTGAGCGAGAGTGGCGAAATGACTTGGGCGTTAGTCTTGGGTTTGGCTAAGCTTTAAGTGATAGATGCGAGTTGATGTTAGGTCTTGTCATGAGACACGCATGAGGTGGAATTATATGAGGGTTCTTGGAGAATACTATCGAGGACCGGGAAAATGCTAGCCTAGATGTGGGATCTAGGTGTCGTATGGGCATTGAAAAAGGTCTGTGACACTGCCACCATTGCACAACATTAGATCGAAGCCCACCATGTGCACACCAAGGCTCTATCACGCGTCACATGCCTATGCTCCATGTGACAGGTCACACATCATAGCAAAGCAGTAACTCACCCCTTGCACAAACCTCTTCAGACTCGAACCTAATATGCATGGGACCTCTCGTGCACGTGCTACCAACTTTGCTGCAGTACAATTCCAATACATTTTTCTTTTTTTACTTAACATCTTCTCTTATCTTTTTATTTCTTTTTTATTTTCTTAGAACTCCATCATTTAAAGTAATAATTAATTACATTTTTGATATGTTCATATAAATATAAATAATTAAATATAAGTTAACAAAAAGTAATTTTAAATAATTAATTTTTTTACTATAATTGTTTTTAGATAGGGGTAATAACATTTTGGACCCTGCACTCGTCCGAAATTATTTCAATGGACTCCTAATGAAAAAAATGACTAAAATAGACCCTCTACATGCTGAAATTGTTATTATGGACCCTCCGTCAATACATGGTAGTTAAATGCTGATACTGATTTAATTTTTGAATTTCTTTTTCCTTCCGAAAATATGTGTGATATGACACAAAAATGGTGCCATTTTGATTAATAAAAAATGACGGCGTTTTGAGGGTATATGATAACAATATACTTAACGCTAAGGGCATTTTCGTCTTATACCCCGCGTTAGGGGTAGAAAGTTGTTGTCCCTACCGGACAGACAACCTCGAGGCTACAGCCTCTCTCCATGCGATCAACACTGGGATGGTCAACATCGGCGAGGGGTCCCACACGTCACTTTGTCATGACACGCGGCGTTATCCCATCCCAGACCAAAATGGCGTCCCATGAGGAGCATAGGTGTTACCTTGCCAAGGTAACGCCTACCCCCATATATATCTAACGCAACGATAGCAAACCATTGACGGGGAATATCAACCACGTGACAGGCCCGTTAGCACCCTTTATGGCCGAGCCCCCCCAGAAAACACTCTACTTTTCGCCTATAAATACTCCCACAATCAAGGAAGAAGGTAAGCCTGAGATTGCTGGCCAAAGCTCTGCTACTTTCACTACCCGTACTGACTTAGGCATCGAAGTGTTTACGCCGAGGACCCCCTCCGGCGCTTTGCAGGTACACCGGACGGCCACAGACGGTGAGTCCAGGAAGCCATTTTTCCGTCTACCCTTCGGCAAAGAATTCGAATCTTATAAAATTGGTGCTTTCATTGAGAGCTTTGGTTTTATTAAGTGAGCAACCTTAATAGCCAAGCTCTATTTTTCTTGAAGACTGAAGGATTATGGCTTCTGATTCAGATCCTGCGTTGTCCTAGTCCTCTAGCCTTCCGTTTGCTACTCGTAGACGACTTTTTCCCTTCGCCACTTCTGACGCTTCTACCACAGTACAGGAAATCCCCCCCGGGAATGTTAGATTTGGGCAAACAACGGAAACGTTTATTTCCCAGACGCGTACTCCTTTCTCCCAGATAGCAGGACCCAGTTATTCTACTCCCCATTCGAGGGGACCCGCGGTAGACAGCGCGGGCAATCCTTTTATGAATTCAATATCATCTCTTCGAGCCCAGCTAGACCAGCTGATAGAGTTAGTCGCAGGATTCACGCCTCATGTTTCAGGACCTAGCGTGCCTTCTCAGATAGTTTTTACTCCACCTATCGTCACTGATCGGCCTTTGTCGCCCTGGTAGTCTAGGGGCATTCCACTGACCTTACCTGCAACATTGGGCCCCGTCAATTTCATGCAACTCGCGCATAGACACGCCGAACCTTCCGAGCAGTATAGGAGGGAAATTTCTATTTCTGAGGGAGAACGCTGACGTGACGAGTATAGAGATCATTGGAACGACAGGCGAGATGAAATGTTCAGGGACCCATCTCCAAGACACAGTGAGAGGTCGGGTAGTAGGAGGCGTCGAACCCGAACGCCAAGGAGTCGCAGCCGATCTCCCAGGCGACATGATGAATACGACTTTCGAGATCAGAGATACCCTGAGGAAAATCCTCCTCCCCATCGACCTCATGGGATTCCAGACGATAACGCTGGACACCCATTCAGCTACTGTATAAGACATCACCGAGTCAGCCGACACGTAAAACTCCCCACAGAATTATATGATGACACAAAAGATCCCATCTCCCACCTCAACAAAGTGAAAGATTTTGTACAGTTTCAAATCCATAGTGACACGGCGTTATGCCAGATTTTTGTCATGACATTATCAGGCGTAGCATGCCTCTGGTTCGAGGGGCTCCCAGCAAGGTCTATTGATAGTTTTTCTCAGTTGGAAACCAAGTTCAGGAGCTGATTTAGCATGGTTGTCCCTATCAGGAAATTCGCGGCAGCATTATTCTATATTCACCGAAAATTGCAGGAATCATTGAAGGATTTCTTGAGTCGATTTGATCTTGAAATGTCACTAACGCCAGGAGTTACCATCGATTTTGCTGTAGAGGCCTTAAAACGCAACTGTTGTTATGGGAAGTTACGAGACACGCTAATGGTGGACCCACCACTGACTTTAGATGCGCTGAGACTGAAAGCTCACAATTATGCGAGGATGGAGGAGGAGGAGAATAGAGAGAGAATTTGGAACATGCCTGTCGCGCCCCCACGAAAATTAAAAACTCGCGAGTGTGCAACAAAATTTGGGACCTTACAATGCTCAGCGTAGACAGGCGCCTCGCAACATGCAATGAAGTCGCCACCCTAATTTGGTTGCTAGGCTTTAGGGAACCTTAATCGTCATGGCATAGGAAATATAATAAGTAAAAAAAACTAAAGGCACAAAAAAAGGGTCTGGACCCCAGACAAAAGGTTCGGGGTCGTATTATGGTCTCGGGAAGGTGTTAGGCACCCGAGTCACATCCAAAAACGGTTACCGGTTGATGAGAGAGGTGTTTAAAAGGTGTTTTGATGAAAATGCGTTTTATTTTGAAAAAGGGGGGCCCTCAGAGGAATCGTCACTTTAGCCTTTTCCACAATCGGGACCGTTCAAAAATAATAAAAAAGATCTTTCGGACGGGGTTACCGTTTATCAAGATCAGTCTATTATTCTTGATCGTAACGTGATGGGACTGAATTTTCTGTAAGACTGAATGAGCGCCCTCTTATTTCATCATCGGGCCATGCATGATTAGATTGATTGCTATGTGAACCTATCATGGATTGCTAACAGAGTACCAATTTTAAATGATTGGTTTTTGAAGTGGAAAACTGATGTGGGATCGAAAGTCCCCATGTACATGCAGTCAATATATGCGAGAATTTAAAATCACATGAATATGGCATTTGAAGCGACTCTTTAAACACGTTGTTCATGTGGGTTGATTTTAATTCTAACAGTTCTATATATCATGCGTACGACTGCTATTTTACGAAAAAAGCGCTGAATAAATAAAAGGGAATCGAAAGGCGTACTTTCGAGCGAAGCTTGAATTTAAAACCTACAAAGTGAGAGTATTAGTGATAACTTGAGAAAGAAGTAAACAATTTTATGAGTGCGAAAATTTAAATGACAGTTGATTGCATACGAGAAATGATGAATTTTGCGTATACGAAAGTGAGATGCTAGGTTTGACAAAAATGATGACAGTTGTTTGTATGCGAAAAATGATGGATTTTACGCATACGAGAATTTAAATGCTGAGCTGATTTGCATGCGATAAATGATTGATTTTACGCATACGAAATTTAAATGTTGGGTTGATCGTATGTGAAAAATGATTGATTTTACACATACGAGAATTTAAATGCTATGGTGATTGCATGCGAAAAATGATTGATTTTACGCATGTGAGAATTTTAACAGTGCTACGTGATTGCATGCGAAAAATGATTGATTTTAAGCATGTGAGAATTAAAATGCTACGTTGATTGCATGCGAAAAAATGATTGATTTTAAGCATGTGAGAATCTAACATCTACGTGATTGCATGCGAAAAATGATTGATTTTAAGCATGTGAGAATTAAAATGCTACGTGATTGCATGCGAAAAATGATTGATTTTAAGCATGTGAGAATTAAAATGCTACGTTGATTGCATGCGAAAAATGACTGATTTTAAGCATGTGAGAATCTAACATCTACGTGATTGCATACGAAGAATGATTGATTTTACGCATGTGAGAATTAAAATGCTACGTTGATTGCATGCGAAAAATGATTGATTTTAAGCATGTGAGAATCTAACATCTACGTGATTGCATGCGAAGAATGATTGATTTTACGCATGGGAGAATTTAATATCTACGTTGATTGCATGCGAAAAATGATTGATTTTAAGCATGTGAGAATCTAACATCTACGTGATTGCATGCGGAGAATGATTGATTTTAAGCATGTGAGAATTAAAATGCTACGTTGATTGCATGCGAAAAATAATTGATTTTAAGCATGTGAGAATCTAACATCTACGTGATTGCATGCGAAAAATGATTGATTTTAAGCATGTGAGAATTAAAATGCTACGTGATTGCATGCGAAAAATGATTGATTTTAAGCATGTGAGAATTAAAATGCTACGTTGATTGCATGCGAAAAATGACTGATTTTAAGCATGTGAGAATCTAACATCTACGTGATTGCATGCGAAGAATGATTGATTTTACGCATGTGAGAATTAAAATGCTACGTTGATTGCATGCGAAAAATGATTGATTTTAAGCATGTGAGAATCTAACATCTACGTGATTGCATGCGAAGAATGATTGATTTTACGCATGGGAGAATTTAATATCTACGTTGATTGCATGCGAAAAATGATTGATTTTAAGCATGTAAGAATCTAACATCTACGTGATTGCATGCGGAGAATGATTGATTTTAAGCATACGAGAATTTAACAGTTGGATAATTTGCAGAAAGTAGAGAGTTGATATTTGCGGAAAATAAAACAATTGATATTTGCAGAAAATAAAGCAGTTGATATTTGCGGAAGGATTTCTAGCAGTTGTGCGAAAAATTAAAGCAGTTGATATTGCGGAAAATAAAACAATTGATATTTGCAGAAAATAAAACAGTTGATATTGCGGAAGGATTTCCAGCAGTTTTGCGAAAAATTAAAGCAGTTGATATTGCGGAAATTAAAGTGCGACCGTCCATGTAGGCGGTAAAAATAAATAACTGAATTTTTAAATTGCAGAAAATAAAGTGCGGAAATTTAAAGTGCTAAGAATTAAAACAGTTGATAAGTGCAGAAAATTAAACAGTTGATACGTGCAGAAAATTAAACAGTTGATAAGTGCAGAAAATTAAACAGTTGATAAGTGCAGAAAATTAAACAGTTGATAAGTGCGAGAAATTAACGTACGATGCGTACGAATTATTTTTACGAAAAACTTGCGATTTGAAATTTCGGAAAGAATTAAAAATCGGAGGGACCTAATTGAAAACTTTGAAAACTTGGGAGGGGGGCCAAAACTGCGTCGTGTGATGAATAGGCATGGCACTATTCATCACCCCCTCCCTTGGTCGCCGGAGCTACTGCCGGCGACCCAACTCCGGCCACACTTGGCCGTTTTGAAAAATGGACGTACCGAAATGTTCGTCTCTTCGACGACTTTCCGACCGTATAAACCTCGATTTTTAGTTTGACTCGTACAAAATTTAATTTCGAAAAAATGACCGAACCGTTAATTATCGAAAACTAATTAATTCGAACAATCTAGCCAACGATTTTCAAAACTGAAAGCATGTATTTAATCTACATTACGTATGTGAATTAATAGCACAAAAACAATCAATTTATTTGCTCAAAATCAAGCCAAACGAAATTAAAGAAAACTTGCGCAGAAAAACGGAAGATGAGCTAGAGAGAGAAAGCTCACGTTTCAAACTTTGAACTGGACGATTGTCGCTCAATATGAGCAAGCTGATCAAGAGGGAGAAGGAGCAAGGGTTTCTTGCAATTTTGGTGCCGTTTTTACGTTGAATGGGAGCTCCTATTTATAGGAGAAAATCGCGTGGAGGAGAGGGAGAAGGAGCTGCGCGTGGTGGTGTTGTTCACGCTGGCGGGGCTACGGCCGCGAGGTGGCTGGGCTAGGGGCGTTGTGATGATGGCCGAGGGGACAGGTAACGGCCGAGGGGACGGGAGCGAGCAGCTCGGTGGCTCGCTCCCCTGTTCACGCACGTCCATGGCCGTTCGCGTGTGCCATGCACCATGCCCCTTTAATTTGTCAACCGTTGATCTGGTTGACTTTTCTTGAGTTGACCAGATCAACGGTTGTGATTAAAATGCCCTTTAATTTATTTAAATGGGCTCGAGCTGAGTCCTGCGAGCAAACGCTCGGACTTTTCGATCCGAGGGTACCAGCGCGTAGAGAAAAATATGACGGTTTTAACCGTATACAGCGAAGCATGAAAATTTTGCGTTTGACGCGTTTATTTTCGCGTTCAAAAGCGCGAAACGCGGGAACGGAAAAATAAAAACGTTACGCCGAAAATTACGCGAAACGCTGTATACCGTTGCGAGCAGAAAAAAAGCTAGCAACTAGTTGATGGAAAACATTTAAAAGTCAAGCTGTGGTTCGAGCAGACTTACTCGGGTCCAATAAAAGCTCGAATAAAAATATTAATAAAATAATAAAAAATACTAAAAAATGCGTTAAAACCCTAAAAATCCTAAAATTCGTGAGATGACCAAAAATGCAGAAAAAAATAGCATACGACTGCCGGATAGTCTAAAAAATAGGATTTTTAGGGTGGAAAATAATATTAATGATAATAATGAAAATGCATGCCGAAAAATTGAAAAATGCGATTTCGAAAGCTGACGATGCTAACGACGATGCAAAAATGCAACGGAACACCTAAAAATGCTAGCGATAGTAAACTAACTACAGATGACTGTAAATCAAGTAAAAATGACAGTAAATTAAATAAATGACAGAAATGCTAAAATTGATTAAAAATGACGTCAAAATTTGGGTATCAACAGTTGCCCCCTCTTTACTGTCTTATCGAAGGATTTGATAAGCAGTAAAGACAGCCGCCCCTATATATATCCGAATTTTGGCGACACAACAGGTCTTACCTCAAACCTACAGTGATGATGTCGCTCTAGGAGGAGGTAGTTTGATTGATGCTACCACTGGGGGTAAAAGGTGATTACTTGCCGTCACTCTGGGAGGAGGAGATTGATTGCTGTCACTCTGGGATTAACAGGTGATTGCTTGATGTCGCTCTAGGAGGAGGAGATAGGTTGTTGATCCTGCAAAGATATAAGCTTAGATCTACTCGGGTATTGAGAGAAACATAAGTTGCAGGAAGTGTAAATGATGACTACTCTGCTAGGGATGAAAAGTGATTTTACGACAACGTAAATGACGGCTTCACTTGGGGGTCTGACACGCAACAGACGTTGCCTAGGGAGGATGACGCGCTATTCGTAGATGTACGAACGTTTCGCCCTAATGATGTCAACTCTAAGAGGAAGAAAATAATTATGCAGAAATGTAGAATTATGTGAAGGATATCACTCTGAGAGGGGAAGAAATGCTAAAGCTGAAAAAGGTAGATCTACGCTATGTTGTCACTCTGGGAGGAGAAGAAACGCTACGCTGGAAGCTACACTATGCTGTCACTCTGGGAGGAGGAGAATGCTATGCTGAAATCAACAGAACGTCGATTCCCGTAGGAGACGACGCGAAATGCGGAAACTTAAACTAAGGTCACTCTGGGAGGAGGAGATGCTGTGCTGGAAGCTAAACTATGTTGTCACTCTGGGAGGAGAAGATGCTATGCTGAAATGTAAAGAACGTCGATTCCCGTAGGAGACGACGCGAAATGCGGAAACTTAAACTAAGGTCACTTTGGGAGGAGAAGATGCTATGCTGGAAATTAAACTATGCTGTCACTCTGGGAGGAGAAGATGCTATGCTGAAATCTTAAAGAACGTTGATTCCCGTAGGAGACGACGCGAAATGCGGAAACTTAAACTAAGGTCACTCTGGGAGGAGAAAATGCTATGCTGGAAATTATACTATGCCGTCACTCTGGGAAGAGAAGAATGCTAATGCTAGCGGCCTTGATACGAATCTAGAATGCGTCTGCGTCCTGCTCAGGAGGTAACGACCCCCAAGACAAGACTTTCCCACGACTTGCAGCCGTAAGCAGTCCTCACCTGATATTAGTGTTTGCACTCACGCTCTGAAACAAGGCTAAGTGTTTTACACTCATAAAGATGCTACTAACATGATACATAATTTACAGTTCGTAATGTCAATCCGAGTGAATAGACTTCGAATGAAGATGCACATGCATGGGCGTTCTAATAATCGATGGGACTTTTACGGAAAAGAATGAAAGGACATGAAAAGTCCAGAAAGGAGTTTGTTTTGGGAAAAGATTGCTTTGCCGAGGAGTTGGAAGGCTTTTGATGAGTGATGCTTTGTTGATTGGCCCTGATGTGGGCGATGTTTTGCTGATTGGCCCTGATGTGGGCGATGTTTTGCTGATCGGCCCTGATGTGGGCGATGTTTTGCTGATTGGCCCTGAGGTGGGCGATGTTTTGCTTGATTGACCCTGATGTGGGCGATGTTTTGCTGATTGGCCCTAATGTGGGCGATGTTTTGCTGATTGGCCCTGATGTGGGCGATGTTTTGCTGGGGATGTCATTTTCCCGTCGGCCTGGGGCCCTTTTCTCGAGTCTTCATTGGGGGAGCGTCGTCGCTACTTTGCGGTTCGCTGCTTGCGGTGTGTCGAGTGGGGCCTTGGGCCTTCCCTGGGGAAGGATGCTTCGAGATTTCTCGAGTTGGCCTTGGGCCTTTTTTGCTCGAGTTCACTGGGGAAGGTTGCTTTGAGATTTCTCGAGTTGGCCTTGGGCCTTTTTACTTGAGTTCACTGGGGAAAGTATTCTTCGAGATTTCTCGAACTGAGTCGTCCCCGGGCTGTGCTTGCTTTGTCTCTTCGATTGTTTGTTATTCTTCGAAGGTCTCTGAGCATTTCTTTTTTCTTTTCTTTTCCCTTTTTCCTCTCTTTTTTTTTTTTTTTCTCTTGTCTCTCCCTTTTTTTTTCTTTTCTTTTTTTTCTTCTTCCCTTTTTTTTGATTTGATCTCGAAATGCAACAGAGCAGAGCAAGCACGGCCTTCATCTTGATCTCTTCCCCTTCTGTCTCGAGGCCTCGGCCTTCGTAGTTGCTGCTTCTTCGGTGATGGTCCTCAGCGATCTCTTGGTGACCTTTTCCGTCTCCTTCGTCGTGAACTTGAACTTGGCGTGCTTTTACTTCCGGCTGGCAATTTTAGCTGAAACTGCTCTTTGGCTCCCGGGGTATGAGTGATATTGTTGGTTTGGGGAGTGATGACATACATGGTGGAAAGAGTAAAGAAACGAAAAAAGTGGAGAAAATCGTAAAAGTCCCACGTCATTTCATAGCTATCCCATGTCTAATTGCGCATGTACCCTGGATATTATGCGAACTCAACTAGTATCTAGTCAGGCCCTTACACTCATGAAGGATACGCCGCGATGGCTCGAAAATGCTTACCGGGATTTGTTTGTGACTGCTTACGTCGGAACAAACCGTGGATATAAGAGCAAACAGGTAATGTCATGCATGGCACGTAATTTGGATAGATGCTTGATTTAACAGAGGGATTGAATATTGCTGACCTATGCGATGCATGAAAATGCATATAAGAGCAGTATGCTTTTGTTTTAGCCGGGCTAAAGAGGGATTTTGATCGATTTTTTTGATTTTTGATTGATTGAGGGTTTGATTGCTCAATGGTTTGATTGCTAGAAGACTTGATTGCTAGATGTGGGGGATGACCTACTTGCAACGTTCTAATGAGAACCTAAGGTTGCCCCCAGTGGGCCAGACGACCGTACTCGGCTTAAAGCTATCAAATCGAGTAAGAATGAAAACAATTTTAAATAAAAGGGGAAAGAAAGATGGACTCCCCTAAGGTGTGCAGCGGGGCCGCAAGGGCGTCTTCCACGAGCTTCACGCGGATGACAGCGAGATGCTTCCGGTCCCTGTGAGATGCAGAGGGGACAACAAACAGAGAAATTAATTTAAAACGAAAAAAAGAGATAAGTTCAGGGATTCTCCCTTCTTTTAACTCGGCTTTTCGAGGGTGCCTATGACGTGGTCCCCAGTTCCGGGATGCTTCGCTTCGGTGTGCTGATTGGTTTCTTTTTCAGCTGCTTTATGGGAACCGCTGATCCCGGTCGAAGGGAAAATGGGATCCGCACTGGGTATACTTGCTTACCGGCCCTTGCTAGACCTTTGTTGATGGGCTTAGTGATTGCTTGGGGATAAAGGGGAAAACCCTCCGTTCCCGTAATGTGCAGCGGGGCTGCAAGGGCACATGCTTACCGTCCTTATGCGGGCATCGAATGGGGGTGACCCAGTTCCTGAAAAAAATGATGCGGCAAGAACTAATGAGGAGTAAATGCGAGATGATTTTTGGCAAAAGGAATGTGATTGATAAGTTTTTAAGCTCTCCCTTTTAGACGGGCCACTCGTGGGTCATTGAGCGTGACTTAGGTCGGATGTCGATTGATGATAGCTTTGTTTTTAGATGTGTTGCTGCAGCTCTCGCCTTGGCGTGGGTGATACTTATAGCCTGGCTGTCCCTCGATTAAAGGATACACCGTATTGATCATGGTGCGGATGCCGGAACCTTCTTGAACAAGCCCGCATTAAGTATGTTGATGGTGACCCCAGGAGGACGACTTTTTGTCGTGCTTTTCCCAGGAGTTGTTGCCTGTAATGTTGCACTGTGCGACCACGGTGTTTTGGCGATGAGCTCCTCCGAATAGGTGAACGGAGATGGGAGCCGACTTTGCTAGCGTTTCGACGACTTGGCCGGCTTAGGATGAGCTTTGTGACTTTGGTTCAGCATTTAGTCCTTCGAGAACGGTTGTTCGCGATGCCGGTTGTGCTGGTCGCACTGCAGGAAAAAGAATTTCGCTTTAGATGGCGACAGTTTGCCTTAAAATCTTTCCTAATTTGCTCTTGAAGGTGGCCCGTTGCGGCCCTCCAAGAGTCGCTACGAGCGGAAGCTCCGTGGTCTTCTCGTGATGCCAAGATGAGACTATACGCCGCTGCAAAACTTAAAATTGATTAGTGGCGTTAGTCTAAGGGACGCGTCTTACGTCTCGAGCTACTCCTGGGGAGCCATCTATGCCATGCCTCCTTTTGTCATCTCACACGTTTAACGAAAGAGGATAACAAAGTTTTAAAGTCATACGCATCTCCTGAAAAAACTAGTTTCATTAATTTCAGGACGAATGTTTGTGCTAGATTTCATGATAAAACCCTATGTCCTTGGTCCGGCCGAGCGCTCAGTTCGCGACACTTCAGGCAAAGTACATCTTGACAGCATCGGCGTTCTCCGGTCTTAGGAGATCGTCTCCATCTATGTTGGTTAGCACTAGGGCACCCCCTGAGAATGCATTCTTGACCAGATATGGGCCTTCGTACCTCGGGGCTCACTTTTCTTGACTGGCCTCCTGATGAGGGAGAATTTCCTTTAGCACTAAATCCCCAGCCTCGAACTTGCGAGGTCGCACTTTCTTGTTATAAGCGTTGGCCCTTCTTTGCTGATATAATTGTGCATGGCAGATAGCGGCCAAGCATTTTTCGGGAAGGAGGTTCAACTGCTCGTACCTCACTCTTGCCCAATCTGATTCTTCTACTTCAGACTCTGCCAGGATTCTGAGAGAAAGGACTTCTACCTCAAGGGGAATTACGGCTTCCATACCGTAAACTAATGAGTAGGGAGTTGCCCCTGTAGACGTACGGGTTGCTATCCGGCAAAAATGCAGCGCGAAGGGAAGCCTGTCATGCCAGTCTTTGCGAGTGATTACCACCCTCTAGATGATCTTCTTCAGGTTTTTGTTTGATAGGTTTAAACTCAGGTTTCAATGGGACACGATGCTTGACTATCCCGGGATCAAGTCCTGGCATGTTGGCGTATGACCATGCGAATACATCGGAGTAGTCTTTGAGGAAAGAAATCAATCTTTCTCTCTGAATTGTGTCCAGGGTAGTTCCGATCTTAACCAACTTTTGATTCTCATTGCTTGCCCCCAAGCTTACTTCGTCCAATTCCTCCTGATGAGGGGTTACTTCCTTTTCTGAACTTTCCAGTAAACGGGCCAGTTCGTCAGAGATTTCGGCTTCGTCTTCGGTCGTAGCGATGATTTCTTCGCCAGTAAAGACACAGGTTTTATCATGACAATCCGACCTAACAGTCATCCTGAAATTAAAAATGCGAAAAGAAGAGATGCGTAAAATGAAAATTGCATATATATTTGATTTTTAACAGAAGGGGAACGTGAGTTCCTACAAAAAGGTTTTCGTAAGAAAACGTGCAAACATGTGTTTTTCTAAAAGAAGTAATTACGGAGAGACATCCGGAAGCATGGTGATGGTCCAGTTGCACACAGACTCCCCTGACTTCTTAACGAAAATGACTGAACCAGACGACGATCCCTCTTCTCCTAGAGTGCAGATACGGAGGTCCGATACCTTGACAGGATTTCCATTGATGGTTTCGGCGGCGAAGGGGAATGTAGTTCTGATATGGGGGATTGACATCTTGCCCCCTGGCGCAGAACGTCCGAATAGCTTAGCCAGCTGCTTTTCTTTCTTTTCTTGGGCAATTCTAACGAAATCGGCTTTGCCCGGTTGGTACCCTAACCCAAAACGGTCTCCGAAGCTCTTCGGAGGCGACCATCCTTTGGATCCTTGTAGCTTGGCGCCGAGCCATTTTCCCAATTGGAAACTTCCTTCCAGCATTGGTTTAGGGGTGGTTCCGGCTGTCTCAGATTTTGAGGCTTTGCCCACAAGGGACCCCTCCTTGATCCAGTCTGTGTTGACGATTTCGAAGGCTTGGAACGAGCTCTCCAAGGTTTCGGCAGTTTCGATGTAAGGCACGGAGGCGTGCTTAGCCAAGATCAGGGCCTCTTCTGCCTTTATCGTGACTAAGGCATTATCCTTGACGTACTTGAGGCACTGATGCAGAGAAGAGGGGACTGCCCCTGCTGAGTGGATCCAAGGTCGTCCCAGTAGCATGCTGTAAGCAGGTTGGATTTCCATGATCTGGAATGTCAGGGCGAAGGTGTGGGGCCCAATGACCATGTCCAATTCGAAGTTTCCGATGATCTCTCGAGTGGTGCCATCGAAAGCCCTAGCCATCATTCCGCTAGGTTTCATGTGAGAGAAATCGACCGGTAGTTGCTCGAGGACGTGCCTGGGCATGACATTCAGCGCGGACCCATTGTCGATGAGGGCCTTGGCTATGACGTGTCCCTTACATTCTACCGTGATGTATAGGGCCTTGTTGTGATCTTTTCCTGAGGGGTCGATCTCTTCTTCAGAGAAGGAAATGCCGTTGAGGGCCTGAATCCTTCCGACAAGGTTTTCCACCCCTTCTGTAGTGATATCCTTAGTTACGAAGGCTTACTTCAAGACTTTCAGGAGAGCTTGGCGATGAGCCTCTGAAGTAAGTATCAGCTCCATGATGGAAATGCGAGCTGGGGTTTTCTTCAGTTGTTCGATGATGCTGAACTCGCTCTGTTTCATGATTTTGAGGAACTCAGCCGTCTCGTCCGCGGTTACAGGTTGGCTCAAACCTTGTGTTTCCTCTATCGTTTCCTCGCGAATCACAGGGTTTTTCCCTTTAGCTTGTCGTTGCTTCTCTACTTCCTCCGAGATGTAACATCTCCCGGTGCGGGTCATGCCCCCGATATGAGAGGTTTCACCGATAGTGGGTCCTATTGGCGTGACTGTAGGAGGGGTGGTGACTACCGTGTACCCGTAGTCGAATGGGACCGCGTGCAAGTCTCGGCTAGGAGTATTCACAGCTAATGTGAACACTACCTTGCGTGGGGTTGTGGAGGTGTCCCCTGTCTGAGCCACATATTCGAAGGAATATGGTGCTGGAGAGTGGTCCCCGATGGCATTGATGGTTCCTCGGGCTTCTCCTTTAGTTTGGATGACTCCGAATGTGGTGAGTTGCTTGACTTTTTGCCGAAAGAGTCCACAATCCTGGATGTCATGCTTGCTTTTCCCTTGGCAGAAGAGGCATTGGGCCTGATTATTCCCCGGGAATGGTAGATAAGCGTTGTTAGCTAGAGCGAAGAACAACTCTTCGTTGGGTGTTTCTTCCATCGAAGGGCGAGGAAGGTTGATTCCTACGGAAGCAATGTCGCCCATCCCCGAATTATGGTGCGGTAGGGGACCCATTGTCACAGCAGGATCCTTTGCTAATCCATGGGGCGAGATTCGCCCTTGTTTAGTTAGGTGCTCGACCTTTTCTCTAAAGGCAGAACAATCCTCCAAGGAGTGTCCTCTGGTTCCGGCGTGATATTCGCAGCTAACCTTTGGATCATACCAGCTAGGGTAAGGAGTGGATTGAGACGGGAGTGGGGATGGCATAATCTGTCCCTCTGCCAAGAGGCTTGTGTAGATTTCCTTCAAAGGAAACAGAGGGAGCGACCACATCGGTAAAGGGCATGATTCGGAGTCTGAGGGTTCCCAAGAAGGTAGTGATGGTGCTGGGCCACCATAGGAGGGTGGCGCCGAATACCTGACGAGGTAATCGAATCTCCCAGAAGGTTGGCCCAAAGTATCAATCTCGCGATCGCCCTCGTCGCGGCGTTTGGAGAATCGTTTGCCCGACGAAGTCGATCCCTTCTTTCGGAGGATTAGGAGTGGAGTTCCCTTGGCGTTATGCGAGATAGGAAATCCGTCTCCGATGGCGTTAATGGATCTTCCCTCGTGGGTTGCTTTCTAGGTTTGGATCACCCCGAGATGCGAGAGTTGTACCACCTTTTCTGCGAACACCTTGCAGTTTTGGATTTTGTGATCGTCGCTTTCCTCGCAGTACATGCAGCCACTTGGATTGCTCTCCGAGTATGGCAAGTGTCCTCCTCGAGTTAGGGCCAGGAAAAGTTGTTCCTGTGGCCAGCTTGATGCGGAAAAGAGAAGGTCGTTTCTTTCTCCTGCCGAGATGGCGTTCACTCCTCCCTTTCCCTGGGCATGATTGGGAAGAGGGTTGGTGGATGTGTTGGGTCCTTTTGCTAACCCTTCGAAAGATACCCACCCACTCTTGATCAAGTGTTGGACTTTGGCTTTAAATGCAAAGCAGTTTTCCAGAGTGTGACCTGGGGCTCCAGCGTGGTATTCACACCTCGCGTTGAGATCATACCACTTCGGGTAAGGAGGCAATTGAGGCTGAGCCGGCACCGGTACGATCTGTCCGGCTGCCAAGAGATGTTTGTAGATTTCTCCTACAGGAAGAGGAAGAGGAGGTGGAGGCTCTCGGCTCCACCGATTGTTTGTCGTGTTTTGGTTATTTGGGTTTTTTAGTGGGTTATATGGCTTGGGTTGCATGGGTTGTGATGCTTGTACTGATGGGAAATGCGTAGGGCTTTGAGGCGCGATATTGGCAACAGGCGGCGAGGTGAAAGGAAAGTAGGTAGGTTGATATAATGACGGCAGAGGGTAGGGCGATGGCGATAAATAAGGTGGAGGTGGTGGAAATGGCTACCCCTGATGAGCTTGGGGAGCCACAAATCCAACGTCTCTTTTTATGATAGGTGTTTTCCTGGGCGCAGATTCCGATGCTGACGGCAAGATTCGTCCTGACTTAATTCCTTGCTCGACTCTTTCGGCAATTAGGACCATATCGGAGAAGCTATTTGAGGGGTTTGAGATCAGGTAGGTGTAGTAGGGAGCCTTGAAGGTGTGCAAGAAGATCGACAGGAGTTCCTTGTCGCTTAAGGGTGGAGAGATCCGTGAGGCCACCTCCCTCCATCTCTGAGCATAGGTTTTTACGGACTCGCCGACTTTCTTTTCCATGTTTTGCAGATCAGCGCGGTCGGGTGCTACCTCCATATTGAACTTATATTGCCGGTAGAATGCGTCGGATAAGTCTCTCCATGTCCTGATCCTGGCTCGATCTAGCCCCATATACCATGTCAGGGCGTGCTTGGTCAAGCTTTCCCGGAAGAGATGAATCAACAACGGCTCATTGTGGATTACCTCTGCCATCTTGTTGCAGTATGCTCTGAGATGGGTCTTTGGGCACTCTACCCCAGTATATTTTTCGAAGTAAGGGATTTTGTACTTCGGGGGTACGACAATCCTGGGGACCATACACATATCGGCAGGGCCGGTAGGGTCAAATGGATCAGCCCCTTCAATTGCTCGGAGCCTTTCCTCAAGTAGGTTTAGCCGATCATTTTTCGGTTGCTCGGCCCCGATGGGGTTGGAACCGAAGGGTAGTGCCAGTCCTTATGAGAACTGCGGTTGTGCTGAGTTGAAAGTGAGGAGCTGAGTTCCCACAGGTCCGGGAACTGTGCTCGGAGGAATAGGAGGGAGATACGGATTCTCTGGGTGGGCTTGGCTCTTGCTGGGGTCCACAGCAGGGTTGATTGAAAGGTGCTGAAGCGACGGGGAGATCTCTTCACCCGCCTTAACTGGAGGACTTGCAGCGTTGGGTACAGTGAAGGGACTAACCCATCTCCAACGGCCCGGGGGGCCGGACAGGGGTGGTAGTACCGAAGGTCCTGCGTCGGTGAGTAAAGGGGAAGGTCTGTTTGTTTGAGGGGGATCGAAACCCGGTGGAAACTCGGTGACAGCTTCATCTCTTTCCTTTTCGGCCCTGGCGGCCCTTTCCGTAGTGATCCTAACTTGCTCCTCTAACTCAGCAATTCTAGCGGTCAATGCTTCATCGGTCTTGGCCGGTTCAGTCATTTTTCACTTTTGAAGTCTAGTCAAAGGGAGCCTGTGCGGAGTAGCTTGCTTCCGAGGAGCTATGGTGAACCTGAAAAAAGGGAAAAAACACAAAAACAGTGAGTATAAATGAAGATACACCGGTGATGTGCAATCCCGAGGTCTCCACATTTGCTCATTCGCTTTTCTGGCTTGTACTTTCATTTGATATTTTCAGGGTGGTCGCGGAGGCGAGATATCCTGGTCGTTGGCGAGATACGAAGGAAGCCTCTATACATTCCAACGATATGACGCAAATCTGAGATGCTAACGGCGAAACCCAAATCAGCAGGGGCAACCAACGCCGTCATGCTAGGGGGATCTCTTTTCACATTATGCTTTCAACGTTGTAGGGCCTGATGCCTAGTGAACCCAACCAAGGGGAGGGACGTCGATCTATGCTATGAACTCGGAAGTTCTTGTGATAAACTAAAAGGATAGGGTCATGAGCGAGGGCTACTTGGCTATATATTGCTTGGTCTGATTTTTCTGGTTTTTTAGTGAAAAGATTGTGTTTATCTCGGAGGGATTTTCTTTTTCTTTTTGCGATGGTCTTTTGAGTTGTATTTGGGATGGATAATTGATATGAAAAAGATAGGCAATTTTAATAAATATTCGAAAGAGTACGACTTTATTAAAGTGTTTACAAAAGTATGGTAAACTTGCCAACTACCTAAGTTCATCAAAAATGGCTAAGATAGATGAAATTAGGGGTCCTAGCTAAAAGAAAAGGTTTGCCGATATCCGAGCCTTTCCCTAAAGGCGTCAATCCTGGGCGTCAGAGTTCTCCTGCCAAAGGTACTCCATCGAAGCCATCTCCCCTTTCTGCATTTCTATCTCAGCTTCTAAGGCGGTAATTCGGTTTTGCAATGCCTGGCTCTTCCTATCTCCTAGATCTGCTCGAGTAGTCAAGACCCTTATCGTTGAATCCTTGTCTTGGATTATGGCACTCGATGCTTCTTTTTTGCGGGTTTCACTGCCCAAGCGTTCGTTGAAGGCCCTGAGGGCCACCTTCTGTTTTACTACTTGTATCCGGACAAAATCCCTATGACGCCGGTGTACCTCATTCTTCTGGACTTCTGCGTAGCATTGACGTGCTTCGGCAGTATCTCTTTCCTCTGTCATTAGATCTCGCTCTTCCTGCGCTGCTCGCATTCGTTCTACCACTTGCGCGTAAGCCATGGCATCCATTCCTCCACTTACTGGCGATTCTCCTTCCTCTTCTATCGGTTTCTGATTTTCTGGGTGAGGCAAGACATTGCCGTTGACTCGATGCAACCTCCACTGTGGATATTGCGGTATTGTTGCGGCAGGGGCGATACGTCCTTTGAGACAAAAGGGGTTGGCCCAGTCTAGGGCGTACAACTGGATGTTCTGATTCTCTCCGGTGTGTGGTAGATCCGTTTTCGTCATGCCGAATGTTACTGGAATGATCTGGGTGATGCAAAACTGCCTGAGTACGAGGGCAGGGCAGTAGTGAGCACATCCCCAAGCTCCGATTAGAGGAACCCAAGGTAGGGGTCCGCAGCAGACGATAGGATCGGAGGTTCGTAGCCACTTGGCATGCCAACTGAAGTCTTCCTCTGAGAGGTTGATGAATCGGTTGATCCAGACGTCTTTATTTTCCATCTCCCATTTATCTGTGGTCATTGCATTGATAACTCTGAGCAGAGGGCACGACCTGATGTAGCTCTCGAAGAAGATGGATTGATCAGGAATTTGCTTGAAGTGGCTGATCAACCATACTGTCAGTAGCTGGGCGCAGCAGGTGAGCCTCCCTTTCCCCTTCCTTCGGCAGGAGTCTAAGGAACGAAAGGTCTCGGCCAAGATGGCTGTTGTAAGATTGATGGCATTTACCTCCATCTCGTAAAAGATGTTGGCTGCTGAAGAGTCGATGGCATTTCTCATCCTCGGAAAAAGGACGAATCCTACAATGGCGAAGGCCAGAATCCTTAAGCGCCTAGCCCCATTTGATAGCTGAAATCGTGCCTCGATATCCGACCAACACCAAACGTAGTCACCCTCCTTGACACGAGTAGGGATTCCTAATAGCTTGTCGAGTCTTATTTTTACACTTGCAGAGTCAAGTCGGACATTCTGGTAGATGATTGATATGGGTGATGTGAAGCACATCAAAGTTGAGTACTCCTCGAGTGTAGGAGTTAAGTCCACTCCTTTGTCAAAAGAGAAGCAATGATAGTAGGAGTCCCAGAACTTCAGAGCTGCCCTGATACAACCCCAATCGGCCTTGACATCCACTAGGGTCAGTAGCTTTCCATAACTACCCTCAAACTGAGTCTCTTCGTCTTCAGTCAGCTCATTCCTTAACATCCGAATCCTAGTCAAATCAAAGTCTACAACCTCTACTTTGATTTTAGTGGTGATGTCAGGGGCGAATCCCCGTTCTAACAGATCTCCTCGGGCAGCTTGATCGTCGAAGCTTCGTCCCCCGAAAATATCAAATGAAAGTAACGTAGGTGCTGTCATGGTGAATGAGCAAAATGGGCCCTGTAGGACAAACATCAAAATTTCTAAGTGCTAAGTAAATGGTGTGTGTGAGAAATCCACAGTTTGTATAACAGGAAAAATCACGTCATCATACCAACAAGATAAATAGCCACGATAAACAGGTATAATCATGATGCACGTGCTGGGGCTCTGATTCCGACACCTCTAACTGGCTTGAATGGTTCCCGGATGATACCATGAAAAGGTCCCTAAAGTGTCGTCTAGCGTCCCCGATTCCTTACGAAATCGAGTAATCCTTTCAACTGGCTTTAGGGGTTCATCCGAGTTGGGATTGGTGAACACTACCTAGGACATGTGTCCTAGGGCGTCACTACTACCCTCCTATTTTGGTATTGGTCCCCTGGGTGTAGGGCGCTATGATATGCATATGACAATTGATAAAGTAAATAAATGAACAGATCAGCAATTGATCAAAGCAAATAAATAAACACATAAACACCTCTCTAAAAAAGACAAAACCGGCTCCGACCCAAAAAGTCCCCAGTGAAGTCGCCAAACTGTCGCGCCCCCACGAAAATTAAAAACTCGCGAGTGTGCAACGAAATTTGGGACCTTACAATGCTCAGCGTAGACAGACGCCTCGCAACATGCAATGAAGTCGCCACCCTAATTTGGTTGCTAGGCTTTAGGGAACCTTAATCGTCATGGCATAGGAAATATAATAAGTAAAAAAAACTAAAGGCACAAAAAAGGGGTCTGGACCCCAGACAAAAGGTTCGGGGTCGTATTATGGTCTCGGGAAGGTGTTAGGCACCCGAGTCACATCCGAAAACGGTTACCGGTTGATGAGAGAGGTGTTTAAAAGGTGTTTTGATGAAAATGCGTTTTATTTTGAAAAAGGGGGGCCCTCAGAGGAATCGTCACTTTAGCCTTTTCCACAATCGGGACCGTTCAAAAATAATAAAAAAGATCTTTCGGACAGGGTTACCGTTTATCAAGATCAGTCTATTATTCTTGATCGTAACGTGATGGGACTGAATTTTCTGTAAGACTGAATGAGCGCCCTCTTATTTCATCATCGGGCCATGCATGATTAGATTGATTGCTATGTGAACCTATCATGGATTGCTAACAGAGTACCAATTTTAAATGATTGGTTTTTGAAGTGGAAAACTGATGTGGGATCGAAAGTCCCCATGTACATGCAGTCAATATATGCGAGAATTTAAAATCACATGAATATGGCATTTGAAGCGACTCTTTAAACACGTTGTTCATGTGGGTTGATTTTAATTCTAACAGTTCTATATATCATGCGTACGACTGCTATTTTACGAAAAAAGCGTTGAATAAATAAAAGGGAATCGAAAGGCGTACTTTCGAGCGAAGCTTGAATCTAAAACCTACAAAGTGAGAGTATTAGTGATAGCTTGAGAAAGAAGTAAACAATTTTATGAGTGCGAAAATTTAAATGACAGTTGATTGCATACGAGAAATGATGAATTTTGCGTATACGAAAGTGAGATGCTGGGTTTGACAAAAATGATGACAGTTGTTTGTATGCGAAAAATGATGGATTTTACGCATACGAGAATTTAAATGCTGAGCTGATTTGCATGCGATAAATGATTGATTTTACGCATACGAAATTTAAATGTTGGGTTGATCGTATGTGAAAAATGATTGATTTTACACATACGAGAATTTAAATGCTATGGTGATTGCATGCGAAAAATGATTGATTTTACGCATGTGAGAATTTTAACAGTGCTACGTGATTGCATGCGAAAAATGATTGATTTTAAGCATGTGAGAATTAAAATGCTACGTTGATTGCATGTGAAAATGATTGATTTTAAGCATGTGAGAATCTAACATCTACGTGATTGCATGCGAAAAATGATTGATTTTAAGCATGTGAGAATTAAAATGCTACGTGATTGCATGCGAAAAATGATTGATTTTAAGCATGTGAGAATTAAAATGCTACGTTGATTGCATGCGAAAAATGACTGATTTTAAGCATGTGAGAATCTAACATCTACGTGATTGCATGCGAAGAATGATTGATTTTACGCATGTGAGAATTAAAATGCTACGTTGATTGCATGCGAAAAATGATTGATTTTAAGCATGTGAGAATCTAACATCTACGTGATTGCATGCGAAGAATGATTGATTTTACGCATGGGAGAATTTAATATCTACGTTGATTGCATGCGAAAAATGATTGATTTTAAGCATGTGAGAATCTAACATCTACGTGATTGCATGCGGAGAATGATTGATTT
Organism: Viola odorata; assembly: GCA_963691705.1. Taxonomy (NCBI): domain Eukaryota; kingdom Viridiplantae; phylum Streptophyta; class Magnoliopsida; order Malpighiales; family Violaceae; genus Viola; species Viola odorata. The sequence goes on from OY829539.1 coordinate 3,187,458, forward strand.
TAAGCATGTGAGAATTAAAATGCTACGTTGATTGCATGCGAAAAATGATTGATTTTAAGCATGTGAGAATCTAACATCTACGTGATTGCATGCGAAAAATGATTGATTTTAAGCATGTGAGAATTAAAATGCTACGTGATTGCATGCGAAAAATGATTGATTTTAAGCATGTGAGAATTAAAATGCTAAGTTGATTGCATGCGAAAAATGACTGATTTTAAGCATGTGAGAATCTAACATCTACGTGATTGCATGCGAAGAATGATTGATTTTAGGCATGTGAGAATTAAAATGCTACGTTGATTGCATGCGAAAAATGATTGATTTTAAGCATGTGAGAATCTAACATCTACGTGATTGCATGCGAAGAATGATTGATTTTACGCATGAGAGAATTTAATATCTACGTTGATTGCATGCGAAAAATGATTGATTTTAAGCATGTAAGAATCTAACATCTACGTGATTGCATGCGGAGAATGATTGATTTTAAGCATACGAGAATTTAACAGTTGGATAATTTGCAGAAAGTAGAGAGTTGATATTTGCGGAAAATAAAACAATTGATATTTGCAGAAAATAAAGCAGTTGATATTTGCGGAAGGATTTCCAGCAGTTGTGCGAAAAATTAAAGCAGTTGATATTGCGGAAAATAAAACAATTGATATTTGCAGAAAATAAAACAGTTGATATTGCGGAAGGATTTCCAGCAGTTTTGCAAAAAATTAAAGCAGTTGATATTGCGGAAATTAAAGTGCGACCGTCCATGTAGGCGGTAAAAATAAATAACTGAATTTTTAAATTGCAGAAAATAAAGTGCGGAAATTTAAAGTGCTAAGAATTAAAACAGTTGATAAGTGCAGAAAATTAAACAGTTGATACGTGCAGAAAATTAAACAGTTGATAAGTGCAGAAAATTAAACAGTTGATAAGTGCAGAAAATTAAACAGTTGATAAGTGCGAGAAATTAACGTACGATGCGTACGAATTATTTTTACGAAAAACTTGCGATTTGAAATTTCGGAAAGAATTAAAAATCGGAGGGACCTAATTGAAAACTTTGAAAACTTGGGAGGGGGGCCAAAACGGCGCCGTGTGATGAATAGGCATGGCACTATTCATCACCCCCTCCTTTGGTCGCCGGAGCTACTGCCGGCGACCCAACTCCGGCCACACTTGGCCGTTTTGAAAAATGGACGTACCGAAATGTTCGTCTCTTCGACGACTTTCCGACCGTATAAACCTCGATTTTTAGTTTGACTCGTACAAAATTTAATTTCGAAAAAATGACCGAACCGTTAATTATCGAAAACTAATTAATTCGAACAATCTAGCCAACGATTTTCAAAACTGAAAGCATGTATTTAATCTACATTACGTATGTGAATTAATAGCACAAAAACAATCAATTTATTTGCTCAAAATCAAGCCAAACGAAATTAAAGAAAACTTGCGCAGAAAAACCGAAGATGAGCTAGAGAGAGAAAGCTCACGTTTCAAACTTTGAACTGGACGATTGTCGCTCAATATGAGCAAGCTGATCAAGAGGGAGAAGGAGCAAGGGTTTCTTGCGATTTTGGTGCCGTTTTTACGTTGAATGGGAGCTCCTATTTATAGGAGAAAATCGCGTGGAGGAGAGGGAGAAGGAGCTGCGCGTGGTGGTGTTGTTCACGCTGGCGGGGCTACGGCCGTGAGGTGGCTGGGCTAGGGGCGTTGTGATGATGGCCGAGGGGACAGGTAACGGCCGAGGGGACGGGAGCGAGCAGCTCGGTGGCTCGCTCCCCTGTTCACGCACGTCCATGGCCGTTCGCGTGTGCCATGCACCATGCCCCTTTAATTTGTCAACCGTTGATCTGGTTGACTTTTCTTGAGTTGACCAGATCAACGGTTGTGATTAAAATGCCCTTTAATTTATTTAAATGGGCTCGAGCTGAGTCCTGCGAGCAAACGCTCGGACTTTTCGATCCGAGGGTACCAGCGCGTAGAGAAAAATATGACGGTTTTAACCGTATACAGCGAAGCATGAAAATTTCGCGCTTGACGCGTTTATTTTCGCGTTCAAAAGCGCGAAACGCGAGAACGGAAAAATAAAAATGTGACGCCGAAAATTACGCGAAACGCTGTATACCGTTGCGAGCAGAAAAAAAGCTAGCAACTAGTTGATGGAAAACATTTAAAAGTCAAGCTGTGGTTCGAGCAGACTTACTCGGGTCCAATAAAAGCTCGAATAAAAATATTAATAAAATAATAAAAAATACTAAAAAATGCGTTAAAACCCTAAAAATCCTAAAATTCGTGAGATGACCAAAAATGCAGAAAAAACTAGCATACGACTGCCGGATAGTCTAAAAAATAGGATTTTTAGGGTGGAAAATAATATTAATGATAATAATGAAAATGCATGCCGAAAAATTGAAAAATGCGATTTCGAAAGCTGACGATGCTAACGACGATGCAAAAATGCAACGAAACACCTAAAAATGCTAGCGATAGTAAACTAACTACAGATGACTGTAAATCAAGTAAAAATGACAGTAAATTAAATAAATGACAGAAATGCTAAAATTGATTAAAAATGACGTCAAAATTTGGGTATCAACAATACCCCAAGACACGCATCCGGCTCCTAATGCCCATGCTAACGCGACTCCTGATATGCGCCCAAGCGATGACTATGGCCAGCGAAAAGACCACATCCCCAAGACCTCAAACCGGCAGAGGGGTAACTTCTCAAAAGGAAGATCCGAGAATTCCCCTACCAGAAGACAAGCGGATCCACCAAAGGGCCGAATATACGACCCTGACCTTCCTTCTCTCATACTTCCAAGAGCAGAAATTTTAGCAATCGTCCAGCAACGGAACCTGCCTATCCATTATCCAGCTCCTGTGAAACAAGGAGTAATTATGGGAGGAAGGGAAAATGCATTTTGTAAGTTCCACAAAGTCAAGGGACATTCGACAGACTGTGTAGAGAGCTAAAACTAGCGATAGATCGCCTTGTAGAGGAAGGTTACCTTGGAGAGTTCGCCACCAAGGCAAGAGAAGAAGCCAGGAACGATCTAGAGGATAGAACAACGGACAACAGACAAACACCTTCTCGCGCCACAGGAGCTAATGCCACCCCTATCGGAAGAGGTAGGGAAACACTCGCAGTCCATGACTACAATGTTCCTATGATTAATATCATCGCGGGTGGAGCGCCCTACCTTGATGAAGCTATACAGCTAACGCCCAGTTCAGGAGAGAAACACAAACGAGAGAGCACGCTAGTAAAAAGTGAGGCGATAAGTGCTTTAGATAGGATGGTATTGTCCTTCTCAGAAGAAGACGAGAGAGGTTTTATTTTCCCACACAACGACGCATTGGTAGTCACGCCCGTTATCGGTAATCATGGAGTTAGGAGAACCCTTATTGATAATGGAAGTGTGGTGAATCTGTTCTTGCTTGAGGCATACAACCTAATGAAGAGTCCTGACGGTGAGCTAACGCCTTGTAAAAAGCCAATAATTGGAGTAGACGGGGTCCCAATCCCGGTAACAGGAATTACATCGCTACCAGTATATTTTAGAGAGGACACATCCAAACGGTCGGAGGAATTATTATTCTTGGTTGTAGACCTATCACTGCCCTATAACGCTATACTCGGGTCGCCATACCTCAACCCCTTTGGAGCTGCAATATCGCAAAAACACCTAAGGATGAAATATCCTTCATGGGATGGAGTAGTCTCGATTAAAGGAGACCTGAAGTTAGCTGCCGAGTGCTACTTACTCATGACCCAAAAGAGTTGCGACCGTTACGTATGCGTAGCGGATGATCCCTTTGAAGATAGAGAGGAAAAGCGCACTCAACCAGTAGACAAGATGATGTCAGTCCCCGTTAGCGGAGTCAAGGAAGCAAACTTTCTGGTTAGCGAAAAATTGAGCTCAGAGGAAAACGCACAGTTAGCTCAATTATTGAACAAGTACAAATGAGAATTTGCATGGAAGCCAGCAGATATGCCTGGAATTTCACGAGAAGTAGCGGAACACCGACTAAACGTGAGAATGAAATGAAATGAAATAATGGTGAGACTAGGGAAACGAACATAACATGGCTCAAGGGTGTCTATACAAAGCAAAGACCTTCTCTTCTTCATTAATAAAGATAAAGAGGTAAAATGCACTCTTTGAATGGTACTTGATTCATAAAGAATGAATCCTTTGGCTTTTGGTTAGAAGTTATACGGACTTTAGAAAAGGAAATGCCACGCTCGAGATATGGGGCCGTTCTAATCGAAGGGGCATACCTCTCGGCCCTTCTATGGTAAGACCAATGCACCAGCCAACCAGTGTGGCAGCGAACACGCTGTGCTGTAAGCTAAGCTGTTAACCTTGTAGACAGAGGAGATATAGAAAGTGTGCCGCGCGCGATTCATAAGATTCTATAGTAGCACCAGTATATTATTTTATTTAACTTAGCCTGCCTCTCCCATCATATTATGATCGAACTAACCAACCTAGATCTGCCCTCGCAAGTCTCTATGCATTTTGGGAGCAGCTCCCGCACTACAACCAATCAAAATTTTATTCAGATCGATATATCATGTGATGATGCTAAACTGAAACCAAGATAGAGAGAGAGGGCTGCTTTTTGGCTCTTCGAGACAAAAGCACTCATAGGAATGGTGCTAGTTCCCATGTTCCTTCTAGTCTCGTTTGGTTTCGAGAGCCTCCCCCTCCCCGTCCTTACTCGTCTTTTGAAAGTCGTCATCCTGGATTTTTTTTGTATGCCGGGGAAAGTCAAGTGCCTCACCTTTCTACATCAATCTTTTTTTATAAATTGGATATGGATAAAGAATTCTAAAAATAGAAAGAATCTAAATAAAGGGCCGAAGGGAAGGGGGGCCACTACTTCTTCATTTAGGGGGGAGACTAGCCTCATTACTTCCCACTGGGCGAGAGGTGGACCTAAGCCACCTACCCACTCATCAATCACGGTCTTCAGCTGATTTGAACTGATAGACCCCTACTGTATTGGAATTAGGCGCCCGTCTTTTTACTGTTGTCAAAGAATCTCTTCAATCTTTGAATTTACTCTATGTTAGAACATTTCAGTGAATGCTATTCTGATCTAAGCGGTCCTATTATCTGTCACGTGCTAGGAAGCATTACTCCTCTTTTCATTCCAAATTCGAGAATACGACCGATACGATTGATTGGTCTCTGTGCCTCTCTTATTACTTTTTTGTATTCCCCTGTTCCTCGGATACATTTCGATCCTTCTACGGCCAAATCTCAATTTGTGGAAAGCCTTCGATGGCTTCCTTATGAGAACATCAATTTTTATTTGGGTATAGACGGTTTATCTTTATTCTTCGTGATATTGACCACATTTCTGATCCCTATTTGCATTTTAGTGTGTTGGTCTGGTATGAGAAGTTATGGGAAAGAGTATATTACAGCATCTCTAATTCGTGAATTTCTAATGATCGCTGTGTTCCGCATGCTGGATCCTCTATTATTCTATGTTCTTCCCGAAAGCATGTTAATTCCTATGTTGTACGGAGCTAAGCATCTTCTATTCATTGGGATAAAGCTTTTCCTATGCAGGGGCTTTGTGCAGTAAACCCCCTACGGACGGTCGTCCGTCGTCGTAAAGTAGTCGCTGGCCCTAACGCTAAGCTTGTTCAGCAAAAACGGCGAGTTTTCTCTCTAGAAAAGGTAGTAGCCATCGAGAAAGAAATATCGAAACTTATGGACGCTGGTTTCATTCGAGAAGTCCAATACCCAACATGGTTGGTTAATCCTATCTTAGTCCCAAAATCTAACGGAGATTGGTGTATGTGCATTGATTTTACTGATTTGAATGACGCGTGTCCCAAAGATTGCTACCCTCTTCCTCGAATCGATCAGTTGGTCGACCAAACTGCTGGGTACGCCTATCTAAGCTCCTTAGACGCCAATTCGGGATATCACCAAATCCCCATGGTTGTGGAAGATGAAGAAAAGACTGCCTTCATCACTCCAAAGGCCACTTATTGCTATACGGCGATGCCGTTTGGACTGAAAAATGCTGGGGCAACCTTCCAGCGTATGGCAAACAAAGTTTTTGAGAAACAGATTGGAAAAATGTAGAGGCCTACGTGGAAGATATATTAGTCAAAAGCCAAAGCTTCAAGGACCACTTAGCTGACTTGGAAGAAGTCTTTAGCGTGATGAAAGAATACAAGATGAAGTTGAACCCCCGTAAATGCATGTTTGCATTCCAAACAGGCAAATTCTTAGGCTACATGGTTAGTCAGAAAGGCATACAACCTAACCCTTCGAAGGTAAAGGCTATCCAGGATATGATATCTCCTCGAACCGTAAAGGAAGTGCAAAAGCTCACAGGGCGTGTCATCGCGTTAGGACGGTTTATTTCTAAACAAGGTGAAAGATGCCTACCTTTCTTCAAGGTTATCCGCAAGAAAGCTCCCTTCGGATGGACAGAAGAATGCGAGGAAGCGTTTGCTGGCATAAAAGCCTACCTTTCATCCGACCTGGTGCTAACGAGACCTGAATTGGGTGATGCCTTATATTTGTACCTGGGCGTTGCTGACGAGGTGGTCAGTGTTGTCCTCGTACGAAGCGATAGACATATTCATCATCCCGTATTCTTTGTCAGTCACAAACTGAAAGATGCCGAGTTACGGTACGCTCGCATTGAGAAAATAGTGTTTACCCTAGTACAGGCAACGCAGAAGATGGATCGGTACTTCCAAGCTTATCCTGTTATAGTACTCACTGATCAGCCATTGAGGAAAATTTTGAGGAAACCCGAGTCTTCAGGAAGAATGTTAATTTGGGTAATCGAACTCGAACAATATGGGTTGCAATACAAGGCCAGACCGTCCATTAAAGCCCAAGCGTTAGCAGACTTCATAGCAGAGTGCACATTTACACAAGATCCACCGACGGATCCACCAGAAGAGGAGGTGAAGGGCTCAGACCTCCCGTCCCCAGACACATACACTAACTCGGAAGCCTCCATACCTAAAGATGTTTACTATGGGGAGATACCTGTACCTTCTTTCATGGAAGAACAAGTGTCGCTTTGCGTGGAAGAAGTGGAGAACGATTGGAGAATTCCCGTTGTAAAATATTTAAAGCATGATGAGTTGCCAGCAGATAACGCTGAAAAAAAGAAAGTTTTGAAACAAGCGGCACGATGCACATACTACAATGGGGAGCTGATTCGGAGATGTTTCTCCCATCCAGCTGCAAAGTGCACAACGAAGCAGGAAGGCCTCCACACCTTGCGAGAAATCCATGAAGGAATATGTAACATGCACGTAGCTGGTGACACCCTGGCAACACAGGTTTTTCAGTCGGGATTCTACGAGCCCACTATTCACAGAGATTGTCACAACTTTGTAAAAACCTGTCAGAAATGTCAGGAATACGCTAAGATCCCCCGAAAACCTGCCGCGCAAATTTCAGAGATAGTCGCTCCTTGCTCGTTTGCCAAATGGGGAATAGATATTTTGGGCCCGTTTCCAAAAGCCAGGTCTCAATTGAAATTTGTGGTCGTGACGGTAGACTATTTCACAAAATGGGCAGAAGCAGAAGTGGTAGCCAACATCACCACTGAAAAAATCTGGCATTTCTTCAAGTATCAAGTCATAATACGATTCGGGATACCTCGCATACTGGTCAGCTACAATGGAACGCAATTTACGAGCCAATTTTTTAGAAATCAGTGCGCAGAATTTTAGATCGAACAAAGATTCTCTTCCGTAGCGCACCCACAAACAACGGTTAGGCAGAAGTCACCAATCGCGGCATTCTCAGAGGCATCAAAAGAAACTTGGAAGGTTCTAAAAAGAAATGGGCAGACGAACTGCCATACGTGATGTGGGCATATCGCATGACCGTCAAAACTAGCACAGGAGAAACCCCTTTCGCGTTAGCCTTCGGTAGAGAAGCTGTCGCGCCAATAGAAATTGGCACTTTAAGCCTCCGAGTGGCATATTTTAAAGAAGAAATAAATGAAGAAAGGTTACGTGCTAACCTTGACGCGCTACCAAAAGTACAAGAGGAGACTCTTTTGAAAACCCTGCATTACAAAAGAAAAATGGCGCAATATCATAACAGACACGTCAGAGAACGACTGCTTAAAATGGGAGATTTAGTACTCAGAGACAAGCGAGCGGCAGGGCAATGCATGGGAAAGCTCAGTCCAAACTAGGACGGGCTGTATCGCGTCACCCGCGTCGTCGGAAAGGGAGCATATCATTTGGAAATACTCGACGGTACTCCCTTACAAAACTCTTAGAATATAGCTCGTTTGAAACTATATCATGCTAGAAACTGATCTCTCCCATTTGATAATGTTAGCATTGCTTTAACGAATGAATCAAAAGCATCCCTTGTGCACGTTGTGACTAATAACATGCAGATAACGAAGAATGCCTGGAGTGAAAATCCTATCCTTGTGATGGCTGGTCCTGATCAGACAGCTCACTAAGACGAGGCACGCCCTGGCATAAATATAGCATTGGGAGTGAAAATCTTATCCTTGTGGCAACCGTGCTAACACAGACGACCCATTAAGACGAGGCACACCCCAACGCCCCCGGGAGTGAAAATCCTATCCTTGTGGCAACCGTGCTAACATAGACGGCCCACTAAGACGAGGCACACCCCGGCATCCTTAGGAGTGAAAATCCTATCCTTGTGGTAGCCGTGCTCACATAGACGGACCACTAAGACGAGGTACGCCCCAAGGAGATAGTAACTCTGTCCTGGAAGTGAAAATCCTATCCTTGTGGTAACCGTGCTCACACAGACGAACCACTAAGACGAGGCACGCTCCAGAGACGCGAGGTTTCAACGCTTGGAAGTGAAAATCCTATCCTTGTGATGACCGGTCCTGATCAGACAGCTCACTAAGACGAGGCACGCTCCAAGCCAACCGTTGGCATTTGAAATAAAGAGAGATACCCCAGCCAGTAACCGAGCGGTTGATACCCGGTGAAGTTGAGCTGGAAAGATGTCTCTATCGCAACAATAATATCATGGCAAGACCAAACTTAGCAAGGCTAAGCGATCCCCCTAACAACAAAGGGCGGCATCAATCTGTACACGACATAAGCAGAGATGATATTGATTCGTCCTCTGAGACATCACCAAAGAAATAATGATAAGGCAGCATTGGCCATACGACATGTGGAAATAATTCCCTAATTCTCAACAGAGAAAAGCGCAAAGAGGGATACTGCGGAGAAGTCTATCTCAGAGGCCAAGTTATTGTGGCTACCGCAGAAACACAATGTCTCTAAAGACAGAAATATCTTAACAACCCGCGGGAGACGTGTTGTAATAAAGATACGCGCAAACGTCGCGGTCGATTAACCGCACAAGGTATGATGACCACATCATCTTGATTTTAGTAATGATGTTTACTAACTATATTGTGACAGGAATATCATGAAGCAAGATTGGTAAAGAAATTCTAGACAAAAAGGCAACAGTCTAAAGAAAAGCCGATATTGTCAATATTACAAAACATCCTCAAAGGGTGGACAAAGATATACTAACAGCAAAAATCAAAAAGTAAGGCATGAGGCCTAGGAAGCAGCTGACGTATTGTCCCCTCCCTGCCCGACGGCCCTTCCACTATAGAAGTCCTCATCAGTCACGTGCGGGGCCCTTCCATCAATGTAGTCAGAAAGAACGTCGACCCGAAGGGCGTCTACCCCATAGTGATGCATAAAACCATCCGACATGATCATCGCTCCCTCCTTCATGTACCAACGACATTTCTCAGTAGAAAGGTTAAGCTCGGCAGACAACTCAGCGTTTCTACGCCTTTCTAACTATAGCTTGGCCTCTTCCTCAGAAAGGCGTGTGTTCAGAACAACACCCTTCTATTTTTCTTCTTCTAGGGCAAGCCTAGCGGCCTCTGCCTCTCGCTTAGCAGTCTCTGCCTCTTGTTTGGCAACAGCCGCAGCATCTAGAAGCCCCTGACGCTCAGTCGTCAGTCTATCTATCTCCCTTTATCCATTTGCTTCCACCTTAGCGTTATCCTCATCCAAGTAATGAAGATGACAGAAGGAAGAGAATAACTGAGAACGAAGGAAATTTATACGCTCCTGGTGGCCCTTAGCCAAAAATACATCTCTTTCCCCTCGATGCGACATCATTCGAGCCGCTAGCAGAGATGTCGACGCAAGGGCAGCATCATCGCCATCAGTCTCTGAAACTTGAAAATCTTCCTCTCTAAAGGCACTCAAGTTAACCTGATGAGTGGCAAGATAGGGAGGAATGTATGTACTGACGTCGATCAGCAAGTCAGAAGCAGAGCTGCCCCTCGCGGCAGGAGGTGGAGACATAGGAACGAAAGACAGGGTAGAAGGAGAAGGAGGGTGGTTAGCGGAGCCCCCCATTTCAGAAACAAAAGATCCAGCCCCGACAAACGCTCCAAAACCCAGCATATCCGAGTTAAAGCCCGCAGCGGTAGAAGAAGAATGAAGCGCAGAATCAACAAAGGTTTGAAGGTCGCCACCAAGGTTAGCACCTTGAGATTACTCGAGAGGCGCGCCACCTTCCACGAAAATTATCAAAGGAGGATTAACGCTAGACGACGACGGGTTGTTTTGAAGGTCATGACGAGCCTTCTTCTGGCGGTTCGCGAGGGAACTTGCAATCGACATATCTTCGTCAGGAAGAGAACGAGCGGAAACAGTGCCAATTCCCTAAAGAAACAAAACATAATAAGAAAACTATAGAGGAACAAAAGAAAGCGGTAGGGGCAATAGATAAAAATACCTGAGTAGAAGGGTAAATCAAGGGAATTCCGGAAGGAATTGTATCAGTAGTCACTTCTGAAGAAGCGATAGCTTGGGAAAGAGCGGGATGCGCAACGGTTGCTTTTCTGCTTCTCTTCTTTTTTATGACACGTGCTCGCGAAGACGACACTTCAGCAGTGTCAAGGGTGACAGCAACCCCTTAAGAAGGCGGCGCGACCAAAGTAACAGCGGTAGCCCCCTCTTTAGTGATAGCAGCAGCAGCGGCGGCGACGGCCTCCTCTCTTTTCTTCTGCTCTATTCTCTTTTTCCTCCGAATATATTCAGGCTCCTAACCAGGCGGAACCTCTGCATATTTATGAAAAAATGTTAGCGTTAGTCCAGTTGGAGCAACGCAAAGAAAGGAGGGTAAATACTCACCCATTTTACACTCTTCAACATCTACCCCGTTAGCCACTTTACGAGTGTCAACACTAAAGTCTAGTTGGAGCAGCGTCTTTAACCAACCATCCTCCGGATCGGAAAGTGGTTTTCTGCTACCCCAAGCCCCATCTTTAATCTCCTCATTAAAGTCGGTCCTCCACAAGGGTTCGGGCAGGTCAACAATAAAAAATCCTTCTTTCTAGCCAGAAATAGAAGACTCGAGACCCATGAGTTTCCAGGTAAATGGCTTCAGCGAGTTATCGTCATAACGGGGTGATATATCACCCCTTTACGAGAATACAACTGGAAAATATTGTGAAGCAACGCTAGGGAAGGGGACTCAATTTCTTTGAACCGACATAACAACGCGAAAGCACTAACAACGCAAATTGCGTTAGGGCTCAGTTCAGCCGGATTCAAGTCAAAATCGGCCAACAACAGTTTCACAAATGGGTCAATGGGAAGCCGAAACCCATGATTGAACAATTTGGCATACAATATCCTACTATTATCAGGCAACTCACTATTAAGGCGAAGCGGCTCAAAAGCAACTCGAACGGAGTAACCCTCAGGAAGTTGAGCATTGAACTCGGCCAATCCACGATGAACTAAGGGCGCGACACGCGCGAAAGACGTAACTTTTGAAAATGGTGAGACGCTTCAGTCCTCGCTACTCCCTAGATGGCACCTATTTTAAACGCCTCACCGCAAGAAAGACACGTGTCCTCCCTCATCATTACTTTTCGATCGCATTAATTAGGGGATTCGCAGCATTTAATGCTCTAAAAAGCAGCACCAGCTCTAGCACGTGATCTCAAGAAATGGCGCGTTAGTAGAAAGACGCTAACAAAGCATAAGCAGCATCAATAATACACCAAAACCCAACGTTTAAGAAAAGAAGCAACAAAGGTCTCACGACGTTAGAGCATTATTACAGGACGAACAATGTCAAATGTTTTTAAGGTGCGATTGATTGAAGAATAAAAGAAATACAGATAAGAATGAAATAACAATCAATGGGGGATCTAGGAATCCTTCGCGGCACTCGAGTCACCCGGTAGGGGAGATCATTGCGCGCCACCATCATCACCAGTCTCCTCTCCCTCTAAGGTAGACGAGCCGTCTCCATTTTCATTAACTTTGTCCATTATAGCAGAGGCATAATCGGCAATCTTGGCCGGATCAAAGGAATCACTCTCGAAATAGGTTGTGAACCCAGAAGTGAAGGCCTCCAAGACCTTCTTTTTCCACCACTCCATCCTCAGTGGAACCCTGGCAAACTCCTCGTCTCGAGCCAACATCTCTTCGCGAAGAAGAAGATTTTTCTTCTTTTCCATTGCTAACTCTGCCTCCAGAACCTCGGCTTTCGCTTTCCCTTTGGATCTCTCTCTGCTTAGCTCCTTCTGTGACTCGTCTTGAAGACGCGTTAGTAACCTCGCTTGGCCTAACGCCCGGTCAAGCTGCACCTTCTAAGCACACATCGTGCGAGAAAAATCCCGCAATTCGTTGTCATAAGCCTCGACTGCATAGTGAAAATAGTGGAATGCATCTAGAGAATCATTCATAACGTGCCTGTAATGAGCCCTCGATGAAAGCTGTAGAAACTTCTCTTTCTCTTTAGAAGAGCTCATCATTTTTCCTATCAAGGGTGCCGTGAATTCATCTCTTGAGAAGGGATTTGGCACCCCTGCAGCGTGAAAACCGTTGACGCCAAACCCTGTCAAATCCATGCGATAGCACGGAGTCCCTTTAGGGCCTTCAAGAGAGAGATTGACCATCGGAGTCGAAGAAGAGTCTCTAGTACTCACCTCTGAAATAGAAGTAAAAAACAATCGTGGAGGAGCCTTGGGCGGCAACCCAGAAATTGGAGAAGTCGTTACCACCACATCTGGAATACAGTGAGAAATCAGAGAGTCAGGAGCGTTAGCTGGTGGAGGGGAATCTACCACTAACGAGACTTCAGCAGTGGTAGGAAGGCTGACAGTTGGCGCGCCAGCGACTTTCACTGTTTGAGAACTGCTTGCCACAGAAGAAACGATAGGCGCCACGGTAGCTACTACGTTAGCATGGTCAGAAGAAACCCCGGTAACCTGCTCGTTTATGTCTACTCTGAGTCTCTTTCATTGAAGCGAGGAAGCATGGCAGAGGTCTGGTTTGGTATCCATATCCTCGTTGTCGCTGTCAATTATTCTAGTAGTAGGCCGACTTAGATTTATACCTCCATGCCGAAGCGGTAGCCAATTGTCAAGAAAATGAGACGCTTGGGCAGAGACGTCGTGCCCTCGCCCTCTCCTAACGACTGTCTTAGTCTTTCCCTTCTTAGGCGGAACGCTTCGATAACTGGAGCCCCCGGTAGGAGGAGAGGCTGGTATAGTTCGGAGCGGCACCACATTCAAAGGAGCGTTAGCTCCTCTAGATGATTGGTCGTCAGCGTCTTCTGTCAAGGGAATGCGTTAGAACAATAAACAAATCAAGAAGAAAGTGTGAAAAAAGACAAACTTACCCATAACATACTCCTTTAGGAGCTTGTATGAGGCAAACTCCCGGATGCGATAATACGTATTTATATCTAGCAAGGCGTTAGTTTGATCTAACTCGCTTCTGGACAGCACCACTGGGTTTGCCCAGAGGGGGACTATAAGCTCTTGATTAAAGCCTAGACGCCATAAACGGGACGGTAGCTCGAGGATGAAGAAACTGCTTTTCCAATCAGCCACAACTCCCTCAAAGCCACGAAACCACTGCCAGAACGACTGCACGAACGCATCATTCCACCTCGGAGTAATATCGATTAAACAGTTGCGATAGGTCATGCTAAAGAATTTACGAAATAAATTGAGATAGGGTAAAAATGTTCTTCAGTTCGCAAGCGCGAAGGAAGGCATAAACCCCACACTAGGAAGAAAGGGTTATCTGGGCAGGATTAAGCTTATGTTCGCGTAGCAATGTTAGTATTGAAGCATGGACTGGGAAACGAAAACCATAAAGGAACATTTTAAAGTAGACTAGCCTACAGTTTCCCCACAGTAGATCGTGAAGCCACATGTCACCCTCAGGAATGGTAGGGTCATGTCCATGGGGAAAAGTAATATCGTGTTCCTCTAATTCAGCCTTTAAAATTGTATCACACCAGAAGATACTAGGTGTTTGTTCGATTTCTGGATCCATGGCTCTCTAGAAAATCCGACCAGCTCTACTCCTAACCATAATAAACCAGTGAACAGAAAATCTGAAAGGATGAAGTGGTACCTTGGAAAGAAAGATCCAGAGGCGAGCCGACGAAAGGTGGCGGACGGCCAGGAAGTTCTTCCAGAGAAAACAAAGAGAAGAGAAGAGAGAAAATTTAAACGAGGGCGAAAGGTGTTAGAAAGAGAAGATGGTCCCTTCTTAAAGGACTAAGTGCCACCGCATTAATTGAATTACCAGTCGTGCGAGGACGCGTGTAAAGGAAGTTGGCCACGTGGAATCATATCAAAGGGTTCAAAAACAAGCAGTTATTTGCCATAACTTACCAAGCGGCGGTTAATGTTGACCAAGTTAAAATAATCGCAGAGCGATTGACTCAGCGAGGCTAACGTCTTTGCATTAGCCATCAACAAAATGAAAATGCTGACAAGAGAACATAGTGGCAAAAGAAAGAAAAATAGAGAACATCAGTTTATTCATTAAAAGCCATACGGCATCTACGATGCGCCTAACGCCAGGGCACTAATCCTCATCAGGCCAGTATATGTCATAGTAGAAAATGTCATCTTTATCTGAGAACGGCAGATCTCTGTTGAAAGGGGGAAAAGACTCGTCAACTCTCTTCTCTTGACCTAACAGCGCCGAACCCGGCCCTTCCGCAACGTTAGCATCTATCGCTTTAGAACCAGCATCACGAGAAGAATCTTTTGCTGAAAAATCATTAACATGAGAAGACGGTTCATAACCCTTTCGCGCAGGGGCCGCAGAGAAAGCAGAAGGTGTGTTAGCCGTTTTAGAAACCTTCCTCTTCAGCCTTTTGCGACCTTTGCGGCGAGGGAATCGCCTTTTCAGGCATGAAGGAGAAGGAGGATCATCTGAATCTGGAGAAGTTGGAGGAGTAGGTGGAGGCTCACGCTCAGCAATCTCCATATAATGCGAATTGAGACAATCTGGGTAGAGAAATAAGAAGAAGAAGATGACAGAAAAAAGGAGAGAAACTCCATTAAATAGCTGTAGTAAAGAGATACTCTGATCTCTTCACGTGCCCCTCAAAGCAATTAATGTGCCTGGAGAACAACAATCATAATTGCAAAATCTGATCCGGCGCAACCACGCCCGCTCGGAAATTGCGTCAATCAAAAGGCGCCAAAAAACCGCCCAACCACCCACTACTGAGAATGTGAGGCGCTGAGCATCTTAAGGTCTCAAGTTCGTTGGTCTCAAGGTCCCCAGTGAAGTCGCCAAACTATCGCGCCCCCGAAAATAATAAAATTCGCGAGTGTACAACAAACTTGAGACCTTACGATGCTCGGCGTAAAAGGGACGCCTCGCAACATGCAATGAAGTCGCCACCCTAATTTTGTCGCTAGGTCTAGGGAACCTTTAATCGTCATGGCATAAAAAATATAATAAATAAAAAACTAAAGGCACAAAAAAGGGGTCTGGACCCCAGACAAAAGGTTTGGGGTCGTATTATGGTCTCGGGAAGGTGTTAGGCACCCGAGTCACATCCGAAAATGGTTACCAGTTGATAAGAGAGGTGTTTAAAAGGTATCTGATAAAATGCGTTTTGAAAAGGGGCCCTCAGAGGAATCGTCACTTTAGTCTTTTCCACAATCGAGACCGTTCAGGAATAATTGATCGTTGAACTGATCGATTATTCCTGACTGTAGTGATAGGAGTGAATTTTCCTTAAGACTGAATGAGTGCCCTCTATTTCATCATCGGGCCATGCATGATTAAATTAATTACTACGTGATTCTATAGTGGATAGCTTAACAGAGTACAGATTAGATGAGGGGTTTTGAAATGATAAACTGATGTGGGATCGAAAGTCCCCATGTACATGCAGTCAATATAAACAAAAAATTAAAATCAAATGAACATGGCATTTTTAAACAAGCCTTTAAACACGTTGTTCATGTGGGTTGGTTTTAAATCCTAGCAATTTTATATATCAGGCATACGATTGATATTTACGGAAAGCGTTGAATAAATAAAACGGAACGAAAGGCGTACTTTCGAGCGAAACTTGAATTTAAAACCTACAAGATGAGAGTGTTAGTGATAGCTCAAAAAATAAATAAGCAATTTATGAATGTGAGAATTTAAATAATGACTTGATGCGTACGAAAATTTAAAGGGGAAATAGTTTTTACCACCCCTGAACTATCGGCGAAAATCACAAACTTCCCCTGAACTTCATTTTTTAAAATACGGCTCCCTGAACTATTGTTTTTGAGCCAAAGGACCCCCTCCGTTAACTTTTTCTGTAAATCTAACAGGTTACCTGCTACAGTAGGTTTTTTTTTTTTTTAACTTTTAGCAGGTAATTATATTTTAAATAATATAATTAATTTTAAAAAATACCAAAAATATTAATTAATGTAAAAATTCAAAAAAAATGTTAAAATTCAAAAAAAATGTTAAAATTCAAAAAAAATGTAGTAATTCCAAACAAAATGTATAAATTCAAAAAAAATGTAATAATTCCAAAATAAATGTATAAATTCCAAAACAAATGTATAAATTTCAAAAACAAATTGTAAAATATCTTAAAAAATTGTAAAAATTATAAAAAATAATAATTAATATAAAAATTCAGAAAAAATGTAAAAAATGTAATAATTCCAAAAAAAAATTAATTAATGTAAAAATTCAGAAAAAAATTAATAATTCCAAAATAAATTAATTAATCTAAAAATTCAGAATAAATGTAAAAATTCAAAAACAATGTAGTAATTCCAAAATAAATGTATAAATTCAAAACAAACGTAATAATTCCAAAATAAATGTATAAATTCTAAAAAAATTAAAGAAATTCAAAAACAAATTGTAAAATGTCTTAAAAAATTATAAAAATTATAAAAAAATTTAATTAATATAAAAATTCAGAAAAATGTAATAATTCTCTAAAAAATGTAATAATTCCGAAAAAAATTAATTAATCTACAAATTCAGAAAAAATGTAAAATTCTAAAAAATGTAAAAATTACAAAAACAAATTAATTAATCTAAAAATTCAGAAAAAATGTAATAATTCCAAAACAATGTACAAATTCGAAAAAAAATTAATTAAGCTAAAAATTCAGAAAAAATGTAAAAAATCTTAAACACTGTAATAATTCCAAAAAAAATGTCCAAATTCTAAAAAAACTGTAAAAATTCCAAAAAAAATTACAATTTTTTCTGAATTTTTATGTTAATTAATTTTTTTTTGGAATTATTACAGTGTTTAAGATTTTTTACATTTTTTCTGAATTTTTAGATTAATTAATTGTTTTTGGAATTATTACATTTTTTCTGAATTTTTAGATTAATTATAATTTTTTTGGAATTTTTACATTTGTTTTGGAATTTGAACATTTTTTAGAATTTTTACATTTTTCTGAATTTTTAGATTAATTAATGTTTTTTGGAATTATTAAATTTTTTTTGAATTTTTACATTAATTAATTTTTTTTGGAATTATTACATTTTTTACAATTTTTTTGGAATTTGGACATTTGTTTTGGTATTATTACAGTGTTTAAGATTTTTTACATTTTTTCTGAATTTTTAGATTAATTAATTGTTTTTGGAATTTTTACATTTGTGTTGGAATTTGTACATTGTTTTGGAATTATTACATTTTTTCTTAATTTTTAGATTAATTAATTTCTTTTTGGAATTTTTACATTTGTTTTGGAATTTTTACATTTTTTAGAATTTTTACATTTTTTCTGAATTTTTAGATTAATTAATTTTTTTGGAATTATTAATTTTTTTCTGAATTTTTACATTAATTAATTTTTTTTTGGATTTATTACATTATTTTGGAATTATTACATTTTTTCTGAATTTTTATATTAATTAATTTTTTTATAATTTTTACAATTTTTTAAGACATTTTACTATTTGTTTTTGAATTTCTTTCATTTTTTTGGAATTTATACATTTGTTTTGGAATTTATACATTTTTTTTGGAATTATTACATTTTTTTTTTAATTTATTCATTTTTTTTTGAATTACTACATTTTTTTTGGATTTTTACATATTTTTTGAATTTTTACATAAATTAATATTTTTTTAAATTTTTACAATTTTTTTTGGAATTTTTACATTTTTTGTGGAACTTTTAAAATTAATGATATTATTTAAAATATAATTACCTGCTATAAAAGGTAAAAAAAAAAAAAACCTGTTGTAGTAGGTAACCTGTTAGATTTAACAGAAAAAGTTAACGGAGGGGGTCCTTTTGCTCGAAAACAATAGTTCAGGGAGCCGTATTTTAAGAAATGAAGTTCAGGGGAAGTTTGTGATTTTTGCCGATAGTTCAGGGGTGGTAAAAACTATTTCCCCAAATTTAAATGTTGATTTAATGTAGGCGAGAAATGATGAATTGACGCATACGAATATTTAAATGATGATTTGATAAGTGCAGAAAATTTAAATGCTGATTTGCCAAGTGCGAGAATTTAAATGATGATTTAATGCATACGAGAATTTAAATGATGATTCGATAAGTGCAGGAAAATTTAAATGATGATTTGATGCATACGAGAATTTAAATGTTGATTTGATACATACGAGAATTTAAATGCTGATTTAATACATACGAGAATTTAAATGCTGATTTGATGCGTGCAGAAAATTTAAATGTTGATTTGATAAGTGCGAAAATTAAATGATGACAGTTGATAAGTGCGAGAATTTAAATGATGTTTTGACAAAAAATTAAGTGATGATTTGACGAAAAATTAAAGATTTGATATTTACAAGAATTAAGCAGTTGACGATTTGCAGGAAATAAACAGTAGATATTTGCAAAAAAATTAACAGTTGATGATTTGCGGAAATTTAAAAAAGTTGATAATGCAAAAAATAAACAGGTTGATATTTGCAGAAAAATAAACAGTTTGATATTTGCAGAAAATAAAACAGTTTGATATTTGTAGAAAATAAACGGTTTGATCTTTGCAGAAAATAAAACAAGTTGATATTTGCAGAAAATAAACAGTTGATATTTGCAGAAAAATAAACAGGTTGATATTTGCAGAATATAAACAAGTTGATATTTGCAGAAAATAAACAGTTGATATTTGCAGAAAAATAAACAGTTTGATATTTGCGACCGACCATGTAGGCGGTAAATTGAATTTAAATTGCCGAAAGTAAATTGCGAAAAATTAAAGCGCGAATAATGTAAACAGTTGATAGGTACAGAAAATTAAAGTGTTAGTACGAAAAATAATCATACGAAACATACGAACATTTTTACGAAAAAAGTGCGATCCGAGATCTCGGAAAAATGAAGATAGGTTGGGCCCAATTTAAAAAAATGCAAAGGAAATGGGCCATGAATAGTTCCTGGCCCATGAAAAATAAAAGAATAGTGATGGGCCAAGCCCATCACCTTTGACGCGTGAATAGGCCTTCATGGCACTATTTACCGTCTTCTCCCTTGGTCGCCGGCGCTACTGCCGGCGGCCAAACTCCGGCCACCCGTGGCCGAAATGAAAAACCTTCGTACTGAGATGCTCGTCTCCTCGACGGCTTCCCGACCGTATGAACCTCGAATTTTGTTTTAAACCGTACCGAGTTTAATTTTGAAAAGACGACGAAATTGTTAATTATCAAAAACTAATTAATTCGCGAGATTTAGCAAACGATTAATCAAATTAAAAGTGTGTATTTAATCTACAGCATGTATATGAATTATTGGCATAAAAATAAACAATTTATTTGATCAAAAACACATTTAACTAATTAAAGAAAGAAAAGCGCATGAAAACTTAAAGAAAAGCTTGAAAAAGAAAGCTTACGGGAAAGCTTGAACTAGTGACGATTATCGCTCAAAATGAGCAATCTATCAAGGGAGAAGAAGCAAGGCTTGCTTGGTGAATTGGTGCCCTCAAAACGTTGAAGGCAGTGGCCTTTTTATAGGCCAAGATCGCGTGAAGAGGGAGACGCGGCGCTGCGCATGGAGGAGGGAAAGCGTGCGCTGGCGGAGCTAGGGTTGTCGTGGTGGCAGGTCTACGGCGTTGTGATGATGAAGGACGGGACAGGAAGCGACGGGAGCAAGCAGCTCAGTGGCTTGCTCCGCTGCTCCGTCGCTTCCACGGTACATGTGCACCATGCACATTAAATCATCAACCGTTGATCTGGTTGACTTTCCTTGGTTGACCAGATCAACGGTTATGATTAAAAGGCCCTTTAAATCTATTTAAATGGCCTCGAGCTAATTTCGCAAACGAACGTTCTGAATTTTTGAGTCGAAAGTGCCATCGCGTAGAAAAAAATAAGGCGAGTTTAACCGTCTACAGCGAATGACGAGAATTTCTCGTTTAACATGTTTATTTACTCATTCGAAAACATGAAATGTTCGGACGAAAAATAAATGACGTTATGACGAAAATTACGCGAAATGTTGTAGGTCGGCGTGACTGAAAAAAGGGTAGGAACTAGTTGATGGAAAACATTTCGAGTTCGAGCTATTTTCCGAGCGAACTTACTCGGGTCCAACAAAAGCTCGAACAAAAAAATAATAATAAAATAATAAAAATACTAAAAAACGTGATAAAATACTAAAAATCCTAAAATTCGTGTGATGACCTAAAACGAAGAAATAACTAGTAAACGACTAACGGATAATTAAAAATGTGATTTTTAAGGCTAAAAATATTAATGATAATAATAACGAAAATACGTGACGGAAAATTAAAAACGCGATTTCGAAAGCTGACGATGCTAACGATGATGATAAAAATGCGATGAGAATCAAAAAATGCTAATGACAGTAAATTAATTAAAAATGACAGTCAATTAAATAAAATGACAGAAATGCTAATTTTAATTAAAAAGGGCGTCAAAATTCGGGTATCAACAGGACGAACCTCTTATCATGATCTACGAGTCCCTTGTGGACGAGTGATAAGTTGTATTCCTACCCCATTTCTATATCTTTTTTTACAACTAAATTTGATGCCCTCGACTCGCAATTAGCTTCCTCATATGTGGAAACGGGGGGTAGCTTCTATCTACGAAGGTAAGTAGGGAGTTTGAGTGGAAACTCGGTTCCTATAGCATGTCTATGGTGTAAAGATGGAATATCCTTGAGCCGATGATTAACTAACTCTGGAAATAACCCGAGAATACCCCTTGTTAAGATCCTGTCTTATTTGAATCTTCATTTGTTTCCACTACCTCTTCTTATTTTCTTACCCTTGCTAGTACTTTAAATTCGTGCCTCTGATTGTGTTTTACTTTCGTGCCCTTGATCTCTGCTTTAATTATTTGTCTTGTTAGCCACCATTTCTGCGTTGATTAATTTTATTAATCAACATAAACCCCCTAGTGTTACTTTTGTGTTTGGTTGCATTTACCTTCTGTCATACATTTAAAATTGAATTGTTATTCTTTCAGTCTCTATGGTTCGACCCTGTCTTACCCTTTACACATTTTATTTGTGCATTTTGGCACCAGGAAATATTATTACATTTGAGTGACGATCACACTGCCTGCCTGCTCTTATAACTGCACCAAGACCTCGACGTTTGTAGTCACATTGTTTATCCCTGTGAGCACTTTGAGCCTTCATGTCGTAATTCTTAATGTGTGATAAATGCATAACTAGACACTAGTTAGGTTTGCATAATATCCAGGGTATAGGCACTATTAGACATGGGATAGCAGTAAGATGACATTGGACTTTGCTCAATTTTTTGTATTCCTCTACACCTTCCATCAGCATGACCCCGCCACTGACCTTTGCTCTACACTCTATACTTTTGTTCCGTCATAAGCCATTCGAGCCTTTATTTTATTTTCTCCTGACCCATCCTTAGCTGGTGAGTAGTATCCGTTGACGGTTGTTGTTGAGGTTGAAGACAAAAGATAAAAATGGCCTAAGTGTGGGGGAATATAATGCCCAGACAGGTAGTGACAAGGCCTCGCTGGGGAAGGTAGAAGAAAGTGGGAATGAAAGACTGCTGTACCAAAACAGAAAGAATAAGAAATATGAAAAAGGTTTGTGCTTGCTCTGCTACTGCTCGTATTGTAATAAAATAATAAAATAAAATAAAGTGTTCAAAGAACACAATGAAAGCATAGGCAAGCATAGAAAGAGCAGCAAGAACTACCAGTGTTGACCCAGGAGAAGAATTCCCCAGCAGAAGAGAAGAACTTGAGCGTCGAGCCCTTGCTATTACCGGCTGACGGATATTGTTTCCCAAATCCTTTCCCTCTCTGCTAAGGATTTCTTTCCATCTTTTGAGCTGACTCCTCCTCTTCATTTTCTTTCTTTTTTTCCTTCTTCTTATTTCTCGTCTCTTTTCTTTCTCTTCCTACACCGTACATCACCCTTTTCTAGCAAAGTCCTTTGGATTATTAGAATGCCCATGCATGTGTACTTTCACTCGGATTGACATTGCAAATCTAACCCTTGTGTTATGTTTATTTGCATTCTTGTGAGTGTTAAACACCTAGCCCTGGTTCTGAGTGTGAGTTCATACACTTTATCTTGTGAGGACTACTCGCGACTTGCTTGGTGTGGGAAAGTCTTACCCTTGGGGTCGTTATTCCAGGGGTTTGATGCATATGCTTCCTTAGGCGTGTGATTGTGTATTGTTTAAGATAAGGTGTGTGATTGACATATTTTCTTGGTGCTTGGGTTGGTTGCGTGTGTTCTAGATAGGGGGTTGTTCTTAGTTTTGACTTCATGCAATGCTCGAGGGCTAGCATTGGGGTAGTGTGGGGGGATTTGATAGTGTGTATTTTATTCATATTTTTATCTCTTTTTCTAGTCCACTTTTGATCTTGATACTACTGATTTGCGTTTGTTTCCCTCCTTTTTACAGATTTGGACTTGGAGAAGGAAAATCACAAAAATGCACACTTTCAATCGGATTCTGACGAATATTGAGCGTCGAGGCCTTGCAGTTGTTAGTTCGCAGAAGCTGAGAAGTCCGACGTGGAAAAAGAAACTCCCGAAAGAGGAAATCCGACAGATCCGGTCTTTTATTCCCGTGATATTCCAGCTCAGCAGAAGATATATTTTAGGAAACCTACTTCTATTAGACTTAGGATTCTATTTTCTATTTACTATATATACTTTAGTAAATTAGGGTTTTAGGAACTTCTTCCCCCTGGGATATTCTCATTCCATACTTCCACCTCCGGCGCCTTTCCCGCTTTGTAATAATACCGGAGCTTTAGCTCCGACCGGTATTAAGTAGCAATTTACAGCGTTTTCCTCCTTTCTCTTTTATGCAATTCTTCTTTAATTATTTTGTTTATTCAATTCCCGGTATTAGTAGCTAAATCCTCTCTTCTTAGTAAAGGTCGTCGAAGGTTGCGTAGGTCAATCATGAGGTCGAATTGAGCTTAATAAATTCCTATGTTTGTATTTGCTTGTTTATCAATTGTTTATCAATTTATCTAGGAACGGTTAGAGGTCCGGTAAATAATAATTGGACTTAGGTAATTACCGTCATCTTTGTAGTAATAACTAACGTGAGGCTACATAGTAAAGTAGGCAACTAGACCAGAGTCATCAGGTAGCTGGTCCAATCTGACTAGGGTAAATAACCAATTAGGGTAGTGCCTCGAACGTACTGAGTATCTCGCCCTAGGTGTATCTTTCCTCTTCTTCATTGGCATCTGAGTATTGTCTCCATAAACATACCTTGGAGGACGACGGATTGTCAAGGTTATTCCATAAACGTACCTTGGGGTAACTTCTCTTACGAAGGAAAGTAGGGGACCTAAACGTACATGGACCCCATAGCACACCTATAAACTAGGAATAGAATACCCTTGCACCAATGACCAACTAACCGCAATGCAACTGGAGATAGATCTTTACTAGGAATCTTTTCCTCATCGATTTTATATTTTTATTTATTCTGTTTCATTCTGTTTATTTAGTAGTTAATCAAACACTCTCAAAACCCCCCATTTGGTTACTTGTTCGGTTTGATATTCCCTGTCATACGCTGAAGTAAGCGTCTGCCCTTAGTCCCTGAGTTTGACCTTGTTACCACTATACGCAATTTATATTATGCATTAGGCGATAGGATTTATTATTATTTTTAACGGCTTCGACAACTGAACAGGTACTATGAAAATGAAGGTAAACATCATTGAATCAATGATCAAATCCTAAGGAGCGTAGCTCACCAGGTGCCCTTACCAGGAATCTCCACCCTTTAAATTTCTAACACTATTATTTCACCTTGGCCAAGCCCTTGACTAAGCTTATTTTACTGTTTAATCATTATTCTTTTATTTTTAGTTCCATAATCAAACCAACAAATCTAGTAATGAGGAAGTCAACCGAAAACTACACGCCTGAAGAGTCTCTATGGACGATCCTCTTACCACCATCTACAAACCCTTGTGGGTCATGATAAGTTGTAACTCTCCCTTGATTCTTATCTACTCTTACAATTATTTTTGACGCTCTCGACAGGCGATCAATATTCTTTTGTGACATCAATCTAATAAATACTAAATATTTATAATTAAAACTCATATTGGATTATTAATATGACTAAGCATTTTTCTTGTCAAAATATAAGAAAATTATATTTTAGCATTAAATCCTAGACTTCATACCACATACTCCATATGTTTACTCTATACTCTAATCCTCCAATCTGAACCCACAATCACCCATACTTGAAACATAAATCATATATTAATAATATGGATACTTATTCAATCTAATTATAATTACAAAATGACACGCTAATATGGATCCATATTAATTATAACTCTCAAACTTCATACAGTAAGCCCTAATCCTAAGTCCTAAACTCCATAACCTAGACATCAAACTCTGACCCTAAAGTCAAAATCCTGTATCTGAACTAAAATTACATATGAATAACATTCGTGAGACCAAAAATGAGAAATTGACCCCAAAAAAAGTAGTAACGACATCAAAAATGTGACATTCAGTAAAAAAAGTTAAAAAAAATGGAGTGGAAAAACATTAGATTTTGCAAAAAAAAGTTGGCCAAATAGCCTTCAGGATCCGTGAAAAAAATCACCTCAATTTACATCCGAGCGCACAGTTATAACCGGTCAAAGTTTGCAAGAAAAACCATTGACATCATTGTACCAAATTTTATGAATATTATTAGTTAATTAATATTAACATATTAATTTATGTGTTAACTAAATTGATTAATAAATATTACGTTTTAGTAAAATTCATCAAATTACTTAATTTAATATGAAATATTTCATATTAAGAAATATTTTTAATTCTAATTAAAAGATACTTACAAATAACTATGCAATCAAATTACTATATTATAATTTTAATACATTAAATTTTAGTATAAGAAATTAAATTAGTTAATTTAACTTGAAATATTTCATAATTAATAAATATTCTTAATTTGGATTACATATTACCTAACAAAATATTATACTATCATGCATTCTAATTATTTATTGGGTATGAATATTATTAGTTAAGTAATATTAACATATCAATTTATATATTAAATAACTTAAATTTTTAATATATAAATTGAATAACAATTTACTATAATTATTTATTTATTATTAATATTAAATATCATAATAGTAATTCAAATATTAATTTATCTCATAACATTTGGGATGGAAAAGAATTCTGTCACTAATAAGAGACTTATTGCGGCGGAAATTTCGTCGCAAATCAGTAAATCTTTTGACATCGATGAAATTTCCCTCGCAAATGGTACTCGTGCTTATTTTCAACAAAAAAATCGGTCGAAAGAGTTTTGTGCCACACTTCGCATGCAAAAATGGATGTTTTCGGCGAAACCTTTTCCCTCGAAAGTATTTGCGATGATTTTTCCGTTGCTAAACATTGAATGCATGTACTTAGTTTATTCGTAGCTATTAGAGCGGGATCAAAATTTTGTCGCTAAAAGTATTTTCATTTAAAAAATTAAAATTTGGTTTCAATTTTTCAATCAAAATTTGTCAAAATTTGCGACAGAATTTTTTCCGTCGAAAATATTCCTTTGGTAAATGCGAGTTTTTTTTGTAGTGGATTGAGATAAAATAGAGGTAAACAAGTTCCTAGCGAAGTCCAACTTCTAGTTATGATTCATGGACATTGGATATTCACTTCTAGTTTACAGAGTTGCTATAGGGACCAGGTTCATTTAGGACTCTTACTTCCCTTATACGTCAAACTATCTAAAGAAACACTCTATTAGGCAATCCTAATCAAATTAACAAACACAAGATAACTCAAGTGGATTTAACTAATTGATTGATTCAGATTAGGGAAGACAACCCTTAGCC
The DNA here is from genome assembly GCA_963691705.1 of Viola odorata. Lineage (NCBI taxonomy): Eukaryota > Viridiplantae > Streptophyta > Magnoliopsida > Malpighiales > Violaceae > Viola > Viola odorata. Next base: position 3,214,124 of record OY829539.1, read on the forward strand.
AAGACACCTCGATTGTCAATTGGGGCTTAACCAAATTATTTACTCTCTCTAGTCTCAAAGAGCTAGCACTGAATTGAAATCGATCTAGTTGTCTACTTTATCTTTCCGGCTTCGTGTTTGTTTTCCGCAGCTTTTAGGAATGACATCAATTACCCAAGTTAAATTTAGGTTGATCGGACATATATATAACTTGAACAATTTGATAAATAATTAGAGAGTGCAAACATGAAAATTAAAAAGAACAATTAAATCTGATAGATGAATTGAATCATGAACCTTCAATAGCCTTCATTAGAAATAAAAAATTTAACTAGAAATGAATGAAAATACAGAATTATAATTATGAAAGATGAACGCTTCATACATGCCTTCTATTACACCTTCCGCCAATTCGTTCCAGCTGTAACTATTTACTGATGCTGACTAGGCAGGGTCGGCCACAAACTGAAAATCCACATATGGCTACTTGGCCCTTTTTGGGAGTAATTTGATCTCATCATGGCAGGCTCATAAACAGCGCACGATTGCTAGAAGTTCCACTGAGGCCGAATACGATGCCCTAGCTGACGATGCCTAGAACGGATTTGTCTTGGCAATCTATTATCGGAGCTTGGGTATGCATCACAATATCTATGGATTATGTGGTGTGACAACGTCGGTGCTACCTAAATGGTAGTCAATCATGTTTTTCATGCGCATACCAAGAATGTGATAACCGATTTCCATTTTGCACGCGATCTTGTCGAGAATTCTTATCTTTCAATTCATCTCCTCGCAAGATCAGATAGCCGATATTCTAAGAAAACCGCAGCCTACTCATCGCTTTCAATGTCTGCAAACCAATCTCAGCCTTGTTTCTTAACCGGCGTTCGTTTGCGGGGGTGTATCAATCAAGCAAGAACACTAGTCCCACTCAAATACCTGTCTCGACTCATTCTCCCCCTGCCTTAATTATATCTTTTACTCTTGTGTATATCTGTTAGAGATTACCTTTGTATTATTAGATATTATCTGGTATAACTGGTAGGTATTATCTCGTGTAGAGATATCATCACACTATGGTATATTTATATTCAAGCATACAACTAATACAAGTTGAAACATGATAATTTTTAACAAAAAAAAATTAACACTCTTTTAATTTAAAAATGGTAACGTTTTGGATGAATCCGGTTTGTAACACCTTCACAAACCCATAATTGAACTCTGGACCGTAATTTTCAATTAAACTAAATTCCATATAAATAAAACCTCTTAGATTTCCCTAAAGCTTCAGAAATTTTACAGTACTTAACTACTCCACAGTTTTTTTTAATATTTCTGTCACGCTAGTCGAGTTCGATGATAAGTAATACAAAGAGCATTAGAAGTTAAATAGAAGAGTAGCATTAATTAGAACTAAGCCGTCCAAGAAAACAAAACAGTAGCAAGCTCTCAACTTCTGAAATAAATGGCACTGCATCGATCAGTGGTGTATTGGGTCTGGACCTCCTGGACTCGCTCTCTTGGAGTCGAGAAGGCGAGGAAGCATATGGTCTTGATCATCTCTTGGTGATATTATCTTGCCTTGTTTCGGCATTTCTTGTAATGCTTCTTTCAAAATTCTAGAAACCTTCTTCTTCTCCACAAGTCTGGACTCTAATTTGCCAAATGTGAGCACAAGTAAAAGAATACACAATACCCAGAACTTGAAACTACCCATAGTTTCCTCTTGTGCTCTGAAAAATGGAGTGGTTTCAACACGACTCTTCCTTATATATAGGCACACTACTTGTAATAAATTAACTTTATGGCAATTATGAATTTCACCTTTCTTTTTTTCAAAAATAAATAAATAAATACACTAATAAACAAATGGGATAAAGACAAAAAAACAAACCTGAACTTTAATGTTTTAATTAATCGCAACCTTTAACTATATTTTTATTTAATTACCTCCCTGATCAGATTTATTATTGTTTAATCGCACCCCTACCGTTACAAAAATTTAATTTGTCATCAACGTAGTTAGTTTTTTTGCCACGTCAGCTCCCTATCGCTACGTCGGATTGCCACGTCCGCTTGATGCTACATCGGTGAACAGTAGTAGGTGGGCCCCTCCACTTCCTTTTCCCCTTATCTCATCTCGTCTCCTTCATCTCTTCTCTATCTCTTCCCAAATAATTTTCTCCTTCATCCTCGTCTCCCTCCGTCATCTTTATCTTCATCATTCTTCAACACCACCACCACCACCACCACTGTCAACCTTCTCATCTCACCTCGCAGCCAACATTTACAATATCATCAATTTTACTTCAATTTTTTTTGGTTGAAACAGCACAACCATAGCCATTGCTTCAATTTCCACCAAAGCTACCACTGTCTCCTCCTATTTCACCAAAAACACAAATACTCTTGATTATTCTGCACAAATACAAAACAAACGTTGTCGCACCACTTGCAGGTCCGACGTTACTCTTCTCTAATCGGTGGCGCTCTTTCACTTCTTCCACTTACAAATCCGGCGTTTCACCTTATCCATATCTCTCGCTCCTCGCCGCGATGCAATTCAAGATCCAATCAATTTGAATTAAATAAAAAAAATAATTCGTATATCCTTTATCTTTTCTTTTTTGGGGTATTAATCCTTATTCTCAAGGGTAGGTTTCTGGGTTGGACTTTTTATGAAATTAATTAATTAATTAAAATATTTTGGGTAGCCATGGTGATGGTGATAGTGATAGTGATGGTGTGGTGTAGGTTGTGGTGATTTTAAAGGATGATACAAATGATGAGGATCACGAAAATGGTGGTGATGGGGACAAAGAAGGATGATGAAGATTATCTCTCCTCTCTATGATGCTTTTGTGTAATTTTTGTACCGATCCATTCCGAATAGACGTTCTTCCTTAGTTTCCATCTGAAAAATAGAAATTTTGAGGCAATTAATAGTGCCTGGTAATGGATTTTTTTTTCTTTTCACCGGTTGTGAGAACAGAGCGAACTTAGAATCCCATATCCAGGTGTGGTAATTGTACATTTTCCATAAAATGGATTTTGATGTTTCCATTGTGGTTTTGAACAGATTTTTGAAGCAATGTGCCTCTCGAACTCCATATTTGATTATGTTTTTTCTTTTTAAATTTACTTTTGATTCTGATTTAGATTGAAGAAGAAAAGTAGTAAAGGTGAAATGAGTGGTGGTTGTGGTTTTGCAGCGGAGAGATGGAGGTGGAGATGGGTAGTGGTTGCGAAGTTTGACGGTGGTGGTGGTGGTGAACAGGGACGGATCCAAGATTTGAATTCAAGGGGGTCGGGGGTTTGGGGGCGGCGCCCCCGAATATTTTTTTTTTGTATTTTAAAGGGAAGGCAAGCGAGCTGAACGAAAAATTGGAAAAATGCTTAAGAGTATTTGTATCTGTCACTAAATAACAAATATTTAGATAAACTTAACAAAAAGGTAAATAAGAAGACAATATAGAAAAAAATTAATTATACATTAGAATTCATACAATATACATACTTTTTACAATTGTTCTCTAGGAGTTTTAATTTTTTTGGGTTGGGCTTCTTTTCCTTTTCTTTCTTTTTTCTTTTCTTTCTTTCTTCACTTTCCTCCGACCTCACTCTCTCTCTTTCTTTCTTTTTTCCTTTCTTTCTTTCTTTTTTTTCTCTTTCTTTCCTTTTTGTTTTTCAACGACACAATCTCTCTCTTTTCTCCTTTTTTATCTTTCTTTTTTCTTTCTTTCTATTTTTTATTTCTTTCTTTCCTCATTCCTTCCCTCACCACGACATCTCACTCTCTCCTTTTCCCTCTTTTTCTTATTTTTCTTTCTTATTTTCTCCGGCGACCTCACTCTCCTCTTCTCTATTTTTATTTCTTTTCTTTTTTTTATTTTCATCGACCGGACCGGGTTTTGGTTGTGATGCAGCCGGCTGGGATTTAGGTGGATCGGGTGGGGTTGTTTTGGGTGAGGTGAGGGTATTGATTGGTGGTGGTAATTGGATTTGATTTGGTGATGTGTTCGGTGGTTTGGTTGTGGATGTGGTCTGAAGGTTTGGTGGTGGTTGACGGATGAGGGGATGGTAGTGATGGTGACTGACGACAGTTTTGGTGGCAACGGATTGGAATCAGATTTTGAGATGCAGGGGGATTTGGGAAACTGATTTTGCAGAGGGGGATTTTGAGATGCAGGGGGAAATGAGGAGGGTTTGAGTATGGGTTGGGTTGGGTCATATGAGCTTTGGGCTGGGCTTGAGAGTGTATAATTTTTTTTTCATTGGGTCCACCCTGGCCCAAGGTTGGATCGGTACCTGGTGGTGAAGAATGATGAAGATAAAAATGAAATGATTCTGTTTGATGTGAGGGAGGGAGACGAGGAGATGAGGATGAAGGAGATGAAATTATTTGGGAAGAGATAGAGAAGAGATGAAGCAGAAAAATGAGGAAGGAGACGAGATGAGATAAGGGGGAAAAGACGTGGTGGGGTCCACTTGCCACTGTTTACCGATGTGGCAACGGACGTGGCAATCTGACGTAGCAATGGTGGGGTGCTGACGTGGCAAATAATGGACAAAAAAATAATTTAGGTTACGATTAATTAAAACATTAAAATTTAGAATTTTTTTATGTTTTTATCCCATAAATAAATTGTCTTATATTCTAATTTTAATTGATATATGTTATGCGCATTTTATAATAATAGTTCGATATCGACAAATTAGTTAAGATTATATATGTTAAATATGTGTACAGTACTTTGGATTTGTTTACAAAAGAAAGTGGAACTTCTAAAATGTAAACTAATTTTGTTATGTATAGAGGGCCAATATCCATTCTAGTTGGAGCATTGAGCTTGTTCCTTTCGTTTTGAAATACATGTCGTATTTTGTTAGCTTTTAAAATAAGTGTCATGAGAATTTCAATGGTACATTATAGTCTACTTTTTAAATTTATCTATATTTAACAATATTTTCAAAATGTTAAATATAGTATGTTTAAAAGATAACTATAGACAACAGTTATCTTGCTAGTGGTAAAAGTACTAATAAAGAGTCGGATTCGAAATTGAAATTTATATCTCACCTTTACCTATTAAAAATAATCATATATTTAAAACAAAAAGTTAGTCATTTAACTATTAATTAGTTAGTGTGAAAAAACTTAAACAATATATATATATACTTTTTGTATGAAAAGATATAAATTGTATTAAAATGAAAAGGAGGTGCTCTTTGCAAGTATTTTAGAGCCAATTCAAAGTGCACAAAATTTAAAATCAAAGAGTTCAATGAGCTTTTACAGTCATATATCAGGCTACCCAACAACAAATTAAATCCTAAATTTTGCCACCTTTTAAGTACACAATACAATTTCAACAACGACATAAAATGCACAATAACACATAAAACACACAAGCAAGCACCGCCGCTCCTAAAAAGAAAAAAAATTGAGAATTTTTTTTAAAGAATTTCTTGCACGTGCCAGCATTATGAATATTGCTTATCGAAAAAAGTATGAATAACCATATTGAATAGTTACATCTAGTCAGCTTCTTTTTTCTCCTTCCTCAGCACTAGTGGTGAAAAGAGCTAATATGCAAGCATGGCCTTGAATTGTGGCACGTCCTTTGCACTTCTAAGGTGTTGAAAGGACACCTCCATTATATTTATATTTATTTATTTATATAAATATAGGAGGATGAGTTTAAATTTGTGTTAAAATAATTTTTTTAGTATACATAGTCATCTATTATTTTCGTCACCAATTCGATTTTTTCAAAAAGATAAAAATTTAAAATGTGTGAAATTTAAAGATGCAAGTAATAAGAAAAATGTTACTCCCTCTGTTTTTGAATAATTGACTTTTTGAAACAGTAACAAAAAGTACAACAAACACCAAAAAGTTAAGTAAAGTGAACAGTAACAAAAAATACAAAAGTGATGATTATTCGAAAACGGAGGGAGTAACAATTTGCAAAACATTTCAATTTTGTGTTTTCACTAATTATTGAAAATTAGAAAAGGTTGAAATTTTGGTTAATTCAAGAAATTTACGTATTATTAAATTGTGTATATTTATTTTGATTTTGTGTTTAAGTTGTGTTTATTTATGATACGATCCTAGCCTCGCCACGCACACACACCAAGCAGCAAGAGCTAGATAGACTAAAGCGTCGAGTCATGATGGAGCAGATGGAGTTCGATCAGGGATCACAAAGGCTTTATGGACAATTTAATGTGCTATATTTATTGTGTCCAAATTTCAGGATGTTTGAACGAGTGGATCGTCCAAAAGCTCAAGACAACATTTTCGTTGACAAGAGTCCTACGCAGACAAGGACTCTAGGACGCGTCAGACGACTTCGACTGAACCGTTTTAAACCAGTGAGAATCGGACCAGGAAGGAAGAGGTTGTTCCTGAAGCTTTTGGATGTTAGATTTCGTTTGGAACAGGTTTCAGCCCAATTAGATGAGCGAATAAAATTTAAAATTTGAAAATTCTAAAAACGTAAGTAATGTAATGATGGGTTAGTTCACCATTAACCACCTCTAAAGGAAAAGATCATGGCTCAGCAGTCCATACACCATCCACAAGGAGCTAGCCAGGAATGAGAAAAATGACAAGTAGAAGGGCATGAATTATATAACCTAACCTAACCTAGCCGCCACCCCCCTCCGGATAGCCCACTGCTGCCGGAGGTCATACACCAGTATGCCTCACGCAACTGGAGTGAAATACTACCAACGCCATGCCCCATACGCTCCTCACCGAAACCTTATTCCAAGACGAGCGGAGGAGGAACGGGTGTCAACATTTTATGTTGAAAACTTACCTGAGCACGTAGATCACCATGGGATGCGATATTTACTATATCGGAGGTGGAAGCTTCCGGGTTTTGATCGGGTAAGGGATGTTTATATTCCTCGACGTAGAAATGTATCAGGGAAGAGATTCGGATTTATCAGATTAGAGAATGTGGGAAATATCGAAGCTATGACGGAAGCGTTGGACCACCAATTCATTGGTGCATCAGCCCTGCATTGCAAAAAAGCGATAACAAGAAGGAGACACGGGAGACCAGAATACAAGGAGGATGCGGCCGAGATGAAGATAGCTAATCAGCCGGAGCAAGAGACTACAGTGGGACCTAAACCCAACCACCGAAGCTGGAAAGACGTGGTTAGGGCAGGTCAGGAGGTAGAAAAGGAACAACCAAAGCAGGAGAAAGATATAGTCGAACTGGCGGTCCCCGAAGAAAACAAAGATTGGCTGCAACGGAGTGCAGTAGGAGTACTAAAACGTATCGAGCACGTGCCGGAGATACAAGACTTGGTCACTGAAGCAGGATGGATCTGCGAAACTAGGGTAATGGGAAGGGGCTTGATTTTATTAGAATTTGACAGGGCAAGTGAATATGAGAAAGCAATGTCTACTAATAATTCGGACTGCGACGCATTATTCTCTAAAATAGCATCGTGGGAAGAGATGAGTGCCGATGGTAGTAGGTTTTGTTGGGTACATTGCGTGGGAATTCCCATCCAAGCGTGGGGATTTAAAACCTTCGAATTGTTGGGAGAAAAAATGGGAGACCTGGTTACAGTGGATGAAAATTCAATGAAACGCAAAAGACTGGATGTGGGGCGTATATTAGTGGCTACCAAGGAGACACACATAGATAAACAAATAAAGGTGAGTGTAAATGGGGCAGTACACGTGGTTATCTGCAAAGAGGAGCCAATTCAGGGGGCCATATCGAATATAGATTAGATGGTCGGAGTCGGTCAAGAAGGGGAAGATTGGAACTGTGAGGAGTTCGGTTCGGACGTGGGAGAAGGTATGGGATCGGGGGGAAGCGAAGGGGAGGCTCCGGAAGGAATTCCTTCTAAGGGTAGCAGGTCCTTGACTAATGAGGAACAACTGAGAAATGTGCAAAAGGAACCGAGGATGGGGGATCCACTGGAGTTAGTTACGGTTCGGAAAACAAAAAAATTGGTAGGACAGATAGGAAGTTTAGAGACGGTTGGTTCAAAAACGAGAACAGGAGACCCTACCTTTAGGGTCACGGATGAGGAAATAAAGAACAGGAACTATGCTTACGATGCTAATCTTATTGAAGGGCGTGTATGGGAACTCGGGTATCAGCTGGCAATTACGGAAAAGGCCAATGAAGAAGTGATGAGGGCATTTGACAAAGAGAGGTTCAAGGGGGAGGTTAGACAGTTCGGTTCATGAGGTCTCAGAGGTCCTTTGCGTGTGGAGGTTCGTGGAGTCCGATGGTTAAACTGCTATCGTGGAACAGCCGGGGGCTGGGATCCGGTGTGAAAAGACGTTGCTTGAACAAATTAATTCAGAGAGAGGGGCTGGAAATGGTATATCTTCAGGAGACTAAGAAGGAAATTGTGACTGAATTCTTCATCCATTCTCTTTGGAAGAGAGCAGAGGTTGATTGGGCTTTTGCTCCAGCGGTGGGGCGCTCGGCGGGGCTATTATCACTATGGGACAGAAGTTTTTTTGAGGTAGAGCGAAAGGTAATTGGGGACAGATATATTTGGGTGCAAGGGAGAATTAAAGAAGGTAATTTTCCGTGTGCTATTGTAAACGTGTACGGATATAATGAGATGGCCCGCCGTGGTCAGTTATGGAGGGAGCTAAAGAACCTCAAGGAAGGGTACAGGGGTCCGATCTTGGTGGCAGGAGACTTCAACGAGGTGAGGCAACCAACTGATAGACTGCATGGTGAGGAGCGAACGCGAGGTATGGATGAATTCAACCAGTGGGTTGAGGAGTGCCAGCTTCTGGACTTGCCGTTGGTGGGTAGGAAGTTTACCTGGGCCAACTCGATCAGCAGGAGCAGGATTGACAGGGTCCTCATTCAGTCGGAATGGGCCGTGAAATACCCCAATTTACAGTTGGTGGCGCTGGGGCGTAACGGCTCAGACCACACGCCATTACTGTTGCAAGAGGATCGAAAAGATTGGGGCCCAAAACCCTTTCGGGACTTGGCTGCTTGGTGGGAATTTCCCGGGTTTAAAGATCAGCTCAAAGTGTGGTGGGCAGAGGCGGGGCAGATCTATCCGGGGGACTACCAGGTGTTGAAGAAGACTAAATGGCTCAAGACTAAGCTAAGGACATGGAACAAAGATATATTTGGCCATATAGAGACCAAAATTCAGGAGTTACAGGGAATAGTAGACATATTGGAGGCGGAAGCGGATGACAGGGAGCTCTCCCAGGAAGAGCGTAATGCTAAGGCAGAGGCAGAGGCAACTCTATGGATTAAACAGGGCCAAGCTTGCAGATTATGGCAAAGGAAGGCTAGATTAAATTGGGACCTTCAGGGGGATCGCAACACAAAGTTTTTCCATTTAGTAGCAAAAGTTACCCAACGATGGAATAATATATCAGAGATTATAGATCATACCGGGCGGCTGTCAGAACCTACGGAGGTGAAGAGAGCTGCGGTCTCGTATTACAAAAAATTCTTCGAGGCAGTGTCATGGGATAGACCGAAATTGATCGATCTGGGGTTCAAAAAATTGGAAGCAGGAGAGGTGGAGATGCTTGATTGTGGAATTTCCAACTCGGAGATCTGGGAAGCGGTTCAAAGCTGTGGTAGGGATAAATCCCCAGGGCCAGATGGGTTGTCAATGATGTTTATTCAAAACGCGTGGGATATTATCGGGAAAGATTTCAGCAGACTTGTGAGTAGCTTCTTCCAGGTAGGGAGGTTTCCTTTTGGAGCGAATACTTCCTTTCTGACATTGATTCCTAAGGTGGAGCAAGCTAAGAAATTCCAGGAGTTCAGACCGATTAGTCTGGTGAGTAGTTACTATAAGATAGTCTCTAAAGTCCTGGCGAGAAGATTGAGTAGGGTCATAGATTCTGTAGTTAGTGAAGTGCAGCACGGATTTATGAAGGGGAGGCAGACGCTCGATTGTGTGATGACAGCTAATGAGATTGTTCACTACCTAAATAGTAGCAAGAGCCAAGGGTATTTATTTAAATTGGATTTTGAAAAAGCGTACGACTCTATAGAGTGGGGATACTTAGATGATGTTCTCGGCTACATGGGTTTCAGTGTAAAATGGCGTGGGTGGGTTAAGGAATGCCTTGCTTCAGCTACAGTCTCGGTTTTAATAAATGGAGCGCCTTCTGCACAATTTCGGGTGGGGCGTGGCCTGCGGCAGGGATGCTCGCTATCTCCCTTTTTATTTAACATTGCCGCGGAAGGTCTGCACTTGCTATTTAATAGGGCGGGTGCTCAAGGCCTTTTGACAGGAATTGGGAATCCCAGGACCGGGTGGAGTATTTCGCATTTACAATTTGCAGATGATACTCTTGTGTTTGTAAATAATGATGAGCAGGAGATACAATGCGTCAAGGGAGTCCTGAGGTGGTTTGATGCTTTCTCGGGGTTGAAGGTGAACTACCATAAAAGTTCTCTGGTGGGCATTAATGTGTGTAGACAGGCAGGGGAAACAATTGCGCGTCGTGCAGGATGTAAGTATGAGGTACTACCGTTTAAGTATTTGGGGTCTTATGTTGGATTAAACCCGCGAAGGATTACCAGTTGGGCTTTTCTACTGCAAACCATGCGTAATAAATTAGCAACATGGAAAGGGACATTGTTGTCAGTGGGAGGGAGGCTAACACTTATTAAATCAGTGCTGAACAGCTTACCTGTGTACAATATGTCCATCTACCTCATGCCGAAAGGGATAATCAGGAAGTGTGAAAATCTTATGCGTAGGTTCCTGTGGAGTGGGAGAGAGGAAGTGAAGGGGCTGGCCAAGGTTAGCTGGGAGAGAGTGTCTCAATCGATGGAAAAGGGAGGGCTGGGAATAGGAAGTTTACATTCCCAAAACACTGGTCAGTTATTTAAGTGGATCTGGGGAGTGTTACAGGGGGACAAGAAAATGTGGGTGGACCTTGTCCGAAGGGAATATGAACTCTCGGCCATGGGGGATTTTTGGTTGCGGGATTTAGGCCGGATGTCCCCTATTTAGCGTGACATTATGCGCACATGTGGGAGGGGTTCCTTAAATTTCGACTTCTGGCATAATCAGGTGCAGATAAAAATAGGGAGTGGGCAGGACGTTAGATTTTGGTGGGACACATGGGCAGGTAAGGTTCCGTTGGCTGTCAAATATCCAAGGCTATACAATCTGTCGGGTAACCAAATGGGAACGGTTCAGGAATATGGCAGTTGGGAGGAGGGCGTTTGGTGTTGGGAGTGGACATGGCGTAGGGGTCTGTTCGAATGGGAGGTAGAAGCCCTCGGAAACATGAGGGACAGCATCCCTTCACCTCGGCAAACAGGCACGAAAGCTGAAGTGAGGTGGATGCTTGAAAATTCCGGAGTTTATTCTATTCAGTCTTGGAGAGCTAGTATTGAGAATTCTCACGTCGCTATTGCTGCTAATGAGAACTTACACTCTTGCTGGAAGGTTCACGTGCCTCATCGCATTAGTTTCTTCCTGTGGCTTGCTATGCAAGGGCGCCTAACTACTCGGGACTACCTCAGTCGATGTCAAATTATCCTGCAATCTGAAAATCTTTGTCCGCTTTGTGCTGAACATGGTGAATCCATTCACCATCTGTTTCTTCACTGTAGGTTTGCTAAATTAATCTGGGACCAGATCTCTAGTTGGGCAGGCTGCAGCTGGGCCATGTCTAGGAATGTGGAGGAGGTATGGAGATCTTGGGGATCTCTTATGGCTGTGCAGGTGAGACAGGGTCAGGAGATTTGGCAGCCTCTCCTACCTGCTGTTATGTGGTCTATTTGGCGACAAAGAAATGCGATTGTTTTCCAGCAGGGGGTTCTGTGCCAGTGGCGTACATTGAGGGCAACGTTTGCTCATTGGCACCACTGGATCCTTGGTATGATACCTACGTTCCCCTATACGTCGGAGCATAGCAAATGTCTTCGGAGTGGTTATATAGGTGGGGTTAGAGGTGGCCGGTGAGGGTCTGAGTTGGTTCTTGGGCCGTGGCGATGAGTATTGGGTAGGGAGAGAGTAGCTAGTGGTTGAGGGTGGCAGCTTGTGGCTGCCTGGGTTTGATTGTACATTCTTCCTCCTTCTTCTTGCCATGGACTCCATGGCTTTAATAAAAATTCTTCTCAGCTTATTAAAAAAAAAAAACCACCTCTAAAGTCATCTTATTTATTATTGAAGAGATTATTGGGGGCATATTTGAGCATCATTGCAAGGAGTACCAGAAGAGGTAGTTGTAGGAGGTGGCGGTGGCCGCGGATAATTTGGGCGACTTTTCCAGGTCTTATTATTTTCACAAATAAGTATTTATTAAATTGTATGATAATTACTTATTCATTAGATTTGGAAATACTAATTCATGGTTTTTTTCCATTTTTTAGGATATCTTTCAAAAAAAATTGAATTCTTAATATTCTTTTATTATTTTTATGGATTTTTTAGAAGCTTTTAATTTGTTTCATTTTTTTCACTTCTTTTAATTTTTCAATATCTTAATTTTAAAATAAATATATTTATGATGTGTCATATCATGTCATTAGAATATAAGAGGCTAATGGCCGGAAGCTTGTTTTTGGTGGTTGCTGGCTAATTTGGAAATGGCGGAATGATTTCATTTTCAACGACAATCACAGGACCTTAAATTTAGATATCTTGGAGGGAACGAAAGGCTGATGGGTGAGATTGTGAGATTGTCTCTATTCTTCCTGCCATGAACTTAACCATGAAACTCAAAATTGCCAAGAATTGGCAAAAACGAAGTGTTGGTAAAAAATTTGATGACTTCCTTTTTAAGCCACGTACTCACTATGAAATACAAAAATTCCATAATTAGTCAAAAATTCCATAAGTACAAGTAGTTAGGGATGAGGGAAAAATGACTGAAATTGATTGTATTTGTCTCTCTTTTTTATCAATAAGAAACACTATTTTGATTAATTAGTTTAATTAGTATATCCAATCAGAACACAAGTCATTGATAATAAGATAGAAATATGTAAGAAAAACAATGGAAATCACTTTTGTTTGTCTCTATAATTGAGAATCACTATTTTAATTAATTAGCATAATTAGTATCTCCAAGCGAAACATAAGTCATTGATTATAAGATAAAAAAAATGTAAAAAAACTGTGAAAATAAAGTAACTATGAATATTTAGTTGAACATTGAAGATTTTCACAATTAATTAGGTGAAATTGAATTTTTTTTCTCTATTTTTTTAAAAAGACCTATTTTCGAAGTAATGTATTTATTTTACTAGAATTAAGAGAGTTGGTTGTAGTGTAATGTTATTAAAATTTAAACATCATAGTGCATATTTTTTTCACACTCAATCAACCTCTAAAGTCAAATATTTTTTGTTTAAATATAAGTTTGATTACATTCATGTACTTAAAAAAAAAAACCTTATCAAATAGGATTATAAAAAATAAATATTCACTGCGTAATCGATATATGCACTTGAATAATATAATATAATATTATCACTTCTTAAAGAATGATATTATTAATATTTAAATATTACTATGCACATTTTTTTTATAGCCATTAAAAATCTCAATTACTCAAGTTTATAATCTAATGCTCCCATTGTAGTGCATATACACACGCATTATAGCGGTGTAATGCGAGTGTAGGCTTCTAATAAACGTGTAAAATAGAAAATATCAGGGACCCTCTAGTATATTAAATCAACTTTATAGTAAGAAAATATTTTAATGATTTGATTGACATTTAAATATAGAAATAAAATAAAATCACAAAACTCTATATTTATCTTTTTATCATATAACATGTAGATGTTTTGTTCATGACTTATAACATGATAATCTGATGCAGCAAATTATCAAGATAACACATGGCATATAGTGGTTGAGTATCATATGCCTGTAAATTTGTTAAGCTATGGTAGAAAAACTCATTATATTATAAAATTGAACTTCATCTCGAAAATAAATCATTTACCAGTCTTCAATCTTTGCATCAAAATTTTCTATGGCACACAATCTTCATTTCGTGATCATCGCCATGGTCCTAACTTGCGGTAAATTTCCTCACGTTGCGTATTTAATCTCTAGTCTCTTCTTGGTTTCTTTTTTATTGTTTATTAATTTTATTTCTGGTGAATCACAGTTATTTTTTAAGTACTGTTAAGTTCACAGAATGAGGATAACGTATGGGCAAGAATGTTAGACCATAAAGAAGCTATCATATGGCCAGCCTTAGGAAATAAAAGTTATAGAAATTTGTTTTATTTGCTTAATGGCAGGTTTGTTCCTGGGGAGCGAGGCAGCGGCTCCATATTGTAGAGACGATTTTGACTGCATAGATCCAGATGTTTGTTTTTGTGCAACTTGCGGTTGTGATACTGACAGTAATGAATGTGTATGTTTGCCGCTCCAGCAGAAGGAACAGAAAGATAGTGTTGCAAAGTCGTTGGGTCACAAGAACTGAATTAATTTTCATTTTTTTAGGAGATTGTATCAAATAAGATGGCCATGTTTTTGCTAGATTTGCTTATCATGAATTCAGAAAATATTTTGACAAGTAGTTAGTAGAACTGAACCGACTTGGACTCTCTAGTATATCATAAACTCTTAGGTTAATGGTTTAGTGGTTAAATTAGGTTCTGACTGCTGGTTTGATGGAATATAAAAGTACATATTTATTTATATCATAAAATAACAGAAAAAAAATGAAAAATGGTTAAAAAATCGGGTTAAATTAGTCCAACCGATCAAGTTACCTATTCAAGCGGTTTTTCCAAGTTCAACACTAAAAAAAAAAATGACGCACCAAATCGTTCAAATTAGGACAAATTAGCAGTGTTACTAAAATCAGACTGGACTATACAGAAATGCCGGTAAACCTGCCGATCTAAGTAAGCAATTTTATCAATACTGATTCTTTTTTAAAAGAAAAATCATAAATCTTGATTTTCAACTTTGCATTAATTGTGTACATGAATCAAAAGAACTACAGTGGTTGTTATGTGTCTATGAAAAATAAATCTGTATTGATAGGTAAATAAATGAAAAATAAAACCCATATTTAAATTATTATTTTCATCAAATTAATTTCAAGAATCACGCTATCTAAATCCCATCCTCGGAGACATGAAGGGCTTAAATGGATTTTGGGTCTCTGCAGTCCAATTGATTGACTTTTTTCACCCCTCTAACGAATTTTTGAATTATCTCCTCCCTCAACTTATGCACAAAAAATTTATTTCATCCCTCCCCCTGACGCCATCCACATTTTCCGTCTGTTTACTGACGTGGCGTGCCACGTCAACGATTGCTGACGTGGCACGTCACGTAAATTGCCACGTCATTTCTTTCTTTCCTTCCTTTTTTTTCTTTTTTTTTCTTTTCCTTTTCTTTCTTTTTTTCTCTTTTCTTTCCTTTTCTTTCTTTTCTTTTCTTTTTTTTCTTTCTTCACTTTCCTCCGACCTCACTCTCTCTCTTTCTTTCTTTTTTCCTTTTCTTTCTTTCTATCCATTTTTTATTCTCTTCTTCTTCCTATCTTCTTATTTTCTTTAATTTTTTTTCTTCCTTTTTTCTTTCAACCAGATGCAGCGACGACCTCTCTCTCTTCTTCCCTTTTCTTTCTTTTTTTTTTCTTTTTTTCTTCCACCGCAGCCAGCGATGGATCTGGTTGTGGTGATGAAGGAGGGTGACGGTGGTGAGGGTGGATTTGTTGGTGCTGGCCGGGAAATGGTGGAGGTGACAGTGGCGGTGGCGGCAGTGGATCTGGTTGTGGTTGGGGAGGAGATCGGGTGTGGGTGGATTTGTTGGTGATGGATGCAGTGGAGGTCGGTGTTAGATTTGGTGATGATGATTGATGTGGGTGGCCGGCGGTTGAGGGTTGTGGCGAGGCTGGTGGCGTTGGTAGGGTTTGCGGGCGGTTGTGACAGAGGCGGCTTGGTGGAGGAGATCGGGCTTGGGTTGAGAGTTTGAAGAAGAAGAAGAAGAAGAAGAAGAAAGATGAAGATTGATTAATTTGTTGGGTTAATCGATTAAATTTGCTGGATTTAATTGATTAATTTGATGGATTGATGATTGATTAATTTGTTGGATTGCTTGATTGATTAATTTATTGCTAGGTTAATTAATTGATTAATTTGATGCCAGTTTAAATCTTTAGTTGGAATTGAAAAAGTTGGATGAAGGTTGGGGTGTGCAGAGGAAGAAGGAAGAAGAAAAGAAAAAGAAAGAAAAAGAATGAAAAGAAAAGAATGAAAAGGAAAGAAAAGAGAAAAAAAGAAAGAAAAGGAAAAGAAAAAAAAAGAAAGAAATGACATGGCAATTTACCTGGCGTGCCACGTCAGCAATCGTTGACGTGGCACGCCACGTCAGCAAACAGACGAAAAATGTGGATGACGTCAGGGGGGGATGAAATAAAATTTTTGTGCATAAGTTGAGGGAGGAGATAACTCAAAAATTCGTTAGAGGGGTGAAAAAAGTCAATTAATTGGACTGCAGGGGCCCAAAATCCATTTAAGCCGACATGAAGCAAGAAGGCTCTTCCGTCTTGATATTATATGAATAGGGGTAGGTCCTCTTGGGTAACTGCGTCAGTCGCCTAGCCTTTGGATTGACTTCGTGTAACTTACAATGCGTCGGAGGGTGTCTCCATGTAGAACCTCCGAGGATCAAGTCAGTTGCTGTGTAGGTGACAAGAGTATAAGGATAATAACAGCTTGTGTGTATGCGTGTCTTTTACATTTCCTTACCCTGCTATTTATAAGTCATTCTGACGACCGTTACACGGGAGTTTAATGAAGACAATCAAGGTCATTAATAAAGCCGTTAACACAGTCTGCAACGTACGTACCGGTTACCTCAGAACCGTTACGAGCCATTTACTGATGTCATTATGCCTACCGGTAGGGTGTCAGCTCATAACCGTTATCCCTAACAGATACCGGTTCGCAATCTCGTTTCTTGTACGTTCACCGATACTTTATTTTTACCGGTACTAGACGGTCAACTTATATCAACCCGCCTACATGGCCATACGACCAGTCAACCTCATCACAAAATACCTTACTACCCTTGTGATTTCCTCATGTGTTATCACGTCTCCTCCAGAGCAAATGCTTTTCTTTTCCTAGGATTTGATGCAAAGACCGAAACAGGATGAGGAGGAGGCCGCAGTTCAGAAACGGAATCACTCTCCTGAGCAACACAGGATTGGGTAGAAATTGAATTCTTGAAGATGTGGGTAATGTCATCAAGAGGCTTCCTAAGCCTTCTTCTAAAGCCTTCTTTTTTTTTTAATAGGCTGAGATTTTATTAAAAGGTCATAAAAAATGACCAAACACGAATAGACAGACGAGAATATAAAAACACGGCCCAAACAAGCACTAAAACGACAAGGGCAACGACCGAAAGACCAAGCGGACACTAACAAAAGTACACGAAGGCCCAGACCCAGACCCAGGCCCAGGCCCAAAAATAAACAGTACCCAAACCTAGAAACCTAGATCTGGTACTAAACACGCCGCCGCCATCACCATGATCCACCACCAACGCGACCACCACGGCGACAGAAACCAACGCCGAATGCCGAACCACAACGGACCTCTCACGACGCCAAATCCCCGTCGTCGCAGTCCACACCACTGCTGAGCCCAACCATCAGGCCGGCCTACCACAAGCACTACCACGCTGTGGCAACCCCCCGCACCAACGACACCCAAAACCTCGGACCGCCTCAAAAGGCGTCACCACGCACCTCAGACCACACAAAACTACGGCTGGCGCAACAAAACCCACGCCACCGACACAGCGAAACCCTCAAACCGCCTCTAACCGGTATCACCACGCGCCTCCTTCGACCAGAACCAACGCCACAAATAGACCCAGCCACCAAAACGCAAACAGGCTTCCTCCAACGCAGCCGCCTCCATAAAACCACGACACTACCACGCCTCACCCTGCTTCTCAAACAGCACCGCTGCCACAACCTCCGCAACCTCGGACACCCCAGATCTCATCCCGCCGATGATCCCACCAACCCGGCCGTCAACCTCGCCGAAACCACTACACAGCAAAAACAACCACCGCTAAAACTTGGATCCAGATCCGACCCGACCAACGCCACCAACGAAACCAGCCGCGCACCCTCGCAGCCAACACTCTCGCTGAAACCACAAAAACCCGCATCACAACTCCTTGCCGCCGACCAAGCCACTGGCCCCAACGCACAGCGCCGCCGCTCACCGAACTTCACCCACCGTCGCCACAACACATACTAGGCCGAAAAGAACAAAAAAGAAACGAGGGGAAAAGAGAAAGCACCCCGAAAAGGACAGAAGGAAAGAAAAAAATGGGGGGTTGCCGCCGGCCAAGGTGGAGGCCGGCGGCTGCCCAAAGGGAAACCCTAAATTTGAGAAAAGTTGAGAGGATTTTTTTTAGAGAGAGGGAACTAGAGAGAGAGTTAGGGAGTGCATTATAAAATTCTTCTAAAGCCTTCTTCTAAAGGTTTTCTTGGAAGTGGGGAGATTTGCAGGAATTGGGTTGTTTTGATTTTGATTTGCATAGAAAGGAGGAGGAATGTTCTCTTTGTTGCTGCTGGTGTTGCTAAGGTCTCCAAGATTGACGGGCTCCTCCATTTTTGTGATGTAAGAACTAAAGAAAAGAAGTGAGTATTTATATATTAATTAGGAACTGTTTGGATTCGGAGGTAATGGCGGCAAAAGAATTGTTGTTGCTTTGTGTTCTAAAATTCAAAACTTTGGATTGGAGGGAGTTGGAAAACGATTTAATACTAATTTACAAACGAATTTTAAATTTTTGGGTTTCAGGAAGGAGTGTCAAATTGGTAGATTTGAGTGGGTATCAGTATACTGTATGGGTAGTATACCCATTTATTACCTATGTAATTTTTAAATGAGTACTCATACCCATTTATATCCATTTAATTTATACACACCCGTTAATCCATTTAAATATAATTATTTGTTAAATAAGATCATAAATATAATATTTGACCAAAAAATACAAGTTTTTACTAAATTTGACCATGTGGTTTTATTTGGACTGTGTATCGACTTTGACCATTTAACGGTTCGGTTCGGTTCGATTTTTTCCGTTCTACCCCGTTTGCGCGTATCATATCATAAACCATACGCGAGAATAGGGATGTCAAATAGTCTCTAGACCCAAGCGACCCGAACCTGGGTCCTTAGACGAGATCGGGACTAAAATTTCAGGCTCATTTTATAAGTCGGGTCGGAATAGACCCGTCCCGTACAAGGTCGGAACTCGACCAAGTGAGACCCAGTCCCTTACAGGTTTATCCGGTATAAAATGAGACCCGAATAAATCAACACCTAAATTAGGCTATGTATAAAATAAAATTTAAAAAGAAAAATAGAAAAGCCAAAAAAGTACTCCCTCATTTGAAGCTTGACGCCCCAAGGCAAAAATCCAAAATCCGGAAAAGCTTGACGCCTTCATTTGTTGTGTCGTCCTTGGGTGCGTAATGACGATTTTGGTCCTCAAACGACACGTCGTTTGGCTCGAAAAGTTGCAGGTCGTCTGGGGTCGGAGGGAAGTGAAATTTAAAACCCAATCAAAGCGCGCGGCAATATTAATTTTCATCCCTGTTCTTAAACAGAGGCATCAGCCCTCTCACTCCTAATCTTCATTAATCTTTTAACTCCCTCACTTCTTATTTTAGTTCTTGTGAGATCAGATTAGGGTAAATGGAGGGGATATATTTTGATGATTCACAGTATGAAAGTTGTATCCAGTTTGATAATTCTGGAAAGATGTTTGTGCATGATTCTATCGTTGGCGACGATGAAGAAATGGTTGGAGACGATGGGGGGCCCATATCCGATGAAATCGTTGAAGACACGTATGAGAAAGAGGAGAAAGAAAGCATGACTGAGGATATGGGTGGGCAAGAAGAGAGCTCGCGATTGAATTTGAGAGAGGAAGAGTCGATGGTGGCGGAGAATCGGCTCGTTTCTAGGGTTATTGACGTTGCAAACAATGTCAACGAGGTAAGGAACGTAAAACTCCCTTTTGATTTTGATTTAAATGAAATTCCCTTGGCGGTAAACGCCCCCCCTCTTTGGCCGGGTGATAAGGAACATCGAAGTTTTGATTTGAATAAAATTCCCTCTGGTGGTGCTGATGAAGAAGATCCTGAAATGGCAAAATCACTAGTCCCTGAAGAAAGAGATTTTGACTTGAATAAACTGCCAACTGCTAGTCGATGGTATTTTTCAGATGGTGTTGACGAGAGGGCAATCATCATCATGATATGGATCCTTCTTCTAGATTACCATTAGAGAATTTGACTCGAACTATGTTGGGTGGTGAAAACCAATTTTGCAGGAAATATTTTTATGTGGATTGTGGAAATTCTGGATTTTTGTTCCCAGAATTTGCAATATTGTGCTTTCTCTGTAAATGCGGATAATGTAAATTGTGCAATATATGAATATTAAAACGGCTAATTTTTATTGAAAATCACTAAGAGTTACATATGTTTTCAATCAGACTTGGGAATTGCAGGAACCCTGTTGGCAAACTTGTTGGATGCCTTGACCGCAACATGCATTTGGTTGAGGCTCATCCTCAAACAGTCCCTTGACGCCTCCAACCTGGAAATTATTTTCTCCAATTGAAGGAGGGCGTCTCCCATGGTCTTGATGAGCTCATTCGCATCTATACAAGCCTCATCATATTGGTAGAGCACAGCGGTCCTGGTATCCTTCAGCCGGTTTTGGACTTCTTTCATCTGATCAATTTCCTGCTCTGTGGAGAGCAGCATGGTCTCCACAGAAATGACATCCTTGTGGAGGGCAGTACCAGCGAGGCCTGCGATATCTAGGATGTTTTGTACATCACGTGGATCCATGGCTTCGGTTATGGTTTGAGTTGAAGATGGATGTCTCTAACAGAAGTTGTTTCTAAGTGTTTGATGGTGTGGTTGGTTAGTGAATATGACCCCTATTTATACAGGGTTTATTGAAAGTTGTTGATAAACATTGATAATTCAATGAAGGGTCGTGGTTGGGTGTGGATGCGGTTGTGGAATAAGAATAGGTTGGAATTTGTGTTCAACTGCTATTGTGTTGGCAATCGGCCTGTGTAAAGTTGCTTGTATTCCTTCCCTATAAATCAGGCTGATTGACAGAGCAAGGCTGGGATGATACGTTACTCCTTATTTTCAGGCTATTTATTTAAAATTCCAAATTAAATATGGCGACTGAAATTGGTGAATGGTCTAATTGATTTTGTTTCTGTTTGCAGTGATACGCACCGCTTGGGAGACGCCGCCACCCTCTGAAACCCTTACACGTTGAAACCGTGCCAAGAAGTGGAGGGGATTCATAACTCCTTCACACCGACACCACCCTTGTTCATCTTTATGAGGATGACACCATCCCCTGTTCTTCACCATTGCCACACTCCAAACTTTCTACAATCTCACACGTTTCCAATAGGTTCAGCGCATTAAAACCCTCTATTTATAACGCTATATTCATTCTCTTCTCAAAGTTTTCTTCTTCTGCACTGCATACCCCCGTACTTGTGTGTTGTAACCCGCTGTCCATCATGAACCGAGATGAGAAGAGAGAGCTGGTGGCAAAAGTGACTGCAGTCAGCCACAACCTAACCAATGACCTTGGCCTTTTCGAACACAAGGTGATACAGACAGACCACGATATTGAGACTCTGGAGGAGGTCCTCGACAAAATGCACATACAAAAGGAAAATGTTGGTGCCGATGACTACCAGGCCTTCAATATCGTTTACTCCTTCAGTGATTTGATGCTTCACGTCACTGGTGCCGTGGCCAAACTGGAGCATAAGGTGGCAGCCCTGAGGATGGCGTTGGAAGTTGTGAACGAGGCAACTGCTGAGCTTAACTTCGCTGCTAACAGGATTCCTGGGATTCCAACGAATGAGTAGAATGTTCATGTTATCTAGTGATCTGTCTGTAGTTCTACGGTTATGTTAATATTATGTTCTATGTTCTATGTTCTATGCTACAATGCTACAATGGTTAATGTTGATGTTCTCCAATGTTAATTGAAAGTAGTTTGTTTAAATTATGTTGCTCTGTTTTGATCCTCTGTTCTGATAGAGATGTTGCTCTAGTCTATGGACAAATGGTTGTTTATGCTCCTGTTTAAATCATCAATTGTTTGGTAAATGTTAGATTGTGCTCATGTTGGGATCCCCCTGTATTAATGGCACATGAAATCCTCTGTTTTGATACTCTATTTCAATCCTTTTTTTAAAGATAAAGAAGTCCTTCATATACAAGTTTGATAAACAAGCCTATTTGTTCATAAAGAGGTTGTTCAAATGTTTGGATCCTCTGTTTTCATACACCAATATTGTAAAAACAGTTTCTACTTCAACACACATATTTAATGCCATCAACAAAGTTTCCAAATCTTCCATTCATTACTTCATCCAAGGTGTTACATTGCAAACACATTGGATCACAAAAGGTGTATCTATCTACACAACAAAATGTTCAATATCAACCTTAGTTTACAAAAGGTGCAACAATGACCCAAAAAATTACAAGTTGCACTATCAACGCATTCTACACAATGTACATCATCACATTGTCCTACTCCCACATCAAACGATTATACAATTGCAGAGGATATACAACATAGAGACCATAGTAAGATAAGTCACACATCAAGTAAGCGATGGAGATACAAGTGCAACTGCGTTTGTGCATACCTCTGTAGTGCACTGGATTGCAATAGGTAAGAGGTTTAATCTCTCAAGGTTTCTCTTCTTAATGTGAGGTATCTTGTAGGTGTTTCCTCCATCACATTTCAACACTTCAATCATGCACGTATGTAGAGTCAAAAAAATATAGTTGCTCTTCTTCACTGAGAATATCTCATATGCATGTTGCACAGCTGCCATCAAATCAACCATGGACCTAGCACACTCTTTGCTCTGGAGTGCCTGAATTGCTCTAAAAAATCCTAAATCCAACACATTCAAATCTGGAGAATTTGGAGGTTGATTAACTATAAAGATATTTAGTCCACATCCCTCAACAGCACAGACAAATTCAATATCATCAGGCTGTATATGAGTCTTGGCATTGTCCTGTTGAATGACAATCCTCTCCATTATGCAATCAGTAGGCCATTTATTGGCGATGGCTGGCAGAATTTTCCCTATCATGAACTCCCTCATGACATCTCTAGTTATGTTAGTAATTGGTTTGATCTCCATGGTACCCCGTGGCCTATTTTGACTAGATCTAATCGCTGCAATAGATTCAACTAATAGAAAAATACCAATTTTTCCATCAAAAAGACAAAACGCCATCAACATCATATCTAGGTCTGGCAACCGCAGCTAAAAACATAATTTTTGGAATATAATTTGAGTTCTTAATTGATCTTACTGGTTCTTGCTCGTCGTTGAGGAGGTACTATCTCTGTGATCTCTTGCTCAAGAAGAACCATTTCTCGTCAATATGGACTGTGTTCTCCATGTTCTTGAAAGTTGGAGACGTTGATACTGTGGTTGGGTCCAGACTTTCCAGGCAATGCTTTAGTCTGCTAATCTAATTTTCCTGTGTCAGAGACGGTTTGATGGCATTCGTGTGCTGTCTAATTGCACCCTCTCTCAGCTTCTGCCAAACCCAATGCCTGGACATACCTAGGGCAGACGCAAGGCTTCTAATAGAGGTCCTCTGTTGAAGAGGAATGTCTCTAATCCGGTCCATATCAAATTCAATTCTTTTCCTCCCACAATTTCTGACTTTCAGACCTCTTACGTTGTGGTCACCAGAATCTTTTGCACGTTTTCATAACCTCTGAATTGTTCTAATTCCAACACCATACATATCGCCCACCGCCCTGGTTGCTCCTTTCTTCAAACTGCCATTTTCCATTCTTTCCAGTAGGCAATGATATGCATCCAATCGTTCAGCGCTGGTCAGTTCTTTGTGTCGAACTAATAATGCGAAAATAAACCAATGACAAGAATTAATATCAACCTGGAAATTGCAAAGTGATGAATGGAAGTGAGCTGGAATTAATTACCTTGCTTTTCCAAGCTATCTAGAGGGAACTCAGTGATGCCGATTGCTTCATCAACCTCCTCTTCACCAATCTGATGTGTGGGGTTTGTACGAAAAAAGGAAACGACGTTAGAATCCAAATCGTCAAGACCAGGCTCGTTGATCATCGACGATTGAGGACTGAATGGCACCGAATTAAGATCAAATATTAGAAGCACCATTGCAGAGTGTCTGGTTTGGGTTGAGGGAAATCAGGGGTGATCATATTGAATTCACTATTGTACGAAGGAGATAGAAATTTGAAACCCATTTTTGAATTCAAAAAATAAATTCAGAGTTTCGGATGGCGGGATGCAAACTTCCCCCAAAATTTGGGCAAAATTTTGGGGGAAAATTGGGCGTGCTAGGGTTTGCTTCGTCTTTTAGAGAAATGGTGTTGGTGATGACTGTGTTTTGGAATGCTTCTCTGATGAGTTAGCGTGGTTGGATAGGCTGGGATATGAAGGACGCGATGAAGCGTGCTGTGGAAGGTCCGGGCTGGATTTGAATTTGGGCCAGCTTGGAGGCCAAATATAGCTGTTGGCAAGTCATGGCCCACATGCCACGTAAATCCAAAAAGCTGGGCCACACAGTACCGCGTCAGGCTTCTTAAAAAATGGGATTTGTGGGCCCGCGTCAACCTTCAAATGACGGAGGAAGTATGAGCTAGGTGAGTGGGGGCAGCACAGCGGCTGGCAGCCGAGCAGGGAGGGAAGCGGGGGTGTGACTGGGAGGAGAAAGGAATGATGATTTAGGCGGAGAAAGAGTAAGAGGAGAGGTATTTTTAAGTGGGTATAATGAGTATATCCATATCCAAACCCAATTAAATTCATTTGTTTTATTTTAAATGGATAAATTATTTATCCATCTTTACCCATTTAAAAATTATATAAATCCATTTAATACTCATATTTACTTAATTAATTGGGTATAAATATATTTTTAACACCAAGAAGTTTTCCGGGGCTAAATACTAATCTTGTTTGCCATTTAAACAAACAATTGGGCAAGAAAGGAAAGTCACCATGACAGCTTTTATGAATTTATTAGTAAAAACCAATCTCATTCATTTTCTATCAGATCTCTACAGAGTAGTAATTCTTCTATATCCAATTTCAAAATTCGAACTCGAGTTTTTAATTAAAAATAGATAAAATTCGTTATCACGTGACCACAATCAGTATAAACATTATGATCTTTTTTATTCCTAAGTTTTTTTTTATTAAGCACGTTCAATGGTGCGTTATTGAAATTGGGAGATTTTCAAGAATTGGGTTGTTTTGATTTTTGATAAGAAATTGGGATTATCATAATTAGAACTGTTTCCTATTAATTTATTCTTTCCGTTTAAAAACGTCTAAATTCTACCCTTAAATTTGTAAAGTTTAATTGAAGTTATGAATCTTTGATAAGTACCGGTTCAATCACTAATTTAATGAGTCAATTCAGATTTTTTTTATAAAAAAATAATGTTAAAAATCATAATCAAAGTATGTGGTTTTAGGAAAACTATATAGGAAATATATTTTAATTTCCTATTTATCATATTTGCTTATCTAGAAAAAAATCTCCATAAATATAAATTTCCTGTAAAGAGTTTGATAGCTCTATCCAGCTATTTTTTTAGTTTTAAAAAAATTAATTATATTATTAATTATCGGTATAGAGGGACTAATTAGGAGATCTATAATTAATAATATAACCATTTAATGAGGGGAAAAACAGCAAAATTCCATTCTTTTGGGGCCACTGCAAGTTCATTTTGAATGTTAACTCAGCCCGGTTTCCTCCCTAGTTATATAAGCTGGAATTGGAAGGCACAAATCTTCCTCCCTGGGCGCGAAATTTATGAATTAATTGACTTGGGTCCTGAACTAGAAACAACCAAAGATCTGTAGAAGTTGAAACTCATATCCAACAACCTTAAGCCCAATACTAATAGAAATGATTGTGATG
Organism: Viola odorata; assembly: GCA_963691705.1. Taxonomy (NCBI): domain Eukaryota; kingdom Viridiplantae; phylum Streptophyta; class Magnoliopsida; order Malpighiales; family Violaceae; genus Viola; species Viola odorata. The sequence continues at coordinate 3,240,132 of OY829539.1, forward strand.
GCCCGGCCTCCTTTTGGGCCATAGAGGAAAATTAAAATTTTTAGAAATAAATAATAACTCATATTCACTTAAATACACCTCGTCATTCACATCAACTGACTCCCGATACTATTGAGATAAATAACAATACTTGATTCTTAGTTACAAGTGATGAAATTTGAATTAATGGAGTGGTTTATTAACATTGATATCAAAATATGTATGATCACACGTGGTATATTTTAATGTTATTTTTGCCGATATAACACTTCACAGTATAAGATATTTATAAAATTATAAAAAAGAAAGAAAAGAAGAAATATTTAAAAGACCAGGAAAAATGAAAAGAATTTATATAAAAAAATCATGTAATAATACAAAAAAATGTTATAAAAGCGGTTTCCTTTTTCAAAATCATATAAAAATATCAATTAAGTTGTAGACAATTTTGAAAAATAAAATAGATTTTAAAATATTTTAATATAATTTTTTTTGTAAATTTAAATACTGTTTTTTCTGATTTTTTTATATTATTTTTTAAAATATTTTCTAATATGGCGTTTTACGTCAACGATAATAATATTAAGAAATGTCACATGGGATATGTATATTTTCTAGCAAAATAAATAAGTTTAATTTGAACTTAGAGAATTAATTGAGTTAATCTAAATAAATATAAAAGAAAATAAAAATTTTCATAGATTTAAAGTGCTATTTTAAAAAAAATTACAAATGCGGGTGATAAAATTTCTTTTAGCCTAAAAAAAAGAAGTTTGACGAACACACATTTGTTATTATTTTTTTTCCGACCAACATGACACGTGTTATTTATTTTTTCCTTTTAAAAGAAAACAGAGAAAAAGGGTAAAATTTATCGGGTAAAGAGTGTTGGGACAAGTGGAGCAAGTTGCACATAGAGAAAAGATCCACATCCACCTATACAATATAGGGATTAGAGAATAACTACCGGTTTGAGTCTCATGGTATTCCTAAAATTCCAATTCTTGTCTTCCAAAAAAGACCCTCGTGTTAATTTTTTTTCTTTAAAAAATTAAAATTAATACTAATTTACCATATTTAATGAGACAATTGAAAGTAATTACTTAAAAATATATCAAAAGTAGTAATCAATAATTTCTTTAATTCTTATACGTGAAGTTTAATAGTTATTTTTTAAAAGACAGATGAAGTATTTTATTTCATGATTTGATTTATACTTTTATTAAAGAATGTGTGTAAATAAATTATTTTTTTATACGATATAGGTGCTACCTTGGCAACATTTAAGGGCATAACAATCGAAAGGGCTTAATTGATATAAAAAGTAAAAATTTGAGGTGAATCCAAACGTACAATAAGATAAAGACTGAATCGAAATTAGAGGAATAATATAGGGGTCAAATTGATAATAATGCTTATAGGGTTGGAGTATAGTTCATGTCTAGTGTGTGGCCGGTTGAGAGATACATACAGGTGATGAGGATGGAAGAAAGGGACAGAAAGGGAATTAATTAAAAGCAGTGGACGATTTTCTCCAAATTTCCCCACAAAACTTTCTGTCACAGTATCGCATTCGCACCAAACATTAATGTGATCGGCTAAGCGGTGACCACGTTCATTTGCTGCTTTACATATCGGTTACTTCGTTCCTACTCAGCAAAATTACACCTTCCTTGTTTTTCATTTTCCTTCTCTTATTAAACGCGTAAATTAATGGGTAGAAAATTATTATAGCTTAATTAGATGTTTTAGATTCGAGATTTAAGTATACAGTTGTGTTAAAATTTATGAGAGAATTTTATTTTACCGACCTCTAAAATCCTGCTCGGCTCGAGTCTGGAGTAATCGATACTCAATATATTTACTGAATTACTCAATGGTCTTAAAAAAAATTAATATCTTATTATTAATATCATTTATGACAGTAAAAAAACTAGTTGCTACTCAAAATGTTAATTTTAAATTAAATCTATTTTTATAAATTTTTTGAACAATTATAATTTATTTATGCTAAATATTTATTCACGGTGAAAATTAAGACCAAACAGATTAGATATGAGAAGTGACGAATCTAACAAGTCTTATGTGGGTGTTCTTCGTGTGTCCGTACTTGATAGAATTTTTTATTCCGAGACTTCTCAAACAACAAAGTATGTACAAAGTGTGGACAAAATATAGGGCATTGTCAAATTTATCTCCGGGTCCCATATTGATTTGATTAATTGTAAAAACCATGCGCAATCGACTATCATTGCTGTACAACAACCAATTGATGTTGATCGGAACAACAGTGACTGACCTGTTGTCTTGCTGAGTACTACTTCTTTTGTTCTTCCTTCGGTTGTAAAACTAAATCATAAATTCTTGAGCCTTCCAAGAATCACTTTTGATTTTTATTTTATTGAATTAATTACTCACTAAAAAAATTAAATATCATTTTAACTATAATTTGTGGGTGAATAATTGAATTGAGAGATTTTAAAGTCTAATTTTTTTTTAAATTTCTTACTTCCACCGATAAATCGAATTCATGACATTTTTTTTTTTTTTTGAAGATTGAGTTTGACATCTCTGCCAGGGGCAGAGCCATTTTTTATGTGGTCATAAAGTATGCTTGTGAAAGTGGCGTGACCTAGTTACGCATATCACAACCTCCAGAAGAAATCCTATTGGAGAAGTGGTACATTACTGGACCGAAAGACAAGAAAACCAGCTCTTTCTTTTTTCTCTTTATTTATATGCTTAAAACCACCCTTTTTTAAATGCTTTTTAACCCCATTGAACCCTATTTTGTAAGAAAATATCTATATAAATACAATCTTTAATTGCACTAAAATTCGTCAAATTGTTTCAATTAACAAAAGAAATTCTAAAATAAAAAATAAAATTAAGTTTATATTTTTTCTAAAATCTCTTGAAGATTTAGGACTATATACATTGTACACCCCTAACCACTTTAAAGCATGGCTCAATCTTGATTATTAATTGTAATATATAGTTTATTTCTTGTAACACTATTTTTTGTAATTTATAATTAATTTTCTTATGTGATATATTTATTCTTACTTATAAATCAATTTTGTGTAACATATTTTTCATCTAACCGTTCAAATTTATCATATTCTAGGTAATAAACAGCCACATTATAAATAGATCCCTTTTGGCACTATGGTTAATTTAAAATAGCTTTTGTGGTGGGTAGAAGTGTTGTGTATAAAATTAGTTTAAAAAAAACATACTTAGCTATTTGGTAAATAATTTTTAAAAGTATTGTGGGAGAAGAGTTGTTTGATTGAAATTGTTATTAAAATTCTGATTCAAAGGTAAAATGATGATAAAAGACAATGGATATTTAAATATAATTTAACTTTAAATAAAAAATTTTGTACATTAATTTTTACATCAATGCATAATTAATTTCAATAAGAAAATTAAAAATAAATCGTTTAAGAAATTAATGTAAAAAAATTAAATTATTTGCTTTCTTTTACTAATTGGTATCTATTTTTTATCTTGTAAAATAATACTATCATTCTTATCTTTTTAAAATAATATTTACATTTTAAATATAAAAAAATGCAAGTCTAGAAAATGACCGACATGAACTTACTTCTATAATATTAATCACCACACTTCTCTTACAAATAAGAAAACTTATTAATAAAATATAAAGTTAATACTCACTACCACTTAAGTCCATAAATATAGTAATTTTATTGTCTAATCGCCATTAAACTATTGGCATTTGAGCTACAAAATTCATTAATAAAAAAAACATTGACCATTGTTTCCATTGGTTTGTGCACTTCCATCCTTTAATAACCCTTCACTGCGAGTAGCTCCTTCGATATTTGGAATATTACGGTAGATCTTTCTCTTCACTTGCCTCCTAATTATGGTCTCAGTCTTTATAATTTTCGAGGTAAGGTAATAATTCCAAGCTTGAGGACCCGGTCATGAATAAGGAAAATAAAAATTAAAATACTGTTAGATTTCCCAACGGCACTAAAATTTTGATCGGTCATCGATATTGTCAAAATTAATAAGTAATTAAACTTAAAACAGTCCACAAATGAATTATAGATAGTAGTAAGAAGTGCGTCCATAAAAAAAAAATAGTTTCATCTAAGAAATCCTTAATTGACCAGTGAAAGGTACTTTGAATTACAATTGGGGGGATTTTGGTTACTAAAAATACAGATTTCAAAAACAAGTAAAATAAGTGTAAAAATTCCAGTTCAAGTGTAAAAATTCTAGTTCAAGAAAGGATTAAGCTTCTAGGCCAAGAATGCATTTGAGGTTTTGTAAAAATAGTTGTAAAACAATTCCTAATAAGAACATTAACGAGTTATATTTCTTGGTGTTCGATCATTGATTCAAAAATATTCATTCCTATCTTACAGAGTTGCTATAGAACCCAGGTATACTTTTTAGGATCCCTACTTCTCACCTATATCAAACTACCTAAAGAGGCACTCTATTAGGCAATCCTAACCAAATAACATCTTGCTAGTTAAAAGGTTTACTAAATTGGTTGATTAAGAAAAAGGGAAGACAACTCTAACATAGGCTCATCGGTTGTCAATCGGGACTGAATTAAATCACTTATTTTCTCTAACCTTCGTGAGACTGGTTGTCTGTTTTTATCTATCCGGATTTAAGCTCTACCATCCCTATCAAGAACGACTACTACTAATCAAATTAGTTGTTGGATTGGTCAAATCTAAACCTAATCATGAAAAGCAATTTTATTCATGTAGAAATTTTATGAATGCAAGTGTAGGAATTATAAAAATATTTAGATCTCACGAAATACCAAGAACCATAACTCTACTATCCTTATTAGAAACAAGAAATTTAGCCAGACATAAACATGATTGAAGAAAAACTTAAAATCAATGGCATAAAAATATAAATTTGCATTTTTAAGGTTGAAAACGACAAAGCAAAGAGTTGCAGATTCAAAACGAGGAAAGAGAAACCTAACAGAAGTTTTTTTTTTCTCCAAAGAGTTCTAGTAGTTTAAATAGTCTAGTTGTTGTCCTTATCTTTATGAAAGATGATAATTATAAAATAAATCATAATTAAGAAATTGTTTTAGTTTCAGACATAAACATGATTGAAGAAAAACTTAAAATCAAAGGCATAAAAATATAAATTTGCATTTTTAAGGTTGAAAATGACAAAGCAAAGAGTTGCAGATTCAAAACGAGGAAAGAGAAACCTAACAGAAGTGTTTTTTTTTCTCCAAAGAGTTCTAGTAGTTTAAATAGTCTAGTTGTTGTCCTTATCTTTATGAAAGATGATAATTATAAAATAAATCATAATTAAGAAATTGTTTTGATCTTATTCTAGATGTAGACTCCTAGTAGGAGATCTACTACTGATGAATAGAGTCTTCCAGATTGTCCCAACTACTCCCATTGCGTGGATGATGATAGGTAATAAGCGCGCCAATCTTAGAGTATGCTGCCAGGATCCGACCCAGTAAGTTGTCTTGGCCAAGAATGGTGGTTTGGAATCTTTCTCGACCAAGACTGTTAGTTCTGGAGTAGATTGGCTCTTGGCCTGGAAGCTGGTCTAAATGATCCATCCTCTGTTGCTTTTATCTTCTTCTGCTGCTTTCCATCTTAAGCTGCCCCTTATGCTATTTACTGCAAAAGTAAGAAAAATCAGATCATATCAATAGATTTATTGCCTAAATCTCAAGAAAATAGATAGTAAAAATATAAATTCCAACACTCAATCACCCACCCAAAATTCATTATCCTTATGCAAGAACCGGAGAAGTAGCTTCTGGGCGATAACAACGATAGCCAAGACGACGTCATTTCAGTCATAACAAACACAAAAATTAATGAGGAAGATATAAATTAGGAGGAAAGAAAGAAAAAGATGTTTTTTTGCTTCCCCACATTTTTATTTAATTTATTATAATTCTTAAAAATCATCACTTTTTTAAATTACTTTCTTGAATTTTCTGAAATTTTAAATATTTTCAAACTATATTTTGAAATTTAAAATTTTATGGAGTTTAGAAAACACAATTTTTTTTTCTAGTTTTCTAAATTTTAGTTTTAATAATTTTGGGTGCCAACCACAAATTGAGGGTTTGAGTGCTAAAGTAAGTAATTGATGAAAAATTGGATACCAACTTGAGTAATAAAGAGAAAATTAAATACAAATTTGAAATAACATAAAATTACGTACCAAATTAAGAGTGAGAAGAAAAATTGAACGTCATAATAACTTTCTTTCCTTTTTATTTTGACAAAAACTATCTAATAACATGTAAAGAATGCAAAAAAGTAACTCATTTTCTTTCACCATCGCACCAGTCATATCATTCTCATTTTCATAACTAAATTTACTATAATATGAACAACAAATGCACCCGATCCTGCAAAAACCTGTTCAATCTTCAATCACGCACATTTTTTTCTCCCAAATACTAATGAGATTCAGCAAGCAACACCAATCATTATCACAGTAAAACAAATGGCATTAAGATATAAATAAGATTACAAAAGTCCAGAAATAACAACAATAAAGGTTTTATTCTGAACTAAAAAGGGAAATTGCAAAAGTTAGTACCTGTCAAACAATTGATTGACTGATTTGGTACCTCCTCTTATTTCTGCGTTTAAAAGGTACCTTTAAACAAACAAAATGTCACATTTGGTACCTCCGTCCAACTCCGTCCACTTTCCACCGTTAAGTGTCCTATGTGGCACTCCACGTCGGATGCTATGTCAGACTCGAGTGACGTGGCATGACACGTAGGTCATTACTGACCCGGTTACGATTACACGGGTCGGGTTCGGATTTTCCCGACCCGGATTGAAACGATGTCGTTTCACATTTGCTTGAAACGACGCCGTTTCATTCTTTTCTTTTCTTTTCTAAACCTTTCCTCTCTTTTCTCCTTTTTATTTCTTTTATTCCATTCTTTTTCTTTTCTTTTCTTTTCTTTTCCTTCTTCCTCATTTTCCAGAATCCTTCTCTCTCCTCCAACCCGCAAGAACACTCTCCCTCTCCCCAAAATTCAATTTCTTCAATTAAACACATAAATCTCGTCCAAATCGAACCAAATTTCAGACAATCAATCATCACTCAACCCTAAACAAAACCCGTGCATCAATTTCAAAGATTAACCACCAAATCCTCTCCAATCTCCCTCGCCAAATTCCGAAAACCTAAACCCCAAATTTCGGATTGTCACCCAAAAACCATATTTCGGATTGTCACCCAAAAACCATATTTCTTCTATTTCTTCTTTTTCTTCATTGACGTGTCAGAGTTTGGCTTCGTTTTCCTTTTTTTTTTTCATTTGTTTGTTGGTTTGCTGCTGTGTTTGTATTTGATTTCCAGGATTGGTTTGAGTTGGAAGAGGAGATGAGGAGATTAGAAGGGCAGATTTGTTTGTAATTGATATGAGTTTTGATTCGGGTTGATTTTTATGGGTATTGATACGGTTTGATTTGGTACGAATTATTTTGTATTGGTACGGGTTGTATTTAATTTGATTCGAGTTTGTTTGATTTTGGATAGTTTGTATTTATTTGGTTAATTTGTATGGGTTGATTTGTTACGGGTGTGGATTATTTTGAGTTGGGTATTGCAATGGGAGGAGGCGGCAGTGCTGGTGCACATTGTGCAGAGGAAGAAGGAAGAAAAGAAAAGGAAAGAAGGAAAGAAAGAAAGAAAGAAAGAAAGAAAGAAAGAAAGAAAGAAAGAAAGAAAGAAAGAAAGACATGGCGTGCCACGTAGGCCACTTAACGGTGAAAAGTGGACGGTGTTAGTCGGAGGTACCAAATGTGACGTTTTGTTTGTTTAGAGGTACTTTTTAAACGCAGAAATAAGAGGAGGTACCAAATCAGTCAATCAATTGTTTGACAGGTACTAATTTTTACAATTTCCCGAACTAAAAATAACACTGGAAAACTTAGTCATTACCAAACTAATAAAAGAAAGTGAATTTATCTATGTCATTCATTATTTGGATTCATAGGTAATGTTTTACCGTTGTCAAAAAGTCTCAAATAACACTATACATCACCAATATTTTAAACTGTACCCTATATTTATTCGATGTTTATCACCAGTAATTATGATGGAATCACAGATTTCTGGCTGAGGCAACCAAAGAAACAGAGTATAGTTCAATTTGTGAAGGAGTTGATATTGAATTCCATAAATTGGATATCCACCTACCCTTCTGATCTTTCTATGAGAAAAGCAAAACCTTCACATCATTCACTGCAACGGTGCCACCTACGAACTAGTGGCTCACAAAAGTAGGATAGTTGCCAGCTACGGCCTACGATAGTGAGAAACCAGTGGCACATAATAACAATTTATGAAGTTACTGTCATCTCTCACACCCCTCTAGCTAGGGAAGTTGCTAATAATAGTGTTATTGAATTTCACTGTTTTACCATGCATCTATTTATTTATCTGTGCTTGTCTCCTGTTTTTTTTCGAAAATTGGGTAGTGATTCTGTGATTGGATGGTTACAAATCTTGAAACGGATGTTTGAAGACATGTTTGTCCTATTTAATATTTATAGTTACAGTATGTATTTGAAATTGCTACTTGAACTTTTTTAAATTAAGGGATTCATTACAAATAAAATATTATTCTAACGAGATTAATAATACATAAAAAATAAAATAAAAAATAAGACGTGAGTAAGAGTGACTCCAATTAGTTTTATTATTACGTAATTTTGCAATTTTTTCTTAATATATATAAAAAGTCAAACACGAGGGAGATGGTGCATAGAATAATGGGTAGGGGAAGTAACTAGATAGAGTTGGGGAGGGAGGGTGACTTGGTGTTACTGTTACATTAGAGAGGTCAGTGGTGTGAGTGTGGGGCTAAGAGATGACAAAATATCTTTAGTCTCTCCTGTCTGACCGAACTTTGCCTTTGCAGAAGCATTAGAATTAGACAAAGCTCTCTCTCATAGCCTAAGTTACCAGATTTCTATTTCTTTCTCTTCAGATTTCAGATTTCAAATTTAGTGCTTCCTTCTACTCCTTTTTAGCAGTAGCTTTACCTTCTTCATTATCTTTCTCTTTCCCTTTCTTGTCTCAATTGCTTCTTCTTCTTTTTATATATAAAGGCCAAACCTTAATCCTGGTGAGTTCTTCAAATTCTAGCCAATTAAGTCTGCTATTTTATCACAATTACCTTAATATAATTTCATTTTTTAAACTCAGAGGTTTATTCAGCTGATTTGCAAAGAGAAGCATAATCAATAAAGTCTTTTTCTTTTTCTTTTTCTTCAGATAAGGGTAGATGGGTTGGTTTTGGTTATTCTAAATCTTAGTTGTCTTTTTTTGTATTTAGTGGTGTTTTGTTGCTGGGGTATATGGAACCTGGGGAGTGCAACGGCAGGGGTTTTGGGGATCAGCAGCAGCAGCAGCTTTAAGATTTTGTGGCAGTAGCAGAGAGGAGCAGCAAGCAACACCACCACACACCACCAGCGAGACCAGAAACAAGCAAAAAGCAACAAGATTTAAGTACCCAATTTTCAAGATTTCTTGAAAACTTCAAGAAAAGGTAAATTTTGAAGATCAGGAATCTGGATAATTTCCACAGAAACCAAAACCCTCAACAGAAATCACAACAGAGCTTAGGCACTCAAAACCTTTACTACCAGCATACTGAATTCCACCAAAACCTGCCCCAACAGCAGATTCAAGAACCCAAAAAGAAGCATCTTTACAGAAAAGTACAGCAGAGTATGCAAGGGGAAGAAGGCAGAGAATGGGAATGAGGGGTACTACTGGAGGAGGAGGAGAGATTATTCAGGTGCAAGGTGGGCACATTGTTCGATCCACAGGTCGAAAAGATCGTCACAGCAAGGTTTATACAGCCAAAGGTCCTAGGGACCGCAGGGTCAGGTTATCTGCCCATACTGCAATTCAATTCTATGATGTTCAAGACCGGTTAGGCTATGACCGACCCAGCAGGGCTGTTGACTGGCTCATCAAGAAGGCTAAGTCTGCCATTGACAAGCTTGCTGAGCTACCTCCATGGCACCCAACTGGTACTGATCATAATCCTAACTTGGATTCTAATCAGAATGGTGGTGGGTCTACTGAAATGGCAATTGCAGCGCAGTCAGAATCATCTGGGTATAGTTTTCATCAGCTGCATAATCCAAGTAATGATTCCACCTCATTCGTGGCAGCAGCAGCTCCTATAGATCATGATTCCCTTCCTGATAACATGAAATCATTCTTCCCTACAAGCTCCACAACCTCATCCATGAACTTCCAAAGTAATTACCCATCTCATGACCAATTGGTCTCAAGAAACTCAAACCACAGAACTGAAGATCTTGGCCTATCACTTCACTCTTTGCAGCACCAAGATCTTGGCCACACTCCTTCTACTGATCATCACCAGACCCTTTTTCAAGGATCTGGTCCAGTTGGGTATGAGTCCAATTTCCAGAGAATGGTGAGTTGGGGAGGGAATGACACTAGTGCAGAGAATAGAGGAGGGTTTGTGTTCAACCCACCAGCAGTATTGTCACCACACCATTCATTGCTAGCTCAAGGCAGCTCAGCATTTTCTCAGAGGGGACCCCTTCAGTCCAGTTTCGTTCAATCGATTCGTGCTTGGCACGATCTTCCAATGGCATCCAGTACTGCAGATCACCACAGAGCACAAGAAATTCATCAGTCTTTCTTCTTTGGAAGCAGGTTTGCATCTGATCAGGGATTGCCAGCTGGTTATAGCATTCCGGCACGAATTCATGGGGAGGAAGAGCAAAGTGTTGTTTCAGACAGGCCATCCTCTTCCTCTCCAAATTCCCAGCATTGATAAAAGAAATCACCAATCTTGCTTGCTTGTCCACAATCAAGGTACTGATACATTCAATCCAATATTTTATCCATGTTCTTGAGCCACTTATGCTATTTGCAAATTACCCTTGGATGAGGATGATTAACTTAATGAATGGGCAGATGAAGTTATATGTGTATGCCATTAGTTATTAATTACCCTTAAATTAATTTAATTTAGGTTATTTGTTATGGAATCAAGATCAGTGTGCAATGATTGATGAGACTGAAGTGTGGAAGAAGTAGAGATTCCAGTGATTTCAGTTGTCTACTATGTGGCAAGTGGGAAGGAAGTGTCTGTTTGATTGGATTCAACTTCTTTTCTTTTCTCCTCTATACATGTTTTACCAGATTCTGTAGCTATTTTCTCACAGTAAGGTTATTTGTCTGCTAAAAGGGCTTGATGCGGCTCAACTCTGATGTTTTGTTTTCTGCTAGACTTGTATTCTTATTTTATCACTGTTTTTGCTTCTTCTAAAAGAGTCTTCGGATTGATTGACTCACACACCCACCACATTTTTAGATGGGAATGGAAATTGTGGGGAAACAAATTGTTCAATATGTTCCATGTAATTCTGCATGCTACTGTTCACAAGTGTTATGCTCATAACTATCAGATTTGCTACTGCTACAAGATGTAAACTGCAAAGCTCTCAAATCTCGTATTTAGATAGCTTATCAAACTTCAGCTTTAGCTCTATATAAAATTGCACATATATAGTATTCGTTGACTACATGGGAATAAGAACAAAAGGTGCATGTCCAATATCTTTTGTTTTTCTTTTTCTTTTTATAAGGAAATGCGAGGTTCAAATCCGAGTTTTTAATTACCGGTACTTTGTCAATACTATCTGATAACCACTGAGCTACATACTCGGTAGTGCTCTCTCAAGCATTAAGTTAATAGTATTGATGGAAAATCTTCTATATATAGAGAGAGTGGCTCATGTTGTGTTCTATATATGATATCATTTGTTACATTGAGTTGCACAGTATCATCTGCAGCATAAGTCTTCTCTTAGCTTTCCTATTCCATGCTTTTTGTTTGTCATTATAATTTAGCCAATGCCCAAGTTTTCATGCAAACATCTCAAAATGGAATGAGTTTGCATTTGGATTGATTCTTCCAAAGAATGTTTAAGATCATGTGGTTTCTATAAATGGATTAGGTAGTGATTGATTCTTCAAATTTTTGTCTTTCCCTGCCTTTCCACTCTAAATGTTAATTTATACCAATGAGCTTGCAGTTTTGTAATACTTCTTGCAATATATGGAGGGATTGATTCTTCCAAAAAATGTTTAAGATCATGTGGTTAAGCCAAACAAACACTCATTTATAAAGTTAATTCCAAAAAACGTAACGAGCTTGCGTAAGTTCAACTTGATCTTACTCACCAGCAGCTGGCTCATATGAGCTCAAGTCTATCGGTCGTGTTATTCTATAATTTTTAGACATAAAGACGATTAGCCTACCAATATTTATCTCTTTAACAATTTGGCCACTAACATTTGACCTTGTTCAAAATAAACAATTTATCCACTAATATTTACTTCGTTAAATAATTTACCTACTAACTTTTGTTCGTTGGATAAAAATTAGTAATCCAATTGTAAAATTGTCCATTATGAACATTTAGATTTGTCATGGGTTTGAACTTTCTTAAAATTTGAAGAACTGAACCTAATTAACCTTGTTATTGTTCTACTCGATTCGGTTTATTTGCAGCTTTGAACATGCATGACTCTATTCAATTTCAAAGTCTTCCCTGTGAGAAAAATAAGAAGAATGAAAAAAATAGTAAGTGAATAGGGACAAGACTAATTTTGTGGGGGGAAACAAGTACTGTACTAGCTTGGTTGGGCCGACAAAGAAAGAAGCATGGAAAAAGAAAGAACAAAGCTCTAAGAAATGAAAGAAACGGCACAGTCATTCATTGGTAAGCATCAAGTGCATTGTACTGTTTATGTTCTCTCTATTTTTTTGAAAAAAAATTAAAAAATTAGTTATATTATTAATTATCACTACTATAACATAAGTCGAACCTATAACTTTAGGTTATAAAAACGAGAATTACAACCCGGTGTTGTTTACGTTTTCGTATTTTCTTATTGATATGAATCTCATGGGTATTGTACTGGGTTGGTAGGTGGTTTCATGAAAGTGATATTAAGTAAAGGCCTAAAACAGAGTAGTAGCTAATCCATCTACTCTAATATATAGCTTCAATAAAACAAAATCCAACTAATAGCTGCTCTTCTTGTAGGGTATTAGCTAGGGCTAGGCTGGCTTTTGTGGATGACTAGTTTTTTTATTTTTTATTTTTAAAAATAATTATATTATTAATTATTATTATAATATTAACTATCGAATTCGTAACGAGATGCATCAATAAATTAATAAGAAATTTAATTTGCCCGATTCAATTCAGAAAAAGTCGGCACACCTATTATGGTGATTCGACGCCGAATATTGGATGCGTATTCTAGTTTCGCCGTTGTTCAACTGAAACTGACATCTTAATAGGTGAAATTAAAGCTTAATTAAATATATTGAAGAAAAAAATTTAAGGACCAAATTATTAATATGAAAGCTGAAAAAATTATGTTAGTTCGCAATTGCACATATTTGATGGAAAGGAAAACGGTGGACTGGTGGTAATATTGCAAAGAAAAATTTATTGGTGACAACGTGAGAGAAGATAATTTTATCAACAGTAGTCCCTCCCAGTACAATTAACTGTCGTTTACTGTTTGGGCACGCATATTAAAAAGGTCGGATAACTCACTATTTGACCCGAAAAAATTATGTATTTTTTTAAGGATTAACGTACGTTCGAGAAAAAGTAAAGGAAAAAATTGTCTCAAATAGTGAGTCATCCGGCCTCCTTAATATACGTGTTCAGTTAAAAAAACTAGGAGGGAGTAGCTAATTAACTTGCAATAGAGTCGGCCCACAACACAAGACCATATACATGCAATAGAGTCGGCCCACAACACAAGACCTTATACATGCAATAGTCGGCCCACAACACAAGACCTTATACTTGCAATAGATTCGGCCTACAATACAAGACCTTAAACTTGCAATAGATTCGGCCCACAACACAAGCCCAACTCATACATACTAACAACCTTTCTAAACAAACTACAACAAATCTCTACGACATATGACCCGCGAACACAGCAACTCCTTATCATTTAAGAACAAATTTGTCCTCAAGTTTAATCAGGGATGAAGCCATGGCTCCCCAAATTTTTAAAAATTTCCATAATAGCCCTTTAATTTTTAAATTTTCCAAAATAGTATCGTATTTGCCCTGCCAAAATTTTATATTAGTATTTTATAATGACCTTTACGGATTTAGCCTTTCTTCTTCAATATACTATATTTTGCCTCCTAAAAATATTATTATTCAATTTGATCCCTAAAATATCCTCTAAAGTTTTAATATTTTGTTGTCCATTTCCCAGGCATCCTATTTTCCCAATGTGTCTAATTGAATTTTCAATCCAATCAAATCTCAAATCGACTCTTCTGTTGAAATTGCAGACGATGCTGGAGCCCAATCTTCTTTTAATTAATTTACACCTTTATTAACGATCAACAAAATTAAATTTACAAGTATAATTGTTTTTGTTTTTATAAATAAAGATGAAATTTGAACATTTAAAATTACCTTTAATACCAACAAGATTATTAATGAGCCACGTACTCATCGCGACTTGGATAGTTTTTCATGAGGATATATGACTTGGTTCGTGTAAAAGAAGTCCAGGAAAGTCACCGCCGTTGACTTAGAGCCGGCTGAGGTCGACGCAGCATTGAACAATGGCATTCCAAATTGTACGCTATCTAATTTAGGCGTTTTAAGTTACTTGAAAGTCTTCTCTTTTGTTTTTCCATCAAATTTAAAGTCTTCTCCTAACAAAGTACAAATTAAAGAAAGAATGGAGAAAGACCATCCTTTGGATTTTTGCATATGTTACATATCTAACCGTGCAATTAATTAATTAAACAAAAGATAAATTATAACTAGAGATAATTTACTCCAATTCTCTTCTTTTCAAATGAAACTTACAATCTTTTATTGTTAAGATAACTAATATCATTGGGCCTCACTCATAAGTCATGGCTTTTGGGTGAAGTGGTTCTTTAACATGGTAGCAGAGCCAAGCCGCCTAGCAAACCTACTCTCTTCACGTTGATTCGCCTACTGCGATCGACAAACCTACCCTCTTCTCGTTGATCCGCCTACTGCGATTGACGTAGCTTCAGCGATTTACCTACTGCAATCGCCTTTAACCCCGACATGGCCGGCGCAGACAAAAACCAAACCCAACCTCCCGAAGATAGAACTCAATCTCCCTTCTACCTCTCTTCGGGTGATCAACCTGGAAACGTTATCACCAACACAGTTCTAAAGGGCGATAACTTTGTTGCATGGTCGAGAGCGATCACGCTAGCTCTCAAATCGCGCCGCAAATTTGGATTCATTGATGGTTCAATCAAGAAGCCCACCGATGCGATGAAGATCTCGGATTGGGAAACCGTGAACTCCATGATTATTTCATGGCTCACTAGAACGATGGATGCTAGAGTTACTGCGTCCATCCCGTATCATGAAGAAGCTCGACCTTTGTGGCTATTTTTGGAGCGCAAGTACATGAAGGCCAACGGTCCACGGATTCAGCAGCTGCGCGCATCCATCACACTGTGCAAACAATCAAAGGGCGAGTCGATAGATGACTACTACAATCGGTTAGTTGCTCTTTGGGATGAATTGACTCGGTTGAAACCCCTACCCACCTGCCTTTGCGGACTCTATACCTGCGATCTCTCAGCGAAGCTTGCTAATGAGTAAGATGAGGCATATTTCCGTCAATTTCTAATTGGAGTTGATGATGATCTCTACTCCGCAGTGCACACCAATCTGCTTTCCCAGAAGCCTCAGCTACCTCTCTATGAAGCCTATCAAGCATTTGTTCAATAAGAAAACTCTCGTCATATCGCTTGCGAGAAGGTAATTGAGCAGGAAGTTCACGCATTCGCATTGAGGGCTGATCGCTCTCGGCTGCCATCGGACCGTGTAGATCGGTCCAAGCTCTTCTGTTCTCACTGCAAGTAGAAAGGACATGATACTACCTCCTGTTTTAAGATACACGGTTACCCTGACTGGTGGGCTGCCCGTAACAAAGTGAGCGGGTCTGGCCGTGGAACTCCCGTCACACCTACCACCGCAAATGCTGCCTCTCCTGGTCCCTTTCCTGCAACGCCAGCCCGTGCCCATGCAGTCACGGAACTGGGTGATTCCCCATTTGTTGATCTTAGCCAAGCCCAAGCGAAGTCACTGCTACACTTCCTAAAACATAAGAGTCAGGATGGGGATCGTATGATGGGTGAGCTATTTATTTTGTCTTGGATTATTGATTCAGGCGCTTCTCGTCATGTGACAGGAAACCTGGACTGTCTCGTCGATGTCGTACAGATGGATGCTCGCTTGGTTGGGTTACCGAATGGTCAATGTGTTGTGGCCACATTGAAGGGTTCCGTCCTTCTTCCAAGTGGCATAACCCTTATCAGTGTTTTATTTGTTCCACAGCTTAACTGCAGTTTGATTTCGGTGACATAACTGATTGATGATTCTAACTATTTTATCACATTCACTACTACTTTGTGTGCTATACAGGACCATCGTTCGGGGAGCCTGATTGGGACGGGTGAGCGACGGGATGGACTCTACTATTTCCGTGGCGTTCCTACAGTGCATGCAGTAACGGTACCGGAGTTGACAGAGTTTGAGTTGTGGCATCGTCGTCTTGGTCATCCTTCTGAGAAGATTGTCAAATTAGTACCTGCTTTACAGTCTAGTAGTAGTAGTTTTCAGCCGTCCAGCGACACTTGCGTAGTTTGTCCAAAAGCTAAGCAAAAGCGTAGCTGTTTTCCTGTTAGTAACAGTAGAGCTAGTAGAAAATTGGAATTGATACACTGTGATTTATGGGGGCCACATTCAGTTCCTTCTTTCTGTGATGCTATTTATTTTTTGACTATTGTTGATGACTTTTCAAGGGTTGTTTGGATTTATTTATTAAGAAACAAGACGGAAGTCTCTAGAGCCTTTCGCTCTTTCTTTGCAATGATTGAACGACAGTTTGCCACCACTATTAAAACTGTGCGTAGTGACAACGGTACTGAGTTCAAATGCATGCGCCTTGATGTTTCAGGCGAATTTACCCATTCTCTTTTGGGGGGAATGTGTTCTTGCTGCAGTACACTTGATCAATAGAATTCCCTCTGCCCTCCTTGACAATAAGTCTCCATTTGAACTGCTACATGAGGATCTACCTGATCTAGATGACCTACGGGTGTTAGACTGCTTGAGTTTTATTCATGATCAACGTTCCCGACAAGGTAAATTCACCCCTCGCAGTCGGCGCTGCATCTTTGTTGGGTATCCTAATGGCAAGAAAGGGTGGAAGTTTTATGATCTGGACACTGGAGACTTTCTTATTTCCAGGGATGTAGTGTTCCGTGAAAATGAATTTCCTTTTGCTAACGGGAATTCGACCGCCTCACCTGTTGCTTTGCCTTCTGTCATGGATGTTGTCGCGGTCAATGAAGACCCCCCGGACAGTTTGGATCCGGTTGTTGAGGACGTTGTGTTCCCTCCCCCTATCGACGAGGAGGTGCCACCAACGGAGCCTGCTAGTGCGCTCTCGGCTTCACCATCGGCTGGCCCGACTGCTGCTGAGTCCTCCGATGCACCTTTACTAGGTCGCGGCTTCCGAGAGAAATGTTCCTCAGGTTGGTTGTCTAATTATGTTACGCACACTGTACAGAATATGAGTCCATCCCCGCCTTCCTCGCAACCATTCAACTCCTCAGGTACTCCTTATCCTATAGCACCATTTGTGAATTGTGATAACCTGTCTTTGCACCATCGTACCTTTCTCGCAGCTGTCATTGCTGGTGTTGAACCATGCTCTTTTCGTGCGGCCATGCAAGATGCAGGCTGGCGCGAAGCCATGCATAAAGAAATCAACGCATTGGAGGCCAATGAGACATGGGTGGTGGAGGAGGTGTCGCCTGGGAAGAAGGCACTCGGTTGCAAGTGGGTGTATAAAATAAAATATCACGCCGATGGTTCAGTTGAACGCCTTAAGGCACGCCTGGTCATCTTCGGTAACAATCAGGTGGAAGGCATTGATTACAACGAAACATTTGCTCCGGTTGCCAAGATGGTCACGGTTAGAACTTTTCTGGCTGTTGCTGCTGCTAAGCGCTAGGAGTTACACCAGATGGATGTTCACAACGCTTTCCTTCACGGCGATCTGCATGAAGAAATGTATATGAAAATGCCCCCTGGTTTTGGATCTGACACCCCCAACAAGGTTTGTCACCTGACCAAGTCCCTGTACGGCCTGCGTCAGGTACCGAGATATTGGTTTGCCAAGTTAGCGGCTTCTTTGAAGAAATATGGCTTTCTCCAGTCGTATTCAGACTACTCTCTCTTCACTCTATGGCAAGACACAGTGCTCCTCAACGTCCTTGTGTACGTTGATGATCTGATTATCTCCGGTAATGACTCTTCCGCTATTTCTGCTCTTAAAACATATTTGAGCACCTGTTTTCACATGAAGGATTTGGGGCGCCTACAATACTTCTTGGGCATTGAGGTTGCTCACGGTCCGGCAGGGATTTTTCTCTGTCAACGGAAGTACACACTTGACATTGTCACGGAAGCAGGCCTTCTCGGCGCCAAACCGACTGACTTTCCAATGGACCAAAATCACTCTTTGGCACTTGCCGCCGGTGCTGTTCTTGATGACCCAGAACGGTTCCGTCGTCTCGTTGGTCGCCTCATTTATCTCTCTTTTACCCGACCAGATTTGACATACTCTGTTCACATTCTTCCTCAGTTCATGACAGCCCCGCGCCAAGAGCATTGGGATGCTGCGTTGCGCGTTGTGCGGTATTTAAAAGGAAGTCCAGGCCAAGGTGTCTTGCTCTCCTCCTCTTGTGATCTATCCTTGATAGGCTAGTGTGACTCTGATTGGGCGAGCTGCCCTCTCTCTCGTCGTTCGCTCACTGGCTGGTTCGTCTTCCTCGGCACTTCTCCCATCTCTTGGAAGACAAAGAAGCAGGACACGGTCTCCCGGTCCTCAGCTGAAGCTGAGTATCGTTCCCTGGCATCCATCACATGTGAGTTGAAATGGTTGAAGACTCTCCTTTAGTGTCTCGGTGTTGATCATCCGCGGGCAATGGATGTCTTTTGCGATAGTAAGTCAGCTCTCCACATAGCCCAAAATCCCGTTCTTCACGAGCGTACGAAGCACATTGAGATTGATTGCCATTTTATTCGTGACGCGGTCACAGATGGGATTGTAGCGCCTCACTACGTGTCCACAACGGAGCAGCTTGCTGACATCTTTACCAAGGCATTAGGCAAGAGGCAATTTTTATATCTTCTTCGCAAGTTGGGCATTCGTGATCTCCATGCTCCAACTTGAGGGGGGGGTGTTAGGACACATATATTCTTCTGTTCGTATCTTGTATATTGGGCCTATTGTGTCACGGACTAATCCTTTGGAAGCCCAAGGGAATGAGTTCGTGCGGCGTTCACGCACTCTCTCTACGGAACCAGCCTTTCACACACACCTTAGACCTGCATCACCAGGGAACATAGGGTTAGGGCCGTAATAGGGCCGTTATAGGTTATCATAGGAATAACATAAGGCAAGCACATAGACCATAGGGCATACAATCATGAAAGACATCACTTCATAGAATAAGCATACGATTACAGACAAGGGCCAAAAGGTCGCAGACAAGGGGGCCGCCCGCACAAAGGCCGACTCAACGCCTTCCAATGAATAACCGAGCCCAAAGCATAAAGGGACTGATTACTCACTCCCCCAACCCGAATACAAAGATTATCTGTAAGCTCTTGTTAAGGTTAAGCGGCCATGGGCGTGAACATGCCCTGGACGAGCTTAGACCTTAACACTCTCCCCCACTCAGTTCGTCGACGCCCTCGTCGACCTGTCTTCGAGAAATTCCATAATCAATTCTTGTGCATCTACCAAGTCCTCTGCGCTTTCCCAACTGATTTCTTCATTGCCCAAGTCTTTCCACTTGACGAGGAATTGTCGTTGGTGGATCTGTTTCTTCACATTTTGAATTTGCCGCCTGATTGCCACCTTGCGTTCGGCCAGGATAGCTTCAACTACCTTTACTGGTTGAGGCTGCACCTTGAACCGGACTTCAGCTCTGACTGGCTGATTTCTACTAGCATCTTCCTCATCCGCGTGAAACGGTTTTAAATGGCTCACATGAAACACTGGGTGGCACTTCTTCATCCAATCTGGTGGGTCAACCCGATATGAGACTCTGCCTATTTTCTCAATAATTGTCACGGGGCCCTCATATCGTCGTAGAAGGCGGCGATCCTGTCGTTGGAGCGCTCGAATCTGTCCTGGCATCAGTCTCACCATTACTTTATCGCCCGCTTGAAATTCGAGGGCCCTCCTCCCTTTATCCGCCCATTGTTTCATTCGGCAGGAAGCTCTCTCCAACAAGGCTTTGGCTATTTCAGCGTTCTGCTTCCATTCCTTAGCAAAGTTAAAGGCACTGGGACTCTTCCCCCGATACTCATTCACCGTGTGTGGAAACAACGGTTGTTGGCCTGTAACTAGTTCAAAAGGGCTCTTGTTAGTCGCAGAACTTTTCAAGGAATTAAAGCAGAATTGTGCCACGTCGAGGAGTTCAATCCAGTTCTTCTGATTAGCATGAACAAAATGCCTTAGATACTCTTCTAGAATCGCATTCATTCTCTCAGTTTGCCCATCGGTCTGAGGATGGAATCCTGAAGACATATTCAGCCTAGAGCCAAGCAAGTTGAACAATTCCTTCCAAAATGTGCCAGTGAATCGAGGGTCTCTATCGCTAATAATGCTTTCCGGGATACCCCAATACTTCACAATGTTTTTAAAGAACAATCGCGCCGTTTCCTCTGCGGTGCACGTCTTAGATACCGGAGCAAAAGTCGCATACTTCGAGAATCGATCTACTACCACAAAGATTCCACAAAGATTCCCCACTTTTGGGAGGCAAGTAATGAAGTCCATAGATACACTCTCCCACGGCCGGTTGGGAACTGGCAATGGATCAAGTAGACCTGCAGACTTCTGTCTATCTACCTTATCCTGTTGACAAATCAAGCAAGTCTTCGTAAATATGCGAACATCATCTCTCATTGCCGGCCAAAAGTAGGCCTGCCTAATAAGCGCCAAGGTTCTACGCCACCCGCAGTGTCCTGCCTATAAGGTATCATGACATTCGCGAAGCAATTTCTTCCTTAAATCCCCTCCTTTTGGCACATAGACTAACTGTCCCTTCGTCATTAATAGGTCGTCCTCCACCCAAAACCTTCGAGTTTTACCTTCTTTCACGAGTGTCAATAGCACCTGTGCAATTGAATCTGACTTCATCTGCTCTCTAATTTCTCCTCTCAGTGGGGTACTGATTTTGCTTACACTAGCCTGAGTCATTATACGCATTGAAGCCAAGTCACTTCTCCGGCTTAAGGCATCCGCAACTTGGTTAGACTTCCCAGCCTTATGTTCGAAGTTCACATCGAACTCTGCTAAAATCTCCTGCCATCTAGCCTGCTTGGCAGTAAGCTTCGGTTGGGTGAGAAAATGACTAGTTGCCATATTATCTGTCTTCGCTATGAAGTCAGAACCCAATAGGTAGTGACGCTATTTGGTGACACAATAAATAATAGCTAGAAGCTCTTTTTCCTGCACCGTGTATCTCCTTTCCGCATCATTCAGCTTCCTACTCTCAAAAGCTACAGGATGTTGGTTTTGGAGGAGCACCCCACCTAGCGCAAAGTCAGACGCGTCAGTTTGAACTTCATAAGGTTGTGTCGGGTCTGGGAGTGCCAAAACGGGATCTTCCATCATAGCTCGCTTGATATCTCTGAATGCCTCTTCGCACTCCATAGACCACACCCATCTCACTCCCTTTTTCAGTAAGTTCGTAAGAGGGCTAACCCTTCTAGCATATCCCTCAATGAACCGACGATAGTAGTTGGCTAAACCCAAGAATGAACGCAGTTCTGTCAGCCCGCTCGGAGGTTGCCATTCTTGAATCGCTTGTACTTTACTCATATCCATGCGAATCCTACCCCGTTCAATGACATGACCCAAGAAGTTAATCTTGGTTTGGGCAAAGGCGCATTTCTCCCTTTTCACGTAAAGTTGGTTCGCTTTGAGTTTGTCGAACACGAGTCTCAGGTGTTCCAAGTGGTCCTCCAAAGTGGTTGAATAAATCACAATGTCATCAATATACACGACCACAAACTTGTCAAGGTACTCTCGAAAAACCTGATTCATTAGTGTGCAGAAGGTGGCAGGGGCGTTGGTCAACCCGAAGGGCATTACTAAAAATTCAAAGGAACCATATCTCGTAACGCACGTTGTCTTAGCTTCATCACCTTCAGCTATTCTAACTTGATAATACCCTGATCTCAAGTCTAACTTCGTGAAGAACTTCGCCCCGCTTAATTGATCAAATAGATCGGCTATCAAAGGAAGCGGATACCGATTCTTCACCGTCACCTTATTCAACGCTCGATAATCCACACACATGCGAAGGCTACCATCGTGTTTCTTCTGGAAAAGCACCGGAGCTCCATACGGGGCCTTTGCTGGTCTAATGAACCCACCATCCAACAATTCAGCCAATTGTTTTCGTAACTCGGCCAACTCAGGAGGGGCCATCCGGTAGGCTGCCTTTGCTGGGGCTTTGGCACCGGGGATTAATTCAATCTCATGATCGATATTCCTACGCGGAGGCAAGTTTTTGGGCAACTGGTCAGGCATCACCTCTGCGTATTCCTCCAACAGCTGACTAACTATGGGTGGGCATTCTGCCAATACACTATCATCACTCCAGGAGGCTATAGCCAAGAAGGTTGCCTCTTTTTTCTTTAAGCCGCGTTTAAGCTGCATAGCAGAGAGTAGTCTTTTCTCTCTCGTAGGACTTATCGTCACTGGGATTACCACCGGTTCTTCACCCATCAGTAAGAGGCAACGAGCTGATGGGACAGGAACGGCTTTAGCCAAAAGAAGGAAGTCCAAGCCAAGGACCACATCAAAATCGTCGATAACGGCCACTACAAAATCTGATTTGCCCTTCCAAGAGCTCATCCGTATGTCAACGTTTTTCGCACTTCCCTCCGTCTCCCTTGCTTCCGAATTCACCGCCTTCAGTTTTCCCCCATCTGGGACAACCGTCACTCCAAGTTTTCTTGCAAAGGAGTCCGACAAGAAGCTATCGGTGGCCCCCGTGTCGATAAGGGCCTCCATAGAATAGCGTCCCATTTGGACAGTCACATACATTAAGCCCTTCGCCATCTCCTGTGTGGCCAACTGCTTCTTCAAGGCCGATAAGAAACTCCTCTCAGAAGGGTGTTCCCCCTCGGTTAACGCCAACACCTTCTCAGGTTCAGGGCTCATAGCTCCTCGAACTGTCTGCAGCGCTCTTAAGGCAACCTTTGTAGGGCATTCAGCCGCTTTGTGAGGACCTTCATAGATGAAACACGCAATAGGTCGCGGGACTCTATTGCCGAACCTGTTAGGGCCTTGGGAGTTTGTTGAGTTCCTAGCTGGGAACCGATTCTCACTAGTTCCAGTACTAGGCCTAGTAAACTTGTTCGACTTAGCATCAGGTCCATTAGATCCTCCAAACTTCCGTTTTGTCCCCACATCCGATCTATCCTCTACTCTCTCCGCTATTGTGATTGCATCATTCAGGGTCTTAGGATTCTGCCGGCGGACTTCGTTCCTGGGGTAAGGCTTTAACCCCTGAGTAAAATTGAACATTCTGTCGGCCTCCGACATTTCCTTAATATCGAGCATAAGCGTGGAGTATCTGTTCACATATTCTCTCATAGAGGTCGTTTGCACTAGTTCGCGCAAGCTTATACGAGCGGCATATTCCACATCCTCTGGGCAGAACGACTTCCTTAACTCCACTTTAAACTCTTCCCACGTGACGATGCTATTAGCGCGAGTCCTCCACCATACTTTAGCATCGTCGGATAGTAACATCACTACCACCGTCAGCTTCAACTCATCTGACAGAACCTGGCACATATTGAAGTAGTTTTCTATGTCAAACAAGAAATTATCTATCTCTTTTGCACTCCTCATTCCATTATAAGGTTTTGGTTGAAAACTTTTGCACTTGTTTAGTTCGGTCATCCCCATCGCCAAAGGGCCAGGAGAATTCCTTTGCCCAATTTCCGTGAGCTTGCCCTGTATCTCAATCAGGGAGGCGTCCAGCAGTCCCACCTTCTTGTCGGTCTCGCGAAACATATCCCACGCTTCTTTAAGATTATCTTGCAATTCATCCACCCTAGTACCAGTGGTGGTGAGTGCCACATTCAGTTCTCTAATGTCTCCCTCTCTAGCAGCTCATCAAGATTCTCATGAGGGCCACCCTCTTTCTCTGGGGTTCGACCTTCGAAGCTTAAGAGTCTCCTTGTTAATTGTGCTTCTAGCGCCTCTACGCGTCGCACCCGTTCCGCAAAGAGGCGAAACGTTTCCACATTCTCTTCAACCGAGAAATCATTATCGGCGCTCTCGCCTTTAAACAACTCATTGTATTGGGTCAGACGGGATTCTAGCATCTCAATGCGTTTATCCCTCTCAAGTATCTGTTCCAGTGTTACTTGTGGCTGTGAGGAGCCAATACCTAGAGTCCTCTGACTCTGTATCCACGCGTCGATCGCATCCACGCGATTCTCTAGTTCTGTGCACCTGACTTTCGAAGTCTTTGCCATTACAAAGAAATCAAAATCGCCCCGCTACCAACTGTCACGGACTAATCCTTTGGAAGCCCAAGGGATTGAGTTCGTGCGGCGTTCACGCACTCTCTCTACGGAACCAGCCTTTCACACACACCTTAGACCTGCATCACCAGGGAACATAGGGTTAGGGCCGTAATAGGGCCGTTATAGGTTATCATAGGAATAACATAAGGCAAGCACATAGACCATAGGGCATACAATCATGAAAGACATCACTTCATAGAATAAGCATACGATTACAGACAAGGGCCAAAAGGTCGCAGACAAGGGGGCCGCCCGCACAAAGGCCGACTCAACGCCTTCCAATGAATAACCGAGCCCAAAGCATAAAGGGACTGATTACTCACTCCCCCAACCCGAATACAAAGATTATCTGTAAGCTCTCGTTAAGGTTAAGCGGCCATGGGCGTGAACATGCCCTGGACGAGCTTAGACCTTAACATATTGGGCCCAAAGTTAGCTTGTATATATACTCATGTATTACTGATTAATGAAGAGAGGAAAACCTATTTCCCTAAACTTAACATTTATTCCTTTATTTCTTAGTATACATTAATTAAATCTAGTTATATGACTTTTCATATGACTTGTGGCATATTACATGTCACACGTGATAGTAGCGTATCTCTTCGTGATTTGTTGTTATCCACTTTCTTATTGTTCTTTCATTTGTACCATTTTTCATGGTAGCTGTTGGAAATAAAAGTCACACGAGTCTCTCTTAATAAAATGATATTGTCCGCTTTACGCCTGAACTCACACGGTTTTCACAAAATCCCTCATTCTATTAAGAGTTCCACTACTCTTATATCTAATCTTTATTTTTCTTTTCTTTCCAATGTGGGACTTTGGTTCCCACACCACAACAATCTCCCCCTCGAACTAAGTACCACAAGGCTCACCAATTTCCCCTCAAACTATGTACCACAGGCCCTGGTCTAGGACGTCCACTAGGTACACTTCCAGTTTGACTCGGAGATTCACCGTACTTCTTCCTGTTCAGATCGGAGATCCACCATATTTTTCCAGTTCAGCACGGAGATTCACAACGTGCTACCCACATCAAATCCCATTGGGCAGGCCCAGCTGAACCTTCGACTCCGTTACCATTTGTTGGAGAAATAAAAGTCACCCGAGTCTCTCTTAATGGAATGATATTGTCCGCTTTAGGCTTGAACCCGCACGATTTTCACAAAAGAACAAAAGACCTCATTACATTAAGTGTTCCACTACTCTTATATTTAGTATTTATTTCTCTTTTCTTTCCAATTTGGGACTTTGGTTCCCATACCTTGATGGGTGTCGAATCCGTAAAAAATAAATACAACTTATCAATACCTACAAAAGATTGCAAATAGTAGTAAAAGGATCGATTCATATAGAATGGGTTGACTTAAAACAAGATAAAATACCAGAATAAATCACTTAGGTGAAATTGGATTTTTTTGTTTAAAACTAAAAACTGGAAAATAAATAAAGCAAGTGAACAGTCTTGGCAAAGAATGAAGTTCTTGGTCAAGACACAGATCAAGACGAAAGTATCAAATATGAGAGAAATCCCTAGTAGAGGTTTGGCAAGCGATGAGATATGAGTTGCAATCATGGACGCATGAGTATTCATCTTTAATCTATAGAGTTGCTATAGGATCAAGGTACACTTATGACCCCTGCTTCCCTCATGTATCAACACCACCTCAGATATGCTTAGAGATGATTCCTAACCAACTAGCACCTTGCTGGTTAAAGGGTTTACTAAATTAGTTAATGAACGATCAAGGGAAGATAACTCTAAATTAGTATCCTCGGGTGTCAATCGGGACTAGATCTGATTAACCTTTCCCCTACCATTTCGCGGATGTTCCGCTAGTGCGTAGATGTCTACTTTGATTGTCTTGGTCAATAATCCATGACCAAGAAGAATGACTACTGCATTATCTATTCAACTCTAGATTAGCTAGATCTAAAATCAATCAGAAAACATGTTAAGATTATAACTAGATTAGTTAAATGCAGATTTAAAGATTAATAAGACCAGTTAGGTCTCATGCAAGCTCATACTCATGCTTTAAACACCTCTACTAAGAACAAGAAAGATTAGTTAGAGAAAGACAACAAAAATAAAGAAAACGGTAAAACTATTTAAATATAAAAAAAGCAATAGAATGAAATAAAATTGAACTGGAAGAAGAGATGTCTTTCTAGGGAAGGTAAGGGAGAGTATTTATAGTGTTCTTTCTCCCTTAAAATCCTCTAACAAATCCTAGTTTAAAAATTATAATTTGAATCTAAATTTAAATTCTAAATAACTAACCAAATCAAATCAAATAAATAATCCCTAATCTTCCTTCGTGATTTGAATTGAAATTCAAAGCTATGTCCAGCCGCGCCTTCTAGAAGCAACCGTGCAAACACGCATCCTCAACCAAGTAGCCTAAGCCTACTGTTTTATTTACTCAAGCCTAACTGAAATCTTCTGCCAGCCAAGAAGGATCGTCTTGGCCAAGACGTTGTTCTTGGCCAAGAAAGGTGTCTGCCCAGATTTTGCTCTTTATTCTCCCCTCTTTACTTACTTTCTCTCTAGATCTGTTTTCTGCACATGTAGAGAAATTCATCTCAAATTAGTAGAATCACCATCTAAATTACATGAAAATAGATAGTAAAAATATTTAAAATTTAAGCTTAATCATACCTCAACAGTAGCGGAGTGGGTTACTTCAACCTAGCGATTTCCTTTTGACATGGTAGAAGATAACAACAAAATTTCTAGGAGTGATTGTCATAGCAAGGCGATCGACACCACTTCTCCATACTACTTGCACTTCTTTAAACATGTAGGTTTGATCTTTGTGACGCAACCACTTGGCGAATCTGGTGATAATTATTTCACATGGAGACAAACTCTAGGGTAAGGAATCTTACTTCCTTCGGATAGTTTGTTGTGCTTATGAGCTTACTATGATGTTAATTGGCCAGGTTTCCCAACCACACGCATGTCTACTACTAGCTATATCATTTTTCTCGGGTCGTCCCCTATTTTATACCATTCCAAGAAGTAAACAGTGGTATCTCGCTCTTCGGTCGAGGGAGAGTATCAGGCTATGGCCACCATATCCAACAAGCTTGTGTGGTTAGACCACCTTTTATATGATCTCTAGGTACGCGTTACTTCTCCTACACCTTAGTTTTGTGACAACCAAGCGATGTTCGCATTACCGCCAACCTAGATTTTCACAAGCGAATGAAATATATTGAGATCGATTGCACTTTATTAGTTAGCACATTTAATCACGCCTTATAGTTCCCAAAGCAATTTCCTCACTCCAACAACTAGCTGACATCTTCACCAAGCAGGCTCTTGGATATGATCGTTTCACACAGTGTTGAGCAAGTTGGGCATTTCCAAATCACATGCTCCCACTTGAAGGGAAGTATTGAAGGATCTTTTATTATCTTTTATTCTTTTACTTCTTAGTATACATTAATTAGATGTAGTCATATAACATGTCATACGACTTACGGTGTATTGCATGTCATACGTGATGTAGTGTATTTGTATATGATACTTTTTTTAAAAATAAGCGGGTGATTTGTTAAATTAAAAAGTCATGGGGGACATGACAAAGCTGGTGAGCTGCAGCAACAACTACACTAGAGAAAACCAAAAAAAGCACACTAGTTCAGCAAAAATACACACACTGCTGCTACAACGCGCAGAACAAAAACAAAAATAGCTACCTAGCTTACACACCATGGTGGTTCCACGAGTCCAGCCACGCCGAGGAGATGATCATTTGCGTTGGGGAGTATGGGAAGTTAGGCTCCCAGTTCTTGATCCAGCACTGCCAAGTCACGAAGATAGAACGCACCACCTCGAAGTAACATGCGTCGACTTGATTAAAGACCTTGTTGTTCCGATGGATCCATAGTTGCCACAAGACAACATAAATGAGCATCTACCATATCACCTTTGCCTGTTTAGATCGCCATTCCACCAGGGCGCACCAGCTCTTCCAAAGGTCCTATAGACACCTTGGTCTACACCAAGCCACGCCAACCCATCTCAAAACATAATCCCAAATTTCTCCCGTGGAAGGGCAGTGAACGAACAGATGGTCTATACATTCGATGGGGCCTAAACAAAAAGGGCAGAAGCTTTCCCCCTCCGCGATGATGTTACGACGCTTAAGGAAGTATCTGGTCATAATTCTACCTTAGAGCGCTAACCATACTTGTCATATGATATGTATATAGGATGTTAGTTTGTGTAACATGCCATATGAGATGTAGTGAAACCCTAATTGGTTCATCCTCTCTATAAATACTCTTGTATTCTCATCGTTGTAAACATAAACGAGAGAAGCAAATTTGTTGTTATCCACTCTCCTTGTTCTTCTTCCATTTGTTCCATTCTTCAAAACTAATAAACAATTAAGTTGAGACGACTCTCAAAAAGGAACACTCGAACTATCTCCTAAGAGATTTAAGTGAAAGCGAGGAGGAGCAGATGAGAACAAACCATAAACTAAAATCAAATGTCAAATTAGCAAGACCATTAGCAATATAATTGATTTCTTTATATATGTGAACCACTTGAACATCCCAATTAAGATTAAAAAGATGGCGAATAGAATTGATAAGGGACTTGTAGGACTGTGTCACAGGCAAGGAATTGGAAATCACTTGAATGACACTCTTGCTATCTACTTGGAGAATAACTTTGCGCTAACCACAAAACCAAGCCTCTTGCAAATGGAGATACACGCCATAGAGTTCGCTTTAAACGCGTTGCATGCTTCTAGAGCTGCTGGCAAACCACCCAGCCATGAACCATGACTATCTTTTAAGACACCACCTGCCCGCCGCATGCATACTACCTCTCCAAAATCCCCCATCATAGTTGATCAAAATTAATCCAATCTTCCGAGAAATTTACCATCAAGATTAGTACTGCTAGTAGTTGTTGGTTTAGAAAAGTTAATGTTATCGACAGGGACGGATCCAGGAATTATTTTTAAGGGGGGCGGGGGTTCGGGGGCAGCGCCTCTGAAATTTTTTGTTGGGAGTCTTTTGAAGGGAAAGCAAACGAGCTTAACGAAAAAATAGAAAAATGCTTAAGAGTATTTGTATCCCTCACTAAATAACAAATATTTAGATAAACTTAACAAAAAGATAAAGGAAATAGCTTGAAGCACCCCTGTACTATCCGCGAAAACCAACATCCTCCCCTATCCTTCAAAAATGCCTATACACCTCCCCTGTACTACGTTGACCGAGCAAAGCAAGGTCTCCGTCCACTTTGACCAACGGACCGTTAGTGTTGACCGTTGACTTTAATTAAAAAATTCAGAAAAATGTAAAAATTCACAAAACATATCAATTTATTTTTTAAAAATCTAAAAAAATGTAAAAATTCACAAAAAAACATCTAATTTAAAAAAAAAAACTAAAAAATTTAAAAATTCACAAAAAAATTAATAAACCTAAAAATCCAGAAAAAATGTAAAAATTCTAAAAAAATGTAATAATTCCCAAAAAAATCTAAAAATTCCAAAAAAATCTAAAAGTTTTAAAAAATGTAAAAAATAAAAGAAAAAGAAAACCACAAAAAAATGAAAAAATTCAGAAAAAATGTAAAAATCCATAAAAATATAGAACATCCTGAAAAAATGTAAAAATCCATAAAAAATGTAAGATTTCACAAAAAAATGTAAAAATCCAAAAAAATCGTAAAAATTCAAAAAAAAAGTAAAAAATTCAAAACAATTCATAAAAAATATAAAAATATAAAAAAATTAATTAACCTGAGGAATTGTTTATTTCTTTTGGAATTTTTACTTTTTTTTTTGGATTTGTTACATTTTTTTAGGATTTTTAGGTTAATTAATTTTTTTATGAATTTTTATATATTTTTTGGATTTTTATGGTTTTTTTGGATTTTTACATTTTTCTCGATGTTTTATTTTTTTCTGAATTTTTTGTTTATTTTTCATTTTTTTTACATTTTTTTAAAAATTTTATATTGTTTTGTGATTTTTTATGAATTTTTACATTTTTTTGCAATTTTTATATAATTTTTTGGAATTCTTACATTTTTTCTGAATTTTTACATTTTTTTAGATTTTAAAAAAAAAATTATATGTTATTTGTGAATTTTTACATTTTTTTGATTTTTTTTGAAATTTTTATATTTTTTTTGGAATTTTTACATTTTTTCTGAATTTTTTAATTAAAGTCAACGGTCAACACTAACGGTCCGTTGGTCAAAGTGGACGGAGACCTTACTTTGCTCGGTCAACGTAGTACAGGGGAGGTGTATAGGCATTTTTGAAGGATAGGGGAGGATGTTGGTTTTCGCGGATAGTACAGGGGTGCTTCAAGCTATTTCCCCAAAGATAAATAAGAAGACAATATAGAAAAAAATTAATTATACATTAGAATTCATACAATATACGTACTTTTTACAATTGTTCTCTACGAGTTTTTATTTTTTGATATCCTTGTATGATTCTCTCATTCTCTACACTATAAAAAATTTCTTTTTCAACAAAAGTAATCAAACAATCATTTAACATGCTCTACACTATCAAAAATGCTACAAAGAAGAGCTCGCTTTTATTATGTTAGAGGAATCTGAACCGTTCAATAAAATTGGACGGATAAGATTAAAAATTCAAATAATTAATGAGTTGACCACTTGTTGAATTTTATTAACTGGTCAACTCATTAATAATTAGTGCGACACCATCTGATGGAGTCTCTTTGATTGACTCGAATACGTCCCTCACCGCTTCAACTCAAGCAATGAAGTGCGAAAATGATTCTCAATGACATCAAAAAATCGTGCAGCCATGATCTTTCAATTAAATTTGAATATGGTACTGCAGTGTTGTTGGGTTCCTTACTCAAGAAAGATTATTATTTGTTTAATTTGTGGTTTCTGTTCGTAAACATAACCCAACCCATGAAGAAAATGGAATAAAATGGGCCCAGTAAGAATTAGCATTTTGAAGCCAAGACCCGCTTGCTGGAAAAAATGAACAAAAAAAGAAGTGGTAAAATGCGGTAAGCGTGGATTGAACACGCAACCTTTGGACTTCAATCTTATGCTCTACCAACTTAGCTATCCCCGCACATTGATTTGAGTAGAACACTTAATTAAGAAATTATTTTTCGATTGGGCCAGGGTGGGCTGGGCTAGATCCGTCCCTGGTTATCGAGACTGTAGTAAAGCTCGACACTTCTATCCATAAGAATGCCACTTTTAGATAGAGTTGTGATTTACTCTCTCTTTCATAATACAAGCCATTTTATTTATTTACTTATTAAAAAAATTATAATAAAGGAGAATTTTAAGGAGGCATTATTGTATATTTTCCATAAAAGGTAGTGTCACAAATAAGTGAAAAAATAGTATTTTCACTTAATTAAGGTTTTGGAAGAGGCTAGTCTAGTGGTAAAAGATTTGCCCACCCTTAATTAAGGTTTTGGATTTAAATTTTGGGAATGGAAAAAACCATATTAGGGGAGTCTACCCATATTGGAGGCCTGATAATGATCGAATTAGATTAATTGTATATAGAAAATTTAAGGGACCATATTGGTCTATTTACCAAAACCTTACACGATATTTATTAAGAAATGGAGATGGTAAATCACATGTCTAAGGGTATATGATTATATGGTATGAAAGTTTCAACATAGATGTTTAAATTTCAACTAATTAAACCGATTTTTGGTGTGGAAAAAGATCATTTAATTTCTATTTTTTGTGATTGGACATGTAGTTTAGTAATTATTTGTTGGTAATAAAAGAATTCAATTCAAATTTTATGTCCATCTATACAAAAAATTATCTATATACAAAGACTTATGACAGTCTAATTAAAATTGATACTCATATTAAACTTTTTTTAAGTTTAAATTACAACTAAAACTATTTCCTTCAGATCTTACTCCAACTTGTCTGCCGTGTATGGTATGCAGTTTTTGTCTGGTAATTAACAAACCATGTGGGTACACTTTCTCACACGGTTCCCATCTTGGCTCCCGTCTTTTGAAATCTGAGCAAAAACATGAAAATAGTACTACCATTTAACTCAAATTTGTGGTATCACTTAATCATTTAATTTATGTCAATAAAATTTATAATGTTAAATATAATTACATATATACTACAATATATTTTAAAAACTATTATAAAATTATTTCAAAAATTAAGTCATTAGAATTTTCCTAATGGTCATTACTGGGCAGCTATGAGATAGTTTTTAGGAGTCATACTCTCTAATTTTTTTGAAATTTTTTAATTTTATATAAATTATATTATTAATTATTATTATAATATCAAAAATTAAACTCATGAACTATATCATAAAAACAATATATGCACTAACAAATTGTATTAAATTGTTAATTGGGTTGACCAAAATACACAATTTTGTATTTGTTTCATTATATATATATATATATATATCCATACCAAACCCCCTAATTATAAATTATAATACCAAAAAACTATAAAAAAATACATATATAACATAATGAAAACCTCCTCTCCATGACCATCTGATAACCCAATTACTCAGATCAATTCGCCATGGGAACTCCCTCTCCTTTCCCTCCCTTCTTCAGCCCAAACTTGAATGATGACCAATCATTTTCTAACCAAAGAGAACCACACTATGAATTAAACAACAAGATCATGCTCACTGCCATTATTTCCTTATCTTTTGTTATAGTTCTAGTCATAATTCTTCACATATATGCAAGATGCGCCCTCAGACATCACGCCGCTCGTCGCCGCGCCGCTATTCGGCACCTAGGGCTTACTACTGCTTCCCAAGCCCACTCGGCAGAGCCACCAAAGACCGGCCTCGACCCATCGGTCATAGCCGCTCTCCCCATTTTCGTGTACAAGCAAATCCAATTAGATGGCGATCAAGATGCTGGAAGTAATAAATCTGCCGAGTGTGCTGTTTGTTTGAGCTTTCTTGAGGATCAAGAAATGGCTAGGTTGCTGCCTAATTGTAAGCACACTTTCCACGCTGAGTGCATAGACAAATGGCTAAATTCGCGGTCTACTTGCCCGATTTGTCGAACTGAGGTTGAACCGCGACCGATTGAGCATGAGCCCCGTGAGGGTCCGGTTGGATCATCATCAGAAGCTCCAATATTGATGTGCGTAGTTGAGGGGAATACTTCTTCTGATCCTGGAAATAATCAATCGTCATCTTCTAAATTAGGTGGTGGGGGGTCGAGTTCGAGATTGAGCTCGTTCCGAAGAATGCTCAGCCGTGAACGATCATCAAGGAGAATTCAATATGAAGTTCAAGAAGAAGGTTTCCAAGATTTGGAGCGTCAATAAATTTCTTTATTTATTTTTCTGGTAATATCAATATATATACATACACACCATACTTTTTTTCCCCATTTTTTTCTCTTTTGGGTATCTTCCTCATATATCATGCAAATTGGTAATACGTACATAGCAATATAGCATAGAAGAAATTAAGATTGAAAGATGTTTCTTTTGCCCTTGAAATCGAATATTCTTATGATAGTGTGATCCCTTATTAGTTTGGATTAACGGAAATCATACTCTTTTATATGTAACAAGTAATATTCTTTTGTAGGTTTCGAATTCGAGTTTCATAATTAATAATTCTTATCCAACTAAAATTCAGATAAAAAAAATTAACAATCAGGTTTTTGCTTAGCTAAGACGCCTAAGTTTCGGAGGATTTTTTTTTGGTTCTTTCAATTTTTGTAAAAAAAGTTTTACTTAGGGAAATTTTTTTCTAACAAAAGTTACTATCAAAATAGGAGCTAATTAATTTACCATGTGTGTGACATGTGTCGCGTTCTAATTAGTCAAAAGAAATTAATTAGAAACAAAGTGTCCCATCATGACTCGATCTAATTTTAAATTTAAGGTCTTAATTATAAGCCAAGTAATAGAGTATACATTATCAGAAAAATTCAACTATAATTATGGATAAAGGATAATTAATGAAGAAAAAACGATAATTAGAACATGATTTTATTTGGTGTATTCGTTTTTTATACATTTCCATGTGAAATAAGCTCATTGGTCAAATCATTTGCGCGTTCTTGACTATCTCCTCTCCTCTACTCTAAAACGTGTGGATTCAAAAAGCTCACTCCTTTAGTCTTTTTCCTCGCCATTTCTGGTGTGAGCGTCACTTAATTAAAAAATGGACTTTCTTTTTTCAACTATTAGGCTAAGCACACGTCTTCCTCATTTTATTAATTAATTTGACTTCGCCATGACAGTTAGTATATTTTTGGAGGAAGTCCCGGTTTTGTTTCGGTTGAGCTATTACTTTTATTCTTTTTCCATTCGCGGATGAGAGACGTAAATTCGAAACCCTACCCGTAATGAGTTATACGTTTTCCTTAGACGGGGCTCGGTTATTTTTAGACTTTTTGACACACCTAGTAGGCTAATTAATACGTACATCATTTACTCTCATTATATTTGACCATAGATTTTAGTTTTCACAATTCAGACTATATATGAAAGGGCAGGTGACCAAAGCTAGAAAAAAGTATAGGTCTGAAATTGTGGAAAGGGGCAGTTTATTTGACTTTTACGGCGCCGGGCCTACATGACATGGGCTGTGTGAAGTTGAACTTTGAATGGTTCAATTCAAGGTGGCTGTGGATGCTGCCGTGTCAATTTTCAGGAAAGGCTTGAAAAGTAGAGAAACTTATAACACAAAGTTAAGAATATTAATTATACATATGGATTTATTCATATGCATTATTAGAAGTTAAAATATTTTAATATTATTAATTATCATTATAATAGTAGGGATCAAATTTATAATTTTAACATATACTAATTAGTTGAATTGTAACATTGAGTGTAAAATATTTTAATATTGGTAACATACATTACTAAATGTGATAAGTTGATAGCATATGAATATTGGGAAAAATTAAGAGTCGAAAGATCATCATGAATTAGTAACTTTGTCGGTCATTATTAACTAATTTCCTTAATTAACTAATAATAAAAAAGTTAGATGACATAATAGTCCCAAAATAAGAGAATTTTATAAGGTACATTGGAACTACCTACTATTTAGTATCTCTTCATATAAAAGATTGACACATAGCATAGTTAAGTAAAAAAAATATAATCATGTTAGCTATAAAACATGAAGGGAGCTGCATAAAGGTTAGAAACAAGGAAAAAAACTCTCAACTTAGGTTAGAAAACTTAGCCGTCAACCTTACACCTAGCCGTAGTCCGGCTAGGCCTCCTTCCGGCTGGCCTATTGCCACCGGACGGCACACAAACACCGACACACCCACTGTGGTCGGGTTGAAATAGAGGACATCATGGAGGGAGACAGGACGGAAGAGATAACTTATTACCTAGAAAACCTACCATCGCATGTCGATAATAGAGCACTGCGTTATTTGATTACTAGGAGGTGGAAACTGCCGAATTTCGGTTCCTTGGTTGATGTTTTCATTCCGATCCGAAGGAATAAGGAAGGTAAAAGGTTTGGATTTGCAAGGTTTGATTGGGTTGCTAATAGAGTTGACATGGAAATAGCTCTTGACAGGCAATTTATAGGAGCGTCAGCCATTCGTAGTAGTTTGGGTAGGCGGAGCAGGAGGACGGGAAGGAATGGACTAAAACCACGGAATCGGATTGATAGGCCATTGAAACGAATGACTCCTAGTACATATAGACCGATAGCTGAGACACAAAAGAAACCGACGCTTGCTGGGAAGGAAAGGACAGGGGTTAGTTCTTCGGCTAATGTAGCAGTAGGGCAAAACACTAGAGCAGATGCGAAGAACAGCAAGGCTGCTAAGGAAAATGGAAATTCTTCAACGGAAGTGTTAGGATT
The DNA here is from genome assembly GCA_963691705.1 of Viola odorata. Classification (NCBI taxonomy): domain Eukaryota; kingdom Viridiplantae; phylum Streptophyta; class Magnoliopsida; order Malpighiales; family Violaceae; genus Viola; species Viola odorata. The sequence continues at coordinate 3,276,736 of OY829539.1, forward strand.
AGACATTCCGAAGGATAATAAAGAGTGGCTATCGCGGAGTGCGATAGGGGTTATTCGGAGATTGGAAAACATACCGGAAATACAGGAATTAGTCATAGAATCAGGATGGATCTGTGAAACTCGAGTGATGGGTAGAGGCCTTGTATGGCTGGAATTCAACAGACATAAAGACAGAGATAGGGCATTAGAGGATGTACACTCAACCTTGTTTTCCAAGATAGTGGCCTGGGATAACACAATTGCCAAAGGAGGTAGGATGTGCTGGGTACAGTGTGTTGGCATTCCGGTTCAAGCGTGGGGATATAAAATGTTTACAAAGATAGGTGGACGTTTAGGGTCGTTAGTGGTAGTTGACGAGAACACGATAGAAAGGAAAAGACTTGACGTAGCTAGATTGCTTATTTCTACTGAACGTCTCAGTATTAACGAGTCTGTGCAAGTGAGGGTAGAGGGGTGCTTGTATGAGATTAAATGCCTTGAGGAGCCCATGCATGGAGCAGTTTCCCATATAGACTGGATGGTAGGAACGAACCCAGACCAAGATGATTTGGAGGAGACATCAGAGGAAGAGGAGGGAGAAGTGGGGGCTGATATGGGGGTCGAGAACAGTGTTTATGAGGAGATGAACAGTGAGAATGTTCAGAAGGCATCTAGTCCAGCTCAATAATCATGTGAAATGGCAGATAGAACGGCCACCCCTTTCGTTAATTTGAAGAAACGAGGCAAAAAAATAAAGAAACTGGTTGGCACCACGAGTAGCTTACAAACAACCCAATCAGATGCGGGATCGAAGATTGACATAATGAGAGTTGAAGATGAGGAGATAACGCGAATGAACAGGGCGAGAGACGCCACAATGATAGACCCTGATTCGTGGAATATAGGGAGGATTCTCTCGATAACATAACAAGTTAATGAGGTAGCTTTTCGCACTTTTGATCAAGAAAGATTCAGTGCCGAATTACCGAATCAATTTCTTTAACTATCGGTGGGAACGTGTTATATATTATTCATTATGGTGCAATTATTATCGTGGAATTGTCGTGGTATCCTTTCGGCTAGGAAGAGGAGGTTCATAAAAAGGTGTTGGAATAGGGACAAGTTGGATTTTTGCTTGCTTCAGGAAACAAAAAAGGAGGAGCTAGATGAGTTTTTCATGCATTCTTTATGGGGGAATAAAGAAGCGCAATGGGTACATGCGCCAGCTGTTGGGCGATCTGGGGGACTTTTATCCATGTGGAACAATAAAGCTTTTACATTGAGCCAAGCACTAATAAGTGATAGATACATTTGGCTCGAAGGTATGTTAGCTAAAGATAATTTCCGTTGTGTGATATTAAATGTGTATGCTTTCAATGACGTAGAGAGGAGAGGATTATTATGGGACACTCTTGCTCAACTAATGGAGAACTGCGAGCTTCCTATTCTAGTGAGAGGAGATTTTAACGAGATTTTAGCGCTATCGGAGAGGATGAACGGGACCGGTAATGGTCAAGGTATGGCGGCCTTTCAAGATTGGGTAGCGAGATATAGGCTGCAGGACCTGGGGTTAGTTGGAAGAAGGTTTACATGGGCTAATACTCTTGGTAGAAGTAGGCTGGATCGAGTCTTTATACAAGCTGGATGGGAACGCTTTGTTCACAATGACAAGCTGGTGGCTCTGAATAAGCATGGTTCTGATCATACCCCACTGCTCCTTTCTCAAGATAATACTAATTGGGGTCCCAAACCATTTAGAGATCTCTGGATGTGGTGGGAATGCGTGGGGTTCAAGGATCAAGTGGAGGCTTGGTGGAGAGAAGCCGGGATGGAATATCCAGGGACGTGCCGAGTAATTCAGAAGCTGAAGTTCTTGAAAGGAAAACTTAAAACTTGGAATAGAGAGGTATTCGGTCATGTAGAGAAGAGATTGGAGGAGTTGAAGGACAAGGAGTTTAGGCTGGAAAAGATAGCAGATGAGGGCGTTGACGATAGAGGAACAAGGGGAGAAATTAGAAGTGGCAAATGAGATGTGGGAACAACAGGGCCGGGTAGACAGCTTATGGAGGTAGAAATCTAGAGCTCAGTGGGATATTCAGGGAGATAGGAACACGGGTTACTTCCATAGGGTCACAAAAATCAGCGAACTACGGAAGAACATTACAGAAATTCAAACTCCTACTAGCCACATCACTAATCCGACTTTGATAAAAGCAGAGGCTGTGCATCATTATTCTGCTATCTTCAGTGCTGCGAATTGGGAGAAACCCAAGGTGCCGGATTTGGGATTCAGGAGGTTAACAGAGCTCGAGGCGTCTCTGTTGGAGATAGAGGTTACATCAACCGAAATTTGGGAAGCATTCAAAAGTTGTGATGGTCACAAGACTCCGGGACCGGATGGTTACTCTCTCGGTTTCATTCAAAAATCTTAGGATTTCATTGGTTCAGAGATGTGTGTTTTGATTATGGGTTTTTTCAGAACTGGTAATTTTCCTAAAGGGGCCAATAATTCCTTCTTAACTCTTATACCGAAGGTGAGCGCCGCGAGGAAATTTAGCGACTTTCGACCGATAAGTCTTGTTAGTTGTTTCTATAAGATAATATCTAAAATTCTCGCGCGGAGGCTTGGTACTGTAACCCACAAGGTGATCAGTGAAGAACAACATGGATTTATGACAGGAAAATAGACGCTTGACTGTGTGATGGCCGCGAATAAGGTTGTAAATTACTTGAGAGCATCTAATCAACAGGGTGTATTATTCAAACTCGATTTCGAAAAGGCGTATGATACGGTGGATTGGAAATACTTGGATGAGGTAATGCGGTTGATGAATTTTGGATATCGCTGGAGGGGATGGATTATGCAATGTCTTAGTACTACCAGAGTGTCAGTATTGATTAATGGATCTCCATCTGGTCAAATTGAGGTGGGTAAGGGCCTCCGTCAAGGTTGTTCTCTGTCTCCTTACCTTTTTAATATAGTGGCAGAAGGGCTGCATAGCCTACTGGTTCGTGCTAAAAGTACAGGTTTGCTGAGAGGGATGGGAAATGATGTAGTGGGGTGGAATATTACTCATCTGCAATTTGCAGATGACACTCTCATTTTCGGGCAGAATGATGAACGGGAGATATTGGGAATTAAGGGGACTTTGCATTGGTTCGAAGCATTTTCCGGACTTCGAATCAACTTCCATAAGAGCTCACTAGTGGGAGTGAATGTTAGTGGACAAGTCGGATGCAGTTTAGCAAGGAGCGTTGGGTGCAAACATGAACAGTTGCCGATTAAATATTTAGGCTCATATGTGGGACTAAACCCAAGGAGAATATCCAGCTGGAATTTCCTTGTGAATAAGATGCGGAACAAGCTAGCAACTTGGAAGGGTCATCTTTTGTCAGTGGGCGGTAGAGCTACCTTGATAAAGGCAGCGGTAGTGAGCCTCCTAGTTTACAACATGTCAATCTACAGTATGCCGAAGGGGGTTCGCAGAAAATGTTAGGGGATAATGAGGCACTTCATGTGGAGTGGAGATGAATCTAGAAATGGTTTGGCCAAGGTGAAATGGGAGGAGTTAATAAAATTGAGGGAGTTCGGGGGATTGGCAATAGGAAATCTAGAGACTCGCAACGCGACTTTCCTCTTTAAATGGGTTTGGGATATTTTCCGAGGGAGAAGAAAATATGGGCAAATATTGTGAGGAGACAGTAAAATTTAACCAGTGTTGGAGACTTGTGGAAGGAAAATCGAGCAAAGCTTTCGTCCGTTTGGCGTGACATTGTTCATCTCTTTTCTAGGGGAGGGTCGTGGTTTGATTTTTGGTCTAGGCACACAGAGATAGCGGTGGGAGATGGTTAGACGGTGGCTTTCTGGTGGGATCCGTGGCATAACCAACTTCCTATGGCACTCACTCATCCTCGTTTGTACGCATTATCTCTCAACAAACAAGGTCCAATCTTTGATCATGGAGAGAGACGCAATGGGCAGTGGGTTTGGGATATTCAGTGGCGTAGAGACTTATTTGATTGGGAGAGGGATGAATGGAATTGCTTAAGGTCTCAACTTACAGTCCCAAGTATTCATCAAAGGGCTGATCGGATACAGTGGCTGCTTCATTCCTCGGGAGAGTTTTCGGTTGGTTCTTGGAGTAAAGGAGTTGAACAACATCAGTCCCTAACAGTGCCTATCTTGAACTCTTGCTGGACCAGTCTAGCTCCATACAGAGTGGAATTCTTCCTGTGGTTGGTGATTCGTGATAGGTTGGTGACTAGAGACTTTCTTCGGATTCGAAAGATGATTGACGATGAAGACAACCTTTGCCCGCTATGCGACTTACATGGAGAAACCGTCTAACATCTCCTGCTTCATTGCACAGCAGCTAGGAGCTGCTGGAACGCGGCCCTAATCTGGTTGGGTACGTCATGGTGCCCCCCAAGGACGATTGGAGATTTATGGGTAGCTTGGGATTCGTTTGTCCCTAGCAGCAGGGGTCAGACCAAGAGCATGTGGAGAATGTTTTTTTATGCGATTTTATGGAGTCTTTGGTTGCAGTGGAATAAGGTTGTGTTTCATAATGCAACTTTTTGCTCGAGACAGACCTTAAACATTGCTTTCTCGTTTTGGTACAGGTGGATGCGAAGCAGAGATAGAACTTTCCCGTATAGCTTGGGAACCATGCTCTTATCATCGACTTGGTTGTTAAGCTAGGGTGGGGGGATAGTTCAGTAGGTCTGTGGCTGTTTTGGGTCTAATTAGGAGGTTTTGCTTCTGTTTTTGTGAGCTCTCCCTCCCTCTGTTGAGGGAGCAATTTGTACATTCTGATCCTTCTTTCTTTTTCCCATCTTCTTGATGGGTGCAATAAAAAATCTTCAGCTTATTAAAAAAAAAGTAAAAAATATATAATTTGATATGGAAATGATAAACCCTATTTATTTCTTGTCATATTAGTTAAAAATTAACACGTGCTGATTTTTTATGTAGAGAGGTACCGAGTGATAGGTACCTAAGTTTTGTGCCCAAAATAATAATTCGAAATATTAGCATTATTTTTTTTAGGAAAAAAATCTCTTTTATTGTTTTATTACTTAGCAAATTTTAACTAAAATTTACTACTCAGTATCAAGTTACTCTTTTAAATAATTATTAATGAAACACAATACATTATTAACCTATTATAGAATATCACAAAATAATCATAAGAAATTATTTTATTGATTTGGATAAATTAATAATTTTAATTAATTTTAAAAATGAATATAAATAAATAAGACAGATTTTTTTAAGATAAGAATAAGACAATAAGTTGGATAGGTAATATTTTTATATATTGATTAAAATGTGAATAACTGAAATATATAGTCTAAAAAAAATACTAGCTTATAAGGATAGACAAGTAATTTAATTACATACAACTTTCCCTGCATTTGAGAATGAGAAAGTGAGATTCCTCATTTTCTAGTTAGGGAATCACTTTCTTTTAAAATGAGGGAAAATAGAAGGGTCAAGGAAAGTTGGATTCCCATGAGTCCAACTTTCCTTACGTCAACCAAACACAATAAAACTAGAAATCTCACTTTCCCGAATCACTTTTCCTCCTAATTCCAACCAATCAAATGCTACCTTACAAATACATTGATCCTCCCATAATTCCAAACTCTGACCGATCAATTCTAAAAAATAATGAAACTATATGACATAGTGATCATCCTTTGAACCCAACAACACTATAACAAAACTATAAATTTTCAAATTGGAAGGGACGGATAGGACACAGATCAACCAAAATGAAATTACAAACCAAAACATAAAGATAAAGGCCAAAGACATTTTCATTTTATTAACTGGGCTGCCATTTATTACTTGGATTGGATGAATCACGGCGATACACAGGGGTTTGTCTTATTTTAAAAGTTATAATATTATTAAAATTCTATTAGTATTAAAATACTCATTTTTATATATAAACGTTCTTTTTTTAAATTAATTCTTGTTAGTGAAATAAAACTCTATTGGTATCTTTTAATGGAATGATATTATACACTTTGACTTTGAGCCCACACTGTTTTAACAAAATGCATCATTCCATTAGAATATCAACTTCTCTTATATTTACGTTTTTATTTCTCTCACTTTTCTAATGTAAGACTTTGGTTCGCACATCCAACAATCCTCCCTTGAATAAAGTACTTATAAGCCCACCATTGGGCCCAACAATCTCCCTCTAAAAAAAAGTCATTCATACTCCTCAATAGGACCCACCAACGTTAAGTTCTTTTCGGAGATTCACTATACTTCATGTTCGGCCATGAATTGAGTAAAGACCATAAGTTGGCCCATTAACTCAAACGAAGTATGAAATCATCCATCACACTATGCTAGCTCTCAATCTATTGTCTCATCAACTCAAGTTTAGCCCGAAGATTCACAGTGTACTACCAACATTATCTGATTAATTATCGCCACCAGACCTTATGCATTGGGTCTAGGTTATTATTCACATACTCGTCTCACCAATTCATCGGGTCTACTCCACAAGCGCATCGAACTATCAGCTTCGTTACTATTTGTTGGAGAAATAAAATTCCACTTATATCTTTTAATGGGATGATAGCATGTTTTTATGCACGATTTTCTTCCCATTTTCTCACCCATTTAAGGCATGATTCTGCTAATTTACCCTTATTTTCATTACTTTTGCAGATTTGGGCCTAAAATGGGAGTTTATGCGAAAAGAAGCATTTTGGGGCATTTTGTGCAGTTTTGAGCTTCAAGACCCAGAGTCGAGGTCCCGAGTCCAAAGCAGCGTTCAAGGTCCCGAATCGGATTCCCCATTCGGGTCCCCGAAGGGCGAAGAATGACATTTCCACGTGTCATCTCGCCAGAGCTTCCATGTACCTCCTCTGACACTGTTCCTGCAGTCTGCATTGACCACCAAATACCTACCGCCCTGACCAAGTCAACCCTTGAGCCCAATCCAGACCTGCCCAAAGCTGGAAAAATCAGACAACTTTATGCTTTTTCAGCTTTGTGCTTTAAGGAGCATGGATCCATTTTTATAGGCTTTCAATTAATGCATTTTGTCCCTATTTTTAGGCTGAAGATATTTTGTGCTTAGAGCTCTACTATATAAAGGGCATCTAAGAGTAGTTTAGGGGATCTCTTACCTTCTCTTACATTTTGTATCACTTAGTATAATTTATTTAGTTATAGTTTTCTTAGACCTCTCTCTAGTTTATCTCTCTAGTTCTTGTTAGCTTCCTTCATCCTTGCCGGCGGGCTTCAAACGGAATTTAGTAACAAAGTTTTCTTCCCTTAATCTCTTTACTTATCTATTATGCTTTCTTCAATTATTAATTGTTCATCTTCAAGTATGAGTAGCTAAATCATTAGTTCTTAGCGAGGGTAATTCAAGGGTTGCAAGGGCAGATTCGAGGCCTTCATGTGCTTAATACATTCTTGATGCTATATTCAATTATCCATCATTTTAGTTACATCTTTGCATGATATAATTTGAGGCTTGATCAACTGATAATTATCTTATGTGAATGCTGCCATTCGTGTGGTGAATACGGAAGGAAAATTACATGAACCAAGTAGGCATCTGTTTAGTCTTGACTGTGTCAAAGTGGTCTCGAATAGATAGGATGGGTAGTTGATTAGAGCGGGGTCACGAGCCTGACAAACTGAGGGACCCTTAGCTCTAGATCTGTCTTTTCTTAGCTTCATGGGCAGTTTGAGTATGGCCCTCCCGCATTCGTGCCTAGAGGGATGGCGAACTGCCAAGACTACCTCATATGTGGAAACGGGGGGTAGTCTCTCTTAAGAGAAAAGTAGGGGATATCCGAGGAATCTGGTCCCTATGTCATTTCTATGATGTCTCGAATGGAATATTTCAGTGCTGATGACGATCGAGCCCCCGAATGCAACCCAAGAATGCCTTTGCTAGGAATCCTTCTCCCTCTGATTGTTTGAGTTTATTACTTCCGTTTTGATATTTCTGGACCGATTTATTAATTTGCTTTATTTTACCATTCGGGACCTCGAACGTGATATTCGAGACCCCGAACCTTGCTTTCTTAGATAAAATTGTTAGCTCCCAAATCTGCCTTGGCTAACTTGTTTAGCCAAGTAAAAACCCCCCTGATTGTTACTCTTCGTGCTTTTCTCCCCCGAATTCATTCAAGACCTTAGATCAGTCTCTCACAATCCCTGTGTTCGACCCTGACTACCACTGTACACTATATCTCTTGTGCACACACGTTTTCAGGCACTATAAATCTGTGTTTGACTGACGATCATAGGATGATATTGCCCATTTTGGGATTGAGCCCGCACGATTTTCACAAAATGCCTGTTAAGATTATGACTTCTGAGAAAGCGGGGTAGAGATTATGGCTGTTCGGAGTCGCTGTGGAGGCAGTCCGTCGTACCTGCAAAGCGCCGGAGGGGGGCCCCCAGCGTAGACACTCCGATGCTTAAGTTAGTATGGCTGTGTAATTTGGCAGAGATTCGGGTAGTAATTCTAGCCCTTACCTTTGATCTAAAAAGGGGTGGTATTTATAGGCAAAAAGAGAGGGTGTTACCCATGGGGGTAGGCGTTAACGAGGAAAGATAACACCCAAAATGACGTCAGCAGGTGTCAGCTGGATGAGATATCGCCAATGAGGTATCGCTAGTGAGATGTTGCCAGGGCTGTCTGGGATGAGAGGATGTCGTGCGCGGAAACAGATGCCACGTGAGTCCCCCCCGCTGATGTCGACCATCCCAGGATTCCTCGGTCAGCATGGGGCGGTAGCTGGGTGGTTGTCGCCAGTCAAGGTCTACAGTGGTCCGGCCTTGACTTGGGGTGAAAAGACGAATGTACCCTCAGTATTTTATCAATTGTTATCATAAGCCCAACTGAAAACGAGCCCGAGTGTTTACCAAGGGCTTCATTCTCGGCTTCTAGAAGAGTGTTATTTCCTTCACGTCGCGGCAGGTTCGTGAGGATCTTCGAGTTTCTCTGACTCTTTTGACATTCAAACCATATATTTTCATTCCCGGTATCTGCCAAAACTCGGCGTCTTTGTACCAGATACACGATAGTGAAGCAGGTAACGTGAACCGAATGCTTGCGAGAACTATTGGCCACTGAGAGGATGTCGACCAAGTTGACAGTGAGGAGGTTGTAGCGATAACGCTGGTCATAAACCAGGATTGATAACGCCAACGATATACCCAAACTGATAACGCTGGTATTTCCCACGACATGTTTCATATGATCGATGTCGGCAAGGCAGGACCTTAAGACGTTACCTCCTCTTAGCTCAGAATATCATTCGGAAGACGATATTTGATCATTTTTCCTGCACATTCTCAAATATGGCTGACGGGTGTGTCGCATGCCCTGCATAAAAGTTATAAATACAACTCAGTGCTAAGCTACAATAATAATGTAGATAGTGATGAGAGGATCGATCCCACAGAGACATCGGTCTGATCTTTATTTCTCCTGTAAATGACAAGAATCAGCAAAGAGGTGAGAGTTTGATTGGTTGAGAAACAAAAAGAACGAAAATAAGATTGCATAAAAGAGAACAACAGTTAAATAAGAGGAAAATCAGTAGGAGAAAGGTATCCCTGGTAGAGATACTAACGAAGTGACAATTCCAAGATGTTGATCATTGACAAAAGGATTTTCAAAACCATTTTCATAGAGAAGTTATAGAGATACATCCAGGGGCGATCTCCAAGCCTCCTCCTACTCAAGTCACTCAAGGAGAAGCTCCTTTCGCGACCCTAACTCCCTTAACAATCAAGGATTGCTAGTTTGTTGATTATGATTAGGAAGGCCCTTCTCTAGACCTTGAGATGGACGCACTTGCAGTCCATTGACCTCAAAACTAACCCGTTTCTTCTTCTAGTTTCAAGAAGACATCATCCTATCCACTAGTTGTCCACTCGGGTTCTCTCTAACACAGAAACGCGGCATTAGAGTGATTCTACTGTAATCATTCAAGTTAAACATAGGTTAGCTAAGCCCAAATTCAACAAGAACAAATTGACATTAAACCAAGCAAGAAAAGAGATATGAAAACGTTTTTAATTAAGAACAAGAAGTCTCACAACGTTTCTGGAATTGTCAACCTCTAAATCTCTACCAGAGATGGAGGTTTTTAGTTACAAAACATAATGGAAATGATACAAGAAGTGCAAAACCGAAAATGGAGAAAAGCTGGAAAATCTGGAAAATGTGAAAAGCTGATTTTCTCCTCTAGTTTCTCCTTCTGTCCGAATCCCCTTCTCTGCCCGTTCTGATCTCTATTAATGTCCTTCTGGACACCAAGATGTTCCTCTCCAAGGTGAGACAGCTCCCACTAACAAGTCTCCTCAGTTTGGTCTTCAAGAAGCTTGTCCAATATTCTTCCAAAACACAAGGAGAATGTTGTTTCATACTTCCAAGATGCTTGTTAGGAGTGGGAGGAATGATATAGGAACTCAAGAAGCTTAGTGTCTGCAAAAACGGGGCCCAAGGAGACAAGAAACGCACTCAAGAGTAAATAATTGTGGCGCGCAAAATCATGGTGAGTGCTGTCCAGAACTGGGAACGTCACGACAGCCTCATCTCAAGGCCTTGAGATGAGTCGAAATGCATCAGCTGAAAATCTGCCAAGGCTGATTGATCAATTGAGCTCTAATCTTTGGCCTTTTCGTTCCTTTTCCTACTTCTGGTCATTCAAGTGTAATTCTGGAAAAGGGAAGGAATAAGGGTCAAAGCAGCATGTTTATTGTCTCAAAAGCTAAATAAAGAGACAACAAAACTAAGCGGAATAACAATCAATCAAATCCCCCCACACTTAAACCATGCTTGCCCTCAAGAATGAACACAAACACAGAAAACACCAAGAAAAACACAGACACAACACCCATTTGAACAGAAAATCAACCCCTGTACTGATCTCACACAAATAATTCAGAAATCAACTCAATCAAGTAATGCTAAATGCTCCAAACATCACAATTGTACAAATATTCAAATAGGGGCATGATAGCATGCTGTTCAACCAGAAAATAAAATCCTAGGGCCTCTTGTCTTCTCCTCTTTCGACTCTAAATCCAAACACTACTGCTGACACTCATGCAAAAAAATAATAAAGGCACAAGCAACAATTAAAGAACAGAAATTAAAACAAATAGTGAGCCAAAGGCTTCTTTTATTCTATTTTTTTCTTTTTCTTCTCTTCCTTCTTTTTCTTCTTTTTTTTCGTTTTTTGCTTTTCTTTTTTTTTTATCTTTTTTTTCTTTCCTTCTTTCCGCAATCTCCACCATTTTTCTTTTCTTTTCAACTTCCTTCATCCACAACCCTTTTATTTATTTTTTTTCTTTTTCTTTTTCAAACACATGCACATGCAGACTTGATTTCTCACCATGGTGCTATGATCGGTCCAACCAAAGGGAGTTAGCACACAACCGACTGGAAGTTTTTCCATAATGGGATGATGGTGCCGAACCACCAACATCGTGCAATCCAGAGGGCATGATGAGAAAGCACACACAAGAAAATTAAAGGGTACGCAAGCAAGCATAATTAAAAGACTTAGCAGCAATGAGAGGATAGGATCCTCATCCCAAGACCTTGAGATGAGAAGACAGATCAGCTCTAGCAAGGTATTTCCTAGGACAGCAAAACTCATCATACATCTATGTAAATAAATGCACAAGTTGTAATGCTAGAAGTATTCAGAATCGGAAGATAGAGTTGATTGATCAAGTATTTACATGAGTTCAGTTTTGGGATTTCAATTCTATACAAAAGGGTGAAACACAACAAGAAAAGAAAAAAATGACTCATGCATAAATGAAAACAAGCAGAAGCACATGCAAAAATAATTGAAATAAACATGCAGAAGAAAGGAAAATACAGAAAAACAAACAGCAGAAAAACACGCATAAAAACAGAAAAACAAACATGCACAAGAACACAAAAAAAAAAAAAAAACACAAACAAACACGAAAGTGTCTCTCCCCCACACTTAAAGGACACATTGTCCTCAATGTGAAAGAAAAACCACACAACAAACAAGCAAACAAACAAATGGAACAGAACAGAAAATGAAAAAGAGAGGGAAAGAAATGATAAAACCCGGGCAAGGTCAAGCTTGGGGAGGAGCAGAAGCTGGGAGTGCACACTCTATCGTGGTATTTTCTCCTGGAGGCGGCTGCTCGAGTGCTGCTCACAGAGGACTGAAATCTGGGCAGAAAAATAAATACTAGGCGAACTGGGTGCAGGATCTGGGATGTTCATCTCAAGGCCTTGAGATGACCTGCACTGGAAAATTCCAAAAATCCATTATTATGCAGAAAAACGATTAACTAGAAATAAAAACGAAAATAACAAAACAGAAACGAAATGAACATGGGTTGCCTCCCATGCAGCGTCCCTCTTTATAGTCTTGGACTAGACATTGGGCGTCACTTTGTCAACCAATCCTACATAATGCTTTGAATGCACGAAGTTTGATGAGAATAATCTTATTTAGTGCATGGTCTCCTACCAAAGAAATCTGCATGCAACCATAAAATGATTCAAATTCTGGTTCGGGTGCATGCACAATAAAAAGAAAATATTGGTTATGAATGGAGGGTAATTCAATGAAGGGATCAGCATAATCAAAGAAATTTAAATCTTCCCTTTCAAACACAACCGTTTGTGGATTCTCAACCACTTTGATTTCTTCCTCAATCTTCCTCACATCCTCCTCCAGCTTGATGCTACAACAAGTGTCCACAAACTTCGTCTCCTGTTCCAGTGACGTGATGGAATGAGTTTGGGTCTGATTGGACTGCTTTTGTTGAGCAACAACTTCTGCAGAATTTTCTGGGCTGGTTTCTGGTTCTGGGTCGCTCATCTCAAGACCTTGAGATGAGTCAGACTGCTCGGGCAGATTTTTGTTGCTCACAAAAGTGGCAGTGCTGGCATCAGATTCCACGTTTGATTGGAAGTTTGAAGGTATGCATCTCTGTCTTTCCTGCTCAAGTGCAAGTTGTCTTATTTGCTCCGCCATCCTTGCTAAAGTCCCTTCTGTTTCCTGCATAAATGGAACTAAGGTTTTCATTAAAATCTCAGAAACAGTAGGTTCTTGGCTAGGTTGCGGAGGCTGGAAATATTGATAATCAGGAACTGATTGCACTCCATAATCTGATCTTTGTTGGTTCCACCAAGTGGGATAAGGAGAAGATGTGGGTGGATAATAATTTGGCTCATATCCCCACTGTGGTGGACCATAGCATCCTTCATGGCTGGTCACATGTCCTGCATCAAAGCTTTGAGAAATAGGGGTTGATTGAGAAGAATAACTGAAATTGCTCATAAAAAAGAAAACTGAAAATTGTCACAAACAAGAAAAACGAAAATCAGTACACCGTTGTCCCCGGCAACGGCGCCAATTTATGACGGGTGTGTCGCATGCCCTGCATAAAAGTTATAAATACAACTCAGTGCTAAGCTACAATAATAATGTAGATAGTGATGAGAGGATCGATCCCACAGAGACATCGGTCTGATCTTTATTTCTCCTGTAAATGACAAGAATCAGCAAAGAGGTGAGAGTTTGATTGGTTGAGAAACAAAAAGAACCAAAATAAGATTGCATAAAAGAGAACAGCAGTGAAATAAGAGGAAAATCAGTAGGAAAAAGGTATCCCTGGTAGAGATACTAACGAAGTGACAATTCCAAGATGTTGATCATTGACAAAAGGATTTTCAAAACCATTTTCATAGAGAAGTTATAGAGATACATCCAGGGGCGATCTCCAAGCCTCCTCCTACTCAAGTCACTCAAGGAGAAGCTCCTTTCGCGACCCTAACTCCCTTAACAATCAAGGATTGCTAGTTTGTTGATTATGATTAGGAAGGCCCTTCTCTAGACCTTGAGATGGACGCACTTGCAGTCCATTGACCTCAAAACTAACCCGTTTCTTCTTCTAGTTTCAAGAAGACATCATCCTATCCACTAGTTGTCCACTCGGGTTCTCTCTAACACAGAAACGCGGCATTAGAGTGATTCTACTGTAATCATTCAAGTTAAACATAGGTTAGCTAAGCCCAAATTCAACAAGAACAAATTGACATTAAACCAAGCAAGAAAAGAGATATGAAAACGTTTTTAATTAAGAACAAGAAGTCTCACAACGTTTCTGGAATTGTCAACCTCTAAATCTCTACCAGAGATGGAGGTTTTTAGTTACAAAACATAATGGAAATGATACAAGAAGTGCAAAACCGAAAATGGAGAAAAGCTGGAAAATCTGGAAAATGTGAAAAGCTGATTTTCTCCTCTGGTTTCTCCTTCTGTCAGAATCCCCTTCTCTGCCCGTTCTGATCTCTATTAATGTCCTTCTGGACACCAAGATGTTCCTCTCCAAGGTGAGACAGCTCCCACTAACAAGTCTCCTCAGTTTGGTCTTCAAGAAGCTTGTCCAATATTCTTCCAAAACACAAGGAGAATGTTGTTTCATACTTCCAAGATGCTTGTTAGGAGTGAGAGGAATGATATAGGAACTCAAGAAGCTTAGTGTCTGCAAAAACGGGGCCCAAGGAGACAAGAAACGCACTCAAGAGTAAATAATTGTGGCGCGCAAAATCATGGTGAGTGCTGTCCAGAACTGGGAACGTCACGACAGCCTCATCTCAAGGCCTTGAGATGAGTCGAAATGCATCAGCTGAAAATCTGCCAAGGCTGATTGATCAATTGAGCTCTAATCTTTGGCCTTTTCGTTCCTTTTCCTACTTCTGGTCATTCAAGTGTAATTCTGGAAAAGGGAAGGAATAAGGGTCAAAGCAGCATGTTTATTGTCTCAAAAGCTAAATAAAGAGACAACAAAACTAAGCGGAATAACAATCAATCAAATCCCCCCACACTTAAACCATGCTTGCCCTCAAGAATGAACACAAACACAGAAAACACCAAGAAAAACACAGACACAACACCCATTTGAACAGAAAATCAACCCCTGTACTGATCTCACACAAATAATTCAGAAATCAACTCAATCAAGTAATGCTAAATGCTCCAAGCATCACAATTGTACAAATATTCAAATAGGGGCATGATAGCATGCTGTTCAACCAGAAAATAAAATCCTAGGGCCTCTTGTCTTCTCCTCTTTCGACTCTAAATCCAAACACTACTGCTGACACTCATGCAAAAAAATAATAAAGGCACAAGCAACAATTAAAGAACAGAAATTAAAACAAATAGTGAGCCAAAGGCTTCTTTTATTCTATTTTTTTCTTTTTCTTCTCTTCCTTCTTTTTCTTCTTTTTTTTTCGTTTTTTGCTTTTCTTTTTTTTTATCTTTTTTTTCTTTCCTTCTTTCCGCAATCTCCACCATTTTTCTTTTCTTTTCAACTTCCTTCATCCACAACCCTTTTATTTATTTTTTTTCTTTTTCTTTTTCAAACACATGCACATGCAGACTTGATTTCTCACTATGGTGCTATGATCGGTCCAACCAAAGGGAGTTAGCACACAACCGACTGGAAGTTTTTCCATAATGGGATGATGGTGCCGAACCACCAACATCGTGCAATCCAGAGGGCATGATGAGAAAGCACACATAAGAAAATTAAAGGGTACGCAAGCAAGCATAATTAAAAGACTTAGCAGCAATGAGAGGATAGGATCCTCATCCCAAGACCTTGAGATGAGAAGACAGATCAGCTCTAGCAAGGTATTTCCTAGGACAGCAAAACTCATCATACATCTATGTAAATAAATGCACAAGTTGTAATGCTAGAAGTATTCAGAATCGGAAGATAGAGTTGATTGATCAAGTATTTACATGAGTTCAGTTTTGGGATTTCAATTCTATACAAAAGGGTGAAACACAACAAGAAAAGAAAAAAATGACTCATGCATAAATGAAAACAAGCAGAAGCACATGCAAAAATAATTGAAATAAACATGCAGAAGAAAGGAAAATACAGAAAAAAAAACAGCAGAAAAACACGCATAAAAACAGAAAAACAAACATGCACAAGAACACAAAAAAAAAAAAAAACACAAACAAACACGAAAGTGTCTCTCCCCCACACTTAAAGGACACATTGTCCTCAATGTGAAAGAAAAACCACACAACAAACAAGCAAACAAACAAATGGAACAGAACAGAAAATGAAAAAGAGAGGGAAAGAAATGATAAAACCCGGGCAAGGTCAAGCTTGGAGCAGGAGCTGGGAGTGCACACTCTATCGTGGTATTTTCTCCTGGAGGCGGCTGCTCGAGTGCTGCTCACAGAGGACTGAAATCTGGGCAGAAAAATAAATACTAGGCGAACTGGGTGCAGGATCTGGGATGTTCATCTCAAGACCTTGAGATGACCTGCACTGGAAAATTCCAAAAATCCATTATTATGCAGAAAAACGATTAACTAGAAATAAAAACGAAAATAACAAAACAGAAACGAAATGAACATGGGTTGCCTCCCATGCAGCGTCCCTCTTTATAGTCTTGGACTAGACATTGGGCGTCACTTTGTCAACCAATCCTACATAATGCTTTGAATGCACGAAGTTTGATGAGAATAATCTTATTTAGTGCATGGTCTCCTACCAAAGAAATCTGCATGCAACCATAAAATGATTCAAATTCTGGTTCGGGTGCATGCACAATAAAAAGAAAATATTGGTTATGAATGGAGGGTAATTCAATGAAGGGATCAGCATAATCAAAGAAATTTAAATCTTCCCTTTCAAACACAACCGTTTGTGGATTCTCAACCACTTTGATTTCTTCCTCAATCTTCCTCACATCCTCCTCCAGCTTGATGCTACAACAAGTGTCCACAAACTTCGTCTCCTGTTCCAGTGACGTGCTGGAATGAGTTTGGGTCTGATTGGACTGCTTTTGTTGAGCAACAACTTCTGCAGAATTTTCTGGGCTGGTTTCTGGTTCTGGGTCGCTCATCTCAAGACCTTGAGATGAGTCAGACTGCTCGGGCAGATTTTTGTTGCTCACAAAAGTGGCAGTGCTGGCATCAGATTCCACGTTTGATTGGAAGTTTGAAGGTATGCATCTCTGTCTTTCCTGCTCAAGTGCAAGTTGTCTTATTTGCTCCGCCATCCTTGCTAAAGTCCCTTCTGTTTCCTGCATAAATGGAACTAAGGTTTTCATTAAAATCTCAGAAACAGTAGGTTCTTGGCTAGGTTGCGGAGGCTGGAAATATTGATAATCAGGAACTGATTGCACTCCATAATCTGATCTTTGTTGGTTCCACCAAGTGGGATAAGGAGAAGATGTGGGTGGATAATAATTTGGCTCATATCCCCACTGTGGTGGACCATAGCATCCTTCATGGCTGGTCACATGTCCTGCATCAAAGCTTTGAGAAATAGGGGTTGATTGAGAAGAATAACTGAAATTGCTCATAAAAAAGAAAACTGAAAATTGTCACAAACAAGAAAAACGAAAATCAGTACACCGTTGTCCCCGGCAACGGCGCCAATTTATGACGGGTGTGTCGCATGCCCTGCATAAAAGTTATAAATACAACTCAGTGCTAAGCTACAATAATAATGTAGATAGTGATGAGAGGATCGATCCCACAGAGACATCGGTCTGATCTTTATTTCTCCTGTAAATGACAAGAATCAGCAAAGAGGTGAGAGTTTGATTGGTTGAGAAACAAAAAGAACGAAAATAAGATTGCATAAAAGAGAACAGCAGTGAAATAAGAGGAAAATCAGTAGGAGAAAGGTATCCCTGGTAGAGATATTAACGAAGTGACAATTCCAAGATGTTGATCATTGACAAAAGGATTTTCAAAACCATTTTCATAGAGAAGTTATAGAGATACATCCAGGGGCGATCTCCAAGCCTCCTCCTACTCAAGTCACTCAAGGAGAAGCTCCTTTCGCGACCCTAACTCCCTTAACAATCAAGGATTGCTAGTTTGTTGATTATGATTAGGAAGGCCCTTCTCTAGACCTTGAGATGGACGCACTTGCAGTCCATTGACCTCAAAACTAACCCGTTTCTTCTTCTAGTTTCAAGAAGACATCATCCTATCCACTAGTTGTCCACTCGGGTTCTCTCTAACACAGAAACGCGGCATTAGAGTGATTCTACTGTAATCATTCAAGTTAAACATAGGTTAGCTAAGCCCAAATTCAACAAGAACAAATTGACATTAAACCAAGCAAGAAAAGAGATATGAAAACGTTTTTAATTAAGAACAAGAAGTCTCACAACGTTTCTGGAATTGTCAACCTCTAAATCTCTACCAGAGATGGAGGTTTTTAGTTACAAAACATAATGGAAATGATACAAGAAGTGCAAAACCGAAAATGGAGAAAAGCTGGAAAATCTGGAAAATGTGAAAAGCTGATTTTCTCCTCTGGTTTCTCCTTCTGTCAGAATCCCCTTCTCTGCCCGTTCTGATCTCTATTAATGTCCTTCTGGACACCAAGATGTTCCTCTCCAAGGTGAGACAGCTCCCACTAACAAGTCTCCTCAGTTTGGTCTTCAAGAAGCTTGTCCAATATTCTTCCAAAACACAAGGAGAATGTTGTTTCATACTTCCAAGATGCTTGTTAGGAGTGAGAGGAATGATATAGGAACTCAAGAAGCTTAGTGTCTGCAAAAACGGGGCCCAAGGAGACAAGAAACGCACTCAAGAGTAAATAATTGTGGCGCGCAAAATCATGGTGAGTGCTGTCCAGAACTGGGAACGTCACGACAGCCTCATCTCAAGGCCTTGAGATGAGTCGAAATGCATCAGCTGAAAATCTGCCAAGGCTGATTGATCAATTGAGCTCTAATCTTTGGCCTTTTCGTTCCTTTTCCTACTTCTGGTCATTCAAGTGTAATTCTGGAAAAGGGAAGGAATAAGGGTCAAAGCAGCATGTTTATTGTCTCAAAAGCTAAATAAAGAGACAACAAAACTAAGCGGAATAACAATCAATCAAATCCCCCCACACTTAAACCATGCTTGCCCTCAAGAATGAACACAAACACAGAAAACACCAAGAAAAACACAGACACAACACCCATTTGAACAGAAAATCAACCCCTGTACTGATCTCACACAAATAATTCAGAAATCAACTCAATCAAGTAATGCTAAATGCTCCAAGCATCACAATTGTACAAATATTCAAATAGGGGCATGATAGCATGCTGTTCAACCAGAAAATAAAATCCTAGGGCCTCTTGTCTTCTCCTCTTTCGACTCTAAATCCAAACACTACTGCTGACACTCATGCAAAAAAATAATAAAGGCACAAGCAACAATTAAAGAACAGAAATTAAAACAAATAGTGAGCCAAAGGCTTCTTTTATTCTATTTTTTTCTTTTTCTTCTCTTCCTTCTTTTTCTTCTTTTTTTTTCGTTTTTTGCTTTTCTTTTTTTTTATCTTTTTTTTCTTTCCTTCTTTCCGCAATCTCCACCATTTTTCTTTTCTTTTCAACTTCCTTCATCCACAACCCTTTTATTTATTTTTTTTCTTTTTCTTTTTCAAACACATGCACATGCAGACTTGATTTCTCACCATGGTGCTATGATCGGTCCAACCAAAGGGAGTTAGCACACAACCGACTGGAAGTTTTTCCATAATGGGATGATGGTGCCGAACCACCAACATCGTGCAATCCAGAGGGCATGATGAGAAAGCACACACAAGAAAATTAAAGGGTACGCAAGCAAGCATAATTAAAAGACTTAGCAGCAATGAGAGGATAGGATCCTCATCCCAAGACCTTGAGATGAGAAGACAGATCAGCTCTAGCAAGGTATTTCCTAGGACAGCAAAACTCATCATACATCTATGTAAATAAATGCACAAGTTGTAATGCTAGAAGTATTCAGAATCGGAAGATAGAGTTGATTGATCAAGTATTTACATGAGTTCAGTTTTGGGATTTCAATTCTATACAAAAGGGTGAAACACAACAAGAAAAGAAAAAAATGACTCATGCATAAATGAAAACAAGCAGAAGCACATGCAAAAATAATTGAAATAAACATGCAGAAGAAAGGAAAATACAGAAAAAAAAACAGCAGAAAAACACGCATAAAAACAGAAAAACAAACATGCACAAGAACACAAAAAAAAAAAAAAACACAAACAAACACGAAAGTGTCTCTCCCCCACACTTAAAGGACACATTGTCCTCAATGTGAAAGAAAAACCACACAACAAACAAGCAAACAAACAAATGGAACAGAACAGAAAATGAAAAAGAGAGGGAAAGAAATGATAAAACCCGGGCAAGGTCAAGCTTGGGGAGGAGCAGGAGCTGGGAGTGCACACTCTATCGTGGTATTTTCTCCTGGAGGCGGCTGCTCGAGTGCTGCTCACAGAGGACTGAAATCTGGGCAGAAAAATAAATACTAGGCGAACTGGGTGCAGGATCTGGGATGTTCATCTCAAGACCTTGAGATGACCTGCACTGGAAAATTCCAAAAATCCATTATTATGCAGAAAAACGATTAACTAGAAATAAAAACGAAAATAACAAAACAGAAACGAAATGAACATGGGTTGCCTCCCATGCAGCGTCCCTCTTTATAGTCTTGGACTAGACATTGGGCGTCACTTTGTCAACCAATCCTACATAATGCTTTGAATGCACGAAGTTTGATGAGAATAATCTTATTTAGTGCATGGTCTCCTACCAAAGAAATCTGCATGCAACCATAAAATGATTCAAATTCTGGTTCGGGTGCATGCATAATAAAAAGAAAATATTGGTTATGAATGGAGGGTAATTCAATGAAGGGATCAGCATAATCAAAGAAATTTAAATCTTCCCTTTCAAACACAACCGTTTGTGGATTCTCAACCACTTTGATTTCTTCCTCAATCTTCCTCACATCCTCCTCCAGCTTGATGCTACAACAAGTGTCCACAAACTTCGTCTCCTGTTCCAGTGACGTGCTGGAATGAGTTTGGGTCTGATTGGACTGCTTTTGTTGAGCAACAACTTCTGCAGAATTTTCTGGGCTGGTTTCTGGTTCTGGGTCGCTCATCTCAAGACCTTGAGATGAGTCAGACTGCTCGGGCAGATTTTTGTTGCTCACAAAAGTGGCAGTGCTGGCATCAGATTCCACGTTTGATTGGAAGTTTGAAGGTATGCATCTCTGTCTTTCCTGCTCAAGTGCAAGTTGTCTTATTTGCTCCGCCATCCTTGCTAAAGTCCCTTCTGTTTCCTGCATAAATGGAACTAAGGTTTTCATTAAAATCTCAGAAACAGTAGGTTCTTGGCTAGGTTGCGGAGGCTGGAAATATTGATAATCAGGAACTGATTGCACTCCATAATCTGATCTTTGTTGGTTCCACCAAGTGGGATAAGGAGAAGATGTGGGTGGATAATAATTTGGCTCATATCCCCACTGTGGTGGACCATAGCATCCTTCATGGCTGGTCACATGTCCTGCATCAAAGCTTTGAGAAATAGGGGCTGATTGAGAAGAATAACTGAAATTGCTCATAAAAAAGAAAACTGAAAATTGTCACAAACAAGAAAAACGAAAATCAGTACACCGTTGTCCCCGGCAACGGCGCCAATTTATGACGGGTGTGTCGCATGCCCTGCATAAAAGTTATAAATACAACTCAGTGCTAAGCTACAATAATAATGTAGATAGTGATGAGAGGATCGATCCCACAGAGACATCGGTCTGATCTTTATTTCTCCTGTAAATGACAAGAATCAGCAAAGAGGTGAGAGTTTGATTGGTTGAGAAACAAAAAGAACGAAAATAAGATTGCATAAAAGAGAACAGCAGTGAAATAAGAGGAAAATCAGTAGGAGAAAGGTATCCCTGGTAGAGATATTAACGAAGTGACAATTCCAAGATGTTGATCATTGACAAAAGGATTTTCAAAACCATTTTCATAGAGAAGTTATAGAGATACATCCAGGGGCGATCTCCAAGCCTCCTCCTACTCAAGTCACTCAAGGAGAAGCTCCTTTCGCGACCCTAACTCCCTTAACAATCAAGGATTGCTAGTTTGTTGATTATGATTAGGAAGGCCCTTCTCTAGACCTTGAGATGGACGCACTTGCAGTCCATTGACCTCAAAACTAACCCGTTTCTTCTTCTAGTTTCAAGAAGACATCATCCTATCCACTAGTTGTCCACTCGGGTTCTCTCTAACACAGAAACGCGGCATTAGAGTGATTCTACTGTAATCATTCAAGTTAAACATAGGTTAGCTAAGCCCAAATTCAACAAGAACAAATTGACATTAAACCAAGCAAGAAAAGAGATATGAAAACGTTTTTAATTAAGAACAAGAAGTCTCACAACGTTTCTGGAATTGTCAACCTCTAAATCTCTACCAGAGATGGAGGTTTTTAGTTACAAAACATAATGGAAATGATACAAGAAGTGCAAAACCGAAAATGGAGAAAAGCTGGAAAATCTGGAAAATGTGAAAAGCTGATTTTCTCCTCTAGTTTCTCCTTCTGTCCGAATCCCCTTCTCTGCCCGTTCTGATCTCTATTAATGTCCTTCTGGACACCAAGATGTTCCTCTCCAAGGTGAGACAGCTCCCACTAACAAGTCTCCTCAGTTTGGTCTTCAAGAAGCTTGTCCAATATTCTTCCAAAACACAAGGAGAATGTTGTTTCATACTTCCAAGATGCTTGTTAGGAGTGGGAGGAATGATATAGGAACTCAAGAAGCTTAGTGTCTGCAAAAACGGGGCCCAAGGAGACAAGAAACGCACTCAAGAGTAAATAATTGTGGCGCGCAAAATCATGGTGAGTGCTGTCCAGAACTGGGAACGTCACGACAGCCTCATCTCAAGGCCTTGAGATGAGTCGAAATGCATCAGCTGAAAATCTGCCAAGGCTGATTGATCAATTGAGCTCTAATCTTTGGCCTTTTCGTTCCTTTTCCTACTTCTGGTCATTCAAGTGTAATTCTGGAAAAGGGAAGGAATAAGGGTCAAAGCAGCATGTTTATTGTCTCAAAAGCTAAATAAAGAGACAACAAAACTAAGCGGAATAATAATCAATCAATGGCTTTGTCACGTTAGTAAAAATATTATGCAATGATAAACATTAGTTACCCTTAAAGGCTTTCGCCCGCACATATCGGGGTGTCGTTGATGTCATTTTTACTATCCAAGCTCGTTGAATCCAGCCTTACTGTAAGTCGTCCGCAATATTGAGACGGTTTTACGCCATAAGCTACCTACAATTTGTGCGGTTTTACGCTGCTCGGAGCTACCGGCAGTATTGAAGCGGTTTTACACTGTAGGCCACCTACAAATTGTGCGATATTACGCCGTAGCCACTCGCAATATTGACACGGTTTACACTCTTCTGGATTTCGGTCTGTACTCCACTTGAGTATCTCGGGTGTTCACCAAGGGTTCCGCTTTAGCCTATCTCCCTGGCTGCTTCGGGATAACGGGACGACCCAATTTTCGAGGAACATGCCTTGGTGAGCAACTACTACTTCGGATCTATAAATGCGATCCTTTTTTCGGTGCAGATTCTTCACATTCTCTCTGTATCTCATTTATCATTTCTTCATGGACGATCTCACTAGAAACTTTCTAACTTCCAAAGCCATAACCCTAAAAAATCTCACTGAGGGTGATGTCAGCTTCTTAGAGAACATGCTGACAAAGACTGGTGAAGACGTGCTGGAGCTTCGGGGAATGATGACCCCTATTCAATCTAGGATTAGGGCTGCCTCCATGGAGGACTTCAATCCCATAGGGAACGTCTCCAAGTTGGCCGCTGCAACCTGCCGCATCGAGATAGTCATCGCCATGCTGCAGCAGAGGAAGGAACTGCTGAATTGCTGCCTGAAGAGCAAGAGAGGCACCTCTTCTGAGCTGACCTCTATGGTGGAGGCCTTGAGGGATATCCCCACTCTGCTGGTGGATGATGACAATGACGCAGGGTCTCGGGCTTGAGTGCTTGCCACTGTGCCTCCTTTTTTGTTTTTCCTTTGTATGTATCATGTATGCGGATGTATATTTAGGCCGTTAGGCCATAATAAAGACTTCTTTCGGTTATCGGGCTTGCGATTTCTTTCCCTTTCTAGTATGTTAGCCCCTGCTTTAGTTGAGGGCTGTGTCAGCCCAACTGAAAGCGAGTCTGCCATCGGTCGGACTTCTGTAGCATTTATTCTTCTTTGTCTGCCAGGTGGCGTCGGTTGTTCTGGCGAACCGTTTTGCATTAATCTCTCGCCGCCTCTTTAGTATTAACTGATTGGGCGGTTTTTCGGTGCTTCTTGATTATCGAGAAATCCCAACAGGCGTGATCAAAGGACTTGATTCTGTTGTTATGGTTGATCTTCTCGAGATGCATTGAATTATCCTTCAATCACGTGCGGAAAATTCTGAAGAGCCTCACCACTTTGACTATTTATGGGGAGTTCTTCTTCTTTTTCCTGTTCATCTTCTTCTTTGTTCTCTTCTGTTATTACTAATCTCCATTTCTCATGGCTGATTCATATGATCAGGTCTTTGATGAGCGAGAATCTCGTCAGACCCCCCCCCCCCCGACTACACCGGATTCTGACAATCCTCTTTCGCCGTTGTGTCTGAAGAGGCGATTGCCTCGCCGCAAAGGTCAAAAAAGGTCAAAGAAGAGAGTAAATTCAAAGACCACTGACTGGTTTTCTTCCTTTTCTGCCCCTCCTGCTTGTAAGGGCAAGGAATTGTTTCCTCCTGCTGACTGGTTCGAAGAGGAGATTCCTCCAGGCGATACCATCGTAAAGGCGACATCTTCCGCTGTGAAAGGGGTATCCAACCTGTTAGTGTCGAGTCTGGAGCGAAAGGTTGACAAATCTCTTCTTTTCGCTGATGAGGAGCTTCCGTCCTCGGATGGAGGATACTGCTACTGGTCCTCTTACTGGCCTGACGATGATTGATTTCGTCCCTGGCAATCCTTTGTAAATGTCGTATGGCTATAATTAAACTAAATAAAATGATACTTTTGCTTTTTAGTCTTTAGGCTCAAGCGTTAGCTCCTCCTTTGATGGACAACTATCATCGAGAGACTAACTGTCGCTTCAATGCAACCGTTTTCAACTGATTGTCAGTAACTATCCTCCTCAGAAGATATAAATGCTTAGACATAAATATCCTTCTGAGGTTTTCCCACGTGTCACTTTCACTTTGGGGCGTGTCCCGTTTTTACAGGCTGTTCAATTTTTGAACTTAGCCTTTAAAAGGGAGCAACTGCTTTCTTTTAATACTCTTTGCTTGCGCTTTGGAATTTTTCTCCTTCTTCTCTCTCTAAGTTTCATTTTTGTTTCAAAGGAAGTTTCAATCACCGTTCGTCGACGCCGACGGTCTTGCTCACCGCCTTCTGTTCAAGGTATTTTACTTCTTCTTCTTCAGATTTTCTTCTTGCTGATTCATTATGAGCACGCCTAGGATTCCCAAGGATACTCAGTGGCCTACGGCCACAACTAGGTCTTCTAAGGGTCTCTAGCGGCCCATAGATTTAGAAATCAAGAGAACACCCAGTGTTTTCATTTATAAAACGGTATTGAAGGCTGAGTTGGAAGAAAACGGTATCTTTTTTTCTCCTGGTTACTCCGTCAAGATTCCTGAAGCTGGTCAACGGCTTCACGACCCTCT
Organism: Viola odorata; assembly: GCA_963691705.1. Taxonomy (NCBI): domain Eukaryota; kingdom Viridiplantae; phylum Streptophyta; class Magnoliopsida; order Malpighiales; family Violaceae; genus Viola; species Viola odorata. The sequence continues at coordinate 3,302,303 of OY829539.1, forward strand.
ATCGGGGAGCGATATGATGGTGTATTTTAATATGTTCCTTTACAGTTTTTGCTTTCCCATTCACGAAGCGGTGAAAGGATTACTGTGTCATTACGACATTAACCCGGCTCAGATTACGCCTTCCTCCTGGTGCGGGATTCATGCCTTCATTCATGCTTGTGAGTTGCGAGGTATCTTTATCCCGTCTGTCAATTTATTTTACAAGTTTTTTAGCTTCAAGTGTCGCAACTGTGTGGTAGATATCACCCCGAGGTAGAATGATGCGTTAGTGCAGTCATTCTGGCAGAAGTTTCAGGGCTTTGAAGAGACTGTGGCTGATTGGAAGAGCGGTTTCTTCATCGTGAAACTGCCTTTCTGCCCGTGGCCTAGGGGCTTCAATCGGTGTCTTATTGATTCTATTTGGGTAAACCCATCAGTACTGTCCAAGGAAGAGCTTCGCCAAGCGAACATGCTGCTAGAGCTTAGTTCATCCTTCCACATTCGAGAGTTTGCCTTGTACAGGCTTATAGAGGAGTGTACTATAAGTAAGTTCCTTTCCTCCCGTTATCACTTTGACTTATTCAATGTTCTGATATGCATCGTTAACAGGTGACGCTGGAAATCAACCGTCGGGCGACAAGGACGTTCCTTTAAATGTGAAGCCGCTTCAATCGCTGCCGCCTTCTCCTTCGCCTGAGAATTCCAGTCACCCTGCCGCTCCACCGAAGAGAAAGAATCAAGACAGTTGCCAGGCACGATATTTCCAACCAAACCTCTCGCTTCCTTGAGAGGTGGTTGCCCATTCAGAACAGGGGAGTGACTCTGACCCGTCCTAAGATTGAAGTAACTGACAGCGGTAGCGAGGACATGGATATCGACTCTGGGCTTCGTCATGCTTCCGCTGCTCAGCGAAAGAAGCTTAGAATAGGAAATAGCAATCCAGTCGCTGAGGCTGCTTTAAAGAAGGTTAACGGGACTCCTGCCATTGGAGCTGATACCCTTGGTGGTGCGAGTACTTCCCAAACGGCGACAGTGGTTGAGGCGTCAACTAGCGTTCCTCCTGACACTTCCGAGGTTTCGCCAGTGGTCAACTCACCTCCTTCAAATGCTGCTCATGACTCTCCTATTTCCTCTTTCATTCCTGATGTCGCTGCACCAAACCCTGAGCCTGCCGCTACTCCTAACCCTCTACCGAATGGCCTTCTGCCATTATTCTGCACTTCTATTTTAGGGGTTGGTGATTCCGCTAAAAAATGCTCTCCTCCCTTTATCGCCAATCTTTCCTCACAGGGTCCTCAAGGAGTTACTTCCTACCGCCTGGATCTGTCCACCTTTGGTACCAGCGGACTTCGTGCAGTAGGGATATCAGATCCGCTACTGCGAGATGAACCAGTAGGCTCTATAGTGAGTGCAATATTTGGTTCTCCTGAAGATAGGGAGGAGATGTCGAAGCTTCCTCTGGAGGTTCATCGTGAACGTGCTCTGAATGACGTGCTGGCTAGCTTCCGCATGCTGAATTACTTCCTCGATATCGATGGCGATAAGATTCGAGGTTCCCCTATCAGGGTGGTGGAGTTGACGCAACTCCAGAGTGATACCCAGGCAGAGCTGAACGACTGTCGTGCCGAGTTAGCCAGAGAGAAGTCAATAGGGAAGGCAAAGATAGAGCTTTTGGAGGCGGAATTGGTGGCTGCTGACAGAAGAAACTCTCTCCTTCGTGAAGAGATATCGACCCGTGACACGGAGTTGGCGAAGGTACCCACTGAGATATCGTGGTGGAAATACAAGGCAATACGAGCCTTTGCCGCCGGATTCCCAGACTATTACCGTAGCGGGGCTTTCGATCCTGCCAAGATAGCTGATTACGCTTTTGAGAAATTAAAGGATGTAGATGTCGGGGGCAATAAAGGAGCTCTTCCGTGATTGGCGTAAGGCAACGCCTAAGAGTGTTTTATTTTTCTTCAAACATTGGCTTCGTTTGGCTTGTAATAATTGATAACGCTTGCGTAATAATGATTGTCATTCGGCTCCGAATAACGATTAATTTGCTTCTTGGCGTTATTTTGCCAGCTGATAACTCAGCTATCGCTGAGTCGCGTTATCTCGATTGTTACGTGATTATGCTTGTCTTCTTTTTGATAAAGCGATTCTGCTTTTTGGAGCATTTAATGCTCAGGATCCCCTCATTAATGTGAGCGAGGGATCAGGATGGTTCAGAGACACATGTCTATTCGTCAGGATGCTAGGGCTAGCGTGATTTGATAGGATCAAAGCGTCTTCTCGCTTTTCTAGGGTTGCACTCATTGCTCACGCCTGTCACGCGCGCAATGACTGTTCCAGCGGTCGTTTCACTTGGCCTCTTAGGGTTATAAAACCCAACACTTATTTCTTTTTTCCACTTTCGATACTCTGCTTTCTCTGTATCCTCTCAAATCGTCTTGCATTTCTATTTTTCATCTCCTGGGTGCTTCAATTTCCTTCTTAGAAAGGTATTTCTTTATTACCCTTTGTTGTCTTCTTCATCTTTTTGTTTTCTTTTTCCACCATAGGTAAAAGTAAAACTCGTGCTTCTGGGTCTAAGTCGGTCGATGAGGAGAAAATAGATAATACAGCCAGTACTATTACTTCTCCGGCCATCCTCCATAAGCATTTAACCGATCATTGTGCCAACATCCCCAAGGGCTTCAAGGTTTCTGTTGCCCCTGATTCTTTACGCCTGAACAACGTTCTGACCAGCAAACGTAAAATCTTGGATGCCCAGATGTTTCGCTATGGTTTCTGGTTTCCGGTTGACTCTTTTATCCAAGAGTTGCTTACTTCTCTTGATCTGAGACCCGTTCAATTAGCTCCAAATGCATACTACGGTGTTTATGCATTTTTAGAACTCTGTAAGTATAAGGGAATTACCTCTCCTTCCCTTGCCTTACTCAAATCTTTGTTTCGAATGTACAACCGTCGGGGTGTGATAGCAATATCACCCCGTTATGACGATGATTCCCTTAAGAACTTCACCTGGAAACTCCTTCATCTAGAGTCTTCCATTGATGGGTGGAAAGAACAATTTTTTTGTTGTTGAAACTCCCGAGCTTCCGGGCCCATGGTGGCGGTCTGGTTTCAACCAAGACATCAAGGATAGTGCTTGGCGCCTGGAGGCTCTTAACGAGATAGAGCAAAACTGGTTTAACAAATTGCTCAAACTGAAAATCAGCGTTCACACCCGCGTTCTGGCCTGCGGGGCCGATATCCGATCCTGCGTTAAACATGAGTATCGCGTCATTTCTTGACTTTTACCACTGATACTAACGCTAATGTTGTCTTGTGCTTTTGCAGCGACTGATCCCAAGTATATTCCTGAGAGCGTTAGGAGGCGCTTGAAAAGGCTTCAACAGAGAAGGGTGGCTGAGCGAACGACCGTGGCTGTCGATACCGCCGCCACTTTAGTTGTTCCACCTGTTACTATTTTGATTCCTCCCCAAGCATCTTCTACTCCGGTTGGCGAGGAAACCGTAACCATGCCTGTCGGTATTCCTGTCATATCAGTTGCTGCTCTTCCTGTTCAGCCAGCCGCTTCTAAGGCTTCCGCAAAGGGAAAAAATAAAAGGAAGACAAGGAGCGTTGCTACCCTCCCGCCTTCTTCGGACGCGGTAGCCTCTTCAGAAGCACCTATCGCTGAAACGGTAACTATAAATGCTCCACGATATCTCTTGTACTGCTCTTCAATGCTTTCCTACATTTTCTTCTTGTTTTTCATGTCCGGTGATTGTTTTTCTTCATAGGACACTTCTGCCGCTTCTACCCATACGCTACCGCCGGGCAATATGGATTTGAGGCATGTACTGAATTAATCAAGGAAAAGGTAGAGACCTGATGGAGAAGGCACAAGTCTGTTGTCGAGTCAAGTTGATGTCGGGGAAAAGCATCAGACCACTCTTGACTCTTCAACACCTCCCCAGAACCAGGCCGCTAACATTTTTGGGAACATGGGCGTTCCTGGGCCTTTTGAGACTTCTCCACCCTCGTTTGGCTCGGAGGTTCCTCATTTTTCTTCCAACTTGGGCTATAATGACGACTTATCAGGCTTCTCCTCCTATCAACCCCATGACCCTTTTGGGCTTCAAGGGGGTTCCTCCACTAACCAACCTCCTTCCCCTCCTGCCGTGGTCTTTGTACCTTCTGATGCTTCAGCGCTTCGGGGAGGGAGCAGTTGTGTCCAGTCTCCTGGCCGATGTAAGTTCGGTTAACGCTGCCGGGCCTGTTACCAATCAACTGGAACTGACTACGCTGCGTAGTTCGGGAATCGCGGCCATCGGGGGCGATAACTCTGCTATCACTGCTTCATTCCTAGCCGCTCATATGCCAACATCTTCCGAAGAACAAAGAACTTTTGCTACTGAGGGGGATAAAGAGCAAGCTGACTTGCTGCGTTCTAATCTCTTTACCGTTCTCATCCGGTTTCATCATTATACAGAGCGCATGTCGCAAAAGACGGCTGCCCTTGCCGCTTCCACGGACAAACTTCCAAAGGAGCAGGAAGAGTGACAAGAATGCATAAGGGCCATGGAAGTGGCCAAAGAGGAGGCAAGAGAGGCGAAGCAATGGTTGGTCGATTCTAATGCCACTCTGTCAGCTGAACAGTTGAAGAGTATCGCTCTTGAGGGAGAGAAAACGGCTCTGGCGGAAGAGAGGGTCGCCTTAGCAGAAGAGAAGGCAACACTTGTGAGAGAGACGGCAATCAAGTGTCAGTGGTATGTCGAAAGGACTGCTGCCATCATGGCTGACTGTTTCGTAGAGGTTCATGGAGAAGAATTTTATAAAGGTGACGTCATTTCTGACGCCTTTTTGCGGAATTCCGCTGATCTCAATGATGAAGGCTTCCGCATAGCCAGGTCAAAGGGCTACCAGGGGCGGGAGAGCTCGGGGAATCGGTCGTAGGCAGGGTATTATCGCATCTTTTTGTGAGGATTAAGCGTCATCCTCTTTTTGTCCATCTTTTTTGTATACTTTTGCGACCCTTTGTGGGTGCTTTAAACAGTAGCACTTCTGTGATACTGGATTCCTTTGTTGTTGATTTCCTTTCCTGTACTTCTTTTTCTTCAAGTTTTGCTGGCCATCGCGCCATTATCATCCTGATTATACTGACGGGCTTCGCCAGGTTCATCTTAATCGTGCTTGGCATCATCATAAATGATATTCCACAGAAAAGAAGTATCATTCCCATGATAAAAAAAGATAATGAGTAGGGTCTTTAGGCCCTATTCCTCGAATAATGTAGAAATCAGTGCGATTGGTCTCACGTCAATCTCATTGACGGGTCGCACAACTCCATCTTCATCTCGAGCGTTGATATCTCCGTTAGTCAGAAATATCCTGCACACTCTCAATTAATGTTTATTAGTAAGAGATATGCGATAACGGACACTAGTTACCCGTAGGAGCCAATCCGCTGCCATTTTAGGGTGTCGGTGTAGCTCGTTATCGCTTTCTCAACCAGCTCACTTCACCAGGGATTCCGCATCTGGTTACTCGCTGGGATTTTTTGATTCTTCGTGTTTCCACGTTACCACGATCGGCCGGAAAGTGCCTCCTCTTGGTGAGCCGTCTGATCAGGAAAGGCCGTCACAAGGTTAGGACTTTTCACTTTTGGGCGTTGTCCTCGCATCCCAGAATCGTGCCCTCACTTAATGAGCCGTCTATATTAGCCCGGTCACAAGGATAAGATTTTCACTTCCAAGATGGAGTTACTATTTCCCTAGGGCGTGCCTTTCCTTAACGAGTCGTCTCCACGAGAACAGTAGGTATAAGGATTGGACTTTTCACCCCCAGGGATACCAGGGCGTGCCTCATCTTAGTGGGCCACCTATATTAGCACGGTTTACCAAAAGGAAAGGAATTTTCACCCCCGGGGGCGTCGGGACGTGCCTCGTCTTACGGCCCACACGTGGCTACCACAAGGATATGACTTTTCACTCCCAACACTAAATATTAGGTGTGCCAGGGCGTGCCCTCACTTAGTGAGCCGTCTGATCAAGACCGACCATCACAAGGATAGGACTTTTCACTCCTGGCAACCCCTTTTCATCATCTGCACACACACACAGCCGCAAAATGCAAGAAAGCTCACTAGTTGAGCGTTAGCACAGGTTAGGGCTGGCGTTAGTAAAACGTGCAGAGATAAATCAAAGTCTAGCATGATATAATTTCAAATGAGCAATATTCTAAGAGTTAGGTAAGGGGGTACCGTCGAGTGTCTCTAGATGATACGCTCCCCTCCCGACAATGTGGGTAACGCGGTATGGCCCTTCCCAATTCGGGCTGAGCTTTCCCCGGCGTTGACCGGTTGCTCGCTTGTCTCTGAGTACCAAGTCGCCTGCTTTCAGCAGCCATTCTTTGACGCGCCTATTGTGATAACGCGCCATCTTTTGTTTGTAATGTAACATTTTCAGAAGAGCTTCCTCTCGTAATTCTCGCAGCGCGTCAAGGTTAGCTCGTAACCTTTCCTCATTCAGCTCTTCTCTAAAATAGACTACTCGTAGGCTCATAGTACCAATCTCCATGGGCGTGACGGCCTCGGTACCGAAAGCCAGTGCAAATGGTGTTTCTCCCGTGCTGGTTTTCGTGGTCATGCGGTATGCCCACATCACATACGACAGCTCGTCTCCCCATTTCTTTTTGGATCCTTCTAGGTTCTTCTTAACACCGTTAAGGATGCTCCGGTTCGTCACCTCTACCTGACCATTGGTTTGCGGATGAGCCACGGAAGAGAACCTCTGCTCGATTCTGAACTCCACGCATTGGTCTCTGAAGAATTGGCTGGTGAACTGCGTTCCGTTATCGCTGACTAGCACACGGGGTACGCCGAATCGCATGATAACTTGATGTTTAAAGAAACGTCAGATTTTCTCAGTCGTGATGTTGGCAACCGCCTTAGCTTCCGCTCATATAGTAAAGTAGTCTACCACCACGACCACAAACTTTAACTGAGACCTCGCCTTTGGGAACGGTCCTAGGATATCAATCCCCCATTTCGCAAAAGGACAAGGAGCAATGATGTCATAAATTTGTGTGGCGGGTTGTCGAGGAATCTTAGAGAATTCCTGACACTTTCGGCAAGTTCGCACGTAATTATGGCACTCTTTCCGGATAGTAGGCCAGTAGAACCCCGATCTAAAGACCTGCGCAGCTAGGGTGCCACCGGATACATGCATGCCGCAAATTCCTTCGTGGATTTCGCGGAGGGTATGAAGACCCTCTTGTTCTGTTATGCACCTGGCAGCTGGGTGAGAGAAACATCTCCGCATTAGTTCCCCGTTATAGTACGTGCACCGTGCCGCTTATTTTAGTATTTTCTTTTTCTCAGCGTTATCTGCTGGTAGCTCATCATGTTTCAAGTATTTAATGACGGGAATTCTCCAGTCATTTTCAATTTCTTCTATGCAAAGCGTCGCCTGTTCTTCCATGAAGATCATGATGTAGGTATGTACCTACATCATGATCTAGGATGATGACACGTGCCCCAAATAGTGCTAGAATATCACTATTTTTAATACTTTTGGACACGTGTCATCATCCTACATCATGATAAACTCAAATTTTACTCGAAGCAAAGTGGAACAATATATACATGTCGGATTTTTCGATGGTCGGCTTTGTCGCAACTCGCAACCTTTTTATTGTTCTTCTTTTATCTGGATTTTTGTCACAAGCATTCCTGTTTTCTGCACTTCGGCTAATTAAGAGACTACACATACATACATGTAGCAGTAGCAAATAATTTCCAATCTCATTCATCATTTCATTAATCATTTGCTGGAAATGGAAAAATCTATTCGCATAAACGGTGGAGATGGCCTAACAGCTATTCCAAGAATTCCAATATCCAGGTGCAATTTATTTCTTAAATCTTAACTCACACTTGCATCAATGCTTGATTAGTACATAAAAATCTTACTTATTATCCTTACTTCGTCTTGTAATTGTATGGTATAAGTTCTCGTGTTCGAATCTGAATGTTAAACTTTTGTACTTTTTCTGAGCGAGAATGGTAGCTAATAGATCAAATCCAATCCTGGAAGAAGTGATCTTAAACAACCTCGACAGGAATCAGCATCATTCTGCAAAACCCTTATTCACCATTGCTGATTTAGGTTGCGCAACTGGACCCAACACATTCACAGCAGTACAAAACATAATAGAAACCGTAACACAAAAATACCAATCACAAGTTCCTCAATTTCAAGTATTCTTCAACGACCTTGTTTCAAATGATTTCAACACCCTCTTCGCCAATCTTCCTTCCCACCGGAAGTATCTCGCCGCCGCCATTCCAGGGAGCTTCTACGGCAGGTTGTTCCCAAATGCGAGCCTTAACTTTGTTTATTCATCAAGTTCACACTGCATTGGTTGTCTATGGCACCACAAGATATGAGTAATAAGGACAGAATCTTTTATGCAAATGCACAAAGTGAAGTTTGTGAGGCCTATTTGGATCAATACTCAAAGGACATGGAATTGTTTTTGGGTGCCCGAGCAGAAGAGGTGGTTGCTGGTGGATTGATGGCACTTCTTACCTATGGACGGCCGGCCGGAACAACTCTATCACAATCTTCATTTGGCCCAATTTTCCATCCATTGGAGTTGTCCATGCTAGACATGGTCAATGAAGTGATTTCGTAGTAGAATATATTACCAAATAATTAATTCTAATAAATTTCACATACCTATATAGGTATCAATATATTGCTTTGTTTTAATCGTGGCAGGGAAAATTGAGCAAGGATCTAGTGGACTCATTCAACATACCTATCTACAGCCCTTCAACAGACGAGCTACGTGTACTGATAGAGAAGAATGGGAACTTTGGGATTGCAAAGATGGATGCACAAGTTTTCAACCCAGGACGGCCTGTCCCATTTCCTACAACAGAGCAATGCAAAGCGCCGTCGTTGAAAGCCTTCTAATTGAACATTTTGGGGCTGAAATTACAGAGCAAGTTTTTGAAAGATTCTCCAAGAAAATGGCAGCGCATTCACCACTCCGAGTTGGTGATGGTATCAACAGTTTGTTGCTTCTTGTTCTTCAACGCAAACCTTGAGCTGTTTTTAATACTCACGTATGGATTTGGCTCCTCTAATGTTCATGTTACAGGGATCTCAACCATCTAATAAAATTGAATGGCTCAGATTAAAAGTTCAATTAATTAGATGATATGGCTAACGGATTTCATTAAAACCACCGTTAACTTATTTCTGTTAATTTTTATTTTTAATTATTTGGCCTACCTATTCGTCTTCCTCAATCTCCATCTCCTCCTCCTCTGCTCCATGCTCCTCTCCACGCTCCATCTACAAGTAAGTTTTGATAAAATCAAGACCTCCCTCTTCGTCTTCCTTTATCCTTCTTCTTTGTTTTTTCCTTAAAAAAATTAATTATTTATATAACTGAATTGCAATTGCGCTTGTTATTCATATAATTGAATTGCTGCTTGCTTGTTTTTTCCTTATCTCATCCCAAATTAAAATCGAAATCATCATTCGCAAGCAATTTCTGGTTTAGTTGTCGCTTGCTTTCCTTTTCCTGCATTCTGTTTTGTTGGTGTTGTGCTTGTGTGTCTGTGCTGTTGTTTCTGCAGTAACATTTATTTGCTGTTTTGGGTCATGTTCATCATGACAATGCATTAATAAATTCTTCTGCCTATTTAAAAAAAATCATTCGCAAGCAAAAGAGATTCAAATTTTCCTTGTTTCACAATCATTAATGATATTGCATACTGATACAAGGGAATTCATATAACTAAATTGTTGCTTGTTTGTTTCCTTTGCACTAGATTACTTACGTATGAAATTACTAGTGTTCATTCAATTCAAGACCTTCACTTCTGACCCCTCCCTTCGCGCCGCAGCTGTTACCGATCTTTGCGTCGCACGAGAGCGTGACCCTGCTTGCATGCCGTTCTCTCACTACTTGCTCAATTACAAAGGATTCTTGGCTTGTGATTGCATTGCATTTCACCATATTTTTACTGTCCATTTACTTGTTATCTGGGCAGTAAATCTATTGATTTTCCTTGAATTTCCCTTGCTTTGGCAGTTCTGGTTTGGAGGCTTGATATTGGAGGATTGTGATCTTGGAGCATTGGAGCAGATTTTCAGAGCATCTTGGCCTAGAGTTTGGCCAAGATCCCTTTGCGCACCAAATTATTGATACCAGATCATCTTGGCCGGGAGCTTGGCCAAGACTCATCCGCGAAAGAGAGATCTCGAGCAAGCAGCGTTGGCAACCATTTGGGCCTCCTTTCGCTTGGGCCTTGCGGGCTGGCAATTTATAACTACCCAGCATTTTTAGAAGGATCAAACGATATTAATTCAAGAATCCTTTTTAGGATCTCCTTCTATTTTTTATTATTGCAAACTCCTTTTGTAATTCAAAACATTGTTACTTTCTCCTTAGATTTTGGAGGAGTTTGAATTAGAATAGGACGAGGGAATTTCAGCTCTATATAGTTGAGCTTTCTCGCTCTCTCTAGGGATCGAACTCTCTCTTCTTCTATTTTTATTTGAACTATACAATTTCTTGCTCCGGAATTTAATTCTTGGAATTCTCGGATTTGTTTATTTATGCAAACAAATTTATTTATCTTTCATCTATGAGTATGAGTAGCTAAACACCTATTCTTGGTAAGGGTTGATGAGCTTCGTTCTTATGAATTCGTGAGATCAAACCGTTCCTAATACTCTCGTCGATTCGTATTTGCTTAGTTCTTACGCTTAATAAATCGCTTACTCACTAGAGACAAGATTTGATCATTCTTGTGCCCTAGTAGAGAAGAGTTGCAGCCAGCCTTGAAGGAGTGAGAGCACCCACCGGATAGGTAAAGTAGGTAACTAGTCTCGCGCCAGACTAGAAGAAATAAGTGATCTAGGCTAAGATCAGATTGACAACCTAGGGTCTCCATAGGGAGGCAACTTGGTCTAGGTACTGTCTTTCCCTATAACATTGAGGAAGCGAACAACCATTCAAGACAGCAGTCAAACGGATAAACCCTTTAACTAGCAAGGTGTCCCTTGGCTAGGATTATCAGGAAAGGGAGCACCCGTCGGGTAATTTGCAAAGGAGGGAAGTCAGGAGTGAACAGGAGCACCTCCACTCTATAGCAGCACTAGGAATGAAGAGATGAACATCCTTGAATCAGTGATCGAATCATAAGAACAGAAGCTCTCATATCGCCCTTACCTGGAATTCTCTTTTATCAGATTTACCAATCTTAACCCCCCATCTTGGCCAAACCTTTGACCAAGATTACTTTAAATTGTTTTATCTCTTTTGTTCTTGTCTTAATTTTCAGGTTCACCCAATCAAAACCAGTGACGAGGAAGTCAACCAAGAAATTACGTCCTCCTAGAGGTCTCTGTGGACGATCCTCTTACCACAATCTACAAACCCTTATGGACAGTGATAAGTTGTATTTCTACCCTAATTCTTATATATATTTTACACTTATATTTGATACGTTTGACGCGCGATCAAATTTTGACGCCGTTGTCGGGGATCTCTAATGGCAGCGTTCGTAGTTTCTTTTATTTTATTTTTGACAGTTGATGACCAAGTCCTCTTCCAGAGAAGAAGACTTAATACCATACAATCCAAATCTTACAAGAACCGAAGCACAACTAAGAAGGATAACTCGAAAGAGGAAGTTCTCAAAAGAGAGCGAATCGAAAACTTCCAGTTACAATTCAAACCAAGATCTTGGCCAATCCTCTGACCAAGACGAAATCTTCAATCTAGCCATGGCAGAAAACCGTCCAGAATCGACGATGAGAGAGCTGAACAGAACAACGGAAAAGGAAACTTTCTCCTGTATCAACTGCTCAGCTATACCTAATGATTGGTCCATAAAGACCAATATGGTGGTCAACGTTCCTAAGTTCTATGGCCACTCGAATGAGAATCCATTCAAACATCTCAGGAACTTACACGTTCAGTGTGAGATTATGAAACCAGTTGCAACCAACATAGAGAGAGCAAAGCTAAAAGCCTTCCCGAGTTCTCTAGAAGGAGCAGCTCAGAATTGGTTCTATGGTTTGCCTCACAACACTGTTAACACATGGGCAGAGATGTCTACTCTTTTTCTCAACAAGTTCTGGAATGCAACGAAAGCAGGGATAGCTAGAAAGAATATGGCAGCTATCCAGCAGAGAAATAACGAAGGTTTCAGTGAGTATCATCAACGGTTCCGTGAGCTGCAGGAAGTTTACCCTACACACGGAGTTGCGGATCAAACAATGATCCAGTACTTTTACGATGGGATACTCCTAGGTAGCAAAGAAAAAGTTGATGCAGCAGCTGGAGGTGCGCTGCAAGACTTGACCATCACAAGGGCCAAGCTGCTACTCCAGGCTATGGCAGACAACTGCAAAAACAATCTTACTTCGGATAGAAGCTCTATCTCTTCTACTCTTAATTCAAGTAACGTTGAACAAAAACTGAATGAATTAACTGATATGGTCAAAAATATTTCTGTTAATATTTCAGGTCCAATACTCGCAGGAAATCCAAGTCATATCAAACCAACAATTGTTATATGGTGCAACACCCTGACGACATAGCACAAGTAAATGCAGCGTATGTATAGAACCAAGAGAGTATGCAAAATTACCCTCAAGGAAGTAATCAATACTCGTGGAGAGGTCATCCGAATTTTAGGTGGAGAGACCCAGTCCCTCCACAACTGAACCAGAATGCACCTCAGCAACAACCACCCGTTACTTCCAGCATTTCATACCTCGCCCTTCACATCTGAATCCTGGCTAAGCTCCTAGCCAAGCCCTTGTACCCCAGCTGCCATCTGCCCCGCAACCTTTGCAGATTGCTGGCCCATCTATGGAGGATACACTCAAGAGTTTGGTTGAAATGCAGAAGAACTTGATGCAATCAACGCAATCTAGTTTGGCGGAGATGCAAAAGCAAATAAATCATATGGCTAATCAAGGAAAATTACCCTCAACCACGGTGAACAACCCCGCGCACAATGTTAGTGCCATGAGTCTAAGAAGTGGGGTTGTGCTACCAGAGAGGAAAGGTGCAAAAATAGACGAGGAATTAAGAAAAAATCAGTCGCATGAGTTGAATGAAGAAGAGGAAGAAGACAATGAGGCAGAAGTTGTCTTGGCCAAACCCGCAGTTCCTATGGAAACAGAGAAAGTCGATCTTGTCTTGGCCAAACCCTTAGCCAAGCCTGACCAGAAGGAGGAAATGATAGAAATTCCTCCACAGTTTCCACCTAGATCCTTAAAAGAAAAGAAGCAGGATGAAGCAAGAGATTTTATGAGTGTTTTTGGAAAAATAGTTGTTAACATACCTATGTTAGACTTAATTGCGAAAGTTCCCTCTTATGCCAAATTTCTTAAAGAACTGTGCACAAACAAAAAGAAAATTGCAGGTATAGAGAGAGTGAATTTAGGTCATAATGTCTCCGCTGTGCAGCAACTTCCAGAGAAGTGCAAGGATCAAGGGACCTTCACCATTCCATGTCGGATAGGAAACAAGACGATTGAGAAAGCCCTTTGCGATTTGGGGGCTGGCATCAATGTGATGTCCTTGAGTGAATTCGAGACCTTGAAGATAGGAACAATGAAGGAGACTGATTTGGTGATTCAGTTGGCCGACCACTCGATTATCAGACCCAAGGGAGTCGTTACATATGTCCTGGTTATGGTAAACGATTTTATCTACCCAGTGGATTTTTACATAGTCGAAATGAATGTTCAATTGCCTTCCTGCACCACTGATATTTTATTAGGGCGGCCGTTTCTAAGAACATCAAAAGCTAAAATTGACTGCTACGAAGGGAGTATAATTTTCAAATTTTATGGGAGGACTATAAAATTCAGCATCACCGAAGCCTTAAAGCACCCTAATGATTTACATTGCGTGAATTTTCTTGATATTTTAGATCCAATTACTAACGAAATAGTTGATATTTATGTTAACGATCCCCTTGAGTATGTGTTGAGCAGGGGAATTTCTACAAAGACACTGAAAGATTTGGAGGATAGAACAGGAGATCAGAAGGAACTCCAGGAAGTTTTGGCCAGTTTGGCCGATACAGAGGAAACAGACTCGATCTTGACCTCGAGCTTGGCCAAGACAAAGGCCAAGACTGCCAAGAAGCAGAGGAAAACAGTAAGTTGTCAATTTGTACAATCCACGGTTCCTGAATTCCTACCCTCTATTGTGCAGGCACCACAGCTAGAATTGAAAGCTCTGCCGGACCATCTAAAATATGCCTATCTAGGCCAAAACAACACCCTACCTGTCATCATTTCAGCTAAGCTATCGATGGATGAAGAAGAAAGGTTAGTGGTTGTCTTGAAGATGCACAAAGAAGCGATTGGCTGGACCATGGCAGACATAAAGGGGATATCCTCTAAGATTTGTACCCACAAAATACATGTGGAAGAGGATAAGAAACCTGTTCGGCAACCCTAGAGGAGATTAAACCCTCCAATGATGGAAGTTGTTAAAAAAGAAATAATTAAATTGCTCGATTCAGGTGTGATTTATCCTATTTCTGATAGTAATTGGGTTTCCCCTGTGCAGGTAGTTCCTAAGAAAACTGGTATCACAATCATCGAAGGAGAGGATGGGACTCAAAGGACGACTAGAATCCAAAACGGATGGAGGGTTTGCATAGACTACCGAAGGTTAAATCAAGTTACACGGAAAGATCATTTTCCATTGCCATTTATCGACCAGATGGTGGAACGACTTACAGGAAAATCTCATTATTGCTTCTGGGATGGATACTCGGGATTCCACCAGATTCCTGTCGCACCTGAAGACCAGGAGAAAATAACGTTCACGTGCCCTTTTGGAACGTTCGCCCACAGACGCATGTCATTTGGGTTGTGCAATGCGCTAGCCACCTTTCAAAGGTGCATGGTAAGCATCTTTTCCGAGTATGTAGAGAAAAACATTGAGGTGTTCATGAACGACTTTACCGTATATGGTAGTAATTTTGAACAATGCTTAAGTAATTTAACGAATATTTTGAAAAGATGTGTAGATACATGCTTAGTTTTAAATTTTGAAAAATGCCATTTCATGGTAGATCAAGGAATTGTCCTTGGGCATCTGATTTCAAATAAAGGTATTGAGGTCGATCAGGCCAAGATCGATACAATTAAAAGTTTACCTTACCCCTCATGCTTGCGTGAGGTCAGAAGCTTTCTTGGCCATGCTGGTTTTTATCGCAGGTTCATAAAGGACTTCTCAAAGATAGCCTGACCATGCAGCTTTGAAGTTTCTCTTGGCCAAACCTAGACTAATTCGTTGGATTCTTCTTTTGCAGGAGTATAACTTGGAAATTAAGGACAAAAGCGGTAGGGAGAACCTTGTGGCAGACCACCTAAGTTGTTGCCTAGCAAAAGGCGATCTGGAACCAGTGAGGGCAGAATTTCCTGACGAAAAACTACTCTCGGTGAGTTTGTCTATGCCAAACACCCAGCCAAACCCACGCCCCTGGTATGCAGAAATTGCGAATTACCTTGCCACAGGTAAACATTATGGGGACATGTGATATGGTTCCTAATTCGGGAACCTTCCAATTGTTGGATCGTTGCTCAGCGACAAGGATTTGATGCGGAAAATATAACTCGTCAGAAACTCCAACCCTCCTAAGTGCAATACCTAGGCAACCTGGATGAAATCGTTTGAGGTTCTTCAATAGGAGCCTGACCCTCCTAGGTGCAATACCTAGACAACCCAGACGAACTAAGGAATTGAGCGATAACTTCGTGTTTTGCTTGAGGCTAGATGCGGCTTATCAAACCGGATATAGAACAAGGATCAAGAGAGATCAACTGAAGAAGACTCTTCTGGTTTTGTTTATCAAATATCAACTAAGAAGTAACAATAGCAGTGGCATACTCTTTATAAGGAAAGAGATGCGCAAAACCCTAATTAGGAAGTTCACTTGCGCTCAACTACTTAAAAGAGCTCCTAATTAACTAAAATAAAATCCACCTAGATAATTAAAGTCAAACAACTTAAAATAAAGTCAAGTCAATGATCGAGACGAGTTCAAGGTCGGCCGGAATGACCAAAGACTCGGATCGGATCCGTTGGCAGCCCGTTGGGCTTTATTCCTGCGCAGTCGAGGAAGAACAAGGCGTTCTCTCAAATCCCTCGGGAAAATTGGATGAAATTAGGACAAGATACTCACAAGACATGTATCTAACAACTTTCAGAATATGGCTCGAATAAATATTCATCGATTGTCAAAAGGCTCGAAGGTGGCTTTCGCTGGCAGTATGATACTTTGAAGTGATTCGTTCTCTCTAACCCCTGGTGCGATTGGGCTGAAACTTGGCAAGGGCTCTCTTGGTGATTTATAAATAACTTCTGTCTTGCCAGAACCTTTCTTACATTAAATTTTGGGCTAGAGGTCCGACTTGGCCCAAGGTGGCCTCGGTGCGGGCTCGGGTGCGGCGCACACGAGCGAGACTAGGCGCGGCTGGGGCGCGCGCAGGATGGCTGACTCCAGTGAGGCTCCGACCTTCAGCTCCGTATGGATCAGAGAGCTTAGCCTCGCTTGCAGGGTCCTTGCGCGAGAGCGTGTGATGGCTCCTGCGGGCGACAAGGGCACGGATGCGGCAGGTGCGGCTGGGCTCCTACTCAGGCTCGTATCATCCCCTCCCTCTTCAGAAGGATTCGTCCTCGAATCCAGATCAGCCTCGTCTTCATCACCTATTTCAAACAGATGCAAATCAGTAACATTAAAAGTACCATGTACCGAACCATACTCACTAGGTAGATCCAAACGATAGGCATTATCGTTGATCTTCTCAACCACTTGGAATGGTCCATCTCCTCACGGGGAAAGTTTCCCGTATCTCTTCTCAGGGAAACGCTCACGTCTTAGGTGTAACCACACCCAATCTCCAACCTGAAAAGAAACAATCTTTCGGCCCTCATTGCGCTTGCGCACAAGGCGTTCATTAGCCTTCTCAATATTCTGCTTGGCCTTAGCGTGCATTTGTTGGACAATGTCCGCACGCTGTTGTCCATTTAAACTAGCTACATCACTCAAAGGTAGAGGTGTTAAATCAAGTGGGGTAATAGGATTAAAACCGTAAAGAACCTCAAAAGGAGAACAATTTGTAGTAGAGTGAACAGCTCGGTTATATGCAAATTCTACGAAGGGTAAGTGATCCGTCCACTTGGACGTGTGCTTTGTGACTAGTGTGCGAAGTAGGGATCCTAGCGTACGGTTAACCACTTCGGTTTGACCGTCCGTCTGAGGATGACACGATGTAGAGTACAATAACTTAGTCCCTAAGCGACTCCACAAAATTCGCCAAAAGTGGCTCAAGAATTTACCATCACGATCACTTACAATACTAACTGGCATTCCATGGAGGCGGACTACCTCCCTAAAATAAATCTTAGCAACTTTAGATGCGTCGTGTGTGCTTTTACATGGCAAAAAGTGTGCCATTTTTTAAAACCGGTCGACTACAACAAAGATGCTATCATGGCCGTCCCACGACTTAGGCAAGCCGACTACAAAGTCCATGGACACATCGGTCCAAGGGTGGGATGGTACGGGCAGTGGCATATAGGCTCCATGGTTAGACGCATGCGATTTTGCCTTTTGGCAAACAAGACAACTAGCGACTACACGAATGACATCACGTTTCATTTTAGGCCAATAAAAATGCACTTTCAATAAGTCAAAAGTTTTAGTGACACCAAAATGACCCATGAGACCGCCACTATGCGACTCATGCACAAGTAAATCACGCAAGGAACAAATAGGAATACATAGGCGCTTCTGCCTAAACAAATATCCATCATGCGTAAAATATTTCACATCAGCTTGTGCATCACAGGTTTTATAAATTTCACTAAAATCCGCATCATCGACATACATAGGAATTATCTGTACAAACCCTAGGAACTTAACGGATAGTGAAGAGATCAAGGCATACCTGCGAGATAAGGCGTCGGCCACGACGTTGTCCTTACCTTCTTTGTACTTAATGTGGTGTGGAAACGCTTCCAAGAATTCCAACCACGCTGCATGCCGTCGGTTGAGCTTATTCTGGCCCTTTAGGTATTTGAGGCTGAGATGATCCGTGTGTACCACGAATTCCCTCGGCATTAGGTAGTGCTGCCATACCTCAAACGCGCGTACCAAGGCGTACAATTCCTTATCATACGTAGGGTAGCGCAACTGGGCTTCCTTGAGCTTCTCGCTGAAGAAGGCAATCGCTCGCTTCTCCTGCATCAACACGGCTCCTATTCCGATGCCGCTTGCATCGCACTCGAGTTCGAAGGGTTTATCGAAGTCGGGCAAAGAAAGGACAGGCGCGTTGGACAAGCGGTCCTTAAGCGCTTGGAAAGCAGCCTCCTGTGCTTCGGTCCACCTGAAAGAAATATTTTTCTTAGTCAGTTCATTAAAAGGTGCGGCCAAAGAACTGAAATCACGAATAAACCGTCGATAAAAGCTGGCCAATCCGTGGAAGGAACGGATGTCGCTTGCGATTTTTGGTGTTGGCCATTCGCGAATCGCGCGTATCTTTTCATCATCAACCTTCACGCCCTCTCGGCCTACAATAAAACCTAAGAAAGAAACCTGTTCTAATGCAAAAGAGCACTTTGACGGGTTAGCAAATAGTTTCTCTTGGCGCAAGGTTAGGAAAACTTCTCTCAAATGCATCACATGTTCATCAACAGATTTAGAGTAGACTAAAATGTCATCAAAGTACACAACTACAAATCTGCCTATGAGGTGCCTAAGTACATGGTTCATTAGGCGCATAAATGTATTTGGTGCATTCGTTAAGCCGAATGGCATGACTAGCCATTCGTAAAGACCATACTTGGTTTTGAACGCGGTTTTCCACTCATCACCCTCACACATCCTAATCTGATGGTACCCACTCATTAAGTCAATTTTAGAGAACATAATGCTACCACTAAGTTCGTCTAACATGTCATCTAAATGTGGGATTGGGTGGCGATATTTTACCGTAATTTTGTTGACTGCGCGACAGTCAACGCACATCCTCCATGAGCCGTCCTTCTTCGGCACAAGGATGACAGGAACAGCACGCGGTGATAGGCTTTCTCTTACGTAGCCTTTGGACAGCAGCTCCTCCACTTGGCGTTGCAACTCCTTGGTCTCATCGGGGTTGCTGCGGTACGCCGGTCGGTTAGGTATCGACGAACCCGGCACAAAGTATATGCGGTGCTCAATGCCACAGATAGGGGGCAGTCCTGGCGGCATTTCCTCGGGAAGCATGTCCTCAAATTCCTGCAAAAGAGCTTTAAAACAAGGAAGCAAGGAATCTGTAGGGTTAGGGTTAGAGGCGTTCAAAGAGAATGACCTAAAACGGACAAGAATGAGAGGAAAAATGGAGTCCGAGGACTTTTGAACCGTCAATGCTTGTCTCACATGCCTCACTTTTGCGAATATGTTTAATTTTAACGTGTGCTCTCTATTTTCACATGGGCTGTTTTTATTTCCATTTTTCCCATTCGCAACTTTCTTTTCACTCTTATTTTTCTCTAACCCGAGCTCACTCTTTTCTCGGGGGCTGTTTTCACTCTCAATTCTTTTCTCTCCCCATTGCCGAGATAGCTCAAATTCGGCACTAGATTTCTCAAGCCACTGCTGGTCTTCCAAGACCTCCTTCATGCTTAGTGGCGCTAGGGTGTACTTGACACCATCCTTCTCTACGCGGTACTTGTTACTTCGCCCTTCATGGTTAGCGTTTCGGTCGAATTGCCAAGGCCTTCCTAGCAACAAATTGCTGGCGTGCATAGGGACTACATCAAACAAGATCTCATCCTTATATCTCCCAATGGTAAACGTCATGAGCACTTGTTTGGTAACCCTCAAAGTATTGCCGTCGTTCATCCAAGATAGGGTGTACGGTTTTGGATGTCTAATAACGGGTAAACCAAGCCTGTGAACCACAAGTGTACTCGCACAGTTAGCACAGCTAACATTATCAATAATCACCGAACATACCTTGGTCGCTATGATGCAACGAGTGTGAAAAAGGTTGTCACGCTGCTCCTCATCGCAAACTTCTGTTTTTGGAGAGACACTCAAATTGCGCCGAATTACGCAATTAGTGGATATTGCTACTCGTTCCTCTTCTTCACTCTCCTCTTCGGCTTCACTCTCCACCTCCTCAGGTTCACTCCCATCTTTGTCCTCCTCGGAGTCTAAGTCACCATTGTCCCGAATGATAACTATGCGCCGATTCGGGCATTCCCTTTGCATATGGCCGCGACCATTGCACTTAAAACAAACAATCTCTCGCGAGGGCTGGTGATCAGTGGTTTGGGGTGTTTGGGCAGTAGGTTTGTTGGTATTAGGTGTGGTGTTTGGGTTTCTAGGGTTGTAGGTTGTAGGGATCACTTTAGGTGGTGTTTTGGTAAAAGTAGTGGACTTGTTCCACGACTTCTTCCAAGGCGTAGGTTTAGGGTTTTGGGCAGTGTTTAGGGTTGTGTTTGGGGTACGGGTTCTCTTCCTTCTTTCCACCATGATGGCTAGGTGGAGTAGCTCCTCAATGCTATTATATTGCATGACCTCAACAACGTCTGCAAGGTCTTTGTTCAACCCACTCAAGAAGCGCGCTAGAGTAGCGCCTTCACTCTCTACCACTTGCGCTAGGGCTATGGCCATTTCCATGTCATTATAGAACTCACTCACACTCCTGGACCCTTGGGTAAGATTCTGCAACTTAGTGTGAAGGTCTCGGTGAAAGTAGCGTGGGATAAAACGCTCCTTCATAACCCTAATCATTTCGTCCCAATTATCAACCGGGCCCATTCCTACGCGTTGCCTAGTAATGTGCAACTGATCCCACCAATGGGCAGCATACCCATAGAACTCAACAGAGGCTATCTTAACCTTCTTCTCCTCCGAATAGTTATGGCACAAGAAAATTGCCCTCATCTTGCGCTCCCAAATGAGAAACGCATCCGGATCCTCCTTTCCTTCGAATGCGGGAATCTTTAGCTTAATTCTCGTGAGCCTATCATCTACTCCTTCCTCTCCTCCTCTAGGCTGCCTCGGTAGAGGTCTCCTTAGCCTAGGTATCTCTTCCCCATACTCCTCTTCCTCCTCGTACCCCTCGGCATGGGTGTCGTCTCCCGTGGGCATACCGTAGACGTATGGTGACTCCTTCGGGTTAAGCACTTGGGTGTAACGAGTGTGTGGCTGCCTTGCAGCGTGAGCAGCAGCCTCCTTCTCTTGGGCGACCTCCCTTCACCACGCCTCCATCTCATCAAACCTCTCGGTTAGCTTGCGCATCATGGCTAGCAATTCGGCTTGTGCCTGTGACTCCGTGCTCTTAGGCGAACTATCTGCCATCTGAAATCACAATAACAACAAAGAACAAGCGTAAAATTGCCCTATCTAAAGCACTCCCTCACGTGTTTAAACCCTCATGTTTAGTCACTCTAATGCTCTCACAAATCACTCAATGAAAATTCTTCTTCAATCAATCCAAGATCCGTAGACTCAAAGAATGTCAAAAGAAAAGCTTCCAATAATTTGCAAGGACAACTCAAGCGTAGAAGGAAAATAGATGTGATATAATTGCGGATTACTTTGCAAACTAATCAAACAATTATACATAGAATAGATAGGTCATGTATCACAAGAGTTCAAAGAAAGACAAGATATATGAACTAGTTCGGATTTGTTTCAGAACTAGTTTACTAAGTGTCCGATTTGTTTCTTTGATAACTTTTGATTTACAACTCCGTTTTCTATGATTCTTGTTGCGTTGGAACACTCTTTTCTTGCTGATTTTGATTCTGCTTTGATCGCAAGGTTCCTCTTTTGTTAACACACTGAAATTTTTTGAATTTCGCTTCTGTTCTGTTTTTGTGCGAATTTGTGTTCTTTCTTTTGTTTTTTTTTTTTTTTTTTTGTAAATAGAAATTGCAAACACTTGAAACAAAATAAACTGACACTTTGTGGGACTTTATTTTCTGTTTTCTGACTCGAGGAAGATAGCAAATCAAAGGGCTTGATTTGTTACCTAAACAAGACGCAACTAGTTACTAGTTTCGACTACTAACACAAACGGGGAAACAAACAAGATTGGTATAGATTTGGCTAAGGAAATCAAGGAAACCAATCTCAACAAATGAAAATAATAATTAAAAGGATAGATACCTATTCGGTGAGCAGCCTTTGCTCCGCTACCAGCTGATATGGTTCCTAATTCGGGAACCTTCCAATTGTTGGATCATTGCTCAGCGACAAGGATTTGATGCGGAAAATATAACTCGTCAGAAACTCCAACCCTCCTAAGTGCAATACCTAGGCAACCTGGATGAAATAGTTCGAAGTTCTTTAATAGGAGCCTGACCCTCCTAGGTGTAATACCTAGAAAACCCAGACGAACTAAGGAATTGAGCGATAACTTCGTGTTTTACTTGAGGCTAGATGCGGCTTATCAAACCGGATATAGAACAAGGATCAAGAGAGATCAACTGAAGAAGACTCTTCTGATTTTGTTTATCAAATATCAACTAAGAAGTAACAATAGCAGCGGCATACTCTTTATAAGGAAAGAGATGCGCAAAACCCTAATTAGGAAGTTCACTTGCGCTCAACTACTTAAAAGAGCTCCTAATTAACTAAAATAAAATCCACCTAGTTAATTAAAGTCAAACAACTTAAAATAAAGTCAATTCAATGATCTAGACGAGTTCAAGGTCGGCCGGAATGACCAAAGACTCGGATCGGATCCGTTGGCAGCCCGTTGGGCTTTATTCCTGCGCAGTCGAGGAAGAACAAGGCGTTCTCTCAAATCCCTCGGGAAAATTGGATGAAATTCTGACAGGATACTCACAAGACATGTATCTAACAACTTTCAGAAGATGGCTCAAAGAAATATTCGTCGATCGTCAAAAGGCTCGAAGGTGGCTTTCGCTAGCAGTATGATACTTTGAAGTGATGCGTTCTCTCTAACCCCTGGTGCGATTGGGCTGAAACTTGGCAAGGGATCTCTTGGTGATTTATAAATAACTTCTGTATTTCCAGAACCTTTCTTACATTAAAGTTTGGGCTAGAGGTCCGACTTGGCCCAAGGTGGCCTCGGTGCGGGCTCGGGTGCGGCGCACACGAGCGAGACTAGGCGCGGCTGGGGCACGCACAGGATGGCTGACTCCAGTGAGGCTTCGGCCTTCAGCTCCGTATGGATCAGAGAGCTTAGCCTCGCTTGCAGGGTCCTTGCGCGAGAGCGTGTGATGGCTCCTACGGGCGGCAAGGGCACGGATGCGGCAGGTGCGGCTGGGCTCCTACTCAGACTCGCATCAACATGACCATCTATGAGAGGGTAAAGGTAAAGCATGACAGTAAGTATTACGTGCGGGATGATCCCTATTTATGGAAAGTTGGTACTGATCAGTTGCTTAGGAGATGTGTCCCTCAAAATGAAGCTTTATCTATTCTAAAATTCTGTCACTCCCAAGCGTGTGGAGGACATTTTGGGGCAAGAAGAACAGCCCTGAAGGTCCTCGAATCTGGTTTTTATTAGCCAACAATTTTTCAGGACAGTTTTCTCTTTTGTAAAACGTGTCCAGCATGCCAAAAAGTAGGAAATATTAGCTCCCGAAATGAAATGCCTATGAACTTTATTCTTTCATGTGAAATATTTGACATATGGGGCATTGATTTTATGGGACCTTTCCCAACTTCGTTTGGTAACAGATATATTTTATTGGCTGTGGATTATGTATCAAAATGGGTAGAGGCGAAAGCCACTAAAAACGACGATGCTAGGACTGTGATCTCTTTTATTAAGTCTAATATCTTGAACAGATTTGGAATTCCTCGAGGGATCATTAGTGATCGAGGAACACATTTCTGCAACAAGATTATTTCTTCTCTTTTCAGGAAATATGGCATCACACACAGAGTATCCACGACCTATCACCCTCAATCCAATGGCCAAGCAGAAGTTTCGAATAGAGAGGTGAAGTCGATCTTGGCCAAGACAGTATGCCTAGATAGACGCGATTAGAGCCAGCGGTTAGATGACGCATTATGGGCCTATAGGACGGCCTACAAGAGCCGAATTGGAATGACACCATACAAGTTAGTCTATGGGAAGGCCTGCCACTTGCCAGTGGGGCTCCAACACAAGGCATATTGGGCTATAAAGAAATACAATATGATTTATGACCAAGCTGGAAAAGAAAGAAAGCTACAAATTCATGAGCTAGAAGAATTGAGAGATCAAGCCTATGACAACCAGTTAATTGTCAAAATCAGGATGAAAAATTATCATGATAAAAGAATTATGGGAAAACCTCTCCACACAGGGGAGAAGGTTCTTTTTTATAATTCTCGTTTCAAATTATTTCCTGGAAAATTAAAAACAAAATGGGAAGGCCCATTTGTTATTACTAACATTTACCCACATGATGCAGTAGATATTAGGAATGAAAGCACAGGTACCGAGCTCAAAGTGAACGGACAGAGATTGAAGCCATTCTTCGAAGGATTCCAAGAAGAAAAGAGCAACGAAAAGGTGGATGTGCCACCAGTCGACAAGTGAAGACATGAATCAAGTCAAGCCTAGGATGTTAAATAAGGGCGCTACATGGGAGGCAACCCATGCTTCTATTATTTCTTTCATTTCTTGTCATCTGATTTGTTTTTGGAATTTTTGTTCCATTAGATTTCGTTGGGTCGTTTTAATTTTGCGTAGGAAATTAAGTGTGGGGATTTTGCTGAGGATTGGCCTAGAGCTTGGCCAAACCTTAGGCCTAGACCCTTTTGAGAATAACTAGACTTTGTTGGGGTTAGTGGGACACGTGTCCGCGCCGTCAATTTTAATTTGGAAAGCGGACGATTCCAAAACAATTAATTAAGGGTGTGGGAAATCCCAACCGCCAAAACACTTTTTGTCTCCCCCAACTCTGCCACTCATCACCCACGAAATCACGATTGAGTTACCACCAGAGCTAAATCAACAGTCACCCCAGTCCTTCTCTCTCACAAACCCACTCAAATCTAAATGACAACCCTAGCTTTCCTCTCTCCCCACCATCATGAACCCAGAAAAATCCCAATCAGTCTTCTGAGCTCCCAAACCCGGAAGCCAGCGACGACCTGAGAGGCGGAGCACCACCCGTCGCACCGCCCGTTGCGCAGCCCGAGGTAATGTCCTCAGTGAAGCGTCGTCTCCAGACGCTCATTGATGAAGACGAGGTGGACGGTGAGGACGACGCGGCCGCTGAGTCCGAGGAGAGCGTCGGAGGAGGAGACCGAGCCATCACCGTGAGCGAAACGGACTCCGACGACGTTACTCTGGCCAAAAGAATGAGACCTTCGATACCAAAATCTGCAGATGAGTGGGCAGAGAGAAGAGAAAAAAGGAAGCAGAAGAAGATGGAGACCGTGGGAGCAACAAACCCAGCTTCGACCACCGCGACAAAACCACCTTCGTCGCCACCTCCAGCAGAGAAAGTAACCACCGCTGCACCTCCGAAAAGAACCACCAGGGTGAAGCAGGTTGCGCGTAATAAAACGGGAGGGAAGAAGTCGGTGAAAACCTAAGAATCGCCATGGGTTGCAGCCGAGAAAAGGAGGTCAAACCCTAAGAAAGCCACAACCAGTGCCACTCCTTCAACTTCCAAAAATAAGAAAAAGAAGAAGGTGGTGGAAGAAGATGATGAAGAGGACGACGAGATTCCAGTCTTGGCCAAGACTCCAGCCAAGACTGTTAAGGTATCCCTTTTACCACCACTGCACACACTTAGAGGCTGGTTGAAATTTGATACACTAGACCTCAGGGCAAAATTAATTGAAAAGCATGCTTGCGATATTCCTGCTTTTGCTAGACTCGATTTTAGTTTTCTAGATCAAATGGCATTAGGGAATAGAATTAGGGAATTTGTGCATGCTATTGGTTGGGTGCCCCTTATGTCTGTTGACTACGATGCTTATACTGAGCTGTGTTTGGAGTTTCACTCCACATTTTGGTTTGATCAGTCCACATTGTATGCAAGGGGTAGGGACAGACCTGATTTTAATGCAGCTGAAGTGGTCAATTTTCGTGTGTGTGATAAATGGTCCCATTTTTCCATCAGTGAGTTTAATGCCTTGTTAGGATTTGCTGATATTGATGATGCTTTGTTTGATTATCCCACTGATTGGGATAAAATTGCTACATTTAGAGAGGTCACTAGGGACCCTGATGTTGTTTTTAATAGGAATTCTAAGGCACACACGATTAAGAATCCTGCACTTAGAATGCTCCACAGAACTTTGTCTATCAACCTTTCGGGGAAAACAAAAGTTTTAGGGAATTTGGCTAAATCTGAACTCTTTTTGCTTTGGTGTATGTTGCACAAGAAGAGAGTCAATTTATGTCTCTATTTGGTTCAGCAATTGCATGCTTGTGAGTCTATCTCTAAACTGATTCTAGGATCATTGATTACTTGGTTGGTTGTGCGAACTGCTAATTTAGATCTTGCTACTGCTGACTTGCACAAATGTTACTCCCCTAAAATATTAGATTTGAAAGCCTTCGACCAAATAGGATATTTCCATTTGGAAGGAGAGTTTGTTCAGTGCAACGCAGGTTTTACACCGGTGGAGGAGCACATTTTTTGGAGGAAGCACGATGGGAAATACAAGTTGAAGCCCATCATTATCCTAGGAGATGCAGCAGAGGACATTCCAGACCAGGATCTAGGCTAAACATCAGGCCAAGATCCTGCGAATACCAACCCTGCAGTTGAGGATCTAGGCCAAACCGCAGGCCAAGATCCCAACACTGCATCACGCACAGCCGATGACCCTCCAGCATGGGCCACGACACTTCATGACCAGCAACTCCTCATCCTCGAACAACAAAAGGCTATCTTGGACCATCTAGGCCAAGACAATCCCCAAGATAAGTCAAGCGAGGCTCCTGCTGCAGACAAGGCCGAGGAGTTGCCACGTTGGGCAAAGGCACTCGTAGCCCACCAGCAGGCAGATAGAAAGGCCATGGACTCCAACCACAAGCAAACGCTGGGGGTCCTGAATGATTTTTTGGAAGGAATGAGAGCTTTGAACAGCTCCATTACCACTGTCCAGCAAGCCGCCACGAGTCTACATCAGAAAATGGACTTCATGCTGTCATTCTTCCATAGAGCTGCACTTGCTCAATAACAACAGCCACCTACGCCTCCTGCTCCACAAGGACCACCACCACCTCCTCCTCCTCCAGTTGCTGATCTTGGCCAGCCAACAGGCTAACCATCCAGCCAAGATCCTTCCACTCCAGCAACCTGATCTGACCCCCCCAGGTCGTGTTTATTCTTTACTTTTTCCTTTCTGTTTTTATGTTTCTCTCCACACAATGAGGACATTGTGTCTTCTAAGTGTGGGTAGGTGTCCAGTATGTCCAGTATGTATTTGCATTTATGTGTTTTGATTTGTATATATGTGTTGTTTGCTTGTGTAAAATTTTTCTTTCCTTGCATGCGTCTGTCTAGTTTGTGAGTCTGTTGTTTGCATGTTTTTTGTTCTTCTTTTTATGTATGTTTGAGTCTGTCATGTTGAGTACACACCGGGAAACCTAGATTTTAAGCCTAGGCTGTTTAGTCCACCACCGAAGCCACATGTAGACACTTGTTTAGGCGAAACAATGCTATAGTAACAGGGAAGTGAATGAACGCAACCTGATCAATGCCTATGGGGCATATAACCTAATGTAACCCAAACATTAGCAATCCACATGGTCGAAAGGGCATCTAGCTAGAACCTTAACAAACATTAGGGTGACAAGGCTTGTTGTGTTTGATTTGAGAGTGCTTAGTTCTATCTGTTTGAGTGTGAGACATAAAAAGGTGCTAGAACATCATAGGGCAATCATAGCAAAGGTGAAAGTTCTGGGTGCCCAGAAAGAACAAGCTCTGTCTATGTGATATGCCTGTAAAAATTCAAAGGGCATAGAAAAAAATAATTTCTACCAAAGTGATTTAAATGGCACTAGTCTTTAGGCACGTTTGGATGGAGCGGCACATCGGTGGGACTCAAATCTGTGGTGAGTCTTGTTCCCTATACATTATCTAATAAAATCTAGCAGGATGTCTTGATACCATTTGGATGGAGTATGTTTAGGGTATTGATTTGTCCTTGTTAGTCTAGCATTGGGTCGATTAGGGAAGTATCTTGGTGACTTCAGTGGAGGGGTGAATAACCGAAAGAAGAAATCTGGGGGTCCTGGTGTTGTTTGTGTTTTTGTTTTGTTTGAGTGTCTTTGAGTCTGTATGCTTGGAGACAAGCATGGTTTAAGTGCGGGGAATTTGATTGCATTGTATTTCATCTCATCATGTTTTTACTGTCCATTTACTTGTTATCTGGGCAGTAAATCTATTGATTTTCCTTGAATTTCCCTTGCTTTGGCAGTTCTGGTTTGGAGGCTTGATATTGGAGGATTGTGATCTTGGAGCATTGGAGCAGATTTTCAGAGCATCTTGGCCTAGAGTTTGTCCAAGATCCCTTTGCGCACCAAATTATCGATACCAGATCGTCTTGGCCGGGAGCTTGGCCAAGACTCATCCGCGAAAGGGAGATCTCGAGCAAGCAGCGTTGGCAACCATTTGGGCCTCCTTTCGCTTGGGCCTTGCGGGCTGGCAATTTATAACTGCCCAACATTTTTAGAAGGATGATTGACGTTATATTTCATTCGTTTCTACCACTTCAAAGTTCCTTGTTTGTGGCAGAAACTCCCCTTTTCATGTCAATTTGGCTTCTTATGGAAGAATCTTAGGCAAGACCGGTTCTGGATGGATCTAGTGCTGGAGCGAAGACTGGCAGCCATAGCCGCATGTCTTGGCTAAGACTGCAGGATAGAAGCGTACTGAACATGGACTCATGGGAAGCGGGATCAGATCAGAGACCACCTGGCCGTTACATCCACTTGAAGACTTTTCGGATGTAATCCTATTTGAACAAAAACACTTTATTATTATGTTATTATTATTATCTCTTTAGTATTTGAAAACAATTGGGATTCTTATCCCTATCTTTTTGTTAATTTGAAGTGCGGAGTTTTGGTAAGAAACGTGATTGGTTGGGACTCTAACCTTATTTAAGGTTAGGGAAGGCTGTCAATTACGATATTCTTCCATCTTCCTTTCTTTTTGTCTTGTAAACAACTGCTGTGATAATTCCTTCAGAAATATCGCATCTTAATTATATTTCATGTTCTTCAATTGTTCCCTTTATTTCTTTAATTAATATGTTTAGTAGCTAAAGCACCTAATTCTTGGTAAGGGCCGAGTGAGCATACCTGTGAATCGTGAGGCTGAGTTGTTCTTAATCATCCTCTCGTTTGTATTCAGTTGAAGTTCCGTTTTAACAAACCGGTTCCCGTCTAGGCTAAGACTTGATCGATCTTAGGCAAGACGACGAATTTGCAACCAGTCACTAAGGGGACGAGCGAAACCGAAGTGACGAAGTAGGTAGCTAA
Organism: Viola odorata; assembly: GCA_963691705.1. Taxonomy (NCBI): domain Eukaryota; kingdom Viridiplantae; phylum Streptophyta; class Magnoliopsida; order Malpighiales; family Violaceae; genus Viola; species Viola odorata. The sequence goes on from OY829539.1 coordinate 3,331,792, forward strand.
CCTCGCGGGGGTTAGTAAACTTGAATTGATATGGGCCTAACCAGATTGACGACCTAGGGCTCCGAGTTTGGAGTAGCTTGGCCTAGACTCTGTCTTTCCCTATGCCATTGAGATAACGCATGTGCCTCAAGCCAGCAGCCAGTTGGATAAACCCTTTAGCCAGCAAGGTGTCCACTGGCCAGGATCACTAGGAAAGGGGGTACCCTCTAAGTGATTTGAATAGGAGGAAAGTAGGATTGGAAAGGGGTTCCTCCCAATCTATAGCAGAGTTACAAAAGGAGAAGGAGAAAATCTAGAGTCAATGATCGATGAAACAAGTCTAGTGCTCACGAATTCGCCCTTGCCAGGGATTAATCTCACGAAAGTTCCACCCAATCTCAGCCAGCAATCTTAGCTAAGATTCACTTCTGCCCAAGATTGCTTCTTCATTCTATTTTTGCTTATTCTCTTTTTTACGCTTTGTTTATCTTAATCATCAGGAACAAAAATACCCTCAACTCTAGTGACGAGGAAGTCGAGTCAAGACTACAATACACCACCAAGATCTCTGCGGACGAACCTCTTATCGCAATCTACGAGTCCCTTGTGGACGAGTGATAAGTTGTATTCCTACCCCATTTTCTATATCTTTTTTACAACTAAATTTGATGCCCTCGACACGCAATCAAATTTTGGCGCCGTTGCCGGGGATCTTCTGACAGTGTATTTTGTAGTTTTGTTTTTTTGTTTTTTTTTTGTCTTTCGCAGTTGATGACCAGGTCCTCAAAGGAAAAACTACTACCTTTCAATCCAGAACTCACAAGGACCGAAACCCAAATCAGGAAGAAATCTAAGAGGAAATTCGTTGGTGAATTTTCGGGAACTCAATCAGAAACTGATTCCAGCAACAGTCTAGGCCAAGATCAGGGCCCAGCTGAGAATCCAATACCAAACATGGAAGAAAACTAAGAAGAACAGACGATGAGAGAACAAAACAAGGGGGCAGAACGAGTGACCTACTCCTGTATTAATCTACCACCGATGGCTAATGATTGGTCCATCAAGACAAACATCATTGCCAACTTAACCAAATTTCATGGCCACTCAAACGAGAATTCCTATAACCATTTGAGGAACCTTCACCTCCAATGCGATACCCTCAAACCAGTAGGAGTATCAATCGAGAGAGCCAAACTGAAGTCATTTCCGTGGTCTCTCAAAGACTCAGCTAAGAATTGGTTCTATAGCTTGCCCCATAACACAATAACAACGTGGGGAGACATGTCCGTTGCCTTCCTAAATAAATATTGGAATGCGACTAAGGTAGGGGCAGCAAGAAAAAGCTTAGTTTCTGTTCAACAGAGGGGAGGAGAAAGTTTGAGCGAGTATCATCAAAGGTTTAGAGACCTTCAAGACATTTGCCCTACCCATGTGGTGGCAGATCATCTCCTAATCCAATACTTCTATGATGGAATGTGTATAAAGGATAGGGAAAGGCTAGACTCAGCCGCTGGAGGAGCACTTCAAGATCTTACACCAATGAGAGCAAAATTACTCCTCCAAACGATGGCTGACAACAGCCAAAATAACACCTCATCCGAGAGAAATTCTACACCTATTTCTTTAAATGCAATAAATGTGGAAAATAAGCTTGATAAGATTACTGACATTTTGATGAATCTCTCTACAGGTACCCAATCTCAGGCACAAACTACAGTAGCAGTAGCCAATCCCATGCCCTCGGTTTGCGGGGTTTGCCAACAGCTAGATCATCCAACCCATAGTTGTTATGTGGTGAAACAGCCGGGAGATCCAGCCCCAATCCTAGTGAATGCAGCATATGGCTACAATCAAGGACAATCTAATGGACAACCTAGATTCCCACACGAGAGCAACCAATACTCATGGAGACAACATCCCAATCTAAAGTGGAGACAAGATACGCCTCAGCCTAGCCAACCAAATCACCAACAATACCAAACTCAGCCTAGCCAACCAAATCACCAACAATACCAATCTCAACCTAGTCAACCATTTCAACACCAATACCAACAACAGCCACAACAATCTCCCATAAATTTCCAACACTTCGTACCCAGACCACCAAGAGCAAACCAATCCAATGCCCCTGTCCCACTTCCTACACCTCAACCGCTTAAGATTACCGGAGTACCTATCGAGGACACTATGCAAAAATTCATGCAAGCAACTCAATCCAGCCTTGTTGAAATGCAAAAACAAATAGGTCAGCTCACCCAACAGATCCAGCAAACAGGAACAAGTGGAAAATTACCTTCCACCACCGAGGATAACCCAAAGCACTATGTAAGTTTCATCCACCTAAGGAGTGGAAGTGTCCTACCTGAACGAAAGGGTGCGAAATCGGATCAAGAGATTCACGACCAATCGTACGAAGACGAGGATGTGGACGTAGATGAGGAAGTACAAGAAGAAATCCAAGCAGAAGTTCAGTCGGAGCCAATCTTGGCTAAGACTGGAACTCAGAGTGAAGTCGAGCTTGATATTCCAGTTCAAACGGAACAGCCGATCTTAGCTAAGACTAAGGCCAAGGCTGATGAGCAGGTTATGAAACCTCTGGAGACAGCAGATATCCCACCTCCCTATCCTCCCAAGTTCTCTAAACAGAAGAAATTAGACGAGGCTAAGGACTTCATGAACATGTTTGGCAAAGTGGCAGTGAATATTCCTATGCTAGACTTAATTTCAAAAGTACCTTCTTATGCAAGATTTTTGAAAGAACTCTGTACTAACAAAAGGAAACTTGCAGGTATTGAGAAAGTGAATCTTATGCAGAATGTTTCTTCAGTACTTCAGAGTAAACTACCGGAGAAATGTGGAGATCAAGGAACCTTCACCATCCCTTGCAAGATTGGGAACAAAACGGTGGAAAATGCCCTTTGCGATTTAGGGGCTGGGATCAACGTGATGTCCTTAAAGGAATATGAAGCATTGCAAATGGGACCCATGAAGGAAACACAGGTGGTGATTCAACTGGCTGACCGAACGGTGATCCATCCTAAGGGTTTGGTAGAGGGCGTTCTCGTCCAAGTCAATAACTTTATATACCCTGTGGACTTTTATATTGTTGAAATGGATGCTGATTTACCTTCCTGTACCACTGATGTGCTCTTAGGTAGACCTTTTCTTAGGTCTGCTAGAGCAAAGATAGACGTTTATGAAGGTAGTATTATTTTGGAATTCTTTGGAAGCACGATTAAGTTCTACATGAAGGAGGGATTAAATTATCATAATGAGACACATAATGTTAATTTTATTGATATCTTATACCCTATTGAGGAAGAAACTGCAGACTTAAATGCTACTGACCCACTTGATTTTGTCTTAAGCAGAAGTATCTCAGCTAAGACGCTGGAAGAAATGGAAGACCGAGTAGGAAACCGAGAGGATCTTAGGGAGATCTTAACAGATCTTCATGAGACTGAACCAGTGAAGGAAACCACACCTTGTCCATTGTTTAGCTTATCTAACTCTGAGATGTTACCATCTATTGTGCAGGCACCCGAGCTAGATCTTAAGGAGTTACCAGAACACCTTAAGTACGCCTATCTAGGCCAAGGCAAAACTCTCCCAGTAATGATCTCAGCTAATCTTTCTAGCGAAGAAGAGACAAGATTGACAAGCATTTTGAAGGAACATAAAGAGGCTATTGGGTGGACTCTAGCAGACATCAAGGGCATATCCTCAACCATTTGTACCCACAAAATTCATGTGGAAGAGGATAAGAAAACTATTAGACAACCCCAAAGGAGGCTTAACCCTCCGATGATGGAAGTTGTCAAGAAAGAAATCATCAAATTACTTGATGCTGGAATTATATACCCAATCTCTGATAGTTCATGGGTTTCCGCTGTGCAGGTTGTGCCCAAAAAGACAGGTACTACCGTGACTGAAGGTGAGGATGGAGTAAAGAGAACCGCGAGAATTCAGAACGGATGGAGAGTCTACATAGACTACCGCAGACTTAACCAAGTCACAAGGAAAGATCACTTTCCATTGCCATTCATCGACCAAATGGTGGAAAGATTGACTGGGAAGTCCCATTACTATTTCTTGGACGGTTATTCAGGATTTCATCAAATCCCAGTGGCATTAGAAGACCAAGGGAAGACGACATTTACATGTCCCTTCGGAACCTTTGCATATAGGAGGATGCCATTCGGATTGTGCAATGCACCGGCCACCTTTCAAAGATGTATGGTTAGTATCTTTTCAGACTATGTGGAAAAGGGTATTGAAGTGTTTATGGATGACTTCATCGTCTATGGTGATGATTTTGATAAATGCTTAACGACACTGAAACATATTTTAAAAAGATGTGTGGCCACTGATCTTGTTCTTAACTATGATAAATGTCATTTCATGGTTGAACAAGGTATTGTCTTAGGTCATGTAGTTTCTAAGAAAGGTATAGAAGTTGACCAGGCTAAGATTGACGTTATCAAAACCTTGCCTTACCCCTCATGCGTGCGTGAGGTTAGGAGTTTTTTGGGCCATGCAGGGTTTTATCGCAGGTTTATCAAAGATTTCTCGAAGATAGCGGAACCAATGTGCAAACTCTTGCAAAAAGAAGTGGACTTCGATTTTGACAAGTCTTGCCAAGAAGCGTTCGACAAGGTCAAAGAGAAACTCATATCATCCCCAATCATCCAAGCCCCAGATTGGAACCTACCATTCGAATTGATGTGTGATGCTAGTAACTCGGCTGTTGGTGCGGTTCTAGGGCAGAGTAACGGTAGAGATCCACACGTGATCTACTACGCCTCTAAGATGCTTGACGATGCGCAAAAGAACTATACCACAACAGAGAAAGAATTGTTCGCAATAATCTTCGCTTTAGACAAATTCAGATCGTATTTGATGGGAATAAAAGTCGTAGTCTTTTTTGACCACGCAACCTTAAGGTATCTCCTGACAAAAGCCGAATCTAAGCCAAGACTGATCTGCTGGGTTTTACTTTTGCAGGAACATAATTTGGAGATTAAAGACAAAGCAGGAAAGAAGAACTTAGTTGCGGACCACCTAAGTAGATGCTTTGTGAAGGCCGATTCAGAACCAATCAAGGATGATTTTCCAGACGAACATCTATTTGCCGTCCAGGTAATTAGACCATGGTTTGCCGACCTAGTCAATTTCTTAGCCACGGGAAAACACCATGGAGACCTAACGGCTCAAGAAAAGGTTAAGATTAAGCATGACAGCAAGTATTTCGTTTGGGATGATCCTTACCTTTGGAAGATCGGGTCTGATCAGTTGATTAGAAGATGCATTCCTGAAACTGAAATTCCATCAGTCTTAAGATTTTGTCATTCTTATGCATGTGGTGGACATTTTGGAGCTAAGAGGACAGCCTTAAAAGTCCTAGAATCAGGATTTTATTGGCCCTCTCTATTCCATGATAGTTATATATTTTGTAAGACATGTCCTGAATGCCAAAAGATAGGAAACATAAGCGCTAGAAATCAAATGCCCATGAATGTTATATTAAATTGTGAGATTTTTTATCTATGGGGCATTGATTTCATGGGGCCGTTTCCTATGTCGGATGGAAAGCAATATATATTGCTTGCTGTAGATTATGTGTCTAAATGGATAGAAGCTAAGGCAACTAGGACCAATGATGCTAGAACTGTTGTTTCATTTTTTTTAACTAACATTTTGAACAGATTTGGCGTGCCTAGGGGGATCATTAGCGATCGAGGCACACATTTTTGCAATAGTATTATTGTTTCCCTTTTCAGGAAGTATGGAGTAACCCACAAAGTCTCCACAGCATACCACCCTCAGTCAAATGGCCAAGCGGAGGTATCAAATAGAGAAGTCAAATCGATCTTAGCTAAGACTGTTGGCTTAGATCGACGAGATTGGAGCCAAAGGTTAGATGATGCACTATGGGCGTATAGGACAGCTTACAAATCCCCCATAGGAATGACTCCTTACAAACTGGTGTACGGAAAAGCTTGTCACCTACCAGTAGGTATGCGACACAGAGCTTATTGGGCAATTCGGAAATGCAATCTAAGGTACGACCAAGCAGGTGAGGAAAGGAAACTCCAAATCCACGAAATAGAAGAGTTGAGGAATCAAGCATATGATAACCAGCTCTTAGCCAAGATCAGGATGAAAATATATCACGACAGTAAGATTGTTGAGAAAAATCTCCAACTTGGGGGAAAAGTCCTTCTGTACAATTCACGATTTAAGCTCTTCCCAGGTAAGCTCAAAACCAAATGGGAAGGTCCATATGTTATCACTAATATCTACCCTCATGGTGCAGTGGATATTAAGAATGAAAAAATAGGGATTGAGTTCAAGGTCAATGGACAACGACTAAAACCATTCCTAGAAGGATTTCCTACGTTTCACGAAAATCAGGCGATTGAAACCCCACCTAAGATTCATTAAAAGAACAGCAAAGTCATGCCTAGGACTATAACTAGGGCGCTACATGGGAGGCAACCCATGCCTTTTAATTTTAATTATCTCGAATAAACTTATCATTCAAATTTTGCTAGTGCTACTGATTAATTTTCCTTTGCTGAATTTTTCAGGGAGTATATGAAAGAAAAATAATTTTCATGAGTGATTTTGAGGATCTAAGTGTGGTGAGGAGTATATTTGATCTTAGCCACATTTTATTCAGCCTTGGGCTGATTGACACGCGGAGATAGAGGAAGAAAAAGAAAGGAAGTGTGTTCTAGGGAGGAGAAAAAGAAGGGATAACGGTCACATTTTTTGTAATTATTAATCATGATTTGGAAATTAATTTTTCCAAATCTTAATTAATAATTATCTGCCAAGAATCAGTCTCCTTACCTCTCACAAACACAAAATCCCTAAAATTTCACCCTCTCTCTCTTATCTTTCGCGATCACCTCAGCTAAATTCTCTCCACTCTTCCACTCTCCTACTTCAAACCCACGGTCAATCAAACCCACGATCAATCAGCATTAAAGCATGGGAAAATCAAAGCGATCATCTGCAAAGAAAGTGAAATCCACCCCGATTAAGCAAAAATCTCCTACCCCTTCGCGATCTCTCTCTCTAACGAATCCAGAGGAGGATTTGCCACAAAACCTCAACGAAGCACTAGATATCACAAGGACAATCATGTCCATGGAAGTAGCCGCCTCTGATTCTTCGAAGCAAATTCTCTCCACTCCTACTTCAGTCCCCGAGCCCAAAACCCAATCTAGGGTTAGCAAGCCGGTTGACTCCGAGGTTCAAGAGATTTCGGATTCCGAGCCTAAGTGTGAAGAAGGCACGGCCAAATCAAAGAAATCAGGAAAGAGAAAGGCAGGACTGCCTGTTGAATCTGCCCCAGCCAAGAGGACGCGATCTGCGGCTGCCAAGGGCAAGAAGAAAGTTGATGAGGTCAATCTTGGCCCAGACTCTGAAGCTGATGAGGTTGCAGTCTTGGCCAAGCCTGCCGCCAAGACTGCCAAGGTAATCACCCTTCCGCCCTTGAACTCTTTGAAAGGTTGTTTGAGGCCTGATACTCCTGATTTTAGGGCTAAGTTGACTGAAAAGCATGCCTGTGAGATAACTCAATTTGCTGTCCTTGATTTTTCCTTTCTTGATGACTTGGGGATAGGAAATAGAGTTAGGCGGTTTATTTCCAATCTTGGGTGGGATTGTTTTTTCTATCTATGCATGCCTGCTTATGCTGAATTATGTTTAGAGTTTCATTTCTCTTTCTGGTTAGATCAGAAGAGATTGTATGCTAATGGTAGAGCTTTTCCTGATCTGAGTGGTACTGATGTTGTGCACTTCCGTTTGCTTGATAAGTGGTGTCACTTTTCCATTGATGATTTTAATCTGTTGCTTGGCTTTGTGACTGAGGATGGCCTCAAGTCTGATGAATATGCAAATGCCCTGACTGATTATCCCCCGAATTGGGATAAGGCAGCGGCCTACGGAGAATTGATTGGTGACCATGCGGCTAAGCTAAATAAAAATTCTAAGGCTCACCAGATCCGAGATCCTACCTTGAGGATTCTCCAAAGGATCCTTTCAATCAACCTCTCGGCCAAGACCACAGTCTCGGGTAATATTTCAAAACTTGAGACATTTTTGCTTTGGTGCATGCTGCATGAGAAAAGAGTTAATCTTGGCTATTGGATTGCTAGGCAGATAAAAGCATGTGATTCTCTTCCTAGAATGATTCTAGGAACTTTGATTTCCCATTTGACTGTTACTGCTAGGGGTATAGATTTATCTGCTTTGAATTTATATAAATCCTGTGCCATTAAGATCATGGATCTTAGGGCTTTTGACCAAATGGGCCATTTCCACGAGGAAAAAGGCTATCTATGCTTTAATACAGGATTTACCCCAGTACCAGATCACCTCTATGGGAAGAGGATCAACGGGAACTTCAAGGTTAAGCCAATTCAGATCGACGGTGCAGTAGAGGAGCCCAATCTTGGTCAACAACAATCCCTGTTTGTGAGTGTTGAGTTAGCACAGAAGGAACGGCTGGACAAGTTCATGGAGCAACAGGACGCCAAGTATAAGTTCATCCAGGCACACTTAGAAGGGACTTTCACCTACATCAAGGCCATAGATAGAGTTGTTGCGCACATTCGCAACAAGGTGAATGACCACTTCAGCACCACTAGCGACTCCAGCGATGCCTCTGATGAAGAAGAAGAACCAGCACCTTCTGTGCAAGACCCGAAGCCTCTACCTTCCACATCTCAGTGAATACCCCCAGGTCGTGTCTTTCTTTCTTTCTTTTTCAAATTTTTGTGTCTTTTTAATTTTTCTCTCATCTACACATTGAGGACAATGTGTTCTCTAAGTGTGGTGAGGGTGTTTTTAGGATGTTTGTCTGTATATACATGTTCTGAAGTGTTTTTCATGTGATTTCTTTGATCGCATGAAATTTTTCATTTTTTTGTGTGAATCAGGCTAAGTTAGTTGGCCTAGATCGTCTGAAACAGAGTCCGATGCATTTTTTTTCTTTGTCAATATGTATGCTTTTTAGGAATGTGTGTTCTCTGTTTTGTTTGTGTGTCAGCAAATTTTCTAAACTATGCCTAAAGCCTGTTTTCTCGAGTACCTTAACCTTGGCCTTTAGCATCCTTCACCTTGTGACCCCATAGCTTATGAGCACAGCATCCTCAGCCTAGAGACATCCTTATTGTACATAATCATAGGGTCTAGCATTGTGCAACCGACTTGACACATAGGCGAACTTCCACCAAAAATACCTAATACCCTCTTAAGGAAAATTGCTAGTTGACAATGGAGTCTAATGCCTTGTAATTATGCTGAATCGCTCTAATATAGAGAACTAATGTTATGCCTAGTAAATTTCAGCTCTAGAAAAAAAAATATGAATAAAAACGTCTTGGTATTTCTGCCTCACTAAGTGGAAATAATCAAGAAACTTTTAGAAGAGCAAAGAAAAGAAAAAAATATACATATATAAGCAAATGTCTTGATGTTTCTGCCTCACTAAGCATTAACAATCAAGAAACTTTTAGCAATTTAGGCATAGTAAAACAAAACTTCAGGCAAGGTAATTAGATGATGATATTGAGCAATTGAATTAAAGGGGGAAAATCCAAGTAGGTGGAGGTCTTGCTTTGTTGAGTCTGTTGTGGAATGCAAAGATGTTATGGTCATGTGGAATTCAGATGTCTAGGGTACTGATTAGGCTGTATTCATAAGGGTTGGGATCCATGGAGAAGTATGCTAATTGTCATAGGCCAAAGATATTAAAGGAAATGGGCTAAAGGTAGTCTGTCTAGAAAATTTTGCCACTGTTTGAGTTTGTCTGTTTGAGTTTGTCTGTTTTGAGTCTTTCTTTTTGTCTTAGTTAAGAGTTTAGTATGCTTGGGGGCAAGCATTGTTTAAGTGTGGTGAGGTTTGATTGACGTTATATTTCATTCGTTTCTACCACTTCAAAGTTCCTTGTTTGTGGCAGAAACTCCCCTTTTCACGTCAATTTGGCTTCTTATGGAAGAATCTTGAGCAAGACCGGTTCTGGATGGATCTAGTGCTGGAGCGAAGACTGGCAGTCTTAGCCGCATGTCTTGGCTAAGACTGCAGGATAGAAGCGTGCTAAACATGGACTCATGGGAAGCGGGATCAGATCAGAGACCACCTGGCCGTTACATCCACTTGAAGACTTTTCGGATGTAATCCTATTTGAACAAAAATACTTTATTATTAAGTTATTATTATTATCTCTTTAGTATTTGAAAACAATTGGGATTCTTATCCCTATCTTTTTGTTAATTTGAAGTGAGGAGTTTTGGTAAGAAACGTGATTGGTGGGGACTCTAACCTTATTTAAGGTTAGGGAAGGCTGTCAATTATGATATTCTTCCATCTTCCTTTCTTTTTGTCTTGTAAACAACTGCTGTGATAATTCCTTCAGAAATATCGCATCTTAATTATATTTCATGTTCTTCAATTGTTCCCTTTATTTCTTTAATTAATATGTTTAGTAGCTAAAGCACCTAATTCTTGGTAAGGGCCGAGTGAGCATACCTGTGAATCGTGAGGCTGAGTTGTTCTTAATCATCCTCTCGTTTGTATTCAGTTGAAGTTCTGTTTTAACAAACCGGTTCCCGTCTAGGCTAAGACTTGATCGATCTTAGGCAAGACGACGAATTTGCAACCAGTCACTAAGGGGACGAGCGAAACCGAAGTGGCGAAGTAGGTAGCTAACCTCGCGGGGGTTAGTGAACTTGAATTGATATGGGCCTAACCAGATTGACGACCTAGGGCTCCGAGTTTGGAGTAGCTTGGCCTAGACTCTGTCTTTCCCTATGCCATTGAGATAACGCATGTGCCTCAAGCTAGCAGCCAATTGGATAAACCTTTTAGCCAGCAATGTGTCCACTAGCCAGGATCACTAGGAAAGGGGGTACCCTCCAAGTGATTTGAATAGGAGGAAAGTAGGATTGGAAGGGGGTTCCTCCCAATCTATAGTAGAGTTACAAAAGTAGAAGGAGAAAATCTAGAGTCAATGATCGATGAAACAAGTCTAGTGCTCACGAATTCGCCCTTGCCAGGGATTAATCTCATGAAAGTTCCACCCAATCTCAGCCGGCAATCTTAGCTAAGATTCACTTCTGCCCAAGATTGCTTCTTCATTCTATTTTTGCTTATTCTCTTTTTTATGCTTTTTTTATCTTAATCATCAGGAACAAAAATACCCTCAACTCTAGTGACGAGAAAGTCGAGTCAAGACTACAATACACCACCAAGATCTCTGCGGACGAACCTCTTATCGCAATCTACGAGTCCCTTGTGGACGAGTGATAAGTTGTATTCCTACCCCATTTTCTATATCTTTTTTACAACTAAATTTGATGCCCTCGACACGCAATCAAAGGATCAGACGTTATTAATTCAAGAATCCTTTTTAGGATCTCCTTCTATTTTTTATTGTTGCAAACTCCTTTTGTAATTCAAAACATTGTTACTTTCTCCTTAGATTTTGGAGGAGTTTGAATTAGAATAGGACGAGGGAATTTCAACTCTATATAGTTAAGCTCTCTCGCTCTCTCTAGGGATCGAACTCTCTCTTCTTCTATTTTTATTCGAACTATACAATTTCTTGCTCCGGAATTTAATTCTTGGAATTCTCAGATTTGTTTATTTATGCAAACAAATTTATTTATCTTTCATCTATGAGTATGAGTAGCTAAACACCTATTCTTGGTAAGGGTTGATGAGCTTCATTCTTATGAATTCGTGAGATTAAACCGTTCCTAATACTCTCGTCGATTCGTATTTGCTTAGTTCTTACGCTTAATAAATCGCTTACTCACTAGAGACAAGATTTGATCATTCTTGTGCCCTAGTAGAGAAGAGTTGCAGCCAGCCTTGAAGGAGTGGGAGCACCCACCGGATAGGTAAAGTAGGTAACTAGTCTCGCGTCAGACTAGAAGAAATAAGTGATCTAGGCCCAGACCAGATTGACAACCTAGGGTCTCCATAGGGAGGCAACTTGGTCTAGGTACTATCTTCCCCTATAACATTAAGGAAGCGAACAACCATTCAAGACAATAGTCAAACGGATAAACCCTTTAACCAGCAAGGTGTCCCTTGGCTAGGATTATCAGGAAAGGGAGCACCCGCCGGGTAATTTGCAGAGGAGGGAAGTCAGGAGTGAACAGGAGCACCTCCACTCTATAGCAGTACTAGGAATGAAGAGATGAACATCCTTGAATCAGTGATCGAATCATAAGAACAGAAGCTCTCATATCACCCTTACCTGGAATTCTCTTTTATCAGATTTACCAATCTTTACCCCCCATCTTGGCCAAACCTTTGACCAAGATTACTTTAAATTGTTTTATCTCTTTTGTTCTTGTCTTAATTTTTAGGTTCACCCAATCAAAACCAGTGACAAGGAAGTCAACCAAGAAACTAAGTCCCCCTAGAGGTCTCTGTGGATGATCCTCTTACCACAATCTACAAACCCTTGTGGACAGTGATAAGTTGTATTTCTACCCCCATTCTTATATATATTTTACACTTATATTTGACGCGTTCGGCGCGCGATCAGCTTGCCAGGTATTTATGACAATTTACTTAGATAATTAGGTGAGATTGATAATATTTTACGTTATTTGTCAATTTTTGTTCGAAGTATTTGTATAATCTCTTATTAAATAATCTGTGCTTGATTTATCTACTGTTTTACTATAACGTTTTGATGAATTAGGCTCATCGAGTGGCGCACAAGCTGTGGGCTCATCACAGGCAAAATTGTTGAGTACAACAATAACGAATATGGATGATTCTTCTGCAAATCATTCTTCAGTCGCGAACTTTCTTAATCATTTGAGGTTAGTAAAATAATTTTTCTATGTACGAAGCAATATGATGGAAACTTCTGGTTTGTTGTTTGTCACATATTATGCAGTTCATGATAATAAGAACTCTGCATTTTTTGAACAACAAAAGTGGTTTTAAATTTTTATCAGTCTGTTTTGAGGTTAAATATAAGAGGTCAAAACATAATATGTGCCACTCTTTTTTCAGCTATTATCATTCTTCTGCGATAAAATTTTGGTGTCATGTGGAAATAATCTGTGACTGTAATGCAATTGGGAACTGCCATCATTAAAATATTCTATGTGAAAGGTGAAATTAATTAGGTTGAGAGATGAGTGCGCTTGAAAGAAGGTTACTTGACTGCACTTGATGGAGGTTGGATTTAACACTAATATTATCTCTATAGAAATCTAGAAGGGTGCATCCTTGTCGATAGTTGAAACTTCATTTAAAATAAGTGTGGGGCATATTGTTAATACAAATTGAAATAGAGTGTTCTAATTGTTTTTATGGAGTCCATTGAGTAAAGGATATAACACAACATTTGCATATAATAAATAGTCAGCGTGAAATGCCTAGAAATAATTCTGTCAGTTCTGGGTAGGAAATGCTTAGAGGTCAAAACATGATATGTGCCACAATGATATATATATTTTTCTTCTTCCTTTAATTATTAATTTATCAGTGTTTCTAATTTTTGCTACCTTAATAATTTGAGTATACATTATTTACAGCCAAGAAGAAAATAGAAATTTTAATGGGATGCCTCAATTAAATATGGAATTTGAAAGAATCGAAGATGGATGAGAATTTTGGAGAACTTATGGTGGACGAATTGGTTTTGATGTTCGAAAAGCCTATTATAATAAGAGTAAAAAAGGTGGAAGGATCACATCAATTAGATTTGTTTGTAACAAAGAGGGTTGTAGAAGAGAAGATAAACGTGATCACCGAACTAAATGTTCTCGTGCTGAGACGAGGACGAATTGTCCGGTTCGTATGGGACTCGTGTTCAACCAAGAAACGGAAAGATATAAAGTGCATGATTTAATTGTTGAGCACAACCATATGCTCCATCTTCCAGAAACTGTCCATATGATGACATCACAAAGGAAGATATCAAATATCCACGCAATAGAGATTGATTTGGCCGATGACTCTGGGATTAGATTGAAAGCATCATTTGAATTTCAGCATCACCTCGGGGAGTTGCATAATGAGGGAGATGTTGTATCTGTTCATGATTGCAATAATTTACTATCACAACAGATGAAAACTTGAATCCAAACCTCAATTTTTATATTGTGAAACTTTCATGGCTCCAGACTATTATTGCGAATGTTTTGATTTATGAACAAAAAGTTGCATTTTGATATTAACAGATAGCTAAAGCTATAGAATTACTGCTATGTAAATGAAATGAGTTTATCTCTAACTATGACTACATTTTGCTTATACATTTTGCTTATTACCCCGTTCAATGTAGCATACATGACAGTAGAGAAGCCATTATTGTCCTGGTAATCAAGATCAATTTCTCCCGACTTAATTAAAGCCTCCAAGGCTTCTACATCACCAGCTTGAGCTACAAAGAGTAAGGAAGAAAAGACAGAAATTTTGCTGGACATGGGAATCTTTCCAGACATAATAACATCAATCACTATTTGCTGAAAACGAATATTCCAGTACACACATAAACACATAAACATCACATAAACATTACATAAACATTACAGAGATAATCTTTTCTAATTCTACACATGGTAGAACAAATTACAGATGAGAGTGGTGTGATCCTTCTCACTCTTTTACTCTGTGAGTGGTGTGCCAACACTGTGCACACTCTTTAACTCTCAATCTGCAACTTCATCCGCTGCCAAGTTCTGCTGCTGCTGGTTTCTGTCGCCGCTGCTGTGGCTTTTGTCGCCACTGCCGCTGCTGGTGTTGCTTCATCTGTTGTTGTGGCTGTCGCTTCCAACTTTCTGCTACTGTCACTGGTGCAGCTACTGTTGGTTCTCCTGGTGTTGCTGGTGAGTTTGCTGGTGTGCTTCCACAGGCCTCTTAAGATAAAAGCTCTGCTACCATGTTGAAATTTAAAAGAGCTGAAGAAAAACAGACAGAGGAATGGCGCAAGCCTTCATCTCTGCAAATTCTAGAAAGAACACTTTGTCACCACCGCTCTGTCTCTGTCTCCGGGTGTGGGAACGTTTGTTCCACACACTTCCACTCACAACATACACATATATATATATATATATATATATATATATATATATATATATATATATATTCAAACCAATAATTAATTAAAGGCAACATTGGGTCCTTTTTCTTTCTTTTTTCTTCTGCTACACATTTCTTCAGCAACTTTAGGTGAAGTTGGTGTTGAATTTCAACAATTTCCCTAAACAACTTTAAAGCTTCCTTGTGGTCTCCAACCTGGGAATATCCAGAAAGGATTGTGTTCCATGAACTCACGCTAGGGGATGCCAGGTAATCAAACATTTGTTGTGCAGTTTCCATATTTTTAGATTTGACACAAGCAGCAAGCATATTAACATAAGTGACTTCATCAGGTCCAATACCACTAGATTGCATCTTTAGCAGATAACCTATAGCTTTATCACATTGGCACTTCTGCCCATAACTAGCTATCATAACATTCCAAGAAACAACACGAACTTAGGGTAGATTAGCAAAAACAACCTCAACGCTATCCATGTCCCCACTCTTTGCATACATATCAAGTAGTAAATTACTTGGGGTATATTACGTAAGTAATCTGGTGCAAAGGAAATAAACAAGCAACAATTCAGTTATATGAATTCCCTTATATCAGTATGCAATATCATTAATGATTGTGAAACAAGGAAAAATTGAATCTCTTTTGCTTGCGAATGATTTTTTTTAAATAGGCAGAAGAATTTATTAATGCATTGTCATGAAGAACATGACCCAAAACAGCAGATAAACATTACTGCAGAAACAGCAGCACAGATACACAAGCACAACACCAACAAAACAGAACGCAAAAAAAGGAAAGCAAGCGACAGCTAAACCAGAAATTGCTTGCGAATAATGATTTCGATTTTAATTTGGGATGAGATAAGGAAAAAACAAGCAAGCAGCAATTCAATTATATGAATAACAAGCGCAATTGCAATTCAGTTATATAAATAATTATTTTTTTTAAGGAAAAAACAGAGAAGAAGGATAAAGGAAGACGAAGAGGGAAGTCTTGATTTGATCGAAACTTACTTGTAGATGGAGCGTGGAGAGGAGCGTGGAGCAGAGGAGGGGGAGATGGAGATTGAGGAAGACGAATAGGTAGGGCAAATAATTTTAAAAAAAATTAACAGAAATAAGTTAATGGTGGTTTTAATGAAACCCCGTTAGCCATGTCATCTAATTAATTGGACTTTTAATCTGAGCCATCCAATTTTATTGAATGGCTGAGATTCCTGTAATATGACTGGTCATGTTACAGGGAACATTAGAGGAGTCATGCCCTAATATCACAATCTCATGTATTGTGTGTTGTCTCATGGTCCGCTCATGGTAAAATATTAACAATATTCAATTGAATTTGAATTTATTTCTATCTATATAAAAAATAACACACTAAACTATGATTTGATGGCATATAATGCAATCAAATTAGTTGTTGGTGTAATTATTTTAACACTCCTTAATTTTAAGCAATAAATATATTTTGCTCCCTTTAATAAGTCAACCTTATGCAAATAAAATTGATATCTCAAAATAACCATAGTTGGTTTTAGGGTTGGCAATGGAGCGGGTATGGAGCGGGTAAGGCACTATCCATACCCGCACCCGCAAATTTGTGGGTAATCCATACCCGCACCTGCGAGGAGCGGGTAAAAGGAGACAAATTGTACCCGCGGATTACCCGCGGGTACCCACAAATTTCTTAACACAAATTCTTCTACGTGCCGAATGAATAAAAGTTTGCACAATCGCAATCCCCAATCCATTACAGAGAAAAAGTAGTTGTCTCACATTCACGATTCAGGTACTTATTTCTTGTCAGTCATTTAATAAGAGAGAAAAAGTAAAGAACATAAAGAAAGCGTGCTTACAGCCTCAATAAACATTTGAACATGAGCCTCTGCAAACTGGGAGCCAAAATTTCGGAGACCAGCTTTCAGTTCCTCCATTGAAACAACCCCATCATTATCAGTGTCCATCTTCTTGAACATTACTTTAATGTCTTCAACCTCTTCATTGGATAAGAAATCAGCAATAACCTAATAAAGAATTGCCAGTATAATTAATTTTGGTGTAAAAAAGCTGTCAAATAAAGAGAAGAGAATGGTAAATTCATGTGAATGGTGAACTTACCCTCAAGGCTTTTCTTTTGAATCTGTTCATCATTACCAATCCCCAATCCATTACATCACCAATAACTTCATAACTCATTGTCTTCAGTGTCAGTATCTTGATAATCTAGACATTCGGCAGATCCGGCACCACAACCTACGAATGTAAACACATAAATAAATAAGATGCTTAAATGCTTATGTATAAGTTCAAAACTGAATAAATAAAATTATATTTATTATTGTACCTACAATCATTTTGTCATACTCTTGAAATTGACACTGGTTTGATTCTCATCCTCTTTCTCTGCATGTATTCCATCACTGCAATCATTTTGTCATACTCTCCAGCTTTTCCATATGAATCCAGAAGGACATTGAAGGTCTTAATGTTGGCTTCGATCCCAGCCCTCTGAAACTTCTCGTAACACTTCTCCATCATTACTAATTGCCCACTGCCACCAAAGGCTCGGAGTGTGGAGTTCATTGCTCATACGTCAAGCTCACAATTCTCAACACCAAGCATCTCCACAAATGTTGCTTCCATCTCTGCAAACCTTTAAAGAAATATAAACGTGAGTACCGTTCAAAATTGAATAGCAATGTCATGCTCCATCTAGTTGTCAGATACATGGAAGACTATCTTTTCTCATTACCAAGTATCAGCTACGTGGATAAAATGAAGACGAAGCAAAACTAGAGTCTTCTTCAGCGGGTGTTGAGTGTTGTGTGGATGATTGAGTATGATCAATTGGATTGGAACTTCCCACTTGTGTAGCACTATGTGAACCCAATTGGATTGCTTCATACGGGTGTTCTTGATTTTCCATTATATTTATATCTACAAACAAGATAATACTAAATGAAATAACAGGAAAATCTGGGAGATTTTGATCAAAGTATCAACCCAGGCGTCATGTCGCCTGGGACCATCCCATTCAAGGCGTCATGATGCCTGGATATATATGGTAAGGCAAAAGCCTTTCTTTTTCCTAGCTTCTACGGTTCTTCCTAGCTCAAACACAGTTTACCCATAAAATTTAAATCACATTATCAACACATAAGTAATTAAATTCGATTTATTAAGCAAAATGAGAGAATAGAGATGAGAATCAAACCTGTTTGACCCAATGCAAGAGCAAGAGGAGGGGAATGATTGGTCATTTGAGAGAGTTAGAGAGACGAAGACAAGGTGGACGAACGTCGATTTGAGGAGACTAGAGAGTAGAGAGGAGGACGACTGGTTGTTGCCTGCTGTTATGCTTATTTTTAGGGTTAGACTTGTGTTAATATTTTTAGGCTGTTAATATTTGTAGAGAGGAGACCAAAATGACGTGTTTAACATCAAAACGATGCCGTTTTGGTGTTAAACACACCGTTTTGATAATATTAGAATATTCAAGTGTAAGGAGTACGTTAAACAAATATGACTTACGACTTACGAGCCTAACATATTTTAGCGATATTTCATATTTTAGTATGATAAATCTTTACATTTATGATACAAAACATATAAAGATTAAAATGACTATATATTTTTAAAAATAGAAGTATTAGAATATTCAAATGTAAGAAGTACGTTAAACAAATATGACTTACGTCTTACGAGCCTAACATATTCTAGCGATAATGCGATATTTCATATTTTAGTATGATAAATCTTTACATTTTATGATACAAAACATATAAAGATTAAAATGACTATATATTTTTAAAAATAGAAGTATTAGAATATTCAAATGTAAGAAGTACGTTAAACAAATATGACTTACGTCTTACGAGCCTAACATATTCTAGCGATAATGCGATATTTCATATTTTAGTATGATAAATCTTTACATTTTATGATACAAAACATATAAAGATTAAAATGACTATATATTTTAAAAAATAGAAGTATTAGAATATTCAAATGTAAGAAGTACGTTAAACAAATATGACTTACGTCTTACGAGCCTAACATATTCTAGCAATAATGCGATATTTCATATTTTAGTATGATAAATCTTTACATTTTATTGATACAAAACATAAAAAGATTAAAATGACTATATATTTTTAAAAATAGAAGTATTAGAATATTCAAATGTAAGAAGTACGTTAAACAAATATGACTTACGCCTTACGAGCCTAACATATTCTAGCGATATTTCATATTTTAGTATGATAAATCTTTACATTTTATGATACAAAACATATAAAGATTAAAATGACTATATATTTTTAAAAATAGAAGTATTAGAATATTCAAATATTAGAATGAGGGCATTTTAATTTTTTTCAATGATAAATCTTTACATTTTATGATACAAAACATATAAAATATTAAAATGATTATATATAATTTAAAATGATATTCATATAATTTTAGGATCCAAAAATCGTGTAAAAAATTAGAATGTAGTGAGAAAATGAGGGCATTTTAATTTTTTACAATGATAAATCTTTACATTTTATGATACAAAACATATAAAGTATTAAAATGATTATATATAATTTAAAATGATATTCATATAATTTTAGGATCCAAAAATCGTGTAAAAAATTGGAATGTAGTGAGAAAATGAGGACATTTTAATTTTTTACAATGATAAATCTTTACATTTTATGTTACAAAACATATAAAATATTAAAATAATTATATATAATTTAAAATGATATTCATATAATTTTAGGATCCAAAAATCGTGTAAAAAATTGGAATGTAGTGAGAAAATGAGGGCATTTTAATTTTTTACAATGATAAATCTTTACATTTTATGATACAAAACATATAAAGTATTAAAATGATTATATATAATTTAAAATGATATTCATATAATTTTAGGATCCAAAAATCGTGTAAAAAATTGGAATGTAGTGAAAAAATGAGGGCATTTTAATTTTTTACAATGATAAATCTTTACATTTTATGATACAAAACATATAAAATATTAAAATGATTATATATAATTTTAGGATCCAAAAATTGTGTAAAAAATCGAAATGTGATTCATTTTTTCATCCAGAGCGAGGCGTCATTACGCCACATGAAAAGCCATTCGAGGCGTCTTGACGCCTCGCGGGTATAAAGGGGCTGCAAGGCGTAAGCCTTCATTTTTTCTTCAGCATTGCCCCGCGTCTTCTCTCTCTTAGTCCCTCTCTCCTCAAACTCCAAATCACCCAATCCATCAAAAACCACCCAAATCACCTCCAAATCTTCCCAAAATTTAGGAAATCACTCCTTACACATCCATAACCAAAACCCATCAATCAATTTAAATTCTTAACCACTACATGTCCACCCAATCCGAAATCCCTAATTCCGGAACCCTAACTTACTCTTCCGTATTTTTACCCTCAAATCTCCAAGCTTTTCACTAAATATGGTCGGAGACTCCTCTACGTACTCGAGGTGGATACATGGAGAAAAGGGCTCAACGCGAAAGTCCACGTCTGCTACTCGGGTCGTCGTCTTCAAATCCTCTTCCTCCCGCGGCTGAAGAAGATGAATTCGTTGTCCTAGCTGCCACAAATTCCCGATTCTATGTTCCACCTCCCACCTTTGATCCAATATTTTTCATAAGTAAGCGTACATTCTTATACTATAAGAATTATTTTGCTACTGCTCAGATTATCATACCACGTGTGTTTGATATGGAAAATATGATTAAATGTGCTCTACATGGATTATTGGATGTCCAAGGATGGACTAGGGCTGTAGAAATTTGTCAAGATTTTAGTCTTGTGCTTGTCAGAACTTTCTATGCGAATTTGGAATCAAGCATGAAAGAAGATCCAGCTAGTTGTAGTATAACTTCTAAGATTTTTGGAAAACCTGTTATGGTTGATGTTGAGATGATATGCAGAATTTTAGGTGTACCAAATGCTGGTTTCTGTTATTTTAAAGGACGTGGAGCTATTATTGCTCGAATTGATCAAATTGAGTCAAATCTCAATGCGCGGTTGGATAGATATGAAGATTATCAACGAGGAATAATTGATCATGTCCTTTAGCTTTGAAAATTCTTGTTAGCTATGCATTTTTTCTTGCTTGATGTTGTTCTTTAATGGATTCAAGATGTTGTTCTTTAATGGATTCAAGTTTCATTTTTATGGAGGGTTTTGGCAGACCAATATGCTAGAGGTTGGATTGTTCATCAATGACTTTTATTTTTAAGTTTTGTGGTGTTGGATGGAAACAAGGTTAGACTGCACAATGTGCATATGCAAGTAATGGTACAAATTTATGATATGTGTATATATTTTGCGGGTATTATTGCGGGTATCGATACCCGCATTTTGCGGGTATTTAGTGCGGGTATTGGAACGGGTAAGCACTATCCATACCCGCATCCATACCCGCACTTTGCGGATGCGGGTAAATCCATACCCGCAAAATACCCACAAACTGCGAGTAATACCCACCCGCAATTGCGGGTATCCGGCAGGTATTCATGCCCGCGGGCGGAAATTGCCAACCCTAGTTGGTTTATACCGTGTGAAATCTTTTAAGGGGGTTAAAAGAATTTCTTTGATGGAGTAAATATGAAAGATTAAAATAAAAAGAATAGAACTTTAAGAACTATTGTAGGAGAATTCAAAATTCTATGAAGCAAATATGAAAGATTAAAGTAAAAATAATAAAACTTCAGGGCTATTATGAAGAATTTAAAATTTTAAAATCAAATATAAAGGATTAAAGCAAAAAAAATAGAACTTTAAGGACTGTTATAGGAGAATTTAAAATTCTAGAGGCTAGGCTCCGCCCTGGTTATGATATTAGGGCTTGAAGCTGATTTTGTTTTTTTTTCCTTCTTTATGGGGCCACCCTTGTTTTATATTCTCAAAGGAAATATTATTTTTCATTGAATTATAAATAAATTTATCATATTTAATTTTTTTAAAAGGAAATGTATCATATTTAATTAATTCCTTACTGATATCTATGTTAAATAATAGAAGTGGGTATCCAATCGAGATTTTTCTAACATATTTAAATTAGGTAATTTTTTACATCTTAACCACAACTATTATTAGATTTATTAGATCATATCAATATAAAAGGAATATTCTATAGTAATTAAGTCACAAATAAACATTAATGGTAGTAGATCTCTTATGTAAATTAACTATTGATTTTTTTCGCCTTATAATAATAATTAAGTTATAACAATAACAATTAACAACGTCAACCTCTAGATTATATAGTATTTGCTTATGGCTCTTATTCTTCCTATGAGCTACCTAAAACCTAATCAACTCTTAGTGTGGCCATCTTTACATGTCCATCTCTTCTTCTTCTTCTTCTTCTTCTTCTTCTTCTTCTTGTGTGTTGCATACTATATAATTAATAGAAAAATACCTCTTTATTCTTCATCCTTCACCTCAAACAAACAAAAAACAAAACCAACCCAAACGATTGTCATATGTAATAAGGTTAGTAGTATTATATCGCTCGCTTTAATTTCTTTCTTATTATGCTATATTTTTTTTCCCGGTAGGATAAGAACGAGCGGAAACTAGCTATGATAACAGCTGGGAGTTATAAGATTTTCTTTCTTGACTCTTTATACTTTATTATGTTGTAGAATATTGATTAACCTAACTACTAATTATATTGTTTCTTTGATTTTGATGTAGTGATTAATTAAGGATGCAAAGGAGCATTATTAGCAATAGCGGAACGGGAGGAGGAGGAGGAGTGCATCAAGCTTGTGCTTCATGCAAGCATCAAAGGAAGAAGTGCAATGAGGATTGTGTATTGGCTCCATATTTTCCTGCCGATCGGAACCGGGAATTCAAAGCTGTCCATAAAGTTTTTGGGGTTAGTAACGTTATGAAATTGGTGCGTAGTGCCAGGGAAGAAGATCGGAAATCGGTGGCGGATTCACTTGTTTGGGAGGCACTTTGTAGGCAAAATGACCCTATTTTAGGTTCATTAGGTGAGTATAAAAGGGTACAAGAGGAGCTCAATTTGTTCAAAAATTCTGCCAATGCCCAGGCCCAAGCCCACCAAAACCAGAACCAGTTGGTGCAGAATGGGATGATTGCGTGGAATGTTCCAAATGGGATCATGAATACGAAATCATCAAATGGCATAATTGGGAATATTGCAGGAGGAGAATTGTTGAGTAATAATAGCATGGTACTAAACTATAATCATGAGAATGGGAATAGGAATATTATAGATCCAATTCCATATACTTGTCCGTTGCGTTACGTGCAAGATGTTGTGGTGGCAGAGAAAATGATAAAGCACGATAAGGAAAATGTGGGTACCCGTCTTGTTTCGTTCCACCAGCAGCAGCAGCAGCAGCAGCAGCAACATCATGTAGTCGGTGGATTCAATCAGCAACAATTGTACATTCCAGGTAAATATACATATGTGCGTGCGCGTGTTTTCATGTGGCTTTAATTTAATTTCATTCATCTCCTGTTTTGAAGGTCAATTTGGTCCGATAAATGGCAAGACAATGGATGGGTGGGGAGATGAGCCAAATTAAGGACATATCCACTTTTCTTTTCTTTTCTTTTGTTTTTGTTGCAATACCTTACTATTTCTCTTCATTTATTATATTGTATAGGAGAAGAAGATCCAATTTACTCAAATGTTGAAACTGATTATTCATTTTGGTTGTAATGCAATATTGAATCTCTGATTGTATTTGCTGCTACTGAGCCTTATTACCCATAGCCTGCAAATGCAATGATTATTGCCCAACACAGATCAACTTTGAGGAAATATTAGAGTAATGAACTGAATTATCCGTTTGGATGATTATCTCAATCGAATTATCGTGGACATTTAAACTGAATTTCTTTGGATTAGTTTTGTTGTGAATTTCAAATATAGAAACTTAAAACTTTAGCCCTAATTGCACCCAAACCTTCGAAAAGAAACTAATAATAGGACCTTCAAATGGCATCTGATATGATGATGCATATACATCTGTTTTTGGTTCATTGATGCATTTTTGAAATGGGAAAAATATACTTAGTAATATTAATTTAATAATATTAATAATTTCACTTGCAATTTATACTTAGTACTAAAGTTCTGGACAAGAACATGAAGAAATCAAGAGGAACAGTACTACTGGTTAATGGCACACCCTGGCATGGAGAACAAGTCCATCCTCTTCACTCTTTCCCACCATTTTTGGATCCTCACTTTCCCTCCACCATTACTGTTTTCTTCACAATTACTATCCCCTTTTCTTGATCTCCTCATCTTCTCCACTTGAAAGCAGCCCACCAATGCCACATGGCAGTGACCACCACCACTTCTGTTCTTGTTCTTTTTGTTTTCTGGTTCTTGTTCTTGTTGCTGCTGCTGATCTTTCTTCATCAGCAGCTGTTGGTAATAGAACTCCTTATTCCTCTCCTCTAACCCATAAATCTGACCTTGAAGATCCTCAATTTTTCTTGTCAGCATATAAACCCTATGATCCTCCCTCATCTTCAACACACACCTACTAAGCTCACCTGCTTTCCTCCTCAAAAACATTGCCTCTGCTGACAGATCTCCACTCTCTTCAACCAAAGTTTCCACTTTGTATTCCAATCTTGCATTCTCATTCAACAACACCATCCTCTCTGACTCCAAAACCTCAAGCAGCTTCTTCAGCAACTCAATCTTCCTTAAAGATTCATCACCCACCTGCTCCATCTCACTCATTTGCTCCTCTAATATCTCCTTCTCCACATTCTTCATCACCAGCTCGGCTACCACTATTTCTACTACCCCATCAACAACCCCCCCAGTTGTGTTGTTGTTCTGTTGATTGGGAGTTAGCTGCTGATAAGACAGAGTGCTCTCTGCATCTGAGTCAACTTGGGTGCATGTGCAATCTCCAAATTCTGAGTCTTGTTGCTCAAATTGGCAGTTTTGATCAGTAGACAAGGCCAATTTGAGAGGTGGGTGTCTTCCAGAATTGCTGCTTTCCATTCTGCGGCACCGTTCCAGCAGAGTGGTGTAGTCATTGTAGAGATCTTGAAGCAGAGAAAGAAGCAGAGGACGTTTCTGGTAGTACCACTCTGCTCTTTCTGCAAAACTGTCACCACTCCTTTCTTCCTCAGTTATGCATTTCAGCAACTCCTTCATCCTCTTTTCAACCTCTGCTTTCTCCATAGATAAAACCCAAAAGAGATGAAAGCTTAAGTTAGAAAACTAAGTATTAGAAACAGAGAAGAAACAGGGGATATTACTATATTCTAAAGGTATGAACATCTTACCCATTTGGAGCCAGGTAAAGTTGAAACGTCTTTGCAGGTTTTATGGATGAGTTGCTTTCTTGGCTTAGGATTCTTTATTTTGAACAGGAACTTTTTCAGCATACGTTACATCCATTTATATGATAAACAAGCAACGACCCTTTTGAGTATATGAGTCTTTTACAAGCTACAGAATGGATTCCTGACACACAAAAATTGAACTTTTGGATAGCAAACAGACAAAAAAGGGTCACAGTTTAGAGAACGAAAGGGACAACAAGCAGACGATTTGTTTAAAATTTGAAACTGAAGGAGGGAGAGAGAGGGGAAGGAGAAGATGGGAAAGGTTGTCCAGGAGGAGGATTTGAATGTTTGAATTTGATTCTGTTTTAGGGTTTTAGGCCATCCATGTGTTGTTGGACATTTGGGATGTAAGGTCACAATCAAGTATGCCCCAGTTGCAAATTGGCATTCTTTTTTTCTTTTAATTTTAATGATCTCAAAATTAAAATTAGCGATATAATGTTTTTTATTCTTTAAATTCAAATTTAAAATTTATGTGTAAAATGAAAAAGAAAAAAAAGTACATGGAAGCAGATTTCAATCAATCAATGCAACAAGAGGGGGAGAGTTGCACGCAAACCAAGGATAGTCAGGACTCAGGAGGGTAGGGAATAAAAAGTGGTAAGTTTTAATTGTGAAAAGAAGACGTAAGAAAAGGGGTCTGTCGGAAGAAGATCATATGGACACTGCAACAATGCAACGAAGAAAGGGGGCGTTGGATAGGGGTGAGCTCGGATCGAAGGATCCGACCGATCCGATCCGATCTGATCCGATTCGAACTCACCCATCCGATCCGATCCGTGCCAGGTTCGGATTCGGTTCGGAGGAGGGTGTCGGAATCCGATCAGTTTCGGATTTCGACGGTTGGATTATCGGAATCCGTCGGATTCCGATAATCTAAATGATTTAATGATACCCCTACACCCAACCCAACCCTAATTCATTTCAGTTTACCCTACCCAACCCGCAAACGCAGCGCAGTCGCTCGCTCCGCTGTCCCCAACCCTTGTGCCTCTGTCACCGTTGCCGTCTGTCACCGTTGCCGTCCGTTCCCTCCCAAAATTGTCAACATCCCAGCTACTCCTCCATCCCTTCACTGTTCGTTGCTGCCATGGTGCCACCCTCCCAAATCCCGATTCGCTCCTCCATCCCGAACTCCACGTCACCGTCGCTCCATCCCAGCCGCTGAGCCGCTTCATCCCGTTCTCGTCAGTTGTCGCAGCTTCAAAATCAAAATGGTAAGATTCTAAATCCCTAATTCCTAAATCCATAATTTCTAATTCCTAAGGCTAAATCCCTAATTTCTAAATCCCTAATTCCTAAATCCCTAATTTCTAATTTTCTAATTCCTAACTAGGACGAAGGCAATTCAAGCATGCCACCGCCACCACCACCACCACCACCATGTCAACAACCACCAGCTTCTCAAGCTCCATCATCACAGCCACAACCACAGTCACTGGAGGCACAGCAACAGCATGAGCAAGTGCAACAACAACCAGCAGAAGAATCATTAGAAGCTGAGTCTATGGCCTCAAAAAGGGAAAGCACTGGTGGAAGATCAATCGTATGGAAGCACTTTGCGAAGTTCACCAGGGACAACGAGAAATGGAGTAGGTGCAAGCATTGTCAATTTGAGACCAGAGCAGACCCTAAAAAATAAGGTACTGGTCCTATGTTACAGCACATACGCAAATCTGTTTGCATTCCTTGTGATGTTGATGATGAGCAATCTCGTTTATCTAATGCAAACACTGAAAATGATGAAACCCAGCTAGGTGTTTGGAAGTTTGATCAAGTTGCCACTAGAAAAGCTCTATTTAGAATGATTGTAATAGATGAGCTTGCTTTTTCGTTTGTTGATGGTAAGGGATTTAGGCAATTTATGGAGGTTGCCCAGCCTAGGTTTCATATAAATTCTCGTTGGACAGTTTCTAGGGATATTTTTGAGAAATATGTTGAGCAAAAAACCCTTTTGAAAGCGACTTTTAAGAATTCTTGTGACCGAGTTTGTTTGACCACTGATGTGTTGTCGAAGCACATACAAAAACAATAATAAAAACCTGCTATCAAATGCACAATAAATTGTATACAGTGGAAGCAGGGTCGAACACAGGGACTAAGGGTAGACGCCGACTTTCGTGTGTGACTAGGGCAAACAAATCGAAACAGTAACAAAGGGGGGTT
The DNA here is from genome assembly GCA_963691705.1 of Viola odorata. Classification (NCBI taxonomy): domain Eukaryota; kingdom Viridiplantae; phylum Streptophyta; class Magnoliopsida; order Malpighiales; family Violaceae; genus Viola; species Viola odorata. Next base: position 3,359,400 of record OY829539.1, read on the forward strand.
TTGAGAGTGTTGATTAATCTAATTATAAACTAAGAAAGTAATAACAGACAGTAATAAAATAAGTAAGAAATCAATAGAGAAAGGGTCCTCGGTAGGAATCTATCTTCAGTTGCATTTATGGTTGGCCGATCATCGGTGTAAGGATCTTCTACCCCTGGCTGGTAGACGCGCTATAGGGACCAGGTACGCTTAGGTCCCCTGCTTACCTTCGTAATAAAAGCTACCCCAATGTACGCTTATGGGATAACCTTGACAGTTCGCCGTCCTCCAAGGTACGCTTATGGAGACAATACTCGGATGCCCATGAAGAGGCGGTAAGACACGTCTAGGGCGAGACACTCAGTACGCTCGAGGCACTACCATAATTACTCGTTTAACCCAACTGGGGGATACCAGGTTTCCAGTCAGGACCAGTATGGTTGTCTACTTTACCCTGCAGCTTCGCGTTAGTTATAACAACAGAGATGACTTTAATCGGCTAGGTCTAGCAGCTAGTTGGCCAGACTAGAAACAGCCCTAGTAGATTTGACAAGAATTCGTTAAACAAATAAATACAAACCAGTGGTATATTAATATCAATTCGACCTCATGGCTTTCCTAAGCAACCTTTGATGATTCCTACCAAGAATAAGAAAACTAGCCGCTCATATTAAAAGTAAAAACAAACAAATAAATAAATTCCATAAATAAAATAGAAGAGAAGATGAAGAAGAAGAGGAGGGGGGGAAGAGAAGAAGAGGCGAAAGAGAGAGCCCTCCTCTCAAACCCTAATTACTAAAAGTATTTATAAAATTATTACAAATAAAACTCCTAATCCGATTGGAATTTAACTCCCTATAGGACTTCTACTGCGATTGGGACTTCTGGAGCATTAATTGAGCAGATCTGATATTTTCCTTTAATGTGCTTGTTTCCTTTTCTTGCTAGGACACTACTGCCTTCCGCGAACGTCCAGCTGCTCGGCCTAGCTGCTCAAATACTTCCAGAAAATGATAGAAAGTGCTTCTTTTTGTAGTTTCCTCTTAATTAGCCCAGATCTGTAAAAAGTGAATAAACACAGCAACATAAGTAACATCATGGTCTAAAAAGGCATACAAAAAAGGAAAGAATTAAGGACATAAAACACTCTATCAAACATCCCCACACTACCCCGATGCTCGCCCTCGAGCATTAAAATCAGAAAGCATCACCTCATCAGGAACACACAGCCTCAATCCACAACACACAGAGTTACTTCCGCCACTACTTACGCCTCGACCAAGCAATACGCCACCCTCCAGCCTAGATGAACTCTGCACTACTCTAAAGGAATAACGAAACCAGAAGAGTAGCTTTCCTACATCAGCCTGCTGTAAGCAATCCTCACAAGATATGGTGTTTATCGCTCACGCTCAGAAACAGAGTTGGGTGTTTAACACTCATCAATGCGAATGATCATGCACAAAACTAAATTTGCAATAGCGACCCGAGTACAAAGAACACACGCATGGGCAATCATATGATCATAGAGACTTTGCGAGGGTAAAGCAAAAATAAGATATTGGAGAAGGGGGTTCAAAGTAGAGAGGAGAAAGGATAGAAGTTTCTTACCTGGATAAAGACAAGTTGGTGAGAAAGACCTCCTGCTAGCAGCGGCGCGGGCAAGACAGAGAATGCTGATGGAGAGTGGGGGTATCATCTGCGGAAAGTGTCGTCGGTCTTCTGATCCTTGAAGTGCTCTGCTCCATTTCTGATTTGTACTCCCTTTTGCTCAAACATTTTATATTTTCTTTTTTTCTTTTTTTTTTATTTTGATTTTTTTGAGCAAAAAGGGAGCATACATGATATTCTGACTTGTTGAACTGGAGCAGCAAAATTTCCTCCGTGTCTGAACTTGAATGAATGATTGCTGTTAACGGCTCGACCCAGCAGTTGGTTTCCATATTTCTCGCTGGAATGCTTTGATTTTCCTTTGAATATCTAGGCCGAGGCGTCTGAAATCCTCACACTAGAGCTTTTACTTCTCTTATGCGTTCTGTGATTGTTGCCGTATAACTGCTTTCAGCATCTCGATGTAGCAGTTAAACATTCATAGCTCAAATCTCTGCAACTTTTTTCTATTTTCAGCTTCTGATCCGCTCTCAGTGTCTCGATCTAGCAGCTCAATACCCCCACATCGAAGATGTTGATTTTCTCTATCCCACCTTACCACTGCCAGAGGCATCTCTCACCTGCTAAGAAGAAAGGGAATGGCTCAAGCAGTTAGAAGGGTAGTGAAAGAAAGGTATGAACAGTATGGGTAAGGAGATAAAAAGCAAGAAAAAAGATAACAAAGAAAAGTGCAAAGTCCCTAATCATATCATCGCATTCCCATGTCTAATCATGTCTATACCCTAGGGGTTTCATGCAAATTCGGCCAGTACACAAATCATACATCCACTCAGAAATAAAATGCGGCATGGAAGCTCAAACACTCACAGGGTAAGAAACATTGATTACAAGCAGCTAGGGCAAGACATAGTCATAAGAGCAAACAGGCAGTATGGTGTGCAAGTGGTTCTGGTGCAGTGGGTGAAGATTCTGTGTGAAGTGGGCCTACTCTGTGCATTCCATCAAAGGTAAGTTTAAAAACAGGAGTAGTGCAAGCTTAGCAAAAGGTTTATTTCCAGAAAACCAAAGTTCACAAAATCCTAAAAAATCAAAAAAATTGCCCAAAACAAACACACAAAGCAAACACATAAGTGTCCCTCCCCACACTTAAGTAACACATTGTCCTCAATGCGAAGAGGGAACTCAAACAAGGGCATACGAAAAGAAAATAATAATAAAGAGAAAGGAAGGAAGAAAGAAGGGAAGAAACGTGGGTTGCCTCCCACGAAGCGCCTCAGTTAACGTCTAGGCCTAGACGTTAGCTGCACTGATCAGTTCGGGTCAGGTGGGTCCACCATGGGGGGATGGAAACCCTCGTGGAACAGCTCCAATCTGTGGTCATGCACGTGAAAAATAATGCATGTGTCCATACTCTGAATAGCAACTACACCAGGATCATACACCTGTGTGACAAGGTAATGGCCGGTCCACCAAGACTGCGATTTGCTGGAAAAGAGCCTAAGACGAGAATTGTAAAGTATAACTTTCTGTCCAGTTTCAAAGGTCTTAGGATAGAGCAACTTATCGTGATGAGCTACTGTGTTGACCGTGTCATTGGCAGTCCACAAAGCTAGGTGAGCATTGGGCGTCTTGCCTTTGCTGGTCACGGCAGTGGTGGCAGCAGTAGGGGCAGGGGCCATTGTGGCGATGGGTGCAGTCGTGGTGACGATTGGAGTTACTGTCATGGTGTCAGGGACAGCGGGAGTGGGTACGAAGGGTATTGGAGCTGATTGTGGAATGCAAAGGGTTGGGGCAAGCTACTTGACGTCGATGTCCGTCCACCCAAGGGCCTCGCGGTATCCTTTGAGTGTGGACACCAGTTCGCGCTCCGCAGCAGGATCGAGCTCGCTAGAGATGATCACCGGGAATGTATCATGCTCGCCAAGGTAGGCGTACTTGAGGTGTGAGGGCAAGCTGTTCAACTCTGACATTGGGTCCTGCAAAAGAGATGGTGGAAGCTTAGTGAGATCAACGGGAAGAGGAGAAATAATAGAAGGAGGAGGGATGACAGAATGCTCTTCCAAATCAGTGACGACTTCATGCAACTCTAAGGGAGTCGCAAGCGTCAAGGCCAAGGGGTCCAGCGCTGCGGGTGGGATACTCCTGTCTAAGGCAAGCTGCAAAGAATCATCAGTAGCAAGTTCAGAAACATTAGTAGCAACAGGGGCAACAATATTAACAAAGTTTACGCTAGAAAAATCAGTGGGATGTCTCATATTGTCAGCCATATTGAACTTGACAGTTTCGCCGTCAAATTCAATAGTGATGGAGGCATCGTGGACATCAATATTTGCTCTTGCGGTCCGGAGAAAGGGTCGTCCAAGCAGCATATCGGAGGCCTTGGTAGAATGCCCACCCTCCGTGTCAATCACGTAGAAGTCGGCTGGGTAGATGAAACCTCCAACTTGGACCAAGACATCTTCAATAACCCCCTCTAGCTGGATGACAGATCTGTCCACTAGCTGGATCGTGGTCTTGGTGGGGCAGAGAGGTCCAAGGTCAAGACTGTTGTATATCGTCAAGGGCAAGACGTTGATACCTGCACCAGAATCACACAAAGCTCTACCAATGTCAGTAGTACCGATTTTACATGGAAGGGAGAACATACCTTTGTCCTTGCACTTGGGTGGAAGCTTTCGTTGGATCGTGGCTGAGGCGTTCCCACCTATGCTAATTTGTTTCACACCTATCATGTTACATTTGTTAGCACACTAATTTTTCAAAAATTTAGCATAGCGAGGAATGTTTTTAATAGCCTGCAGCAGAGGAATATTGACTTGGACTTTTCTAAACATGTCAAAAATTTCACGATCCTCCCCATCTTTTTTAAACTTGATCAATCGTTGAGGAAATGGAGGCTCAAGCACTTTCAAGATGAAATCATCACTAAATTCTGGGTTTTCCTCAATCTCTCGTGGGGAGCCGTGTCTTCTAGCATGGTAGACACGCTTCTCCTTCGTTACGTCCACCTTTGCTTCTTTTGGTTCGGGCACGGGTTCAGGTAGCTCAGCGTCTAGGGCAGGCAGATCGCGGGATGGTATTTCTATACCACTTCGAAGTGTCATGGCACAGACAGTATGCAGCGGGTTGAGTTTTGGTTGAGGTGGCAGGCATCTTTGGTTCTGTATCTCCTTCATCTCTGCAGATAAGACATCCAATTGTTTGTTCATCTCAACAACAAGATATCGTAAACTAGGCTCCTCATCATCTGGGGGAGGGGGTCCCATCTGCCCTTGTGGAGCTTGGTATTGGTGCTGCTGATTGGGGTACACGTACTGCTGCGGTGACTGGCTAGGGTACTGCTCCTGGTTTGGATACTGGTACTGCTGCGGTGACCGACTAGGCCAAGCCGGTTGCGGATCGTACCAACTTTGGTTAGGATGATGCTGTCCTTGGTCATAATTGTTAGTAATAGGATCAAACTGCCAGGGAGCTCCGTTATAATTACCGACCGCATTAACTTGGAATTCATATGGGTATGCGTTAGTCGGATGGTTGGTAAAGTTGTGAAATCCGTGTGTCTTGCCCTGGACAGGTTGTCTTGAGGCTAAAACTTGAATCATACCAGTGAGGGTGGCGAGCTGTCGTTCTATAGAAGCAGCACAAATATCTTCGGTGTTGGCCATGTTGGGGAATTTGGGGGGTGGTGAGGATGTTTTCAGCGTCTAGGTCTGGACGCAGAAGCGAGTTGGAATTGTAGGATCTGGTCTAGATGTCCTGCTCACACAAACAAAAGAAAGAAATCAGTACCGTTAGTCCCCGGCAACGGCGCCATTTTGATGTGTTGTCGAAGCACATACAAAAACAATAATAAAAACCTGCTATCAAATGCACAATAAATTGTATACAGTGGAAGCAGGGTCGAACACAAGGACTAAGGGTACACGCCGACTTTCGTGTGTGACTAGGGCAAACAGATCGAAACAGTAAAAAAGGGGGGTTTTGAGAGTGTTGATTAATCTAATTATAAACTAAGAAAGTAATAACAGACAGTAATAAAATAAGTAAGAAATCAATAGAGAAAGGGTCCTCGGTAGGAATCTATCTTCAGTTACATTTATGGTTGGCCGATCATCGGTGCAAGGATCTTCTACCCCTGGCTGGTAGACGCGCTATAGGGACCAGGTACGCTTAGGTCCCCTGCTTACCTTCGTAATAAAAGCTACCCCAAGGTATGCTTATGGGATAACCTTGACAGTCCGTCGTCCTCCAAGGTACGCTTATGGAGACAATACTCGGATGCCCATGAAGAGGAGGTAAGACACGTCTAGGGCGAGACACTCAGTACGCTCGAGGCACTACCATAATTACTCGTTTAACCCAACTGGGGGATACCAGGTTTCCAGTCAGGACCAGTATGGTTGTCTACTTTACCCTGCAGCTTCGCGTTAGTTATAACAACAGAGATGACTTTAATCGGCTAGGTCTAGCAGCTAGTTGGCCAGACTAGAAACAGCCCTAGTAGATTTGACAAGAATTCGTTAAACAAATAAATACAAACCAGTGGTATATTAATATCAATTTGACCTCATGGCTTTCCTAAGCAACCTTTGATGATTCCTACATAAAACACTCTATCAACCACAGACACATGGACATCGGTCCAAAGAAACAACTACATGTGCCTCACGGCTCATTTTATTAATAGGGATTGGAAACTGCACAAAAGAATTATCAATTTTTGTCCTATTTCTAGTCATAAGGGTGAGGGGATTGCTAAGATGATTGAGCGGTGTTTGAAGGATTGGGGAATAGAAAGGGTTTTAACAATCACCGTAGATAATGCATCTAGTAATGATGTAGCTATTTCACACTTGAAGAGGAAGTTTAATGCCAAAAACAATACCATTTCCAACTCAAAATACCTTCACATGAGATGCGTTGCTCATATAGTCAATCTTATTGTTATGGATGGTGTGAAAGAGTTAGGATTGTCCGTCTCAAGAATTAGATCAGCGGTTAGGTATGTGAGAAACTCCTCGGCAAGGCTTGCAAACTTTAAAGAGTGTGCTGAAATTGAGGGAATTACATGTACGCTCAAGTTAGTTACTGATGTGTCGACTAGGTGGAATTCCACATATGTTATGCTAGAAGTTGCCCAAAATTATGAGAAAGCATTTGATAAGTTTGAGGAAGTGGATTCTTTTTATAAATCTGATCTTGATGCGGATGATGGAGTGCCTACTTATATTGATTGGATCAATGCTAGGAAATTGGTTAAGTTTTTGCGTAGGTTTTATGAACTTACTTTGAGTGTGTCTGGATCACTATATGTAACATCGAATACATACTTTAGGGAGATTTCCACAATTTCTGTAATTTTGACTGAAATGTTGGAAAGTGGTGATCTTGAGTTGATAAGAATGTCAATTAGTATGAAGGCAAAATATGACAAGTATTGGGTAAACATGAATGGGCATAACATGCTAACATATATGGCTGTTATTCTTGATCCTCGTCGTAAATTTGATTATGTTAAGTTTGCTTTAAGCATTGTGCATGATGAGCAAACTGCTTTGGAAATGAGTGAAAAGGTGAAAGAAGTATTTGATGATCTTTTTTAGGAGTACAAAGCGTTGAGAGAAGGGGCTGCCTTGGTTGATAGACAAAGGAAAACAAGTTCTGCTACTTCATGTTCTTCTTTATCTTCTTCAAGTGCATCTTTTGGTATGGTTAATGATGCTAATGCTGCTGCACCTGCATCTACATTACTCGACAACATGTTTAAAATACATCAATTGGACTTAGGATGTTGGGATAACAAAACATAAGTAGAAAAATATCTTAGTGAGGGGACTGTGGCATGTGAATCAAGTGATAAGGGTTTTGTCGCGCCTCGGAAATTTAAAAAAAATTCGCGAGTGTGCAACAAAATTTGAGACCTTACAATGCTCGGCGTAAAAGGGACGCCTAGCAGCATGCAATAAAGTCGCCACCCTAATTTGGTTGCTAGGCTTAGGGAACCCTAATCGTCATGGCATAGGAAATATAATAAGTAAAAAAACTAAAGGCACAAAAAAAAGGGTCTGGACCCCAGACAAAGGTTCGGGGTCGTATTATGGTCTCGGGAAGGTGTTAGGCACCCGAGACACATCCGAAAACGGTTACCGGTTGATGAGAGAGGTGTTTAAAAAGGTGTTTGAGAAATGCGTTTTGAAAAAGGGGGCCCTCAGAGGAATAGTCACTTTAGTCTTTATTATGATCGTGATGGGACTGAATTTTCCGTAAGACTGAATGAGCGCCCCCTTTTTTCATCATCGGGTCATGCATGATTAACTTAATTACTACGTGATCCTAACATGGATGGCTAACAGAGTACCAATTTAAATGATTGATTTTAAAGTGAAAAACTGAGGTGGGATCGAAAGTCCCCATGTACATGCAGTCAATACAAGCGAGAATTTAAAATCATATGAACATGGCATTTTAAGCAACTCTTTAAACACGTTGTTCATGTGGGTTGATTTTAATTCTAGCAGTTCTATATATCATGCATGCAGTTGATATTTGCGAAAAACATCGAATAAATAAAAAGGACTTGTGAGGCGTACTTTCGAGCGAAGCTTGAAATTAACCTACAAACGAGAGTGTTAGTGATAGCTTGAGAAATAACTGAGCAATGAAAATTTTAAATGACAATTGATTGTACGCGTAAAATGATGGATTGTACGCATACGAGAATTAAATGCTGAGCTTGATGAGTGCATGAAAATAAATGGCGACAATTGATTGCATGCGAGAAATGATGAATTTTACGCATACGAAAATGAGATACTGAGTTGATTGCGTGCGAAAAATGATTGATTTTAAGCACACGAGAATTTAAAGGCTGTGTTGATTGCATGCGAAAAATGATTGATTTTACGCATACGAGAATTTAAATGCTAGGTTGATTGCATGCGAAAAATGATTGATTTTACGCATACGAGAATTTAAATGCTGGGTTGATTGCATGCGAAAAATGATGGATTTTACGCATACGAGAATTTAAATGCTGGATTGATTGTATGCGAAAAATGATGGATTTTACGCATACGAAAATGAAATGCTGTTTTGATAAGTGCAGAAAAATTAAATGCTATTGGCGATTTACAGGGAAGAAAAAAAGTTTAATGATTTGCAGAAAATAAAACAGGTTGATAATGCAGGGAATAAACAGTTGGATATTTGGGGAAAATAAACAGTTGATATTGCGACCGACCATGTAGGCGGTACTGAATTTAAATTGCTGAAAGTAAATTGCTGAAATTTAAAGTGCGGGAAAGTAAAGTGCGGAAAAGTAAACAGTTGATAATTTGCGGAAGGATTTCCAGCAGTTTTGCGAAAAATTAAAGCAGTTGATATTGCAGAAAATAAACAGTTGATATTGCGACCGACCATGTAGGCGGTATTGAATTTAAATTGCTGAAAGTAAATTGCTGAAATTTAAAGTGCAGAAAAGTAAACAGTTGATAATTTGCGGAAGGATTTCCAGCAGTGTGCGAAAAATTAAAGCAGTTGAATGTTTACGAAAATTAAAATGCGACCGACCATGTAGGCGGTATTGAATTTAAATTGCTGAAAGTAAATTGCTGGAATTTAAAGTGCAGAAAATTAAACAGTTGATAAGTGCGACCGACCATGTAGGCGGTATTGAATTTAAATTGCCGAAAGTAAATTGCGGAAAATTAAACAGTTGATAAGTGCGACCGACCATGTAGGCGGTATTGAATTTAAATTGCCGAAAGTAAATTGCAGAAAATTAAAGTGCGGAAAATTAAACAGTTGATATTTACAGAAAATAAACAGTTGATATTACAGAAAATTAAAAGTGTTAGTACGACAAATAATCATACAAAGCATACGAGTATTTTACGAAAAAACGTGATCCGAAGTTTTGAAAACAATTGAAAATGGGCTGGGCCCAATTGAAGAATGAAAAGAAGTGAAAAATGGGCCAGGAATAGCGCCTGGCCCATGAGAATTTAAAAGGGAATGGGCCAAGCCCATTCCCGCGTGAACAGTGCCGTTGGCCTGGCACTGTTCATTCGTCACCTTTCTTGGTCGCCGGCGTACTGCCGGCGGCAAGGCTCCGGCCACAAGTGGCCGATTTAAAAATCGTTCGTACCGAAATGTTCGTCTCTTCGAGGACTTCCCGACTATACCAACCCCGATTTTTAGTTTGACTCGTACAAAATTTAATTTCGAAAAAACGACAAAACTGTTAATTATCGAAAACTAATTAATTTGAGCGATCTAACCAACGATTTTTAAAATTGAAGGAGTGTATTTAATCTACGTTATGCATATGAATTAATGACATAAAAGAAAACAATTAACTTGCTCAAACAAGAGCCAAACGAAATTAAACAAGAAAGTGGCTAAAAAAACCGAGAAATGCTAGAGAGAGAAACTCACTCTCAAACTTTGAACTTTGACGATCTTCGCTCAATATGAGCAACTGATCAGAGGGAGGGAAGAAAGCAAGGTTTCTTGCTGTTTTTTTGGTGCCCCGAATGCGTTGGAGGAGGGGGCTATTTATAGCCGAAGATCGCGTGAGGAGGAGGTGCGGGTGCTGCGCGTGGAGGCCGTGATGACGTCGCTGTGATGACGTCGGGTCTACGGCTGCGTGAGGTGGCGGAGCTAGGGTGATAGCGGTGATGATGGCGGAGGAACAGGAGGCTATGGACGCGACGGGAGCAGGTGGCTCGGGCGTGGGCTGCTTCGCTGCACTCCCTTGGCACTGTGCATGTGCATTATGCACATTAAATCAAGGGCCATTGATCTGGTTGACTTTCCTTGGTTGACCAGATCAATGGCCATGATCAAATGGCATTTTATCTGATTAAAATGGCCTCGAGCCGGTTCCCGCGACCAAACGTTCTGAATTTTCGAGCCGAAGGTACCGTCGCATAGAGAAAAATACGACGGGTTTAACCGTCTACAGCGAAGGATGAAAATTCCTCGTTTAACGTGTTTATTTTCGCGTTCAAAAATGTGAAACGTTTGAACGGAAAAATAATAACGTTACGCCGAAAATTACGCGAATCGCTGTAGACCGTTGCGACCAGAAAAAAATCTAGCAACTAGTTGATGGAAAACATTTTAAAGTCAAGCTATTGTCCGAGTGGACTTACTCGGGTCCAATAAAAGCTCGAATAAAAATAATAATAAAATAATAAAAATACTAAAAAATGTGCTAAAATATAAAAAATCCTAAAATTCGTGTGATGACCTAAAACGAAGAAAAAGTTAGCAAACGACTGCCTGATAATTAAAAATGTAATTTTTAAGGCTAAAAATATTAATGATAATAATAATGAAAATACATGCCGAAAAATTAAAAATGCGATTTCGAAAGCTGACGATGCTAACGATGATGCTAAAATGCCACGAAACACCTAAGAATGCTAGCGACATTAAATCAACTGAAAATGACTGTAAATTAACTGAATAACAGAAATGCTAAAATTAAATAAAAATGGCGTCAAAATTCGGGTATCAACAGTTGCCCCCTCTTTACTGTCTTATCGAAGTATTTGATAAGCAGTAAAGACAGTTGCCCCTAGATATCCGAATTTTGGCGACACGGCAGGTCTTACCTCAAACTTACAGTGATGAGGTCTCTCTGGGAGGAGGAGATTGATTGATGCTGTTACTGGGGATACCAGGTGCTTGCTTAACGTCACTCTGGGAGGAGATAGGTTGTTGATCCTGCAAAGACGTAAACTTAGATCTGCTCGGGTATTGAGAGGCACATAAGTTGCAGGGAATGTAAATGACAACTACTCTACCGGGGATGGAAAGTAATTTTACGAAAATGTAAACGGCAGCCCCACTGGGGGGGATGATCACTTGACATGTGACTGATGTTGCTTCGGAAGATAGTGCGCGATTCGCAGAAGTATGAATGATTTGTCCTAATGATGTCACTCTAGGAGGAGGAAAATAATTATGCAGAAATGTAGAATTGTATGAATGATGTTGCTCTGGGAGGGGAAGAAATGCTAAGGTTGAAAAAGGTAGAACTACGCTATGCTATCACTCTGGGAGGAGAAGAAATGCTACGCGGGAAACTAAATGCTGTCACTCTGGGAGGAGGAGAAATGCTACGCTGGAAACTAAATGCTGTCACTCTGGGAGGAGCAGAAATGCTAACGCTGAAACTAAATGCTGTCACTCTGGGAGGAGAAGAAATGCTAATGCTGAAACTAAATGCTGTCACTCTGGGAGGAGAAGAAATGCTAATGCTGAAACTAAATGCTGTCACTCTGGGAGGAGAAGAAATGCTACGCTGAAAACTAAATGCTGTCAATTCCCGTAAGAGAAAGCGCGAGATGCGGAAATTAAACTAAGGTCGCTCTGGGAGGAGAAGAATGCTAAGTGTTGTCGCTCTGGGAGGAGAAGAATGCTAAGGCAGAAAATTTAAACAACGCCGATTCTCGTAGGAGAAGGCGCGAGATGCGGAAATTAAACTAAAGTCGCTCTGGGAGGAGAAGAATGCTAAGTGTTGTCGCTCTGGGAGGAGAAGAATGCTAAGTGCTGTCGCTCTGGGAGGAGAAGAATGCTAAATGTTGTCGCTCTGGGAGGAGGAGAATGCTAAATGCTGTCGCTCTGGGAGGAGGAGAATGCTAAATGCTGTCGCTCTGGGAGGAGGAGAATGCTAAATGTTGTCGCTCTGGGAGGAGGAGAATGCTAAATGCTGTCGCTCTGGGAGGAGAAGAATGCTAAATGCTGTCGCTCTGGGAGGAGGAGATGCTAATGCTAAAGACTAAACTATGATGTCACTCTGGGAGGAGAAGAAAGCTATCGCCAGCGGCCTTGATACGAACCTAGAATGTGTCTGCGTCCTACTCAGGAGGTAACGACCCCAAGGACAAGACTTTCCCACGATTTGCAGCCGTAAGCAGTCCTCACCTGATAATAGTGTTTGCACTCACGCTCTGAAACAAGGCTAAGTGTTTTACACTCATAAAGATGCAACTAACATGATACATAATTTACAGTTCGCAATGTCAATCCGAGTGAATAGACTTCAAATGAAGATGCACGTGCATGGGCATTCTAATAATCGATGGGACTTTTACGGAAAAGAATGAAAGGACATGAAACGTCCGGAAATGAGTTTGTTTTGAAAAAGGTTGCTTTGCTGGAAGGTTTTTGATGACTGATGTTTTGCTGATGAGGGCGAGGTACGTGAGCCTTTTCGCTTTTCGCTGAGGATGCTTGCTTGACAGAGTGCGTGAGCTCTGGGATCCTTACTGGGGGGTGCTTTTTGTTCGGCCTGGGGCCCTTTTCTTGAGTCCTCATTGGGGAGTGTCGTCGCTGTTCTTTTTGCGACTCACTACTTGAGTTGGCGTGGGGCCCCTTTCTTCTCGGGTCTTTACTAGTGATGCTTGCTTTGAGGTTTCTTGAGTTGGCGTTGGGCCTCTTTTGCTTGACTTTACTAGGGAAGGATGTTTTGAGATTTCTCGAGTTGGCCTTGGGCTTTTCTACTCGAGTTCACTGGGGAAAGTTGTCTTCGAGATTTTCTCGAATTGAGTTGTCCCCGGGCTATGCTTGCTTTGGCTCTTCGATTGTTTGTAGTCTTCGAATGTCTCTGAGCATTTCTCTCTTCTTCTTCTTTTTTCTTTTTCTCTCTTTTTATTCTTTCTTTTCTTTTTTCTTTTCTTTTCCTCTCTTTTCTTTTTCTTTTTTTTTTTTTTTTCTTTTTTTTTTTTTTTCTTTCTTCTCTTTTTGATTTGATTTGAAATGTAACAGTGCAGAGAAAGCACAACCTTTGTCTTGATCCCTTCCCCTTTTGTCTAGAGGCCTCGGCCTTTGTCGTTGCTGCCTCTTCGGTGATAGTCCTTAGCGATCTCCTGGTGACTTTTTCCGTCTCCTTCATCGTGAACTTGAACTTGGCGTGCTTTTACTTCCGGCTGGAAATTTTAGCTGAAACTGCCCTTTGGCTTCCGGGGTGTGAGTGATATGGACGGTTTGGGGAGTGATGACATATATGGTGGAAAGAGGGAAAGATGAAAAAAGTGGAGAAAATCGTAAAAGTCCCATGTCACGTTATAGCTATCCCATGTCTAATGGCGCATGTACCCTGGATATTATGCGAACTCAACTAGTACCTAGTCAGGCTCTTACACTCATGAAGGATAAGGTGCGATGGCTCAAAGATGCTTACCGGGATTTGTTTGTGACTGCTTACGTCGGAGCGAACCGTGAATATAAGAGCAAACAGGTAATATCATGCATGGCACGTAATTTGGATAGATGCTGGAGTTATCAGAGGGATTAAATATTCCTATCCTATGCTATGCATGAAAATGCTTATGAAAGTAGTATGCTTTTGTTTGAGCCGGGCTAAAGAGGGATTTTTGATTGATTTTTGATTTTTGATTGATTGATGATTTGATTGCCGGATGGTTTGATGGCCAGATGTTTGATTGCTAGATGGTTTGATGGCCAGATGTTTGATTGCTGGATGTTGGATGGCCAGATGTTTGATTGCTAGATGTTTTGATTGCTAGACGTTTGATTGCTAGAATGTGGGGGACGACTTATTTGCAACGTTCTAACGAGGACCTAAGGTTGCCCCCCAGTGGGCTAGACGACCGTACTCGACTTAAAGCTAATCAAAGCGAGCAAGAATAAAAACAAATTTAAATAAAGGGAAAAGAAAGAGGGACTCCCCTGAACCGCGCAGCGGGGCTGCGCGGGCGTCTTCCACAAGCTCCCTGCGGATGACAGCGAGATGCTTCCCGTCCCTGTGAGATGCAGAGGGGAAAACGGAAAGGGAAATTAATTTGAAAACAAAAATGAGATAAGTTCAGGGATTCTCCCTTCCTTTAACTCGACTTTTCGAGGGTTCCCATGACGTGGTCCTAATCCTGGGACGCCTTGCTTTGATTGGTTTCTTTTTAGCTATTTTGCGGGTACTGCCGATCCGAGCCGTAGCGAGGACGAGATCTGCATTCGGTTCAGTTGCTTGCCGGTCCTGCTGGACCTTCGCTGATTGGCTTCGTGGTTGCTCGGGGATAGAGGGGATAACCCTCTGTCCCCGTGATGTGCAGCGGGGCTGCAAGGGTGTATGCTTACCGTTCTTCTGCAGGCAACGAATTGGGGGCGACCTAGTTCCTGAAAAAGACAAGGCGATGACAAATGAGGAGTAAATGCAAGGCAATGTTTAGCAAAAGTAGTGTGATTTGATGAGTGTTAAGCTCTCCCTTTTAGATGGGCTATCCGTGAGTCATCGCGGTGTGACTTGCATCGGATGGGCTTTGGGATTTTGGTCCAACGTTTAGTCCTTTGAGACCGATTATTTGCGATGCCGGCTGCGCCGGTAGCACTGCGAGGAAAAGAAATCTCGCTTTAGATGGTGATGGTTTGTCTTAAAATCTTTCCTGATTCGCTCTTGAAGGTGGCCTGCTACGGCAATTCAACAGCTCCTACGAGCGGAACTCTCTGGTTCTATCGTGATGACGAGCTGAGGCGTGAGACCTTACGTCCCTGCAAAACTGAAGAATGATTAGTGGCGTTAGTCTAAGTGACGCGTCTTGCGTCCCGAGCTACTCCTAGGGATCCATCCATGCCATGCCTCCTTTTGTCATCTCACAATTTTAAGAAAAAACAGGGGACAACAAATTTTAAAACAAAGCATCTCTTGAAAAAACTTATTTTATTCATTTCAGGACAAATGTTTGTGCTAGATTGTCATGATAAAACCCTATGTCCTTGGTCTGCCCGGATGCTCTGTCCACGATGCTTCAGGCGAAGTATCTCTTGACTGCATCGGCATTTACCGGTTTCGGGAGATCGTCTCCATCCATGTTGGTTAGCATTAGGGCACCCCCTGAGAATGCACTTTTGACCAGGTACGGGCCCTCGTACCTTGGGGCCCACTTTCCTTTGCTGGCCTCCTGATGAGGGAGAATTTTCTTTAGCACTAAATTTCCAGCCTCGAATTTGCGAGGTCGCACTTTCTTGTTATAAGCGTTGACCATTCTTTGCTGATATAATTGCGCATGGCAAATAGCGGCCAAGCGCTTTTCGGGAAGGAGGTTCAGCTGCTCGTACCTCACTCTCGCCCAATCAGATTCTTCTACTTCAGATTCTGCCAGGATTCTGAGAGAAGGAATTTCTACCTCGAGGGGAATTACGGCTTCCATGCCGTAAACTAATGAGTAGGGAGTTGCCCCTGTGGACGTACGGGTTGCTATCCGATAAGCATGTAGTGCGAAGGGAAGTATGTCGTGCCAGTCTTTGTGAGTGATTACCATCTTTTGGATGATCCTCTTCAGGTTCTTGTTTGTTGCTTCGACTGCGCCATTCATCTTTGGTCGATATGGTGACGAGTTTCGGTGCTTCACCTTCCAACGTTGGCAAAGATCGTCAATCATCTTTCCGTTGAGATTGGTGCCGTTGTCCGTGATGATGGTTTCTGGGACCCCATGACGGCAAATGATATTTCTCTCAATGAATCGCGTGGTGGTTTTCTGAGTGATGTTGGAGTAAGAGGTGGCCTCTACCCATTTGGTGAAATAGTCGATTGCTACGAGGATGAAGCGATGGCCATTAGAGGCTATTGGATGAATTTGGCCGATGATGTCGATTCCCCACATTGCAAAAGGCCAAGGCGACGTCATGCTGAAGAGAGGGGCTGGAGGGACGTGGAGATGGTCCGCATAGATTTGACATTTGTGGCACTTCCGAAAATAGCTGATGCAATCTCGTTCGATGGTGAGCCAAAAATAACCTTGCCTCATTATCTGCCTGGCCATCATGTGTCCACTTGCGTGTGTGGAACAAACCCCTTCGTGGATCTCTGCTATGATTCTTTTTGCCTCGGTCATGGTGACGCAGCGAAGCAAAGCTCCATCAGCTCTCCTTTTATATAGAACCTCGCCGTCGAGGTAGAAGTCTAGTGCTAAGCGTTGGAGGGTCTTTTTGTTAACCCGGCTTGCCCCCGGTGGGTACTCCCGGTTTCTGATGAACTGTACTAGGTCGTAGAACCATGGCTTGCCGTCAGGTTCCTCTTCCAAGGCGACACAACATGCCGGAGTTTCCTTTACTTCCACTCTCAATGGTTGGAGCATTACTCCGCATTCTAACTTAAACATTGAGGCCAACGTGGCTAATGCATCTGCGAAGCGGTTCTTTTCTCTGTCGACTCGGTCGAATTCGGTTTCCTCGAATTCCCGTGTGAGTTGGGTGAGTAGCCTTTGATAAGGGATGAGCTTGGAATCCCGTGTCTGCCATAGATCCTGGGCTTGATAGATGACGAGTGCTGAATCGCCGAAGATTCGGAGCTTCTTTACTTTTAAGTCGATGGCTGCTGTCAGACCACTGATGCATGCCTCATACTCGGCGACGTTATTGGTGCATGGGAAGTTCAATTTGCATGCTATGGGGAATTGACGGCCATCTGGGGCTATGACCACGGCTCCCACTCCCTTGCCCGAGAGGTTCACCGCACCGTCGAAGAACATGGTCCACCAATCGTCTTCTCGCAGATTTTCTGTGACCTCATCTTCAATCATTATGATGTCCTCATCGGGGAAGTCGAAGCTCAACGACTCGTACTCGTCCGAGGCATGATCGGCCAAGTGATCGGTGAGGGCGCTTGCTTTAACCGCTTTCTGAGTCACATAGATGATCTCGTGCTCAGCTAATAAGACTTGCCATCTACAAATGCGACTTGACAGGTACGGCTTTTCGAAAATGTATTTCAAGGGGTCCATGCGAGAGATTAGCCAAGTTGTGTAATACAACATGTACTGCCGGAGCCTTCGGGCGCACCATGCTAGGGCGCAACAAGTTCGTTCCAACATAGAGTAACGCATCTCACATTCGTTGAATTTTTTGCTGAGGTAATAGATGGCTTGTTCACGCCTTCCGGACTCGTCGTGCTGTCCCAAAACGCAACCCATGGCGCTAGCCGTGACTGTCATGCACATGAGCAAGGGCCGTCCTGGCGTCGGGGGAACTAGTACCGGTGGGCTTTGCAGATATGTCTTGATTTTCTCGAAGGCTTTTTGGCAGTCTTCGTCCCATTCTGCATTTCCGTGTTTCCTTAGCATCTTGAACATCGGCTCGCAGGTAAGTGTTAACTGGCTGATAAAGTGAGCGATGTAGTTGATGCGTCCTAAAAAGCTTCGTACTTCCGTTTCGGTGCTGGGAGCGGGTAGCTCCTGAATGGCTTTTATCTTATCAGGATCCACTTCTATACCTTTGTTGCTGACGATGAATCCCAATAACTTCCCGGAAGTCACTCCGAAGGTACACTTAGCTGGGTTTAGCCGTAGCCGAAATTGCCTCAACCTTTCGAACACCTTTCTCAGGATGTCTACATGATCTTGCGTGCCGCGAGACTTGGCTATCATGTCGTCGACATATATTTCCAATTCTTTATGCATCATGTCGTGGAAAAGGGTGACAGCAGCACGTTGGTACGTGGCTCCTGCGTTCTTTAATCCGAAGGGCATCACTTTGTAGCAGAAGGTTCCCCAGGGCGTGATGAAGGTCGTCTTTTCACTGTCCTCGGGTGCCATCTTGATCTGATTGTACCCCGAGAATCCGTCCATGAAAGAGAACATGTCATTTCTGGCGGCACTATCTACCAAGATGTCGATATGGGGAAGAGGGACGACGTCTTTAGGGCTAGCTCGATTGAGATCTCGAAAGTCCACGCACATGCGAATCTTCCCATCTTTCTTAGGCACTGGCACTATGTTGGCGATCCATTCTGGGTACTCCGCAACTCTCAAAAAACCCGCGTCTAGTTGCTTGGTAACTTCTTCTTTGATTTTCAGAAGGATGTCTGGATGCATCCTCCGAAGTTTTTGCTTGACAGGCTTAAACTCAGGTTTTAACGGAATACGATGCTCAACTATCCCGGGATCAAGACCTGGCATGTCGGCGTATGACCATGCGAGTACATCGGAGTAGTCCTTGAGGAGAGAAATCAACCTTTCTCTCTGAGTCGTATCCAGGGTAGTTCCGATCTTGACCAATTTTTGACTCTCATTGCTTGCCCCCAAGTTTACTTCATCCAATTCCTCCCGATGAGGGGTTATTTCCTTTTCTGAACTTTCTAGTAAACGGGTCAGTTCGTCGGAGACTTCGGCCTTGTCTTCGGTCGTAGCGATGATTTCTTCGCCAGTAAAGACATAGGTTTTATCAAGACAATCCGAACTAACACTCATCCTGAAATTAAAAGCGCGAAAAAAAGAGATGCGTAAAATGAAAATTTGCATATATATTGATTTTTAACAAAAGGGAACAAGAGTCCCTACAAAAATATTTTCGTAAGAAAACGTGCCAAAAACATATATATATATATTTTTCAAAATGAGAAATTACGGAGAGACATCCGGAAGCATGGTGATGGTCCAGTTGCCCACAAACTCCCCTGACTTCTTAACAAAAATGACTGAACCAGGCGACGATCCTTCTTCTCCTAGAGTGCAGATACGGAGGTCTGATACCCTGATTGGATTTTCATTGATGGTTTCAGCGGCGAAGGGGAACGTGGTTCTGATATGGGGAATCGGCATTTTGCCCTCTGGCGCAGAACGTCCAAATAGCTTAGCCAGCTGCTTTTCTTTCTTTTCTTGGGCGATCCTGGTGAAATCGGCCTTGCTGGGTTGGTACCCTAACCCAAATCGATCTCCGAATCTCTTCGGAGGCGCCCAGCCTTTCGATCCTTGTAACTCGGCCCCGAGCCGTTTTCCTAATTGGAAGCTTCCCTCTAGTGTTGACTTAGTGGTTGTTTCGGCTACCCCCGATTTTGAGGTTTCGCAAACGGGGGATCCCTCCTCGATCCAACCCGCGTTGACGATTTCAAAGGCTTGGAAGGAACTCTCCAGGGTTTCGGTAGTTTCGATGTAAGGCACGGATGCATGCTTGGCCAAGATCAAGGCTTCTTCGGCCTTTATCGTGACGAGGGCATTGTCTTTGACGTATTTGAGGCACTGATGCAGGGAAGAGGGGACGGCTCCCGCTGAATGGATCCAAGGCCGTCCTAGAAGCATGCTATAAACGGGTTGGATTTCCATGATCTGGAATGTCAAGATGAAAGGGTGAGGCCCGATGACCATATCCAACTCAATATTCCCGATGATCTCTCGAGTGGTGCCATCGAAAGCCCTAGCCATCATTCCGCTAGGTTTTATGAGGGAGGAATCGACCGGCAGCTGTTCAAGGACATGCCTGGGCATGACATTAAGTGCGGACCCATTGTCGATTAGGGCCTTTGCTATGACGTGTCCCTTACATTCCACCGTGATGTATAGGGCCTTGTTGTGATCTCTTCCCAAGGGGTCGATCTCTTCTTCCGAGAAGGAAATGCTGCTTAAGGCTTGGATCCTTCCGACAAGGTTTTCCACCCCTTCTGTGGTGATATCCTTAGTCACGAAAGCTTGTTTCAAGACTTTTAAGAGAGCTTGGCGATGCGGCTCTGAAGTGAGGATCAGCTCCATGATGGAGATACGAGCTGGGGTTTTCTTTAGCTGTTCGATGATGCTGAACTCGCTCTGTTTCATGATCTTGAGGAACTCGGCTGTCTCGTCCTCAGTTACAGGTTTGCTCAAACCTTGCGTCTCTTCTACTATCTCTTCGCGGATCACAGGGTCTTTCCCTTTGGCTTGTCGTTGCTTTTCTACTTCCTCCGAAATGTAACATCTTCCAGTGCGGGTCATGCCCCCGATATGAGAGGCTTCGCCGATAGCGAGTGTTGTTGGTGCGACTGCAGGAGGGGTGGTGACCACCGTGTATCCGTAGTTGAATGGGACCGCGTGTAAGTCCCGGCTGGGAGTATTCACAGCTAATGTGAATACTACTTTGCGTGGGATCGTGGCTGCCTCCCCTGCCTGGGCCACATATTCGAAGGAGTAAGGTGCTGGTGGATTGTCCTCGATGGCGTTGATGGCTCCTTGGGTTTCCCCTTTGGTTTGAATGATCCCGAATGTTGCGAGTTGCTTGACTTTTTGCCGAAAAAGTCTGCAATCCTGGATGTCATGCTTGCTTTCCCCTTGGCAGAATAGGCATTGGGCCTGACTATTCCCTGGGAATGGCAAATAAGCGTTGTTGGCTAATGCGAAGAACAATTCTTCATTGGGTACTTCCCCCATCGATAGGTGAGAAAGGTCAATTCCAATGGAAGAAATGTCGCTCATCCCAGGATTATGGTGCGGTAGAGGACTGGTTGTCATATCAGGACCCCTTGTCAAACCTTTGGACGAGATTCGTCCTTCTTTGGTTAGGTGCTCGACCTTCTCTCTAAAGTCGTAGCAGTTTTCCAAGGAGTGTCCTCGGGTTCCGGCGTGATATTCGCAGCTATCCTTTAGATCATACCAGCTAGGGTAAGGAAGGGATTGAGGCGAGAGTGGGGATGGTGTAATCTGCCCGCCTGCCAAAAGGCTTGCGTAGATCTCTTTCAAAGGAAACGGAGGAAGCGACCATGTCGGTGAAGGGTATGACTCGGAGTCTGAGAATTCCCAAGAAGGTAGTAAGGGCACTGTGCTAGAATAGGAAGGTGGTGCCGAATACCTGACGAGGTAATCGAACTTCCCGGAAGGTTGGCCCAAGGTGTCAATCTCGCGGTCGCCTTCGTCGCGGCGCGCGGAGAACCGCTTGCACGATGAAGTCGATCTTTTCTTCTGGACCATTTGGAGCGGGGTTCCATTGGCGTTATGCGGGATAGGAAATCCATCTCCGATCGTGTTGATGGATCCTTCCCCAGGGGTCACTTTCTGGGTTTGTATTACCCCGAGACTCGAGACTTGTCTCACCTTTTCTGCGAACGACTTGCAGCTTCGGATCTTGTGACCGTCGCTTCCCTTGCAGTACATGCAGTGACTCGGATTGCCCCCTGAGTATAGCACATATCCCTCTCGAGCTAAGGCCTGGAAAAGTTGTTCTTGTGGCCAACTCGATGCGGAAGATAAATGGTCGTTGCTTTCTCCTGCCGAGATGGCATTCACCCCTCCCTTTCCTTGGGAATGATTGGGAAGAGGGTTGGTGGATGTGTTGGGTCCTTTTGCTAATCCTTCGAAAGATACCCATCCACTTTTGATCAAGTGATGAACCTTTGCCTTGAATGCGAAGCAATTTTCCAGAGTGTGACCTGGGGCTCCAGCGTGATATTCGCATCTTGTGTTGTGATCATACCACTTTGGGTAAGGAGGCAATTGAGGCTGAGCCGGAACCGGTACGATCTGTCCGGCCGCCAGGAGATGTTTGTAGATTTCTCCTGCAGGGAGAGGGAGAGGAGGTGGAGGCTCTCGGTTCCACCGATTGTTGGTCGTGTTTTGGTTATTTGGGTCTTTTGGTGGGTTATATGGTTTGGGTTGCATAGGTTGTGATGTTTGCACTGGAGGTGGTGGGAAATGAGTAGGATTTTGAGGTAGGATATTAGCGATTGGTGGTGAATTAAAAGGAAAGGAGGTGGGTTGATATAGTGATGCCAGCTGATACGGCGGTGGTACCAAATAAGGCGGTGGTGGCAGAAACGGTTGTCCCTGATTAACTTGGGGAGCGACAAATCCGACGTCCCTTTTCACGACTGATGCTTTCTTTGGTACAGACTCTGGTGTTGGATGCGTGATTCGCCCAGACTTAATCCCTTGCTCGACTCTTTCGGCAATTAGGACCATGTCGGAGAAGCTGTTTGAGGGGTTCGAGATCAGGTAGTTATAGTAGGGAGCTTTGAAGGTGTGCAAGAAAATCGACAAGAGTTCCTTGTCGCTTAAGGGTGGAGAGATTCTCGAAGCCAACTCTCTCCATCTTTGCGTATAGGTCTTCACGGACTCGCCGATTTTCTTTTCCAGATTTTGCAGGTCGGCGCGGTCAGGAGCCACCTCCATGTTGAATTTGTATTGTCGGTAGAAGGCATCGGACAGGTCTCTCCACGTCCTGATCCTGGCTCTGTCCAGCCCCATATACCATGTTAGGGCGTGTTTGGTCAAGCTTTCTCGGAATAAATGGATCAACAACGGTTCGTTGTGGATCATCTCTGCCATCTTGTTGCAGTATGCTCTGAGGTGGGTCTTCGGGCATTCTACCCCAGTATATTTTTCAAAGTCCGGGATCTTGTACTTCGGAGGTATGATGATCCCGAGGACCATGCACATGTCGGCGGGACCTGTGGGATCGAATGGATCGGCCCCTTCGATTGCTCTGAGTCTCTCCTCGAGAAGATTCAGTCTGTCACTTTTCGGTTTCTCGGCCCCGATGGGGTTAGAACCGAAGGGCAGCATTGGTTCTGATGAGAACTGAGGTTGTGCTAGGTTGAAAGTGAGGAGCTGAGTTCCCACAGGTCCGGGAACTGTGCTCGGAGGGATAGGAGGGAGATACAAAGCCTCCAGGTGGGCTTGGCTCTTGCTGGGGTCCACGGCAGGGTTGATTGAAAGGTGCTGAAGCGATGGGGAGATCTCTTCACCCGCCTTAGCTGTAGGATTTGCAGTGATGGGTACTGTGAAGGGATTATCCCATCTCCAATGGCCCGGGGGACCAGAAAGTGGCGGGAGTACGGAAGGTCCTGCGACGGTGAGCGAAGAGTGAGGTCCTTTTGTTTGAGGGAGATCAAAACCCGGTGGTACTTCGGCGACAGCTTCATCTCTTTCCTTTTCGGCCCTAGTGGCTCTTTCTGTAGTGATCTTAACTTGCTCCTCTAACTCTGCGATTCTAGCCATTAGTGCTTCGTCGGTCTTGGCCAGTTCAGTCATTTTTCATTTTTGAAGTCTAGTTAGGGGGAGCCTGTGCGGAGTAGCTTGCTTTCGAGGAGCTATCGTGAACCTGAAAAAGGGAAAAACACAGAAAAAGTAAATACAAGTGAGGATATACAGGTGATATGCAATCCCGAGGCCTCCACATTTGCTCATTCGTTTTCCGACCACACTTTCATTTGATATTTTCAAGGAGGTCGGTGAGGCGAGGAATCCCAGTGGTTGACAAGATACGAAGGAAGCCTCTATACATTCCCCCGATATGAAGCAAATCTGAGATGCTAACGGCGAAGCCCAAATCAGCAGGGGTAACCAATGCCGCCATGCCAGGAAGGTCTCTTTTACGCTATACTCTTGACGATGTAATGTCTGATGCCTGGTAAACTCAACCGAAGGGAGAGGCGACAATCTTTGGAGTTTTTGTGATAAACTAGGAAGACATGGCCATGAGTGAGTGATACTCGGATGTTTTGAATACTTGTTCTGATTTTTCGGAATTTCGGTGAGATGATTGTGTTTTACCCCGGGGGGAATTTTTTTTATTTTTTTTATTTTTTTTTAGTTTGTATTGGAGGGATAGTTGATATGGAAAAGATGAGTCGATTTAATAAATATCCGAAAGAGTACGACTTTATTAAAAAGCGTTTACAAAATATGGTAGACTTGCCAACTTCCTAAATTCATCAAAAATGGCTAGGATAGATGAAATTAGGGGTCCTAGCTAAAAAGAACAGATGGGCCGATCTCCGAGCCTTTCCCTGAAGGTGTCATTCCTGGGCGTCCGAGTCCTGCTGCCAAAGGTACTCCATCGAAGCCAACTCCCCTTTCTTCATCTCTAACTCAGCCTCTAAGGCGGTAATTCAGCTTTGCAGTACTTGGTTGTTCCTTTCTCCCAAGTCTGCGCGAGTAGTCAAAACCCTTATCGTTGAATCCCTGTCTTCAATTATGGCACTTGATGCTTCTCTTTTGCGGGTTTCACTGCTCAAGCGTTCCTTAAAGGCCCTGAGGGCCACATTCTTTTGTACTGTTTGTACGCGGACGAACTCCTTGTGCTGCCTGTCCAGTTCATTCATCTGGACCTTTAAGCCACATTGACGAGCTTCGGCCATATCCCTTTCCTCTATCATCAGATCTCGTTCTTCTTGTGCTGCTAGCATCTGTTCTACCACTTGAGCGTAAGCCATGACATCCATTCCTTCGCTCACTTGCGATTCCCCTTCTTCTTCCATCGGTTTTTGATTTTCTGGGCGAGGTAAGACATTACCATTAACTCGTCTCGACCTCCACTGTGGATATTCTGGTATTGTGGTTGCAGAGATGCCGTGCCCTTTGAGGCAGAAAGGGTGGGCCCAGTCATGGGCGTACAGCTGAATGTTCTGATCTTCTCCAGCGTGTGGCAGGTCTGATTTCGTCATGCCAAAAGTTACTGGAATGATTTGGGTGATGCGAAACTGTCTGAGGACGAGGGCCGGACAATAGTGAACGCATCCCCATGCTCCGATCAAAGGAACCCAAGGTAAGTGTCCGCAGCAGACGATGGGATTGGAAGTCTGCAGCCACTTGGCGTGCCAACTGAAGTCTTCTTCTGAGAGATTTATGAATCGGTTGATCCAGACATCCTTATTTTCCATCTCCCATCTATCCGTGGTCATTGCATTGATAACCCTGAGAAGAGGACATGACCTTATGTAACTTGCGAAGAAAATGTCTGATCAGGAATCTGCTTGAAGTGGCTGACCAACCATACTGTCAACAACTGGGTGCAACATGTAAGTCTCCCTTTCCCTTTTCTTCGACAAGAGTCCAAGGAGCGAAAGGTCTCGGCCAGAATGGCTGTTGTAGGATTGATGGCATTTGTTTCCATCTCGTAAAAGATGTTGGCTGCTGCAAAGTCGATGACATTCCTCATTTTCGGAAAGAGGACAAATCCTACAATGGCGAAGGCCAGAATCCTTAAGCGTTTCTTTCCGTTGGACAATCGAAAGCGTGCCTCAATATCTGACCAGCACCAGAAGTAGTCCCCCTCTCTGACACGAGTAGTGATTCCTAACAGCTTATCGAGCCTTATTTTGACACTTGAGGAGTCGAGTCGAACATTCTGGTATATGGCCGATATAGGAGAGGTGAAGCACATCAGAGCTGAGTACTCCTCTAGCGTAGGGGTCAAGTCTACCTCTTTGTCGAAAGAGAAGCACCGATAATAGGGATCCCAGAATTTTAGGGCTGCCCGGATGCAACCCCAATCAGTCTTTACGTCGACTAGGGTCAGTAGCTTTCCATAAATACCCTCAAACTGTGTCTCTTCGTCTTCAGTCAGCTCATTTCTCAACATCCGGATCCTAGTTAAGTCAAAGTCCATGACTTCTACTTTGATCTTAGTGGTGATGTCAGGGGCGAACCCACGTTCCAACAGATCTCCTTGTGCGACCTGATCGTCGAAACTTCGTCCCCCGAAAATATTAAATGAAAGTAGTGTAGGTGCCGTCATGTTGAATGAGCAAAATGGGTCCTATGGGACAAAAATAAAATTTTAAATGCAAAGTAACCGGTACGTGTAAGAAATTTACAGTTCGTATAACAGAAAAATCATGTCAATATATCAACAAGACAAATAGAGCCACGACAAACAGGTGTAATCATGATGCATGTGCTGGGGCTCTGATTCCGACATTTCTAACTGGCTTGAATGGTTCCCGGATGATACCATGAAAAGGTCCCTAAAGTGTCGTCCAGTCGCCCGATTCCTTGCGAAATCGTATAACCTTTCGACTGGCTTTAGAGGTTCATCCGAGTTGGGATTGGTGAACACTACCCAGGACATGTGTCCTAGGGTGTCACTACTACCCTCCTATTTTGGTAATTGTCCCCTGGGTGTAGGGCGCTATGAAATGGATATGATAATTGATAAAGCAAATAAATAAACAGACCAGCAATTGATCAAAGCAAATAAATAAACAAATAAAACACCTCTCTAAAAAGATAAAACCGGCTCCGACCCTAAGGTCCCCAGCGGAGTCGCCAAACTGTCGCGCCTCGGAAATTTAAAAAAAATTCGCGAGTGTGCAACGAAATTTGAGACCTTACAATGCTCGGCGTAAAAGGGACGCCTAGCAGCATGCAATGAAGTCGCCACCCTAATTTGGTTGCTAGGCTTAGGGAACCCTAATCGTCATGGCATAGGAAATATAATAAGTAAAAAAACTAAAGGCACAAAAAAAAAGGGTCTGGACCCCAGACAAAGGTTCGGGGTCGTATTATGGTCTCGGGAAGGTGTTAGGCACCCGAGACACATCCGAAAACGGTTACCGGTTGATGAGAGAGGTGTTTAAAAAGGTGTTTGAGAAATGCGTTTTGAAAAAGGGGGCCCTCAGAGGAATCGTCACTTTAGTCTTTATTATGATCGTGATGGGACTGAATTTTCCGTAAGACTGAATGAGCGCCCCCTTTTTTCATCATCGGGCCATGCATGATTAACTTAATTACTACGTGATCCTAACATGGATGGCAAACAGAGTACCAATTTAAATGATTGATTTTAAAGTAAAAAACTGAGGTGGGATCGAAAGTCCCCATGTACATGCAGTCAATACAAGCGAGAATTTAAAATCATATGAACATGGCATTTTAAGCAACTCTTTAAACACGTTGTTCATGTGGGTTGATTTTAATTCTAGCAGTTCTATATATCATGCATGCAGTTGATATTTGCGAAAAGCATCGAATAAATAAAAAGGACTTGTGAGGCGTACTTTCGAGCGAAGCTTGAAATTAACCTACAAAACGAGAGTGTTAGTGATAGCTTGAGAAATAACTGAGCAATGAAAATTTTAAATGACAATTGATTGTACACGTAAAATGATGGATTGTACGCATACGAGAATTAAATGCTGAGCTTGATGAGTGCATGAAAATAAATGGCGACAATTGATTGCATGCGAGAAATGATGAATTTTACGCATACGAAAATGAGATACTGAGTTGATTACGTGCGAAAAATGATTGATTTTAAGCACACGAGAATTTAAAGGCTGTGTTGATTGCATGCGAAAAATGATTGATTTTACGCATACGAGAATTTAAATGCTAGGTTGATTGCATGCGAAAAATGATTGATTTTACGCATACGAGAATTTAAATGCTGGGTTGATTGCATGCGAAAAATGATGGATTTTACGCATACGAGAATTTAAATGCTGGGTTGATTGTATGCGAAAAATGATGGATTTTACGCATACGAAAATGAAATGCTGTTTTGATAAGTGCAGAAAAATTAAATGCTATTGGCGATTTACAGGGAAGAAAAAAAGTTTAATGATTTGCAGAAAATAAAACAGGTTGATAATGCAGGGAATAAACAGTTGGATATTTGCGGAAAATAAACAGTTGATATTGCGACCGACCATGTAGGCGGTACTGAATTTAAATTGCTGAAAGTAAATTGCTGAAATTTAAAGTGCGGGAAAGTAAAGTGCGGAAAAGTAAACAGTTGATAATTTGCGGAAGGATTTCCAGCAGTTTTGCGAAAAATTAAAGCAGTTGATATTGCAGAAAATAAACAGTTCATATTGCGACCGACCATGTAGGTGGTATTGAATTTAAATTGCTGAAATTTAAAGTGCGGAAAAGTAAAGTGCGGAAAAGTAAACAGTTGATAATTTGCGGAAGGATTTCCAGCAGTGTGCGAAAAATTAAAGCAGTTGAATGTTTACGAAAATTAAAATGCGACCGACCATGTAGGCGGTATTGAATTTAAATTGCTGAAAGTAAATTGCTGGAATTTAAAGTGCGGAAAATTAAACAGTTGATAAGTGCGACCGACCATGTAGGCGGTATTGAATTTAAATTGCCGAAAGTAAATTGCGGAAAATTAAACAGTTGATAAGTGCGACCGACCATGTAGGCGGTATTGAATTTAAATTGCCGAAAGTAAATTGCAGAAAATTAAAGTGCGGAAAATTAAACAGTTGATATTTACAGAAAATAAACAGTTGATATTACAGAAAATTAAAAGTGTTAGTACGACAAATAATCATACAAAGCATACGAGTATTTTACGAAAAAACGTGATCCGAAGTTTTGAAAACAATTGAAAATGGGCTGGGCCCAATTGAAGAATGAAAAGAAGTGAAAAATGGGCCAGGAATAGCGCCTGGCCCATGAGAATTTAAAAGGGAATGGGCCAAGCCCATTCCCGCGTGAACAGTGCCGTTGGCCTGGCACTGTTCATTCGTCACCTTTCTTGGTCGCCGGCGTACTGCCGGCGGTAAGGCTCCGGCCACAAGTGGCCGATTTAAAAATCGTTCGTACCGAAATGTTCGTCTCTTCGAGGACTTCCCGACTATACCAACCCCGATTTTTAGTTTGACTCGTACAAAATTTAATTTTGAAAAAACGACAAAACTGTAATTATCGAAAACTAATTAATTTGAGGGATCTAACCAACGATTTTTAAAATTGAAGGAGTGTATTTAATCTACGTTATGCATATGAATTAATGACATAAAAGAAAACAATTAACTTGCTCAAACAAGAGCCAAACGAAATTAAACAAGAAAGTGGCTAAAAAAACCGAGAAATGCTAGAGAGAGAAACTCACTCTCAAACTTTGAACTTTGACGATCTTCGCTCAATATGAGCAACTGATCAGAGGGAGGGAAGAAAGCAAGGTTTCTTGCTGTTTTTTTGGTGCCCCGAATGCGTTGGAGGAGGGGGCTATTTATAGCCGAAGATCGCGTGAGGAGGAGGTGCGGGTGCTGCGCGTGGAGGCCGTGATGACGTCGCTGTGATGACGTCGGGTCTACGGCTGCGTGAGGTGGCGGAGCTAGGGTGATAGCGGTGATGATGGCGGAGGAACAGGAGGCTATGGACGCGACGGGAGCAGGTGGCTCGGGCGTGGGCTGCTTCGCTGCACTCCCTTGGCACTGTGCATGTGCATTATGCACATTAAATCAAGGGCCATTGATCTGGTTGACTTTCCTTGGTTGACCAGATCAATGGCCATGATCAAATGGCATTTTATCTGATTAAAATGGCCTCGAGCCGGTTCCCGCGACCAAACGTTCTGACTTTTCGAGCCGAAGGTACCGTCGCGTAGAGAAAAATACGACGGGTTTAACCGTCTACAGTGAAGGATGAAAATTCCTCGTTTAACGTGTTTATTTTCGCGTTCAAAAATGTGAAACGTTTGAACGGAAAAATAATAATGTTACGCCGAAAATTACGCGAATCGCTGTAGACCGTTGCGACCAGAAAAAAATCTAGCAACTAGTTGATGGAAAACATTTTAAAGTCAAGCTATTGTCCGAGTGGACTTACTCGGGTCCAATAAAAGCTCGAATAAAAATAATAATAAAATAATAAAAATACTAAAAAATGTGCTAAAATATAAAAAATCCTAAAATTCGTGTGATGACCTAAAACGAAGAAAACGTTAGCAAACGACTGCCTGATAATTAAAAATGTGATTTTTAAGGCTAAAAATATTAATGATAATAATAATGAAAATACATGCCGAAAAATTAAAAATGCGATTTCAAAAGCTGACGATGCTAACGATGATGCTAAAATGCCACGAAACACCTAAGAATGCTAGCGACATTAAATCAACTGAAAATGGCTGTAAATTAACTGAATAACAGAAATGCTAAAATTAAATAAAAATGGCGTCAAAATTCGGGTATCAACAGGTTTTGACATTTTATTGTGGTGGAAAGTTAACTCTTTTAGATTCCCTATCCTCGCCAGCATGGCACGTGATGTGTTGGCAATTCCAATATCTACTGTTCCTTCTGAATCAGCATTTAGCACTGGTGGAAGAATTTTGGACTCATATAGGAGCTCATTGACCCCTAAAATGGTCCAAACACTTGTATGCTTACAAAATTGGCTCAAATCTTCCCCGGTGGCTGATGTGGTGGAAGAACTTGATGAAGCTGAACAACTTACGGAAGGTAACTTTTTATCACATCAATTCTGTAATTTTATGCAAATCTTCACTTTTGTAATTTTTGAATATCCTCACTTATGTATTCTGTAATGTTAACTCATTTGATTTTTTATTTGGTGTTTAGAGTTCCAAAATTTGTTGCTGGAGCCTATTGATCTTTGAATGGATAGTACCAGTGGAAGAAACGAGCCAGATGAGCAGAAAGGCCTTGATGGAGGGTGGATCTTCATTCACTTCAACTGTACAACTTGAAGATTTGTAATAATGTTTAGTTTTTATGGATGGATTTGTTGTTTTTGAGTTGCTGGTATGTTTAGTTTATTTGGATGGATTTGTTGGATGGATTTGGTGCGTTTGAGTTGCTGGTATGTGTAGTTTTTTTGGATGGATTTGTTGGATGGATTTGGTGTGTTTGAGTTGCTGGTATGTGTAGTTTTTTTGGATGGATTTGTTTGATGGATTTGGTGATTTTGAGTTGCTGGTATGTTTAATCTTTTGGATAGATTTGTTGAATGGATTTGTTGCTTTTGAGTTGCTGCCTTGCTGGTATGTTTGGTTTTTTAGATGGATTTGTTGCTTGAGTTGCTTGTAATGTATGGTTATCAAAATTTTAATGATTGAAGTATTGGTATAGACCGTATAGTTGCTTAATTTGAAGAATTGTTAGAGAAATTATCTTTGAAAGCAGACCATGGTTTTGTTAGAATGATAACAGATATTGAATTTCATGTTTGGTTTGTGAAATGTGAGATAGAATTACAAATTTGCAATTACGATCGAAAATCCAAAAAAAATCTGAAAATCCGACCGAACCGATCCTAAACCGAAGGTGTCGGATTGGTTTCGGATTCCCTGTCAAAAAATCCAAAAAAATCCGATCTAAACTCGTCGGATTCCGATCCGAAATCCGAACGCACACCTCTAGCGTTGGATGGTTGAGATTGGGTGTGGCAGTAATCACTGATTTCTGTTGACAAGTCGAACGCTAGCTGTGACTTTGAGTATGAGCTGTGACTTCGGGGGTTAACATATAACTCCTCCTGCATCAGCCCTAGGCTTATCTTTAAAAAAAACATATAATCCCTCTACCAAAATTTTACCAAAATATTTAACCTCCAAGATGTGAACTACTTGGATAAATTTCTTTTAGTTTTTTTGTTCATTGAAAAAAAACCCACCAAATAAAATTGGATAAACTAGAAAATAATACCAGACAGTAATAAAATAAGTAAGAAATCAAGAGAGAGAATTTTCGGTAGAAATCTATCTCCGGTTGTATTTACAGTTGGCTAGTCATCGGTGCAAGGATTTTCTACCCCTGGCTGGTAGATGTGCTATGGGGACCAGGTACGTTTAGGTCCCCTACTTTCCATCGTACGAGAAACTACCCCAAGGTACGTTTATGGAGTAGTCTTGACACTTCGCCGTCCTCCAAGGTCCGTTTATGGAGACAATACTCGAAGGCCCATTAAGAAGAGGAAAAACACGTCTAGGGCGAGACACTCAGTATGTTCGAGGCACTACCCTAATTGCTTGTTTAACCTAGCTAGATGAGACCAGTGACCTGATTACTTCAACTGGTTGTCTACTTTACCCTGCAGCCTCACGTTAGTTATTACTATAGAGATGACTTTAATCGCCGAGGCCTAGTTACAAGTTGGTCGGACTCCTAACTAACCCTAGATGAATTGACAAGTATTTGTTAAACAAATAAATACAAACCAGAGATGTTTTAAACTCAATTAGACATCATGGCTTTCCTTAGCAACCTTTGATGATTCCTACCAAGAACAAGAGATTTAGCTACTCATACTAAAAATAAAATAAATAAATTGCATAAAGAAA
Organism: Viola odorata; assembly: GCA_963691705.1. Lineage (NCBI taxonomy): Eukaryota > Viridiplantae > Streptophyta > Magnoliopsida > Malpighiales > Violaceae > Viola > Viola odorata. The sequence continues at coordinate 3,391,515 of OY829539.1, forward strand.
GAAGAAGAGGAATGGGAAAACTCTTTATTATTGCCGACCAGAGCTTTTCGAATAGAACAGAAAAAGCCGGAGGCGGTGGTAGAGAAAGTTTCTTTCCGAAAGTGGAAGAAAAGTATGGTGGTGGCTGCACACTCCAAAAAGAGGACGTGGTGGTGAAGAGACAATGCCAAACCCTAAGTCTAAAAAGTCTTAAATGGGAAAATTACAAATAAGGAAATTCCAAATATGGAAGGAAATAAAATAATAAAAGGAAATCCTAATTCTAAGAGATTACAAAATCCGGAAATAAATCCCTTGCTTTGATAGGAGAATCGTTGGGAATAATGGCAGAATCTGTTGGAATATTCTTTTGAAAGTTTCCTTTTCCGTGTCGGTCTTCTCAGCTCCTACGAACATCCAGCTACAAGGCCTAGCTGCTCAAAAACCTCCAAAATCCAGTAAATAATGCATCTTTCTAGGATCTCCTCCAAAAGCCTGAATCTGCAATAAGTAAATAAATAGAGGCAAATTAGTAGCATCAAGACCCGAGAAGGGCTAGGAAATGAAGAGAAAATGTGCACAAAATACATCATATTAATTCATGTTAGAAGCTCTCGCAATAATAATAATAATGTTTGAATATACTTCTAATTTTTTTTTTCAAAAAATGTCTAATTGTTTTTGCTCGATCTTTCAGTGTATCGTTTGTCATTTCGGTATGAAATTAATCTCGATCAAGTATTATTGAGTTCTGAAGATATGACTCTCCCAACATAATTTTCTTAATTTTCGTTACTCGAACTTGATACTCTAGTTAAGAGTGGACAATTCCGACCAAAACTAATGTCTGACCAATTATTTGATATACTATCATAGGAAGAAGTTTTCTAGTCTTCACTCCTTAGTTTATGTCTAAATGGAATCTATCTATATATAAATATAAATATGATGTGTTAAAACGCTCATAGAGATTTGAGATTAGCACGACCCAAACTACTTCGATGGAGCACATCAAGATAGGGATGAAGCAAGACCATCTAGCCAAGACGCTAATGGTGAGCGTCAAGCAAGGCAAGGCGAGGAATTTTGGCTATGTGATGGCTTGCTCTACGCCCAACGCAACCGGGTCTACATACCCAAATGGAGAAGCTTGCAGAAAGAGGTGTTCAAGGAGTGTCAGTCTCTAAGTGGGCTTATGGGCAAGGTGGCACTCATGGAGGATGTCTACTATTGGTCGAAGATGTAGGAGGATGTGAAATATTACGTCAAAACTTATCTCGTGTGCCAACAAGATATGGTGGATTTGTAGAAACTCATAAGACTTTTAAAGCCATTGTCCATACTAATGAGACCTTGGAAGAGCATTCCATTGGACTTCATAACGTGCTTCCCAAATCAGAGGGTGTTGCACGATTATGGTCATAGTGGACAGGTTCTGCAAATATGACATATTCATCCTAATGACTAAGGAGTGCACGGCCAAGGAGAAGACATGCTTATTCTTCAAGCATATGGTGAAGTATTATGGCATACCGAAGATTATCGTGATCAATCGAGATCCGCGGTTCACTTATCGATATTAGATAGAGGTCATTAGACTCATGGGGTCAAGCCTAAATTTCTCAACAAGCTTTCAACCCTAAATTGATTAACAGACCGAGCGAGTGAATGCTTTGTTGGAGCTATACTTGCAGCAATATGTCAGGGCCAACCAGTGAGATAAAGCCACGCTTTTTTACGTTAGCTAATTCTCATACAACCTTCATAGGATAGAAGCTACTGTTGAACAAAGTTGTGCGAATTAACAAAGCTAATAATCAACCGGGTGGAGATACGAGCTACAAAAGCTGAACTTTTAATTAATGGAAGTAAAAAATTACAGATGAGATAAAATATTTATTGCCTTTGGATAGGCATACAACACTCACTCTCTCACACACTTTTATTTCACTACTATGCCTCACTCCCTCTCTTTTATTTTCTCTCTTGTGCACTGCGTTGCACTCCACTGCCTTTTAGAGAATGCATGCATATGTATTTATAGGTGCAATTCTTCACTGCACCAACTTCCTTTTTAATTTTTATTATTTTTTTTCCTTCATTAGTAGGCACCTACCATCCCAAATCTTTTTTCCTTGCCGACGGTGTAGAGAATCAACTTTTGCTGCACCTTATTATTTTTTTATTTATTTCTTCATTCATTTTCTTTGGTCAGCATATAACCAAAGAAATTTTTCTTTATCCCTTTTCTTGATTAATTTCCACGAAGAAAATGTTGCTTCAATCTTCATTCATGCAAGACATTAATTTCCAACTTTGTTGCCACCCACTTTTCACAATGACTCTACTGCCAATCCTCTTCTCTTTTCTTTGGTCAGTGTTGACCATTTTAACACTCCCCCTCAACACCGACTTTCGTTTTTTCCACCATATCAGCCAACTCCAACTCATGCTTGCTTGTGTACCATTAGAGCAGATTTGTGGCTGTTGTGAGAAGGCATGTGCCATTGCCTTCTTACGACGACTTGTAGCGTCTTGCCTGTTCCTAACCCTCATCTTCAACATGCTACTACTCATTGTGCTATCATCCCAATTTTTCTTTAACTTAGCTCTGGCTTTACTTTGCATGTGGCAATGGATGGACGCATCTTCTTCTCTGATAGAAAGGACTCCTGCAGAATGTCTGGTCTGTACCTCAACCGATGTGTCTTTGGAGTCTCTTCTTGTGTTTTTAGTTTCTAGAATATGGTCGGAAGCTGGACTCTCCATTCGAGGATCCTTCTTCGGCTTACTGTCCTTCAGTGGGACTTCTTTGCTTCTGCGTGTAGCCAGAAAATTCCTAAAAGCCGATTGGATGATGTTAGTTGCATCTTCTCTGTGAAACAATGAGTCAGTTGGATTATGCTTCACCTTCTCAATGCTTTCCTTACTATCTTCTCTTTGGACATCTATGTCTGTAGAACCCTGTACGATAGGTTGGGTTACTATCGCCTCCAAACTCTTAACTGAAGTTGAATCCTCCTCTGCAAGCACTAGATCGAACTCATCATTGAAATGTAATGTAACAGTACTCCATCTTTTCTTATCTCCATTCATATGATTTGAGCAACTCGAATCAACAATCCAATCGTCGATTCCATTGGATGTTATTGCTGTAAAAACACTTTCCTCATCTTCTACAATAAAGTTCACCTCCATATCCCACTCTTCTTCATATTTAGAAGTAGCGGCACTTTCTTCCGCAATAAAGTCTGCCTCAATATCCCACTCTTCTTCATAGTTAGAAGTAGCGGCGTTGCTCTCCATGGTCTTTTTCTTTGACCAACATGATTCTGCTTTGTGTCCCATCTTCCCACAATTGTAGCACTTTCCCTTGAACCTTTTATTTTTGTCATAAGCCCCCCTGCGTGAGCGCTTCCTTCATCATGATTACTTGTCGCCTTGTCAACATATCCTTTAGATCCTCCAACTATCCGCTGCCTGAAATTTCGCCGATTTTTGTTGGTGTAGAGTGCTTCCTCTTCACCTTTTAGCGAAACTCCACCAATCTGCCTAGTTAATGCTTCTTGACTAGCTAGCAAATTCTCAAATTCAACAAGTGATGGTTGACTCGACCATCCCTGTACTGCACCGACGAACCCTCTATACTCGGGCCTCAAACCATGGATGATTATTCTTTTCATCCTGGTTTCTCCGATTGGAGCTTCTAGATCTAACTCAGAAATTTCTCAGTACAACGACTTTACTTTAAGAAAGTATTGAGCAATTGTCAAATCATGTTGCATTATTGACAATAACTCACTTTCTAAAATTTGGAGTCTTGTGTCATTCTTCTTCGAGAATCGGTTGGTGAACGTATCCCAAGCTTCTTTGGGAGTTTTGGCATTACAGATATACTCCAGGACCTCTTCATCAACTGTTGTCTTCAAAGCGAACATTGCTTTGCCCGCTTTGATCTTCCATTTTCGAAGAGAACCGTTTGCATCCTCCGCCTCTGGTGGTGTGACTTCACTTCCATTTACTATCTCCCACAAATCTTGTCCTTGCATGTAAGACATCAAGCAAGTAGACCAAGAAGTGTAGTTTTGATTATTGAGCTTTTTAATTCCACCAACAACTTGAAGGTCACCCATGGTCCGATAACCAACCAAGCTCCGCTACCAGATTGTTGAACAAAGTTGTACGAATTAACAAAGCTAATAATCAACCGGGTGGAGATACGAGCTACAAAAGCTGAACTTTTAATTAATGGAAGTAAAAAATTACAGATGAGATAAAATATTTATTGCCTTTGGATGCCTCACTCCCTCTCTTTTATTTTCTCTTTTGTGCACTGCGTTACACTCCACTGCCTTTTAGAGAATGCATGCATATGTATTTATAGGTGCAATTCTTTACTGCACCAACTTCCTTTTTAATTTCTTATTACTCCCTCCGGTTTTCTTTAAAAGATTTTTACTATTTGGGCACGCATATTAAAAATGCCGGATGACTCACTATTTGAGACAATTTTGGCCCGAATTTTTTCTTGGAACGTATGTTCGAAAAAAAGTACGGAATTTTTTGGGGTCAAATAGTGAATCATCCGATTTTCTCGATATGCGTGCCCAAATAGTAAGAGTCGTTTAAAGAAAACCGGAGAAAGTATTATTTTTTTCTTCATTAGTAGGCACCTACCATCCCAAATCTTTTTTCCTTGGCGACGGTATAGAGAATCAAATTTTATTGCACCTTATTATTTTTTATTTATTTCTTTATTCATTTTCTTTGGTCAGCACATAACCAAAGAAATTTTTCTTTATCCTTGTTCTTGATTAATTTCCACGAAGAAAATGTTGCTCTAATCTTCATTCATGCAAGACATGAATTTCCAACTTTGCTGCCACCCTCTTTTCACAATGATTCTACTGCCAATCCTTTTCTCTTTTCTTTGGTCAGTGTTGACCATTTTAACAGCTACAAGTATGAGTCTGTTTGAGCGTGTAACGGTCAAAACTAGGGGTGGGCACAAAACTGAAATACCCAAATTCTGAATTTTCCAACCCGATATTTTTGAAATTCGGTTCGGGTATTTCGGGTATCGGAAAATTCGGGTTCGGGTATGTAATACCCGAAATAATTTCAGGTTCGGATCGGAATGGATTTTGGAAAAATCGGGTACCCGATTTTTTGAATTTACAAACATAAAATGACGTCGTTGATAGAGCATTTCATGTTCATAATTCCGCCCTATTTTGTATGCCTTTTTAGATCATGATGCTACTTATGTTGCTGTGTTTACTCACTTTTTACAGATCTGGGCAAATTGAGAGGAAAATACGAAAAGGACATTTTCTATCATTTTCTGGAAGTAATAGAGCAGCTAGGCCGAGCAGCTGGACGTTCGCGAAAGGCAGCAGTGTCCTAGCGAGGAAAGGAAACAAGCGCACTAAAGGAAAATATCGGATTAATACTCCAGAAGTCCCAATCGCAGCAGAAGTCCTATGGGGAGTTGAACTCAAATCGGAATAGGAATTTAATTTGTAATTTTTCTATAAATATTTTTTAGTAATTAGGTTTTATCATCTTCTTCCTCTCCTCTTCTCTCCCGCTGAACCTTTGGCGCCACCACTGCCTTCGGCATCTTTGTTTTTCTCTCCAATAAACCGGAGCAGTTGCTCCGGCCGGTAGTTAATAAGATTTCTTCTTCTCCATTTCTTCTATTTTAATTATGCAACTTAATTATTTATTTGTTTTTATTATTAATATGTGCGGCTAAGTCTCCTTGTTCTTGGTAAGAGTCGATTGAAAGTTGCAAGGGAAGCCGTGAGGTGAAATCGTACTTCATAAGTTCTGTGTTGGTATCTTTCTTGTTCGATGATTAATTGTCAATTTACCTAGGTTAATTATTAGCTTGATCACCTAGTAATTGAACTAGAGTATTGCAATCGTCCTTGTAGTTATACCTAACGCGAAGCTGCAGGGTGGAGCAGATAACCATACTGGTCCTGACTGGAAACCTGGTATCCCCCAGTTGGATTGAATAAGTCGTTAGGGCAGAGCCTCGAGCGTACTGAGTGTCTCGCCCTAGACGCATCTTACCTCTTCTTCATGGGCATCCGAGTGTTGCCTCCATAAGCGTACCTTGGAGGACCGCGGACTGTCAAGGTTAACCCATAAGCGTACCTTGGGATAACTTATATTACGAAGGTAAGCAGGGGACCTAAGCGCACCTGGTCCCCATAGTGCATCTATCAGCTCGGGGTAGACAATGCTTGCACCAATGACCGGCTGACCATAATTGCAACCGGATTCGGATTCTTACTAGGAACTCTTGTCTCTTCTAATTACCTAATCCTTTTATCTCTTCTTTTACTACTGTTTGTTATTTACTCTCGTAGTTAGTAATTAGATTAATTAAACAACTATTCAAAACCCCCCTTTTTTGGTTACTCGTTGCTTGGATTACTTAGTTTGTCAGATTGAATTGAGTGTTGATCCCTTAATCCCTGTGTTCGACCCTGCTACCATTATACACAATTTATTGTGCACATTGACTGTAGGTTTTATTATTATTTTTGACGGGTTCGACAACCGATCAGTCGTTTTATGTGGTTAACCAAATTACCTATTTATTTCCCACACCCACAGGCCACACTCTTTTCTCTCACTCCCCCATCACCGTTGATCATCATATTCACACCCACAAGTCTCTTCTCTCACTCCCCAACACCGTTCATCGTCAATTTATTTCACTCTCCCACACCCACAACAAGTCGAACCTCCACAGTCTCCCAACCAAAACCACCCAATCTCAATCCCCATCACCGTTCATCATCATCATCAACGAAAACCACCACCAAACGATCAGATCTGTTCGTCCACCAATCTTCCATCAGATTTGAGGGTTTCTAAGGTTGGCGCTGTGAGCGAAGGAAGCGGCGACAAAGATGGTGGTCGCGGTGGAGGCAGCGGCTACGGTGGTAGACGCGGTGGAAGCAACGGCTACGGCGATAAATGTTCATCAGATCTGAGGCTTTTTTCTTTTCTTTTTCTTTTTTCGTAATATTTTATTTATTTATTATATTTATTTATTTTATAGTATTGTATATATATTTATTTGCGACTTCATGAATGATTATTGGAATTTCATGTTACTAGAATTTTTGCACATCCCTGTTCAATTCTTTCTGGTTTTTGGTGCTCTTAGATTGTTTTGTGGTTGAATTGGAATTGAAATTTCGGGTAATTTTGAAAATTTCGGAATTCTGAGAATTTCCGAAATTATATTTCGGAAATTCGAGTTTGGGTATGCATTTTAGAAATTTGGGATCGGGAAAGAAAAATCAAATTTCGAAATACCCGAAATTTGAAAATTCGGGAATCGGGAATTCGGAACCCCGAATGCCCACCCCGACTCGAAACAACCAATGACTCATAGTGATGTAGCACAGGGAAGAGTCCAGCCGCATACAAGCGATCAACACAACTAATATTTTAATAATTATTTGAATAAAAATACTCGAACACACTTTTTTTATTGATCTCAGGATTGACAATGGCAAATACACAAGTCCTTTCCCGAAGGGGATTACATGATCAGGAGTATGTAGTACTGAAACATGCACAACATATAAGGAAACCATAAATTTTATTGCCATGGAGGAACTTAGGAAGTATATATGATTTGGCAGACGAGACGGGAGGATTTAGAATGCGAAAAAGAAGCAATTTAGAAGCGATTAAAACGTTCAGGATGAACAGTTACTAGTTGATTAAGCACAGTTAGAAGGCTCTCCTCTTTTAATAATGTTTCCCAGGAATTGACCGAAGGTGAAGTAGGAGTGCTGTGGTGGATGATCTTGGTCTACCAAGTTCTCAGCAGGACCGATAATAGCATCAGAGGACGGGAAACAAAAGGTAGCTATGGACACTCTTTCCTTCTGGGCGCTGGCAGTTACGCGATGGCACATACTCCTGTATCGATCGTTGCTTATAATCTGCATACATATAATAGCAATCAGATTGAAGTGAACTTTAATTAGGATGGTAATTACTAAAATCAGTTGTTGTGCGTGCGTGCGTAAAGAGGAGGTACCTGAAGTACGTCTCCGACGTTGATGCACAAGGTATCTGGGATTGGATCTGCAGGGAGCCAGGTTCCATTGTAGTCAAATTGGAGTCCGGGATCAACCAGCTGAACAACAGTGATGACGCTAGGGTCACTATGGGAAATTGCTCCAATATGTTGCTCTGGGTTTGGACACACAGGATAATGGTTGGTTGCTGCGCTGAGTCGATATTTCTTGATTGTTTTCATTACATAATCCTTCTCCAAGTCTAAGCTCTCCGATATCGCGTCAAGCACTGTTTTCACCAAAACTTTCATGCTTGCGGAATATTTTGCTATATCCTCCCTTCATATCATGGAATGTAAATAATTAATCAATCTATGAGACTATGATGGCTAAAACCCAAATTAAAAGTACATAATACTAATAATTTAATCCCCAAAAATTAAAATTAAAAAAAAAAAAAATAGTACTTGTAGGAGGGAGGATTTGTTGGGTATTCCTCTGTATCATCATCGAACGGAAACTTCAACGAAGCCCTCCAAGAATTGTCCGTTGGTTCCGTGCTCCCATCGAAATGATTACCGGCTACGTACCTGACCTTCTTCCTGCGGTCGGTGTTGGCAAATCTCATTTTTTCTTCATCTGGAAGATGGAAGAAATCTGTTGCTGTTTGGAACATCTTGTTGCAGATCGACTCTGGAACGCCATGATTCTTCACCTGTTAATTATTTCATAATTAATTAATATCATTGCTAAGCTAGCCTCTCTGCGCATTACGTATAGTTATTACTTACAAAGAAGAAACCGTAATTTGCACATGCTTCGCCAATCTGGTTGATGGTAGAAGAGCGGCGCTCGAGGTCATATAGGCCCTCCACGTCGATGATTGGAACAGGACCCTCCACCACACTTGCCGGACCAGTACTCTTATTGGTCCTCGACCTGTACAGGATGTAAGGAAGAATCTTCTCATTGTTTGATGCAACCGCCATGTGATGTTCTTCTGATCGGAGCAGATCTTGCTAGTTGCTTTTGCTTGTGCTTGTGCTTGTGCTGATCTAGCCTTTCGAGTCCCCGTCTATTTATACACACTTAACGTTAATTAATTTTGTTGTTTTCTGCATACAATATTGTTTTATTAAGAAAAAAATCATTAACATTTCAAAAAAATGAATTCAGATTTTAAAAAATAAAAAACCACAACAAATAACTTTCTAAAATAATTATTTTTTTCATAAAAATTATATAAAACTTTAAAAATCTTTGAATTTAAATATAAAATAAATATAATTCTGAAATTTTTTATCAATTTTTACAAAATTTATTTTATTCTCTGGATTTTTTGTTTTTTTATTCTTTCCTTTTATTTTAATTTTTTTTTGAATTTTTGTTAATTTTTTATTCTTTAAAAAAATCTCACTTTCATAAAAAAACATTTTTCCTTGCTAGAATTTATTATTCATTCCGTATAGTTTTATATATTTAATATTTTAATATTTCTCTAAAATTCCCTTAGAAAACTTGACAGGGGGATTGCATTTCTCGTAATGTTTCTGCACAAAAATTGACTTCTTCTTCTTTCTTTTTTAATTTAGAGGGTATTTGAATCGGACCAAAAATTTAAGAAAAATAACAAAAATTACCCTTAAAAAATAACTATTATTTGATACTAAATTTATATACCAAAACTTCTGAGATATTGGTGCAGGAGGTTGATAGATTTAGGAGTTCAATATCATTCATTAAAGTTAAAGAAAGAATTGAACTTACGATTGCGCACAATCCGAACTTAATACAAATGTAGGCACAATTTGAACTTGCATAGAGAAGTTGAATACAAATGTAGGGCTATTTTGTGTCAAAAAAAATGTGCGCATTAGGCATGTTAACAAAGCCATATACAACCATATATATAATGCTACGGAAGTTTTTGCCAAAAAAAAAAGGAATGTAACGGAAGTTTTGTTGTTAATTAGCAATTTATATTACATTTAATTATGTACAAATAAGGGTGACAAAACAAGTAAACGAAAGTTTACGGATCTAACTCGTAAACTCGAAAACAAACGATGGCCTTATTTTTTAATTAATTATTATTATTTTAGTTTTAAGGATTCTATTAGGGGTGTCAATTGGACCCGAGATCTGTGGATTAATTTTTTTTTAAAAATATAAATTCGAGAATTCTATTGATTTAATTACCTTTTGTAAATAAATTGATTTTTTTCTTAAGAATATTAATTAAAATTATGATTTTTTTAATTTATTATTCTTTTTAAGTAAAAGAGATCTGACCATCAAAATTAAATTCAATAATGAATATTTGTCGGGTATTGGTTCCCAAAAATAAACTAGAGCAACCTAAAAAAACCCTTTAATTATATACTATTATTAATTACATCTAGAAGTATATTATACTCCACAGCATATCTTTTTTACCACATAAACAATGATTTTTTTGACTTGACTCAAGAAAAAAAGTGATTTTTTTGACTGCCGCAGGCTTTTTTAAATCTTTAATTAAAAATATATAAATATATAAATTACATATGATAATTAAAAAAATATATAATTACTTTTAAAAATCAATTGTGATCAATTACATCTCCTTCAAATTAAGTTCTATGAAGTTGTCAAGTTGGTAAATGGCGCGTGAAAACCACCTGACATTTGGTACAATTCCATACGTGTAAACCACGACTTTAATTATGTTTCTGCAAACAATTCGTCAAAGAAAAATCAAAGTTTGACACAACAATATTATTTTATGATCTAAGGCGGACCTCGGAGTACGGGTGGCAATATGGGAGGAACGAACGTTTATGGAGTAATCCCATTTGTCCAATAAATAAGCTGGACAGACTAGTCCATGTTCATTTAATAAACAGACGGACAAGACCCGTCTATCTAAATTTGAACGGACGGGACGGGTTCCTGTCTAATAATAATTTTTTTCTGAAAATTGAATTTTTTTTTTGATTTTTTTAAAATAATATTATTTTTGAAAAATTATATTTTTTGAAAAATTATTATTTTCAAAAAATAAGAGTAATTTTTTTCGAAAAATAAGAGAACTTTTTTTGAAAAATAAAAAAATATTTTTCTTTTGAAAAATTATTATTTTCAAAAAATAAGAGTAATTTTTTTGAAAATATATTATTTTTAAAAAATTATTATTTTTGAATTTTTTTAAAAATTTATTATTTTCGAAAAACATGAGTAATTTTTTTTAAAAATAATATTTTTTTTAAAAATTAAATAATAAACGGACAGATAAGAATCCGTCGGATTTGCCCCATCTGTCCATATATATAGATGAACGGGTTTAACCCGACTCGTTTATTAAATAGAATAAAAAATATTGTCCATATCTCATCTAAATTTGGATGGACGGGTCGGCAAAATGTACGTCCACCCTACCTCGGACCATATGCACAATATCTTATAAACTGCTAGAGTTCCTCCCCACCTTTCCTTACTTTACTTGTCATTTCTCATTCCTCGATGAAGTTTCAGAATAATGAAAAAAAGCATCGGCACTTGATTTTTCGTATTAATTTAACTTTTTATTTTGTTTTTGTGCATATATGATTTTTTTACTAATTTCATTTATTAACTTTCGTTAAAAATTTAATATGACATGTCACGTCAACTGTCATGTATATTTTTATTGATGCAACATTTTAAATTTTAAAAAAAAAAATACATACTATAGTTCTTTACTTAAGCTTATTAATATTTTTCAAAATTATTCCCTTCAAAAAAAAAATTATTTTTCAAAATTATTAAAAAATCAGAAAAGAAAAAATTAAGAATTAGAAAAAAAAAGAATGACAGTAACTTTTTATTTTTATTTTTTATGAAGATTATCTACCATAGTTATTAGAACCCAGACCGGACAGCAACTCAAAATGAAAATTTTATGGTTCAACCGAATTGTAGATGTTGAATCGTTTTGAACCGTTCAATCTTAGATGATTGAACCGAATTAAACCAGCTGGTTTTTTTACTATAATATTTTATAATATATCAAAATAAAATATCAAGGAAATTAAAAATTAAAAATAAGTAAATATAATAAGTTAAATTTTTATTTCAGTACTTACGTTTATCTAAAATTCTGAAATTATTCCTTAGGTTTATCTTTGGATAAAATTGATCTTTATATTTGTACAATTTGCTGAAATCAATTAAATTGATTTAATTTGATTAATTTTTTTTTTCAAAAAATTCAAAAAATATTAGATTTTATTAAAATAGGAATTAATAATAAAGATAATAACAAAAATTATTATCCTGCAGAATTTATCCCAACTCTCCTCAACTTTTGTACACCGCACTTCCCTTCTTCCATAGTAACAGAAGGGAAAAAAGAACAATGGTGAATGCCATTGCAATTTCCTTCCCAAAATCCACCATTTTCCAAAACCTAATGTCTTTTAATTTTTAAAGACTCAAATTGCAGTTTCCTTGGTGGGTCCTTGAAGGGTTTTTCTAATTTGCAACCAAAACCCAGAAATCAAAGAAAAAGAAGCATCAGCTTGGTGGTTGCTTCAACCAGCAAAACCACTGCTACAACTAGCACAACAAAAACTAATACTTGTTCCTCCATGGTATAACAGACGACACCGTTTCGCACCAGATCTGAGAAAATTCATGCTTCCACTTCTGAGATCCATGGCTCGCATCCTCCTCTTCTCCCTCTTCATCTCTCTCAATCTCTTCGTCTCTTTCGCAGAGATCCATTTCACCGAGATCCGCTCCGATTACCGGTCCATCATACCGTTCGACGAGTTCGGGTTCACTCACAACGGCCGCCTTGAGCTCAATGTCACAAACATCATCCTCTCCAACCCGAACCCGAACCCGGATTTGGACCGCTCAAAACTCGGCTTCTTCTTCTGCACGCGTGACGCCTGGATGCATGTGCTCCAGCAGCTCGAAGACGACAAGATCTCTTGCGCCATCCAATCTGATTTCATCAAACCTGTATTCAATTTCAGTCGGAGGTTGGTGTCATTTGGGTTTGATGATGGTTGGTGTGTTGGATCTGAATTTTTGGTGTGATTTTCGGCCGGATCTGGTTTTATTTTTGGTGTTGGATTTTCGGCCGGAGAAGAGAAGAAAAAAGAAATAAAGAAATGGACATACAGAATAATTGTAACTGAAGTAATGGTAGTGAAGAAGAAGATAGAAAATAGAGTAATGCTAGAGGAAGCACCGAAATGGCCTGATAGAATGGCCTGACTGACATGGCAATGCCATGTCATCCGAATATTACGAAAATGTCATTAATGAAATTCATCAGAATATTACAGAAATGCCATTAATTCGAATATTACAGAAATGCCATTAATGACATTCATCTTCTCCTCCGCCTCTCATTTTGCTTCAACCCTAGAATCAAATCATCCATCCTTACAATAGCCAGCCGCTCTCCCTCCTCTCTCACACATCCGTTATCCCTCCTCTCTCACACATCCGCTCCTTCTCCTTCTCCTCCGACGACACCACGCTGCTTCTCCGACGACGACGACACCAATACATACACGACTAAATGCCTTGTTAACTGTTTCTATGTCTTATCTGTTTGTCTGTTTGTTGTAAGTTTTCAAGATTTTGCTCAAGGAAGGTTGTTAATGGCCGGGAAACCAGACCCAGATAATGCTGCTGCAACTGCTCGGTTTGATTTCTTGGGCTTTTGTTTATTTCCTCTGTTTTATGTGGTGGTTGGTCTCATGCTGGATTATATTTTCGAGTGATTAATTTTCTTATAGGAGTAGAGTAGAAAAGTTTGCATTTGATGATTAGATGACTCCTTTTTATGGGTCTTTTTTGGAAGTGTGGATATGCTTGATATTAATTGCTAATTTGCAGCGGAGGTAGAAGTAGCAGAAGTGACATTAGTTGCTAATTTGCAGATGTAATAATGCTCTCCTGGAGCAGTGATTGTAGTTATTGCAGAACTAGTTGTTGCTAGTGGTATAAAATATGCACGCAACTCCAATGGTGAAGACAGAAGACGGTATTCAAAAGTTTATGTTATGACGAAAAGGGTGAAGAAATTGAGGATTATATTTGATATTTTTTCAGCCCAAAAAGTTCCTTTTACAAACACTGGAACCCAACGATGACGATCTTCATATAAACCACTTAACCATGAATTTGTGTTGAGATCAAAATCACTCATCATGTTACACCAAATCTCTTCAAATTCCTGAACCTCAATGGACTCATACACAACTTTTTTCATAATTTTTTTAATTTGCTTGTAGTCATGTCGTGATCCAAGCTTTTCAGGCAACTTCTTCATAATGTGCCACAGGCAAAGACGATGGTGAGAATTAGGGAAAACACAATTTACAGCTTTTTGAATGGACTTACATTGGTCAGTAATTATTGCATTTGGAGCTTTTGACATGCACATCAACCAAGCTTTAAACAACCAAATGTATGTATCTGCCTCTTCATTTGAGAGCAAACCACAACCAAATAGAATTGTTTGCCCATGGTGATTAACACCAACAAATGGAGCAAAAGGCATGTCATATCTATTAGTTAAGTATGTTGTATCAAACGATATAACATCACCAAAAGATTCATATGCTGCTATAGATCGTGCATCTGCCCAAAATACATTTTTTAATCGACTGTCATCATCTATATCAAGTAGATAGAAGAAATTAGGATTCTTTTTCTGCATGCATGCAAAATACATGCTAAGTGATGTTGCATCTCCAACTCCAAGCCTAATTTGTCTTACTTTAAGAATATGATTTCTACAATCCTTCTCAGTAAAGGTCAAGTTTTCATACCCCCCTAATTCCACAGCCAAAGAATGAAAATTATTACTCACACGTATGCCTGCTTGGTCATTTGTTTCAAGCCTCCTCTTAACATACACATCAATATTTTTATTACACTGAAAAAAACGTGCTTTTGTAGGACTCAAGTCATGATTATGCACAAGATTAACAGATGAAATAGTGAACACTCCTTCAGCATTAACCATACAATTGATTCTAGCCTTACAATTAGTTCTTTTGGATGGCCTTGGATTAAAAGCATTTTTTCCAACGGATTTATGCGCACCGTCTCTACTACACGTAACAGTATAATACTTCAGTTTCCCATCATCATCTTTCTTCCCACTTTTTCTCTTAATACCAAATCCCATTTCACGAGCATACTGAAGATAAAAATTGTAAACTTCTTCTTCTGATTTGAAAACCATACCTGGCTTCGGAATCAATTCATAACTAGGTTCTGACAATGGAGGCTCATCATTTTGAGTCTCATCACTTCGTGGCTCATCCCTTTCAGGAAAAAACTCCATTACCTGTAAACAAAGGATACAAGATGATGATGGGAAACTAGAAAATAACGAATCTGAAAGCGTAACGAATTCAAGAAAAGGAAAGGAAAACAAACCAACGCGGTGTCGTCGTCGTCGTCGGAGAAGCAGCGTGGTGGTGTCGTCGGAGAAGGAGGAGCGGTTGTGTGAGAGAGGAGGGAGAGCGGCTGCCTATTGTAAGGATGGATGACTTGATTCTAGGGTTGAAGCAAAATGAGAGGCGGAGGAGAAGATGAATGTCATTAATGGCATTTCTGTAATATTCGGATTAATGGCATTTCTGTAATATTCTGATGAATTTCATTAATGGCATTTTCGTAATATTCGGATGACATGGCATTGCCATGTCAGTCAGGCCATTCTATCAGGCCATTTCGGTGCTTCCTCTAGCATTACTCTAGAAAATAAGACGCAAAGAAAAGGGAAAACGCAAGCAAAGGCACCTGTACGTTGGGTTTTGACTTTATTTGGCACCTCATCTTTTTTTGTCTTTAAATGGTACTCGTACGTAAATGTTTGATCACATTTGGTACCTGTGGCCGTTTCCGTCGACAATTTGCCGTTATGTAGCTTACGTGGCGTGACACGTCATCATATTTGATGACATGGCATGCCACGTCAGTATTGGTTTAAATTTTTTATTTTTTTTTCTTTCCTTTTCTTTTCTTTCTTTCCTTTTCTTTTCTTTTTCTTTTCTTTTTTTCTTTCTCTCTTCTTCTTCCCCGACCCAAATAATTAAAACCCCAAAAATCCTAACCCATTTATTTCTTCTCTTATTATTTTCTTTTCTTCTTTCTATTTTTTTCGTTTTTTCTTATTCTATCGACTGCTTTCCTTCCTTTTCTCTCCTCAATTCTTTCTTTCTTTTTTTTCGGCAGCATTGGCATCGGCGATGGGTTGAGTTGGTGGCTAGTGATGATTTTTATGGTGATTAATGGGTTTTTTGTTGTTTGGAAGCCGGGGATTGTGACGGAGTGGGATGGTGATTGGTGTTTGGCAGTGGCGGGTTGGAGATGGAGATTTGGGAGTGGTGATGGTTGTGTGGCGGAGGTGGTGGATTTTGTGATGGTGAGTAGATTTGGATGTGTGGCTGTGTGGATGAGGAGATCGGTGGTGGTGTCGGTGGCGGAGGTGTGGCTGTGTGGATGAGGAGATCAGCGGAGGGTGGTTGTTACCTGGCTGGAGGAAGAAAACAATGCGGTTAGGGAAGAAGGATGGTCGGATCTTGTATGAACGGATCCGGATCTTGTATGAACGGGTTTGGGTCGAGAGAGAGAGGAGATTCAGAGAAGTATCATGATCAGTGCCACTTCTAAAAAAAAAAAGATGGAAAAAGAAAAGAAACGTAAACGGAAGCGACGTTGATTGATCAGGAAAGGAAAAGGTGTTTGTGCTTGATTAATTGAATGTGCTTGTTAATGGGCTTATAGGAATCAATGTGGTGGGTTTCTATCCATGTGGTGACAGCGGCGGTTGTGGAGGTGGGAGGTGGGAGATGGGTGTTAATGGGCTTGATTAATTGAATTGTAAGAAAATGGTGATGGGTTGCAGAAAAGAAAAGAAAGGGAAAGAAACTGGTCGGGGAAGAAGAAGAGAGAAAGAAAAAAAGAAAAGAAAAAAAAAGAAAAAAAAAGAAAAGGGAAAAAAAATTAAAATATTAAACTAATGCCTACGTGGCGTGACACATCATCATATTTGATGACGTGGCATGCCACGTAGGCTACATAACGGCAAAATGTTGACGGAAACGGTCGCAGGTACCAAATATGATCAAACATTTACGTACGAGTACCATTTAAAGACGAAAAAAAGATGAGGTGCCAAATAAAGTCAAAACCCAACGTACAGGTGCCTTTGCTTGCGTTTTCCCCAAAGAAAAGAATAGAGGAAATGAATTAATGAAGTGAAGAGGAAGGAAAACGTCACCGTTTTGGGGCTGTGGGTCGTGTCAAAACGGTCACGCGGTTATGTCAAAACGGCATCGTTTTGACACATCTTCGAACCAACCGATTTAATAAAAAACCGACCGGTTTATCAGTTCGTCGATTCTTTAAAAATCATTCGGGTTGACCGGTCGAACCCGGTTGACATGCCTTCTGATACGATCCTAATTGCGTAGGATGCGTAACAAGTAATTCCCGATCTAGTTCTAGGCTTAGATTTCGAATGCGGAAAATAAACTCAACAAGTACGAGCTTAGACCTGAGGACAACCTGTGTCAACCAACCTAATCGATTTCAAGTGAGGTTCTTGATTCGATCCCGCGACCTATATTCAACCTGTGAATATCAACCTTGGGCGACGACTCAATAGAATGGATTTTCGGGTTTTACTTGCTATCCTAATCGAGTATCCGGACTCAATGAGGGATAAGGTTCGCGAAGAACAATTGAGAAAACTCTCTGGTTTTTATTTCAAAATAATTTGTCCCAATAATGAAGAGGGTGGCTCCTTTAAATAGGAGAAACCCTAATCCTTACAAAAGTAATCCTTTATCTAATTAAACTCCTAATTAATTAATTGAATAAATTCAATCTAATTTAACTAATTAATAAGGAAACTAATTATAATAGATCCATAATTGTTGCTACCCTATTTTTGACCACTTTTTTTTCACATTTTACATAATTTTACGCTTATCAAGTCTAATGGATCGTCTAGATCAAATTTCTGTCGATTCTTGGTCCTAGGCTGGTTTGTTTAAAGTTTCGTGTCATTTCGTGCCTTTTTAATTTTTTCGTATTTTTAACTGTCTTTTTGCGAACTTCTTTCGATCCCGAGTAAGTTTCCCGGGACCGAGGGTCGAACGCGTTATTTCTTTATTTGATAATTACGTGCTAATTTTCTCTTTCACACCACCGCGTTCAATTTCGTTCAATCTACGTCGTAAGGACATTTATTTTGCGCACGAACGTTTTGACACTTCCGAAAGAGAAAATAAATACGTTAAATCAACTTTCGCATTTCTTCACTGTATATTAATTTTCTTGCCTTATTTTTCTACACGTAGTTGTACCCTCGGCTCGGGTTTATTTTCATTTTCAAGCGATTTCGCTCGTACAAAAAATATCCCGTTCGTATCCGAAAATAGGATAAATACCACATTAATGCACAATCAATGCAATCTCATCCTCCAGCTCGGTTCCAGCTTGCCTTGCTCCTCACCTAGCCACACAATCAAGCTTGCTCATCACTTGGCCACAAGCTTCCTTCCCCTAGCTCACTATTCCAAGCTAGAGCATCATCATCACCTTGGATATTTTCTCCCGTCCATTTGCAACCACAAGCCCAACCGACTCCAACCTTGATATTTCCCCTATAAATAGCAACCTTCAAGCAACAAATTAAGGGCACCAAAACCTCCTCTTAATCACCATTTCTTGCACTACCTTCTTGGTAAATAGCTCTCCCAGACAAGTAAGCTCCCTCTCTCTTTAGTCTCTTTAATTTTTGTTTTTGCTTATAATGCATGAATAACTTGTTATAACTTGTCTACTATGCTTAGTTTTCATGCTATGTATGTTTCTCTTGCCCCAATTTAATTGCATGATACTTTGAGTAATTAATGGATAGATATGCATGTTAATTGGCTTGCTTTTCCATGCAAAATTGATGTTGTTTTGAGCTTGTTTTGCTTGCTGTTTTTGCCATGATCTTAATGCTTTAGTAGTATAATTGTTACAACCATTTGGGGGTAAGAATGGTGGAGGTTTAGAAGTTTGGCCATGGGGGGCCGGTTGCTTGAAGATGAAGGTAAGGTAATGGTGGGAAAGGTAAGGAAGAAGAAGAAAGGTTTAACTCATTCTATGCTTTTAAATTAAAAGGTGGGTTTGGCTTCGGCCAAGCCCTTTTTTTTTGTCCAAAAATCCAACGTGGGACCCACTTTGTTTTTCGTCGAAATAATGCTAAAATGTTTGCATGCTTACTTGTGTGTTTAAATAAGGTTAAAATGTTCATATGTTTATTTTTGTGATTAAAATGATGAAAAATGATTATATGCTTTTTGTGATAAAAGGAATAAAAATGTTTACATGTTTTATTTGTATTTTAATTACATGAAAATTGGCATGATTTAAATGATGTGCTATGCCATGTTAAAATGCTTGTATAATTTAAATGATGTATTTATGCCATGTTCTATTTAAATTAAATGCTTGCATGTTTTGAATGAGATGTTGAATTTGTTTGTCATGCTCCATTTTAATCAATTGCTTACATGCTATGAATGATGTTATTTAATTGTTGTCCTTGTTTATTTAATTAATTGCTTACTTATTGTAAATTAAATAAGTGTTTGCATGTGCTTTTCTTATTTATTATTTTTGAAAAACGTTGCTAACACTCTCATTTTGCAAGGAAGATCAAGATCACGCAACGCAAGTACGTCTTTCTTCTAAGTCTCTTTTATTTATTTAATGTCTTCTGCAAATATTATTTTCATGTATGCTATTTAAAATTGCTAAAAAACCATAATTGTATGCATGATTAAAATCAACTCATATGCTTATGTGTTTAAGTCACTTGCTTTGTTTATGCCATGAAATAAATTGCTATTTGATATATGAGCATGGTGGCTTCAAATCCCACACAATTATTTGCATTCACGAAAATGTACGATGTTAGTATTGTCCATGTTAGGATCACGTAGTAATTAATTAATTAATCATGCATGGCTCGATGAAAAGGGGGAACGTCCGCTCTAGCATAACGAACAAACGGTAACCCCGTCCTTCGTGTCCCGATCGGAAATAACACGTCCTAACGAAATATGCTAAGATGTAACGTCACCTTTGAGGGCCAAATCGTGCCAAAAATGTTAAATAATCGGAAAGTGTCCCAAGTCGGTAAGCGAACTCTGTTGGCACGATTCGATCATTGGCCTATGTAAATGATCGGAAAGTGACTTGAGTTCGTGGGAAGAGGAGGTTGACATGCTTCGATTATTTATTTTCGTGTCAAAATATTAAACATAACAAACACCTCACTTTATAACCGGTAACCGTTTTAGGGTGTGACTTGGGTGCCTAACACCTTCCCAAGTCCACAATACGACCTCGAACCTTTGTTCAATGGTTTAGACCATTTGTGCCTTAGTTTTTATTTTTTATACCATGACGCTTAGGTTCCCTAAACCTTATAAATTAGGGTGGCGACTTCATTGTATTATGCGAAGCATCCATTTATGCTTAGCATCCGCCGCGAACCTTAAACTCGTTTTTCAACAAAAAAGGGGGTGCGACAGTTTGGCGACTTCACTGGGGACTAGTAGGGTCGAAGCCGGTTTTTTAAGGTGTTTGTTTTTTTTATTTACTTGCTTTGATAAACCGTTTTCGTGACTATTTGTTATTGCTTTGATCAACTGTCATACACATTGCATGCATAGGCCCTACACCCAGGGGTCGCCTTACCAAATAAGTTTAGGACGGGGAGTAAGGACACCTCGGGACACGAGTCCTGGGTAATGTTCTCGAAACCCAACCCGCTCGAACCCTTAAAGCTATCCGGACGGTTGGCCTCCATTCTGGTAAGCGGATTCAGCCGACATGATTCAATCATTTGCCTATGTAAATGGTTGGAAAGTGGCCTGAGTTCGTGGGAAGAAATAGGTGGTCGCTCTACGACACTTTTTGGACCATTCTATGGTATCGTTGGGAACTTTCAGGCCGTTAGAACTTTAGTCTACGTCAAAAGCCCCCATCACGTGCATCATCCTTGTTTTATCGTGGCTTGGTTTACCACGTTTTCTACGTTTTTCTCTCTTCTGCACCATTTTTAGTAATGCATGTAAAGAGCCTAGTAACACATTTTTTTGCAAATCACTAATACTGAAACTCTGTTTTACTTTCCCCGAGACCCATCCCGCTTGTTCAAATGACAGTGCCTACGCTACTTTCACTCGATACTTTTTGGGGGAAGAAGTTTTGGGAATCAAGTTGCACGAGGGGATATGTTGAAATTCGGTTTTCATTTCCGATATTGCGGCCAAGATTGGGATAGAGGAAGTGGTGATGAAAGGAGAGATTGCGTCACTAGAATATTTTTTATGAGCAAACGGATCCCGACTTCCAAGATTGACGCCTTCAGAATCAAACATCTGTTGCTCAGATTTTTTTTTACCCCATGTAACAATGTTCCTAGACTTTGTCTACTAGCCTTTAGATAAATCTAGATAGTTAATCAACTTGTAATGGTTGTAACCCTTTTTGGAAGAAAAAATATATCAATGACAAAAGTCGTAGTTATTCGGATAATTACGAAATGCGTTTTTCTCTCTCACACATCCAAAAGACATCGAACGGCCATCGCCTACAATCAAATCAACCTTCCCCCCCAAAATAAACTACATATGAAGCCCACGAAAAAAAAAAACCAAAAACTGACCTTGGAAATAAAAACACACTCAAAAATTTTCTTTTCTCTCCAACGCAAGAATAAACTCAGCTGCACACTCTTTTACCTTGGCCAATATAAATACGATTCACTCCAAATTTCCACTCGGACAAAACATGAAAGATGTTGGCAACAGGTTGAAGTTTAACCATAAAAAATTTCAGAAAGTTCTGGGCAGCCAATCTCTCGCAAAATTGTTTTTTCGAAACACAGGGACAGCACCCTTTCTCGTTCTCAGCTGCGCGATCTTCCGTTTTGGCCAAAATTATGATGATTTACTCGGAGTTTCCACTCGGCCAAAATATAAAAGATGTTTCCAACACGTTTAAATTTAATCATGCAAAATTTCAGAAAGTTTGGAATAGCAAATCTCTCACGAGAAAAATTCAAAACGGAAGGACAGCTGCTTCTCGGTTTCAGCTGCGCGATCTTTTTCCTTGACCAAAATAGAGATGATTTGCTTGGATTTTCGGCTCCGTCAAAACATAAAAAATGTCCATAACAAATTGAAGTATATCCCTACAAAATTTCAGAGCTTTCCGAGTAGCATAGACCGACAAAAGTCGCGATGGACTCCCAGACCTATCTCTGGCGGTATACCGCCTGGCCCCTGGGGGTATACCGCTAGCTTCGGCTCCGAAATCAGTTTTTCACCCCCAAAATCATTCGTTCAGCCGCGCGCTCATTTGTTTTGGCTAATATCGATGCGATGGGCTTAGAATTTCCTTTTAACCAAAACACGAAAGATGTTCGCAATACATTGAAGTATGCCCACACAAAATTACAGAGCGTTCCGAGCTACACATCTCCCGGAAATAATTTAGGCGTAAGGATAACTACCCTACTCGGTCACAGCTGCGCGTTCTTTTGTTCTGGCTAATATCAGCATAATCGGCTAAGAATTTCCACTTGTAAAAAACACGAAAGATGTTCACAACACCTTGGAGAATTTCCATGCCAAAAATGGGATCTTTCCGAGCGGTGCATCGTCCACAAAAAAATCGGACATAAGGAAGACAGTTTTCTCGGTCTCAGCCGTGCGATCTTTTGTCTCGGCCAATATGAACACATTCGGCTCAGAATTTCCGTTCGGCCAAAACACAAAAGATGTTCGTAACACGTAGAAGTATGTTGCTGCCAAATTTCAGAATTTTTGGAGCAGTGCACCTCAGCCAAAAGCAAGGCCCGCGAAAGCCCATCTCTGGCGGTATACCGCTAGCTTCGGCTCCAAAATCAGTTTTTCACCCCCAAAATCATTCGTTCAGCCGCGCGCTCATTTGTTTTGGCTAATATCGATGCGATGGGATCAGAATTTATGTTCAGCCAAAACGTGAAAGATGTTCAAAACACATTGAAGTACGCCCACACCAAATTACAGAGTTCTGGGCTACACATCTCCCGGAAATAATTTAGGCGTAAGGATGACTACCCCACTCGTTCACAGCTGCGCGTTCTTTTGTTTTGGCCAATATCAATACAATAGATTAAGAATTTCCGCTTGGCCAAAACATGAAAGATGTTCATAACACCTTGAAGAATTTCCATGCCAAAAATGGGATCTTTCCGAGCGGCACATCGCCCACAAAAAATTCGGACATAAAGAGGACAGTTTTCTCGGCCCCAGCCGTGCGATCCTAGGCCTCATCCAATATGAATGCGTTCGGCTCAGAATTTTCGCGTAGTCGAAACACGAAAGATGTTGAGTTCGGGTTGAGGTATGCCCGTACCAAGGATCGAAGTTTTCTGAACAATAGACCCCTCAAAAAACCCTTTAGAGATAACCTTAGACCACTTCAGAAGTTTCGTTGGTAGCATCCAATATTACGTCGCGTCACTAGGATAAATAAAAACTCCTCTCACGTCTCCCCCTGGAGCACCAACCCAAGAATCACCCGTTTCTCGCCTCCCCTAAAAGTATCGAGCAAGAGAGTGGCCGGGAGATTGATCAAAGCAACATGGGGGCCTCGCGTTTGCACGTCATACATATGTAAACGCTTATACTTACTACTACGTTTTTTTTTCTTACCTTTTTTTCAGATTGACGATAGCTCCTCGCAAGCAAATCGCATCGCCCAGCCTCCCGCTAACAAGATTCCAAGCGAGAAAGATGGCCGAACAAGCTAAAATCGACGAAAGGGCAGCCGCTAGGATAGCCGAACTAGAAGAACATGTCAAAATCGCCACGGAAAGGGCCGCTCAAGCCGAAAAAGAGCGAGATGAAGCAGCCTCTGAATTCCCGCCTGGTTTTGATCCAAATCAAATGATGGGACATTCCTCATCCGCCATCACTGGATCGTCAGGACCCCAATCATTTTCTGTTCCTGGGGGGCAATGGAAATGGGCAAATCCTTTCACTGTACCCATCACCGCAAACTCGGTAGTTAACGCGGGGGGAGAAGCTCCCACAACTCTGCAACACTCTTTCGTCAAACTTGCTTTGGACCTGGACCAAAACCCGATTCATCAGGAATCCCAAGGCTTTCGCCCTCCTAAAGGCCACTATACTCAAATCATGGTTCCCAACCCTACGGGATTTTGGTCTCCTTTCGTCAATCCCACGCCACCACCACTTACTTCAAAATCCTTACCACCCCTTGGTCCTAACACGGTCGTCACAGAGAGACCGAACACAGATAGATTGAGCTTACTAGAAGAAAGGCTCAGGGCCATTGAAGGAACATACCCCTTTGACCCTACGGGTCCCGCCGACATGTGCATGGTCCCAGGAATCGTAATGCCTCCAAAATATAAGGTTCCGGATTTCGAGAAGTACACAGGGGTCGAGTGCCCAAAGACTCACCTCAAGGCCTATTGCAACAAAATGGCCGATGTGATACATAATAAACCTCTGTTGATCTATTTGTTTAGAGAGAGCTTGGCCAAGCATGCCTTGACTTGGTACATGGGTCTAGACAGATCCAAGATCAAGAATTGGAGGGATTTATCCGATGCTTTTTTCAAGCAATACAAATTCAACATAGAGGTAGCCCCAGACCGCTCTGATCTCCAAAATCTTGAGAAAAAATGGAAGAATCGGTGAAAACTTATGCTCGGAGGTGGAGAGAACTAGCTTCCAGGATGTCTCCTCCTTTGCATGACAAAGAGCTCTTGTCAATTTTTGTGGACACCTTCAAAATTCCTTACTACACCTATCTTATCTCCAATCCATCGAGTAACTTTTCCGACATGGTTTTAGTGGCCGAAAGGGTAGAATAAGGAATCAAGTCTGGGAGGATCATTGTTTCTGCACTAGAAGTAACACCTAAGAAAGCACCTCATTTAAAGGAAGATGTCAACTCGGTCTCACACCGACCTGGTCACAAACAACCTTTCACACCACCAGGCAGCCCGCCAAATAACCCAAGCAATCAAGATGAACGAGGTGACCATGAGGACCAAGGGTTGCAACCATTCTTTTCCGTCCCTGCAAGGGAGGTTTACGAGCATCTATTAGCGGTTGGGCAAATTACGCCCATCCCCACTCCACCAGCACAACCTCCTTACCCGAAGTGGTACAATCCTAGTGCTATGTGCGAACACCATGCTGGGGCTCAGGGACACACTCTAGAAGACTGTTTGGCATTTAAAGGGAAGGTTAGGCAATTGATCAAATGCGGATGGTTCGCTTTCGAAGAACTAGCCAAAGGATCTAGCACGGCCGCTCCTACAAACTTTTGAATAATCCTCTTTGGCAGCCCCTGCTGCACGTTATCAAAGGAAGTCTGTTTCCTTTCTTTTGCTTTCTATTTTAACTATTGTACGATCCTTATGTAAGTTCTTTTAGGGGGCAACTTTTGATATCTTTAAAAACTTTTTGGTCCTTGTGATTATAAATAAAACTTCACTTGATGAAAATCCTATGTTTTTTTAACATTCCTTAGATCAAACATATTCATCATTTTATTAATTCGCGGAGAACTTGAGCGTTCTTTAGAAATTATATAAACATGCATGATCTTGTGTTAACTCTTATGTCCATGACGTGTTTAGACGTAAGCAATCACATACATATCCCTGTGAGTATTTTGGGCCTTCGCGCCTTGTTTCTTTCATGAGTGTAAATGCTAAACTAGGTACTAGTTAGATTTGCATAATATCCAGGGTACATGAACAATCAGACATGGGATAGCGGTAAGATGACATTGGACTTTGCTTTGCTCTTCTTCCACATTTTCTATTTTTCAAACCTTTTACCCTCAAACACATATTTTGTACACCATGTACGATTCTATTAAACACTCAAAACCAAGCCTCTTGTTCTCCCAACCAAGTGAGTTAGTGCTCTACTAGGACCGCTAAATTGGAGTTACACGTCAAGCAAGGGAATGCCAAAGGAACCCTTAGAGTATCTCTAGCAAAATAGCGTCAGAAGAAGGCCAAATAAAAACAAGACTTGGAGGCCTCTGCCAAAGACAGAGAGGATGACAGACTAAACAAAAAGTTATACTTGAGGTGCCTATTAAAAAAATATATCAAAAAAAAAGGAGAAAAGAGAAAAAATCATCAAAAAAAAGGGGATGAACAAAAAATCAATCAAAAAAATCAATCAAACACAAAAAAAAAACAACAAAAAACAGACAAAACACAAAAAAAAAACAGATCAAAAAGTGTTCAAAGAACACAATCAACAAAACAACAATAGAAGTAAACACAAAAGAGGAGGTCAAACATAAAAATTGGTCTCAAAAGGAAAAAAATCATTTCTTGCGAATATTGAAGGATTTGGGCGCAGTGCCCTCAAAGCAATCAAGAAGAAACATCTCAATCAAATATTCAAGAATTTGTGCACTTTGCTTTCACCACGATCAAATCGTCAAGCATTGTTCACCACAATTTGTCCTCATCGCAATCAGCTGTCGAGCACGAACTCATTAAAACTTTTTGCCATAAAAAAAAAACACAACACTTCTCTTTTCTTCTACAAATTCCTCCTTTCTTGTTCCCTCGCAAAGTCCTTTTGATTATTGGTAGACCCATGCATGTGCATCTTCATTTGAAGTCTATTCACTCGGATTGACATTGCAAATTTAATTTTTGTGCTATGTTTATTGCATTTTTAGGAGTGTAAACACATAGCCTTGTTTTCTGAGCGTGAGTGCAAACACTAATATCTGGTGAGGATTACTTACGTTTACATGTCATGGGAAAGTCTTGTTCTTGAGGTCGTTGATAGCATGTTTTTATGCATGATTTTCCCTTCATTTTCTCACCCATTTAAGGCATGATTCTGCTAATTTACCCTTGTTTTCATTACTTTTGCAGATTTAGGCATAAAATGGGAGTTTATGCGAAAAGATGCATTTTTGGGGCATTTTGTGCAGTTTTGAGCTTCAAGACCCAGAGTCGAGGTCCCGAGCCCAAACAGCGTTCAAGGTCCCGAATCGGATTCACCATTCGGGACCCCGAAGGCCGAAGAATGACATTTCCACGTGTCATCTCGCCAGAGCTTCCATGTGCCTCCTCTGACACTGTTCCTGCAGTCTGCACTAACCACCAAATACCTACCACTCTGACCAAGTCAGCCCTTGAGCCCAGTCCAGACCTGCCAAAGCTGGAAAAATCAGACAACTTTATGCTTTTCCAGCTTTGTGCTTTAAGGAGCATGGATCCAATTCTTTAGGCTTTCAATTAATGCATTTTTTCCCTAGTTTTAGGCTGAAGATATTTTGTGCTTAGAGCTCTACTATATAAAAGGCATCTAAGATTAGTTTAGATCATCCCTTTTTAGCTATCTCTCAATTCATAGTGTAATTTTGAGAATTAGTAGAATTAGTTTTCCTTAGACTTCTCTCTGGTTTATCTCTCTAGTTCTTGTTAGCACCTTCAACCTTGCCGCCGGGCTTCAAACGGATTTTAGTAACAAAGTTTTCTTCCTTTAATCTATTTATTTGCTCATTATGCTTTCTTCAATTATTAATTGTTTAATTTCAAGCATGAGTGGCTAAATCTTTAATTCTTAGCAAGGGTGATTCAAGGGTTGCAAGGGCAGATTCGAGGCCTAAATACGCTTAATACATTCTTGATGCCATATTCAATTATTCGTCGTTTTAATTACGTCTTTGCATGATTTAACTTGAGGTCTGATCAGCTGATGATTATCTTGTGTAAATGCTGCCATTTATGTGATGAATACGGAAGGAAAATTGCATGAAATAAGTAGGCATCTGTTTAGTCTTGACTGCATTGAAGTGGTCTCGAATAGATAGGGTAGGTAGTTGATTGGAGCAAGGTCACGAGCCTGACAAACTGAGGGACTCTTAACTCTAGATCTGTCTTTTCTTAGCTTCATGGGCAGTTTGAGTATGGCCCTCCCGCATTCATGCCTGGAGGGATGGCAAACTGTCAAGACTACCTCATATGTGGAAACGGGGGGTAGTTTCTCTTAAGAGAGAAGTAGGGGATATCCGAGGAATCTGGTCCCCATGTCATTTCTATGATGTCTTGAATAGAATACCCTTGAGTCGATGACGATTTGGTCCCGAACGCAACCCAAGAATACCACTGCTAAGAATCCCTCTCTATCTGATTACTTGCGTGTATTTCCCCTCTATTTTACTGTTTCTGGATTTGTTTGCTAATTTACTTATTTTACCATTCGGGACCTCGAACGTGACATTCGGGACCCCGAATACCGCTTTCCAAGAGAGAAATTGTTAGCTCCCGAAATCTGCCTTGGCTAACTCATTTAGCCAAGTAAACCCCCCCCCCCCCCCCCCCCCCCCCCGATTGTTACTTTCAGTGCTCTTCTCCCCCAAATACATTCAAGACCTTAGACCAGTCTCTCACAATCCCTGTGTTCGACCTTGACTACCACTGTACACATTATCTCTTGTGCACACACGTTTTTGGGCATTATAAATCTTCATTTGACTGACGATCAAATTGGCGCCGTTGCCGGGGATTGTTTCAAGACTGATTTAATTTTCTTGTTTGTATGACCAGGAGATCTGCACCCGAATTACTACCCCTTGATCACGAGCTAGGAAGAACTGAACGAGGACTTCGGCGACTGGCACGAGGAGATTCTAATCCTTGTGTTCGGGACCTCGAGCGTCTTTTTGACCTAGAAGACTATCCAGGCCCCGAGAACTTGCCCCCGGTCCATCCAGAAGGACCTAACATGGATAATCACGGCCCCGAAGGGAATAATGTTCCACCACTCCCCCCACCGATCCAGAGCATTGATGAGTTCAATACCGCCCCCGAGGCCCCGACTAGCTGCATCGTTTGGCCAGTGCTCCCGAACGACTGGGAACTCAAGTCTGCAACCATGCATCATCTGCCCCTCTTCCGAGGATTGGCCAAGGAGAACCCCCATCACCACCTCCAGCAGCTACACTCCATTTGCGACGCCATGAAACCCCACAACGTTACTGTCGAGCATGCCAAGCTCCATGCCTTTATGTGGTCCCTTAAGGACGACGCTCTTGACTGGTTCTTTGAAGCTTGGGGATTGGATGTGGTTGGACCTATCACCACGAAGCCATCTGTTGGTTACTCTTACATTCTTGCCGCAACTGACTACTTCTCCAAATGGGCAGAGGTTGTCCCTTTAAAAGAGGTCAAGAAAGAAACGGTGGTGGATTTCATTCGCACTCACATCATTTATCGGTATGGAGTACCTCGATATATCATCACTGATAATGGCAAACCCTTCTACAATGCTCATATGGACAAACTATGTGAGCAATTTGGATTCATCTAAAGAAACTCGTCCATGTATTATCTGACAGCGAATGGTTTAGCTGAAGCTTTTAATAAGACTCTTTGTAACCTACTGAAGAAGGTCGTTTCTAAGACCAAGAAAGATTGGCATGAAAGAGTTGGAGAAGCTTTATGGGTGTACCGCACAACCTTTTGGACTCCAACTCAAGCAACTCCTTACGCTCTTGTGTATGGAGTGGAAGCAGTCCTTCCTCTTGAGCGTCAAATTCCATCTCTAAGGATAGCCATTCAGGAAGAATTGACCAATGAAGAGCAGACTAAGTTGAGATTGCAGGAACTGGAAGCCTTGGATGAAAAAAGGCTCGGCGTTCAAAACCGCCTGGAATGCTATCAAGCTCGCATGGCCCGAGCTTTCAACAAAAAGGTTCAGCCAAGATCCTTCCAAATAGGAGACTTGGTGCTTGCGGTCCGCCGTCCCATCGTGATCACAAAGAAGGTGACAGGAAAGTTCCAACATAAATGGGATGGACTGTATGTTGTGCAAGAGGTCTATACAAATGACGCGTACATGATTGTAGACAAGGATGGACTACGCATTAGACCCATCAATGGAAAGCTCTTGAAGCGCTCTATGCCTGAAATCATTGTAATACTCCTGGCCCGCAAGAGTATAAACTGTGTACGGCCAAAATATATAAAAAAAAATAAAACAAAATAATTGAACTACGTCATGACTTGATCCTTCTTCTTTGAAGGTACGTAGGCAACTTGACATATTTCAAGTACAGTCACATAAAAAGAAAACAAAATCATTGTATTACTCCTGGCCCGCAAGAGTATAAACTGTGTACGGCTAAATAAATGAATAAAATAAATATGTTTCGAGAGCTAATCAGTCAAGGAAAAGTAAATTTTTTTTGCCACAATTGAATGAATCATCATCATATCAGTTCAAGCTCAAGCAAAAAAAAAACAAAGAGACAAAGAATAAAAGCGTTCATTCCATGCGTGGGAAAAGTACACACTAAAAAAAAAGACTACACTAGAGACACCACTATGTCTTCCAAATCTGCCATCTGAAGAAGAGTACACCTAAGTTCTTCTGTCTCACGGTCAATCGCTTCAACTTCAGCTGCAGTGATGGTCTCCTTCTTTTTCCATTCTTCTTGTTCCGCAGAAAGCTTTTGGATGTTCTCGTCGGTGTTTTGAAGATCATCTTGCAACTTGTCAGTCTTTGTGGCTAATCTACCCTTTTCCTCTTGCAATCGGTTGATCTTCAAGTCCAAGTCTGTCATCTCTGCTTTTGAACTCAATAAGGCATCCTGAAGGGAAGAACTCCGCATCTGAGAGGCGTCAAGCTTCAACTTTAGCCTATCCACTTCCTCGGGTGAGGAAAGATGACTCATGTCCTTCTCTCTCCTTACCAGGTAAGAGTCAACTCGACTCAGAAAGTGCCCAAATTTCAACTTCAATGGGGTCATTCAGACATGAATACATCCTTGATGACATCCTCAAGAATAGGAGACTTCTTTTCCCACCAAACCTTAAAATTCGAAAAGCCACCGCTAAGAGCAATCTGGAACTCCTTTTTAAGAAAACCAGAAAGCCCACGAACAATAGAGGATCTATATACAGCAAGTTCTTTAGAACTGATAAGTGGACCAAGGCAAATCGATTTGGTAGGCATCGACTTTTGAGCAAAGCTAAAATAATGAGTAGAGGAAGCAACAACACTTGTAAACCTAGTAGTTGGAGACTCCCTTGTCCTCAACGAGTCTACCTCTTCTTCTTCATCTGCATGAATGATGCCTCCATCTATGGTATTGGGGAACTCAAGGTCATTCAGATCATTCGCGGAGACATTGGCATTGTCTTCATCAAAACTATTCAACGCTTCAATCATGTCTTGCTCGACATCTGAGTCATGGAGATGATGGGAGAAAATAAACATAAGTATCATAAGAAAAGCTAAAACAAATGGAGGATAAATTGGTGGATACCTTTGTTTCCGGCTTCAAGGGGCGTCCCACCATCTTCAGCAAGTCCATGGTCTCTTTGAGAGGCACTCTTCTTGGACAACACTATCTTTGAAGGTTTCTCGAGTGTAGCTCCAACATTCTTTCGGTGCTTCTTCCTCACAAGGTCATCCTATGAAAGACGAATGAGATCTTCAATGAAGAGTTAAAAAAAATGTAATGATAAAAATGATGATGATAACATACCTGGTCTTCCTTATCTTCATCATCGTTGCACACGACCTCCTGTCCGCGAGGCTTGCGAGCATCATATTTTGTTCTCTTCCATCCTAGAACATCACCAAGAGAAGGCACGACAATCACGCTAGAAAGAGGTCTTTTCAAAGGAGCATGCCTCGTCATTTCAGACGTGTCATTCCCTAAGACTTCTGATCTAAACCCCTCTCTTTCCTGACTGTCTCTTCCTGAGTCTCTTGACTTGGAACTATCATCCTTCGGGGGGTCTTTTAAAGAAGTCTTTCCCTTGGATCCACTACTGCTCTTAGACAATCTTTCACCCAGAGGGAGGAGTTCATAGTTAGGACCTTCGCTAGACTGCAACAACATGGTAGAGATGCTATTTAAAACAACAACTGACCCTCCAGCCCACCATGATGCGTAAGTGTCAAAACACTCGAGCTGAATGTTAGGGTTAGGTGGTGGAACAATGAAGGACACACCACTACATGTCTGTGTCAGGGACAACCAGTAAGAGAGGTGAGCATGAGAGCTAAGTTTGTCTTCATGCAAAGCTATGGATCCCGGAAGGCTTTGTCTATACCCTTGTTGTCTTGCGAAACGATGAGGGTAGTACCACTCCAAGATCTGAAATGACCCATTTGAACGAGAAAGTCTTCCTAGACGAATGCTCACCATAAATTCGAGCAATTCGGTCGAAAGTGTCCCGTCATCTTTATACATGCCAGGAGGCGAAGCAAGATGGATAGGATTCTAACAAAAGTTGACACCATTTCGGATAAGTTCTCTCCCATCGACGAACCCTGCTTCCCACGGGAAACGAGCATTTGCTGAACCTCTATATCTACGGATGATGGGTCGCCCACATCTGTCATCAACTTGTGAGTATATACCTTGCGTGAAATAGGTAGTCGCCCAAGCATAAAGAAAATGACCCGGGAAGGAAGTAGGGATCAAACCAAGCTCTCCTTTGTCATTCACATTAGAAGTCTAACTCAATCCTCGGTAAATCATGGCAAGTATGGGAGGGACCATGCTATAGGTAACACCGTGGGCCATCCTAGAGGCAATCATAAATGTCTTTGGTCGGATATTACCCTCACTGCTGGGAAAGATAAAACGACATAGCCAGAGAGATATATACGCTGCAATCTCTACCGAAACCCCTTCAGATGAGGAAATGTCCAAAGCTTCCAAAGTATCCCACGGAAGATCCCCGTGAGTGTCGTCTGGAATAGGATATTTGTAAGGTCTCCGAAGAACATCCTTTTTGACATATCTCCCATCCTTGATCACTGGTCTCTGTCGCAACAATTTCTTGTAATCACTAGACATCTGAGGGTTGCCAACAAAGGATCGGCTACTCTTCTTAAGCCAGAATGAAATCCAGTCTGCGTAGGAAATACGATCCACACTCCTATTTTCTACTAGGATCTTGAAGGCCTTGAACAAGTATGTGCAACACCGAGAGACATTGTTATTGTCGGGCAATTCGAGAAGAGTAGGAATTGTTTCTTCATAATAGGCTCCAAGGATAGGAAGCCCAGTAATCTCTCTCATGTCCCACAGTGATATGCCGACCTCTCCCCATCTAGTCACGAATGTATTGGTAGCAGGACACCATACCTCGCATAAGGCTCTGTAGATAGAAGCTGGATGTTGGTAGTCAAACGCCGCGGCACCAACCGCTTGTGAGAGTTCATGAAGCCCTTTGGTCCGAAGACGCCTCTGAGTCCGAAGTGACCACTCCCCAAAGCCGTGAAGATAAGATATGTCCCTTCGAGCAACAAGGGACGATCCCCATCTACAACGCTTCGCCTTGATCCCCTCAGCAATCTCTGGATGCGGGGTATAGTCTTCAACGCCACAAAAGGAAGGAATAGACAAGGTGGGACGAGATCCTGAACCTTCTACATCAATTAGGTAGGATGCAGTCCTTGAAAAGGACTAATCCAGACCCTCGATGAGGTTCACGTCGGTGCTGGTAGGGCAGGATCCTGATGCCTTTACATCAATTAGGTGGGATACAGTGCTTAAAAAGTACTAATCCAGACCCTCGATAGAGCTTATATTAGGATCCTCCGTTGATCGACTCACTATGACGAGCTTCAACACTCCTTTCCCTCCGGATTGCGAACGATGCTTCACTTCGGTTTCTGGGAAATAAAGAAATCGCCCTCTTTGCCCTTGACCTGAGCTTTCGCCAATCCAGTCCATGTCAAGAGGTTGCAGCGGAGCGACACCAACGGATCGTGATGAAGACGAAGTCATCTGTTTCAAAAATAAATAAATAAATAATAAAAAAAGAAGAAGGAAAAAATAATATTAAAAAAATGTACAGTATGGTGACATTAAAGAAAGGAAGAAGTACGTGCATGAAAAAAAAAGGGTACAAAATCAGCGGCATGTATGTATGAAATAATTGCAAGCCACTTGCAAGCATTATTAAAATAATTGCAGGCCATAATTAAACAAAGCAGCAGCATGTATGAAATAAGGCAACAACAGCATGCATGAAGCAAGGACGCCATGGATATGCATAAATATGAAGAAACAGGATACATATATAGCTAAAGAAGGAAAATAAAAAAAAAGGAAAAAGAAAATTACCTTTTCTTTTTTTTTCCTTTCGATGCAGCAGCGAAGAAAAAAATATATGCTATGCTCCTGCAGGAAAAAAAATGGGTTAGTACAAGATCGAAAGCTCAGTGTCAAGAACAAAATCAAAAGGAAAAAAAAATTCAAACCTAGATGCTTTTCTGTCCGACTCAAAATTGCAAGAAAAAAAAATGCTCGATCACTTGTAGCGTTCCTGCAGGAAAAAAAAAGAAAAAAAAAGGGTTTGCAGGTTAAATAAAATTGACTTTCAGGGGTTAGCGTGGGTAAAGACAAGATGCAATTGATTTGGCCAAAAGTAAGAAAAAAAAGGGCAGCAGCAGTATGCATATGTATAAAGGCAGCATATATATATATATATATATATATATAAAGCAGCAACGGCATGCATGGGCAGAAGCAGTAAGGCGTAAGAAAAGAAAAACTAAGGAGTTACCTTCTGATGCAGCGTCCTGCACAATGGAAACCAGAGAGATTGCTTGTGGCTCTGTACGAAATTCCAAGAAAGAGAGAGCACTTGGTTGCTTCTGTTGGTGTCCTTGCAGCAAAAAAAAAGGCATTAAAATAAAATGGCAAGGGAGAAAGAAGAAGATGTTCACTGTTTTCAGTGACTTGCGCAAAGAAACAAAAAGAAAAAGAAGTTTTTTTTTGAAGAATTACCTTTTCTTTTTAGATGCAGCAACGAAGAAGAGAAGCAGGTGAAGGTGTTGGAGGTTGACACTGTGGGTATTATATGCACAAGAAGATGAAGTTAGGGATTTAATTATGGTATTTCTTGCCATGATTTCAGCTTCCTTCCCTTCTATGGATTTTCTTCCATGATTTGAGCAGGGGGCAATAATATTCTTGATTTCAAATCAATTGCAATTTTGGCGGTAATACCATATTCCTAATTAAGGTTAGACCAATGTGGTATGTGCTTGATTAAATATATATTGAAAAAAAAAAAAAGGAAAAAAAGCGTGGCTGCATATTAACCAACAAGGAAATAAAATTTCCGCAAGAACAGGTGTCCTCCCATAATCATGGCTCCTTTATTTCCTTAGATAGGCTAGTTTGGCATTGGGCTAATACCTGAATGGGTAATTAATTAGTTGGCTTGGTCCATTTAATTAATTAAAAGTTAGATCATAAGATTGATTTATAGAAGTGATCAATTTATTGGTTGATCTTGCGTATATCGAAGGAAGGAAATTATTTTTATTCAAGGTCGCGGCACATGATCAATTCTACAAAATTCATGATGTGCTGAAAAAAATCCAAAATCATGGATTCCTCTGCAGAATCAATTTTTTGTTGCAAGTTCCAAATTAAAATGTACTTTTGGTGGGAAATCACTCCGGAATTAAAATTGATCCTCGGCAATTTTGGATCTACATTCAAACATGATTTCAAGTTCAGTCCCCAACGCAAATTAAGTTCACTCGAAATGGGAGAAGTTCAAGATTAATTTACTTCAAGTAAAATAATCTTGAGGGGGCATTTGTAGGCATCAAAATTGCGGACCATCTTAAAATATGCGGTCCAGTTTATAAAAAGCCACGAAGCCTATTTATCGAAATCCGTGAGGTTTATTTGGTCGAGGCCCAACAACAAACTCATACTCGGAGGGATCAAAATTCATCTCATATTTATTAAATAATTTGATTGAGTGTCAAATTAATTAATGTGTAAATTAATTAATAATGGTGGTTACACATTGGGCCAATGAGATGAGGACATGTGTCATCTTTTCCACTCAAAACCATCCCTATGAGCCTATAAATAGAGGCCTCATTAGAAGGTGAAAGACACATTATTTTGAAGAGAAGAAGTGCTGCAAAAATCAAGAACTAAAGCATATCGTCTCCAAGGAAGAAAGAGAAGCCACAAGCTGATTCAAGGCCGGTTTTCTCTCAACCACATCAAATCAAATCAAGAAGAAGCCACAAGCTAATTCAAGGCCGGTTTCTTCTCAAATCAACCGCGGATTACAAGCTAATTCAAGGCCAATCCGTCAACTATCCAACTCAAGTTCAAATCCAAATCCGGAGTGGAGATTGATTCATTAATCAGAGGAATCAAGAGAAGAAGAACCACTTTTATTATACATTCAACATTTGTAATTTGACACGTGTAATTTTCTCCTGTCACAAAGAAATTTGTGTGTACAGTATATAAAAAGGAAAAGAAATTACTGCAATTAAAATCAGGATAATTAGGATAGATTAAAATGTATATCCGGTCCAATAATTGAATTAGACCGAAAATGTAAAAAATTCCAATTTAACCGACCGGACTAACCGATCCGATCTAATTCTGATAACCAGACTATCTACTATTTAATCATTAGATATCAATTACTTTAGATTCTAAGAATGAGTGGCCTTTCGGATATGATAAAGTAGACTCATCATACTCGGACGTGGACTATATATTGCTTCCAAGGGATGGGCCCTATACATGGTAAAGCTAGTCTCTTCACTAGAATCCACCAGCTCATCATTTTTTTGGGCCTGTACCACTCAAAGCATTGAACCAGCGAGCCCAATGCCAATCCTTCTCCAGGACAACTTCTCCTTCCATGACGAAAAGGCATCAACTTATACCCATCCCTAATTCCAATTATTTCATGATCAACTCCATATTCAAATCTCACGGGCTTAAACTTGTTGGACTCAGCCCAAATATTTGGGTCGTTCTGTATGGCCCAAATGTTGACAAACAACATTACCTGCATTATGCTAGGAGGACACCCACATATTTGCTTAATTTCTCAGCTCATAAACACCACGCAAAAAAAAAAAAAAGAGGAGGAAGAAGGGAGGGTTGACTGGGGTCAGTCAAGTCAGAGTTCGAATGTAGAGCCCACGCCACAAGTGAATTTGTGTCAGTCAAGTCCGAGTGGAGCCCATGGGTTGTAGTGGAAGTTAAAACCGAAATTAAAACTGCAAATTCTTCCAAAAACATGGCCAGAACGACTCACCGTGTTATTTTCAACTCGTCCATTCTCTTCTTCTTATCCTTCTTCTACTATTTCCTTCCTCAATCTGTTAACTCCCTACTGCCGCCTCTTCTTGGCGTCCATCCCTTAGGTGCCCATCACTCTTTCAGTGTTTTCTTCAAAACCCAGATCTTCAATTTGCTTGTTATTGTTGATTTTTTGTTTATTTCTCCTTATTAATTTGAATTTGTCACTTTTGCAGATGAGAAGTACTTTGCTTCAAAGGTGATCAAGTGCAAAGATGGCTCAAAATCCTTCACTAGAGACCGTCTCAACGATAATTACTGTGATTGTCTTGATGGGACGGATGAGCCTGGTATTCATTAGTTACAATCTATTACTTTAATTTGTGCGTTTTGCAAGTACTAGTATAATCTTTTTATCTGTGCAAATGGGATTATGGAAAGACGTATTTTGATTGGTAAGCGGAAAAGGAGAGAACTTGTTGATTGATTGTAAGTGTTCTTTGTAGCTGGTGGTTTGTCTGGATTTAGGGTGCCTATGGTTTATGTTGGTATTGATTTTTAGTTACGCTGAGGTTCCAAGAAATGTTTGATGCAAAGTCAAAATGAGTGAATTGCCCCGTTTTGTTCTGTTCTGGTTCTACCTGTATTGAATGCTAGGTTGTTGAGGTATGAGGTTCTTGTTGATAATATCATAAGGGTTGGTGAATTGTGAATTTGTTATCTCTCTGGTGGAAGACCTTATTGTATATAGGTTTAGTATCTTAAATCTCCTTTTGAACCTCCACCAATGTTTGAAATTAAAGAGGCATCCACTCAACCTTCAACTAGAGTTTTTGTCACCAGTTTTGGTTTTTAGAAGTTTACATGTTTTGCATGGCCGCTCCATCAATGATAGATCATATTTTATTTCATTCCTTATGCCATCTTTATCATCATGCTTTGAGCCCCTAAATTTATTAGAAATTAAGCATTATTTCCGTACTTTGAATTTCATGTCATTTGACTGCAATGCAATCTGATATTTGATACAGGAACATCAGCCTGTTCGAGAGGCAGATTTTATTGCAGAAATGTAGGGACCACACCACAATTCATATTTTCATCTCGTGTTAATGATCAAATTTGTGGTAAGTTTAATAAGTTTTTCTATTTATTTCCCCTCCTCTATCCAATTATTCGCTTAAGCCTTCTACGATGAGTGTTCTTTTGGAGGATTCATTAGTCAGCAGGCATGTATCTGAGCGTCATGATTTACATACGCTACTTAGACTTGGGATTGCTTTGTTATCATTTTAGGGGGAGATATGCTGGCTTCACTATTGTGAAACACTTCTTTTTGGGATTCTATTTCTCTTTAAGTGTGCTGATCTCATGGTGCTAATTTTTGCACCTGCATGACTTGTTATATTAGAATGTCATAATTTACTCTCATGTTCTTGGGAAGTCCTTTGGTGCCCAGTCCTTGTTGTACTTTCTGATAGCGTCACCTTACATTGCTAGTGTCCCCTTAGGTTAACCTGTCTCCTTTGGATTAATGAGATTTTGCTTTGTTCTTTTTTGAACTTGAGTTCCATTTCTTGAATCATCCTTGTTGTAGATTGCTGCGATGGAAGTGATGAGTATGATAGTGGAATCAATTGCCCCCGCACGTGTGTCATGGGTGGAAATTTTGAGTACAAGCCTCTGAATTATGTCCCCCCAGCTGATTCTAAAGAATCAAAAACTAAAGTTAATTTGGATGACTTATTCCAAAAGGTTGAAGGTTTGTGTGAATGCGCGCCCCCTTCCTTGTACATACTATTTGGGTTTATTTCGGAAGTAATGGAATAAATTAGATTTGTTTCTGATATCAGGGTTGAAGCTTATAATGGTCCTTCAGGTAATTATACTCAGTTGTGTGGTAATTTACCGAAAATTCCTTCGTCGTTTGAAGTTCAAAAGAAGGCATTATCGGTGAAATGAGATGTCTGCATCAATCCGGTAAACTTCTCTTGCAACCCTTTTTCAATTTTGATTCCTGCTTGATGGCTCAAGTGTTCCCTAATCTCGGTTAATTTCTTCATTCGTGTTCTAGTAACAGTTTTTTTCTTTCAATTTATGCAGTTTTGTTCAAGCTTGACGAGCATTTCTGTTGTGCAGTTTTGTGTATGATCTGGATTTGATTAGGAAAGGTTTATACATTCATACATTGTATAAAGTGTAGCAATGAATGTGATGTATACCTCACTATATATAGAAAAGATTAACCGTTCGAGGATACATTTGAACACGCACTGTGTAACTGTCATTGATGATAATTAGATTTTGAGAAGCATTGTTTAGCAGCAGACAGCAGATCAATTGAAAAGCAGAGTTTAGCAGCATATCAAAAGTTAACATAGGTTCAAATTACTTTTGTTTAAAATTCTTGTTTCTCATTTTCATTTGATAGGAAGTTTTAGCCAATTTGTTTCTGTCATAGTATCGGATTTGAGTTCGAATCCCACCTTAAAGCTCTTCCAAATGTAAAACGTACAATGACCAAAAGGTCCGATCTATAAAATTAGTTACCGGCTGGCTTTCCGGTTAGGAATTTCACAGGATACTGTTTTTAAGAAAAACTTATCAAAATAAAAATAGACGATCCACATAATTAAGAATTTTGTAAAGATAATTGGATTAATAATTTCTTTTTGTGAGAAGAAATCTCTATTCTTCAAAAAAGTATAAAACATCAAAATATAACTTCTGTAAAAAATTACAGAATTGAGTTGAGGGTTACGGCTTTGGGCTTTGGGATTTGGGCTTTAAGCTCTGATCCAAGCCTTAAAATCGGAAATGCGCCTGCGTAACTTGCAGGGGATAGAGTTGAGAGTTGGGAGTGAGATGCCTGCAAATTCTGCAATGCCGCCATGGCAGAGTCTGCATTGGACACCTGTAGATGACTGATTCCCTCATCTTCTTCCAAGTATGCCCTTCTTATCACTGGAAAACTACCCCTAACATACTCTCCATCTTCCATGGGAGATTGCTCATGCAGCTCGTCAATTCTTCACTTCCTTCCGCTCATTCCCTTTTCTTCCGTGCCTTCTGTTCGTCACAAGCACTTGAGAAAACCATCAAAGCTGCAGTACAATCCAAAACTTATCATCAAATTCCTGACATCCTCATTTCCTCCAAAGAATCTTGCCAAAATCCAAACCCTTTTGCATTCCTCTCTTCATCCCCTCAATGCCTTAGAACTCAAGCAATCCATGAAATATTATAGGCTTTGATCCCTCTTAGACCGCGCTCACGCCCTCAAATTGTTTATCATTATCTTCTTTCCTACACACTTCAAAACCCGGACCCCTTTCCAGTTTCTCTTGCAATTATCCAGCGCACACTTCGTTCAGGTTGTTTACCAAAACCCCAAACGCACTTACTTCTGACCTCTGCTTGGGTTGACCATCGGCAGCGAAAATCCCAATCTGTTGCAAACATTTTACTTGGAATGAAGTCCATTGGATACCAACCTGATTGTGGCACGTGTAACTATGTTATATCATCGCTCTGTGCTGTTGATCAGTTGGTGGAGGCACTGAAAGTGTTGAATGGTATGACCGGTGCAGGATGTATTCCAGATTTGGAAACTTATGCTACGGTTATTAATGCCATGTGCGCAGGAAGGAAAAATGCAGATGCAATAGATATGATGAAAAAAATGGTGGTGAAAGTTGGGTTGATACCAAGGCAGGGAACAGTGAAGAAAATGGTTTCGGCATTGAGGGCAAATAAGGAAATTCGGAAAGCAGTTGAGTTGATTGAGTTGTTGGAGAAAGAAGGTTATAGTGTTGGGTTTGAGGGTTATGAGTTGGTAGCGGAGGGATGCTTGGAGTGCAGAGACTATGTTTTGGCTGCTAAAGTGGTGATTTGGATGACCGAGAAAGGGTTTATACCTTATATTAGGGTCAGGCAAAAAGTGGTTGAGGGTCTTGCCAGTTCTGGTGAGTGGAAGCTTGCTTTTGCTGTGAGGCAAAGATTTACGGAGTTGAGTTCTTAAGTTTATCCTATTGTTTCTTGAAGTGAATCAGGGAGTGCACCCAGTGGGCAGCTGATATGAAGTGCAATGTTTTCTTTTATTCTGGCCTATCTTTCCATCGTTTGTCACCATCCAGAAGGTGGTTTCTTTTGCACTGGGCTCAAAGGTATTAGTGCGCGTTGTTGCACATGATGAGTATGTCGCTGAAGTTTTTTGTACACTTATCTATATTTTGATCTTATAGTCATAATGGTTGCAGAGTTGATTCTATTGTAGTTATGCATGATGAAACAGAGTAGAATAAATTTTATAAAATGCCTTTCTAGTGGAGATTGTTGCTCACCCTTTAGAGATGCTTAGCTTACAGGAAAAAAAGGATGAATGTTTGAACAGTCTTGTTTCTAATTCTGGTATAATAAACTATATATGGCTTTAGTTTGGTCCATTTTATTGAGCATTTTCCCTGTCATTCTTCCAACTAGTAAATCTTCGTTACTATTAAGTTTATATTCTCCAGTAGTATCTTTTGAGTTTCCTTTTATATATATAATCACCATCCAGGGGCCATAGCCATCTTCTTAAGCTGTATATACCATCGAAAGACCAGGGTCAACCAAAAGTACTGTTTCATCACTTGACTGGGTAACTCGCCTCCATGGCAATGCCACAGATACCTTTACTGTCAGTGATACCACGCTTCATCCTTATGTATCCAGATTCACCCCACTCTGCACCCCATGAATTCTTAACAAGCCAGTAGTTTATACCTCCTTCTTCTCCATAGCCTACTGCTGTGACTCCATGGTTGAGTTCGTCTCCACAGGAGCCGCTGTAGATCCCTTTGGAATAGAGTTGAAAATCGTAACCACCAGCATCAATTGCAACGGAGACTGGTTGCCTGGCAACTGCTGCTTGCAAGCTACTTTCACTGTTTGCACTCACTGCTTGATAACCACTTATTGATGCTGCATGTTTAATTTTATCCTTATGGCAGGTACCATCTGATCCACTGTAAGGGTATTCAGTTTCAGTGGCAAGTCCACCATTATTTTTAATGTATGCAAATGCTTTCTCCATGAATCCACCATTGCACCCTTGGTTATCATCGCCTCTATCACAGTCCACAAGCTGTTGTTCTGACAGAGATACCAGTTTTCCTGTCTTGATCTTGTTGATGCCTTCCACAGCTGCCACAGTAGAGAATGCCCAACAACTTCCTGCAGTACCAGGTAATAACATTATTATATCTTATTGTGTGAAATGCTCCAATTTGAAGGAAATTGCATTAACCCTGTTATCAATGATGTGAAAACACCATTTGAAATTTGAAATTGTAATTTTTCATGTGTTGATCTAGTTCTAGCATAATTCAAGTATTGTATAGGTTTCTGAAGACTCTCATGGGACATCTAATTCAGATATAAGAATAATGTGTGTGTCTGTGTGTGTATATTCCCACTCGAAGGGCATATCTGGAACGTCTATATGTTTAGTCTGTTTTGGTCTAAATGAGGTAGGAATTGTGTTATCTTTACTTGTTTACTGCATGAGACAGCATGTGAGGTTTAATTTAAGCAACCATTTTGGGGAAAACTGATTAGAATGTAGAAGCGAAAGATTAA
Organism: Viola odorata; assembly: GCA_963691705.1. Lineage (NCBI taxonomy): Eukaryota > Viridiplantae > Streptophyta > Magnoliopsida > Malpighiales > Violaceae > Viola > Viola odorata. The sequence continues at coordinate 3,434,357 of OY829539.1, forward strand.
AAACAAAAAACTTACCACATTGGCCTTGATTTTTAATAGCAGTTACAGCTCCTTTGTTTCTCCAATCTACACTAGGTGGCAAGCTAGTGTAATTGTCAGACCCGGGGTTCTTGGGCTCACTTGTATACCCATTTCTCTGATAACCAAGGTACCTTTGCTTGAACTCATCATTTGTCAAGTCTGCAAATTGGTTATCTGTGAGGTTGTAGGATAAGCTTAGAGAGTTGAAGTAGTCGATGAACAAGACATTGGATTGATATATTCCGAAACGCAATAACCATTCATCTCTGCTCTTGTATGCTCGGCCGTATCGTGCCAGCCAGTCTTGATACCTCACTTCCATGTCTACTGGGTCACTTTCAGATTCCTTGTTGTTGGGCCATGCACTTGAATATGTCCATAGAGTAGTAGTGCATACAAGAATTAGGATCAAGCCAATAGTATTCTTCAATATTTTCGGTGCATTCATGGCTGGCTAATTAAGATGTTGCTGGAGATAAGTGGGAGCTTATGTATACACATGCGGAATTCGATATGACAGCAGCTGCTTACGTAATAAACTTACTATACTTTTGAGTTCATGCTGTTCAGTTGTGGTGCTTTTGAGTTCATGTTATTGGCACTTCCCTGTTTTTGTTGGGGTAAAGGCTTAGAAGTTTCATTTTCTCACTTGTTCGGTTGTTCCCATGTCATTCTAGGACAAATTTTGTCCTATGTTTTCATTAATATTATCAAATCACGTAAGATACTACTCAAACGAGATAAAAAATATTTTGTATTATCTCGGTTTCTATCTTGATCCGTACCGATTAAATTCCAGCCAATAAATAATATTTCATCCCGATATTAAAAATTAATTAGGTAGAGACAGATAATTAAAGGAATAATTTTATGTGATTAGGAATGGTAAGAATAATAATTGGATTTAAGGGTATTATTGTCAAAAAGTAATTATCCAATCGAAATTAATCATTTTATTGGTGTGTATAATTATAGTTAAAAAGAATACTAAAACATAACGGAAAGAGAATTAAATTTTGCACTGTACAAATAATTTCAATATTTTAAATAGAAATTATTTTAGCAATCAATTCTCGATTTTTTTAAAGAATAATTAGGAATTTAGGACATTGTTAAAAAGTACCTTAAAATAAAAATAATAAAATATTTTTTATTAATTATGCAAAAAGTTTATTTTTATTACTATTAAGCAAACTTTTTTAGAAAATAATTATATAATTTATAAGTAATCAATAATAATTTAGTTTATTCATTTGATAAATATTTCTTCTTTGAAATATTGTTGGTTTCACCTGTTAACTGGACGGGTCGGTCATAAGGTCGGCCCAGGCCTACGAGAAATGAATGAACTAGGGCCGTTAAATTTTAAGCCTCGCCTCACCCTAGCTGGCCTGTCAATATAAAACGGTTGGACTTGGACTTTCAAATTTTAGGCCCATAACTCGGCTTGGCCCGTACTAATAATTATTCATTATATTATATATATTTATAATATATAGTTAACATCTAATTTCTAAATACATAAATTAATTAAATTTTAATTTTATTTACAATTATTACTGGTTTTATTAATTCTAGTGTATTGAAATTATATTATTTTTGTTGTCGTCCTAACGAATGGAGGATAAAATTTTACAATCCACTGGCAGATGGCAATCAGTGACGGTAACAAATGATGGGGCTACCATCTTGAAGTCCCTTCTAATTGACAACGCAGCTGGCAAGGTCCTTGTTGGTATCCTTGCATTAGTGCATTTCTTTGTGAATGTCATTGATTTTCAAGTATACATTGGATGAGATTATGCAAAAAGATACATTGTTTGAATGAGGTCCAACAAGTTTAATCTGAAACATCTCACTAATTGCTGTTACTGTGAATTACAGAAAATCAAAAAAATGGATCGGTTTGTGAGACCCGTAGAGTCGGATTTGGGCTGTGTAAAAATTGACCATTTTAAAATTCAACCCATCTTAATTTTTACAGAGTCTAGCGAAATTAAACCTGAGTCCAATCCGACCCGTTTAATTAGCAGGTGTAGTTTCACCTAAATCTGTGATCTGAACCTGTGATCTGTGGTTAGGCAATGTAATGCCTCAACACACAGGCCAGTGGTAAATATTTCTTTATTGAATAAATTAAGTTTGTTAGGAGTTACTAATTTTTTTAGTGTGGCACACTTTGTGTCCTAGTATCTTTTTCTCCGAAATTTAATTCATCCTTTTGAATTATTGATCAAATTCGAAATTCCTCCTGAATATAGTTATTAAAATCGAATAAAGTTGACAGATTCAACCGATTAATCGACGATTCAAATCTTGGTTGGTTGATTGACCCATTGTTTTAGTAGCCAACATTTGCATATAAACTACTCCTTTCAGTTTTTTTTAACTAATGCTTTGACTTTGGGTACGCATATTAAAAAAACCGGATGATTCACTATTTGAGACAATTTTGTCATGAATTTTTTCTCAAATTACATGAATGGTACGCTCAGGCACGGATCCAGCCCAGGCGAGGGTAGGCAAGCGCCCACCCTGGGCTGGATGAAAAAAAAAATCTATTCAATGTAGAAGTGTTCGATACAAATACTCTTGAGCATTTGTTAAATTTTTCGTTCAGCTCGCTTGTTTTCCCTTTAAAATACTCTAATTTTTTTTCGTTCCACTCGTTATTTAGTGACGGATTCAAATACTCTTAAGCATTTGTTTAATTTTTCGTTCAGCTCGCTTGTTTTTCCTTTAAAATACTCTTAAAAAAAAAATTCGTTCAGCTCGTTATTTAGTGACGGATACAAATACTCTTAAGCATTTGTTCAATTTTTCGTTCAGCTCGCTTGCTTTCCCTTTAAAATACTCTAAAAAAAATTCGTTCAGCTCGTTATTTAGTGATGGATACAAATACTCTTAAGCATTTGTTCAATTTTTCGTTCAGCTCGCTTGTTTTCCCTTTAAAATACTCTTAAAAAAAAAATCGTTCAGCTCGTTATTTAGTGACGGATACAAATACTCTTAAGCAATTGTTCAATTTTTGGTTCAGCTCGCTTGCTTTCCCTTTAAAATACTCTAAAAAAAAAATTCGAGGGCACGCCCCCCTGAAAATAATTCCTGGATCCGTCCTTGGGTACGCTCTAAATTCGAGAAAAAATTCGAGGCAAAATTGTCTTAAACAGTGAGTCATTCGGTCTCCTTAATATGCGTACTCAAAATTAAAGCGTCAGTTAAAAAAAACTGAAAGGAGTATAATATTTCAGTGATGTGTTAGTGTTACACATTTCCTACATCATGGTGATGGTGAATGTGCTGCGTTTACCTATCAGTGTCATAAATTTTTTTGTCTTTAGCCATATGTTCGGAACTAGCTAATAGCTATCATGTAGGCTTTGTGGAACGTTAGGTAATGATATGCATTATGCAGCAGCAGATCACAATGTCACATGCCTACGGAAACACAAAAATCCTAAGGTAGTCTAGTCTCTTACAGTTCATCAAGCTTTACCTTTTTTCTTGTAATCCGCGCAAAGTGCGAGTTCAATGTAGTATAAATTAAAATTATTGGTTAATTAAAGCAGCTAGTTTTATTTTTTATTTTCGATAAATTTAAACGGTAAGATTAGAATATGCTACACAAAATTAATTTATAAATATAAATAAAACAGATTAGAATAAGAGAAATTAAAAATTATTTACTGTTAGACAAACCACACTATTAAAAATTGCACAATATTATCCGACAAGTCAATGTCATCATTCCATCTTTTTTTATTTTTCTATTTTGATCGAAGGTAATCATTCTGTTTTTAAAAGTTAAGAATACACCGTAGCAGCAAGAAAGGATCAGAGGTGAAATGGAGAAGTGAACTAGGATATTCTTTTTGTCTCGTAATGTTCCATTTAATCTTCTATAATTTTAAAATTTTTAATATCAACGGTATAGTTTTATGAAAATTACAATTTTAATCTTTATAATAATTAAAAAATTCAAATAAAATGGTAAAAAGTAGTAAGAATTATAAGACTTGGTGTAAAATGATAATATATTAGGATCTAGGATAATGTAAAAAATGTGTAATAGAATTTGTTTTAAATTTTAATTGTTGTGTTTTAATATTTTAAAAATATTTAAGTGAACTCTTCCATATTTATTAGGGGATGTTAGCACTAATAGTTTTCTATCCACTCCCCTCTTATTTAATTTTTGACAAAAATACCTTTGTTGTTTTATGGAATTGAGAGTAAATTTGATTTAATCTTATCCCTTAATTAAATCTAATAATTAAGATTAGAACGAGATTATATAATTAAAAACAGAATCAAAATCAATTCCATTAAACAAGAAATTATGTATCAGAGCATAACATATAATGTAGACAAATGTATCAATAAAGACTCTAATTCAGGTTCAAATTTTACTTCCAGCTATAAAATAAATAAAAAAATTAGGCACTGTACATGTGCTCATCTCAGTATATAACACGTAAGCTAACCCTTGTGAATTTGTTTCTTGGATAACATATAAGAAACTTAAAGATTAATTAAAACATAGTTAAAATAAAGGAAGATACAATTTTCACATCGTAAATTTAGTTTATTAATTTTTTTGTCATTTTTTGTCATAATTTTTCACTCATAAATTTTAATAAGTAAAGAAGAGTCTCTAATGATTTTTGTTCTTTTATTTTATTTTTTTAAAAAATAAAATACTAAAACAAAAACATTAATTTCAGATAAAAATAAAAATAAAATAAATTTTTTTGGTGTGGAAATAAACAATTAGGGTGTGGAAATAGTGGCTTCCTAAAAGAAAAGAACTTAAAATTGGTTATTTAAACGACTATTGAATAAACAATATCGTGTTTTTTTTTCTTTAAAATGTTTTATGGAAAGAAGGAACAAAATCTGACCATTAGACTTGACTTTCATTTTAGTTTTTAAATTTTTTATTTTAATTAGCTTCTTTTTGTTATGGAAAAAAGAAAACATGTAATTATAGTTGATCCCAGATTTATTTCCATCTTTAGTCATATAATTTTAATAAAAAAAACTACCTCATTTCGATAGATTTTTTTTTTACTGAAATATACCGTTAGAAAACAGTTTGTAGAAACTCTTCCTTTTTGGCCGAAAATATTGACGAATTGAGTTTTCAAAGGCGCTTCGATGGAGTTGGCATCGCAAATAAACTCCATCAAAATTATAAGGTGATGAACATATTTTTCGACGAAGATTTTCGTCGAAATTTATTATTTTGAATAGAAAATTTATTCCGAAAATTATTAATAATTTGGGAGTGGACTCTGCCACCACAACTTACCACGCGTCCCATAGTAGACACAACAATCTCCCCTCTTCGCATTCCTTCGGCTTCAAACCTAGTACAGGTGGGATCTCGCGCACACACGTGACCAACTCTACTGCAGCACACCTGATACGATCCGGCCTCCTATTGAGTTGGTCGAATGTATGATACAAAGGGAGGATCTAGCTAATGAGTTTGTGACTCACAAAACAGTAGGAAAACACACGAACAAGGGAGAGGACGCAACGGAAATGAAGAACGAACAAAGTTACTGATAGAGCGTTTTATATGCATGATTCTTCCCTCTTTTATATACCTTTTTAGACCTTGATGCTACTTATGGTGCTGTGTTTCTTTACTTTTCACAGATCTTGGCTTTTTAGAGGGAAATACAAAAGAGAAACGTTTTCTATCGCTTTCTAGAAGGAATTGAGCAGCTAGGCCGTGCAGCTGGATGTTCGCAGAAGGCAGTGCTGTCCTAGCGAGAAAAGGAAACTGTCGCAAAGAATGAAATACCAGATTTGCTCATTAATTCCTCCGAGAATCTCAATCTCAGTAGAAGACCATTGAAGAATATAATTCCAATCGGATTAGGAGTTTTATTTGTAATAAACTATAAATACTTTTAGTAATTAGGTTTTAGGGATCTCTTCCTTTTTAGTTTTTGCGCTACTTCTGCCTCTGGCACTCTTGTTCTCCCTTTCAATAAACCGGAGCCTTGCTCCGGCCGGTAATAAATATGACTTCTTCTCCTTCACTTCTTCTATTTTTATTATGTTGTTTAATTATTTATTTGTTCTTGCTTTTAACATGAGTGGCTAATTCTCTTGTTCTTGGTAAGAATTGTTTGAAGGTTGCAAGGGAAGCCGTGAGGTCAAATTGTGCTTCATATATTCTGGGCTAATATCTATCTTATTTAATATTTAATTGTCAAGTTGTCTAGTGTTAATTACAAGCTTGATCAACTAGTAATCAAAACTAGGGAATTATAATCATCTCTGTTGTTATACCTAACGCGAAACTGCAGGGTAAAGTAGATAACCATTCTGGAAGTAATCGGGATCCTGGTCTCCTCCAGTTGGATTAGACGGATAGTTAGGGCAGAGCCTCGAGCGTACTGAGTGTCTCGCCCTAGACGCGTCTTACCTCTCCTTCATGGACAACCGAGTATTGTCTCCATAAACGTACCTTGGAGGACGGCAGACTGTCAAGGTTACCCCATAAGCGTACCTTGGGGTAGCTTATCTTACGAAGGTAAGCAGGGGACCTAAGCGTACCTGCCCCCCATAGCATGTCTATCGGCTCGGGATAGACAATACTTGCACCAATGACAGGCTGACCATAATTGCAACCGGATACAGATTCTTACCGGGAATCTTCTCTTTATTGATTTATTACCTTCTTTAAGTTCCTTTATTACTATTTTAGGTAATTGATAGTCAAACAACCATTCAAAACCCCCCTTTGTTACTTTTCTATTTGGATTTCTTTGTTTTGCGAATTGATCAGAGTGTTAACCCTTAATCCCTGTGTTCGACCATGTTGCCACTATACACAATTTATTGTGCTTGACTGCAGGTTTTTCTTATTATTTTAGACGGGTCCAACAACCGATCAAATTTTGGCGCCGTTACCGGGGATTGACGATATTAACTCTCTTTTTCTTTTTGTATGACCAGGTCGTCTAACACAACTCTACTGCCCTACGACCCCGAAATCATGAGATCAGAACAATTAGCTCGCAAATTGGCCAAGCAACATCAATCTGCAAATCCTACATCAAATTCACCTGAACCCCCCTCTGATCACTTGAAACCCCCCGCTTACGTCGAACAAATCGACCTAGCCGCTGAAGATCACCGCCATCCCGAACAAACAATCATGGCCGACGACGGTGAAGTGGTCGCTCCACCAGTCGTCCATCCCTCCATAGAGGATCTGAATGCCACCACCGAGTCCACCGCTGGGTGTATAGCATGACCCGTTGTAACCCACGACTGGGTAATCAAGTTATCAGTTCTTCACTATTTACCTAAGCTCCATGGCATCTATAGGGAGAGTGCACTCCGACATCTCCAGTAACTCCATACTGTTTGTGAAGCTCTGAAACCCGCAGAGGTGGACATCAATCAAGCTAAGCTTAGGGCATTTATGTGGTCGCTTGAAGATGACGCACGCAACTGGTTCTATGACCTGCCTGCCCTATCAATCACCAGCTGGGCCGATATGTTCAAAGCGTTCACGGAAAAGTACTATCCCACCACTATGGCCAATGTTACCAAGAAGCAACTGGTTTCCATTGTCCAAAAAGAGAACGAGAACCTAGGACAGTATTATGACCGTTATAAAAAGATGCAAACCCTCTACCCCTCGCACAACATCCCTGATCACGCTCTCATCCAATATTTCTATGAGGGACTACGAGGGCGAGATAAAGAATTAATCGACGCTGCTAGTCGAGGTTCTCTGCTTGCCCTAACCCCTGTAGACGCCAAAGCCCTTTTGGAACTTATGGCCAAGAATGTTGTACCCATGGATCAATTGACCCCTGTCACCCACGACGCTCGGGCTGCTGCAATGGAAAATCAACTTTCCACCATTACTGGAATGCTTCAGAACATATCTACCGGCCAGCCCGTGCAGATCAAGGCATGTGGTTTTTGTAACTTCACTGACCACCCCACGGACGCTTGTCCACACATCCTGGATGAGATAGATGTGAATGCTATAGGGAATTACAACGGAGCCCCCAGGAAGTATGGCTCCTACACATAGAATTACAATAATGGCTGACGCCACCCGAACTTGAGCTACGACAACAACCAGCAGCAACAGCCTGGGCCGAACCAACTACAACCACAAAATCCATTCCATAATCAGCAGCAGCCGCCTTTTAACCTCCAGAATTTCAAGCCCCGACCCAACTACTCCAACAACCAGCAACATCAGTACCAAGCTCCGCAAGGATTCATGAGCCCCCCTACCCCAAGTTGCTGAGGTACCAAACTTACACACTCTTGTTCTTGATATTCAGAAACAATTGGGTATTTTATCTGCAGAGGTAAAAGAGATGAAGAATGGAGGACGATTGCCACCACAGCCAGAAGCCAACCCTAAGCACGGAGCCTGTGCCATGACACTTCGTAGTGGTACGCACTTACCTGATCGTGAGCCGCTTGCCCGAGAAGCTGAACACCCGGATCCCACACCTGTCGCTGACGACGTAGAAGTCACTAACGACAAAGAGAAAAAGGTCTACACCTCCAGGAAACCAGGTACGCCAATTAAAATTGACGAGAATTCTGAATTCTCTGAAGACTTCATAATTAAAGTCCTCGAGCCTCCGTTTCCACACAGGTTAGTCAAAAAGAAAAAAGATAAAGAGGAAAAAGAAATTTTTGATTTATTCAGTAAAGTTCAAATTAACATTCCACTTTTGCAGGCTATTAAAAACGTTCCGCGATATGCTAAGTTTATGAAATCTTTATGCACTAACAAAAGTAAATTGGCAGGCGTGAACAAAATTAGCGTGGGTGTTAATGTATCCGCTGTGATTCAAGGAAAAATCCCTCCAAAGTGTGCAAACCCAGGGATGTTTACCATCCCTTGCAAACTTGGGGGCACTGACATTGGAAAAGCTATGTGTGACTTAGGTGCAGGTATCAACGTCTTGCCCTTGACGATCTTCACCAGACTATGCCTCGGACCACTAAAGTCAACCCGAGTCGTCATCCAATTAGCGGATCGGTCAGTAATCTATCCGGAGGGCATTATTGAGGACGTCCTTGTCCAAGTTGGTAGTCTCCTCTTCTCAGCCGATTTCTATATAATCAGCATAGAAGACGAGCAGGGCACCAGACCCTCCGACGTTCTTCTAGGCCGACCCTTCCTCAGGACAGCCCGTGCCAAGATCGACGTCCACGATGCGTCCATCACCCTCGAGTTTGATGGGCAGATCATCCGATTCAGCATGCTTGATGCTATGCGTTTCCCTTCTGAGTTTTCGAGTCTTAATTTTATTGATATCATTGATCCAGATGTTGAGGAAATCGCTGATTTATTTTCTGTTGACTCTTTGCAGCTTGCCCTAGCCAATAGTGTCAATTTTGCAGTCATGGATCACTTAGACTCCAAATTCGTCACCCCACCTAACCTGCGCGAGATCGTAGCTGTTTTAGAAACCACTCCTCATTCTCCTTTTAAAATGGTAATAATTCCTCTACCTTCTGAATACACTAAGATTCCTCCTTCCATCGTGCAGGCCCCGAATTTGGAACTCAAAGTCTTGCCCGCGCACCTAAAGTATGCCTACCTCGGAGGCAATGATTCTCTGCCCGTGATCATCTCCAGCAAACTTGACACTGAGGAGGAGACAACTCTCGTAACTTTACTGAAGGAATTTAAGAAAGCCATTGGGTGGACGATTGCAGACATCAAAAGACTGTCTCCAACCCTGTGCACTCATCGGATACACCTAGACGATGCTAGTAAGTCCGTTCGTCAACCACAACGCCATTTTAACCCTCCAATGATGGAGGTTGTTAAGAAGGAAATACTAAAGCTACTCGACGCTGGTGTGATTTACCCCATCTCGAACAGTACATGGGTCAACCCAGTTCAAGTTGTTCCGAAGAAAACAGGTATCACCATCACCACTAGACAGAACGACGAACAGATTCCCACTCGCATACAGAATGGATGACGCATGCCACGAGGAAGGACCACTTCCCCCTACCATTCATTGACCAGATGCTAGAACGCCTAGCTGGAAAGACACACTACTGCTACCTCGATGGTTACTCTGGATTTCACCAGATACCGGTTGCCCTAGACGATCAAGACAAGACAACCTTCACTTGTCCTTTCGGTACTTTCGCCTACAGGAGGATGTCTTTTGGTCTTTGCAATGCTCCTGCCACATTTCAGCGTTGCATGGTCAGTATCTTCTCAGAGCTCGGTGAACACGACATTGAGGTATTTATGGACGATTTCACCGTCTACGGTAATTCTTTTCCCGAATGTTTACTCACTTTACGAATTTTTTTACAAAGATGTGTTGAAGGTTCATCAAGGACTTCTCCAAGCTCACACAGTCGATATGCCAGCTGCTACAGCGAGACGTTGAGTTCATCTTCGACGACAACTGTAAAGCCGCATTCGACCTCCTCAAACAGAAGCTCATCTCAGCCCCTATTATTCGCGCACCAGATTGGACCATTCCGTTCGAAATCATGTGTGATGCGAGTAATAATGCTTTGGGACCAGTGTTGGGACAGAAGAAAGACCGAGAAGTTTATGTCATCTATTACGCCTCCAAACTTATGGATCCAGCCCAACAGAACTACACAACCACCGAGAAGGAACTTCTCACCGTGGTCTTTGCTTTGGACAAATTCCGCCAGTACCTTTTGGGAACAAAGGTGACCGTCTTTTCAGACCACACCGCCCTTCGGTGCCTCCTGACCAAGCTGGATGCCAAGCCTCGGCTTATTTGATGGATACTCCTACTTCAGGAGTTCAATCTCGAAATCAAGGACAAGAAAGGAACTGAGAACTCAGTCGCTGATCATCTGAGCCGTCTGTCAGCTCAGACAGATGATTCCCTGATTCCCATTCGTGACACATTCCCTGATGAACAACTATGTCTTGCCCAAGCCGTTGAATACCCTTGGTTTACTGATATTGCTAATTTCTGTGCCTCAGGTCACTTTCCCGCAGATTCATCCCCCTCGGAACAGAAGCACATCAGAAGACAAGCTAGGTCTTATATATGGGACATCCCCTACCTTTGGAAGTTCTGTTCGGATCAAATCATACGAAGATGCGTTACCACCGATGAGATTCCTTCCATCCTCAGATTCTGCCACTCTTCCACTGAAGGAGGCTACTTTGCAGCTAAGAAGACAACCATGAAAGTTCTAGAAGCAGGACTCTACTGGCCCTCAATTTTCAAAGACAACTACATGTTCTATGCGGCTTGCCCGCGCTGCCAGAGTACAGGTAATATTGGTGCCCAAAACCAGATGCCACTCACAAGTATTATTGCTTGTGAAATTTTCGATATTTAGGGCATTGATTTTATAGGTCCCTTCCCCAATTCATTTGGCAACATATACATCTTCCTCGCGGTGGACTATGTTTCTAAATGGGTTGAGGCTAAGGTGACCAGAACTGATGATTCCAAAGTAGTTGCAGCCTTTCTTCGCTCACGTATTTTTATTAGATTTGGAACCCCACGAGCTCTTATTAGTGATCGTGGAACCCACTTCTGCAACCGAGTCATCAGCAGCTTACTTAATAAGTACGGAGTCACACACCGTGTCTCCACCGCTTATCATCCACAAACCAACGACCAGGCCGAGGTGTCTAACCGCGAGATCAAGTCTATTTTGGAAAAGACCGTCAACCAATCCCGCAAGGATTGGAGCCTGAAGCTTGACGATGCTTTATGGGCGTATCGAACAACGTTCAAGACTCCTATTGGCATGACACCCTATCGGCTTGTCTACGGCAAACCTTGTCACCTGCTCGTAGAAATCGAGCATAAAGCCTTCTGGGCCATTCGGAAGGCCAATTTCAACCTTGACGAGGCCGGACAACATCGCCGATTATAAATCCAGGAGTTAGAGGAGCTTCGTGATGATGCCTATGAAAATGCCCTCATCTACAAGGGCAAGACGAAGGCCTACCACGATAAACTCATAAATCTTTCACTATCGGACAGAAAGTCCTGTTATATAACTCTCGTTTGAGATTATTTTTAGGAAACTTGAAGTCTAAGTGGACCGGTCCATATGTTGTCACAATAGTTTTTGACCACGGTGTCATTGAAATTCGAAGTTTAGAGACTGGAGTCACCTTCATGGTCAATGGACACCGTCTCAAGGCATTCTACGAGGGGTTCAAGCCATTCATCGCAGAGGAGATGGATGCCACTGACCCGCCTGACCAACTCTGATATTGGTTACCAACGTCTAGGCCGAAACGCTAAACACGACACTTTGTGGGAAGCAACCCACGTTTCTATCCCTTCCTCTATTTTTTCTCTAAATTGTCTTATCCTTCCCTACACCCCTTGATTTTCTCCATTCCTAAATCTACTCCCTCCATTCATTTTATTTATTTCCCCTTATTCCTCCACCTTCTTATATTCTATTTTAATTCACTTTCCATATCCCACTTAATTCCAATTTTAAACTTTGAATTTCCTGTTCAGTAGCGTGACAGTTGGGATTTGCAGTTGAGATTTGATGGACCCCAATCATTAGCTGCCACATCCGCACGTGGGCAACGGCTAGCTGCTGGCAGCCTTAAAGGGAGAACGCTTTCTTCCCTTTTCTTTTCACTTTCCACTTTTCTTTCCATCTTATTCCTCTTGCTTTTCAGCTTTCTCTCTCCGCACGAAACCTCTGCAAATTCTCCATGACCCGTTCCAAGAAAAGTGTTGGACGATCCAACCTCCCATCTGGTCGTCGTTCCCAAGGTACGCCGACAACCACCACCCCCGTAACTCCCACTGCAGCCGGCGTCTCTGCCGTCGCTGGAACTCTGCCAGCAACCACCACTGCCAGCAAATCCCCACAAAAATAGACTAGCTCTACCCCTCTCTCTCCACCCAAGCAACCGCAGCTGCTACTACCCTAGTTGCTCCCGTCATCACCGCTGTCGCACCCACCGCTTCAGGTGCCAAGAAGCCATCACCTATCCCCATTACCGTTAAGACACCAACGGCCCACCCTCTCCTTACCCCATAATCTAAACCCACTTCCTCCAAAACAACACCCACTCCCGTTCCCACCAAGATCATTCCCACCGTGACACCACCGAAAGCCCCTGCGGTAGATGACGAATCCTCGTCTGGAGAGTACGAGACTGATTCTGGTGAATCAGCCGACTCCATTGAGACAACTACCACCGACCAGCCCGCTCCGCTGACCGATGCACCGCCGAGTGCCTCCAGCACGACGGCTGTTCCTACCTCTACTACGACCACCGAGTCCGGTGATCCCTCATTCGAAGAGGAGTCGAGCGAGGAGGAAGAGGAATCCGAAGAGGGTTCCGATGAGGATGGGTCTGACGAGGAGTCGGAGGAGGAAAAGGATGACACCACCACTAGTCTCACCACGTCTCCCATCGCCCAGAGCACTCCCGCCACTCCGGCATCCGACTCTGACGTCCAGGTTATCAGAACCGTGCCAGGACCCAGTGGCTTGCCCATGGGCCGTGGCATGACGTCTCGGGGTCGATTGATTGAACCCGTCTGCTACACCGAAGGGAAGCCTAAAAAGGTGCAGCTTCTAGTCCCCATTGACGACGACGACGATTCAGAGGGCGAAGCTTTTGTTCCTCCCGCCACCACTGAGACCACCGAAGACACCTCGATGGACGTGGAAGCTGAGGAACCGTCCCCCATTCGCCCCAAACGCAAAGCCCTTGCCACACCATCTGCTTCTTCTAAACCAAAAAAATCAGCCCGAACCGCTAGCAGCTCGGTCAAGACGGCGATGCCTACCCCAGCCGCACGTTCAGCCTACGCCAAAGCAGGCACAGCCGTACCCTTTGCCCAGGTAACACCGTATCTTTCTCACTTACATGGATGGCTGAACTTTCCTGATAAGCCCAACAATGATAGGTTGTTAGCATTGCATGGCATGTTTGTCTCCCCTTGTGCTTAACTTGATGCTGAATTTTTAAAAAAGATGGGTATAGCTACTAGGGTGAATGTTTTGATTGATAATATTGGTTGGCGTCCTCTGTTTAACTTTGAGCACCCCACATTCCTTGAGTTAAGCCATGAATTCTTCACGTCTTTTTGGTTCGATAATGTTAGGCTTAAATCACGACTGAGAAAATCTGACGTTTCTTCAAACATCAAGTTATCATGCAGTTCGGCGTACCCCGTGTGCTAGTCAGCGATAACGGAACGCAGTTCACCAGCCAATTCTTTAGAGACCAATGCGTAGAGTTCAGAATCGAGCAGAGGTTCTCTTCCGTGGCTCATCCGCAAACCAATGGTCAGGCAGAGGTGACGAACCAGAGCATCCTTAACGGTGTTAAGAAGAACCTAGAAGGTTCTAAAAAGAAATGGGCAGACGAGTTGCCGTATGTGATGTGGGCATACCGCATGACCATGAAAACCAGCACGGGAGAAACACCATTCGCACTAGCTTTTGGTACTGAGGTCGTCACGCCCGTGGAGATTGGTACTATGAGCCTACGAGTGGCCTATTTCAGAGAAGAGCTGAATGAGGAAAGGTTACGAGCTAACCTTGACGCGTTACCAGAATTGCAAGAGGAAGCTCTTCTGAAAATGTTACGTTACAAATAAAAGATGGCGCATTATCACAATAGGCACGTCAAAGAACGGCTGCTGAAAGCAGGCGACCTGGTACTCAGAGACAAGCGAGCAACTGGTCAACACCGGGGAAAGCTCAGCCCGAACTGGGAAGGGCCATACCACGTTACCCGTATTGTCGGGAGGGGAGCGTATCATCTAGAGACACTCGACGGTACCCCTTTACCTAACTCTTGGAATATTGCTCGTTTGAAATTATATCATGCTAGACTTTGATTTATCTCTGCACATTTTACTAACGCCAGCCCTAACCTGTGCTAACGCTCGAATAGTGAGCTTTCTTGTGTTTTGCGGATGTGTGTGTGTACAGATAATGAAAAGGGGTTGCCAAGAATGAAAAGTCTTATCCTTGTGATGGTCGGTCTTGATCAGATGACTCACTAAGTGAGGGCACGCCTTGGCACACCTAATATTTAGTGTTGGGAATGAAAAGTCTTATCCTTGTGGTAGCCACGTGTGGGCCATAAGACGAGGCACGTTCCGACGCCCCCGGGGGTGAAAAGTCCTTTCCTTTTGGTAAATCGTGCTAATATAGGTGGCCCACTAAGATGAGGCACGCCCCGGTATCCCTGGGGGTGAAAAGTCCAATCCTTATACCAACCGTTCTCGTAGAGATGACTGGTTAAGGAAAGGCACGCCCTAGGGAAATAGTAACTCCATCTTGGAAGTGAAAATCCTATCCTTGTGACCGAGCTAATATAGACGGCTCATTAAGTGAGAGCACGATTTCGGGATGCGAGGACAATGCCCGAAAGTGAAAAGTCTTAACCTTGTGACGGTCTGTCCTGATCAGACGGCTCACTAAGAGGAGACACTTTCCGGGCCGATCGTGGTAATGTGGAAACACGAAGAATTGCGAAATCCCAGCGAGTAACCAAATGTGGAATCCCTGGTGAAGTGGGCTGGTTGAGAAAGCGATAACAAGCGACACCGACACCCTAAGATGGCAGCAGATTGGCTCCTACGGGTAACTAGTGTCCGTTATCGCATATCTCTTACTAATAAACATTAATTGAGAGTGTGCAGGATATTTCTGACTAACGGAGATATCAACGCTCGAGATGACGACAGTGTTATGCGACCCGTCAATGAGATTAACGCGAGGCCAATCGCACTAATTTCTACATGGTTCGAGGAATAGGGCCTAAAGACCCTACTCGTTATCTCTTTTGATCGTGGGAATGATACTTCTTTTCTATGGAATATCATTTCTGATGATGCCGAGCAGTGGTTAAGATGAACCTGGCGAAGTCCGTCAGTATAATCAGGATGATAATGGCGCGATGGCCGTGCTAAGTAAAACTTGAAGGAAAAGAAGTACAAAAAAGGAAATCAACAACAAAGGAATTCAGTATCATAGATGTGCTGCTGTTTAAGACACCCACAAGGGTCGCAAAAGTATACAAAAAAGATGGACAAAAAGAGGATGATGCTTAATCCTCACAAAAAGATGGCGATAATGCCCTGTCTACGACTGATTCCCTGAGCTCTCTCGCCCCTAGTAGCCCTTTGACCTAGCTATGCGGAAGCCTTCATCATTGAGATCAGCAGAATTCAGCAAAAAAGCGTCAGAAATGGCGTCACCTTTATAAAATTCTTCTCCATGAACCTCCACAAAACAGTCAGCCATGATGGCAGCAGTCCTTTCGACATACCACTGACATTTGACTATCGTCTCTCTCTCAAGTGCCGTCATCTCTTCTGCCAAGGCGGCCCTCTCTTCCGCCAGAGCCAGTTTCTCTCTCTCAAGAGCGATGCTCTTCAACTTTTCAGCTGACAGAGCGACATTAGAATCGGTCAACCGTTGCTTTGCCTCCTCTTTGGCCACTTCCATGGCCCTTATGCATTCTTGTGGCTCTTCCAGCAACCTCTGCTTCTCTTCCTGCTCTTTTGGAAGTTTGTCCGTGGAAGCGGCAAGGGCAGCCGTCTTTTGCGACATGCGCTTTGTATAATGATGAAACCGGATGAGACCGGTAAAGAGATTAGAACGCAGCAAGTCAGCTTGCTCTCTATCCGCCTCAGAAGCAAAAGTGCTTTGTTCTTCGGAAGATGTTAGCATATGAGCGGCTAGGAATGAAGCAGTGATAGCAGAGTTATCGCCCCCGATGGTCACGATCCCTGAACTACACAGCGTAGTCAGGTCCAGTTGATGGGTAACGGGCCCGGCAACGTTAACTGAACTTATATCGGCCATGAGACTGGACACAACCGCTCCCTCCCCGAAGCGCTGAAGCGTCAGAAGGTACAAAGACCGCGGTAGGAGGGGAAGAAGGCTGGTTAGAGGAGGAACCCCCTTGAAGCCTGAAGGGGTCATGGGGTTGATAGGAGGAGAAGCTTGATAAGTCGTCAGTATAGCCCAAGTTGGAAGAAAAATGAGGAACCTCCGAGCCAAACGAGGGTGGAGAAGTCTCTAAAGGCCCAGGAACGCCCATGTTCCAAAAAATGTTAACGACCTAGTTCTGGGGAGGTGGTGAAGAGTCAAGGGCGGTTTGATGCTTTTCCCCGACATCAACTTGACTCGACGACAGGCTTGTGCCTTCTCCATCAGGTCTCTGCCTCTTCCTTGATTGATTTAGTACATGCCTCAAATCCATATTACCCGATGGTAGCGTATGGGTAGAAGCGGCAGAAGTGTCCTATGAAGAAAAATAATCACCAGACATAAAAAATAAGAGAAAATAAAGGAAGGCATTGAAGGGTAGTACAAGAGATATCGTGGAGCATTTACAGCTACCGTTTCAGCGATAGGTGCTTCTGAAGAGGCTACCGCGTCCGAAGAAGGCGTGAGGGTAGCAACGCTCCTTGTCTTCCTTTTCTTTTTTCCCTTTGTGGAAGCCTTAGAAGCGGCTGGCTGAACAGGAAGAGCAACAACTGATATGACAGGAACACCGACAGGTATGGTCGTGGTTTCCTCGCCAACCGGAGTAGAAGATGCCTGGGGAGGAATCGAAATAGTAACAGGCGGAACAACTGAAGTGGCGGCGGTATCGACAGCTACGGTCGTTCGTTCGACCTCCTTTCTCTGTTGAAGCCTTTTCAAGCGCCTCCTAACGCTCACAGGAATGTACTTGGGATCAGTCGCTGTAAAGTCACAAGACAATGTTAGCGTTAGTATCAACGGCGAAAATTAAAAAATGACGCGATATTCACGTTTAACGCAGGATCAGATATCGGCCCCGTAGGCCAGAACACGGGTGTGAACGCTGATTTCCAGTTTGAGCAATTTGTCAAACTAGTTTTGCTCTGTCTCGTTAAGAGCCTCCCGGCGCCAAGCACTGTCCTTGGTGTCTTGGTTAAAACCAGACTGCCACCATGGGTCCGGAAGCTCAGGAGTTTCAATAACAAAAAATTGTTCTTTCCACCCATCAATGGAAGACTCCAGATGAAGGAGTTTCCAGGTGAAGTTCTTAAGGGAATCATCGTCATAACGGGGTGTATCACACCCCGACGGTTGTATATTTGAAACAAAGATTTGAGTAGTGCAAGGGAAGGAGAGGTAATTCCCTTGTACTTACAGAGTTCTAAAAATGCATAAACACAGCAGTATGCATTTGGAGTTAACTGAACGGGGCTCAGATCCAAGAGAAGTGAGCAACTCTTGGATAAAAGAGTCAATTGGAAATCAGAAACCGTAGCGAAATATCTGGGCATACAAGATTCTACGCTTGCCGGTCAGAACGCTGTTAGGTCCGGGCGAGGGTAGTACTCGTAGTCCTTTCACTTTACTCGGATGTTGATGGTTCTAGTCGGACACCTTGCAGGACTGCAGATTGGGGCTCCGGATTTGGTGTGACCACTCGGATACCTTGCAGAAACGTAATTGCTGTTCCAGACTTGGTGCAACCGGACTTTTCATAATCTGATTGGATTTATTGGTGATGAGGGCAAGATGAGGATT
The DNA here is from genome assembly GCA_963691705.1 of Viola odorata. Lineage (NCBI taxonomy): Eukaryota > Viridiplantae > Streptophyta > Magnoliopsida > Malpighiales > Violaceae > Viola > Viola odorata. The sequence continues at coordinate 3,452,927 of OY829539.1, forward strand.
TTCTCATCGAAACCCATTAGTGTGAGATTTCGCTGAAGTTTCCTTCCATATTTGTATCCTGTAAGTAGGAAGGAAGCAAACACGAAGCAACAAAGATAGAAAAAGAGAGAGCAATTGATATACGGGAAAAAAGAAGGAGATTAAATCATATGTTGTATATGAAAGTATTCCCACACTACCCTAAGGCTTGCCCCTAGTATTTTGCCAAGATAAAAACAACTTCCTTATCAAGAGAAAGTTCAACAAATTTAAGCATTTTTTGAGAACATGTCATCCAATTTTTGTCATATAAGGATGCTTGATACAAGTCTAGAAAGCATCTGCATCTTGCCCAAGAGATAACGACGTCAAGGACAAGACTTTCCCATAACATGTAGATGTAAGCAATCCTCACCGGACACTGGTGTTTGCACTCACGCTCAGAAATAAGGCTAAGTGTGTACACTCATAAAAATGTAACAAACATAGCACAAAAATTAGATTTGCTATGTCAACCTGAGTGAAAGATGCACATGCATGTGCATTCTAATAATTGAAAGGAATTTGCAAGAGAAAAGAAATATGTAGTGTGGGAAGATGGAAAAAAAGGAAAAGTTTGTTTAGAAAGAAGGGGTGCTTTTTAGCAGAAAGGAAAGGGTTTTTGTGAGCAGTGCTCGACTAAGGTTGCAGCGAGGGCAAAGGGAACACAATCTTCAATCTTCGCTGGGGAGGATTTTTCCCCAGATCATTTTGTTGGTGAAGCGCACCAGTTCTTTGATGGAGATGCTCATTCCTGATCGTTTCGAGGACAAAGCGCACCAGTTCTTGAATCTTAGCTCCTTCTTGATCATTTTTATTGGCGAAGCGCACAAGTTCTTGAGTCTTCGTTGGGGATGATCTCTTTTTCTTTTGAGATCATTTTGGGGGCAAAGCGCCCAAGTTCCTGAATCTTCACGGGGAATGATCTCTTTTCCTTTTGAGATCACTTTTTATTGACTTTGGACCCCTTTTCTGTACTTGCTTCTGCTTGTTAATTGTGTTCTTTGAACACCTTTATTCTTTGAATTTTTTCATTTCATTTTTTTTCATTTTTTCATTTTTTTCATTCATTTTTTTTAATCAGCAAGTAAAGTTTTGTCTGGTCTTTCCTCAGTTCTGAATTTGGCAGAGGCCTTCAATTCTTGATTTCTTTGGCATTCTTCCGGCGTTGACCATCAACAATCCTTGGGGATTTCTCTTTCCCTTTTCTTCTGTATCCCGTCTTTTACAAACCACATTTGATGTGCACCTTAGCTTCAGTTAACAACCTCAGTTGGGCACTGCTCACTTTTTAGGGAGTTCAAAGAAAACATTTTACAAGTGGCTTATAAAGAAATGAATTGAATAATGAGTCAGAATAAGTGTTTGAAGGCAAAACGTTGAGAAGACAAAAAAAAATGTGGAAGCAAAGAGCAAAGTCCAATGTCATCTTAGTGTTATCCCATGTCTGATGGTGCATGTACCCTGGATATTATGCAAATCTAACTAGCACTTAGTTTAGCATTTGCACTCATGAAAGAAATAAGGCGTGAAGGCCCGAAATGCTCACAGGGATATGTTTATGACCGCTTACGTCTAAGGCATGCCGCAGATATAAGAGCAAACAGGCGAGATCATGTATGTCATATAATTTTGAATGGATGCACAAGTTATCCATAATGCAATAAAGTGATGAACATACTCAATCTAAGGAAGGTTAGAAAATTTCGAGGTAGTGTGGACTTTTATTAGGATTTTTTGTTGTTGAAAAGTTAAAGACAGGATATGTTCACATACACATGCACACTGATGCAGAAAAGTAAATTGCAGAAATATAAATTTTGATAAATGCGAACTTCACTCAGGCGTTGCTGCCCACTGGGATATTGATGCGGAAATTGAAACGAAAACTCCACTCGGACGCTGCTGCCCACTAAGAGGTTGATACGAAAATTAAAACAAAAACTCCACTCGGACGCTGCTGCCCACTGGGATGCTCTTGCTGAAACTAAAATATAGAATCCACTTGGACGCTGCTGCCCACGGGGATATTGATGCGGAAATTGAAATGAAAACTCCACTCGGTCACTGCTGCCCTCTAGGATATTGATGTGGAAATAGAATCCACTCGGACGTTGCTGCCTACTGGGATATTGATGCTGAAATTGAATCCACTCGGATGTTGCTGCCCATTGGGATATTGATGCGGAAATTGAAATGAAAACTCCACTCGGACGTTGCTGCCCTCTGGGAGGTTAATGCTGAAATAGAATCCTCTCGGACGCTGCTGCCCACTGGGATATTGATGTTGTTGTTGAAATGATCAAACCCACTCGGACGCCGCTGCCCACTGGGATATTGATGCGAAAATCGAGAAATCCACTCGGACGCTGCTGCCCACTGGGATATTGATGCTGTTGAAACGTAGAATCCACTCGGACGCTGCTGTCTACTAGGATGCTGATGTAGAAATTGAAACATAGAATCCACTCGGACGTTGCTGTCCACTGGGATGTCAATGTAGCTGATGTAGATAATGAGACTCCATTTGGACATTGCTGCCCATTGGGATGTCAACGTGTTGATGTAGATGCGAGATTCCATTAGGGTATTGCTGCCTACAAATTAGAGGATTGATCTTCACCGTATGACCATCGTGCCTGTACACGGAGAGATCTTGCAGAGAATGCTTGTGATGATCAAATTCAAAACATGAAAGATCTGATCATGGTTGAATTTTGAATTTTCAGTCGATAGCCAGGTAGGACGCAAATGTCGTTATAGCACCGAATAAGACCGCATTAAGTAGGACCTCAGAAGAAGACATGTCTGTCATTGTTGTGTTTCTTGACCAAGAGGAGAATTTGTTTGTAAAGGGCACTTGGTGACAGTAATGTCTTGATGGTAAGATAAACACCTCAAAAAAATAATTCCGGCACCGACCTTAAAAAGTCCCCAGTGGAGTCGCCAAACTGTCACACCCTCTTTCGAAATTTTTACGTGACGTGGTTCGGACGAGATGTGAGATGAAATCAGACTCATCTCACATAATGCAATGAAGTCGCCACCCAATTTATTTCTAAGGTTTAGGGAAACCTATGGTCTGATAAAATGAAAAAAAAATTATAAAAAAAACTAAGGCAAAAAGGGTATAAACCCGAGAACAGCAGTTCGGAGTCGATTTATGGACTCGGGAAGGTGTTAGGCACCCGAGTCTCATAAAAAAAGGTTACCGGATAAAAGAGGTATTTTAAAATCATGCTTGAAAAACATATACAGTTCTAATTTAGTGATCATGCAAATCAAGCAAATTAAAATCTAACATTTCTAAATAATCATGTATACGAGTGAATATGCGAAAAAGCGCCGAAATAAATGAAAGGGTGAGAAAGGTGTACTTGTGAAAGGATACTGGTTGATTTACCCTACAAAGTCGAGATTATTAGTACGAGAAAGACGATAATCGATAAACAGATAAATATTTAACAATTATCGCGCGCAATCAAAATGATTAATTTTAACAATTAAACGCAAGCAAAAATAATTATTTAAACAATCGAAAGCATGCAAAAATAATTAATTAAACAATACGAACATGCGGTAAATTGACACGAAAAATAACGCGATGGGCCAAAAATAGGCTCGGCCCACTAGGCGGAGAAACTAGGCCCACCAGCTGGACCCAACAGCACAGGCCCATGACAGCCCAACCCGGCCTAGCAGATGGGTTGGCTGCTTCTCCTCTCTTCTCTCCGCGTGGGCCAAATCAGGCAGCCCATTCCCTTTCTCGTTTGGGCCAAGGCATGTGTTCGGCCCATCAACCTACCCCAGACGTTTTAAAGAACAGCCCAAGCCTTTCTCCTTCCCCCCAAATATCAGAACAGTGTCATTTTCTTCCTTGGCTCGCCGGCACCACTACCGGCGGCTAAGGAAGAAATCAGCCATTACGACAACGCTCCTTTGGCAAGAAAAACCCCCACAACAACAACAACTAAACATGCAATCACAACAATTTATTTCATGCAAAACAGTGATCAATTTGATTAAAAACGCAATTAAATTTAATTAAGCAAAAACTTGAAATTCGCCCGAAATGGCCAGCAATTCGGCGAAGCAAAGCAATGTAATTAACTTAGAACAGTAGAAGTAATTATTTAAAATCAAAACAACAATTGATTTCTTCAAAACACGAACGATTAATTGATTGGAATAATTGGCAGAAAAATAATTAAAAATGAAATTTTAATAAATTGAAAGCAAGCTTCAACCTTTGTTGAGCAAGCAACTATAGTGAGAGAATAAATTTAGAGAGACTGAGATTTCGTTCGTGAATTGGTGAGTCCAATGGTCGTGTGGAGCTCGCTATTTATAGGCGCGAATCCGCAAGTGAGCTTGGGGAGCACGTGCGCGTGGCCGTCACGAACGTGAGGAGCAAGGAGAGAGTGAAGATGACCAGTCCCGTGATGGGAGAAGGTGAGGCATTAAATGCCGGCAGTGAGGGTGAGTGAAGGATGGTGATGGCGATGAGGAAAAAAAGCGACAGAGAGGTTGAGGCATTAAATGTTGGTATGGGTGTTTGGAAAAGATGGCGATGGAAGAGCTTCAGATTTGCAGAGGTCGTGGAAAAGAAAAATGGAGAAGGTGAAGTGGACGAGCATATATTATTCGGTTCGATCTATGGTCTGAGAAATCTTGTTTGGGACCGATAGAAGTTCAAACGAAGAAAGCTAAAATACGAACAAAAATGAAAGTGACACGAAATAAAAATGGTAAATAGTAAATAAATGACAATAATAAACAAAAACATGATCGATATTAAAAGGGTTAGCAGTAGGACGAAAAATGGAAAAATGCGGATATGCTATGACGAAATGTCAAAAATCGGATAGCAACACGAGTCATGTAGCAACAAGTTTCAAGTCTACCGGTTTGTTAGGATGCCTCAGCTGCATACATCACTGCACTTCCACTTGACACCTATCGTAATGATAAACGGATCGTCTCGCGATGACCTTCTCTTGAATTTTCAAAACTTTTGTCGCTCCAGGATTCGTGAAAAAAAATTCACCTCAATCAGACATCTAAACCCAAAATTATGACCGATCAAAGTTTGCAAGGGAAACCATCGACATCATTGACCAAATTTTATGAATATTAGTAAATTAATATGTTATTTAATTTGTGTGTTAACTATCTTAAGTACTATATATTACATTTTAGTATAAGTCATCAAATAAGTTAATTTAATATAAAATATTTCATATTAAGAAATATTTTTAATTCTACTTACAGGTAACTGTGTAATCAAATAACTATATTATAGTTTTATTATTATTGAAATATATTAACATTAGATTTTAGTATAAGAAATCAAATTAATTAATTTAATTTAACATATTTCATAATTAGTAAATATTCTTAATTTGGATTACATATTACCTAACAATACTATACATTTTAATTATTTTTGGGTATGAATATTATTAGTTAAGTAATACTAACATGTTAATTTATATATTAAAAAATACTTTTTTAATATATAAATTGAATAACATTTTTATTATATTAATATTCTACAAAATAGTAATTCAAATATTAATTTATCTCATTACATTTGGAATTTCGTCGTTAAAAGGGACTTTTGCGATGGAATTTCTGTCACAAATCAGTAAATCTTTCAACGGACCTTCAATCGAAAGGTTTTGCAACGAACTTTCAGTCTCAGATGGTACACGCGCTTATTTTTGACAAAAAATTCGGTCGAAAAATAAGAGGAGTGTGAATGAAGGTTGCGAATCCCGTACCTGTGAACGTCTCGGTTTTGTCATTGGTATGAAATATATCGGTCCTAGTTAAAATACTTATCTTTGTTGGCATCTCAGAATTTTATTTTTTATATTTTTATATATACAATTACATAAAAATTTACAAGCATCTAACACACTTATGATATATTTTTTAATATTTTGGGATAATACATACGGTCCATACTAGTCGGTATTTAACTGGTATGGACCGAGATAGAACCCCAGATGGTACAACATATTTTTTATCTCATTTTTTTCTATTGGGATGGTATGAGCTGATAACGTTGGTGTGAATAAACAATTGGGACTAGTTTTTGATTTATTTAACTACTATAAATGTTAAAATTGTAACTTTCAGAAAATTGTAGAGTGAATATTGCAAGTTTTTAAATTCTACGGGGGATTAAATGGAATACTTTGTAACTATAGAGTTTTTTTTATGTAATTTATCCTAAATTAAATGGCATTTTACTATTTTTTATTTAATTTTACTAATATATCCTTAATTATTGAGAAAAAATAATTAGTGGAAGTAATAAAGTACGGTAAATTAGAATATGTAAGACAAGAATGGTGCTAGTGGTAAATGTAAGTGGATCCATGATAAGAATATGTATGTTAAATTTTTTTGAGCATATGAGATATGTTAGATTTTAAAAGAAGAAAAACTCTTAATTATCAAAATCTTAGTTATAAATATTAGTTAATGACTTCAAATCAACATCAAAGATATCAAAACCTTAGGGTTTAGTGATAAAAATATAAAATTATAGGTCGATAGAAAGGTTAACTAATTAGTAGCCGGGCAATATTTAATACCAATATATTATTATGTCCCTCAAAATTGTCCAAAATAGATTAGGACTGAGGATTCACGAGTGAAAGAAATTAAAAAGAAGTTTTGCCAGCAGTTGGAATTTGGAAAGCCGTACGATAGAAATACCAAAAGAGAAGGATGAGATGAGTTTAGTGCATCATGTGGTTGTGGTTCCATCGAGACAAAAACAATTAATTAATTAATTAATTATATATATATATATTTAAAGTATTAGCTACAATTCATCAGAATTATTCATTCATGTACGTACCTAGCAACATGTGATTCTGCATTAGCAATTTAGCATCTTTTGAAAAATATAATAATATTTATTTATTTATTTATTATTATATATTATTGGAAATCCAAAGGAGAAGAATCAGCTTCCAGTTTCTAACTGGGACGGGACAGTACGGGAAGGACTGCAGACGTAATTATAAGATTACTAAAAATTAACTGGAAACAAAAACTTGTAAACCATAATCACATCCGTCTCCACTCAAATTTAGAAATGGTTAAATTAAATCAGAACCTAAGAATGGACACTAGAGAAATAGGAAAAGATTAGGGTAACGTTCTAAAGTCGCAAAAAATGAATCGGATATCAAAACAGATCGATTGAGCTAATGAATTATTGGTTCAATCAAATTAAATTAATTAGATTTAACCATTAAGTATTTCAGAACCGTCCATATATTGAATAGCTCAAATTTAGTCGATGAATTAAGAATTCAACTGGATTTAACCGATTAAGTTATTATGAAAATATAATATAAACATGCATATTTATATGTTTCCGATCAAAGCTAGTTTATAGGTCTTTTGGCTTATGTATTTGACACATTTTTTCCCAATTTATAGGTTAATCAACCCTTCAAGCAAAATTGGACATACTTTCTATTTTCCGCTTATAAAAAAAATATTTTTCTATTTTCCAATTTCATATATGCTATGATAATATTGTGACATAACATAATTAAAACTAATAATTTAAAATAAAACGTGAGTTGGATTTCTTTTTAGGGTAAACTATATATATATAAAATCTTATAGTTTATAAAATGTTCCACGTAACCTTTTATAGTTCAAAAGCGTGTAATATAAACCTTATAGTTTGTTGAAAGTTAGTACAATATATCTTAACATTTTAAATACTTCAAAAATTCAAAATAAATAGTAAAAAATTATTAAATTTGGTAAAAAAATGTAACTAATATGACTGAACTTAATACAATGAAAAATAAATTATTTATAATTTTTTTAATTCATCCCTTTTTAAATATTTACAATTAAAAATGTAACTTTTAGAGAACTATATGGTTTATATTGCAAGCTTTTAAACTATATAGTGTTAAATGGAACATTTTATAAACTATAAGGTTTTTAATGTAGTTACCCTATTTTTTTAATATAAAATTATCCCAAAATATGATATCATTTTATAAAAAAATGTGTCAAATGCATAGTACAATTTAAGGTTGAGTGAATACAAGGTGTTACTAAACGGATCCGGGTCCTCTAATTTTTTCTTGAACATGACTAGTCATGTTAGAAGAATCTGATAAATCCATTAAGCTTTTTTTTGCCAACTCTTATTTGAGGGCTATAATTATTTTAAATTTAAATCTTTATAAAAAAGAAAGAAAAAACGATGTTGGTTCTTTAAATTAAGATTTATTTTGTATATTAATTAAGAATTTAATAACCGGTTTTGTGCTCAATATATGCTATTATTCCAAAAGATTCACTTGACAAAAATGAGAGAACAAAGTAGTGATGCACATGGCATTTTTGATAACAAGTAAGTGCATGAAGATGCTTAATTGGCGGGCACTTTCTTTGATATACATTCTAGTAATTAATAGTATATTCTTATCCATCTAAACCATCTCTTTCTGAAAATGATTAGTTAGTCCATCCCATAAACACGAATTATTTTTGATTAATTTTGTGATCATGGAAGGTGCGTAGAGCTGAGCTAATTATTATTGAGAAAAAAAGATTAAAGGGACAGAGTACCCTACATGTGGGTATGGTTTGGGGACAAAGGAAAGAAATGAAACGGTAGAGCGTGCAAACAATCCACATGGCCTGCCCCTTTCCTCTCTTCACAGCTCATCATCACCCCCCACTGGTCACCACCATTGCGAGTTTCTTTCAAATTGAACTCTGCTTTCCCAATCACAAATTCACTAACAATACATTCGTTAGTTCGCCTTTGGATTTTGTCTCCATTTTCTATGGTTAGTTTGATGTCTTGGAATAGTAGAGGTTTGAGAGCAGCCAAGAAGAGGAAGTTTGTCAAGCGCTGTTGGCAAAGGGAGCACTTGGATTTTTGCTTGCTTCAGGAAACCAAATTGGAGGAAATTAACGAGTTCTTCATTCAGACTTTGTGGGGGAATCAGGAGGCTCGGTGGTTGAGTGCTCCGTCTAATGGACGCTCTGGCGGGTTACTCACTATGTGGAAAAGTACCTCATTTACAGTTGATCGATCGTTAGTGGGAGAGCGTTTCATTTGGTTAGAAGGTATTCTGCAAAAAGGTAACCTCCGCTGTGCTGTCTTGAATGTCTATGCGTACAATGATGTGGATAGAAGACGTCAATTGTGGGACTCTTTAGCTCTTCTTGTTGAGAGTTGCCCTCATCCTGTCCTGATTGGAGGTGATTTTAATGAAATCTTAACGCCCTCTGAAAGGCTTAATGGTTCAGTCAATGCTAGAGGTATGGAAGACTTCCAGGAATGGGTAGCCAGATGCAGGCTCCAGGATTTGAGACTAGTTGGGAGACGCTTCACGTGGGGTAATGCGACCAGTAGAAGCAGATTGGACAGGGTCTTCATTCAAGCAGGATGGGGCACTCTATTGCAGAGTGATCGGCTGTCACCACTGCCCAGACATGGTTCTGATCACTCTCCTTTGCTTCTTGCTAAAGATTCTGTTAATTGGGGCCCAAAACCTTTCAGAGATCAGGGTATATGGTGGGAAGTAGTGGGCTTCAAAAAATTGGTGACTGATTGGTGGAGTGAGGCTACCACTGAAATTCCAGGATCTTGCAGAGTAATTCAGAAGTTAAGGTGGTTGAAACAGAAAGTCAAGAGTTGGAATGCTGAGGTTTACGGTAAAGTGGAGAAGCGGTTAGAGGAGCTTCAAGAGGAGGATCTCGCGTTTGACAGGATTGCAGATGAGAGAGCTCTGTCCTTAGCAGAACAAGGCCGGAGGTTAGAGCTGGCCAATGAGATTTGGGATCAGCAAGGGCGGGTTGACAGGTTCTGGAAACAGAAAGCTAGAACTCAATGGGACTCTCAGGGTGACAGAAATACTGGGTATTTTCACAGGCTAGCAAAAGTGAGTTATATTCGGAAAGGAGTGACTGATATTGTGACGTCAAATGGTCGTATAACAGATCCTATTGAGATCAAAGCTGCTGCTGTTCACCACTTTTCTTCCTTCTTTCGCTCGGCTAGCTGGGATAGACCTATGATTCCAGATTTGGGGTTTAACAGGTTAAATGAGATTGAAGCAAATGGACTAGAAGGGGAGGTCACTACAGAGGAGATATGGGAAGCTGTTAAGGGCTGTAATGGGCAGAAGACACCCGGTCCTGATGGTTATTCGCTAAGGTTCATCCAGAACGCTTGGGATATCATTGGCCCAGAATTCTGTGTCTTGATAATGGGTTTCTTTAGAACTGGCATCTTCCCGAAGGGGGCTAACTCCTCCTTCATCGCGCTTCTGCCGAAATCGAAAGCTACTAAGAGGTTTAGTGATTTCCGTCCCATCAGTCTGGTGAGTAGCTTTTATAAAGTAATTTCCAAAATTTTAGCGTCAAGGTTGAGCAGGGTGATAGAGAAGGTGATAAGTGAGGAACAACACGGGTTTATGAGAGGTAAGCAGACTCTTGATTGTGTGATGGCTGCAAATGAAGTTGTTAATCATTTGAAAAAGTCTAAACAGCAAGGCTTACTTTTCAAATTGGATTTCGAGAAGGCTTACGACTCGGTCGAATGGAGTTACTTAGACGAGGTGATGCGCCTTATGGGTTTTGGGGAACGTTGGAGGGGGTGGATTCGGCAGTGCCTTAGTACTTCCAGAGTTTCTGTTTTGATTAACGGTTCTCCTACAAATCAATTTGAGGTTAGCCGTGGGCTAAGGCAAGGGTGTTCTATGTCCCCTCATCTCTTTAATATAGCGGCTGAAGGGTTACATCGTCTTTTAGTGCGAGCTAAAATGGTGGGGTTGTTAAATGGCGTGGGAAATGAGCAGGCTGGGTGGCAACTTACTCATCTTCAGTTTGTTGACGATACTCTGATTTTTGTTAAGAATGATGAGAGTGAGATCCAAGGAGTGAAAGGGACGCTTCGTTGGTTTGAGGCTTACTCTGGGCTCCGAGTCAATTTTCACAAGAGCTCGCTAGTGGGTATCAACATTTGCCAGCAGGTAGGGGGATGCCTTGCCAGGAGAGCTGGGTGTAAGTATGAACAATTACCCTTAAAGTACCTTGGTTCTTTTGTGGGGCTTAATCCCAGGAGAGTCTCTAGCTGGGATTTTCTAATTCAGAAAATGAAGACTAAGTTGGCGACATGGAAGGGCCATCTGCTGTCGGTGGGAGGTCGTGTTACTTTGATTAAGTCTGCGGTTTCTAGCCTACCTATCTACAACATGTCTATTTATAATATGCCAAAAATTGTGCGCCGTAAATGTGAAGGGATAATGAGAAGGTTCATGTGGAGTGGGGATGACTCCAAAAGTGGATTGTCGAAGGTAAAATGGGGAGATATGATTCGTCCGAAGGAGCTTGGGGGCTTGGGTATAGGGAATCTAGAAACTCGGAATGCAGCTTTTTTATTCAAGTGGGTATGGGAGCTAAGCAATGGAAGCAAGAAAATGTGGGCGGACATAGTAAGGAGGCAATACGGCTTCACCAACTTAGGATTCCTTTGGAAGGAGTTAGCGGCCAAGGTGTCTTTTATCTGGCGAGACATCTTTCGTTTATTTAAAAGGGGAGGAGATTGGTTCAATTTTTGGGCGGGAAACGTGAAACTGGTCGTGGGTAATGGCCAATCGGTGTCCTTTTGGGGGGATCCTTGGCACAACAATACTCCTCTAGCCCTTAGTAACCCACGGCTTTTCAATTTAGCAATCAATGCTAATGGTTCTATCCTTGATCATGGGTACTGGAATGGGCATCAGTGGCTCTGGAATATTCCGTGGCGCCGTGAGCTCTATGAGTGGGAAATGGAGGAATGGATTGGCTTGGCTTCTCTTATCTCGGTGCCAAATAATACTATTGGTACTGCTAATAATAGGTGGCAGTTAAATTCAGATGGAGAATTTTCGGTTGGGTCCTGGTCCATGGGTTACGACAATCAACGCTACCAGGCCAATCAGAGCTTAGAGTCATGCTGGTCTAATTTAGTCCCTTACAGGGTAGAATTTTTCCTTTGGCTGACATTGCGCGGGCGTTTGGTAACTAGGGAATTTCTCTTCATTCGTGGCATGCTCAACGAGGAGGACAACGTTTGTTCTATGTGTGATAGGCAAGGGGAATCAATCCATCATATTTTACTCCACTGTCAAACTTCCTACTCTTGCTGGAACGCTGTGATGTTATGGTTAGGTGTGTCCTGGTGTCCTCCTCGGACAATTGGTGATTTATGGGATTCTTGGGAGACCTTACTTCCAAGAGGAGGGAGGCAGTTTAAAGAGAAATGGAGTGTACTGTTTTATGCTATGATTTGGAGCTTGTGGTTGCAGAGAAACCAGGTAGTTTTCAATCAACAATCCTTTTGCTCGAGACGTGTTTTCAATTCAGCCTACTCGTTTTGGTACAGATGGTTAAAGAGTACTGATCATACATTCCCTTACAGTTTGGGAATGATTATGCTGTCTCCTTCTTGGTTACTATCGTAGGGTCGGGCATTTCAGTAGTCTAGTATTCTTGGTCCCTTCTTTGGTTGTTTCTAACGTAGTTCTTTGGTAGCTTCCTCTCTGGAGGAACTACCTTCTGTACATTCTATCCTTTCTTTCTATTGCCTACAGCTTCTAGGCATGAATAAAATCTTCAGCTTATTCAAAAAAAAAAACCAAAATCATTTCGGGTAGAAGTGTAGAAATATATACTTTCACCGGAAGAAATAGTTTTGATTATTTGATATGTGGTAGAAAAAAGCAGAATGCAATCTCAAACAGACTCTATCTAATTACTCTAATGTATATAATCCCATGTTTAGTTCCATCAATACCAAAGAGGATTCATTTCAACTACTTATTTCACCATAATGATCATGCTTTCTAATATTAATTACACCATTTTAGCTATATTTTTCATAAATAGAAACTAAATAATTCTAAGTGTGGGAAATTCATTCTGTAACTCACATAATTAATCAACATAAATAGTTTTAAGCATTGACCCACCTCATAATTATTGAAGAATGTTATCTTTTAAAGGTTTGTTGAAATGCCACATTATAAAGCGGATCGTCACACTAATAATTCTATTTTCAGTAAATAATTACTCTATACGCACCAAATAATGCAATAGAAGATAGAAAAAAAAATATCGAGAAGAAAATAATATAGTTAGGATTAGTAGAATCTCAAACGTGCAACTCAAATACGGACTTTGTAATCCTACTTGATATTAATTTGATTGTGTTAGGACTTAGAAAAATATTACCCTCTCCGGTTTTCTTTAAACGACTTTTACTATTTGGGCACGCATATAGAATGTCGGATGATTCACTATTTAAAACAGATTAACGTACGTTTGAAAAAAAGCACGAAAATTTTTGTGGTCAAATAGTGAGTTATCCGACTTCCTCGATATACGTGTCCAAATAGTAAGAATCGTTTAAAAAAAATCGGAGGGAGTAATTAGCATCTTAATTAATAATAATAATAATAATAATGTTAGGACATAGTTTAGTTCGATTAGAATGAGCATAGGTTAAAACCATTATGATAAAGAGAAACTGATTAGGAAACGGGATCGGAAACATGATCTGACAATAAGGTTGACAAATGCAACGAGTGGCTAGAAAGCAGGGATGCAGGTGAAGGTAGTATGGGAAGGGGTGCAGGGGACTGTTCCCCCCGGTGAGGGAAAAATAATGAGAATTTATTTATATTTAATTTTGGGTACTAAAGGGGCGGTCACAAGGGCACGTGGTGGGCTGATTCAACTAGTTAATAAACAAGTAGTGACTTTCCAGTAATACCGTTGAGTCTCTCTCTCTCTCTCTCTCTCTCTCTCTCTCTCTCTCTCTCTCTCTCCTCACAGCTGTTTCCTAGCTGTCCAATCCTTTCCCCCCATGTGACCCCACTGCCCCCAATATTTCACATATTTATTTATTTATTATTTTATAGATTTTAATGGATATATCAAAAACTGGAGAATGGGAAAAAAAAACGAAAATTAAAATGAAAAAGAGAAAAAAAAATTGTTTTTAATGATGATGGTGTAGTTTCTTTTGTTCTTGTTCTTCCCTCTCTCTCTCTCTTCCCTCCTCAAACATTATTTACATCTCATCCCATCTCTTGCTGTTCTTGCTGTCCTTGTTGTTGTTGTTCTTGCTTCTTTCAATAAAATAATAATAATAATAAAAATATATATATAAAGGACCCAACTTCTACCCACATTGCCATTTGGTAGATATCTATGTTTCGTTGAGAAGTAATTACAAACATTCAAGAATTCCAATCTCTCTTGCTGGATTTTCTTTGAATTTGCAAGTAAATTTTGCATAGAAACAATCCAGAATTCCAATCTCTTTTGTTGGGTTTTCTTGCGTTTCCTTGAATTGTTTCTACATCCACATTGCCATTTGGTCTTGTAAATTGGGTTTTCTTGCATTAATTTCTTCGAATTTGTGACATTTCCCTTCTTGGGTAGACAAGATTTCTCAATATTGCAATTTGAGAAAGAAGAAAGAAAAGATTTGTCAATATTGATTGTTATAGGTAGGAGTTTGGGAGGAGGGTTTGTTGCATTTCGTTGAATTCTTGTCTTGTGCCATTTGTGGAGATTAATATCCTATCAAATGGCACAATTACCACCAAAAATCCCAAACATGTCACCCGCTTGGCCTGACTTTTCTCACCACCACCACCATAAGGCCGCCATCTTTGCACCACCACCCAATCATCCCACCTCCGCGGCGGCGCATAATAACCCTTCGTGGGTTGACGAATTCCTAGACTTCTCATCGGCAAGGCGGGGCAACCACCGGCGGTCGGTGAGCTGCGACTCAATTGCCTTCCTCGAGACACCAATTATGTTAGAAGAATGCCGTGGTGGGACCACCACCAACATTGCACCAACGTTAACGTCCGGACACAACACGAACAACAGTCACAGTACTGCTGCTACTGAGTTTGATAAATTTGATGATGAGCAGTTCATGTCCATGTTCAATGATGACATCTCCAATAATAATAATGTCGTACCCAGCATGGTGGCCCCAATATCTTCCTCCACCCCTTCTTCGCCGTCTGATCACAACAGCATTAATGATGATGACAAAGAAACGGCACCACCGCCACCGTCTGATGATCATATAATTCACCACCACAAGACCAAAAACGAATCTGATGAAGTGCAAAGTGAATGCGATTGGGCGACACAAACTCTTTCAAGTGCAATCAACACTCCTACCACCTCCGGTGACCGGATAAGCGACCCCAAAAGGGTCAAGAGGTACGTAATTAATTATTCGAAATTCTGATATAGATAATCCTCATCGTACATTAAGCCTGAATTATAGCTAAACTCTGACCGCTAGATATATACAT
Source organism: Viola odorata (assembly GCA_963691705.1). Classification (NCBI taxonomy): domain Eukaryota; kingdom Viridiplantae; phylum Streptophyta; class Magnoliopsida; order Malpighiales; family Violaceae; genus Viola; species Viola odorata. The sequence goes on from OY829539.1 coordinate 3,468,340, forward strand.
ACGTACATGTTTTATACTTGAGTGCCAACAAAAATTGAGTTATTATAATTTTATTAGCTCAGCTAGATCTTGAATCTTGATTAGAACCTTTAATTAATTGAACTATGAGTGAATTATGCTTACCGGGTTTTAAATTTTTTTCTTTCTTGGCATTATGATTAGAATCTTAGCAAACAGACAATCTGCTCAAAGATCAAGGGTGAGGAAGCTCCAGTATATTTCTGAGCTTGAACGAAGTGTGACCTCATTGCAAGTATGTCCTTAATTAATTTACATTTTCTTAATTTCCTCCTATGTTTTTTTTCTCCAACTTTTAATCCTTTTTTTTTTGTTGCGAAAGGCTGAAGTATCAGTGTTGTCACCGAGGGTGGCATTTCTCGACCACCAACGTTTGCTTCTAAATGTCGATAACAGTGCTCTGAAGCAAAGAATCGCTGCCCTGGCTCAAGATAAGATTTTCAAAGATGGTAAGTTTATTTTCCATCCTTTAAATCTTTTTTTGTCATCATGGAATTGATAATTTTGATTTACATGGTGAAATTCTAATTTCAAAATATTAATTTAATTAATTTACTCAAAATATTTAGAGCTCCTTCATGGAGAGGGCCGGGGACCAAAATTAAGGGTGACAACATTATATGTGATAGCTAGACAGACAAGACAAAGTTTACATATCTTGTACTTGAACCATTTCATGACATTAGTTAGCATTGGAACTTCCCATCAACCTAGTTCAATAAACTGTATTGCAGTAAAAAATTATCCTATGAATCGAAATTTATTCAGTAGGTTAATAAGACATTATATTTAGAGGGAAAAAACAACAAACTTCCTTAATTGGTAACAATTAATGTACGTAGGTTTAGCACGCTTAATTAATTAATTAATCAGCTTCATGGTCCCCTCGCTAGCTAGCTTAGTTACAAAACTTTCATTTTCATGATGTTTAAAAAATTACGTACTCCATCTGTGCATGCACATGTGTGCATGTGAGGAGATAATTATTATCATACACTATCCTTTAATTTGGTATATATATATATATGTTATTATTCATAAATACCAGATCCATTCGATTCCTGCGATGAGAGCTCGTAGCTTAGCGGTACTTTCTACGCGGCCATATACATCTAACTATACATAATATCCACCAAATATATGCAGCACACCAAGAAGCATTGAAGAGGGAGATAGAGAGGTTGAGGCAAGTTTATCAGCAACAGAACATGAAGAAGATGGATCATGATCAGAATGGTACTGCATCCCCACCCAGACAATCTGACCCTACACCTCCTCCTACTGATCAGAAAGAACAACAACTCCTGCAAGTCTAATTAAATTAATTAATTAATCCTCAATTAATTAACTTAATTACTTTCCTTTTTCTTCTGGTAGATGATAAATTCTCTTTTTATCAAAAAAAAGAGAAGTAAATTAGTGGAAAGTGGGTCAGATTGAATAGTTGAAGAGAGGAGGAGGTGGTGGTGGTGATGGTGGTCTGCTGCTCATGATCTGTGCATTCACGTGATGTGTTGTTTACATCTTATTGGGGGACCACTCAAAGATTGTATGATTGGAGGGATGCAGAGATATGCATGTGCCTCTTCTTCTCGTAAGTTTATCCCTCCCTTAAAAGAAAAGTAGGGGCAGAAAAAGAAAGAAGAAAAGAAAAGGGTCCATATATCTAATTAATAATTAATAATGGGGGATTCTTTAATTTGTCTATTAATGTTGATTAATTAATATTCTTTAATTTCAATAATTAAGTGATTTATTGAAGAATGTTATTTTCGTAATTAATTTATAAGGTACCATAAAGGAGTACTGCAGTGCAGGTGGTGGGGAAGTTTGTCAGTAGGAGATTGTATTTTTAATTAATGTCACATTGATTAATTAAGGTTGTGCTTTTATGAGAGTCAGAAGAATTGTTGATATTTTTTTTATGTAATCAAATTGTTTCAGACAAATGTATATACTGAAATTTCATAATTAATTTATAAATTTCTTCAATTTCATAACCTATAACTCAATTCGTAGGTTCATCAAACAATTGACGATGTGCTTAATTTATCCACCAAATATATGCAGCACACCAAGAAGCATATAAATCATTTAATATTGTGTGGTGAACAAACAATTGACGATGAAGCGATATCTGATTGGCCTTCGAATCAGTAGCGAACTGGTATTTGAAGCAGGGTAAGGAGATGAGAGCAATTGTGGAAGTTGCTACACTAATAGAAAATATCCCAACAAAACTAGCAAGTCCAAGACTTTGAAGACCATTTTCATCATCGATCAGACCTTAAAGATGAGCATTTGTAAGAAGATGTCAACGTATTCTCAAGGTTTTTAAGTCCCCCACGCTCTGCAGCTCTCAACACTGCCTCTGAAATGTCAGCAAGATAAGGAGAACTCCTAGGAAAAACCTGCGAAACCCACACAAGATAACAAGATTAGTCTCCTGCATGCCGGAAAGGCAGAGAGAGGACACTCGAGCGAGGAGACCGAAAAAAAGAGAGATTGCTACTTACAAATCCAAAACCTCCAACTTTATATATTGGTCCTGAGGTAGTGAAACCGTAGCAGTGTTTGGCTAGAAAATGTATGGAATCTCAATAGAGGCTGCAGCAATCTTTCCACTGCTAAGAGCTGTAAAATACTTGTCCTCCGAGTACACTTTGATGATGTTTTTGTTGGTTTTGAGGTTGATGAAGATTCAAGTAAGTTTGATTTCTATGAGCAAAAAATATTTTTCTGATTGATTTCACCAAAAGTTCTAACACGAAATATCTTACAGAAGTATTTATAAGTAATAGAGAATTCTAGATCCTACTAGCAAAAAAAGCTAAAGCTAAGGTAGCGTTAACGTCGCTAACATGGCAGCATTAACATGGCTGCGCTAACATACAAAACATTAACAAGCTAACTTAACAGCAGCAGCAGAGGTATTAAGCAGCTTCAACTACAAACGGTGGCATTAGCCCAAACTGAGCGTTAGCCCTAACGGGGAGGTAGGGTCAACATCCAGAAGAGACCTTAACAAGCTAAGACACATGGCGTTAGCTAACCAAAGCTAACATAGCGTTAGCTGACCAAAATGTAAGGCAATAACCAACAAGAGTTAACACGGAAAAGGGACATCCTTCAACACTCCTCCTTGACCCTTTTGCGTGATACTCCAAGTTTCATACGGAAATTTTCAAATTTATCTCTTGGCAAAGCTTTTGTCAAAATATCAGCAACTTGATCATGACCATAGCAATGCTGCAGATCAACTTCACCTTCATTTTCTGCTTCTCGTATGAAATGAAACTTGATTTTGATATGCTTAGTTCTTCCATGCTGAACTGGATTTTTGGCAATAGCTACTGCTGATTGATTGTCAACAAATATAGGAGTTGGACTTTCTTGTTTCATCTTTAAATCTTCCAAGATCTTTCTCACCCAAATAACTTGATTTACTGCTGCTGCAGCTGCAATATATTCAGCTTCAGTTGTGGATTGAGCAACTGTTTCTTGCTGTTTTGAGTTCCAAGTGAACATACCAGACCCAAAAGAGCAAGTGTAACCTGAAGTACTCTTCATATCTTCACTTGATCCTGCCCAATCACTATCTGAAAACGCATGTAACTTGAAATCTGAACATTTCTTATACCAAACTCCATAATCCATGGTCCCTTTGACATACCTTAGCACTCTTTTCACAGCAGCAAAATGATTAATACTTGGAGATTGCATGAATCTTGACAAATAACTTGCAGCAAACATTAAATCAGGTCTTGTTGCTGTCAAATACAACAAGCACCCAATAGCACTTCTGTACAACTTTCCATCAACTTTTTCAGCATCATCTTCCTTTTGCAGCTTCAAGTTTGCAACAAGTGGAGTTGGAGCTGGGTTGCACTCCTCCATTCTGAACTTTTTCAGAATTTCTCTTGCATATTTAGCTTGAGAAATGAAGATTCCTTCATCACTTTGGCTGATTTCCATGTCCAAAAAATAACTCATTATTCCCAAATCAGTCATCTCAAATTGCTCCTTCATCTCCTCATTGAAGGCTTGAACCAAAACAGGATTGTTCCCTGTTACCAACAAATCATCAACATATAAAGAGACAATCAAAACATCATTCTTTTCAGCTCTAACATACAAAGTTGCTTCGCTTGAGCTTTTGAGAAATCCTTTTTGAGCAAAGTAAGCATCAATCCTGCTATACCATGCCCTTGGTGCTTGTTTAAGCCCATAAAGAGCTTTTTTCAGCCTGTACACCTTTTCTTCACTCCCCTCGACTTGAAAACCTTCTGGTTGATCAACAAAAATTTCTTCCTGCAAGTATCCGTTAAGAAACGCTGATTTCACATCTAATTGATGAACTTGCCAATGATTTTGGGCAGCTAATGTCAGCAGCATTCTTATTGTGTCATGTCTTGCGATTGGAGCAAAAGTGTCACCATAATCAACTCCAGCTTCTTGAGCATACCCCTTTGCAACCAATCTGGCCTTGAACTTGTTTACACTCCCATCTGGATTCTTTTTAGTTTTGAATATCCATTTGACACCAATGACCTTCTTTTCCTGTGGCTTGTCCACCATCTCCCAAGTCTGATTTTTCTCTATCATTTTCAACTCCTCCTTCATTGCATCTTTCCATTCATCATGCTGCATAGCTTCTTCAACACAAACAGGTTCAGTGCAGGCAAAGTTACATCTCTCATAGACATCAGAGAGAGATCTAACTTTCCTTGGTGGGCTGTCCGAGTCATAGTCTTTCTCATTGACATGAGATGATTCACCAACTTCATAGTGCTGATGTGATTCCCTTCCTTCAGGACTTGTAACAACATCATTTTTCATTTCTGCTTTCTGCTCACTTTTTCTTTCCACTTTGTTCTCATCCCAATTCCACATAGTGTCTTCATCAACCTTCACATCTCTACTTGTAATCACTTTCTCGGTTTGAAGATTAAACACCCTATAACCCTTTGATGCTGAGCTATAGCCAAGGAATACACTCTTTACTGCTTTATCTTCCAATTTATGCCTTTTTTCTGCTGGAATATGAACATAACACACAGAACCAAACACTCTTAGATGTCTAACACTTGGTTTCACCCCACACCAAGCTTCAATCGGAGTGACACCTTCAACAAGCCTCGTAGGAAGTCTGTTCTGCAAATACACAGCTGTAAAAACAGCCTCTGCCCAAAATTTCTTTGGCATAGATTTCTCCGCCATCATGCATCTTGCCATCTCCATGACTGTCCGATTCTTCCTCTCGGAAACACCATTTTGCTGAGGCGTGTAGGGAGTTGTGAGTTGTCTGTCAACACCATGTTCTTCACAAAACTGATTAAATTGAGATGATGTGTACTCCGTGCCATTGTCAGACCTTAAAGTCTTCAATTTGCATCCACTTTGAATTTCAACAAGAGCTTTGAACCTTCTAAAGACAGCAAACACATCTGGTTTCTGTCTTAGAAAATAAACCCAAGTCATTCTTGTCAAATCATCAATAAACAACAGAAAATACTTGTTTCCACTCATTGATGGAGTCCTCATTGGTTCGCAAAGATCAGTGTGAACCAATTCCAGCTTCTCACTAGCTCTCCAAGCACCTTTTGAGTTAAAAGTTTCCCTTTGTTGTTTCCCAAGTTGGCATGCTTCACAAATTTCCTTGCTTACTTGAACGACAGGTAGTTCCCTAACCATATTCTTTTGATGAGCTAGCTGCAACGCTTGATAATAAAAGTGTCCAAATCTCCTGTGCCACAAGCTTGATTCATCTTTGCTAACAAAATTACATGCATTTGCACCAGCAAAATTACACTCAATTTGGAAGCTATTGTTTATCATGGGAACTTTAGTGACTCCTTTACCTTCAGCATCATAAATACTACAGTGATCATCCTTAAAGTGCAGAGAATAACCTCTACTCATCATTTGACCAACACTCAGCAAATTGTTTCTTAATTGTGGAACTAAAAGTACATCTCTGATTAGTTTTGTACCTTTGCTGGTTTGCATGGTTGCTATTCCTTTCCCTTCTGAATAGACAACTTCACCATTTGCTAGCTTCACACGAACTTTGACTGTTGGGTCAATCTCCCTAAACAGAGTTGAATCATTCGTCATATGGCTTGAGCAACCACTGTCCAAGTACCACGATTTGTTGCACCCCGAATCTGGTAAGGTTTCAATTGTGAATGCAAACTCTTCCTTTTGTTCTTCTGTGAAGTTTGCTTGCTGATTCTGATTCTGATTCTGAGCTACAGGTCTGGGCTGTTGAGGATACTGCTGTTGACGTTCTTGATCTTGCTTAGCTTTGCAAAACCTTTTAAAGTGGCCATATCTCTTGCAAAAATGACATTGCATGTTTGTCTTACACACTCTTTCTATGTGGCCAAAGTTCTTGCAGGCTTGACATTGAACCTTCTTCCAGCAGTTTTTTTCTCTGTGACCAAATTTGTCACAGGCTCGACATTGAACCTTCATCAGGCAATCCTTTTCAGCATGGTTGGTCTTATTACACACACCACACGGAGGAAAATTTCCTCTCCAATTGTAATTCTTCGCAGCTCCTGAATTCTCTTCATTTTTCTTGTAACCACTGCTACTTTCTTCACCTTTCTTCTTCTCATCTTGCTTGAATCTGAAATTGTGCCTAGCTTGAAACGCACCTTCAGTTGTGCTTTCTGACCTATGCAGAAGCCTTTGTTCATGAGCTTGCAGGGAGCCTATTAACTCTGTAACACTGAGAGTTGATAGATCCCTTGATTGTTCAATCGCGGCTGCAACTGAATCAAACTTTTCAGGAAGTGTGATTAACATTTTCTTAACAATTCTTCTTTCTTCAAACTTTTCACCAAACAACTTCATTTGATTCACAACTTCAATTACTCTTGATGAGTAATCTTTAATTTTCTCTGTGTCTTTCATGTTGAGACCTTCAAACTGTCTTCTTAAAGTCTGCAACTTGATTGATCGGACCTTTTCTGATCCTTGATACTCTTCCTCCAAGATCTTCCACGCTTGATGAGTTGTTGATGCTCCAACAAGCCTTGGAAAAATAGATTCAGACACACATGAATGCATAAAGGTGAGAGCTTTCATGTTCTTGGTTGACTCCTCCTTTTCCTTCTTGATTTGAGCTACTGTCATCTCGCTTGTATCTGCTGGTTCATATTCTTTTTCTACTGATCCCCAAAGATCTTGAGCCATAAGAAAAGCTTTCATCCTTATGGACCAAAAATCATAATTTTCTCCATTGAAAATTGTTGGTGCTGGCAAACTTGCATTTGTTGACATCTTGATTTTCTTGATTTCACAACGGATCTGATTTTCTTGATTTCTTGATTTCTTGATTTCACAACAACACTGATTTTCTTGATTTCAACACAGGCCCTTAAGATCAATAGCGCTCCGCTACCAATTGTTGGTTTTGAGGTTGATGAAGATTCAAGTAAGTTTGATTTCTATGAGCAAAAGATATTTTTCTGATTGATTTCACCAAAAGTTCTAACACGAAATATCTTACAGAAGTATTTATAAGTAATAGAGAATTCTAGATCCTACTAGCAAAAAAAGCTAACGCTAAGGTAGCGTTAACGTCGCTAACATAGCAGCATTAACATGGCTGCGCTAACATACAAAACATTAACAAGCTAACTTAACAACAGCAGCAGAGGTATTAAGCAGCTTCAACTACAAACGGTGGCGTTAGCCCAAACTGAGCGTTAGCCCTAACGGGGAGGTAGGGTCAACATCCAGAAGAGACCTTAATAAGCTAAGACACATGGCGTTAGCTAACCAAAGCTAACATAGCGTTAGCTGACCAAAATGTAAGGCAATAACCAACAAGAGTTAACACGGAAAAGGGACATCCTTCAACAGTTTTCAGGTCGGAAACCCAACACCATTTCCAGATACTTCACGACGAAGGAGTTCCCATCACACCCAACTTTTGCTCCACTACTCTTCAATGCCTCCAAATCCGTAGGATTTCATTAAGTTGTTGAAGTGTGAGCAAAGAAATCAAACCAGCAGTGAAACTTTGAGTGATGACTAACGCGACGAATAGCCATGCAGCCATCACCGTCCGTGCCCAATTACTATGCAATCCATCACCTATAGTTCATTGAAAGGAAAAGATGCATACTTTATCTTCTAGTCTCAAACTATGAACCACTTTGTCGCAGAGGCTTTGAACCCTAGGAAATTTTCCTGTCACAATAATTGCCATGTTCAGGAAAATAAATTTAGACAGTTACCTGTTAGCGAGAACAGCGTGATGAATGCTGATGAAAACATAGTTCCCATTTGCTTCCATAAAGAGCCTGTGTAAATGGGATTATGATTCCGTTGGATTAACCATACAACAAAACCATTGTACACATTGATTACAATTATGCAGATCCACGATGATGTTGTAAACGGTTTCTTGAACAGCCAAGCTCTATTGAATGCCTCTGGTCTGATGTACACTAACATCTGGAGGCCTGACTCCGTGTAAGGTTGGGAGAACTCTGCATATATCAAACGATTTGCAATAACAGCTGTATCACCAACAACCGCCCCAAAGTTCTGCAAGTCATAAACGAGTTAGATAAATGCAGAAGCAGAGAATCCTAGCTACTAACCGCTTGTGCATGTCATTTGTACATGTTCGTAAAGGAAGGGGCATACGCGGTGATATGCAATTATGCAGATATGGTGAGGAAGCTAAATAATAGCTCACCTCAAGATAAATTTGTTGTACCAGAGAGTCATAGGTGCCGTTAAAAGCAATGAAGTTGTAGGGTACGTGATAGGGTAAAAGCTTCAGTGTGTATTCAACATTCACAGCATCCCCTGCACAACTGTATTCAACATCCACAAATTCTTTATGGGTGTTTATCCCTGGGACTCCAATGTTTAGTGGGTTAGCACAAGTTGGTACTGCCCATCCTCTAGGGACTAACCATGGCCTCCCTGGCCACAATACTTGTCCTAGAATTCTCATGGACTTATTGTAAGTGCTGCTGCCACCATCTATGCTCTCTGAGAAACCCAAATTCTCGGTCCAGAATCCAAAGTTCATTGCAACTTTTTCCCAACAACGTTAACTATACGAAAAATATGTGATGGTTCCAGGATGCCATTACAAAAGTTTATCTTACCAGTTAAGCCCTTAAAGTTGCTTCTCAAGATACTACTCAAGAACTTATGCCCAGTCAATGAAGAAGATGCATCTTTCAACGTTGCAAGAGCAACAGCCCAAAAGGCATCATAAGCCTGCAACGCATGATGCCCTGGCTCTGGAAATGGCTCATCAGCATACAGAGAATGAAACACACTCCGGAATTTGGACTGAAACCTTTGAAACTGGTCAGTGGAACGGGAAAAATGGGTCTTGACCCCCAAGACTCTCCCAGCATGGAGGAAACAAGACACGCATCAAGTGTGTCAATAAGGTCTGTAGTGGACGTGGTGGTGATCCATACAAACTCTTTTTCCATCATTCCTAACTTTTTCGCTTCCATGAAGTTGCTTATAGATGTTTTTATGGAAGCTTGAACAATGAAAACTCTGCATTGACCACTTTTAAGACGCTTCAACTCTACAGACATATTGCAGGAAGTGAAAGGAGACAAGGGAGAAAGCCCACTAATCTGTGTTTCCACATTTTGGAGTGCATCAATGAGAAAAGGAACACAACCAGTCGCAGCAGACTCAATATCTTCATAGATGATATTAACTCTCCCCCATTGCCAACTCTGAATTATGGCTGCCACAGCTTTCATTTGTGCGAATTGGATGCATGCTGCTTTTACAAGAAAAGGCCATCGGAAAGTTGCCCAAGGTGGAACATCATTAGCCAAAGAAATGACAGGCACCTTAGAATTGTTTCCAAGCTTAGCAACAAATGCAGCTTGCTGTAATGTTCCTAACCCTATGATAGCTAGCACATGTTGCCTTCTGATAAGATTCCTTGCTGTAATAAATTAACCTTTTGAGTAATTTACATACAAATAAAATCTAGTTATCATACAAATCAATGATTTAAAAGCATTTCAAACAAGCACTTTTGGGTCAAACACTCGAGAAAAATAAGGGATTTCGAGTGTTATTTTCTGCTGAAATCACTTATTTGAAAGAATGAAATACTTTCTGCAAATAGTTGATTAGAAATGCAAGCTGAAGGGAAGGGTCATTTTGTACCTGAGGAGGCTGCTAGAACGGGATCACCTCGGGAGTCTCTAAAGAATAGAACGGGGCGGTGACTAAAGTTAACTGAAAATTCTTGGATTTGAAATCTCCATGGCTATTTTCTCTTCTTTTTCAGCACGAGAGCTGTAATCGATAATACCACCTAATCTAAGTTTATCAGGTTGACTGCTGTCAGCATCTGTCTGCAACTTACATACTCCATCTGACCAAGACAACAGAAGGATTAGAAGAAACAGTAGAGGATAACTAAATGTTAGCATTTCTCTTTTGTGTTTTGCTAGACCAGGTAGATCTTCAGCAGGATATGGTTCTACTTCTGCAGCTATCTTTGCTCCTGAAAAGGTCGGTCAGTCACACGTCGAAAGTATAAAGGAAGTCTTACTTTTATAATGGTATTTAGCATCAGAATGTTGCAGTCTGATGATTATGGCATTCATACAAACAGCATAACCTACCACATTATAGTATAAAACAGAATGACTACAGGAAATTAGACGGAAGAATGTTAGTCAAGTGTAAGATTCTTGCAGTCTTCAAATAGTTCGTTTTCGATAACAGCATCATCATATAGGAAAACCAGAAACATTTCACAAGAGCGAAAAGAGGACCCAATTTCACATGATGCACGTCTCATGTATATTTTTACTTTTGAAGTCCATAACAGAGAAGAGAAGGCGAACATTCAAACATTCTTGTGACATTTCTATGGTCAGGAAAGAAAACCTTGTGAAAATCAAGGTGTCTGGTAAGAAATCTGTCTATGATGTCATGAGACAAGAACCCTCAAATCTTAAAATACATTTTCTTCTTCCAGGTTTTGTTTACCGTGGCCATGTTTGATTGCTTAGTGTTTTTCACAAAATCCACAATACTTCCATCTCCATATAGTCAACCAGAGTTTTTCTTTTTCTTTTTTCGGTGCATACGAGTTCCTTTTTGCCACTTCGTTCGTAGTCAAGCAGAATTTTGATGTGACAGGCAACTTGAGATACCGTACTTCCTGTAAATTACATCAAATTAATGATGTTGCTTTGAACTAACTTGAAGTCCAAGCGTCAAATCTAATAACTTAACTTGAAATCACCTGGCATTTATTTACTTGAGTTGTCTATTTGATCCTTTGAGCATGAAAAAAATTATATGCTGGAAACACTTTAATCGCCGAGGAATACATGTTTGAAAGACCTTACAATGTTTCACAAAAAAAGAGAAAAAGTCATACTTGACAGCTGGGATTTGAAGGTTTGAATCAGGGTTCTACTTCTACCTAGCCACTTTGACCTGAACAATATATGAATGTTTTAAGGTTGAGACAAGGCTCTATACAAAATAGATGCTAGACACTTCAGACCTAATAATAGTCTTTTAATGTGAGCAATTCTCCTTTGTATCGCGGCATCGATACCCAACGGTAAGAATTTGTTGGAGTCCAGCTCATATTGGCTGAAAGAGAGATTTGTTGTGGGTCTAACCCAATTGGGGCTATTTGTTTTAGTTTGATTAGAAAAAGAAAAGATTGGAGTATGACTTGAAGTAGGATTGTGTAACCTAATTAATTAGGTTGTCCACTAATATATATATGGTGGCTTAGGTTGGGAGAATAGAGAGAGACAAGAGAGATTGTAAAAGGGTTGTTGTTGAACATCCTGAGAGAAGTTTTGCTGTTGACCATCCTGTGAGAGAGAAGAGAGAAAACAGATTTCGCCAAACTCTGTGCAGCTGCGGGAGAATCGTCGCAGCGACTTCGTTCACCGTTGGATCGGGGTGAAATTTGGACAGAAGGTGCACGACTTCTGGTTCTTCAATCTGAACGGTTGGATCGGTGAGAAGTTATCTAGTGTGGTAGAAATCCTGTCCCGATTGAAGCAGTGGAAATCTGGTTTTGGTTCTCTATTCTCATATCTCTTGTTTTTCTCGGATTGATTGATTGATTGGATTGTTTGATTGGTACTGTTGGTGATAGTGGTGTATTTCAGATTATTCCTATAGTTGAGATAGGGATTTTGCTTGGTTGTACACATTGATCATCATATAGTGGATTGACTGGCTTGTGCCCGTGGTTTTTTACCTGTTGAGGTTTTCCACGTTAAAAATCTCTGTATTATGTTTTATTGCTTTTGATTGGTAGGGGTTATTGATTCTTGGGATAAGATTGTTTGCTGCGCAAATTGATTGTCGATTGGAAATAACCCCAACAGAATTCACTTAAGTTTGATCTTGGCACATCCAAAAGGAAACCTAATCTTAGTTCAAGCTTAGTTCAAACATACTGTGCCATGAATGGGGATTGAGCAACTGCAAGAGCAACTGTTAACAGAGACTTGCTTCCCTGTTAGATTCTAGAGGCAAGACTAACAAAAGAATTTCAACCTTTAATAAGGAAGTCACAATCAGAACAAAGATCCATCATCTAATCCACACCAAGAAAGGAGGACAGGTAACAACATATACAAAACCCAGATAAAAAGCTCACGCTCCTTTAACTGAGATTTAGCCTAATCATGAACATCGCTTCTGTAGTCTATGAACAATGTGCACGTTACACTACACCTTGATGCCTCCTGGCTAAAAAGAAGAAGCTCTTTCAGTTCAAATCAGGTTAGTCTCTTTTACCAGCAAGTCAAACCAGAAAGTAAAAACAAAGAGAACGCAAATGAACAGCAAAAGTTCATATTCCCACCCCTAAACCAGGGTTAATGTGTGATACATCTCTCAATTTAGGAAAAACTAATTGATTTTGAGGCTAAAATCTCATACCTATTGAAATAGTACAAAAGCTGAGTTATCAAAAAAAGAAAGAAAAAGGCACCAGGTGAAAACTACCTATCCAGCTCCATTTGGAGGATGTTTGATTAGTATTTGGAAGAAACTGAGACAACAAAGAACCAAGAGTACAAATTGTTTAAAACCAATGGGGTAACTACCTTAATAAGCTGAACATCCAACAAGTCAAATGAGCTGGAGCACTATAATTACTCCCATGTGTATCACAGGGCTTGTGTGATGCGCCTGTAAACTGCTTGAAAAGTCTGCCCCTCGTTCCTAGCAACCTTCTGTCCTTCTTCAGTTGCGGTAGTCAAGAACTTTACAACAGGATCTGCCTCAAGTTCCTCGTTTGTAAGGGCTTCAAACATGGGGTGATCCTCTAAACAAGCCTTCATCCAGTCTCCAAGCTCTTCCACATCTGTAATCGTGTAAATAATTCCACCAATCTGAAGAACATATGCATACTCATCCAGTAAGTGTGGGCTGATCACCCGTCGGCGATGGTTCTTCTCTTTGAAGTGAGGGTCAGGAAACAAGAAAAACATCTTGGAAAGTTGTCCCTTCTCAAAATAATTTGGAATGTATTTCATGGAATTGGTCCGTACCACCGAGACATTTTGATATTTGTCTCCATTTGCAAGTCGCAGAGCTAAAATTCTTTCTTTCACATACTCTGTCACCTTATCCCTAAGTTCCATCCCAATCATTAGGGTTTCAGGGAACATCGTCGAGAGACTGATGAGCAGCCCTCCAAAACCACAACCAACATCTGCAAACTCGATCTTTTTAGAAGAATCCACCTTATCAGATGGTGTAAAGAATGCAGGGTAATGAACTGAATAGTCCACATGACTTGGGGATACAGGAACAGGAAAGTGAGAGTCACTGAGTGGATTGCTATGTGCTCTTGCTCGATAGAAACGCTTCCTAGGCAGGCCCGTTGACTTACTGGTAGTGCGATTTGCCTCGTTCTCCAACATATCTTCTTCCAGCAGAGCTACATAAAAATGATAAATAAGATACCAATACCAAAATGGGTAGCTCAAACAAACGGATGACATCTATATTGAGGAGAGACTAGATCAATAAGCATTTCGTGGTTATAGAGAAATCAATTCATGTAAAGGAAGTCAACCTCCATCCATACCATCATCTCAAGTTAAAATAATTCATCATCCATCCATTTTTGGTAGATGAATAGCCTCTAATCATAGGGGTGTACATTGGCCGGTTCGGTCCGGTTTCTGGGAGGGAACCAGATTGAACCAGAAAATTACGGTTCTAGGTAGTAGAGAACTGGACTGAACCGTTAGTTCGATCCGGTTCTATTTTTTCCAGTTCTTGCCGGGACGGTTCCGGTTCTGTCCCGTTTAGTTTTTTTTTTTTCTCATGGCAAAAAAACATATGGATCATGGATTGGCACGTCTGCCCATGACTCAACCCACCAATAATGACTACAGCTACTACTGCCTACCGGAATGAAAAAAACACATCCTTTTAACATAGTACATCACCCCAAAATATCCAAAAATAAAAATTCAACCAAATGGCTAAAAGTTCCCCCATTGTTCCATAAAAATCTGAAAATAAATCCTATAGTTGTTCCAAGAAAAATGAAAAGAATATATAGCAAACTGTATAACATCAAATTGACAAATTCATTACCTAAAGGAGAAAGAAAACTAAATACCAAACCAGCAAATCCAACATATTGGCATATTGAATTGTAATTACTAATTAGCATTAGATTGGGAGAGAATCATAAGGTATAAGAAACAAGAAATTAAAATAAGAACTTGACTAACCTGCAACCATCAATTGTACACAAAAGAGTAAGAAAAATATGCTGAAATTGAAACAGATTCACTCTAATTGTGTAAAAATTAAAATGATGCATAATTGTAGGATAATTAGAAACATGACAGATTTGCATGACAGATATGCTGAAATTGAAATGGATTCACTCTGATTGTATAATAATTTTAATACCGAAATTCAGGAGATGACGAAATGTTCTTGTAATCTTGTAATGTATTTCAACTTTGTAGAATGAAGAAAAATGCCCAGCGCACAGTTGAATGTAATAAAATAATTAACACCTCATTATTCTAAACTTTATTTAAAAATTCCAGTAAAATATATATATATAAACTAATGTACAGAATGTTTTGTAATTGACAATTTTGAAAGGCAATAAAGATCTGAAAGCCAAAATGTTGTAAGACTAGTCGAACAGAGTATAAAACCCCCTAGACTAGAGCATCCTTCCATCTTATTATCTTAAGGCTTGTAAGACAACATCTATCAGCAACAAAACGACTCAATTCATCACTGCACACAAATAGCACAAAATGCACTCGTTTTAGCAAAACAGTATTTGGAAAACTGCATATGCTGACTGCAGACTTAAGCACATAGCATGTCAATAAATGTCATTGTAATGTATTGTACACTGCAATCACTCTTTCAAGAGTTGATGCAGTACAAGGAACACAGAATCAGCTCAGTCCAATATAATGTAGATGGATATACTTGGAAAAGCTCTCACTACAATTCACACGTGTCTTACCAACCTAAACAATTCCTGGAAAACATAAGGTAACCTACAAATTGTTTTACTTCCATCAGCAAGCAGATTAAACAGGCCGTGCGAGAAATAAAGGATCTCATGGAAGCAAATATTAGATCCAAAAAAATATACAGATCAATCAAGTGTCATATTATTACCCTCCCTGTTCCTTGACAAAAATGTGGAGACAAGGGCATTTTCCATTACTTCACCTTACTTACCAAACAAAGATTAAACAGAAACCAAATAAAATGTGCCCAATTAACCTATCACATAGTGAATAACAAAATGAAGGGAAGAAAAGCATACCCAGTAACCCGATTGACAGCATCAGAAACAGAAATCTCCAGAATCCCCAAATTAGGACAAGAGAACTCATAATTGAAAAAAATGGAAAACGGAAAGAAAAAGACGAAAAGTGAACGAAGATGAGTCACTTTCATCATCGCCGCCATCGGCGAGTGAAAACCGGATTTTGTGAAACAGAGCACACAACAAAAGTAATTAAAAACAGAATCAAACGCCAGCGAGAAAGAAAGAAAGAGCAGAGCAATAAATTAGACAGACAAGTTGTAACTAACTAGAGCAAACAACAAGAGACCAATATCAACACAAAAATAGAGCCAGCCAACGTGAACCTCCAAACTTGCAATTTACCTAGAGTGAGAGACGGCGAGAGAGGGAGAGCACGTCGGTCTGTCGGAGAAGAAGGTGAGGTAGCCGATTTTTTAGGTTTTGGTTCGGTCTAAATTTTGTTGTCTACTGAACTGAATCTCTGATTGATAGTGTAAACAATTAAATTTGGTTTCTCTTTTTCTTTTGTGAGACCAACACACAGCACGGTTTAATTGACGAATGCACCGTTTTGTTTTGTTTTTCTTTTTCAAGCTCTTATTCCCCTATTTATCCGTCATTATATACATGACGCCCCAAGAGTAAAAACCCAAGCCCATGATTAATTGACGCCTTTGGGTGTTGTTCCATAAAGTTTATAATTTTGGTCCTCAATCTTTCTTTTTAACCGAAAAGGCCCTTGCGTGACAAACCGTGTTATACACGAGACGGGCGTCATACGGGGTAAAAACAGAAACCAAAAAAATTAAAGGACCATATTTGAAATGCTTGCTGCACATGGACAGAAATGCGTCAGAAAAAGTTGGACCACACTCTCTCTCCTCCTCCGATTTCAAATGCGAAATAAAACGAGTTTGGTAGATCCGATCACGAAGGCGAACATAGATTCGGGCAGGAAATTACGAGACGAGCAGAACGTAGGTCACGGCGGCCGGAACGGAGCATGGACGCGCGCGCGTGTGGCGGCGCGTGGATGAGCGACGGAAGCTTCGTCGCGAGTTTGGCGACGCGTGGAGGCTCCGATCAGCTTCGTTCCACCTGTGTCCGGCTCGAGACGGCCGTCCACTCCTTTCTATGGCGGCGGTGACAATAAAAAACGCTGATAAAGGGTGTATTTTTCCGTTCAAAGTAAAAGAAAACAAATTTGTACGAAAACAATAACAAGGGACTGACATGAACAGTGACCCTTAAAAACTGTGTTTCTTTGTCTAGAGACAGATAAAAAATGACGGAGGGAGTAGCTTAATAAGGATATGACCCGATATTTTAGTATCATAAATCTTTACATTTTATGATACAATAGTATAAGAATTTTTATTTTTATTTTAAAATGGGCTCTTTCATTAATGATAACTCATAGTACAATCAAGAGTATGTTCTCAAAGTATTCAGACAATCCTAACACAAAGGCTCTCCTGGTTAAGGCATGAGCAACTGAATTCGCATTCCTACTAATATGGACAAAAACACATGAACCGAACTATTGTGTGAGCTGAATAATGTCTCAGTATGGACCTAGATACGATCCAATTCACAATGACGAGCTACACAGAGGGCTCTTTTGACAGCCAGGCCTTCCGCCACAGCTATATCCATCCGCACCTGGATGCACTCTTATGTCGAGAAGATGCATTTGTCATTCCCATCTTGGCCAATGATACCCAAGCCTATCGGGGTCGGTCCCACTGTCGCATCGGTGTTAAGGCAAAGCACCCCTGCACTAGGGTGAGTCCAAGTGGTCGCTGCATCAGAGATAGAAGGGTCATCCTCCTCAACATTACGCCCGTTAACCGCCCTGTAGTCTCCTAGCAAGCGTGCTCCACGAAACAGAACCTCCTGAGTAGACAACTTGACCGAATTGAAAACATGGTTGTTTCTACAAATTCAAATTGCCCAGAGGATGAAGATCACCTCCTCCATCAACGTAGTTAAAATGGTGTCCTTCAATCCACCCAACCAGCCTCAAAGCGTTGCGATGTGAGAAAACAAGCAAAGGGAGGAAGTGTGACTAGACCTCTAGGTATCAACCGACGCAACACAGTGTAAGAAGAGATGATCTGTTGTCTCTGCTGCGTGTCCCAGTCCTCATCTCCAATGCCTCGTTGTAATAGATTCTCTTTCGTCGGTAGACCGTTATGGAGCAGCCTCTAGGTAAAGATCTTAACCTTCGGTGGAATCTTGAGTTTCCACAAGTATGACCACCAGAATCCGTCGACATTGAGTTGACCTCCATCAATCAAAACCGACAGGAGATTATGGTAGCCACTCTTCACCGAATATCTCCCGATTTTTGTATAGCGCCTGTTGCTACCCGATTTTGGATTTCAAAATTTTTATTTGTCGCATTTGTATTATCAATTTTTCAAAAATCATACACCTGTTTATTTTCATCAATCTGATGTTTATTTTCACGCCTTATGTCATTTAAATTTTATTTCGTGTTTTTTCGTATTTTTATAACTTTTTCTGTTCGAACCCGTATCGGTTCCCGAGTCAAATTCTCGAAACCAAGGGTCGAACAATCTCGCTCATTAGCTACTTATTTTTTATTATTTTTCTAACCCGCGCCATCTCTTGGCGTTTCGTTCAATTTTTATTTTAGTATTTTATTACGCTCGAACTTTTATTGCTTATAAGTAAATATTTTTATATTAAACTTTTTATCGCCCCCTGTATGCTAATTATCTTATTTTATTTTATTCTACGTCCTAGCATTTTCTATTCGAGACTTTAGCGATAAAAGCTCGAGCCAAAAATAATTTGTTCGTATGTATTAATTTGCATTAATGCAACATTAATGGATTTCTGCAGGTTTGGCCACCTTCTCCCCTAGTCCCTACGACTCTCTCGATCCTTCCAAACCGCCTTACTGTTCACCTCATCTCCTTCCAATAAATGCAACCGAAGCTACAAGCAAAAGATGGGGGGGGGGAGGAGCACGAAAACGAGATCACCATCTCCCCTCCAGCCACCACCTCGCTGCCCACGTCGCCGCTATTGCCCTCACCATGGCAATCGCCATCACCACTGCCCTCCATCCTTTACCGCCGCCACACACTGGACTGCTCGCCTCGCCGCTGCCGGGCTACTGCCTCGTCAACGCCGAGGGACCAAGACGCTTGCCACTGCTGTGCCACGCCGCCGTACGCCTGACCGTTGTGTCACCATTGCTGGGTTGCTGCTACGTCGCCACTGTCGAACCACTGCTGGCTGCTACGGTCCTCGCCTGCTTCTGGTCGCCGTTGCCGACCTGCCGCCGCACCATCTCAGCCTCGCATCGCCTCGCCTCGACGCCGCGTTGCTGCTGCCGTACGCCGCCCGCTGCTGAGCTCTACCGCTGCTGCTGAGCTCCACCGCCGCTGCTGATTGACCGTTGTCGTTCCTTACGTCGTGGCTCTGCTGCGGTGCTCAAGGAAGAAGAAGACGCAGCTGAAGGGAAGAGGATGATGAACAGGGGGTGGCCTCCTTTTAATTGGTCATGAAGCCAAGCCCAAATGGAAAGAAAGACTTGGTCGTAAGCCCAAGCGGGAAAGAGAAGAAGAGAAAGAGGCTTGGCCTCATTTTAATTGATCATGCCAAGCCCAAATGGGAAACAAGAAAGGGCTTGGTCCTTGGCTAGGTTTGGGCCCAGCTGTTGGGCCCAATTTCTAGGCCCAGTAGGCCTAGTCTAAATTTTTAGTCCATCGCATTTATTTGTCGTACTTTTTTTCATAGCTTGTACTGCTTATTTATTTTTCGCACTCACACTACTTATTTATTTTTCACCATCACATGCTTGTACTGTTTATTTAATTTTCGCACTTGCATATTTAATTTTCGCACGCTTGTACTTGTTTATTTAATTTTTGCACTTGCACGTTTAGTTTAATTTTCCGTATGCTTGCATCGTTAATTTTCACTTGTACTGTTTATTTACTTTTCCGCACTTGTACTGTTTATTTATTTCTGCACTCGTACCGTTTATTTATTTCTCGTATGCTCGTATGTTGTTTATTTTCGCACGCTTTAGATAATATTTTCTGTTTATCTAAATTAATCTTTTTTTTCGCTCGCGTACAGAAATTGCTAAATATTTAATCATTAAACGCAATTCTCTCCTCGTGCCGATAACTCCGGTGAAAAAGGGGGAAAATCGCTCGTACCCTTTGATCAAGTAAACTTTTCTTCCCTTTTATTTCACGCTTTTTTCGTATATATAATCGTATGTATGAATATTTAGGATTATTAGAATTTGATCCATTGGGCATGATTCATCATATTTTTCAAACATGATTTTTCAAACACCTCTTTCTCCGGTAACCTTTTTAGGATGAGACTCGGGTGCCTAACACCTTCCCGAGTCCATAATACGACCCCGAACCACTGTTCTCGGGTTCAGACCCACTTCGCCTTAACTTTTTATTTTTCATGCATGACAAATAGGTTCCCTAAACCTAGAAAATTAGGGTGGCGACTTCATTAGCATCATGTGAGATGAGTCCGATTTCATCTCACATCTCGTCCCAAACCCGCGTCGCATTAGGATAAAATCCAAAAAGGGGGTGAGACAGTTTGGCGACTCCGCTGGGGACTAATAGGGTCGAAGCCGGATTTTTTTTGAGGTGTTTGTCTTTTTGTACTTGATTAATTATTTTTCATGTATTATCATTTGATTTTTTTTTGTTTTTCATGTATTTATCCGCTTTGATAAATTGTTCATACCTGATTTGTTGCTATGTGTTACTCACTTTGATAAACTATCATTGCATATACATCTCATGCATAATCCCTATCACCGGGCATCACCAAATAGGATTAGGTCGGTAGTAGTGAAGTCCTGGGGCCCACGCTCTGGTAAGCTTTCACGAACCCACACTCGGACTCGAACCCCTAAATGGATTGAGCACCCCGGATTCTTTTATGATTCGGTAAACGCTCTCGTATCCATTTACTGCGGGACCACTTCTATGGTATCGTCCGGGAACCTTCCAGCCAGTTAGAAATAGTTGGTGTCACCCCAGCATATGCATCATATTGAAATGCGTATATTGTGATTGTGTTTCATTTTTCACAACTAATTTCTCAAATTTTTTCCACATTTGCAATTGTTTTCGCAATTTTTTCCATGGTGTTAATTTTTCCACGGTTACAAATTTTTCACAATTTTTTTTCATATTTGCGAATTTTTCCATAACTTTTCCATATCTAATTTTTCCGCAAAATTTCCACATTAATAATTTTTTCCGCAATTTTTCACAATTTTTCACGTGTCAAGATTTTTCGCCATTATTCCACGTGTACATTTTTTTCGCAATTTTTCCACAAATTTTCCACGTGCAATCTCTCCGTAAATTGCTCTACGAGTACAACTTTTCGCGCAATTTTTCACATTGACAAATCTTTCCAAAAAAATTTCCATGTGGTTCTTCCGTAATTTTTTCCATGTATGTAAAATAAAATCCTTCAATTTTTCACATGCAAAATCTTTTGTGATTTTTCCCATGTTTATTAATTTTGCCTCAATTATTTTCGTAATTCTCCATGTTTGCGATTTTTTTTTTATTGTTATTATTGTACTTACCCTCTCTTTCTCTCGCAGCGTGAAGACCTCGGGATGACATTTTGCATACAATCATTGATTAAACTTATAATTATTTCACCTGCTTATTTTTCAGAAAACGTTACTCCAAAAAATAAACTATTCCTCGTAAGATTCACACGACTATACTGCAAACGCACAATATGGCAGAGCCCGGTAAGATGAAGAAGGCATTGAAAGCAAAGATAACCTAATTGGAAGAACAAGTTCGGGTTGCTATGACAAGAGCTGAACAAGCTGAAAAAGAATGAGAAGAGGCAACAATTGATTTTTCGCCCGATTTTTACCCCTGTTTTGCTTAAAAAGGGAAGCCATCTGCTTCATCTACGGTCACTGTTACTTCCATGCCCCCATCATCCCCCGATTCATGACAACCTTTCTCCTTAATACAAATCCCCTTCAGTTCGTCACGTCGGTGGTCCCGACCCTTGAAGTTGACATCACTAGACAAGGTGATGCACATCATTGGGCCTTCACGGATCAGGCCCACGCTTAATCTCAGTGAGAAGGAAACCCACTCAGAACCTCGATATTTTTACTCATCTCAGGGCCATTCCATTCAACTCAAAAGGCCTAAACCGCCAAAAGTCCATCCTCCTGGGGGGCATTAGATTCAGCCGCATCTCCCTTATGGTAGCCCTTCTAACATGATGACCGAACAAAGAATCAACTTGGAAAGCGATTTGTTGTTCTGCAGCGGAGACAACACCTCAAGGCCTCACGACGTAGACCATTTGGCCCATAAAGTCAACCGAGAAACTAAAATGATCACGAGGACCGGGAACCAGTGTCACCTCTCCCTCTCCCCACAGGGGAAATCTACAAGCATCTCTTGGTGACAGGGCAAATCGCGCCCACTCCAACCTATACAACCTCCAAAATGGTACGATCTTGATGCACGATGCGAGTACCAGGCTGAAACTCAGGGCCACACAAAAGAAAACTGTTTCGCCCTTAAAGGAAAGGTCAATCACTTACTCAAGAGTGGATGGATCTCTTTATGAGGGTTAGCCGAAGGACTCTACCCGACCACCGACTCTTGAATGAACACTCTTCAGGCCCACAATGGACCCATTCAGCTTATTCATTCAGCGGGAATATCTCCATTATTTTTGGGCATTAGTCAAGCCTACGATTATAAACAAGGACACTCCGTGGGAGGCAACCCACATGTTCTTCTGAAATATTTCAATTTTTGTCAATCTTTAATTTCAAATTTTGGGATATCCTTCCCTCCAAACTTACTATTTAATTCTCCCCTTTATTTCAGGTGCAATGAGAATTGTAAACTGGGGGGCAAACAAGTGAATGACGACCAGGAGAAGGCGTCAGGGAGCATCAAAGGTCGAGCACATCTTTTACCGGGGGGCAAGGCATACGGAGCGGTAATTCGCCACAAAGAGCTCGCCACATCTCTCCTCCAGATTATCGCTACTCAGTGGAACGTAGGAGGCGTCTTCCTACCAGCGCTGGAGAGATTTCCACCAGAAAATTTGCTGTCACCAAGTGCCCTTTACAAGCAGTGTCTCATCCAATGATAGATGTGTGTCCTCTAGGGGTTCCAATCCACATACTTAATGCAGTCCTGTTCGGTGCTACAACGACATTTACGCCCTACACGGCTTCTGACTGCAAATTCAAAATTCAAACATGGTCAAATCTTTCATGTTTTGAATTTGATCACCACAATCATTCACTACAAGACCTCTTCATGTATAGACGCGATGACGATACTGTGAAGATCAATCCTCTAATTTGTGAGCCATGAGGTGCTGGTTTCAAGGGTGATTTTATCCGCAATCCCTTGCCGCAAAAGCTGAAGTGTTGGGGTTTCCCTGCAAGGAAATAACTGATTAGGTTCCCTCAATGGCCATCTGAATCTCTAGTTGATCAAGAATTCTCTTCCATCACTAAGAATGATGTTCAAGTCATGCTTCCTGAACAAGTCGTCAAGTCAGCAATGGGTCATCCCCCAGCACAGAGGATGTCTCCTTGTCTAGAACAGTCAAGAAGCGAAACAGGAAGGATTTCAAAATGGTTCTTCATTCGCTACAATGAGATGATCTCTTTGCAGACCACCACATTCTACAAACAACCAATCTGGAGTTGCATTTCGAGTTTGTCTTTCCTTAGTGATTTGATCAACTCCAGAAGCGATTCAGCTATTTTTAAGGACATCTGAGTGAATATTAGTATAGGTGATGCGTCCGATTGGACATGCACTTGCTTTCGGTGAGGAATTCAAGTGGAGCGCTATGATATCAATATCCAAATAGGTCGCGGCATCCAAGACATTCGAGTGGGCACTAGCGACGTGTTAGGGAGCATTGACGTCCAAGAATCCGAATCATACTGGGAGTACCTGCATAAAGCCCCACTAGAAAAGGGAGAGTTTAAAACCTATTGATTACATTGTCCATTTTCCTAATTCGCCCTTCAGTCCTACCCATTGTTTCTCCCTTTATTTTTGTAGGAACTCGAATCATACTATGGTTACTTGCATAATGCTTGGCAAGATAAAGGAATCCTCCTCTTATCAACTCTTGAATGATCATCCTGTGTGCCTTCACTGCCCTGCCGCGCATATCAGGGAGTCCATTATGCATTCTACGCTAGGGGCAACCTTTTGGAAATGCCCCCTACTCTCATCCATTGCGGCGGCTCAGTTCCCCCTACTCTCATCCATTACGGCGGCTTAGGTCCTCCTATTTTCATCCTTTGCGGCGGCCACACCCTGTTGTCCTCTTTACATCAGCATTCGAACCTTACGGTGTCCTCGCCCTGGTTTCAATCTACATTCCTACATGAACATCGCAGTGGGCATCAACGTCAGAGTAAGGCTTACATTCATATTTCCGCAGTAGCGCCTTGCGCCGACCTCAGCACTTGCCGCACCCATCCAGAGAAGTCTATTTACCTCTCTGCCTCTTTAATTTTTGTACAATCATTCATTCCCATATTGGGGGCAATTCTTTCTTAATTATTCATAAAATTCTTGTGAGTGGTCATGCCCTCATGTTTTATCTGTAAAATTGCTAAGAGTTTTTAACTTTATAAAATGTGAATAAAATCCTTTGAATAAAATCCACACTACCCCCAAAATTTTCAAACCTTCCTTAAATTGAGTATGTTCAACATGTTGCTGCATCATGGATAACTTGTGCATCCCTTTGAAATTATATGACATGCATGATCTCGCCTACTAGCTCTTATATCTACAACATGCTTTAGATGTAAGCAGTCACAGACACATCCTTGTGAGTATTTTGGGCCTTCACGCCATACTTCTTTCATGAGTGCAAATGCTAAACTAAGTGCTAGTTAGATTTGCATAATATCCAGGGTACATGCACCATCAGACATGGGATAGCAGTAAGATGACATTGGACTTTGCTCTTTGCCTCAAAATTTCTTTGGTCTTCTTATTCTTTTGTCTTCAAACATTTATCTTTGCTCTTTATTCAATTCATTTCTTTTCTAAGCCGCTTGTAAAATCTCTTGCCTCCACTTGAATTCCCTAGTTAATGAGCAGTGCCCAACTGAGGTGGTTAACCGAAGGTAAGGTGCACATCGAACTTAGTCTGCGAAAGAGGGGATGCGAAAGCTCCGAGGATCGCTGATGGTCAACGCTAGAAGAAGTTCGAGGAAGCCAAGACTTGAACGCCTCTGCCTTAATCTAAGACTTGAAGTCCCCCACCAAAGACAAGACGAAACTTGTACTTGCTTTTGCTTGCAAAAAAAAAGAAAAGAAAAGAAG
Organism: Viola odorata; assembly: GCA_963691705.1. Classification (NCBI taxonomy): domain Eukaryota; kingdom Viridiplantae; phylum Streptophyta; class Magnoliopsida; order Malpighiales; family Violaceae; genus Viola; species Viola odorata. Next base: position 3,493,573 of record OY829539.1, read on the forward strand.
AGAGCAAAGAAAAAAATTAAAAAAAAAAACACAAAAAACAAATAAAAAAGAAAGAAAAAAAACACACAAGAAAAAAGAAGTGTTCAAAAAACACAATCAACGAAAAGCAGAAGCAAGTACAGAAAATGACTCCAAGTCAATCTTCCAAAAGAGGGGAAGGCTACTTGTTCCTGCAGCAACCAGAGCAGTAGTAAAGCAGTGGTGGTGCACAACAATAACAACTGGTTCGGTCAATCTCGGACCCAGAAAAGGAAAATTTCATCGTCTTGGGTTCATCAAAATTCAAAAATCCAGTTGGGTATTTCGAAGAAGGGATCTCAGGTTGTATTCAAACAACAATTTATGGAGAAAAAGACTCACATTTCAAGGGAAGAGCTTTAGGGTTTCACCAAACTCTCACAAACTATGCTCAATGTACACCTTACCTCCGGTTAGCGACCTCGGTTGAGTATCGCTCATTAAATCCTTCCTTCCTTCTATTAAAAAAGGCACTTTCTTTCTAAACAGATCCTTTCTTTCTTCTTCTTTCTGTATACACACTTTATTTCCTTTCTCTTGCAAAGTCCTCTTGATTATTTGAAGGCCCATGCATGTGCATCTTCATTTGAAGTTTATTCACTCGGATTGACATTGCAAATTTGACTTTGTGCTATGTTTGTTGCATTTTTATGAGTGTAAACACGTAGCCTTGTTTCTGAGCGTGAGCGCAAATACCAATATCCGGTGAGGATTGCTTACGTCTACATGATGTGGGAAAGTCTTGTCCTGGAGGTCGTTATCTCCTGGGCAAGATGCAGATGCTTTTCTAGGCTTGTATCAAGCATGCTTATATGATAGAAACTGGATGACATGTTCTCCAGAAATGCATAAACTTGTTGAACCTTCTCTTGATAGGGAAGTTGTTTTACAAAATACTGGGGGCAAACCTTAGGGTAGTGTGGAAATACTTTCATATACAACATGCATAATTTGATTTCATTGTTTCCATTTATCAATTGCTTTCTCTTTTTCCACCCATTGCTGCTTCGTGTTTATTCCTCCCTATTTGCAGGATACAGATATGCTTCACTAGAATCTCCGCCAACAAATCCAACAAGCATCTGAAGGGAGTACGTTACCACTCCACAATCAACTTCGTGTGGCGGTTCAATACCCCACCTTCCAAACTTTGGTGTGGCGGTTCAAACCCCACATGTAAAAATTTTATGTGGCGGTTCAAAACCCCACCTGTCAAAATTTCATGTGGCGGTTCAAAACCCCACCTTTCAAAATTTCGTGTGGTGGTTCGGTTCAATACCCCACCTTCCAAACTTTGGTGTGGCGGTTCAAAACCCCACATGTCAAAATTTTGCGTGGCGGTTCAAAACCCCACCTCTCAAACTTTCGTGTGGAGGTTCAAAACCCAACCTTTCAAACTTTAGTGTGGCGGTTCAAAGCCCCACCTTCCAAACTTTTGCGTGGCGGTTCAAAACCCCACCTTTCAAAACTTCGTGTGGCGGTTCAAACCCCACCTTTCAAACTTTTGTGTGGCGGTTCAAAGCCCCACCTTTCAAAACTTCGTGTGGCGGTTCAAACCCCACATTTTAAACTTTCGTATGGCGGTTCAAAACCCCCACCTTTCAAACTTGGTGTGGCGGTTCAAAACCCCACATGTCAAAATTTTGTGTGGCGGTTCAAAACCCCACCTTTCAAACTTTCGTGTGGCGGTTCAAAGCCCCACCTTTCAAACTTCGTGTGGCGGTTCAAAACCCCACCTGTCAAAATTTCGTGTGGCGGTTCAAAGCCCCATCTTTCAAACTTTCGTGTGGCGGTTGCAACCCCACCTGTCAAACTTTGTGTGTCGGTTCAAAGCCCCATCTTTCAAAACTTCGTGTGGCGGTTGCAACCCCACCTGTCAAACTTCGTGTGGCGGTTCAATACCCCACCTGTCAAAACTTCGTATGGCGGTTCAAAACCCCACCTTCCAGAATTTTATGTGGCGGTTCAAATCCCCACCTTTCAATCAATAAAGGATTTAAGCTGACATCCAACGGGCAGCAGCGTCCGGAAGGATCTCACACCAACCTCTCAGTGGGCAGCAGCGTCCAAGTGGAGTTTTCATTTTCAGCATCAACCTCCGACGGGCAACAACGTTCGAAGAAGGATTTCAGGGGGCAACAATGCCCAAGTGAAGTTCACAGCTACTTTATTTACCTTTCTGCAATTTACTTTCCCGCAATTTACTTTCCTGCACTGAATGTTGACGCGGCTCAGTCCCGCAAAATGCGTCTATTTTACTTTCCTGCACTGAATGTTGACGCGGCTCAGTCCCACAACATGCGTCTGTTATGCTTTTGTTTGAATGTTGGCGCGGCTCAGTCCCACAACATGTGTCTTTTAAAGGTGTGAAGGGTCACGTCCCCACATCTTGTCTTTTTTTAATGTTGTGAAGGGTCACGTCCCCACAACATGTCTTTTAAAGGTGTGAAGGGTCACGTCCCCACATCTTGTCTCTTTTTAGCGTTGTGAAGGGTCACGTCCCCACAACATGTCTTTTAAAGGTGTGAAGGGTCACGTCCCCACATCTTGTCTTTTTTTAATGTTGTGAAGGGTCACGTCCCCATAACATGTCTTTTAAAGGTGTGAAGGTTCACGTCCCCACATCTTGTCTCTTTTTAGCGTTGTGACCCCACAACTTGTCTTTTCAAGGGTGTGAAAGGTCACGTCCCTCACATCATGTCTTTTTCAAATGTTGTAAGCAGTCACGCCCCCACAACATGTGTCTTTGTTCGTCTCCACGCACTTTACTTTTCGCAAATTACTTTCTGTTTGTATTCACATTCCTTTAACTTGCGTTAAAATTTATGCACTACATCCTTTTAAAATTTCCAGCATATCATTCTGCATTTACATTTTCTGCATCAATCAGCTACGGCCTACGAGTACGACCCTCGACGGAGCTAAAATTTACATTTTCTGCATCGACGTCTGAGTCTTGCGGTGTCCCTGTTCAGATGTCAATTTCATTTCCTGCACAGAGGTTCGAGACTTGCGGTGTCCCCTTTCGGATCTCAAGTTTATTTTTCTACATCAACGTCCGAGACTCGCGGTGTCCCCGTTCGGATGTCAAATTTCATTTCCTGCACAGAGGTTCGAGACTTGCGGTGTCCCCGTTCGGATCTCAAGTTTACTTTTTCTGCATCGACGTCTGAGTCTTGCGGTGTCCCCGTTCAGATGTCAAATTTCATTTCCTGCACAGAGGTTCGAGACTCGCGGTGTCCCCGTTCGGATCTCAAGTTTACATTTTCTGCATCGACGTCCGAGAATTGCGGTGTCCCCGTTCGGATCTCAAGTTTACGTTTTCTGCATCGATGCCCGACAATTGCGGTATCCCCGTTCGGATATCAAGTTACATTCCTACAATTTCCTTTTCACCCCACTATCAGGGAAGTCATCATTTACATTTCAGCCAATTTACTTTTCATCCCAGTATCTGCATACTTTTCATCCCATTATCAGGGAAGTTCGCATTTACATTTCGCATTTTCAAAACCAATGCTGGTTCGGTAGCAACCATCTTTACTGCTCATCAAAAGTCTCGATTACTTTGGATTTTTGATAAGACAGTAAAGAGGGGGCAACTTTTGCTACCCGATTTTGGATTTCAAATTTTTCATTTGTCGCATTTGTATTATCAATTTTTCAAAAATCATACACCTGTTTATTTTCATTAATCTGATGTTTATTTTCACGCCTTATGTCATTTAAATTTTATTTCGTATTTTTTCGTATTTTTATAACTTTTTCCGTTCGAACCCGTATCGGTTCCCGAGTCAAATTCTCGAAACCAAGGGTCGAACAATCTCGCTCATTAGCTACTTATTTTTTATTATTTTTCTAACCCGCGCCATCTCTTGGCGTTTCATTCAATTTTTATTTTAGTATTTTATTACGCTCGAACTTTTATTGCTTATAAGTAAATATTTTTTATCGAACTATGTATTAAACTTTTTATCGCCCCTTGTATGCTAATTATCTTATTTTATTTTATTCTACGTCCTAGCATTTTCTATTCGAAACTTTAGCGATAAAAGCTCGAGCCAAAAATAATTTGTTCGTATGCATTAATTTGCATTAATGCAACATTAATGGATTTCTGCAGGTTTGGCCACCTTCTCCCCTAGTCCCTACGACTCTCTCGATCCTTCCAAACCGCCTTACTGTTCACCTCATCTCCTTCCAATAAATGCAGCCGAAGCTACAAGCAAAAGAGGGAGGGGGGGGAGGAGCACGAAAACGAGATCACCATCTCCCCTCCAGCCACCACCTCGCTGCCCACGTCGCCGCTATTGCCCTCACCATGGCAATCGCCATCACCACTGCCCTTCATCCTTTACCGCCGCCGCACGCTGGACCGCTCGCCTCGCCGCTGCCGGGCTACTACCTCGTCATCGCCGAGGGACCAAGACGCTCGCCACTGCTGTGCCACGCCGCCGTACGCCTGACCGTTGTGTCACCGTTGCTGGGTTGCTGCTACGTCGCTACTGCCGAACCACTGCTGGCTGCTACGGTCCTCGCCTGCTTCTGGTCGCCGTTGCCGACCTGCCGCGCACCATCTCAGCCTCGCCTCGCCTCGCCTTTACGCCGCGTTGCTGCTGTTTGCCGCTGCGTTGCTGCTGTCGTACGCCGCCCGCTGCTGAGCTCCACCGCCGCTGCTGATTGACCGTTGTCGTGCCTTGCGTTGTGGCTCTGCTGCGCTGCTCAAGGAAGAAGAAGACGCAGCTGAAGGGAAGAGGATGATGAACAGGAGGTGGCCTCCTTTTAATTGGTCATGGGCTTGGCTTATGCCAAGCCCAAATGGAAAGAAAGACTTGGGCGTAAGCCCAAGCAGGAAAGAGAAGAAGAGAAAGAGGCTTGGCCTCATTTTAATTGATCATGCCAAGCCCAAATGGGAAACAAGAAAGGGCTTGGCCCTTGGCTAGGTTTGGGCCCAGCTGTTGGGCCCAATTTCTAGGCCCAGTAGGCCTAGTCTAAATTTTTAGTCCATCGCATTTATTTGTCGTACTTTTTTTCATAGCTTGTACTGCTTATTTATTTTTCGCACTCGCACTGCTTATTTATTTTTCGCCATCACATGCTTATACTGTTTATTTAATTTTCGCACTTGCATATTTAATTTTCGCACGCTTGTACTTGTTTATTTATTTTTCGCACTTGCACGTTTAATTTAATTTTTCGTATGCTTGCATCGTTAATTTTCACTTGTACTGTTTATTTACTTTTCCGCACTTGTACTGCTTATTTATTTCTGCACTCGTACCGTTTATTTATTTCTCGTATGCTCGTATGTTGTTTATTTTCGCACGCTTTAGATAATATTTTCTGTTTATCTAAATTAATCTTTTTTTTCGCTCGCGTACAGAAATTGCTAAATATTTAATCATTAAACGCAATTCTCTCGTGCCGATAACTCCGGTGAAAAAGGGGGAAAATCGCCCGTACCCCTTGATCAAGTAAACGTTTCTTCCCTTTTATTTCACGTTTTTTTCGTATATATAATCGTATGTATGAATATTTAGGATTATTAGAATTTGATCCATTGGGCATGATTCATCATATTTTTCAAATATGATTTTTCAAACACCTCTTTCTCCGGTAACCTTTTTAGGATGAGACTCGGGTGCCTAACACCTTCCCGAGTCCATAACACGACCCCGAACCACTGTTCTCGGGTTCAGACCCACTTTGCCTTAACTTTTTATTTTTCATGCATGACAAATAGGTTCCCTAAACCTAGAAAATTAGGGTGGCGACTTCATTAGCATCATGTGAGATGAGTCCGATTTCATCTCACATCTCGTCCCAAACCCGCGTCGCATTAGGATAAAATCCAAAAAGGGGGTGCGACAGCGCCATACAAGTCTGTCTGGAGGGCGGAAGAGACTGACCAACATTGCCAGAATAGCATCACTATCATCAAGTGAGAAAATCTCCCGAACCAGGGACTGATTCCAACTCCCTAAATCATATTCCATAAGCTCATTGACCGTCACATTTGCCTGAATACGAGAGATTGGTGACTGATCTAACACTGTAGGGGAGCAAGGTAGCAAAGGGTCAGCCTAGATGCGAATCTGTTCGCCATTTCCCATCCTCCACAAGCAGTCTTTGAGCAGAACATCGCGGCCCGCCATGAAACTCCGCCAGATATAGCTTAGGCGGGACCCATGGTGGCATCCAAGAAGCTCCCCGACGGGAGAATTTAAAGTGACTAAATTTTTATAAATAATAAATATTAATATATAGAAAGGTAATGGGTATGTTTAATAAATATATACTGCACATCAAGAAGTATCGAGTAAATATAAGTATTAAAGTATCGAATACGACTTTCAAGAATAATCGTGCTTCATAGGATGATAAGATTAGATCATTTAGATTTAGAGGTTTAAAATTGTCATTGAACAATAAAATAGTTAATTAGTTATATTTATGTAAGATGTAATACATCAATACAATTTAAATCTGTTGCTACCAGATTTTTGACGTGTTTTTCGTACTTTTTTGTTTATCGCATTATTAGCCCATTTAAATCGAAATTCTATTGATTTTCGATCTTAGGCAATTTATTTTAATATTTCGAACCGTTTCGTGTCATTTTAGTTTTTCGTATTTTTACTGTCTTTTCATTCGAACTTCTATCGGTCCTGAATAAATTTCCTCGGACCGTGGATCGAATGCATTCCTTCTTTAATTGATAATTATCTACTATTATTTTTGTTTGCATCATCTCATTTTATTTTATCTAATTTACTTTGCTATAGCATTTAATTTTCGTTCGAACTTTTAAGGATTCCGAGCGAGTAAATTCGGACCTTAAATCGAACTTTTTCTTTATTTACTGATTACTATTTATTTTGTTGCATTTTATTGCATGTTTTAGTATTTTTGGTTCGGGATTTTATTAATTTCAAGTGAGATCCCTCGTGTTAGTGGTTCGAACGAATTAAATAAATATTAAATATTTTTCAAAAGTCAACCCATCTCAACCATGGATCAAAATTGACTCATCTTTTCTTCACCTCCAATGGCTCCCAATTTAAGCATGAGGATTCATGCATGTTCCTCTTCTCTGACACCAAATGCAAATGCATATTCCTAATGCCACCTCATTCCATTTCTACGTTTTTCTGCTGCACAATTGTTTTTTTCCCTTGCTCATCACCGACTCAACTCCCTATAAATAGTAAGTAAGCTTCCTCATTTCTCTACACCAACACAGAGCCGAATATACACAACAACAAAAAACCTCTCAAGCTCAATCTTTCTCTCTCGGCAACCACCCAAAAAAAAAAACGCGAACAACACCAAGTACACACTCTCTGAAAATTAGTCTCTCTCTAGCTGCTCTCTTCAAGGAAAGGTTGAAGTTCATTTTCAAGCATTTAAATTTTCTTTTTTTTGTTCAACATTCTCTGCCAAATCCTTCAAGAATTTATTTGTTTATGTTTTGAGGAAATTAATGGTTGATTAGCTTTTGAATAAATTTTGTTGTTGTTCTAAATTAATTACATGGTTCTATTTAATTAAATCGCTTGCCAATTCGGGTGAATGTCCAACTTTTCCTTAATTATTTTAATTTCATTTTTGATTTAATTGAGCACTTTTTTGTTGAAATTAATTTGCTGTAATTGTTCCATTAAATTACTGTGGTAATGTTAATCATTTTAGTATAAAATGTGTCGGAGATGGAGCAGGTTCGCCGGACTCTTGTTGCCGGCAGTAGTGCCGGCGACACGATGAGAGGGACGATGAATAGTGAGAGCCAACGACTCTCATTTCTAATTATTTAGCCTGGGCCGCGCAGGCCCAAGCAATGGAGCAGCGCGCGCCGGGCGTACACCCGAGAAGAAGAAAAGGCGGGGCCTTGGGCCCAGCGCGTGGAGCAAAAGGCTGGGCTGGGCTTGACCCAGTTATGGGCCCAGCCTGGTGGGGCCCACTCCCGGCCCAGTGGGCCCTCAGAATTTTCGCCCCGTCATTTTTTCGTGTCATCGTCGCACTTGTACTGTCTATTTATTTTTCGCACTTGTACTATTTATTTTTTGCCTGTTTATTTATTTTCGTATGCTTTTGCATGTTTAATTATTCCGCTTGCGTTTGATCATCAAAATTAATTATGTCACTTGTGCACAATAATCTTGATGCCGATTGTTCGTATGTTCGCGCTACCTAACTAATTATTTTTGCATGCTTAAGTAATTATTCTACTCACATTTTATTGCTAAAATTAATTATTTTGTTTGATTGTGATAAACCTTTAAATATTTTGTTATTTATTGATTACCATTTTCCGAACTAATAATCTCGCCTTTGTAGGATAAATCAACTGCTCATACCCTCCATATGTAAACGTTTCTTACCCTTTTATTTATTCACGCTTTTCCGTATTTACGCTCGTATGCATGAATATTTAAAATTATAATTTTATCATCTATTGGGCATGATTACTAAATTAGGACTTTTTATTTTTCAAATATGATTTTAAAACCTCTTTTATCCGGTAACCTTTTTTAGGATGTGACTCGGGTGCCTAACACCTTCCCGAGTCCATAATATGACCCCGAACCGCTGTTCTCGGGTTCAGACCCATTTTGCCTTAGTTTTTTATTTTTTATGCATGACTTTAGGTTCCCTAAACCTAGAAATAAAATAGGGTGGCGACTTTATTGCATTATGTGAGATGAGTCCAATTTCGTCTCACATCCAGTCCCAAGCCCGCGTCGCATTAGGAAAAATCCACCAAGGGGGTGCGAAAGTTTGGTGACTTCACTAGGGACCGTAGTATCGAAGCCGGATTTTTTTTGAGGTGTTTGTTTTTCAATAAATTGTTGAATTTGTTTCATATGATTTTTTGGTACATGATTTATTATTTTTCATTGATAAACTGTTGTAATATCACATGATTATGCGTGATTATTGTTTTTCATGTATTTATTTGTTAATAAATTGTTCACATGCTTTATTAATTACTTTGATAAACTGTCATTCATATGCATTTCATGCATAATGCCCTATCGCCAGACCTTTTTCCAAATAGAAATAGGTGGGTACTAGTGAGGCCCTGGGGCACGTGTCCCGGGTAGTTTTCATAAACCCCGAACTCGGACTCGAACCCCTAAATGGGTGAGCGCTTAGAACTTTTGATGGTTCGACAGGCAATCATCCATTTACTGAGGGACCATTTTTTATGGTATCGTCCGGGAGCCTTCCAGTCAGTTAGAAGTAGTAGATGTCACCCCAGCATATGCATCATATTGAAATGCGTATATTGTGACTTTGTTTCATTTTTTTCCATATGATTTCTTAAAGTTTTCCACACTTACAATTGATTTCGCAGTTTCTCAACATTTACAATTGTATTCCTATGTTTACAATTTTTTCACAATTTTTTCCAAATTTGCAAATTTTTCCTGCTTACAAATTTTTCCATAATTCTTCCACATTTACAAAAATTCGTAAATTCTCCACGTGATAAATGTCTTCGCAAATTTTCTGCAATCTTGCACGCATATCAAATTTCCGTGTACAAATTTTCCCTCAAATTTTGCACATAATTTTATTCGCAATCTTGCCCGTATATCAAATTTTTCCGCAATTGTTTTTCCCATGTACAAATTTCCCCTCAATTTTTCCTTGTTTGCAACCTTCTCTGCATATTTTCCATGTTTGTTTTACTCTCCTAATTTATTAAATCCTTATCTTAATTTTCCATCTATTCAAGATTTAAATGCTATTGATTCATTTCTTTTCTTTCCTACTTACAGGACCAAGGCATGAAAGGAAGCTTCGCCATAGTTGAGCCTACGACTATAAACAAGGGCGCTTCGTGGGAGGCAACCCACATGTTCTTTTCAAATATTTGATTTTTTGTCAATTTCAATTTTTAATTCCGGCATTTGGGATATCCTTCTCTCAAGACTTATTATTCCCTCTTTATTTCAGGTATAACAAGACTTGTAAACTGGGGGTAAGCAGGTGAATGATGACTAGGAAAAATCAATAATCGAGCACATTTTCACCGGGGGGCAAGGCCTCAGGAGCGGTAATTCACCACAAAGAACTCATTACGTCCATCCTACCCTTGCCTTCAGACCATCGCTGTGGCAGGAGTAGAGGAACACTCCTCCTATCAACTCCTGAATAATTCCCCTCGGGAAATTTTACCATCAAGACATTACTATCACCAAGTACCCTTTCCAAATAGTTTCTCATCTTGGGGAAGAAACATAGCAATGATAAATGTGCATTCTTCAGGGACCCCAAGCAACATAAGGCGATCCTATTTGATAACGACATTTATGCTCGTCTGGCTCTCGGCTGCAAATCCAAAGTTCAACCACGGTCAAGTCCTTCATGCTTTGGGTTTAACCATCACAACCATTCTCCGCGAGACTCCTCGCATACACGCACGATGGTTGTCACGTGAGGGTCAATATGCGGGTCACTAAGTGCTGACTTTAAGGGTGATTACACCCATTCGCAATTCCTTGCTGCAAAAGCTAAAGTGTTGGGGCTCCCCACAGAGGAATGACTGACCGGATTCCCCAATGACCATCTGAATCTCCAGCTAACTAAGGATCTTCTGTCATCTCCAGCTAACTAAGGATCTTCTGTCATCTCCCCAAATGATATTTAAGCCTTGAACAAGTCGTCAAGTCAGCAATTGGTCATCCCCCAGCACAGAAGATGTCTCCTCTCCAAGAAGTAGCCAAAGGGCGAATCGGGAAAGATTTCAAGATGGTTCTCCATTCGCTACAATGGGCTGGTCACTTTGCAGAATGTCTTGTATTGGCAAACAACCAGTCTCAAGGTTCGTTATGAGCTCATCTTTCCTTGGCAACATGACCAAGTCCAGAAATGATTCAGATATGCTTAGATGGAATCTACAAAAAGATCATACGCCTTTAGCAAGGAGTTATCGTCCGATCATAGAACACTATTCAAGAACTTAATGACTATCCTTCAAGATGCAGTGATTGACTATGACGGAACCGTTAGAAATGTTTGCAGCAACACTATCATCCAATTTTAGTACGGATGATGCTAGGCCCGGACCCACGAAGGTGACTCCCCGATAGTGAACCTGTCAGATCGTTAGCTGCCGCTTGCTGTACACGTCCAAAGAAGTCCCCTTACCTCTCTACCTCTTTAATTTTTGTACAATTATTCATTCCCGCATTGGGGGGCAATTCTTTTTAATTATTCATAAATTTTTGTGAGTGGTCATACCCTCACGTTTTTTCTATAAAATTGCTAAAACTGTTAAAAACTGTGCATAAAATACTTTGAGTAAAATCCACACTATTTCGTATAGAATTTAATTTTTCCAATAAGACAATGAGAAGTGCTTGATTGAGATGGCTAACTGGAGGTAAGGTGCACAACGAGTATGGAAGAAGAAGAAATCTTTGAGGGAAACTGTATTTGCTTCGACCAAAAAGAGAGGAAAGCAGCAAAGGCCAAAAAACTTCGACACTACTGATTTTCGTGGCTAGGGCCAAGCTAGTATAGAAGAGTCTTTTGCATGATTCTCTGTTCCTTTATTTTTAAGGAAAAATCAGAAGAATCATTGCTTGAAACCTTGCCATCTCACTCACATGAAATGCAAAAAAGGCTTTAACTTTGACTCCATACCGTACTACGGGGGCAAATCAATATTTGCAAGAGTACGATCCTAGTACTCTTTAAACATCCAATCTTTTATAAACCTAAAGTTCCGGTGCTTAATGCCAGAATTTGCAAGTGGAGCATTCACCTCTGTGTTCTTGAAACATTCTTGGATTCGTGAAAAAAGAGAAGATAAAAGGAAAAGAAAAATGGTGCTTGCAATGCTTTGGTATTTTTGCCTCAGCAAGTGAAAATATCCAAAGAACTATTTCTGAATAAAACCAGCCAAACGGACAACATGTCTTGATATTTTTGCCTTTGCAAGTGAAAATATTCAAGAAACTGCATGTCAACAGACAAAACATGTCTTGATATTTTTGCCTCATCAAGCGAAAATGTTCAAGAAACTACGTGTCAACAGACAACAAATGTCTTGATATTTTTGCCCCAGCAAGCGGAAGCATTCAGGAAACTACATGTCCAAAATGCTGGTATAATAAAGAAAAAAGAAAAAAAATAAATAAGAAAAAGGCAGTTGATGAATCAAAAGAAGGAAAAGTAAGCAGTCGCTGTTTTGTTTCAGTTTGCATGATTCTGTCATGAAGCACCTGAGTTTTTGGCTTATATAAGCTTGGATGTTTGGGGTATTGGTTAGGCCTCAATAGTAAGGGTTTGGAGTTATAAGTTGAATCGTTTAGAGCACTCTGTGTGAGTGAGATACTTGGTTTTCTTGCAAAGTATTCTTTGATTTTGCCTTTTTTGTATGTGGGGAATTGTCTCATGATTCACTATCTAAATAGTTTTACCTAGCTAACGATCAAGAAGAAGCATCCCCAACGAAGATTCAAGAATCTAGGTGTTGCGCCCCTGAAGTGATTAAGAAGAAGAAGCATCACCAGCAAAACCAAAGAACCTGTGCACTTTGTCCTCGTCGCGGCCAATCAACGAGCATTGTTCATTAGAAAAGGAAAAACTATCAACTTCCTTGCTTAAATTTGTTGAACCTTCTCTTGGTAGGGAAGTTATTTTTATAAAATGTTGAGGGCAAACTTTAGGATATTGTACTTTCATATACAACATACATGATTTGATCTCATTGAATTTTCCATTTATCAATTGCTCTTTTTTCATCTAGTGCTGCTTTGTGTTTGTTTCCTCCCTATTTGCAGGATACAGGTATGCGTCAGTGGAATCTCACACTGTGATCAATCTCCGCCAATAAATCCATCCAATCAACAACCAAATGGAGTACGTTACCACTTCACAATCAACTTCGTGCGGCGGATCACGCTCCCCACATCATCTACCAAGCAAACATCTGAATGGTCCACTCTTTAAAATTTCGTGTGGCGGTTCAAAACCCCACCTTTTAAAATTTCGTGTGGCGGTTCAAAACCCCACCTTTCAAAATTTAGCGTGGCGGTTCAAAACCCCACCTTTCCAAAATTTAGTGTGGCGGTTCAAAACCCAACCTTTCAAAATTGTCTGGCGGTTCAAAACCCCACCTTTCAAATTTCGTGTGGCGGTTCAAAACCCCACTTCCAAGTTTTGTGTGGCAGTTCACACGGACGTGCATTTACCTCTTCAGCACCAACATCCGACGGGCAGCAGCGTCCGAGAGGAATTCAACACTAACCTCCAACGGGCAGCAGCGTTCGAAGAAGGATTTAAGCCTACATCCGACGGGCAGCAGCGTCCGGAAGGATCTCGCAAGAATCTCCTAGTGGGCAGCAACGTCCGAGTGGAGTTTTCATTTTCATTTTCAGCACTAACCTCCAACGGGCCGCAACGTCCGAAGAAGGATTTAAGCCGACATCCGACGGGCAGCAGCGTCCGGAAGGATCTCGCAAGAATCTCCCAGTGGGCAGCAACGTCCGAGTGGAGTTTTCATTTCAATTTTCAACATCAACCTCCAACGGGTAGCAACGTCCGAAGAAGGATTTAAGCCGACATCCGACGGGTAGCAGTGTCCGGAAGGATTTCGCAAGAATCTCCTAGTGGGTAGCAGCGTCCGAGTGGAGTTTTCATTTTTATTTCCAGCACTAACCTACAACGGGCCGCAACGTCCGAAGAAGGATTTAAGCCGACATCCGACGGGCAGCAGCGTCCGGAAGGATCTCGCAAGAATCTCCCAATGGGCAGCAACGTCCGAGTGGAGTTTTCATTTTCATTTTCAGCACTAACCTCCAACGGGCAGCAGCGTTCGAAGAAGGATTTAAGCCGACATCCGACGGGCAGCAGCGCCCGGAAGGATCTCGCAAGAATCACCCAATGGGCAGCAGCGTCCGAGTGTAGTTTTCACTTCAATTTTCAGCATCAACCTCCCAGTGGATAGCAGCGTCCGAGTGGAGTTTTCATTTCATTTTCAGCATCAATCTCCCAGTGGGCAGCAACGTCCTAGTGGAGTTTCCATTTCAATTTTCAGCACCAACCTCCAAATGGGCGGCAGCGTCTGAACGGAGTTTCCATTGCTATTTTCGCATCAGTACCTTAGGGGGCAACAACCCCCAAGTGAAGTTCACATCTACCTTATTTACATTTCCAGCATTTCATTTTCTCCTAGAATGACGTTAGCATGTGTCTTTTTTTAAATGTTTTACTCCTTATCAGAGAAGATCCAATCTCACTATCCGAGATCATCATCAGAGTGACACCATCCTCATTATCCGAGAAGATCATTTCCTCAATATCAGAGAAGACTATCATTTCCTCATTATCCGGGAAGACCATCTCCTCATTATCAGAGATCATCATCATTCCTCAATATCAGAGATCATCATCATCAACGTACTCAATATTAGAGACCAACATCCTCGTTATTAGAGATAATCCATCCTCGCTATCAGAGATAGTCCTCGCTATCAGAGAAGAACTCCTCACTATCAGAGAAGGTCCTCACTATCAGAGAAAGAACTCCTCACTATCAGAGAAAGAACTCCTCGCTATCAGAGAAGGTCCTCACTATCAGAGAAAGAAAACCTCACTATCCGAGAAGACCTCATTATCCGAGAAGATCATTCCTCACTATCAGAGAAGACTATCATCTCTTTACTATCCTAGAAGACCTCGCTATCAGAGAAGAAGACTCGCTATCAGAGAAGACCTCGCTATCAGAGATCGTCCTCAATATCAGAGATCGTTCTCAATATCAGAGAAGTTCTCCCCCAAGACCATCCTTCTACAGTATCCTAAGGTATGTTACCATAAACCAACATCCGATCAAAGGTACATTACAATCCTTATTTACATTTCTGCAATTTACTTTTTACCCCATTATCAGGGAAGTCATCATTTATATTTTTGCAATTTACCTTTCCTGTAATTTACTTTCCTACAAATTTAATTTTTTGCACTTTACTTTATTGCATGAAATTCCCCTCCTCCCAGAGCGACTTCAGGACAACATGTGTCTTTTCAAAGGTGTGAAAGGTCACGTGCCCACATCTTGTCTTTTTAAAAGGTGTGAAAGGTCACGTCCCTCACATCATATCTTTTAAAATTGACGTGAAAGGTCACGTCCCTCACATCCTGTCTTTTTTAAAAGGTGTGAAAGGTCACGTCCCTCACATCATGTCTTTTAAGCGTTGTGAAACGTCACGTCCCTCACATCATGTCTTTTTAAATGTTGTGAAGGTCACGTCCCCACAACATGTCAGTTTTCAAACATTTAAATTTTCATAGTTGAGTCAGAATTGCGTCAACCTCAGACAACACTCAAGCATCAACAACAACGACCTATGAGTGCTACCCTCGACGCTGCTGAATTTACTTTTCTGCATCAATATCCGGCAGTTGCGGTATCCCCGCTCGGATATCAATTTCATTTCTTGCATAGATATCCGACAGTTGCGGTATCCCCACTCGGATATCAATTTACATTTTTGCATCAATATCCGGCAGTTGCGGTATCCCCGCTTAGATATCAATTTAGTTTTTTGCATCGATATCTGGCAGTTGCAGTATCCCCGCTCGGATATCAATTTAGTTTTTTGCATCAATATTCGGCAGTTGCGGTATCCCCACTCGGATATCAATTTTATTTCTTGCATAGATGTCCGATAGTTGCGTTATCCCCGGTCGGATATCAATTTTATTTCTTGCATAGTTGTCCGACAACTGTGGTGTCCCCGCTCGGATCTTAAGTTATATTTCTGCAGTCTACTTCCGACATCAACCTAGGGTCAAAAATTCTCCAAACACCCACTCTAAGGTAAGACTGCATTTGTATTTTTCAAAATCATCATGGGCACGGTAGCAACCATCTTTACTGCTCATCAAAAATCTCGGTCACCACAATTTTTGATAAGACAGTAAAGAGGGGGCAACTGTTGCTACCCGATTTTTGACGCGTTTTTTGCACTTTTTTGTTTATCGCATTATTAGCCCATTTAAATCGAAATTCTATCGATTTTTGATCTTAGGCAATTTATTTTAATATTTCGTACTGTTTCGTGTCATTTTAGTTTGTTCGTATTTTTACTGTCTTTTCGTTCGAACTTCTATCGGTCCTGAATAAATTTCCTCGGACCGTGGATCGAATGCATTCCTTCTTTAATTGATAATTATCTACTATTATTTTCATTTGCGTCATCTCATTTTATTTTATCTAATTTACTTTGCTATAGCATTTATTTTTCGTTCGAACTTTTAAGGATTCCGAGCGAGTAAATTCGGACCTTAAATCGAACTTTTTCCTTCAAGAATTTATTTGTTTATGTTTTGAGGAAATTAATGGTTGATTAGCTTTTGAATAAATTCTGTTGTTGTTCTAAATTAATTACATGGTTCCATTTAATTAAATCGCTTGCCAATTCGGGTGAATGTCCAACTTTTCCTTAATTATTTTAATTTCATTTTTGATTTAATTGAGCACCTTTTTGTTGAAATTAATTTGCTGTAATTGTTCCATTAAATTACTGTGGTAATGCTAATCATTTTAGTATAAAATGTGTTGGAGATGGAGCAGGTTCGCTGGACTCTTGTCGCCGGCAGTAGCGCCGGCGACACGATGAATAGTGAGAGCCAACGGCTCTCATTTCTAATTATTTAGCCTGGGTCGCGCAGGCCCAAGCAATGGAGCAGCGCGCGCTGGGCGCGCACGCAAGAAGAAGAAAAGGCAGGCCCTTGGGCCCAGCGCGTGGAGCAAAAGGCTGGGCTGGGCTTGACCCAGCTATGGGTCCAGCCTGGTGGGGCCCACTCCCGGCCTAGTGGGCCGGGATCAGAATTTTCGCCCCGTCATTTTTTCGTGTCATCGTCGCACTTGTACTGTCTATTTATTTTTCGCACTTGTACTATTTATTTTTTGCCTGTTTATTTATTTTCGTATGCTTTTGCATGTTTAATTATTCCGCTTGCGTTTGATCATCAAAATTAATTATGTCACTTGTGCACAATAATCTTGATGCCGATTGTTCGTATGTTCGCGCTACCTAACTAATTATTTTTGCATGCTTAAGTAATTATTCTACTCGCATTTTATTGCTAAAATTAATTATTTTATTTGATTGTGATAAACCTTTAAATATTTTGTTATTTATTGATTACCATTTTCCGAACTAATAATCTCGCCTTTGTAGGATAAATCAACTGCTCATACCCTCCATATGTAAACGTTTCTTACCCTTTTATTTATTCACGCTTTTCCGTATTTACGCTCGTATGCATGAATATTTAAAATTATAATTTTATCATCTATTGGGCATGATTACTAAATTAGGACTTTTTATTTTTCAAATATGATTTTAAAACCTCTTTTATCCGGTAACCTTTTTTAGGATGTGACTCGGGTGCCTAACACCTTCCCGAGTCCATAATACGACCCCGAACCGCTGTTCTCGGGTTCAGACCCATTTTGTCTTAGTTTTTTATTTTTTATGCATGACTTTAGGTTCCCTAAACCTAGAAATAAAATAGGGTGGCGACTTCATTGCATTATGTGAGATGAGTCCAATTTCGTCTCACATCCAGTCCCAAGCCCGCGTCGCATTAGGAAAAATCCACCAAGGGGGTGCGACAAAATCTTAAACTTCTAAACAATTAACTCAAGTAAATGATGATATTGAAATATAAATATCCTAAATCTAAATCATAAATGTCTATTATAGAAATTTATTTTTTTGTCACTATTAATTGTCGTTTTACCTTTTAGAACAGTAGTTTTAATGCAATATGACTTAAATGCCCTCTTCATTAATCCCTATTTACAAAATCCAATGACAACTTCCTTTGACTTTCATCCGTCCTTCACATTTTTCATGCTATCCGCAATTGTGGAGGGAATTTCAATTTTCACTTTAGGTGGGAAACCAAATTTGGCGTGTTTAAACCGAGGCTACTATTACTCCAATTTTCCTCCCCTTTTGAGAAAATTCAATCTTGACCTCCTCCTACTTTCTCTTCCTCACTTATCTGTTCCATTTGGCCGAAAATAGGGATTAGGGATTTCTCAAATTACAAATGGGAACGTTGATTATTGGGAAGATTCGCAGTATGATAGTGTGGTGGAATATAATGCTTCCATGAACCCATTCGTGAAGGATTCTATTTTTCTCAACGAAGAAGAAGAAACGCATGTGGTTGAGGAGGATCCAAGAGAGAAAGCAGGGAATGAAACATCCGAGGAAGAATATATGGTTGTTGAGGATACATTCGATAGTGATGATCAGATGGCCTCTGTTCTACCAGTTGAAGACGAAGAAGGGTCAATCCATACCTGCTAGTGGGAAGAATGGTGAGGTAAAAGTGAAGGATGAAGCGGTAATGGTGAATGATGATACAAAAATTGTGGTGATTGATGATGAAGATATTGTGGTGATTAATGATGAAGAAATAGTTGTGATCGATGATGAAGATATTATGGTGATTGATGATGAAGAGATAGTTGTGATCGATGATGAAGATATTGTGGTGCTTGATGATGAAGATAAAGAGAATAGAGATTTTGATCTTAACAAATTGCCTTTGTTAGGTATGCTACACTTCTCAGACCTATCCGTGGAGAAAAGCTTCATTGCCATTATGCGCAAGTATCAATCTAAATATTATTAGTAGTTTATCCTGAAGATTAGTGTAGTTTTTGTGTGCTTTTGTAAAAGCTTGATTGGGGTACATAATTTCAAGCTTTTGTGTAAAGTGGAATGGAATACATTTTGTGCTGTTATTTTGGTACTCCTTTCTGGCATTTGTCTGATATGGGATTGTACTGAAGTTGATGTAACTAGAATACTTCTAGGTTTGAAAATTTAATGTGCATTATATTCTACTTTCGTTTTGGGTTTGATACTTGGACTGAAGTTTGTTTCTGTTTGCTGAATTTCTTTATATTTTGGGTTTGATAATTGGACTGAAGTTTCTGTTTGCTGAATTTCTTTCTGTTTCTGAGTTTGATTGAAAACCAAAGTTATATGGTTATGTTTTAACACTAACGAAAGAAACATACATAACATAATTTTATTAAATTAATCTGCTTGCAAACCAACAGCAGCAAATGTCAGACATACGAAACACAAGGATGTAAACTCAACCAAGTACCAATAACTGGGACAGACTGAACCATAAGACAACAGAGTCATTATGCAACCTAACATCAGCTAGAGTCACAATTTATTGCTAACAGAAAAGAAGCACCTACATCCTAACTCAATCAATTGTTGGGGATGCCAGCAACCGCATTCGCAAAGTGGTTGAGATCGTCATTGGCATTGTTGACATTCCTCAAAGTTAGCTCCAAAATAGCCCTCTTCTGCTGTAAGTGAGCCTTAGCAGAACCCGGGTGGGTGAGGCACTCCCCAATGGCTTTCATGGTTGCAACAGATAAATCCCCATCTTCTTCATGAAAGATCCCCTCTTGCCTCTCCTTCAGCTCCTCCACTCTCGCCTCTAGACGTTGAATGTCATTCTGGGCTTGCAGGATTTTGTGTTCAAATTGTACAGTGTCATCAAGGAGATACCCACTGACAACCGCAACAGCATTAAGGAGGGCTTGTTTCTCAGCTGGATCCATGCTCTTAAATCTGAGGAAATTGAGAGAGAAAATAAATTGATAGAAGGTGATGTTAGATGGATGATAAGAACAGGGATATTGATCAGTTTAAATAGAGAAATTGGATCACTAAATGAGGCGACTGCATACAGGGAAACGTCTGAAATGGTGCTAGGGTTGGGAGTAGAAAAGGCTACCAACATCAGCCTTTGTATGTAATCTCAAAATGAACACACAATAACTACACACACAACAGAGCAGATAACCATGCAAAGACTATATCATTCTCCACACGGCAACGGTTGCTGAATAAATTTTGCAAGCAACAAGATGAAACACAACAGAAACCAATGCCAATTACTATTTACAAAAACTACAAAACAGAGCAATCTTTCACATGATAAGATGTCTACGCAGTTTATGTAAGCAGATGAGAACACAAACCACTAAGCCTACGACTACACACACAACAGAGCAGACGACTACACACACAACCAAGCTAAGTATACGACTACACACACGACTAAGCAGATGACACAATACACCTAACATATGATTTTTAAACCAAGCATACACAGAGAGAAAATGCAGTTTTGGCAATGACAATAGCCAAATTCATATATACTAGCCAAGATCATTAGAAGCTTCAATCCCCTACATTATCCGCTATATATATACAACAATTAGATAAAATTCTGTCTATTATCAACCCAAAATATCAGACAACGATTGATCTAGCCATACAAAATTATTAGGAAACTATACTCCACAAAATCATACTACTTCATTTCTAACTAATACTATTGCCTACAACTAGTGGCAATGGCTCTGCCTTTCAAAATCCCATCTTTCATTCATAACTTTCAGTCCAAATTATCCCCCTTATGCACACCTGAGAAACATCAGGAATGAAGCAGTTAATAACATGACAAAAAAAGAAACATAAGAGTAATTTAAACATATGTAAGAAAATGAAACTTACAATGCTTATTGAGGGAGATGCGCAATTGCATTGGCAATAACAACTGGATCGCAAGGCAATCTTGCTAGTAAAATGCCTAGCCTTTCCAACTGATCATTTTTAAGGTGAAGGATTTTATATGTATTGGAACCTAGGATGCTAAGGACTTCAATCATGCAAGACTGAAGAGTCACGAAAATGTTGTTTGATTTGTAAGCAGAAAACTCATAAAATGACTTCTCAACAGCTGCAATCAATTGAACAATGGAGTTTGCACACTCTTTCTGATGCGATCATGGCCCCCTTCGAATTAGAACAACTTGACACCTTGCCAAGAGGATCGGTCACGGGCAGCCGAGCCTTGCAAATGCGCATAAATCATGCCCAAGGTCGAGGATCGAGTGCTAAATATTCGCAATCCCTAGGCTTAGACACGCGGAACTCCCAAGATGGTCGAGAAAGCTATGAAGTAGAGGCCCGTCTAGCCCTAACAAGTCACCAGGCCACGCGCACTCATCCCAAGGCCTTGACAACAAATGCTCCATCTATGCAAGTCAGAATTGCATCGCCTATTCGCCACCAGAATATGGACAAGCAAATGGTGCCCGATTTGAGAGATCAGAAGCTTGATGGAAACTTCAGGATGTTAGCTTTCATTTGGGACAAGTTTTAGGTCAATCGGATGGGTGGATCAAAAGTTATGCTAATTGACATTTTGGCGCGCGGAGCTGAAGCTGCTGAAGAATCCTGGCGTGATCACGTTAAGGTGTTAACGTGAATCACGTTAAGGCAAACGTGATCACGCTTCACTCTTAGCGTGAATCACGTTATTTGCTAGAATGGTTCTGAAGTTTTGAGCTAGCCTTACCGTGATCACGTTAAGGTGTTAACGTGAATCACGTTAAGGAAATTTGGCTAACGTGAATCACGCTAGCTGCTGTCTTGGATCCGAATTTTGGGCTTTTCAAGCCCAATTTGCATACCAACTATATGTAACTCTTTTGTATCATTTTTCTAGGGAGCTTAGACATTTGGTTGATGTTTGTAAAGTGAGATTACTCCTTTCTCTTGTCAACTAAGCCATGAGCTCATCACTTTAATTCCTTGAGAGGGATCGCTTGAGTTTGAGATTACTCCTCCCGATCTCTCTCCGGAAAATCAAAGCTTGTAATCGTATTGACAATTTATGTGAATGAAATATATGTTTATTTGGTTGATCATCCATAGAAACGAGTCTCAATCTTGGCCCTCGGAGTATATCTTGATCAAGCAATCGTTGTGTGATTTTCGCTACCTCGTATGTGCTCATCTCCATCCCTTCCATCCTTCTTCTAAATATCAGTAACTCTCATCTTCACATCGCTCTTATGTGTGATTTCTCCGCTAAATATACATATTTCGTGCCTCTTCTCTCTTTGTGGTCATGTGTGTGCTAGATGATTCGCTTGGCTAGATCCTCCTTAAGCTCCATATGTTATCCGGCTTACTAACACTAGGCAGGATCACATCACTTTCTCTTGCAAACTTTGAATTGCTCTATAAAAACCCAAATCCAACACGTTTAGATCAGGGGAATTAGGTGGTTGACATACAATCCTCACATTCAATCCTGAATTCCTAACTGCCAGTAAGAAGTCTACATCATCATCAAATATATGGGTCTTAGCATTATCCTGCTGAATTAGAATTGGCTTTGTTAGGCTATCCCTAAGCCATTTATCTTTAATTGCAAGAAGAATTTTTGAAATCATAAACGTTCTAATCACATCTCTACTAATCCTTGGGATTGCCTTTACAACTAAGGTCCCAGCTACTCTATTGACGCTAGACCTAATTGCCGCAACCTCATCAACCATTGGAAACTCACCTATTTTACCATCAAATGTGCAATGTCCTTGAGAGTCATTCCTGGGTCTAGGGATGGCAATTGGGCGGGTATGGAGCGGGTAAGCACTATCCATACCAGCACCCGCAAATTTGCGGGTAATCCATACCCGCACCCGTATCCATATGGAGCGGGTAAAGGAAGAGTAATTATACCCGCGAATATCCGTGGATACCCGCAAATTTAGTTGAATTTCAAATTTCAATAAAATTAATATATAAAAAAATCAATCTAATTTAATAACAATACCACACAATAATACGATACACTAATCCAACATGATTTTTCATTTTTCGTTTGCCTGCAGGTCCAACAATTATTAAACAAACAAAAACCTAATTTTAGAGAAAATAAAAACTTGACCATTTGTTTTTATTTTAAAAGCCCAAAAAGAAAGTATATTCAAATTGTAAAATAAGTAATAAAAAATAATAAAACTCATGAGTTTAGAGCCATTTCATAAATTTAAAGAAGTACGAAGCAATACTCTTTTTTCAAAGATAAATAAATACTATAGTGTTGCTTTGAGGAAGGATCATCATGTAGATTAGAATTGGTAGAAAAGAAAATTAACCTTAAATTTTATTTTTTATTAAAAAAAATGGTTATATAATGTTTCATTATTAGAAATCCCTCGCGCGTGAAAGAAATTATAAAACTAGCTTCTTCTAGGTTCTACAACAAGAGCCTTATATATTATATATTGAATTAATTATATATTAAAATATTATATTTATTTATTTATTGCGAGTATTTAGTGCGGGTATTGGAGTGGGTAAGCACTATCCATACCCATATCCATACCCGCACTTTGCGGGTGCGGGTATATCCATACCCGCAAAATACCCATAATGTGCGGGTAATATCCACCCACAATTGCGGGTATTGGGCGGATATCCATATCCACGGGAGAAATTGTCATCCCTACCTGGGTCTAGCGACAACTGCCATGAACATGATTTTTAGAATGAAGTTAGTGCTTCTGCAGTTTCGCACTGGTTCTTCTTCATCTGGTGTAAGGTAGTACGTCTGAATCTTCCTTGTCATGTTGAACCATTTCTCATCGATGTGAACGACGTTTTCCATTTGAAGGAAGGTGGGAGTTGTTGGAACAGTCACTGGGTCTATCATGGATAGACAATGTTCTATCCTTCGAAACCGATTACCCTCTGTCAAAGTTGGATGGATGTAGTTACTGTGCCGCTTCAATTCACCAGTCTTCAATTTTAAAAGTAGCCAACTCTTGGACACTCCCATATTTGTTGCAAGACACCTTAATGTTGTCCTATTCCTCAATGGAATTTACCTCAGCCTCTCCAAATCAATTCCAACCCTCTTCCGCCCATAATTTCCCACTCTGGTTTTTAAAACCTTGTGTCTACCAGATTCCTTCCCTCATTTCCACAAATATTGAATTGATCTTATGGAGACATTAAAGTGTGCCGCAACCTCCTTTGTCGGAGTATAGGCCAGCTTGTCGTCGGAGCTTCTTTGAAGGAGCATGGAATAAGCAACAACACGTTCATCATCGGTCAGCTCCTTCCGGTTAACGGTGGGTTGTGGTTGATTGACAGCTTCCACAACGGGTTCTGTTTCCACGTTGTAATTTGCAATGTCTCTACCATTGTCTTCATTGATAACAATTAAGGCTACTTCAAGGGTATTATCGTCCTTGTATCATTGCGAAGGCCGGAATCCTACCGCGCCAGCCAGGGGTCAGCCAAGGAAGGTTGACGCCCCTTAACCAGCGAGGAGCTCTGGGATGGTCGACATCAGCGCGGGGGGGGGGGGGGGGGGGGGGTCTCATGCGTCATCCACCTACACGCACGACACTATCCCATCCCAGGACAACCATGATGTCACTTGAAGCTGTCGCCCATGACGGCACCTGGAGATACCGTCCCTAACGTCATTCGGAGATATCGTCCTTGATGTCGCTGGAAGCGTTATTTTCCCAGATAACGCCCTCATACGGCCTATAAATACTCCACCATTTAAAACCCAAGGTGAGCCTACGATCGCAACTGGAACCTCTGCTATTTTGAACCGCCTCACTAACTTAGGCATCGGAGTGTTTACACCGGAGCTCCCCTCCGGCGCTTTGCAGGTACATTCGGCGGAAACTACAGTGACTCTGATCAGCCCTACCTCCCATTCCGACTCCCAGAACTTCGAATCTTATCAAAGTGGTGCTCTCGTTGAGAGCCTTGGTTGATTATGTGAGCGTCCTTGACAACCAAGCTCCGTTTTTCTTGGGAAGATCGGACCAAGCATGGCTTCTGACTCGGAGTCCGCTCTGCCTCCATCTTCTAGCATTCCCTTCGCGATCCGTAGACGACTTTTTACTTTCGCCACCGCTGATGAGTCTACTATGATGTAAGAAATTAGTGGAGAGTCTTCAGATCTCTCCTTCAGGTTAGTAGAAGGAACACCTTCCTCCCAGATAAGCATTCCCTTGCCCCAAACGGGGGGATCCAGTTCTTATGCTCCTCCTTCTAGGGGACTCACGCTTAGCGATGCAAACAACCCCCTCGCGGGTGAAATATCCGCCCTTCGTGCTTGGCTAGATTACTTGACTGAGCTAGCCACGAGGATCGCACCAGATGCTTCCAGGTCGAGTATCCCACCCCAGGTTATTTTTACACCATCCATTGTCGCCAAACGACCCCTCTCGCCCTTACAACCCAGAAGTGTTCCATTAACTATGCCTGCGGCGGATATCCCGATCAGCTTTGTGCGACTCGACCAGGGACAGGTAGAGTCTTATGTGCCACAAGTGCCGTAATTTCCTATCCCCTAAGGAGAAAGGCGACTCGACGAGCAAAGGGACCGTTGGGACGGTCGGCGAGAAGAACTGAATAGGAATGTATCCCTTGAACGTAGTGAAAGGTCCAGCAGCAGAAGACATTGAACTCGTTCACCCAGGAGTCACAGTCAGTCCCCTTAGAGACATCACACTCCAGATCCGCGTAATCAAAGACGTCATCTGGAAGTGTCACCCCCTCGTCATACGCCCGAAATCCTTGATGATACTTCAGGTCACCCGTTTAGTCATCGGGTGAGGCGTCATAGGGTCGGTCGACATGTGAAACTTCCTACAGAGTCATACGATGGTACTAGAGATCCCATCTCTCATCTCAACAAGGTGAAGGACTTTGTATAGTTCCAGAACCATAGTGATGCAGCCTTGTGTCAAATATTTGTCATGATGTTGTCAGGGGTTGCCCGCCTCTGGTTTGAAGGTCTTCCCGGTGGATCTATTGATAGCTTCCCACAGTTGGAATCTAAGTTTCGAAGTCGATTCAGCACTGCGGTCCCCATCAGGAAATCTGTCGCGGTCTTACTTGATATTCACCGAAAGCATCAGGAATCTTTGAGAGATTTCCTTAGTCGTTTCGACTTGGAAATGTCATTAACCCCTGGCATCACCGTGGACTTCGCCATAGAAGCCTTGAAGCGGAACTGCCGTTACGGGAAATTAAGAGACACATTGATGGTGGACCCCCAGCGACTTTAGACGCGTTAAGGCTGAAAGCCCACAATTACGCAAGAATGGAAGAAGAAGAAAATAGGGACAGAGCCCAGAACGCGTTACAAGACGCACCTCAAGTCCTTAACGCTCCTACCACCACCACTTCGGAGGATCGCGTTATTGATGAATACGTATAGAGAAAATATCACATTCCCAAGGCCTCTAGCCGGCGAAGAGGCAACTCCTCAAAAGGAAAGTCTGGCAATTCCCCTACTCAACGACAAGGAGATCCTCCTAAAGGCCGAATTTACGACCCAGACCTCCCTTCCCTCATTTTACCAAGAGCAGAGATATTAGCGATTGTGGAACAGCGGAATCTACCCATTCGTTACCCTACCCCCGTTAATCCTGGGTAATCATGGGGGGAAGAGAAAATACTTTTTGCAAGTTTCACAAAGCTAAGGGACACTCTACCGAAGTGTGTAGAGAATTGAAGCTGGCGATAGAACGTCTAGTAGAGGAAGGGTATCTCGGAGAATTCGCCACTAAAACCAGAGAGGAAGCTAGGAACAATCCTGCGGGTAGAGCCGCTGATAACAGACCAGCTCCCCCTCGTGTTCCAGGAAATAACGAGGTCCCTATAATCAACATCATAGCCTAAGGCACCCCCTACTTAGATGAACCTATGCAGTTAGTGCCAGTGCCGGGAGACAAGCAGAAGCGAGAAGGTGCGACAATGAAAAGCGAAGCGATAAGCGCTTTGGACAGGTTGGTGTTGTCTTTCTCCGAGAAGGACAAAAAAGGCATCATCTATAGACATAATTACGCGTTAGTGGTCACACCTGTTATCGCTAATCATGGGGTTAGAAGAACCCTCGTGGACAACGGAAGCGCTGTGAACTTATTTTCACTGGAAGCTTATAATCTTATGAAGTGCCCCGACAGCGAGTTGACGCCCTGCAAGAAGCCGATTATTGGGGTGGACGAGGTCCCGATCCCAGTAACCGGGGTAACCGTCTTGCCCGTATACTTCAGGGAGGACACCTCCAAGCGATCAGAGGAGCTGTTATTCCTGGTCGTGGACCTAAATCTACCCTATAACGCTATTCTGGGGAGACTTTCCTCAACCGCTTTGGAGCAGCGATATCGCAAAAATATTTAAGGATGAAATATCCCTCTTGGGATGGAGTAGTCTCAATAAGAGGCAATCAGAAATTGGCGGCCGAGTGCTACCTTCTCATGACCCAGAAGAGTTGTGATAGGTACGTCTGTGTAACGGTAGATCCATGCGACCAAAATGATGAGAAACGAACTCAACCATTAGACAAAATGGTACCCGTGCCGGTTAACGGGACCGAGGGAGCAAGCTTCCTGGTTAGCGAAAAGCTTAGCCCTATGGAAAATCTTCAGTTAGCTCGGCTGTTGCACAAATGTAAGGGAGAGTTCGCATGGAGGCCCGTGGACATGCCCGGTATCTCTCAAGAGGTGGCAGAACACCGACTCAATGTTGACTCCAACGTCAAGCCAATCCAGTAGAAGCGACGAGCGTTCTCTACAGAGAAGGCGTCAGCTGTCGAGAAGGAGGTGATCAAACTCCTAGACGCTGGCTTCATCCGAGAAGTTCAGTACCCGACCTGGCTAGCCAACCCAGTTCTTGTCCCAAAGCCCAATGGAGATTGGCGCATGTGTATCGATTTTACTGACTTAAATGATGCCTGTCCCAAAGACTGCTACCCTCTTCCTCGAATTGATCAGCTGGTCGATCAGACTGCGGGGTACGCCTATCTAAGCTCTCTAGACGCCAACTCGGGATACCATCAAATCCCTATGGCCGTTGAAGATGAAGAAAAAAACATTTTCATTACCCCGAAAGCTACTTACTGTTATACGGCAATGCCATTTGGGCTGAAGAATGCTGGAGCCACCTTTCAACGAATGGCCAACAAAGTATTTGAAAAGCAAATTGGAAGAAACGTGGAAGCGTATGTTGACGATATACTGGTTAAGAGCCGAAGTTTCCAGGGCCACTTGAATGACTTGGAAGAAGTCTTCCGCGTGATGAGGAAATATCAAATGAAGTTGAATCCCCATATATGCATGCTTGTGTTTCAGACGGGAAAATTTCTGGGCTATGTGGTTAGCCGGAAAGGCATCCAGCCCAACCCCTCAAAGATCAAAGCCATCCAGGATATGATAACTCCTCGAACTGTCAAGGAGGTGCAAAGGTTGACGGAGCGCGTTACTGCCCTGGGGCGATTTATCTCTAAGTAAGGCGAGAGATGTTTGCCCTTTTTTAAAGTCATACGTAAAAAAGCTCCTTTCGGGTGGACAGCGGAGTGCGAAGAAGCGTTCGCGGGCCTGAAAGCTTATTTATTGTCCGACCTGGTGCTAACAAGGCCCGAACCGGGCGATACTCTATACATATACCTCGGCATTGCAGACGAAGTGGTTAGTGCCATCCTCGTTCGAGACGACAACCATCTGCATCACCCTGTCTATTTTGCGAGTCACATCTTGAAAGATGTCGAGCTGCGATATGCTCGCATTGAAAAAATAGCGTTTGCACTAGTGCAGGCCATACGGAAAATGGACAGATACTTCCAAGCCCATCCCGTTGTCGTACTCACTGACCAGTCGTTGAAAAGGATATTCCGAAAGCTTGAGTCTTCAGGAAGGATGTTGATTTGGGCCATCGAACTCGAGCAGTACGGATTGCGGTACAAAAACTGCCCCTCCGTGAAAGCCCAGGTCCTAGCAGACTTCATAGCTGAGTGTACCTTCACAGAAGACCCATTAACGGACCTGCCGGAAGAGGAAAGAAAAGACCTGGACCTCCCATTCCTTGAAACCTACACTAACTTGTGGGTTATTCACGTGGATGGAGTCAAGAACCAGGAACTAGCGGGAGCCGGGATCTTCATGATCGGGCCACATGATATGCAGATACGGTACGCCATCAGAATACTGCAGTCGTTATCCAATAACGCGGCGGAATATGAGGCGCTGCTAGCTGGTCTTAGAATAGGAAGAAACTTTTCCACCAAGGTCATACACGATACGGGAATGATGGGAGACTTGCAATTAAAAATTTGTGGAGATTCCAAACTGATAATAGACCAAGTCTTGTGACACTCTCAGGCTAGAGAGCCCATCATGGTTCAATACCTCGCTAAAGTGAAACGCGAATTATTGGAAATAAAGAAAAGCGGTATGCGGGTCAGCTTTGAGCATATTCCCCGAGAGGATAATGCTGAGGCTGATGGCCTGGTCAAACTCGCTGCAAATCCAGATGCGTCCATACCCAAGGGTGTGTACTACCGAGAGATATCGGTTCCCTCCTTCATGGAAGAGCAAACGTTGCTTTGCGTGGAAGAGATTGAAAATGACTGGCGAATCCCCGTGATAAAATACTTGAAATATGAGGAATTACCTGCGGATAACGCCGAGAGAAAGAAGGTGCTGAAACAGGCGGCAAGGTGTACATATTACAACGGAGAGCTGATTCGGAGATGTTTCTCTCACCCAGCGGCCAAGTGTATAACAGAACAGGAAGGCCTTCACACCTTGTGAGAAATCCATGAAGGAATATGTGGTATGCACGCATCAGGCGGCACCTTAGCCGCGCAAGTCTTTAGGTCTAGATTTTACTGGCCTACCATTCGAAGAGACTGTCACAATTATGTACAGACTTGTCAGAAGTGTCAGAAGTTCTCTAAGATTCCTCGACAACCCGCTACGGAGATTTCTGAGATGGTGGCTCTTTGTCCATTTGCGAAATGGGGGATAGATATCCTAGGTCCGTTTCCAAAAGCAAGGTCTAAGCTAAAATTCGTGGTCGTGACAGTAGATTACTTCACGAAATGGGCAGAAGCGGATGCGGTGGCCAACATCACGATAGAAAAAATTTGGCGTTTCTTTAAACACCAAGTTATCATGTGGTTCGGCGTTCCCCGTGTGCTAGTCATCGATAATGGGATGTAGTTCACTAGCCAGTTCTTCAGAGATCAGTGCGCGAAATTTCAGATCGAACAGAGGTTCTCTTCCGTGGCTCACCCACAGACCAACGGTCAAGCAGAGGTGACGAACCGAAGCATTCTCACTGGCATAAAGAAAAACTTGGAAGGATCTAAAAAGAAATGGGCAGAAGAGCTGCCATATGTGATGTGGGTGTACCGCATGACCGTCAAAACTAGTACTGGAGAAACACCTTTCACATTGGCTTTTGGCACTGAGGCCGTCACGCCGGTAGAAATCGGTACTATGAGCCTGCGAGTGGCATACTTCAGGGAAGAAATGAATGAAGAGAGGCTACGGGCTAACCTCGACGCTTTACCAGAACGGCAGGAGGAAGCTCTTCTGAAAACGCTTCATTATAAGCAAAGGATGACGCGTTATCACAATAGGCGCGTCAAAGAATGTCTGTTGAAAACAGGCGACTTGGTGCTTAGAGACAAACGAGCCGCCGGACAGCATATATGGAAACTCAGCCCGAACTGGGACGACCCATACCATGTCACCCGCGTTATCGAAAAGGGAGCGTATCACCTGGAGAAACTTGATAGTACTCCCTTACCTAACTCTTGGAACGTAGCTCATTTGAAACTATACCATGCTAGAGTCTAATAAACTCTCTGCACCTTTTGTTAATCTCAGCCCTAACTTGTGCTAACGCTTGAATAGAGAACATTCTCGTGTGTTTTGTGGCTGATTGTGTGTAGATAATAAAGGGTGCCAGGAGTGAAAAGTCTTATCCTTGTGACGGTCGGTCCTGATCAGACGGCTCACTAAGTGAGGGCACGCCCTGGCATACCTAAAAACTAGTGTTGGGGGTGAAAAGTCCTATCCTCTTGGCAACTACGCTAACGCTGGTGGACCATTGAGACGAGGCACGTCCCGACACCCTCGGGAGTGAAAAGTCCTATCCTTGTGGCAAACCGGGCTAACATAATGGCCCACTAAGACGAGGCACGTCCCGACATCTCTGAGAGTGAAAAGTCCTATCCTTGGTAATAACCGGTCTAGTGTAGACGGCTCACCAAGAAGAGGCATGCCCCAGAGAGATAGTAACTCCATCTTAGAAGTGAAAATCCTATCCTTGTGATAACCGGGCTAACACAGACGGCTCACTAAGTGAGGGCACGATTCTAGGATGCGAGGTCAACGCCTGAAAGTGAAAAACCTAGCCTTGTGACGGCCTTTCCTGATCCGACGGCTCACTAAGATGAGGCACTTTCCAGGGCGACCGTTGAAAATGTGAAGAATCGCGAAGCAAGTAACCAGATGGGAAATCCCTAGTGAAGATAGCTGGTGGATAAAGCGATATGAGCGACATCGGCAATAACGACCCGAGCCGGAAGCGGGAAGGCTTGCACGGGTAACTATTGTCTATTAGTATATGTCATTTTTCTAATGACTTATAACTGAAAATGTGCAAAGATATTATTCATAAGATGAGGAGATTGATTCTCTTGCTATCGCGGCTAGGGAAACGTGAATTGAACGGTGCGTATATTATGTATACCTCTGGCGATATTCCCATGGTAAGGAGAACGTCAGAATCTATCTACGAGCCATCCCAAGCCATTAGCCGAGAACGTCTGCGACGATACGATTATGAGCCATATATTGTGGGAAGCTGAAAGCGGTGGAAATCGCGTTTCCCTTCTATAAGTCTGTTATCTTGAAGGTTATCTACTGAGTGGTAGTCGAAATGCGCCTATAAAGGTCATGACGCGATATCTCCCAACGCACCCATCATCACAACTCGATAAGAAAAGGGAATTAGTATCAAGTGAAATCATGAAGCCGAATATATGGTTGTTCATAAATGCCCCGGAAGGATTACAAAAACAAAAGTCCAAAACTTTAAGGTTCAAGAGACAAGGACAAAAATGGACGACTCTTGAACAATAGACAAGGCGATAACGCTTGGCGTAGGCCGACTCTACGAACTCCCCCGACTCTTGTAGCCCTTTGCCTTGGCTTGGCGGAAGCCCTCGTCTGTGAGATGCACGGAATTCTCCAGGAAAGCAGCAGAGAGGGCATCACTGCGGTACACCTCTTCCCCATGAATCTCTGAGAAGCAGTTGGCCATGATAGCGATAGTGTTCTCAACAAACCACATACACTTCTCTGCTGTCTCTTCCTCTAGTGTCGTTTTCTCTGCCAGCAAGGCTGTCTTTTCCTCTTCCAGCGCGACACTCCTGGTTTTCTCAGCGGACGCCTACTCTTGCGCCTCTCTCTGTTCCTTCCGTGCCATCGCCAAGTAAAGAGCTTGGAGCGCAATGAGTTTACCTGTGCATCCACGAATTGATAAAGGAAGGCCTCCCGCTCTTCGGGGGACGTTAATGCATAAGCGGCCAAAAGGGAAGAAACCTCGACGGAACTGTCGCCCCCGACAACCCCAAACCCGAAACTGCGTAGTTTGGCCAAGTTAACCTGATGAGTGACAGGACCAGATTCGCCCATCGAACTCAGGTCGGCCATGAGGTGAGGTGTGACCACTCCTTCCCCAAAGTGCCGAAGCATCGGACCGCCAGAAGGAATAAAAACCACGGTAGAGGGAGAGGAAGGTTGGTGAGAAGAAGTCCCCACATGAACCCCGAAGGAACCGTGAGGCGAGAAACCAGACAGATCTTCACTGAAACCCAAACCACTAAGGCCCCCGAGAAAATCAGAAGATTGATCCCTAGAAGCCACCGTGGAATCAACGGTGACGTTGTGTTCCTCCCCGGTATCAGCGTGACCCGTCAGCGGGCTCGAGCCCCCCGCGTCAGGCCGCGCCTTCTTCGCAGGATGAGCCAGTATGTGGCTCAAGTTCATACTATTTGAGGGGGAGGCGAGAGCGGGAGCAGTGGTAGTCCCCTGCAGAGAAAAATGCAGCCAGAGATAAGAAAATATGAGAAAACACAAAAGTCATATTAAAAGGTAGTGGGTGAGATAACACATTTAGGAAAAAAGCGTTTACCGCAGCGATATCGTTAACAGGCGCTTCAGAGGAAGCTTCCGCGTCTGGAGACGGAGGAAGAGCGGCAACGCTTCTCGTCCTTTTCTTTTTCTTTCCTTTTGATGGAGCCCTAGATGAGGAGGCCTGAACAGGAAAGGCGGTAATAGACACGACAGGAACACCAAAGGAATAGTAGCAGATTCCTCACCAACTGGGGAAGACGACACCTGAACGAGACTCGCGGTAGCAACAGGCGGTACAGTCGAATTAACTGTGGCCATAGCAGCGGTAGCGGCAGCAATAGCTTCTCCTTTTTTCCCTCCTTTGTTGAACCCTTCTTAGCCGTTTCCTGACGCTCTCGGGCTTCCGGTCGGGGTCGATCGCTGCATAATCACGAGATAATGTTAGCATTAGTACAGACTATGACAAAGAAGAAAACAACGCAACACTCACGTCTGATGCAAGTTTGGATGTCCATCTCACACGCCAAGTTGCGAGTATGAACGCTGATTTCCAGCTGAAGTAGTTTGTCCAACTAGCCTTGCTCGAGCTGGCGAAGTGCCCCCCACCGACCCCAGGCACTATCCTTGACGTCTTGATTAAAACCAGATCGCCACCAAGGGTCTGGCTGATCAGGAATCTCAATAACAAAAAATTCCTTTTTCCAATCTTCAATGGAAGACTCAAGATGAAGGAGCTTCCAGGTGAAGTTCTTAAGAGAGTCATCGTCATAACGGGGCGATATCGCTATCACACCCCGACGACTGTACAGTTTGAAAAGAGACTTAAGCAGCAAAAAGGGAGGAGAGTTAATCCCTTTATACTTGCAAAGCAGAAAAGCATAAACACAACAATATACATTTAGGGTTAACTGAATAGGATTCAGATCAAGAGCAGTAAGCAACTGTTTCACAAAGGAATCAACAGGAAACCAGAAACCGTAGTGAAACATCTGAGCATATAGAACCCTACGATTACCGGTCAAAACGCTGTTCAGGCGTAATGATTCAGGGGCAACGGAGACCGTATAACCCTCCGGAATATTAGCATGATGATCGGCTAGATGCTCATTAAGAGCGGTTAAAGAAGTAATGCTATTGGGGGTGTTCTCAATATTTTCCTCGTCAAGGGATTTAGACCCAGAACGACGAGTCCTAGTCATAGCAGAAATAAAGGCTAAAAGGATGAAGAAGACGGCAGGGGCAAACGAGAAATACCTTTCTAAGGAGAGGAACTCTGAGCGCCCAGACGATGAAAATGAGAAAGAGAAGCCGATTCAGAAGAATATGGAAAGAGTAAAATGACAAAAGTGGAAAAAAGAAACAAATGTTAGGTTTTATAGTCGCAAAAGTCAAGTAAAATGACTGTTGTAACAATCGTCACGGTGTCTCAAGGAACAGGCGTAAGTAATGAGTACGATTCTTGAAAAGTGAGAAGGCGCTTTGATCTCACCAATTCCTAGGGCACGCTAACCCTTGGCGCCCTTACAAGTTGACACGCGTCTTTTGGATCATCATGACTCCTCTTTTGCATTAATGAGGAAATCCTGAGCATTAAATGCTCTGAAAAGAAGAATCAATTTCGAAACAAGATAGACGCAATGGCGCGATGATGTGACGACTGAGATAACGCGACTTGGCGATAATCGAATTAGTGGCTGACAAGAAAACGTAGAAAAGTGGAATAAAGATTATTTATTCAAGGAAAAATTACAAACAACAATACGGGGAAAGCGTCATCAATTATTACAAACTGAATCAAGCCAATGGTCAGTAAGAGAAATGCAAGAAATGAAGTCCTCTCTGGCGCCAACCCTGTCTGATCATGGGAACGCCTTAGTTATCTTTGGAGAAACCTTCGCCAAGTCCGCATCTCGGGCCGATATCACTTCACGAAGAAAAGAGTTTCTTTTGTCAGCTGCCGTCAACTCAACCTTAGCCACCGCCAATTTCACTTCTAAAAGTTCTGTTTTGGCCTTCCCCTTTGATTTTTCCCTCACAAGCTCGGCGCGACAATCGTCCAGTGCTGCCCGGGTACGACTTTGAAGCTGAGTCAACTCCGTCACCTTGGACAGGGCGGCATCTAACTGCTCTTTTAAGCAGGGGGAACCTCGAAGTTTGTCACCATGGGCGCCCAGAAAATAATGCATTTCGCGAAATCTGGCAAGAGCGTTATTCAGAACTCGCGCACGTTGGATATCAGGGAGAAGACGCAGTAATTCCTCCTTGGCTTTGGGAGAGCCAAATATCTCACCCACCAAAGAGCCTACCGGCTGGTCTCACGATTGCGGGTCCGATATCTCCAAAGCGCGAAGCCCGTGAGTACCAAAGGTGGACAGATCTAGGCGGTAAGAAGAGACTCCCACTCGGGAGTCCGAAGGAGAAAGGTTGGAGACAAAAGGAGGAGAGCAACTTTCCACGGAATCACCGAGGCTAGAAATGGATGTGACGAGTAATGGTTGAGGGCTCCTTGGTGAAGGAAAAGAAGGAATGCTCAAGTCGGGAGGCGGCACGACAATGTCAGGAATATAAGAGGAAATGGGAGAGTCAGGAACGTCCATAGGTGGAGCTGAGTCGGGCATCAATGGGTTTTCAGCGACCTCGGAGGGAATGACCACTGATGCCTCAGTAAACTTTGTCGCTCGAGAAGTAGTCGCCATGGTAGAAGGGTCGACGCTTGTGAACGGGACTTCATCGGCTTTCTTCAAAAATTCTAGCAGCTTGAGCGGTTTTCTCAACTCTAAGTTTTTTTCCGCTGCGCCATGGAAGCATGGAGAAGCCCAAGGTCCATGTCCTCGTTGTCGCTCTCAGCTATCTTCATTTCGGGTTGACCCGTGGTCGTTCTCTTGCTTCGATCCGGTAGCCAATTGTTGAGAAAACTAGAGGCCCGAGCGGGAATATCGCGCCCTCTCGCGGCAACTGTCTTAGTCCTCCTCTTTTTTGGCGAAGCGGCTTGATGACTGGAACTTTCGGGCGGGGGAGAGGCCGGTAGCGTTTGAAGCGGTGTTACATTTAAAGGAGCGACATCCATGCCAGGCGGCCGGTCTTCAGTATCGTCTGCCACCAAAACATGTTAGAGTAGTGAGCAAGTCGGAATGATAACACAAAAATAGGAACTCACCTATAGTACACTCCGTCATAAGCCGGTACAGGGCAAATTCTCGGATACGGAAAGAGGAATTCATGTCTAGCAAGGTGACGGCCTGATGTAACTCTTCCCTAGACAACACTGCTGGGTTTACCCAAATAAAATCGACAAGCCCGCGGTTAAAACCCCTAGGCCAAGGGCGGAAAGGAAGACTAACAATAAAGAAGCCACTTTTCCAATCCTCTACAGTCCCCTCGTAGCCCTTGAACCTCTGCCAGAATGACTGTATGAATGCGTCATTCCATCTCAGAGCGATATCGACCAAACAGTTGCGACACTTGAAACTAAAAAATTTGCAGAATAAATTGACAGACGGAGTAAGTATGCCCTGCAGTTCGCAAGCGCGAAGAAAGGCATAAATTCCGCACCAAGAGGAAGGGGTTATCTGAGCTGGGTCGATATCATACTGACGCAGCAACTTCTTTACAGACTCATGAATGGGAAAGCGAAATCCATAAAGGAACATCTTAAAATAGACCATCCTATCACTCTTGGACAAGGGGTCATGAAGCCGTTGACCCGCCTCAGGAATCCTAACGGAAAAACCAGGAGGAAAGGTGATACCCTGACCCTCCAACGCAGCCTTCAGAACCGCGTCGCAAGTAAAGATACTGGGTGTTCTCTCGATCTCTGGATCTATAGGCATCTGAAGACCCCTAGGGTCCCTAGTTATGCGCATAATGAACCAATAAGAAGAAAATCTGAGGAAAATGGAGCAAAAATACCTGGAACAAGAAGGCAGTATGTAGGCCGCCGGCGTCGATGAGCGGTTGAAGAAGGTTTCTTCGAATAAAAGAAGAAGCAAAAGAGAGAGAATGATGAGAGAGAATTTCAAAGCGCGAGCAAAAGTGTTAAAAGAAAACAGTGGTTCCCTTTTAAAGGTTGACCTGAGTACCCAACAACCTGTGAAAATGAGACGCGTGCAAATAGAAAGTGACACGTGGAAAAACCGTATAAGGATACTTATGACTAAGCATTTATATTCTCGAAGAAAAACAGCCACTGACTAGAAGCTGACAAAATGGTCACATCAAGCGGCAGCTCGCTTCTCAGCGATAACTACCTAAGGACAGAAGGAGTTAACGCAGAAAGGCGACCGAGGAAAGGAGAAAAATAAAAAGCGTAATTTTATTCCATCAAGGTCGTACGACATCTACAAAAAGGCACGATACATAAGACTAATCATCAGGCCAATAGGAAGGCCAGTACCATTATTCCTCATCCGAAGACGGAAATTCCTCAGCAATGGGCGGGAAAGGTTCTTCGGTGTGCCTCGTCTGACCCAGTTTTAGTGAACTTGGTTCCCCTTTGGTAGTAGGGGCCGCGATGCCAGCACCGATACCGTTGGCGGAACCCCTCTCCATAGAGCTACTGACGTGAGGAGACAAAATGTCACCATTCTGAACAGGTGGGGCATAAACGAGTGTAGACGGGTCGGCCATCTTCAAAGTCCTTCTTTTCCTCGACCTCTTATGACTTTTACGGCGAAGAAGTCACCCCTTCAGGCATGAGGGTGAAGGAGGATTCTCAGAATCCGGTGAGGTTGGAGGAGTTGGGGGAGAGCCGCGTTCTGCAAGGTCTAAAGAGTATGAATCGGCCATGAAATTGCAAGTGATTCTAACAAGAAAGCGTGAGGAAAGAGATGAATAGAAAAAGGGAGAGAAAATCCCATTAAATAGCTAGGGAGGAGGTGCTTTTCCATCTTCCCGCACAATTTTTGAGAAAATTGGTGCGTTTCGAAAGTGGGTTATATTCCAGCATTGAATCCTGTAATCATACCTATTGGAAGATCTCCTTGATCGATAAGCACCAAAAAACCGCCCAATCAGTTGATACTGAAGAGGCGGCGCAAAATTAATGCAGAACGGTTCGCGAGGATAACTGCAACCAAAGTCTAACCGAGGAAGGACTCATTTTCAGTTGGGCTGATGTGGCAACCAACTGAAATCTTAACGGACACATGGCAAAAAGAAACGGCGACTCCCATAAAGAAAAGCATTTTATTTATTCATTTATGGCCTAACGGCCTGGGCCTACATTTATACAAAGAAAAGAAAAGGTAGAACGACGACTGTCGATAGTCAAGCCTGGGATCCAGCATCATCATCCTCTGGCAGTGTAGGGACCTCCCTCAAAGTGTCCGCCACGGAGGTCAGTCCGGCAGAAGAAACTCTCATGCCCTTCAAGCAGCAGTTCAGCAGATCCTTCCTGTGCTGCAGCATGGTGATCACCACCTCAATGTGGGAGACAGCAACAACCAACTTGGACACGCACTCTAAAGGACTGAAATCCTCCAGAGAAGCCGCACCAAGCCTGGACCGAAGGGGAGTCAGCATTCCTTGAAGCTCCAGAACGTCCTCGGATGTCTTGATCAGTATATTTTCCAAAAAACCAACATCACCGTCGTTGAGGTTCTTCAGGGTGTGAATTTTGGAGATCAGAAAATTCTTGGTAAGACTGTCCATGATGCAAATACAGAGAAGAAATGCTAAAAAGATGCGTAACTGGTGCAAAGGAAATTCAAATTTATAAGTCTCAAGAAAAGGCGATAAAAGATGTGCTTCTCGAGGACCGAGCCACCCGATATCGCACGTGTCGACAGGCAATCTGAATGGAAGCTAAAATGATAGCCCTTGGTAAACACCCGGGCTCGTTTTTAGTTGGGCTTATGATAACAATTAAGGCTACTCTAAGGGTATTATCATCCTTGTATCATTGCGAAGGCCGGAATCCTACCGCGCCAGCCAGGGGTCAGCCAAGGAAGGTTGACGCCCCTTAACCAGCGAGGAGCTCTGGGATGGTCGACATCAGCGCCCGGGGGGGCTCATGCGTCATCCAGCTACACGCACGGCGTTATCCCATCCCAGGACAACCATGACGTCACTTGAAGTTGTCGCCCATGACGTCACCTAGAGATACCGTCTCTGACGTCATTCGGAGATATCGTCCTTGATGTCGCTGGAAGCGTTATTTTCCCAGATAACGCCCTCATACGACCTATAAATACTCCACCATTTAAAACGCAAGGTGAGCCTACGATCGCAACTGGAACCTCTGCTATTTTGAACCGCCTCACTAACTTAGGCATCGGAGTGTTTACGGCGGAGCCCCCCTCCGGCGCTTTGCAGGTACATTCGGCGGAAACTACAATGACTCTGATCAGCCCTACCTCCCCTTCCGACTCCCAGAACTTCGAATCTTATCATTCATGATCATCGTCACGGAAGACTGGAACATCGATCAGGATTTCGTCATCTTCATCGGTGAAAGCAGGAAATGGAGGTGATGGAATATTGAGTGGATTTTGGGGGGAGAAGTTGAATGAATCACTCAGAAAAGGCTCCATTATTTCTGCGAAAAAAAGAGAAGGAACCGACCAAATTGATTTTGGTTAAATGAGAGGGAAGGATTTGAAAAATTTAGGAAGCCTAATTTGGGAAATAGTGGGAAGATGAAAATTTGCAATTCCAATTCAAATGAAAAGGGCCAAAATCTGGGCGGCAAATCCAGACCCATTGACGTTGTCGTGAGCTTTTGGGCCATTTGTCCATCCCGCGCGGCCTTTGAATAATGGATAGGTGTGAATGGCATGCCTTGTTAATTGCCATATAACTAGAGGCATTTTTGAAAGGAAACTAATAAAATAATATAAAAAACCAGCCCACTCAAACCTGCAACTGTACTGGAGCGACACATTTTCATGGACGGAGGGAGTATATAATTAGTAATTACATATTTTATGATAATTGATATAATTCTTTTTTACAGTTATATAATTTTCTTTTTATTAAGTAAAATATTGAAAAACATATAAGAGCTCCTTGATATGGCATCAAAGTCTTGCCTAGCTTGGCTTCCTCAGGATTCAATAACGAACTGACATATTGCTTCCTGACAGCAGCAGGTCAACATATGCCTGCAAAATGGTTACAGTAGATACCAGAAGCACCCTAATGAAGGATCCATTAAGAAAGCGTCAGCTACACATAGCTTGAACATTCTGACATCACAATATTCCTGAAGAGCTGCAAGTCTCTCTCAATAAGACATTTCTTTTCTTTTCTTGTTTCATTTGGATGGCTTGTGCTCAAGCACTAATCTGTATCTTTATTAAGCCAGTCTTCATGATACTTCGCGTCATAAGGAACAACCGCTCCATCAACAAATGGTTCTCCTATGAGAAAATATGGAAAATTATCAAAACACAGTAGCCGAACCAAATTGCATGGAGCATGTAAAGAGACATGCACAGTCATCTACTGAGCTAAAAATTGCCCAAAGATGACTGCACAAAAAACTGTGATAAAGACACAAAAAGACTACCTCCATAGTTATTTTCTCCATGACATAGATATGAATCTGGGAGAACCCATCTCACATTAGGCAAGGCTGCAGTAAAAAACATAAGTGAAAGATGAATTAAACCTTGAAAAGTCTATTTGCAGCTAATTAAGCTGAAGAAATAGCAGATACATTGGATCTTGTAAGTCAAAATTCCTGGGAGTTTGCAACCAAATCCATAGTAGTACTTAGTCGAAACAGAGATATCGCTCTCTTGACTTCCTCTTCACTGCATGTAACGACACACAAAACGGCCAATAAGCAAACGAAATGAAGATCAAGTAATATCAAGTAATTTCTGCATCAACAACCAAGTAGATGTATTAAATGCATATCATTTGCATTTAATACAACACCTAATTATCTGGCACAAAACAATCATTTGTCTCCTGCTTGTGAAAAGCTTGTCAAAAGATCTTAGATCCCACACTCTTTTACAATGCAACAGATCGCTATTAAATCTCAGCACCAGAGATGTGCATATATAATGTAAACTGCCAAGATTGTGAACCAGTTAAAAAAACCATCAGCTGGAATGCAAAATAGTAGTATACCTTATTTTTTCCAATATAACTATCCTTCTCCTTTCAGTTTTGAAAACATGAGTAGCCTTTTTAGCACAACTTTAGTCTTAAGCTGCTGCAACTTTAGTCTTAAGCAATGATGAACCACAAAAACCTGCAATTTGAAAAGGCATCATAAGTATCATATGAAATTCAACAGATATAAATCCGACAATTTGAAATTGATATGAAAACTATGTAGAATAGCAAGTTTTGAATGATTTGAAGTTCAAGCAAAATGCTACCACTGAAATTTTGTGTGACAACAAATCTGCTGTTGCGATGGTGAAAAATCCAGTTTTTTATGGAAAAAACTAAGCGTATAAAAATCAAATATCATGCCATCAGAGAAGCTAAAAAAAGGTGAAGTTGTGTTGCTGCATTGTCCAGCAGAGGAGCAAGTTGCAGAGGACAAACTAAAACTTAACAATTTAGAGGAAAACAATATCAAGCATAAGAATATACGTGCTCTTTGTTGTTTTCTTATACCAAGAATAAATTTAGAAAATAGAAAAATAATTTTTTATTTCCAAATTAGGAGATAAGGTCAAATTAGGAAAAAATTTCAGTTCCTGAACAACCCCTAATATTTTACAATACGACGATGATAAGTACTTATAGTGTCACCAAATAAAGATAAAAAAATCTCTACCTGAATCTGATCTTAACATTGATAGAAAAAAAAGATGGTTGAATTCAAGGTTGACCATACCATCGGCAACCATGTTTGCCTCGCAGTAAACGTACTTCATCTAAACATCCCAATCATTGCAACTCAACATAGAACGAATCCGACAAACGAGATCTATATTGGCCAAGGGAATAATAAACTGATCCTGAGAGAGGGCGTGAACAACCGTAGTAGTGTCAGTTTGAGTCTGAATCTTATGCCAACCTACTTTGGGTGCTTCCTGAAAAGGGAAAATCTCAAAAACGGTACCTGTACGTTGGACCTTCAACTAATTTGACATTTGTCTCTTTTTTTTGGTTTTAAAAAATATTCGTATGCAACTAATTGATCACATTTGATACCTGCGGCAGTTTCCGTCACTATTTTACCGTTATGTAGCTCGCACGTCAGCCGTAACCGCTGACAAAAGTGGTCCACCATGTTTTATTTATTCAACGACATGGTGACTCCTCTCTTTTTTCTATTTTTTCATTTATTCCCATTCCCTTCCACGGCCATCTCCTTCCTCTTTATTACTTTTCTTCATCATCTCCCATTCTCTTCTCCGATTTCATCTCCGACTCGTCCGATTTCAATTTGGAAAGCCGATCCTTAGCTTCATCCCTCTCTTTTATAAGAGACTGCTTCTCCCTCTCAGTCGATCTCTACCACCTCCTCCTACATGGCTTAGCAGATCTAGATCAATACCCAGATCTAGATCTACCGTTTAATCAACCGATCTGATTTTTTTTTTTTTTTATGAATTTTGTTCTTCTATTTTTTTTATCAGAATTCCAATGAAGTTTGTTTTTTTTCTATATATTTTGATTTGGGCGACTGATTATTATTGTTCATTTTATTGTAAAGGAGACCATGTATTTTTTTTTTTTATCAGAAATGGCAACAAAGAAAGTTGCTTTTGATGTCATCAATGAAACATATCTTACTGCATTAATAATTTTAATTCAAAGTTCCAATCTTTTCTTGATTTACATGGTTTCATTTGATCTTTCTGGGCTTATAATCTTCCAACAAGGACCCGAGAAACCCGAAGCTGCGTTGTCTGAAATCAAAAAGAGAAACCCAGAAAAGGAAAAACCATCATCATCTAACCTCGCCGCCGCTGCTCATCGC
This sequence comes from Viola odorata, assembly GCA_963691705.1. Taxonomy (NCBI): domain Eukaryota; kingdom Viridiplantae; phylum Streptophyta; class Magnoliopsida; order Malpighiales; family Violaceae; genus Viola; species Viola odorata. The sequence goes on from OY829539.1 coordinate 3,536,319, forward strand.
CGGTGCCCAAAGCCCAGCCCGAATTTCAACCAGGACCAATAGAAAGATAAAAGAAAGGTAGGTTCTTTGGTTGTAACAGATAGCTTGGGAATTATTGTTTGGGATTTGGATGTGACAAATTAAGGGATGAGTATAAAGTTGTGAAATTGATTTCCAGAAAAAGTTCCGATTTTTTGAAATTGAAGAAAGAAAGAAGAAAAGAAAAAGAAAGAAAAGAAAAGAAAAGAAAAGAAAAGAAATAAAAAGAAAAAATATATATTAAACTAATGCTGACGTGGCATTCCATGTCATCATATTGATGATGTGGCTCACCACGTAGGCTACATAACGGTAAAGTGGCGACGGAAACGGTCGCATATACCAAATGTGATCAATTAGTTGCGTACGAGTACCTTTTAAAACCAAAAAAAGGTACAGGTGCCAAATTAGTTGAAGGCCCAACGTACAGGTACCGTTTTTTGCATTTTCCCTCCTGAAAACCATAAGCACACCCAAAGCTCGGCTCGATAGGCATTACAATTACCAAGAGAAGCTGAAAATCCTCCCATCCAATTCCCGAATCATATCTAAAAATAGCCACCGGCAACAACCATGGAAACAGATCGCCTGTACTCCCGGTCTGTGTTGAGAACCACCGTGTCCATCACGACTGCCTCGCAACCCATCACGATCTCCATTACCTGAGGTGGCTCCCTAGGATAACCCGTGGAGCAGTGAGGGCCTGAATGCAACCCTGAGACGAGCTAGGGGTGAGCATTCGGAGTTTGGATTGAATTTCGACGAGTTCGGATCGGATAAGTTCGGATTTGGATAATTTTGGATCAGATTTTTTCAGATTTTTTATCACAAATCTGATTCCAATCGATAAGTTCGGATTCAGATCGGATCGGTTAAATTTTTCGAATAGGCCGGCCCATCAAAATCATTGGCTTTTTTTTGTTGTTCTTATTTTTTTTTTTGTTTTTGGTCCTTACCCCAATCCTCCGAATACCTGCAGGTCCTGCACCCACTTCTCTCTCCTTCATTTTTTAGATTCTTTCTTTTCCTTCCTCATCATTGTTCTTCAAGCAATAACGGATTTGATTTTCTTGTTCTATTTTTTTCTTAAGTTTGAATATGCCATAAAAATTTGAGGTAATAGTATAAAAACTCCTGAACTATATTCGAAAAACAGAAACCTCCCCTATACTAAAAAAAATCAAATTGAGGTCCCTAAACTAAAGGTCAACGAAATCGGGGTTCCTGCCGTCAGTCAAACTAACTTTCTGTTAGTTGTGACCTTTAACAGCAGGGTGCTAAAAAAAAGAAACTTGTTGTTCTAGGTTTCAAAATTATTCTTTCCTTTTTTTATTTCTTATTTTCTTATTCCTTAATTTCTTTCTTTCTTTCATTTCCTTTCTTTTTTCTTTCTTATTTTCTTTCTTTTATTTTTCAGAGCGCGTGTATAAATTCTTTACTTTATTTAATTAAAATTATTTTTACAAATTAAAAATTCTATAATTTAAATCAGTTGCAGCTAAGAAAATTACTTTCAATTTCCTCCTCTCTGCACTCAATTCCAATTTCCGCTTTACTTCCTCAATCTCAATCTCACTCCTCTGCAAAACAACCATATTCACTCTCACCCCTCTGCCTCTCCGCCCAATCGATCTCACCCTCATCATAGCCTCACCAAAACCAACTCCGATCCACCCTCTCTAAAACTAATCTCCACCAAACCGCCGAAACCAATCTCACCTCAACCCAAACCGCCACCAAGCCCAGCCACAGCCACCGCATCCTCACCTCCAGTCCAGCCATCGCTCCCTCTCCTTTCCTCGTCGCAGCAAACCACCACAGCAGCCGCCATCTCCACCATAAGCCAGCCGCCACAAGCCAACAACCACCACTGATTCTCGATCTACCACTAGCAGCACCACCACTGATGATTTGAGTTAAATGAGGAAACGAATGGATATAAGATTCGGATTTGGATTTGATTTCGGGTATTTTGTACGGATTTGATTTGTAAAGGGTTTGGATTTATTTTGTACGGGTATATCGATTTGGGTTTGATTTATATGGGGTTTTATTTAATTTTTAGCTAATTTGTATAAGAGGGTCTTTTTGAGCAAAAACTGGAGTGTTTTAGAGCATGGCGGTGAGGGAGATGGATTTGGTTTTGCGGTTGGCGGTGAGGGAGATGGATATGGTTTGGAGGTGGTGCCGACGGGGCAGAGAAGGAGATTCGGCGGTGGTGACGGTGGTACCCTCTTGTGTCAGCGAATCCAAACTCGTGTTCGTTGATTGTCAGTCATAGGATCTAATTCTCTATATCAGATTTGGGTAACCCGTCGCGGAAATACGATCCTGATCTGGATAAAATGGTCCTTCTGAGTGGGTAATAAGAAAAATAATGCTTGTAATATTAGGATTTGAGATTAATAGAAAATGTTCTAGTTATCTGATTTTACATTTATTTATTTTTTCATTTTTTGAACAATGAGATTAGTAAAAAAATGTATGGGAAATACAGGCAGCAAATGGTGAAAGATTTAAGCTGCAAAGCAAATCCCCAGTCTGGATTTTTTTAAGAGAATTGATTAAGAAAGGAGATTAAAGAGTGTGGAAGTTGAAGATGAAGATAGTAGTTAGGAAAATAAACTTGAGCAGAGATAAAAATATGAAGAAACATGTTTCAAAAAAAATTATAAAAAAAATGAAGAAACAAAGTAAAAATAATAAAGTTTTTTTTAACCGACTGTCTTTTCAAATACCTCCCCTGGACTTTAAAAAAAAAAACCTATTGTAGCAGTTAACCCTAACAGAATGTTAAGTTTGACTGACGGAATGGACCCACACTTCATTGACTTTAAGTATAGGGGAGGTGGAATAAAAAATTTAAAGTCCAGGGGAGGTATTTATTTTTCGCGATAGTACAGATGGTCTAAATGCTATAACCTCAAAATTTGAGTTGGACCTTACCTGATGTTGAGGATTGAGGGAGGGGGACGAGGGAGGCGGAGTGGACAAAGGAGAGCAACGACAAAGTCAACAAGGGTCGGGGGAGAGGGAACAGAGCAAGCGAGGCGGGCGAAAGTCCAAAGGAGGCGAGAGGGTGCGGCCGTGCGGGTATGAGTTCAGAATGTTCGGATTTCTGAAAATCCGACATTCAGAATTCGAAAAATTTCAAATTTTAGGATCCTCATTGATTCTAAAAATCTTCGAATTCCAATCGAACTCACCCATTACTAATCCAAGAAAAAAGATCTTTATCTTTATAAAATAAAGATAAAAAAAGGACCCCCCTAATATGAGCAATCCTAACCCCAATTCCGAAAGAACGAGATTCAAAGATCCATTGATTACGCCATTCCAATTGAGCCAATAAGTGAAGCCAAACACGACTTTCCAATCAAGATTCAGCGTGTTGTCCAGCGTGTTGTCGTAGTTTCCCTTTTTTCTTCTTAACTTAAGTCCTTTTTTCTTCTTCTTTTATTTAAAAAAAAAGCTACATTATTTCAACTAATAATTAATGGTTAACCATTAGAAATTTGAAATATACACTTTTTTACTCAAATTAGATTAATGTGAGTAATCATTGTTTATAAAAATATAAATAGAACATATTTTATCATCAAATTTCACACTTCATGCCTCGTATATACTCCATATAATACCCTATACTTTAAACCCGTACGCGAAACCCAAATTACTTAATTGATAGTTTCTTCTGGATTCGCTACAATCTGTTCAAAATGATTGAAATTCCTAGCTTTCCAAATATCCCAAGAAATCCAAGCCATTAAAGGCAGCATCTCCCCATCTCCGTGCCCAGGAGATGAATGAAACAAACAATGCCAAAAACAAACAAACAAACAAACCACCACTCCATGCAACAGGAGACGAATGAAAGTAGGCAACCGTACACATTAGAATAGCTACCCTACACAAGCACAACATGAGGAAAAAAATGAACTTTAAGAAACTAGAAAAAAAATTATGGGAGACATGAATTGGAAACATGATAGAAGGCAACAAGACAGCATAATAGCATGAAGTTAAGCAAGCCAATGGTTGCATAACATCTAAAACACACTACTCTTGCATCATATAGCCCATGGCTAACAACTCCTGCATTTTCTACTACTACTAATGTTAAATAACAGTTGGTGGCACCACTCCACATCAACGGTCTATCATATATATATATATATGCAACTAAAGCTGAATGCATGCCAGATACAAACATGAATTTGAGCTAGTGGCCTAATCCTAAATCAACATACTTACTAGATTAGAGTAGCAAAATATCTCCAAAAGAACTTCCACAACTAAATTCACACTCCTTACTTCACATATTGCAACAAACCAAAAGCACCTGTACCCCTCTTCATTCTTCAGTTGGAGCACAATCGGACGGTTCAGCCGGTTCAGCTGGTTCAGCCAGTTCAGCCGGTTCAGCAGCTGGTTCAGCAGTTGGTTCCGTCGGTTCAGCAGCTGGTTCCGTCGGTTCAGCAGCTGGTTCCACCGGTTCAGCAGCTGGTTCCACCGGTTCATGTTTTGCTCGCATTTCTTTTAGGACCTTGAATTCCTTCTCCACTTCCAGCAACTTGCTATCCAGTAACTCAACTGCATTTCTGTGTTGTTCAAATTTAGCAACCCATTCTGCTTCAAAATCTGCTATCTTCTTTTCATTTAACAACCGTACTACCCTTTCTTCCTCCTCTTGCCTCAAGCGTTGCTTCTCCAGTTCCCTGGTACTCAAAACAAGACCCCCAGAACCACTATCCTTGTAAATTGGTTCCATTGAAACTGGGCATTTTGCTCTATACTCAGCAAATGCCTTGCGTGTCTCCTTCAAGCCCTTTCTATACCCCTCCAAGAGATTTCCCAGCATATATAATTCATGCTCATACCTATAAATCTCCACCTTTCTTTTCTGCAACTCCTCTTCTCTGATCCTTTGTAACTCTATCATGTTAGCCTGCTGCTGCTGAAAGTTTTCCTGCAAAATCTGATAATTCATTGTCAACTGCTGAAAATCCTGCTCTTTTGCAGCATGTACCATCTTAGCTTTTTCAGCCAACTGCTGCACTTGTACCATATAGTCACCAAGATCAAGAGACTCCATATTTGTTGGGTCATTATTCCTCATCCTCTTGTTTGCAACGTTAAGAGAGTGACGAGGCACCTCACTCTCAAGATGCCCAACCTCTCTCTTACAGACACTAATATTGCTAAATCGTGAAGAACCACCAGGAATCATTCCTGGATCAACTCCAGTGGCAAGAAAGTCTCCTGAAGAAAGGTCATCTGGAATTTGCAACCCAGAACTGAAAGAAAGATGCTGCGTCTCCATAGCTGGAATAAGATTCTCCGAGTTGTAATTCATATTCCCCCTGTTCGGCAACAAATTGAAATCCATATCATCTTCCTCCTCCTCTTCCTCAATTTCCTCTTCCTCCTCTTCTTCTTGTTTACTGTCCTCTTCACATTCCATGGAAATACCTTCACCAACACTACTACATGAGCGTAGGAAACAAAAATCTGTGCCACTCTTCAGCCACTGTCCTTGTTCCTGCTGTTCTCCCTCCTCCTCCTCTATAGTCTCCCCAAAACCCATTGCATCACTATTGACAACCGCAACACCATCATCCTCACCCAGACCCACCTTTGGTTCCATCTCATCCACATCCACATCCTTCTTCGATTCTTTAGAATCCAAATCCACATCCTCCTTTGCTTCGTTATCATCTAAATCCACTTCCTCCTTTGCTTCTTCCTCAGCTACACCCACATCCTCCTTTACTTCTTTCATACTGTTATCAACATCAATCTCTTTCACTGCACTTTCCAACCCACCAAGACTCAACTCAATATTATGTTCCTCTATTTCTGCAGAGGATCCTCCAGGAAACTCATCCTCCATCCTCACATCCTCCTCCTCATCCTCATTCCCATCAACCTCCATTTTCACCGCCAACAAGTCCTCTTTTTGCCATTTGATTAGACATTGCAAATGAGAAGCATAATAACAATCCTCTAAGCTGGGCGTGGACAGTTCCTTCTCCATCATAAACCAAACTAGTCCAGCCCAATCCACCCTCTCAAAGTTCCCTTCCTTAATTGCTTTACTCCAATTCAGCACTTCAGCTGGCATCAGCCATAGATCATCATGCAACAGCAACCAATTCGACACAAATTCCTCTATAAACCCAACAGAATCCGCAGTCTCCTTCGGCTCCATCACAGCATTTTCCACCAAAACATTCGACCTGTCTTTCTTCACAGGCAGCTGCAACGCACGGGCCAGATCTGTTCGGTTCACCATAATTTTGGCCCCATTTACATGAGAACATCGATTTGATTGATTGTAACAAGCAATCAGCTGGGCAATGAGATCTGTGCGGAGATCGGAGTCAAACTCCACATGCACAAAATCCCACAAGCCCAACCTTTTCAACAAGGGTTCATGAGCGGAGAAATCAAGAAACTTGTTGGGCACAAAAGGAATAGGCTTTAGTGTGGACAGGAGACCTTCAAGCTTTTTCTGAGTCTTCTTTACGTGGTTGGACCGCTTCTTGGCCATCTTTCTGCGCTTCGGAGCGCGACCAGCACCGCCACCGCGACGGGAGATGGTTGTGGAGGGAGAGAAAGGGTTTATGGGATCTGGGTCATCCTGAATTTGGGGGAAATCGGGCGGGTTAGAGTCTTGAGGGTCAGGGAGTTGGAGGGTTAGGGTTTTAGGGGAGAGGGTGATTAGGTCTTCTAGTGTTTCTTGGTCGAGTTGTTGGTGATTAGGGTTAGGGTTTGGTTGATTTTCTGGATCTTGAGAGATAAGGATGGCGTTGAGGTCTTGCTGTTGCTGGGGTTGCGGTGTGGGCGATGACATGGTGTGATAATGGAGGTGGTAACCAAAAGCGGAGAAAGTGGGAGTTTTGCGTATTCAGCTTTGGTGTATTGAAAAAATGGTACCTATAAAAATATTTATTAAGTAATTGATTTCGACTGTTTTTTGCTTGCCACGTCATAATCTCACTCTCTCTCCTTTTTTTTTTTCTTTTTTTTTCTTTTGAATAGATAAAAATTAACTACCACATATTTTTTAACTAACTAAATCAAACTAAATATGAATTTTAATTCCATTTTTAATTAATTAATTTCAATAAATCTTCATCTTCCTCCATTAAATTTATTTACTTAACTATCAGATTTTTTTTTTATCAAATTGAAATTGAATAAAAAAATTGTCAAAATTGAGAAAACCAATCAAAACCCGGGAAAAAAAAAACTAAAACTAGTTAAAAATTTCACTGCAATTAACTAAAGGCACCTTCAAGGCACGAACAAAACACCAGCAAATGAAAATAAAATCAACAAATAAAAACTATCAGATTGAAGAAAGTTTATGAAGATCAAGTGTCCTGTAATTTTTTATACATCCCCTACCAAAAGTGCACTACTGTTAAACATGGAACATCTCAATTTAATTGTCTCTACAAACTCCTCTAGCCTCACATGGATTGAACAACTCAAAACCACTCCCGATCCGACCACATCACCGCCATCACCACCATCACCGCCGACACTCCTCTCCCTCTCGGTTCCCTCATCGACCTTAACCGTTCACCAACACCACCAAATCATCAAGCCTATCCCTGATTTCAATCCTCACTCCCGACCAACACCTAATAACAAAGCGCCACCCAACCGATTCCCTTTCTCCGACCACCCAATCGTCCAATCCCCATCTTTGATTTTTCAACCCATCACTAAATCGATAACCACCAGATCTGGAAAAAAATGATTTTCATAGCCTAAAAATAGACCAGATCTGGACGTGGTGGTGGGTGGAGGTAAGGGATGCGTCATGGACAAAACGGAAACGAAGACAGAAATGGGAGGTAGAGGTGGTGGTGGTGGCTGGATGAGGAGGGAGGTGGTGGCGTAGATGGGGGTCGGAGAAGGGAGGCAGAGGTGCTGGCCAGAAGTGGTGGCTGGAGGTAGAGGGAGAGATGGTGAGGGGCGGGGAAGAAGGAGAAAAAGGAAATGTAAGTTATTATGGATTAGGATTTTCCTGGATTATAAGAAGGAAGGTGGAAGGGAGAATGTGGTGGAGGAGCAAGGGGTCAGGGAAGAAGAAGAGAGAGAGAAAAAAGAAAAAAGAAAAAAGAAAAAAGAAAGAAAGAAAGAAAGAAAAAGAAAAAGAAAGAGAGAGAGAGAGAGTGAGGTTATGAAGTGGCACGCCACGTCAGTCGTATCCAACGTGGCGTGCCACGTAGGATATTTAATGGTGATTGTTGGACGACGTGAGTCGGAGGTACCAAATGTGACGTTTTGTTATTGTACAAGTATCTTTTAAATGCAAAAAGCAGCCGAGGTATGAAATCAATCAATAAATATTTTCACAGGTACCATTTTTTGCAATAACTCATTCAGGTTTCCTTCATTTTTTTTTCTCTCTTTTCAAGCCATTTTGGAGTTTGACCGATTTTGACTGAGCAAAATGAAGTACAGTCCATTGCCTTTGTCTTTATTTGGAGATATCATTGGCTGGATTTAGTTCACCAATAATAATATGGTAATTACTTAAAATATGAAAATAATAATGTGATAAAAATTATAAAATTTAATTAACTTACACTTTTTTTTCATTGTATCATGTCAATTCAATGCTTTCTCCTCTTGCCCCTCGTAAAGGCACATTATATTTTTCATAACCACTAAGAATTTACACTGATTTTTTTTTTAAATTTTAAGGTTTAATTGAAATTAATCCGAAATTTGACATATATAATAGGGGAAATAGTATAAAGCACTCATGTACTAAGCGCGAAAATCAGAAACCAACCCTGACCTTCAAAACGTCCATTACACCTCCCCTGAGCTACGTTGACCATGCAATTAACCCCATTTTAATCGTTGACCGTCATTTGACCGGCTATTCCCGATTTTATGTATAAAAAAATAAAATAAAAAGTTAAAATTGAAAAATTATACAACATGCATTTTTTCTTATTTTCTTTTCCTTTCTATTACTCTCTTCTTTTATCTTAGTTTTTCTAAAATCCCAAAAAAAAACCTTCCTTTCTTCTTCATTCCGAAGCCAATCTCCATGGCAATCACCCTCCTAACATACGTTCCAGCCTCACAAGAAATCCAAAAGACAACCTCGATACCTCTATGACCAATTTTAACAACAAATCTCACTTCTCAGATCTAGATTTATACCTACCAGATCTAGATCTAGATCTGCACATTTCAGATCCATGGATTTGGAGCATGGAACCAGTGTCAGATCTGGTCCTTACGCCCTGACAACTTCATCTTTGGTCAGATCAGCTCCCATAGCCGCTCATCTTGGGTTGTCCGATGCCACTGCTTGCTCACACACGCGGCCCTCCCCAAAGTCTTGGCGTCCACATGCTTTATCACCTCACAAACCTAGTACCTGAATCGGACCCGAGTTCAAGTACTTCAGGCCCAGATTCATTTTCGTCTTCTTGGTGTTTGATCTTTTTCATTTTGATGTCATCTGGAGGAGAGATGAGTGGGCGCTTCATGGAGGAGGGAAGAGAAGGGAAGGTGATTCGGGTTTTGAACGGGGTTCCATTGGAGACGAGAAACAGAGCTTGAATTGAGGAAGGAATGATTAATTGATTATTATGGGAACGTACTAGGAACGCACTAGAAATTGAATTGAATTGAGGAAGCATGATTAATTGATTATTATAATTTTATGACCTTTTTCTCATTATTATAAAATCACTCCCACCTTTTTTTAAATAGTAAAAATGTAAATAATAAATTTTTTAAATCAGATTTAATTTTATTATTTTTTTGGAACATAAAACCGGGAATAGCCAGTCAAATGGCAGTCAACCGGTCAAAATGGAGTTAATTGCATGGTCAATGTAGTTCAGGGGAGGTGTAATTGACATTTTGAAGGTCAGGGGAGGTTTCTGGTTTTCGCGCTTAGTATAGGGGTGCTTTATGCTATTTCCCCTATATAAGATATAGATGAAATAGTTTTTAAATTTATAGTATAAGAAATGTACAAATGATGCAAATGTACCTAGAGAACCAATCACAAAATAGTTTTATGGAAGAGAGTGTTTTATATAATTCTAGATTACCAAATAGTCAAAAGAGATGGACTTATTAATGGTCCATTATGAAAAATAGAAGTGAGCAAAACAACAATGGTAAAAGGTATGAATCTGAACTTTGGGCTTTTTGTTGCTCTAGAAAGAGGAGAGAAAAGGGCCAACCTCTATGCTTTTCTTAGGCCCAAAGGAACCCAGCCACTATCTAGGCCTGTGGTTAGTCATGGTCAAAAGCCCAAGTGGGATGCTCTCACGAGATGGGAAGGGATGGGGATATCTACGACCTTAATAGAGAGGATTAGGACACCTTTGAAGATATGGGAGATAAGTGCCACGCGATGAAAATTATACGTAGCGATTGACCCGTGCGGTACCTAGCTAGGTCGCCCTCTTGTTTGTTAAGTTAGCTTACGAACACACTAATTCATAAAGCTTAAGATAATATTGGCACAGAAGAACAAAGAACTCAGAAAGAAAAGCACAGGAGATTGCTTGGGGAAAGAACGTTTATATTCACAACTGCACACAAGACTTAATCTCAAAAGACTTGACCCAATAAGTTTGCTCTAAACTTGGCGAATGTACAAGTGAGACTCCACCCCTATTTATACACAATCGTCTCCCTATGTTATTCTAAATTCTCTTAGAATCCTACTCGCCTACAGTCTCCTAGTTCTACTCGGCCACAATCTCCTAATACATATACGACAAGTCTAGAAAACTCTTACACGGCTTCAACCTTCTAGCTTTCGTAATACAAATCATATAAGACTTAGGAGACTTGTGGGCTGACATAGGCCTTTGTGGCCGCATCTGACAGGTAGCAGCGTGACCATCAGGCCCGATTCGTAACATAAGACTGAGAGGTGAAATTTTTTGTGGAGGCCTTGTTACTATCTTACTACCCGCATTTTCAACGTTTTCAAATAAGCCTCATGGTATCCAATATCCTCTATTTGTCACCGCGTTTATTTACATTTGCTTAATTAAGTTTCTATTTTAAATTGGTTCTCATTTAGTAATACTCCCTCCGGTTTTTAAACAATGTCATTTAAGACATTGTGCCATAGTTTACATAATTAAGTTCCTATTTTAAATTGGTTCTCATTTAAGAAAATCAAATTGGGTGGGAAATGGAAATTTGGGATGTCAATCACTGTGTTCACTTTTTTTTTTGTATTTAATCAACTTTTATTTCATCTTCTCTAGCCACAGTTTCCTCCTTAACTCCATAGAAAGTTAGGGTTTAATCATCTTGCTGAATTCCATCATGAAAAGCATCGACTACTGGGAAGATTCTCAATACGACTCCATGGTTGAATTTGATGATTCCATGAACATGGTGGTCCGAGATTCATTTGGAATCAGGGAAGAGGCCGAGGATGCGGTGATTGAGAATTCTGGCGAGGAGATAAAGGCAATTGTGGAGGATTCTAGTGAGGAGATAGAGCCAATCGTGGAGGATACTTATGATAATGATGAGGATATGGTTTTGGGGTGCCGTGATTGAGGATTCCGGCGAGAAGATGGAAGTAATCGTGGAGGATACCTATGATAATGATGGGGATATAATTTCGCATACTGTGATTGAGGATTCCGGCGAGAAGATGGAGGCAATCGTTGATAACTATAAAAGTGATCTCAAGGGCATTTTCGTCCTTACACTTGATGACAAGGCCAGAGTACTGTAGTTGTTGCCTGGACTGAACTACTATAGCTCTCGCCTCCCACTTCTTCCATGGAATCCCGGGATGGTCGACATCAACCGGGGGGGGGGGGTCTCACAAGATATCTGTTCACACAAATGGCGTTATCCCATCCCTAGCATTATAAGGCATCAACTGAGAGCCCTAGGTGTTATTGACTCAAGATAATGCCCACCCTATAGGTAACTTCCACTTCTTGTCTATAAATACCCCAACATTCAAGACAAAAAGGTAAGCCTAAGATAGTTGGTCGAAACTCTGCCATTTTGAACCACCATACTGACTTAAGCATCGGAGTTTCTACGCCGGAGACCCCCTTCGGCGCTTTGAAGGTACATCAGACGGCGGGATCAGCAACCCAGGAGGCCACTTTCCTCGCTTACCCCTCTCCAGAAGATCAAATCTTATCAAATTGGTGCTCTCGTTGAGAGTCTTGGTCGTATTAAGTGAGCATCCTTAATAACCAAGCTCCCTCTTCTCTTTCTTTCTCTTCTAGAGACACAAAGATCATGGCTTCCAACCAAGATTCTACGCCATCTCGGTCGCATGACCCTCCTTTTGCGCCCCGTAGAGAACTTTTCCCCCTCTCCACCGAAGCCACTCCTACCATGATTCAAGGGACCCCATCCACCCAGTCCTTTTCTCTTTTCGAGTCCACGATGGGAATTTCGACCTCCTAGGGGAGTGCCTTGCCCTCCCAGATGGCAGGATCTAGCCTCTCAACCCTGCCACAAGTCAGATCTAGGGTGGACGACCCAAATAATACCCTAACCGATTCCTTGGTGGCTTTGCATATCCAGTTGGAACAGTTGACTGCACTAGCCTTAGGATCTGCCCTGAGCACTTTAGGCTCTACAGTTCCCCATCAGGCTTTATTCACTCCATCAATTGTTACTGCCCAACCGTTATCATCGCTTCAACCGGAAAGTGCGTTCATGACTCTGCCTACATCAATTGCCCCCGTCAGCGCCCCCACATCACTCAGAGATAAGGGGAATCTATCGCCTTACACACGCATGAGGTTCCACCATTTGCAGGAGAACTGTGAGACAATATAAACAGGAGCCATTGGGACGTTAGGCAAGACAGACGATGGGAAGATACATCCCTTCGACGCAGCGGAAGATCCAGTAGTAGAAGGTATCGAACCCGCTGTCCCAGGAGTCGCAGTCGATCCCTCAGGCGATATTATGCGCCTAATCCTAAAAGAAAAACGCATCATTTAGAGGTTTCTCCCCCCCGTCATCCTCGCAGGATCCCTAAGGATAACACTGGCCATCTGTTTAGTTACCACATACGGCATCATAGAGTCAGCCGACATGTGAAACTCCCCACGGAATCTTATGACGGCACAAAGGATCCCATCTCCCACCTTAACAAGGTAAAAGATTTTGTGCAATTCCAAACTCATAGTGATCAGGCCTTGTGCCAGATTTTTGTCATGACATTATCAGGGGTCGTTCGTCTTTGGTTTAAGGGGCTCCCAGCAGGATCGATCGACAGTTTCTCGCAGTTGAAAGCTAAGTTCCGGAGTCAATTCAGCACGGCTATTCCTATCAAGAAGTCTGCTGCAGCTTTATTTGATATACATAGGAAACCTCAAGAATCTTTGAGAGATTTCCTTAGTCATTTTGATATGGAAATGTCGTTAATGCCAGATGTTACCGTTGATTTTGCTGTGGAACCTTTGAAGCGAAACTGCCGTTATAGAAAATTACGAGACACGTTGATGGTGGACCCCCCAACGACTTTAGACGTGCTGAGGCTGAAAGCTCAAAATTACGCAAAGATGGAGGGCGAAGAGAGTAGGGACAAGATTCAGAATGTGCCACAGAATGCACCTCTAACTCATGGCACTCATACCAACACGGCCCCTGACGCTCACTCTATTGACGATTCGCTCAACGAAAAGATCACATCCCTAGAGCCTCGAACCGACAAAGAGGCAATTTTCCAAGGGGAAGGCCTGAAAATTCTCTCACTCGGCGACAAGCGGAGCCACCCAAGGGCAGGATTTATGATCCTGATCTCCCTTCCCTCATACTTCTAAGAGCGGAAATTCTAGCAATCGTCCAACAACGAAAACTGCCCATCCGTTATCCAGCCCCCATGAAACCTGGGGTAATCATGAGAGGAAGAGAAAACGCTTATTGTAAGTTTCATAAAGTCAAAGGACATGCCACTGATGTGTGCAGAGAGTTGAAATTGACAATAGAACGTTTGGTAGAAGAGGGCTACCTCGAAGAATTTACCACCAAGGCTAGAGAAGAAGCCACGAGAAACCTGACAAACAGGACACAAGACGACAGACAGGCGTTTCTCCACACCATCGGTAATGACACCGCCCCCACTGGAAGAGTCAGAGAAACGTTAACGATCCATGATGAAGACATTCTCATCATCAACATTATAGCCGGGGGCACACCATATCTCGACGAACCTCAGCCACTAACACCTACGACTAGAGACAAGAGGAAAAGGGAGGGCGCGTTAATAAAAGGTGCCGAGATTAGCGCTCTAGATCGAATGCTAATTGTCTTTCTCCGAAGAAGATGAGAAAGGTGTTGTTTTCCAGCACAATGATGCGTTAGTGGTTACACCCATTATTGGCAATCATGGAATCAGAAGAACTCTTGTCGATAATGGCAGCGTGGTAAACCTATTTTCGCTAAAAGCCTACAACCTCATGAAATGGCCAGCAACCGAGTTAACACCTTACAAGAAGCCGATAATGGAGGTAGATGGAGTCCCCATTCTCGTAATTGGAGTCACCCTTTTGCCCGTATACTTCAGGGAGGACACCTCTAAAAGACAGGAAGAACTGTTGTTTCTAGTAGTGGATCCGACTTTGCCATATAACGCCATACTCGGGCGCCTATTCCTCAACCGTTTCGGCATAGCAATCTCCCAAAAACACTGGAGGTTGAAATATCCCTCTTGGGATGGAGTAGTCTCAATCAAGGGCGATCAGAAGTTGGCAGCTGAGTGCTACTTGCTCATGACACGGGGAACCTGTGACAGATAAGTATGTGTAATAGCGGATCCTTTTGAACAGAAAGAGGAAAGGCGCACCCAGCCAGTAGATAAGATGATACCAGTGGCCGTTAACGGAATGTAGGGAGCAAATTTCTTAGTAAGTGAAAAACTAAGTCCAAAAGAAAAGATGCAACTGACTCAACTGTTAAATAAACGCCAAGCAGAATTCGCTTGGAAACCCGCGGACATGCCGGGTATTGCCTGAGAAGTTGCAAAGTATTAAGTCGATCCTGATGCGAAGCCCATTCAACAAAGACGGCGAGCTTTCTCTGCTGAGAAGGCTGAAGCTATAAACAAGGAGGTATCAAAGCTTCTAGAAGCAGGCTTTATCTGAGAAGTCCAATACCCAACTTGGTTAGCCAATCCTGTTCTTGTCCCGAAACCTAATGGAGAATGGCGCATGTGTATTGACTTCACCAATTTGAATGACGTTTGCCCCAAAGATTGCTATCTGCTCCCTCACATCGACTAGTTAGTTGATCAGGCCGCTAGATATGCTTACTTGAGCTCCTTAGATGCCAATTCTGGGTACCATCAGATCCCTATGGCAATTGAAGATGAAGAGAAGACCGTTTTCATCACCCCAAAAGCCACATATTGTTATAAGGCGATGTCGTTTGGACTAAAAAATGTCGGGGCGACTTTCCAACGTATGGTAAACCAAGTTTTCAAAAAGTAGATAGGAAGAAAGTTAGAAGCCTATGTGGATGACTTGTTAGTTAAAATCAAAAGTTTCGAAGATCACTTGACGGACTTAGAAGAAATATTTGACGCAATGAAAGAATACCGAATGAAGTTAAACCCCCGTAAATGCATGGTTGCGTTTCAAACGGGGAAGTTTTTGGGATATGTCGTCAGCCAAAAAGACATCCAACCCAATCCTTTGAAGATTAAGGCCATTCATGATATGGTATCTCCCCAGAACATCAAAGAGGTACAAAAACTCACTGGGCGTGTTATTGGATTGGGACGATTTATCTCCAAACAAGGTGAGAGATGTTTACCTTTTTTCAAGATCATCCGTAAAAAAACCCCATTTTGGATGGACAGAAGAGTGCGATAAAGCATTTGCTGATTTGAAAAGCTACCTGGCATCTGATCTGGTATTAACAAGGCCTGAACAAGACGACACTCTATACTTGTATCTGGGCGCAGCCGATGAGGTAGTTAGTGTCATCCTAGTGTGCGATGATAATAAGATTCATCGCCCAGTGTTCTTTGTCAATCATGTGCTGAAAGACGCCGAATTACGATATGCTCGCATCGAAAAAATAGCGTTTGCGTTGATACAAGCTACGCGAAAGATGTCGAGATATCTTCAAGCCCATCCCGTTATCGTGCTCACTGACTAACCTTTGAAGAGGATCTTTAAAAAGCCTGAGTCTTCAGGAAGGATGCTGATATGGGCTATTAAACTCAAACAGTATGGGCTACAATACAAGTCCCGACCGTCCGTTAAAGCACAAGCCCTAGCAGACTTTATCGCTGAATGCACTTTTACACGGAACCCATTGATGGACTTGACCGAGGAAGAAAGAGATGATGTGGATTTCCCATTCCCTGAAACTTACACAAACATGTGGGTTATCCGCGTAGATGGGGCAAAGAACCAAGAGCTAGCTGGAGCAGGAATCTTTGTAACAGGACCACAAGATATAGAGATGCGATATGCCATCAGAATCTTGCAACCCTTATCCAACATCGCTGCAGAATACGTGGCGTTATTGGCAGGACTCAGGATAGGGAAGAACTTGTCCACAAAAGTCATACATGACGCGGGAGAAATGGGAGAGCTACGACTATTGATATACGGAGAGTCCAAGCTAGTGGTCGATCAAGTTTTGGGCGACTCTCAAGCTAAAGAGCCAATCATGATTCAATACCTCTCTAAAGTAAAACGTGAATTGATGGAAATTAGAAGAGGTATACAAGTTAAAATTGAGCATGTCCCGCGAGAGGATAACGGCGAGGCTGATAATCTAGCCAAAATGGCCGCAAACCCGGAAGCTCACATACCCGCTGACGTGTATTACGAAGAAATCTCTGTGCCTTCCTTCATGGAAGAACAAACATCTCTGTGTGTCGAAGAAACCGAAGAAGATTGGCGGATTCCTGTAATAAAATTTCTAAAGCACGATGAATTACCCGCAGACAACGCGGAAAAGAAGAAAGTATTGAAATGGGCAGCACGATGCACATACTATGACGGAGAACTGATTCAGAGATATTTCTCTCATCCTGCCACCAAGTGTATAATAGAGCAAGAAGGCCTCCACACCCTGCGAGAGATCCATGAAGGAATATGTGGTATGCATGTGTCTAGCGGCACCTTGGCCGCACAAGTTTTTAGGTCAGGATTTTATTGGCCCACCCTCCGTAGGGACTGCGAAAACTTTGTCCGAACTTGTCAGAAATGTCAAGAATTCGCTAAGATTCCCCGAAGACCTGCTACAGAGATCTCTGGAATCATTGCTCTTTGCATTTTTGCTAAATGGGGAATCAAAATTTTAGGCTCGTTTCCGAAGGCTAGATCTTAAATGAAGTTCATAATCGTAGCAGTCGATTACTTCACAAAATGGGCAGAAGCAGAGGTCGTGCTAGTTGTCACGGCTGACAAGGCATGGTGTTTTTTCAAACACCAAGTCATCATGCGATTTGGAGTTCTGCGCGTGTTAATTAGCTACAATGGGTCACAATTCACCAGTCAATTTTTCAGAGACCAGTGTCAAGAGTTCCAAATAGAGCAAAGATTCTCCTCAGTTGTGCATCCGCAGACCAACGAATAGACAGAAGTAACCAACCGAAGCATCCTTAGCGGAATCAAGAAAAATTTAGAAGGCTCTAAAAAGAAGTGGGTAGAAGAGCTCCCGTACATG
The DNA here is from genome assembly GCA_963691705.1 of Viola odorata. Lineage (NCBI taxonomy): Eukaryota > Viridiplantae > Streptophyta > Magnoliopsida > Malpighiales > Violaceae > Viola > Viola odorata. The sequence goes on from OY829539.1 coordinate 3,554,025, forward strand.
ATGTGGGCATATCGGATGACCGTCAAGACCAGCATAGGGAAGACCCCCTTTGCAATGGCTTTCGGCACTGAAGTCGTCACGCCGGTGGAAATAGGAACCCTGAGCTTGCGGCTAGCGTACTATAAAGAAGAATTGAACGAAAAAAGACTAAGGGCCAACCTCGATGCGTTACCAGAAGTACACGAAGCAACCATTTTGAAAATGCTACCTTACAAGAGAAGAATGACACGATATCACAACAGGCGTGTTAAGGAACACTTGCTCAAAGCGGGAGACCTGGTACTTAGGGACAAACGAGCAGCCGGAAAATACATGTGGAAACTCAGCTCTAACTGGGATGGCGCATACCGCGTCACTCGCGTTATTGAAAGGGGAGCGTATCACCTGGAAATACTTGACGGTACCCCCTTACCAAATTCCTGGAATATAGCCCGTTTAAAATTATACCATGCTAAAATGTGAAATACTTCTATAAACCTTTTTTCTAACGTTGGTAAACATGTTTTGATGATCAAGTCGAAAATATCTTCGTGTGTTCTGTGGTTAATAACGCGCAGATAATGAAGGGTGCTAGGAGTGAAAATCCTATCCTTGTGACAACCGATCCTGATCAGACGGCTCACTAAGACGAGGCACGCTATAGCATACTTAAAGATTCAACGCCGGGAGTGAAAATCTTATCCTTGTGATAACCGTGCTAACACAGACGACTCACTAAGATGAGGCACGCCCCGGCACCCCCGGAAGTGAAAATCCTATCCTTGTGATAACCGTGCTAACACAGACAACTCGCTAAGACGATGCACGCTCTGGGGAAATGAAGACTCAACGCCTGGAAGTGAAAATCCTATCCTTGTGACAACCGATCCTGATTAGACGGCTCACTAAGACGAGACACGCTCCAAGACGACAGTTGGAACTTGAGATAAAAGGAATATCCCAGCAAGTACCGATGAAGTGGCTGGATGAGTAATGCCCCGGCGAGGCCGAATCCAGTGAGGCTGGATGAAAAAGCAATACCAGTAATGCCCCGGCGAGGCCGGATCCAGCAAGCTTGGATGAAAAAGTGATACCAGTAATATCCCGGCACACTCGGGTGAATGCCTACAGATGCAATTAATGCCTACTATTACATGTCATTTTGCTAACACGATAAAGCAATATTTGAGGACTTGCAGGAAAAATCGTGGAAATATTGAAATAATAGAGGGACCAATGCCCGCGAAGGCAGCGAAGTCATAGAGGAATCTTGATAGATCACATTCAAGAAATTTTATAAGGTATTTTTATCGTTAATTCTAGCAATTTTCTCAAGGATATGGTATCTCCTATCTAAAGAGGAAACAAAACTCTACTGATATCTACAAGGTATTTTTCACCCTTGACGAGGGAATACATCTTCAATGATAATGGTAATATTACAATATCTTCTACTCATAGTATTGGGGAAAGTTATCGTTTATCGCCATATTATCTTCTCCTTGGCACGGGAACATATATTCTGCGATATTATACCACCATGATATCTATCCCTTCAAAGAAGGAGACATCTACATTTATTAACATGACATCCTCTATTAGCGACAAAAAATATCTACAGCGATACAACGTTATCGTGAGACCTCTTGTTCCTGGAGTCATCTCTTGAATTACATTATCTCAAGGAAATAAGAATAACGTCCTAAACAGCAGCGCCATCAGAATGATATTCTTGGCTTGGAAATATATACGGCTATATCGCCACAATATCTTCTCTTACCGATACGGAACATATGCTACTTGCTGTGGGTAATATTTATCATAATATCTTGTTATCGCGAGTTTGTGATTCTTGCAGCTATTTGGCGAACAACGTTATCTCACGAAGACATTCTATCTTCGATATTCTCACCTCGCTATGGTAACCCACCATTTGGAATATCAAGCTGTCTCCCATATTACTATCTACTCTCAGCACGGAAATGCACGTGCCCAGCTGTGTCGTAATATCTTGGGAAATATCTATCATAATACTCCATTATTGCAAGCCTGTGATCCTGAAGATTATACGACAAACGGCGTTATCTCTAGTAGAATTTATTCTCAATGCTATTGTTGCGTTATAGCAACTCTACAGCTAATACTCTAATTCATCTCCAACATCATCATCTCAGTGTCGACATTGTTGTCTTATCATGGCAATTCAGAGAGTGAGAAATGGCACAAAGAAGATTAACAGAAAAAGGAGATAATAAGCAAAGTAGATAATTGTCCAAAATCCCCCAAGGGTTACAAAAAGTTAAAAGTTTTTAGAAGAGAGACAAAAAGGGGGCGACATCCAAAATTAAGAAGCGACGGCTAGAGATGCCTATGAAGGCGTTATCACCCCACTATCTCCTTGCCCCTCACGAGCCCTCGCCCTCGCCCTCGCTCTATGAAAATTCTCGTCGTTAATGGATACAGACCTCTGCTGAAAGAGAGCAGAAATGTCATCAGGACAAAACTCTTCCACCCCGTAATGCTCCATGAAAGAGTCGACCATGGCAACCATAGTTTCCTGAGAATACCACTGATATTTCTCCGCAGACAGCTCTAACTCCACGTTAAGAGCAGCAACCTTGGCGACCTAGTTAGAAATTTGCTTCGCCATATCAGCCTCCCTCTTAGCGGCGCCCTCCACTTCCTTCCTAGCAGCCGTTAAGGCTTCCACCAGCTCTTGACGCTCCCCCGTTAACTTCTCTACTTCTTCCTATTTTCTTGCATGCTCTTCTGAAATTCGGTTGTGGGCGTTAAGTAGTTCGTTGGAGGAAGAAGTAAGAGAATCAATTTTTCCCACCATATGCTCCGCCCAATAATGAAGATCACAGAAAGAAGAGAGCATCTCGGAACGAAGCGAGTTCAACTGCCCTTGAGGAGTCTGAGATAGGAAAGCTTCCTTTTCCTCCTAGAGCGATAATAGGTGAGCAGCCAGCAGAGAAGAAGACTCCGAGGAACCGTCGCTCCCCAAAGCACGGAATTCCACTCTACGCAGGTCACCCAAGTCAATCTGATGAGTGACAGGCTTAGAAGGGGCTAACATGCTTAAACCAGCGACAAGACGGGGAACGACAACCTCCCCTTCAGAAGATGGGAGCACGGGAGTGTTCGAAGGAACAAAGAACAGAGTGGTAGAAGATGGAGAATGACTGGAAGAAACCCCCATAACGGGCCTGAGGGAACCATGAGAAGGGAAGACAGAAAAGTCAGACTCCATGAGCTCGGGAGCGAACTCCATGTTAAGAGAAGCGGAATGAGGAGGTGACGTGCCAAAAGAACCAGAGGAAGCGTGAAATGTCCCGGCAACACCTATATTCCTTCATATTAACATTATTCTAAAAAAGAGAAGAAGAAAAAAACTCATTCACTTCTCTCTTAGTTTTAGTTCCCATTTTTTTATTAAATGCTTTTTACACTTTTTTGTATGTCTTATTTAGTTTCATATTTTTTTAGTATTTAATTTTAAAAGTTTTTCTAGAATTTACTTTTTTTTTATGCTTCAGATTATTTTTTAATGTTTTGGCACATTTTTTAATTTTTTTTTAAATTATGATATATTTTTTAATTTTTAAAAAAATTTATGATACATTTTTTAAATTGTAGATTATATTTTAAATCTTTTTCAAGTTTGAGAAAAAAATTCAAAAAAAAAAACTAATGGTATGTTACATGGCATGCCACATGGGTACAAAATCGCTACATCATCACCCTCAACCGGTAGAGGGATTAAATTAAACTAAGTGTTGTAATTTAGGAATCTAATTAAATAATTTTATAATTTAGGGACTAGATTAAATAAAGCGTTATACTTTAGGGCTAAAAATTTCATTTGTTTTAGGGGTAATAGTTTTTACCACCCCTGAACTATCGGCGAAAATCACAAACTTCCCCTGAACTTCATTTTTTAAAGTATGCCTCCCCTGAACTATGTTTTCCAAGCAAATTGCTCCCCTTCGTTAACTTTTTCTAACGGATCCGTTAAAACCCTCCCAACAGCAGGTTATTTTCATTTTTAAAACTAAATAAATAATATAATTAATCTAAAAATTCAAAAAAAAATGTAAAAATTCCAAAAAAAATGAGAAAAAATATAAAAATTCTAAAAGCATCGTAAAATTTCTATAAAAATTGTAAAAATTCCAAAAAAAATGTTGAAATTCGAAAAAAATTATAAAAATTTTAAAAAAATGTAAAAATTCCCAAAAAAATTTAAAAAATTTAAAAAAAATGTAAAAATTCTAAAAACATCGTAAAATTTCAAAAAAAATGTAAAAATTCCAAAAAAATATAAAAATTACCACAAAAATTCTAAAAAAGTTGTAAAAATTCTAAAAACATCGTAAAATTTCCAAAAAAAACGTAAAGATTCTAAAAAAAGTGTATAAATTCCAAAAAACGTAAAAATTTAAAAAAAAATAAAAAATTCTAAAAAATGTAAAAATTCAGAAAAATATAAAAATTCCCAAAATTTTTTTAAAAAAATGTAAAAATTCTAAAAACATCGTAAAATTTCCAAAAAAATTGTAAAAAATATAAGAAAATGTAAAAATTCCAAGAAAATATAAAAATTCCCCAAAAAATTTAAAAAACAGAAAAAATTCTAAAAAAGTTGTAAAAATTCTAAAAACATCGTAAAATTTCCAAAAAAAATGTAAAGATTCTAAAAAAATTCTAAAAAAAATGTATAAATTCCAAGAAAATGTAATAATTCCAAAAAACGTAAAAATTCTAAAAAAAATAAAAAATTCTAAAAAATGTAAAAATTCAGAAAAATATAAAAATTCCCACAAAAATGTAAAAATTCTAAAACATCGTAAAATTTCCAAAAAAATTGTAAAAAATAAAAAAAAATGTAAAAATTCCAAAAAAATATAAAAATTCCCAAAAAAATTTAAAAAACAGAAAAAATTCTAAAAAAGTTGTAAAATTCCAAGGAAGTGTAATAATTCCAAAAAACGTAAAAATTCAAAAAAAAATAAGAAATTCTAAAAAATGTAAAAATTCAGAAAAATATAAAAATTCTAAAAAAATTGTAACAATTCCAAAAAAAAACATCGTCGAATTATTATAATTTTTACATTTTCCTATTTTTAGTTTAATTTTTTTTTAGAATTTTTACATTTTTTGGGAATTTGTACATTTTTTTTGGAATTTACATTTTTACTGAATCTTTACACATTTTTAGTATTTTTACAAATTTTTTTGCAATTTTTTTCATTTTTTCTGGATTTTTAGATTAATTAAATTATTTTGGAATTTTTATAATTTTTACATTTTTTTGTATTTTTTAGATTAATTTTTCTATTTTTGCAATTTTTACATCTTTTTTGGAATTTGTACAGTTTTTTGTGGAATTTAGACAATTTTTTTGGAATTTGCACATGTTTTTTGGAATTATTACATTTTTTTTGAAATTTTGACTTTTTTTCTGAATTTTTAGATTAATTAAATTATTTTTGGAATTATTACATTTTTTGAAAAAAATTTATATTTTTTCTGAATTTTTAGATTAATTAAAATATTTTTTGAATTATTACATTTTTTTTTGAATTTTTAGATTAATTTTTTTTTGAATTGTTTCGTTTTAGGAATTTTTAAATTTTTTTTTTGGAATTTGTACATGTTTTTTTGAATTATTACATTTTTTTATGAATTTTTAGATTAATGAAATTTTTTTTGGAATTTGTACATTCTTTTGGAATTATTACATTTTTTTTTGAGTTTTTTCGTTTTATGAATTTTTAATTTTTTTTTTGGAATTTGTACATGTTTTATGGAATTATTACATTTTTTTAAAATTTTTACATTTTTTCTGAATTTTTAGATTAATTAAATTATTTTTGGAATTATTACATTTTTCTGAATTTTTAGATTAATTAAATTATTTTTGGAATTTGTACATTTTTTTGGAATTATTACATTTTTTTTATATTTTTAGATCAATTTTTTTTTAATTTTTTCGTTTTAGGAATGTTTAAATTTTTTTTTGGAATTTGTACATGTTTTTTGGAATTATTACATTTTTTTATGAATTTTTAGATTAATTAAATTATTTTTAGAATTTGTACATTTTTTTGGAATTATAACATGCTTTTTTGAAATTTTTATATTAATTAATTTTTTTTTGGGATTTTTACAATTTGTTTTTCATTTATTCATTTTTTAAAATTTTTTTTGGATTTTTTAAATTAATTATATTATTTAAATTTTTTTTTTGGATTACCTAGTATAACAGGTTAAAAAAAAAAACCTGCTGTAGCAGGTCACCTATTAGATTTAACAGAAAAAGTTAACGGAGGGGGCTTTTTGCTCGAAAACAATAGTTCAGGGGAGGCGTACTTTAAAAAATGAAGTTCAGGGGAAGTTTGTGATTTTCGCCGATAATTCAGGGGTGGTAAAAACTATTTCCCCTTTGTTTTAATAAAGTTTAGAAGTATTTTCAATTTTTTCTAAAAGAATATTACATTATACCTTAATCTCAATGTGATTTTTTACCGAGTGGTGTAATTCAAGCCTATATCTTCTATTATTCGAGAAAGATTATTACGTACATTGACCACCGATGTGATTTTTTACCCTAGTGATATAATTCAAACATACTTACTATCCTCTTGAAATAAGAGATTACATTGCTATAATTTTTAAGAACTCTAATATGAAAATTATGTTATTTGTAATGTTCTTAACCTGCAAAAAATCATAACCACAAAGCAAACTTGCTAGTTAGAAGAAATAGAAGAGTAAGGACATAGCACATATATTCCGAAGGATAAAATAGTAATTTTTTTACTTTTAGAATTTCCAAGTACAAAACAAACACAAAATGTTACTTTCCTAGAAATTTTAAATCCCAACAAAACACAAAAAACTAATATTCTTCATAATCACTCTCCCGGGAGAGTGATTCCAAAAGAGAAAGTAACATTCCGTGAACTAAACACTATTCTTAAATTTGGAAATTTCTCTTGGTGAAAACTATTACGGTGATTCCTCTCAAACTGCATGTAGCAGAATGGACATGTTGAAAGACTTTATTTATTTCAAAGGCCCGACCGACTAAGTTGGGCTAGTATTGCAAAAACAAAGGAGAGCAACAAGCTACCACCCTTAGCTGCATCAATTTTTTTTTTTAATAGACGGAGATAAACTTCAAACTTAAATTTGATTTTTTATTGATATTTTTACCACCAACAAAATAATCAATAAATTATATGTTCATTGACCTAGGCAACATCCTTCACTTGTAATCCTTATTTGCAAGGAGTATGATTAGTAAAGTAACCAAAAAGAATTAAGGGTCAATTTAAGATCGTAGTTAACCATTGATATAGGAGCTACTATGTTAAGAAATTAGAAAATTAGATATAAAACTTATAACTAGATTATATAACTTAATACACACACATATATATATATATATATGTATTATTTTGTAGAATTTTTTTTTATTAAACATACAACACTAATTCTAAAATAGAAAATTATAATAAAAATTATAATTTCTTAAAGATATATACTTTAAATTTTGGAATTAAAATATGTTTAATTTGATAACGTTGTTTTATATATATATATATATATATATATATGGATAAAAGCTATAAAAAAATCATAGATTTTAATGTTTTAATTAATCACCACCATGGACTATTTTTTTATTTAATGACCCTCTAGACTTGTATAATTTTGTTTAATTATCTTCCATCGTTAAAAATAGCTTACGGATCATAAACTCCGTTAAAACAAGTTGCCATGTCAGTGAAAAATTGCTGACATGGCAACTTTTTGCTGACGTGACAACTTTTTTTAAACAAAGTACATGACACATAAACAGTCTAACGGGGTAATTAAACAAAAATATACAAGTTTAGGGAGTCATTGAACAAATAAACAGTCCAAGGGGATGATTAATTAAAACATTAAAATCGAAGATTTTTTTACCTTTTACCCATTTTAAAAGTAATTTTTATGTCAATATGGGAAAAATTGTGGATTTTTTAAATAAATTTTGAAAACATTGGGCATGTGGATTTACTGTAATTTCGCAAATAAATCCTTCCATTGTCTATTTTATTTATCTCAATAATAAACCCAACATTTTGTAACAATGATGAAATTACAAATTGACACTAATAAAAATAAACGATTTTTTTTTTTAAAATCACCACCGGTTCTTTGATCGTAGATGAGCTTATATTTTGTGGACCTATATATGTAAAAATAATGTAAATCTATTTAGACTTTCAAGAAATGCGTTAATTAACATTAGTAAAGACATTTCCTATTCTACTATATTAATCAGCAAATATTTCTCTATAAATAAATTATTATATTCTTTTTTATTCATCCAATAAAAAAAATTATACAATAGAATAAATATAATATTACTAGATATAATCATCTATTTCCTTGTATAACAAAAAATGGAAGAAACCTTATCACGGAAAAAATAATAGGGAAGAAAAAGCTCAATTAATCTCACCTACTATTTAACACAAACATGTATATAATTGGGCGACCTGGTAGTCGTGGACAGTCAGACCTTGGAAAGGAAAAGGCTTGACATTGGTCGCATTTTAATTTCTAGTACTAGTTCTCATGTTGACAGGGAGATCATGGTGAGCCTTAAGGGGAACTTGTATAACGTGAAATGCTACGAGGAGCCACTACAAGGAGCTGTTTCAAACCTGGACTGGATGAACGGTGTGGGAAGGAAGGAAGAAGAAGACAGTGATGAGGAGGAGGAAATCATGGAGATGGTTACGGAGCGAGAGAACCTGACTGGAAATACCGGAAGGGCCGAACAAGAGGAGGAGTTGGCTTCCAAATCAGAGAGGGGAGATGTACCAATAGGCTCCTATGTAACAGCAAGTCGACATGATAGGAAAGTTAAAAAGTTTGTGGGAACCAGGGGAAGTCTTGAGACCGAGCAATCAGAAGCGGGTTCTATATCAAGCTGTAACGTAGTTGATAACGAGGATATTAGAGCGGTGAATAAGGCGCTGGATGCGCCCATTCTCAAAGGCGACATCTGGGCGTTTGGCAAACTGATGGGACTAACAGACCATGCTAACGAGGAATCTATGCGCGCTTTTGATAGTGGCTGTTTCGAAAAGGAGGTAGAGGCGTTCAAGAAAGCGGGAAAGCGTTCAGTTGGCGTGGTTTGATCCACGTGGTTTGTGTTGCGGGGTTGTCTTTTGGGTTTCTGGGCTTCCGTTTAGCTGCAGCTGTGGGTGTGGTTGCCTTATGGTGTTGGTCTTGATTGTTTAGGTGTCTGTCGGCTTGTTATTTTTGGTTCGCTTCTAGATATTGGTGCTGCGTTTTCATGCTTCTGTAGTTTTAAGTTTATTGGGTCCAGGGGGTTCTTTGTATGGTCTGGTGGGGTCTAGTTTGTGTCGTGAGATTAGTCTTGGGGAGAGATATCCTCTGCCTGCCTGGTCTTCCTCTGCGTGTTTAGTTTTGGTTTGTGTCGTGACCTCCATTTGTTTTTCCATCTTCTGTGCTTCCTTTCTGTATGTGTATGCTGTGGGATGTTTGTGGTCGTCTGCGCAGCTGTCTTGGCGGTGGTCGTGGCTGGTCTTCTGGTGGCGTTCTAGCTGCTGCCCGTGCTTGGCCCTTCTGGTGGCGATAAGGGCTTCTGTTGTGGGTTGTGTGAGCTTAGGTTTCCTTCTTCTGTATTGTTCTTGCTGGTTGTGTGGTTTCTGTTTTTGGTTTGGTTTTTTAGCCTCTCTTTAGGCAGGCTCTAATTCTGGTTTTCTGTTCAGTGTCATGTTCTTCATGACCTTTATTTAATAAATCCTCTGCTTATTAAAAAAAACAAACAAACATGTATATATAAGTATAGTTATGTGATACATATAAAGGGAAATAAATATATGTTTACCAAAGAAACAAGCATGCCAAAGCATGTACTCATATATACAAATAGGTAAAAGCTATAAAAAAATATTAATTTTTATGTTTAATTAATCACCCCCTAGACTATTTATTTGTTTAATGACCCTCGTATACTTGTGACATGTAAACTATTATTAACTGTGAGGGTAATTAAATAAAAATATACAAGTTTAAGAAGGTCATTAAATAAAAAATAGTCTAGGGGATGATTAATTAAAATATTAAAGTGAGATTTTATATATATATGTGTGTATATAGTGTAGAAATAAACTATTATAGTGTGGAAATATAGGCTCCCATATGTATATATATAAATCTAAGTCTTAGCTGAGTTTGTAGAAAAGTTAATACACGTGCGACGCACATTATTTATGTCAATTATCTCATAATTTTGGAATATATAAATTATTAGAAGAAATTAATTTGGCCTTAAGTAGTGTTTGGTTGGCGGAATCAGGAAGGAAATTGACTCGGGAATCTGAGATTCCGAGCTTTATTGCGTTTGGTTGCGACAAGGAATCACTCTCCCCCGGAATTCAATTTTCCTTAATCCCTTTGACTTTCCAAAAAATGGGGGAAAATGATTGCTTGGCTAGAGGGTTGGGGAGAGTGATTCCTTGATAGAGAGAAAGTTAGTTTCATTTTTAAATTACATATTTGTCCTTTCACACTAGCATTATTCTAAGGAAAAAAAATTGTTTCTTTTTCTCTTAGTTTTAGTTCCCATTTTTTTATTAAGTCCTTTTTACACTTTTTTTTTCATGTGTTATTTTTTTTAGTTTCAGATTTTTTTAGTATTTAATTTTTAAATTTTTCTAGAATTTCCCCTTTTTTAATGTTTCAAATTCTTTTTTAAAGTTTTGGTACATTTTTTAATTTTTTTTAAAAATTATGATACATATTTTAAATTGTAGATTATTTTTTAAATTTTTTTTAAGTTTGAGAAAATAAATCAAAAATTAAAAAAAAAACTTGTGGCATGCCATATGGGCACAAAATCTCTACGTCATCACCCTCAACCGGTACAGGGATTAAATTAAATTAAGTGTTATAATTTAAGGACCTGATTAAATAATTTTATAATTTAGAGACTATATTAAATAAAGTTTTATACTTTAGGGCTAAAAAATTCATTTATTTTAATGAAATTTAGAAGTATTTTTAATTTTTTCTGAAAGAAGAATACATTATACCTTGACCTTGATGTGATTTTTCACCGGGTGGTGTAATTCAAGCCTATCTTCTATTATTCGAGGAGGATTATTACGTACATTGGCCACCGGTGTGATTTTTTACCGTGGTGATATAATTCAAACATATTTACTATCCTCCTCAAAAGAAGATTACATTGCTATAATTTTCAAAGACTCTAATATGAAGGTTATGTCATTTGCTATTTTCTTAACCTGCAAAAAAATCATAGCCACAAAGCAAACTTGTTAGTCAGAAGAAATAGAAGAGCAAGGACAGAGCACATATATTCTGAAGGTTGAATAAAGAAGGTTCATCTAAATTATGAACAAGATAACAAAGACACAAATATAGAAAAGGATAAAGTAGTAATTTTTCTTACTTTTCTTTAGAATTCCCAAGTACAAAACAAACACAAGAATGTTACTTTACTAGGAATTTTAAATCCCAACCAAACACAAAAAACAAGCATTCCTCTTAATCACTCTCCCGGGTATCACTCACCCAGGAGAGTGATTCCAAGAGGGAAAGTAACATTCCGTGAACCAAACACTAAATGTGAAAAACATAGTGGAGAAGGAATCTGAATATCAGAGAAGTATTTAGATAACTATTTAGGTTTTACGGACAGACAAAGGGAGCTATCTAAGCAATGAGCATTAATTTTGTTGCGTAAATAAAATAGCAAATATGATCAATACAGTAGCTTGTTTCTAAATTAAGTGTGAAGAAAATTCCCAAAATCGACTTGAATATTGATAATGATAGAAATGGGGGTGTGGGAAATTATATAATATGATACATTGAGTCCTTAAGTATTTTTGGACTGCGGTAGATACGATCCAGATGGGTCTGCTCTGTGTATGGTTGATTTGCGAGTCCGTCTCGCGCCCTTCTGTGAACTCTTGAAAAGGACGCCGAGGGGTCTCCCCAGCGTATACACTTCGACGATTAAGTTGGTCGGCAATCATTATGAGTATATCGTAAGATATACGGTTGTTATGCATATATAGACTTACCTTGGTGGTATTTACCATCATGTCATTATAATTAACATTTGTCACTAGTTACTGTTCATGCATATGGCTTCTATTTACTGATAGATTCTGCATGTATGTAGGGGTGTTCACGGGCCGATTGGGTCCGGTTTATGGGCTATAACCGGACTGGACCAGAATTACCGGTTTTTGTCTAGGACAGAACCGACCCGGTTCCGGTTCTGACCCGAAATTTTTTATCTTTTATTTATTTATTTATTTTTAATTTTTTACTCCCTCTAACGTTTTACCCACAAGCCGCACCGCCGACACCAAACCCATCGCCCTTTCCGTCACACACCCATCACTAAACCCACCACCATCATCACTATACCATAACTGCCTCACCCATCATCCACTGCCACCAACCACCCATCACCCACTGCCACCAACCACCCATCACCGCCACGATCTACGAATCCATCACCAAACCCACCACCATCATCACCATACCATAACCACCTCACCCATCACCCACTTCTACCAACCACCCATCACCGCCACGATCTACGAACCCATCACCAAACCCACCACCATCATCACCATACCATCACCAGAAAATCATCACCAAACCCATCACCACATCCACCCATCAACGCTCCACCAAACCCGATCCAATCAAACTAAACCCAAAACCCAGCCGAGGAAGAAGAGTGGAAGAAAAAGAGAAGAAGAAAGAAAAAGAGAAGAGTGAGATGTGAGGTTTGCGTTTGAAAAGAAAGAAAAAAAGAGAAGGAAAAAAGAAAGGAAAGAAAAAGGGAGAGAGTGAGTTCTGTGGAAGAGGAGAAAGAAAAGAAAGAAAAAAGAAAAGAAAGGAAGAAAAGGGGAGAGTTGGGCCACAACCAAAATGAGGAAAATAGGTTGTGGCCCACTAAGGAAAAATGACAAAAATGACAAAAATGGGTTATAGCCCATTAAAGGAAAAATGTTATATATATATATTTCCGGTTCTACCGGTTCTCCGGGCTGGTTCCCGAATTTTGAAGGTTGGAGAACTGGACCGAACCAGAAATATACGGTCCGGTCCATTCCGGGTCAAAATCCGGCTGTTTTGGGCCGGCCCGGTTCTTGTACACCCCTACATGTATGTACCGATAACTAGTGTTGGGTCCGACAGACTGCTGGAGTCGGAAGATTGTTGTTACTATGATAGCTTGCTGGAACCATTAATCTGCATACTTATTGATAAGTATCATGCATGCCTATGCATGTCGTTAGAGGCATATATAATTCATATAACGCATGGGCAATTTATGTCAATTATGCATATATTGCTACTGGTGTATATCATATAACTCTGTATATATCGGTTACCAATAGCTTGTACCCGGTATGTTGGTATTGTCGATAGATTGCCCTTAGTTGGTGTTCTACTTGTTTGTTGCTTGCTAGATCCGTATGCTTGTTGGATCCATTTGATGCTAGGCATATGATGAAGATGATGTTACTGGGCATGAGATGGTGATGGTGCAGTTGAGCACACGTGTGATAATGGTGGAGACGTTGCCGATAGCTTGTTGCTGGTGCTGCTTGCTTGTCTTTGCCTTTGCCATGATAACACCTATTAGAAGAAGATAAAGATCATAGAGAGAGAGCTTCTCTCATTCTGGGTGTCTTGTCCCAGATCTCTCATTGCCTCTGCTCCTATCCTCCTTTTATAGGAGGGTGAAGCGGTGCGAGTCTGAGGCGGTGCCTGCTCATTGGGTTAAGTACAAAAATGTCCCTAGTATAAAGTATAAAAATGCCCCCTAGTATTTATTAGTATTATCAAATACAATTCAAAGTTCTTCGTCTGTGACAGCAAAAACATCACCTCTTCAATCAGACAATCAATAAACAAGTCAAAGTGAATGAGTTCTTTTCCTACCACTACCTCAACCATAACTAGAATAAATTTTAAAATGAATTAAATTGTTTTGTACTCATATTTAATAAATTATTAAGTGTATTCAGTGATGTATAGGTTCACTCGTGTAATTCACTAAAATGTACTCACTTCAGATTTCAATAAATGATATTTGGAGTCAGGCATAGGTATTAAGATGATGATGAGAGAAGTGGTTTAAAGGTTTTTTTTTGTTACAACTCTACTCCTGCTTGGTTCTTGAATGTACCAATCAATGTTAACTGCAATTGTGTTTAAGGTTTGAGTAGGGGTGGCAAAAATCTACCCATACCCAATGGGTACTGATTGCATTGCATTTCATCATGTTTTTACTGTCCATTTACTTGTTATTTGGGCAGTAAATCTACTGATTTTCCCATGCTTTGGCAGTTCTGGTTTGGAGGCCTGATATTGGAGGATTATGAATTCGTGACTTTTGGAGCTGATTATTCGCCTATCTTGGCCTAGAGCTTGGCCAAGATCCATCCTTTAAAGACGCGGGGCACCAAACATCGATACCTGATCGTCTTGGCCGCAAGCTTGGCCAAGACTCATTTCGTGAAAGGCCATCTCGAGCGACAGTGTCGGAAAGCCTTTTGGGCCGCGTTTCACGTGGGCCTAGCGAGCTGGCAAGTACAACCGTCCAGCATCTTCAGAGGGATCTGACGCCAACTTATTGAAGAATCCTATTTGGGATCTCCCTCTTTTTGAACATACGATTTTTCCTATTTTAAAAGCATTTTTATTATTTTCTTAGATTTTCTAGGAGTTTGAATTACAGTAGGATAAGGAAGATTTTGAGCTTATTTAGCTAAACTCGTTCCCTCCTCTAGAGGATCGATCGACTCTCTCTTCTCTTCTTCGACAATTTGAAAAACAAGTTCTTGCGCCGGAATTGAATTCTTTTAATTCTCGGATTTATTATATTTATGAAAACTGATTTATCTATCTTACATCCATGAGTATGAGTAACTAAACACCCATTCTTGGTAAGGGTTGATGAGCTTCGTTCTTATGTTTTTGTGAGATCAAATCGCCCTTAGCATTCTCTTCGATTCGTATTCACTTATTTCTTGAGCTTAATCCAATGCTAACTCACTAGAGACAAGACCTGATCGTTCTTGTACCTTAGTAGAGAAGAGTTGCAGCCAGCCTAGAAGGAAAGGGAGCACCCGCCGGCTAGGCAAAGTAGGTAACTAGTCTCGCACCAGACTAGAAGAAATAAGTGATCTAGACCAAGACCAGATTGACAACCTAGGGTCTCCATAGGGAGACAACTTGGCTAGGTATTGTCTTCCCCTATACCATTGAGGAAGCGAACAACCATTCAAGACAGCAGTCAAACGGATAAACCCTTTAACCAGCAAGGTGTCCTTTGGCTAGGATTATCAGGAAAGTCAGGAGTGAACAAGAGCACCTCCACTCTATAGTAGGACTACGAATCAAGAGATGAATACCCTTGTATCAGTGATCAAATCATAAGAACAGAAGCTCTCATATCGCCTGTTGCTACCCGAATTTTGACACACGTCGTAACTTTTTTGCTTTATTACATGTCGCATTAATAGCCCGTTTACGTCAAATTTCAATCGATTTTTGATCATGGGTTGTTTGTTTTAATATTCCACGTCATTTCACATCTTTTGAATTTTTCGTATTTTTCTCGTATTTTCAACTAAAACCGTATTTTTCGGTTTTCGTCAACGCGTTTACGTATTTTTATGTTTACCACATTTAATAGCTCGTCTAGGTCAGATTCTCGTCGATTCTTGGTCCTAGGCTAGTTTGTTTAATATTCCGTGTCATTTCGTGTCTTTTTTAGTTTCTCGTATTTTTAACTGACTTTACGCGAACTTCTTTCGATCCCGAGTAAGTTTCCCGGGACTGAGGGTCGAACGCACTATTTCTTTGTTTGATAATTACGTGCTAATTTTCTCTTTCACGCCACCGCATTCAGTTTCGTTCAATTTTTATCGTAAGGATATTTATTTTGTGCACGAACGTTTTGACACTTCTGAAAGAGAAAATAAATACGTTAAATCAACTTTCGCATTTCTTCACTGTATATTAGTTTTCTTGCCTTATTTTTCTACACATAGTTGCACCCTCGGCTCGGATTTATTTTTCACTTTCGTACGATGTCACTCGTACCAAAATATCCCTTTCGTGCCAAAAAAGGGGATAAATACCACATAAATGCATGTAAATCCTCCACCTCTTCGCCAACTCATCTAGATCACTACAAACCTCCCCTATGATCATTCTTGGCCACAAAAAAACCCTAGCTAGCTCACTATTCCGGCCTAGCTCATCATCACCCTCCCAAAAATATCCCCCGTCGGTTTGCAACCACATGTACAAACCGACTCCACCTTGATTTTTTCTCTATAAATAGCAAGCTTCATCCAACAAGAAGAGGGCACCAAAATCTCCCCTTAATCTCCATTTCTTGCTCATCCTTCTTGGTCTAAAACTCTCCTGGAGAGGTAAGCTTTCTCACTCTAGTTTTCTTTTAATTTTCGTTTATAGCTTTAATGCATGAATAAATTGCTCAAACTTGTTTTAAATACTTTTTTAGTGAGTTAAAATCAGTATGCTAGCTTCAATTTAATCGTTCCTTGCTTTGGTTAATTAATTGAGCAATTGATGCATTAATTGTCTATTTTCGTTTCCTTTAAATTGCTACTGTTTTGGGTTGAATTGGCTTGCTGTTTTCATTGCTTTGCCCTACTGTTGTGTTGCTGGAATTTCTGCACTGGTTTTGGTTGTGTTTCATTGAAGTGTGTGTGTCTTGGTAGCCGGCCATGGTGGCCGGCGTTGTGAGGAAGAAGAAGAGGTGAGTTGGTGTGTGCGGGTAAGAAAGAAAAGGTGGTGGCCAAGCCCATTTTGTTTTAAATTAAAATTTGGGCTTGGCTTGAGCCAAGCCCATTTTTTAATGCCCAATTTTCCAACGTGGGACCCGTTTATTTTATTTTTTGTCAAAATTATGTAAAATGTTCGTATGCTTATATGATATGTTTAAATGATAAAACATGTTCGTATGCTTATATAATATGTTTAAATGATAAAAAATATTCACATGCTTTTATAACATGTTTAAATTAATTGAAATACTCGTATGCTATTTATTTTCGTGTTTAAATGATGTTAAAAATGTTCATGTGTTTAAATGCTTTATTTAAATCGTATGAAATGCTTGTATGTTCACATGATAAGAATACCCTATGCCATGTTTAAATTGTTGTGAAATAATTAATATGCTTGCATGTTATAAATAAATCGAATATTAATTATGCCATGTTTAAAATTGCTCATATGAAATAAATGAACTAATTGATTACTTGTTTGCCATGTTAATTAATTGTTTACTTGTTTCTTATGTTTAATTATTTATTTACTTGGCATGAAATAAAATGTTTATTCGTTTATCATGTTTATTTAAATATTTATTTGTCAAATTAAGTAAATGTTTGCATGTGTTTTTATTATTTATCATTTTGAGTTATCGCTAATACTCTCACTTTGTAGAATAAAATTCAAGTCTTCGCTCGCAATGAATTATCTTAATTTATCTCACTTGTTGTAATTAGTTGACTCTTTAATTAATTATTTCACTTGTTGTAATAATTAGTTAGATTAATTATTCCGACCTCCAATTTGTAATAATTAGATAAGTAGTTTTTATTATGAATTGTGGTTTGTAATAATTAGTTAAGTAGTTAAAAATCGTGTATGCTGCTTATACCTACGTATTTATGTCAATTGCTGCTAACGTTTGTTTTGAAGAGATGGATCGATCGGGGTTCGTCAAATCGGGTAAGTTTATCTTAAAACCCTTTTATTTATTTTTATGCTTTGAATGAATGTTTATCAAAGAGGTCCAAAGCATCGATCATATCGTATGCATGACCACTTAGAAAAGCATTAGAACCCACCCAATTCGCATGCATGACCTATAGAATTGTTAGCAATTAAAATCAACCCACATGCTTACGTGTTTACATCACTTGCGTTTAAATGCCATGAGATTAATTGCTTTCTTGTTAAATGATATGCATGGTGGTTTCGATCCCACACGGTTATTTGCATTCATGAAAATGGTACAATGTTAGTTTTACCCATGTTAGGATCACTTAGTAACTAGATAATCATGCATGGCCCGATGATGAAAAAGGGGGAACGTCCGCTCTAGCATAACGAACAAACGATAACCCCGTCCTTCGTGTCCCGATCAGAAACAACATGTCCCAACGAAATATGCTAAGATGTAACGTCACCTTTGAGGGCCAAATCGTGCCAAAAATGTTAAATAATCGAAAAGTGTCCCAATTCGGTAAGCGGACTCTGTTGACATGATCCAATCATTGGCCTATATAAATGATTGGACAGTGACTTGAGTTCGTGGGAAGAATTGGTTGACATGCTTCGATTATTCATTTTCGTGTCAAAACAAAATCAAGCATAATAAACACCTTTTTAACTTATAACCGGTAACCTTTTAAGGGTGTGACTTGGGTGCCTAACACCTTCCCAAGTCCACAATACGACCTCGAACCTTTGTTCAATGGTTTAAACCAAGCCTTAGTTTTTTTTATTTCCATGCCATGACATTAGGTTCCCTAAACCTTAGAAAATAGGGTGGCGACTTCATTGCATTATGCGAAGCATCCATTTAAGCTTAGCATCCGTCCCGAACCTTAAACTCATTTTCAACGAAAAAGGGGGTGCGACAGTTTGGCGACTTCACTGGGGACTAGTAGGGTCGAAGCCGATTTTTTTTAAGATGTTTGTTTTTATTTATTATTTACTTGCTTTAATAAACTGTTTTCGTGAATATTTGTTATTGCTTTGATCAACTGTCATACGCATTGCATGCATAGGCCCTACACCCAAGGGTCGCCTACCAAATAAGTTTAGGACGGGGAGTAGTGACACCTCGAGACTCAAGTCTTGTGTAATGTTCACCAAACCCAACCCGCTCGAACCCTTAAAGCTAGCCGGATGGTGGCCCAATTCTGGTGAGCGGATTCAGCCGACATGATTCAATCATTTGCCTATGTAAATGGTTAGAAAGTGGCCTGGATTCGTGGGAAGGAATTCGTAGTCGCTCTACGATACTTTTTGGACCATTCTATGGTATCGTCAGGGACCTTCAGGCCATTAGAACTTTAGTCTACTTCAAAAGCCCTCATCATGCACATCATACTTGTTTTGTCGTGGCTTGGTTTACCACGTTTTCTACGTTTTTCTCCCTTCCGCACCTTTTTTTGTAATGCATGAAAAGAACCTAGTAACACATTTTGTGCAAATCACTAATACTGAAACTCTGTTTTACTTTCCCCAAGACCCATCCTGCTTGTTCGAATGACGGTGCCTACGCTACTTTCACTTGATACTTTTTGGGGGAAGAAGTTTTGGGAATCAAGTTGCACGAGGGGATATATTGAAATCCGGTTTTCATTTCCGATATTGCGGCCAATAGAGGAAGTGGTGATGCAAAAAGGAGAGATTGCGTCACTAGAATATTTTTGATGAGCAAATGGATCCCGACTTCCAAGATTGACGCCTTCAGAATCAAGCATTTTTTGCTCAATTTTTTTTTTCTTTTTCTTCTTTTACCCCATGTAATAATGTTCCTAGACTTTGTCTACTAGCCTTTAGATAAATTTAGATAGTTAATCAACTTGTAATGGTTGTAACCCCTTTTGGACGAAAAAAATATCAATAACAAAATTCGTAGTTATTCGGATAATTACGAAATGCGTTTTTCTCTCTCACACATCCAAAAGACATCGAACGCTCATCGCCCACAATTAGATCAACCTTCCCCCCAAAATAAACCACATATAAAGCCCACGAAAAAAAACCAATAACTAACCTTGGAAATAAAAACACACTCAATTTTTTTTCTTTTCTCTCCAACGCAAGAATAAACTCAGCTGCGCACCCTTTTACCTTGGCTAAATTGAATACGAATAACCCCAAATTTGCTTTCGACTGAAACACAAAAAATGTTTATAACACATAGAAGTCCACCCCTACCAAATTTCATAATTTTCGGAACAACACCTTTCCCACAAAGAAACATAAGGACAGCTGCTCTGCTCGGTATCAGCTGCGCGTTCTTTTGTTTTGGCCAATATCAACACGATAAGCTAGGAATTTCCACTTGGCCAAAACACTAAGGCTGCGTTTACTAACGAAAATTTTCTGTTTTGCAAAATTTCAGTTTTTGCAAAACAACAGAAAATTTTGCAAAATTTTTAATTCTGTTTCACAGCTACAGTACGTTTTCTGTTTTGCAAAATGCATTTTTCAGCCTTAGAAAACTCGAAATCGTATTCACCTAACAACTATTTCTTATTTTTTTGAAAAACAAAAGCTACTACTTTTGTTAAATCAATTTTATTTTAATTAAAAAACAATGATAATATTTTTTTGAAAAAAATAATAATAAACTAAATAGTAGCCTATTTTAAGTTTGTTAAAAATCAAATATAAATATTCTAAATATATTTATGTCTAAATTCAAAAGCACAAACCATTTAAGAGAAAAAAAAAATTCAAAAATTTTTGAAAATTTTCCAAAATCTGTTTCACAGCAACATTTTGCAAATGGAAAATTTTCAGCAAATTTTTCAGTTTTGTAATTGCAAAACAGATTTTCAGAATTAACACTACAAGTTTAGAAAATTTTGCAAACGCCATATTTGAAGTTTTGCAATTGCAAAATGATTTTTCAGAATCAACAATACAAGTTTAAAAAAAATGTAAAAAATTCAAAAAAATGTATAAATTCCCAAAAAAATGTATAAATTCCCAAAAAAATGTAAACATTCCCAAAAATATGTAAAAACTCAAAAACAAAATTAATCTTGAATTATTTGGACATGAAATTATTTGTTCAAAAAAATAGTACAAATCCAAAAGAAAATTAATTAATGTAAAAATTCCAAAAAAAATGTAAAATCCAAAATTGGAATTAAAAATTAAATATAAATATAATATTTCCGTTCATGAAAATAAAATACATATAAAATAGTCTTGAATTATTTGTTCATGACATGAATACTAGAAATTTAAACATTCAAAACATACTTAATTTAACTTGTTACTTCTTCATATTCTAACAATTATTATAATGAGACCATAATTGATTTGCAATATCTTCTCTAACGCCATTCATTAGTTGTTGTTGGGACATATCCACTTGAATACCTTCTTGCGTCACATTAGCTTCGTTCTCGTCTAAATTTTGCTGACCTTTTGTACCATATTCTGTGAATAGTTGACCAGCTCTATCGTCCATTCGAATAAAGTTGTGTAGTGTACAACAAGCTAGAGGTATTTGCCTCTGACGATGAAGAGGATAATCAGTACGCGTGAATCATTAGCTGTGCCTTCCCAACCTTCGCCATTACAATTTCTAAGATTCATTACAATGATAAAAAAATTCAATTTCTAAGATTCATTACAATTAGGGGTGGCAAAAATCTACCCATACCCAACTAATTTAAATGGGTATGAGTGTTAAATGGGTCAGTGCAATTTTTAAATGGGTAGAAATGGGTAATATACCCATTTAAACTAAAATAGATGGGTTTTATTGGGTTGGGTAATGGGTAACCAATTAAACCAAAACCCTCTCCTTCTTTTCTCTCTCTCATCTTTTTTATTTTTATTTTTTAAACAAATTCAATTTTTTTAATTTATATAATGAACAAAATAAATTAAAAACTATAATAACATAATCTCTATCTCAAGATGAGTAATTCTATATCCATTTTTCTTATTTTTTTAAATTTTTTAAAAATGGGTTTTATACTTTTCATAAGATTACTCATGGTTTTTTTCTTTAAAGCATGAAAAAATCATGGTTATGGACCATTCAAAATTATTTAAATATTTTTAAATTAATTTAAAATTTTCATAACTATTCTTATAATTAATATTAAATCATTAATGTTGAAATAACTATATAAATTTAGACTTAAGCTTTCTTATAATTAAATTAAATCTTGTATTTTTTTTAAATTAGAGAGGCTGGAGATGCTATTGTAATTGTTGAGTACATAATTTGCATTGCAAGGCCCACATTGTAGAATATGTTTCTGTGTGAAATTTTAATTCTGTTGTAATTGATTCGTGTTTCTTCCGGAAAATTTAAAAAAATGATTATCAATTTCTTGTTTTCATTCTTGATTTAATTTTTCATAGAATAACATTAATTTATTCGATAAATAATTTTTTTGTAATTAAGTACATTAATTTATAATTTCTTATTTATTCAATTCTGTTTCACAGCTACAGTACGTTTTCTGTTTTGCAAAATGCATTTTTCAGCCTTAGAAAACTCGAAATCGTATTCACCTAACAACTATTTCTTATTTTTTTGAAAAACAAAAGCTACTACTTTTGTTAAATCAATTTTATTTTAATTAAAAAATAATGCTAATATTTTTTTTAAAAAAAATAATAAACTAAATAGTAGCCTATTTTAAGTTTATTAGGCTAAACTTTCCAAAATTTGGAAAATTTTTGAAAATTTTCCAAAATCTGTTTCACAGCAACATTTTGCAAATGGCAAATTTTCAGCAAATTTTTCAGTTTTGTAATTGCAAAACAGATTTTCAGAATTAACACTACAAGTTTAGAAAATTTTGCAAATGCCATATTTGAAGTTTTGCAATTGCAAAACGATTTTTCAGAATCAACACTACAAGTTTAGAAAAAATGTAAAAAATTCAAAAAAATCTAAAAAATGTAAAAATCCCCAAAAAAATGTAAAAAATCCAAAAAAATGTAAAAAATCCCAAAACAATGTAAAAATTCCCAAAAAAATGTAAAAATTCCAAAAAGAAAATTTAAAATTCCCAAAAAATGTAAAAAATCCAAACAAAATGTAAAAATCCCAAAAAATGTAAAAATTCTAAACAAAATTAGACTAAAAATTCTGAAAAAAATTTAAAAATCAGAAGTGGGTCCAAGTTGGTAAAGGAAATCTAAGCACAAGTGGGTTTATCATTATAAAATTCATCATTGGACGGATTAACGTGGCATAAGCAGGATCATCTAGACACAATCAACGGCCATTGACGTTGACGCCTCCGAAGCAAATAAAAGTCTCCACGCGCTCTCTTCAGTTGTCAGGAAGCATGCAATAGCACGTGAGCAAACTAATTGCTCATAGTATGATTGCAGTAGGCCGGTTGGTAATTCCAACCTCATCTATATTTTTACTAATATTTTTACTACTAATCAAATAACTCATTGACTTCTCCATTATATATTAAATGGTTCTCCCTCTATTCCCAAAAGAATGACGTTTACTATTTTGGCACGTATTTCAAGGCGGCCGGATGACTCAGTATTTGTTAAAGATCAAATATAAATATGCTAAATATATTTATGTCTAAATTCAAAAGCATAAGCCATTTAGGGAGAAAAAAATTTTGGAAAATTTTCAGAAAATTTTCCAAAATCTGTTTCACAGCAACATTTTGCAAATGGAAAATTTTCAGCAAATTTTTCAGTTTTGCAATTGTAAAACAGATTTTCAGAATTAACACTATAAGTTTAGACAATTTTGCAAACGCCATATTTGAATTTTTGCAATTGCAAAATGATTTTTTAGAATTAACACTATAAGTTTAGAAAAAATGTAAAAATTCCAAAAAATGTAAAAATTTCCAAAAAAAGTTAAAAAATCTATAAAAAAAATTAATCTAAAAATCCAGAAAAAATGTAAAAACTCTAAAAAAAATAATTATGAGTATTTAGTATTTACTTATTTAGTATGTATTAAACTAATGTTTGTATGTAAATATTGATCTAATTTTATTCGTATGAGTTTAATTAGGAGTATTGATTAATTAAGACAATTAGAACATTGGAATCAATTTACCAGGATTAATTTTAGATAAATATAAAAAAATGTGTATCTTTAGCCATATTTATTCTTATTTGTTTAGGATGTGTGAAGTTATTTATTTTAAATTGAGTTTGTATTTATTTCATAATGTAACTTTCGATAATAACATGATACAAAAATGTTATTCATTACAATGTTAAACATTGAATTTTACTCATATGATTTTAATTAGAAGCATTAGTTAGTTAAATATCAATTATGAAATATTTTAGCACAATTTGTATCAATTTACATAAATTACAAGGGTAGATATGTTTAAAATAACATTATTATTTTTTTAGATTAATAATATGAATTTATTGAAATAGAGTAAAAAAAAAATTGAAATTTTTTGCAAAACAGAATTTTTTGCAAAAAAATGGCTGTGAAACAGCTTTTGCAAAATTTTCCAGTTTTGCAAAATTTTCAGAAAATTCTCCGTAACTAAACAGCCCCTAAAGATGTTCATAACACATTGAAGATTTTCCATGCCAAAAAATGGGATTTTTTTGAGTAGCACATCTCTCGCAAATAATTTGGACACAAGGAGGACAGTTCTCTCGGCTTTAGCTGCGCGATCTTTTTCCATGACCAAAATGGAGATGATTTACTCAGAATTTCCTCTAGATTAAAACATGAAAGACGTTCATAACACATTAAAGGTCTCCCCTACCAAATTTTAGAATTTTTGGAGCAGTGTATCTCAGCCAAAAGCAAGGCCCACGAAAGGCCATCTCTGGCGGCATGCCGCCTGGCCCCTAGCGGCATGTCGCTAGCTTCGGCTTCAAATCCCTTCAAGTTCATTTTCTCCAAGCAGTTCCGGCTGCGCACTCGTTTGTTTTGGCTGATATCAACACGATGGGCTCAGAATTTCCATTCGGCCAAAACACGAAAGATGTTCGCAACACATTAAAGTATGTCCCTACCAAATTACAGAGCATTCTAGGCGACATATCTCTTGCAAATAATTTAGGCGTGAGGATGACTTCTCTACTCAGTCTCAGCTGCGCGTTCTTTTATTTTGGCCAATATCAATATGATCAGCTAGGAATTTCCACTTGGCCAAAACACTAAAGATGTTCATAACACATTGAAAATTTCCCATGCCAAAAATGGGATTTTTTAGAGTAGCGCATCTCGCGCAAATAATTTGGACACAAGGAGGACAGTTCTCTCGGCTTCAGCTGCGCGATCTTTTTCCATGACCAAAATGGAGATGATTTACTCAGAATTTCCTCTCGATTAAAATACGAAAGACGTTCGTAACACATTAGAAGTCTCCCCTACCAAATTTCAGAAATTTTGGAGCAGTTATCCTTAGCCAAAAGCAAGGCCCACGAAAGGCCATCTCTGGCGGCATGCCGCCTGGCCCCTAGCGGCATGTTGCTAGCTTCAGCTCCAAATCCCTTCAAGTTCATTTTCTCCAAGCAGTTTCGGCTGCGCACTCATTTATTTTGGCTGATATCAACATGATGGGCTCAGAATTTCCATCCGACCAAAACACAAGATGTTCACAACACATTGAAGTAGGCCCACACAAAATTTCAGAGCATTCAGGGTGACACATCTCTCACAAATAATTTAGGCATGAGAATAGCTACTCTACTCGCTCTCAGCTGCGCGTTCTTTTGTTTTGACCAATATCAACACAATCGGCTAGGAATTTCCACTTGGCCAAAACTCGAAAGATGTTCATAACACCTTGAAGATTTCCCATACCAAAAATAGGATTTTTCCGAGTAGTACGTCGCTCGAAAATAATTTGGACGTAAGGATGACAGTTTTCTCGGTCTCAGCCGCGCGATCTTTTACCTAGGCCAATATGGATACGATGGACTCAGAATCTCCATTCAGCCAAAACACGAAAGATGTTGATAACAGATTGAAGTATGCGCATGCCAAAAATCAAATTTATCTGGGCGACTGATCTCTCGCAAACAATTTAGAGATTTACCGTGCATGATGACATGGGCTACTCACGCCGGTTTACCTCAAGGGTTTCATTGGTAGCATCCAAGATCACGTTACATCATTGGAATGAACAAAAGCTTCCCTCGTATCTTCACCAAGAAAGTCGATTCAAGACGTGTCGTCGCTCCAAGTCACCCTAAAAGTGTTGAGTGAAAGTGTGGCCGAAAGAGTGAACAAGCAGCGTGGAGGCCTCGAGATGACATAGCCCATACTCACTTTTATTTCTTTTCACTTGTCTTTTTTAGATTAACAATGGCTCCTAGGAAGGAGACATGAAGGAAAGCTGTACACCCATAGTCGAGCCTACGACTTTAAACAAGGGCGTTTCGTGGGAAACAACCCACGCGTTCTTTTCAATATCTCTATTTTTCGTTAACTTTAAATTCAAACATCTTGGGATGTCTTTTCCATGTGAATTCACAATTTAATTCCCTCTTCATTTCAGATGCAACGAGACTTGTAAACTTAGGGGCAAACGGATGAAGTGACAACCAAAGGAAGGCGTTGAAAAATGTCCAAGCTCATTTTTCAAGGATGTGCAACGAGACTTGTAAACTTGGGGGCAAGCGGATGAAGTGACAACCAAAGGAAGGCGTTGAAAAATGTCCAAGCTCATTTTTCAAGGAAGTTGTCCTTTACGTTTTTACAATTTCCTCTTCCGCAAATTATGTTTTCACAATTTACATCTCCGCAATTTTGCATTTCAGGTGCAACGAGACTTGTAAACTTCGTGCAAGCGGATGAAGTGACAGCCAAAGGAAGGCGTTGAAAAATATCCAAGCTCATTTTTCAAGGAAGTTGTCCTTTACGTTTTCACAATTTCCTCTTCCGCAGTTTATATTTTCACAATTTACATCTCCGCAATTTTACATTTCAGGTGCAACGAGACTTGTAAACTTGGGGGCAAGCAAGTGAAGCGACGACCAAAAGAAGGCGTCAAAAAATGTCAAAGCTCATTTTTCAAGTAAGTTGTCCTTTACCTTTTGCAATTTCCCTTTCCGCAATTTATGTTTCCGTAATTTATGTTTTCGCAATTTACATTTCCGCAATTTACATTGTCCATAATTTTAGAAATTTCTATGATTTGCGTTGTTACAAATATGCGCGTGTAACGTTTAGTTTTCTCAAAAAAAATTCTCTTAGTACATGTACTACTTGGGCTAAAAAAATTCCTACGTTTTTTGAACATTTTAAATCAAAGCATTCATCATTTTGCATTCATTAGAAATTGTATGAACATACGAGATTTTGTCTGTTAACTCTTATATCCATGACATGTTTAGATGTAAGCAGTCACAAAACATATCCCTGTGAGTATTTCGGGCCTTCGGGCCTTCACGCCTTGTTTCTTTCATGAGTGTAAATGTTAAACTATGTGCTAGTTAGATTTGTATAATATCCAGGGTATATGAACAATCAGACATGGGATAGCGGTAAGATGACATGGACTTTGCTTTGCTCTTCTTCCACATTTTCATTTTTTAAACCCTTTTTCCCTCAAAACACATATTTTGTACACCATTGTACAACTTTATCAAACACCCAAACGCCTTTTGACCAAGTGAGTTGAGTGCTCGACTGGGACCGCTAAGTTGGAGTTACACGTCAAGCAAGGGAATGACAAGGGAACCCTTAGAGGATCGTCGACAAACCAACGTCGAAAGAAGGCCAAAATAAATCAAGACTTAGAGGCTTCTGCCAAAGACAGAGAGGAGGAAAGACCAAACAAAAAATTGCACTTGCTTCACTTGCTATTAGTACCTACAAAGAAAAAAGAAAAAAAAAAGAAAAAAGAAAAAAAGAAGAAGGAAAAGAGAGAAAAAAAAAAGAGAAGAAAAAAAAAGAGAAGAAAAGAAAAATAAATAAAAAAGAAATGAAAAAGGAAAAAAAGAAGGAAAAAATACAAAGAAAAAACGTCCCAAGAACCACCAAACCAATAAAAACAGAAGCAAGTGCAAAAAAAATCTATCAAGGATGACCATGAAGAAGAACGTCCCAACAAAAGAAGAAAAACTCATGTACTTTGCTCTTCGCCACAATCAAATCGTCGAGCATCGTTCGCCACAATTTGTTTTCATGACGAACAGCGGTCGAGCACAAACTCGTCAAAACCTTCCGCAAAAAAACACACAACACTTTCTTCTACAAATTCCTCCTTTTTTCTCCCTCGCAAAGTCCTATTGATTATTAGCAGACCCATGCATGTGCATCTTCATTTGAAGTCTATTCACTCGGATTGACATTGCAAATTTAATTTTTGTGCTATGTTTATTTCATTTTTAGGAGTGTAAACACATAGCCTTATTTTCTGAGCATGAGCGCAAACACTAATATCTGGTGAGGATTGCTTACAGCTGCATGTCATGGGAAAGTCTTGTTCTTGAGGTCGTTATTTCCTGAACAAGACGCAGACGTTATCTAGACTTGTGTCAATTATGTTTGTATAATGAAAATTGAATGCATTTTTCAAAAACATAACACTTGAATTTATTTCCTCTTAAACAAAGAGGTCATTTTCGTTCCAAACACACACAAAAACTTGGGGGCAAGCCGAGGGTTAAATGTAGGAATACATGATATTTCTCACATTATCAATTGCTCTCTCCTTTTTTCTATCTGCTGCTGCTTTGTGTTTTCTTCCTTCCTATTTGCAGGACACAAATATACTTCAGTGGAACCACGCCATTGGGTCTTCGATAAAGAAATCGTTGTAAAACCCTCGTCGCCTTGGATTTTCAGTCAACAAACGAATGGAGAACGTTACCACTCCTCACAAATTGGGTCTTCGATAAGGAAATCGTCGTAAAGCCCTCACCTTGGATTTTTGGCAAAATCCAATCAACTGGAGTACGTTACCACTCCCAAACAACTTCGTGCGGCGGATCACGCTCCCTCAGGGTCAAGACTCGACAACGCAGTGGCTTCTAACCACTCGACAAACGCAGTGGCTTCCAACGCACTCGCAAACGTAGTGGCTTCCAACCGCTCGACAAACGCAGTGGCTTCCAACCGCAGTGGCTTTCAACCACTCGCAAACGCAGCGGCTTCCAACCACTCGACAACGCAGTGGCTTCCAACCGCTCGACAAACGCAGTGGATTTCAACCACTCGCAAACACAGCGGCTTCCAACCACTCGACAAACGCAGTGGCTTCCAACCGCTCGACAACGCAGTGGCTTTCAACCACTTGACAACGCAGCAGCTTCCAACCGCTCGACAATGCAGTGGCTTCCAACCCCTCGACAAACGCAGTGGCTTTCAACCACTCAACCATGTAGTAGGGGCTTCCAACCACTCGACAACGCAGTGGCTTCCAACCGCTAGACAATGCGGTGGCTTCCAACCACTCACCAACGCGGTGGCTTCCAACCACTCTCCACATCAATCCTCATTATCAGAGAATTGAAGATCATCAGACATCCTCACTATCAGAGAAGACCATCTCCTCATTATCAGAGAAGATCATCAACGTCATCACTATTAGAGACAACCGATTTCATTATCAGAGATCATCATCCTCATTATCAGAGAAGAAAAGATCAACCATCTCCTCATTATCAGAGAAGATCATCAACTTCCTTAATATCAGAGACATCACTTCCTCAATATCAGAGACATCATTTCCTCGATATCAGACAACCATCTCCTCATTATCAGAGAAGATCATCAACATCCTCACTATCAGAGAAGACCATCTCCTCATTATCAGAGAAGATCATCAGACACCCTCAATATCAGACAACCATCTCCTCATTATCAGAGAAGATCATCAACATCCTCACTATCAGAGACATTTTCCTCAAAGGTACGTTACTATCAACCAAAATCAGACCAAAGGTACGTTCTAATTCTCATTTACAATTATGCAATTTACATTTTTCCTCACTATCAGAGAAGTTGTCATTTATATTTCTGTATTTCTGCATTCTCCCTCAATATCCGAGTAGTCTGCATTTATTTTCCCACAATTGGCATTGTTTATGAAATTCCCAACTAAATTCTACAAATCTACATATCTAAATACTCCTCCTTGAGCGACTACTTTCCTGTCTATCTAAAATACTCCTCCTTGAGCGACTACTTTCCTGTCTATCTAAAATACTCCTCCTTGAGCGACTACTTTCCTGTCTATCTAAAATACTCCTCCTTGAGCAACTACCTTCCTGTCTATCTAAATACTCCTCCTTGAGCGACTACATTTCTTGCATAATTCTACATTTCTGCATAAACACAATTTTACATTTCTGCATAATTATTACTCCTCCTTGAGTGACTACTTTTCAGCATACTATATCTAAATACTCCTCCTTGAGCGACTACTTTCCTGTCTTACATTTCTGCATATCTAAATACTCCTCCTTGAGCGACTACTTTTCCGCATACCATAACTAAATCTCCTCCTTGAGCGACTACTTTCCTGTCTATCTAAAATACTCCTCCTTGAGCGACTACATTTCCGCATACTATATCTAAATACTCCTCCTTGAGCGACTACTTTTTTGCCAACCAAAATCTCCTCCTTGAGCGACTACTTTTTTAATTTTTTACTCCCTCTAACGTTTTACCCACAAGCCGCACCGCCGACACCAAACCCATCGCCCTCTCCGTCACACACCCATCACTAAACCCACCACCATCATCACTATACCATAACTGCCTCACCCATCATCCACTGCCACCAACCACCCATCACCCACTGCCACCAACCACCCATCACCGCCACGATCTACGAATCCATCACCAAACCCACCACCATCATCACCATACCATAACCGCCTCACCCATCACCCACTTCTACCAACCACCCATCACCGCCATGATCTACGAACCCATCACCAAACCCACCACCATCATCACCATACCATCACCAGAAAATCATCACCAAACCCATCACCACATCCACCCATCAACGCTCCACCAAACCCGATCCAATCAAACTAAACCCAAAACCCAGCCGAGGAAGAAGAGTGGAAGAAAAAGAGAAGAAGAAAGAAAAAGAGAAGAGTGAGATGTGAGGTTTGCGTTTGAAAAGAAAAAAAAAATTAGGAAAATTTTTGAAAATTTTCCAAAATCTGTTTCACAGCAACATTTTGCAAATGGAAAATTTTCAGCAAATTTTTCAGTTTTGTAATTGCAAAACAGATTTTCAGAATTAACACTACAAGTTCGATCGACTCTCTCTTCTCTTCTTCAACAATTTGAAAAACAAGTTCTTGCGCCGGAATTGAATTCTTTTAATTCTCGGATTTATTATATTTATGAAAACAGATTTATCTATCTTACATCCATGAGTATGAGTAACTAAACACCTATTCTTGGTAAGGGTTGATGAGCTTCGTTCTTATGTTTTTGTGAGATCAAATCGCCCTTAGCATTCTCTTCGATTCGTATTCACTTATTTCTTGAGCTTAATCCAATGCTAACTCACTAGAGACAAGACCTGATCGTTCTTGTACCCTAGTAGAGAAGAGTTGCAGCCAGCCTAGAAGGAAAGGGAGCACCCGCCGGCTAGACAAAGTAGGTAACTAGTCTCGCACCAGACTAGAAGAAATAAGTGATCTAGACCAAGACCAGATTGACAACCTAAGGTCTCCATAGGGAGACAACTTGGCTAGGTACTGTCTTACCCTATACCATTGAGGAAGCGAACAACCATTCAAGACAGCAGTCAAACGGATAAACCCTTTAACCAGCAAGGTGTCCTTTGGCTAGGATTATCAGGAAAGTCAGGAGTGAACAAGAGCACCTCCACTCTATAGTAGGACTACGAATCAAGAGATGAATACCCTTGCATCAGTGATCAAATCATAAGAACAGAAGCTCTCATATCGCCTGTTGCTACCCGAATTTTGACACACGTCGCAACTTTTTTGCTTTATTACATATCGCATTAATAGCCCGTTTACATCAAATTTCAATCGATTTTTGATCATGGGTTGTTTGTTTTAATATTCCACGTCATTTCACATCTTTTGAATTTTTCGTATTTTTCTCGTATTTTCGACTAAAACCGTATTTTTCGGTTTTCGTCAACGCGTTTACGTATTTTTATGTTTACCACATTTAATAGCTCGTCTAGGTCAGATTCTCGTAGATTCTTGGTCCTAGGCTAGTTTTTTTAATATTCTGTGTCATTTCGTGTCTTTTTTAGTTTCTCGTATTTTTAACTGACTTTACGCGAACTTCTTTCGATCCCGAGTAAGTTTCCCAGGACCGAGGGTCGAACGCACTATTTCTTTGTTTTATAATTACGTGCTAATTTTCTCTTTCACGCCACCGCATTCAGTTTCGTTCAATTTTTGTCTTAAGGACATTTATTTTGTGCACGAACGTTTTGACACTTCCGAAAGAGAAAATAAATACGTTAAATCAACTTTCGCATTTCTTCACTGTATATTAGTTTTCTTGCCTTATTTTTCTACACATAGTTGTACCCTCTGCTCGAATTTATTTTTCACTTTCGTACGATGTCGTTCGTACCAAAATATCCCTTTCGTGCCAAAAAATGGGATAAATACCACATAAATGCATGTAAATCCTCCACCTCTTCGCCAACTCATCTAGATCACTACAAACCTCCCCTATGATCATTCTTGTCCACAAACAAACCCTAGCTAGCTCACTATTCCGGCCTAGCTCATCATCACCCTCCCAAAAATATCCCCCGTCGGTTTGCAACCACATGTACAAACCGACTCCACCTTGATTTTTTCTCTATAAATAGCAAGCTTCATCCAACAAGAAGAGGGCACCAAAATCTCTCCTTAATCTCCATTTCTTGCTCATCCTTCTTGGTCCAAAACTCTCCTGGAGAGGTAAGCTTTCTCACTCTAGTTTTCTTTTAATTTTCGTTTATAGCTTTAATGCATGAATAAATTGCTCAAACTTGTTTTAAATACTTTTTTAGTGAGTTAAAATCAGTATGCTAGCTTCAATTTAATCGTTCCTTGCTTTGGTTAATTAATTGAGCAAGTGATGCATTAATTGTCTATTTTCGTTTCCTTTAAATTGCTACTGTTTTGGGTCGAATTGGCTTGCTGTTTTCATTGCTTTGCCCTACTGTTGTGTTGCTGGAATTTCTGCACTGGTTTTGGTTGTGTTTCATTGAAGTGTGTGTGTCTTGGTAGCCGGCCATGGTGGCCGGCGTTGTGAGGAAGAAGAAGAGGTGAGTTGGTGTGTGCGGGTAAGAAAGAAGCCAAGCCCATTTTGTTCCCATTTTTTAATGCCCAATTTTCCAACGTGGGACCCGTTTATTTTATTTTTTGTCAAAATTATGTAAAATGTTCGTATGCTTATATGATATGTTTAAATGATAAAACATGTTCGTATGCTTATATAATATGTTTAAATGATAAAAAATATTCACATGCTTTTATAACATGTTTAAATTAATTGAAATACTCGTATGCTATTTATTTTCGTGTTTAAATGATGTTAAAAATGTTCATGTGTTTAAATGCTTTATTTAAATCGTATGAAATGCTTGTATGTTCACATGATAAGAATACCTTATGCCATGTTTAAATTGTTGTGAAATAATTAATATGCTTGTATGTTATAAATAAATCGAATATTAATTATGCCATGTTTAAAATTGCTCATATGAAATAAATGAACTAATTGATTACTTGTTTGCCATGTTAATTAATTATTTACTTGTTTCTTATGTTTAATTATTTATTTACTTGGCATGAAATAAAATGTTTATTCATTTATCATGTTTATTTAAATATTTATTTGTCAAATTAAGCAAATGTTTGCATGTGTTTTTATTATTTATCATTTTGAGTTATCGCTAATACTCTCACTTTGTAGGATAAAATTCAAGTCTTCGCTCGCAATGAATTATCTTAATTTATCTCACTTGTTGTAATTAGTTGACGCTTTAATTAATTATTTCACTTGTTGTAATAATTAGTTAGATTAATTATTCTGACCTCCAATTTGTAATAATTAGATAAGTAGTTTTTATTATGAATTGTGGTTTGTAATAATTAGTTAAGTAATTAAAAATCGTGTATGCTTGTTATACCTACATATTTATGTCAATTGCTGCTAACGTTTGTTTTGAAGAGATGGATCGATCGGGGTTCGTCAAAACGGGTAAGTTTATTTTAAAACCCTTTTATTTATTTTTATGCTTTGAATGAATGTTTATCAAAGAGGTCCAAAGCCTCGATCATATCATATGCATGACCACTTAGAAAAGCATTAGAACCCACCCAATTCGCATGCATGACATATAGAATTGTTAGCAATTAAAATCAACCCACATGCTTACGTGTTTACATCACTTGCGTTTAAATGCCATGAGATTAATTGCTTTCTTGTTAAATGATATGCATGGTGGTTTCGATCCCACACGGTTATTTGCATTCATGAAAATGGTACAATGTTAGTTTTACCCATGTTAGGATCACTTAGTAACTAGATAATCATGCATGGCTCGATGATGAAAAAGGGGGAACGTCTGCTCTAGCATAACGAACAAACGGTAACCCCATCCTTCGTGTCCCGATTAGAAACAACATGTCCCAACGAAATATGCTAAGATGTAACGTCACCTTTGAGGGCCAAATCGTGCCAAAAATGTTAAATAATCGAAAAGTGTCCCAATTCGGTAAGCGGACTCTGTTGACATGATCCAATCATTGGCCTATGTAAATGATTGGAAAGTGACTTGAGTTCGTGGGAAGAATTGGTTGACATGCTTCGATTATTCATTTTCGGGTCAAAACAAAATCAAGCATAATAAACACCTTTTTAACTTATAACCGGTAACCTTTTAAGGGTGTGACTTGGGTGCCTAACACCTTCCCAAGTCCACAATACGACCTCGAACCTTTGTTCAATGGTTTAGACCAAGCCTTAGTTTTTTTATTTCCATGCCATGACATTAGGTTCCCTAAACCTTAGAAAATAGGGTGGCGACTTCATTGCATTATGCGAAGCATCCATTTATGCTTAGCATCCGTCCCGAACCTTAAACTCATTTTCAACGTAAAAGGGGGTGCGACATCGCCCTTACCTGGAATCCCCTTTTATTCGACTTTTTCAGTATTGACCCCCTATCTTGGCCAAGCCTTTGACCCCCTATCTTGGCCAAGCCTTTGACCAAGATTACCTTAAATTGTTTTGTTTCTTTTATTTTGTTTCTATTTTCAGGTTCCCCCAATCAAACCAGTGACGAGGAAGTCAACCAAAAAACTATGTTCCCCCTAGAGGTCTTTGTGGACGATCCTCTTGCCACAATCTACAAACCCTTGTGGACAGGGATAAGTTGTATTTCTACCCCTATTCTTATACATATTTTACACTTATATTTGACGCGTTCGGCGCGCAATCAGGTACCCATACCCAACTAATTGAAGTGAGTATGGGTGTTAAATGGGTTAGTGCAATTTTTAAATGGGTATATACCCATTTAAACTAAAATATATGGGTTTAATTGGGTTTGGGTATGGGTACCCAATGGGTATCCAATTAAACTCAAGCCAACCCTATGTCTCTCCTTCTCTTCTCTCTCTCATCTTTTTTATTTATCTTTTTTAAACAAATTCAATTTTCTTACTCTATATAATGAATAAAATAAATTAAAAACTACAACAACGTAATCTCTATCTCAAGACGAGTAATTCTATATCCATTTTTCTTATTTTTTTTAATTTATTAAAAATGGGTTTTATACTTTTCATGGGATCATTCATGGTTTTTTTCTTCAAAGTATGAAAAATAATGGTCATGGACCATTCAAAATTATTAAGTATATTTTGAACTAATTTAGAAATTTCATAAGTATGCTTATAATTAATATTAAATTATTAATGTTTGACCAAAATAAAATTAATTGATATTTTATTTGAAAAAATGAATAGCAAGAAGATAAGGGAAAAGTGAGTATTAGATCGAAGTGGATTTTACTTATGTAGTAACTATATTGAACTAAATAAACAAATTCTTTTTTTAAATTATTAGCATAAAAATATTAAAATTAAAGAAAATAGAGATAGTCCAACATGTACCACTCAGAAACTGCAATTTGATGGGCCATCCCCACGTTGTTGCCCTTTTCTTTCTTTACATTAATTTATTTATGAATATATATGAATTTCAATTATAAATATATTATGTTAGGAACCGTACGTATTTGTCTTTTTTTTTATAAATATTTCTCTTTTTAGTTCCAATTAATTAAAAAATATTTGGTGATATGTAGCTGAATCAGATGTGTATATATCAATGTTATCAGAACTGAACCGGACATCGAACCATTTTCGAAAATTTGGTGGTTCAACCGGGTTGAACTGGGTTCGACCGGATTGTAGATGCTAGTCCGTCCGGAACCGTTTACACAATAAACCGGTAAATCTTAGACGATAAAACAGGATTGAACCGGCTGGTTTTTACTGTAGCATTTTATAATATATCAAAAAATATTATTAAAATTGAAAAAGTCCAAAAACGACGTCGTTTTGGTCCATATCAAAACGGCGCCGTTTTGATTTGGCCCTGATATGGGTCTGTGGGCCTTGTCAAAATGGCGTCGTTTTGGGCCCATGGGCCGTGTCAAAATGATGTCGTTTTGACACGTCATCAAACCAGTCTGTTTGATAGAAAACCAGCCGGTTTGCCGGTTCACAAAAAACCGGCCGGGTCGACCGGTCCGACCCGGGTCAGAGGCAAATCCGGTCCGATAGCTGAATCGGACCGGAAAGGTGAAAATGTCCGGTTGAATCGGCCGGACCGGCCGGTACGGTACGGTCCGGTTCTGATAACAAGCGTATATATATATCCTAACTGGTCAAACCCGAATTTAAACGATAAAACCCGAACCTAAATTATCAAACCCGAGCCTAAATGACAAAACCCGAGCATAAACGGTCAAATCCGAGCCTAAATGCTAAAACCCGAGCCTAAATGGTCAAATTCGAGCTTAAACGATAAAACCAACATACACAGTCAAAATCGAGTCACATAGTCAAAGTTTGTCAAAATTTACATTTTTTTGGTCAACATTGTATTTTTAATCTTACTTAATAAAAATTTATATTTATTGAGTGAGTATGATTTAAATGGGTGTAAATGGGTATAAATGGGTGGGTATGATTTAAATGAGTGTAAATGGGTATGGGTACCCATTTAAAAAATTATATGGGTAATAAATGGGTATGATACCTATACCCACCCATTTGCCACCCCTAGGTTTGAGAAAGTAGGTACAATGGTTAACAATTTCAACAAATACATAAGAAAATGTCCAACGATATATATTTCAGATAAAAAATAAACCCACAATGACATATAATCAAATCCAAAAGAAGTATTATTTTATTCTGAACAGATATGGACTATATCTAGTTATAAATAATTGTTTCAACCATCAAAAAAGGACCGAACGATCACGTCGCTTAACAAGGAACCAACCAAATGGATATTCAATAGCCACGCCACTCCCTATAGAAGAAGGATGATCTTATCTGTCAGCATTGCCACTATATAAGACCGTACAATGACGTAGGGGTGTTCATCGGAATTTTACACCCGAAATTTTGAAATTTCAAAACCGAAAATTTGCTTGTTCTGTTTCGGAATTTCAAAATTCAATTTTGAAATTTACGAAACCAAAATTTACTACGGAATGGAAAGGAAGTTGATAATGAAATTTTTTATTAACCATTCTAACTGAAATTTTGTGACCTAATATATAAGTATTTTTTTTTCAGTCATTCTTTTCTTTCTTCATTTTTAGACAAAGGCAACCTGCAGTCGACTTCTTTGTTCTCCTCTCTCTCTCCCTCTTGCTCATTGACGACGATGTTTCTGTCTCAGTGCTCCAGACCTCCCACTTCCATAGCCCGATCCTCCACAACTCCACCACCACCACCACCTCCTCCTCTTTCTCCACCACCGCCTCCTCCAAATCCAATACTCCAATCTCAATCTTTTCTAACAAACTCTAATTCCAAAAATTATTTCATCAGAAGTACTGAATCAGTACAAACAATTTAAGGTTAGAAAATTGGGGATTCAACTGATGAGAATTGAGGATGAATTGCTGAAACTAATTCTATTTTTTTCAACTGTTGATTGTTTATTTGTGTTACAAGTAGTACTAATTGTTTGTTTGTGTTAGAAAGTAATTATATTTTTCAACTTCTGTTAGAAACTAATCTATTTCTGCTTCTGTTTCAGCTTTATCCAAATGGAGACTGTGACCCCTTATGTTGTTGACATTGTTGCTGCTCCTTCCAAAGAACAAGTTGGAGTAGAACCCTTAGCTGCTACTGCCAAAGACCATGTTCTTGTTGCTACAGCAGTAAAGAAGCCAAAAGTTAGAAAGGTCATAACTCCAAGATCTTCGGTGTGGGCGCAATTTTGTGAGATTTGTTAATGAAGATGGTGATCCAAAAGGTAAGTGCAAATTTTCTGCTGCTAAAATTGGTTGTCACCCAAAAGCACATGGTACATCTGGTTTGAAAAAACCATATGAAAACCTGTAAACAAGTACTACACACATCTGACACCAAACAAACAGAAATTAATATGTGGGTAAATGATGATGGGAGTAACGTTGTAGGATCTTGGAGATTTGACCAAGTTGCTTGTAAGAAGGCCTTAGGTCAGATGATAATTGAGGATGAACTACCCTTTAGTTTTGTAGAGAGGCCTGGTTTTAGAAAGTTTATGGCAGCAATACAAATTAGGTTTAAGGTGCCTTCTAGGTCAACTATTTCTAGGCTATGTTATCAGCTTTATGTTGATGAGAGAAAAAAATCTGATTAAATTTCTTGCTATAGACTGTCAAAGGGTGTGTATTACCACCAATGCTTGGACCTCAATACAAAGAATTAGCTATATGTGTGTAACTGCACATTTTATTGATAATGAATGGAATTTGAACAAAAAAGTATTGAATTTTTATCCAATAAGTAGTCATAAGGGTGATGCAATAGGGAGGGCATTTGAGTTATGTTTGGGAGAGTGTGGATTGATAAGATTTTCACAATTACAGTTGATAATACTAGCTCTAATAATAGGGTTGTGTCACATATTAAGAAAAAAATGGTGCAGCGGGGTACTAGCATTTTAGGTGGGAAATTTGTCCATGTTAGGTGTATTGTTCATATCCTGAATTTAATGGTGCAAGATGGTCTCAAAACATTAATGGAATCTCTTTCTAAAATTAGAGAAGTTGTTAGATATGTGAGGCAGTCCCCATCTAGGTTAGAGAAGTTTAAATTGTGTGCTGAAAAAGAGAAGATTGACACAAGCTCTCTTTTGTGTTTATGTCGCACCCTCGCGAGTGATCTGGACGAGCGAAATGAAACACACATACAATAAAGTCGTCACTCTATTATTTCTAAGGTTTAGGGAAACCTAAAGTACGAAAAAGAGGAAGAAAATAAAATAAAAACTAAGGCACAAAAGAAAGGGTCTAAACCCAAGAACTACGGTCCGGGGTCGACTTATGGACTCGGAAAGGTGTTAGGCACCCAAGTCTCATCCTAAAATAGTTACCGGTTCTAAAAGGAGGTGTTTAAAAATTACGTTAAAAAATAAGTAATTGGACCCTCAGGGGGAGATCGTTGCTTTAGTTTTTTAGTTGGTTGGATTGATTTTATCCTAATTATTTGTCGAGTTGCTAAATGAAAATAAATATTTTAATCTTCTAAGAAAATAAAAGGGTTGGTTATATACCTATTCCAATTAAATTTTGTTGAGTTTAAAATTAGTCCGATTACATGCAAAATTAATTAGGTAGAATTACTACTGTTTTATTAATTTTTACTAAAGCAACGACCCACTGTCATCATCAGGTCATGCATGATTAATCCTATTTACTAGGTGATCCTAAGCATGCATAAACTACCAAAGTACCATTTTGAATGAATTCAAAAATTATGTTGAAAAGAGAAAAAAAAGGAGAATGGGGTCGAAGGCGCGCACAAAACACATACATCAATATAAGCATTCATTAAATTAATTAAAGGGAGTTCTTAAACCAAATTATTACTCATGTAAACGAATTAATTCTAACAATTCTAAATAATCATGCATATGATAAATAAAAGAATGCTCTCTGAGGTAGATACTTGCATCACAGATTAGTTAGTAGCAAGTAATAAATAAATAAATAATAAGCAACAAACATAAGAACACAACAGACAACAAGAACAAACTCTAATGGGTCGGCCCACAAACCCAAACCAACCCATCAGCCGAACCCAAACCAAACCCAGCAACCTCCAAATCAACCCTAAAAACAAACACAAACTTCATCTTCTTCCTCCAACTCCCACTGCCACCACGTCTGTAACTCTGGCCATCGCCGGACACTACCGAAACCAAACCAGACCCGTACCAAAACCAATACAAAGCAGAATCTAAATATTTTAATACAAACCAGTCTCGTACCCGAAACCCAAAACTGAATCTGTACGAATAAACCAAAGTCAAACTCGTACCCATACAAATAAAACCCGTATCAATCGAATACAAATCAGATTCAACCAATTCTACCCCATACAAATCTCCTCCTCTCTTCTTCCAATTTGAACCAACCTGAAAATTAAAACAACACAAAAACAAGCAGCCAAAATAACAACCAGTAAAGAAACGAACAGGAGAAGGAAAAATACAATAATATATATCGGTGCCGAATGAGAATGGAGAAATGAGGATAATGACGAATGCGCAAGAATGGGGAAGAAATTACTTTGTTTCCCGTTTGTGCGGCTGCCGGGAGGGAGGGAGGAGGAGAGGAATTAGTTGGTTGTGGTGGTAGTTTCGGCAGAGGGAGAAAGATGGTGATTGAGGCAGTGGTGATTTGGCGGCAGTGGTGAGGCGATGATGGTGAGATGGTGATGGGTTTGGTGGTGAGAGGATGAGAATTAGTGATTGAGAGGAGAGAAATTAGTGATTGAGGAGAGAGAAATTGAATGAGGGAAAGGGTGTGTTTGTGTATATGAATCCCTGATACTTGGTGGAGGATGGAGTAGTATTTATAAGAGTGTGGGTGTCAGGGTAGGCGGAGAAGGTGAGGGAAAGAGGAAACGACGATGGTGATGATAATGGTGGCTGCTAAAAGAGAGGTAGTAGGGGAGAGGGATGATGATGATGATGGTGAAGTAGAGTCGCGGTGTGTCAGATTTCCTTTGACAATGGAGAAGATTGTGTTGTCAAAAATCTTTGAAAAATAGAGAGAGGAGTCATTGTGTATGAGAGTGGGAATGTATGGTGTATTTGTATTATTTGGTTTGATCTAATGATTCAAGAAATCTCATTCGGCACCGATAGAAACTCGAGGAAAATGAAAATAAACAAAATAAACTGAAATGAAATAATTATAAATAAAAATATGATGGATATAAGTAAATACTACAAGGTCAATAATAGAACGAACGATAAAAATGCGGGTACGTTATGACAAACATAATAATGATAATTAACTTAATCATGTCAAAATTTAGGTAGCAATAGTTTAGATGTGTGTACTAGGTGGAATTCCACATATTTGATATCGGAAGCTGCTTGTAAATGTGAAAAGGCATTTGATGCATTTGTTTATGTGGATCCATTTTATGAAATTGAGCTACAGAATCGGGTGTCAAAATAATGGATTAGTTGAGGATGAAATTTCAGAAGAAAATGAAGAATATGGTAACAATTTGGGGGGGGGGGGGGGGGGGGTACCTACTAAAGAGGATTGGATTAGTGCTAGAAGATTGTGCAAGTTTCTTAAATATTTTTATGACTTGACATGTTTTGTATCTGGGTCTTTGTATGTCACCTCTAATGCTTACTTTGAAGAAATAACTAATGTTGCATGTTTGCTAGAAAAAAATGGAGAAATAGTAATGACTTTGAACTAAGTCTTTTAGTTGAAGCAATGTTTGAAAAGTTCAATAAGTATTGGGGTGAGTTTAGCAAATTCAATTCTTTGTTCTATATTGCCGAAGTGCTTGATCCAAGAAATAAAATTGAATTTGTGGAACTTGCATTGACTAACTTACATGATGAGATAATTGGTGAGAGTTTGGGAAAGAGGGTGAGGGAGGATATGAAGAGGCTTTATGTGGCTTATTGTGAGATTTATGATCCCAAAAAGAAAACTAATGAGAGGATAGAAAAATCTGGCTGTGATAGCAATGCTACATTTCATAATGAAGAGAGAGATGAAATGAAAAATGATAGAAAATTAAGATTCAAGAGGTTAAGGTCAGAAGCTGGGGCTTTCAAGAATAGGTCTGAATTAGATTTGTATTTGCAAGAAGATGTTGTCCAAGACAAAGAGGGGTTTTCTATTCTATATTGGTGGAGGAAGCATTCCCCCAAGTATCCAATTTTATCAAGAATGGCAAGGGATGTGTTGGTTGTCCCTATTTCCACTGTTGCTTTAGAATCTGCATTCAGCACTGGAGGAAGAGTCTTGGATTCCTTTAGGAGCTCACTAACTCCTAGAGTTGTGCAATCTCTGATTTGTGCACAAGATTGGTTTAGAAGATCCAAAGAAGCCATCAAAATTGAAGAAGACATAGCTGAATTTGACAAGTGAGAAACTAGTAAGAATTTTTTCCTTGTTGCCTTGTTGTTTATAAGGCTTTTAATTTCTAATTGTATTTATTTGATTATTTACAGAGTTTGCAGGAGTGGAGAATGAGGCAACAATCACTGAATTGTGATTTGAATGGATGTTTGTTGTTCTGTTCTATTGCTAATTTGTAATTGTTGTTTTGTAACTTGGATGTTTGAACTTTGAATGGAAACTTGAAACTTTGAATGAAAACTAGGAGGTTCGGAAGTTCGATTTTCTGAACTTCCGTTACGAAATAAATTCGAAAAAAAAAGTTCAGTTGATAGAAAATAAAATTACGAAACGGAAAGGATTTCAAAAAGTTCGGAATGACCATATCCGAATTTCTAAATTTTGGAATCATTCCGAAATAACCGATGAACACCCCTACAATTACGCTTGTGTGACCATCGATGTAAGATTTTCACTAGAATATAAAGGAATGAGCTATGTAAGCTTTAAATGTTATGGAAAATTATTTTATCTTTTGAATTTTTAGAAGTTAAGGATTGTTAGGAGTATATGAT
Source organism: Viola odorata (assembly GCA_963691705.1). Lineage (NCBI taxonomy): Eukaryota > Viridiplantae > Streptophyta > Magnoliopsida > Malpighiales > Violaceae > Viola > Viola odorata. The sequence goes on from OY829539.1 coordinate 3,597,031, forward strand.
TTGTTTGATTATATTAGATATAATATTTGGGGAATTTTCTTTTTATTTGGATGAAAGTAGAGTATTGTATTTCTATTTCATCATACTAAAATACCGTCATATAACATATTAGTATTTATAATTGTGTAATATTATTAAATCAATAACTTCTAAATGAAATTCTTTTGGCTAGTTTAAAAGAGATGATAAATCAAATTGACAAAAAAAAATTACACAATTTCTGGACAATTTAAGGAAAATCCTTGCCTTATGCCAAGCTTAATGGACTCATTTATATAATTACAGGAGTACATGTGGATGTACTTCCTCAAATGATAGACTTAAAGCAATGAATTAATATTATAGTTTAGATATTAATATTAATATGGCTTGATATTGAAATAGAGGGAAGGAGAAAAAAAGTAAAAGGTAAATGATCTCCGTGCGAAAATAAAAATCGTGGATGGATAATTTTATCAGGTTATCTCAAATCTCATTTTTTTGAATTATAAGAATACCATATATTGTGAAGGTATTTACTTTCTTTTAAATAATTTTTAGCAGTGGGAAAATAACTTTTTCAGTGATTATTAATATCCAAAAATATGATAAATAAACGAGGGATTGTTAGGATTATAAAAATTCTTAAAATCTCTCAATCAAACGACGGTAAACTCATTAGTAAAAAGCTATATGAATTATGCCTAGTTAGTTGAAATTGAGTGTCACACTCTGTGTAATTGTAGAGTGATAAACAAAACCGTACCATACTAAGACAGTGAGATTGTTTAGAGTCTATGAACCAGATAAAATCATTTTCAAACGATTTGTTTTAATGGTCTGGATTGGTCATGTTTGCGATTTTTTTCTATTTTGAGAGTTTAATTTCACCTAAAATAAATTTAAAATATTTTTGTCCGGTAGAAGAGAGTAGGAGCGCCACCATGTTAAGTAATAGTTATGAAATTAGAAAATTAGATATTTATTTAAATCTAAGAAGAATAAAACAACTTAACATTTATATTACTTTGTAGACTTTATTTTTTAAAAAATAACATACAAAACTAATTATAAAATACTACCTCCAAATTTCTTTAGTTGTCGTTTTTAGAGAAAATAAAATGAGCGAATTAATTGTTCATTTTTCAGTTTTCAAGATGATTAAAAGTAATTGTTTACATAGTTATTTATAAACATTCTTAATTATTCTAAATTGGCAAAAAACGTTGCAATTTGGTTGGCGAAAAATTTTAAAAATAACAACCATTTCTTGAAAGAAAAAACATCGTAATTTGGTTGGTCGAAAATTTAAAATATACAGCTGATATATTTTTAATAACCACTTCATAATTGACAACTAACAATTACTTTACTTTCTTAAAAGAAAAATGACTACTAAAAAGACTCGGAAAGAGTAGTAACGTAAAAATGTATATTCAACTAATCCAAGTAATCTTCGGCCATTTAATTCTCTTAGGACTATATCATTGCAACTGCTACCAATAACTGCCCAAAGCTTACCAGAAAATTCTGCCACATTATTATTACAATTTTTATTTTTATTATTATGCACCCAAATAAAACAAGAAATATGATTCGTACAGCAGTCAATTTTTTGTGACTAACCTGTAGTGTCCGGAGTAAAACCAAACCAAATTTAATCTGGTTTTGACCGGTTGATCCTGTTCTTGAAATGAAAAATCCTCACACAAATAACGTCAACACTACAAGAAAACAATTTTTTTTTTATCAACAAGAAAGAAGAAATATGAGTTTTGGATAGTGGTGTTCTTTTTCATCCGTTGGGCCGGGTGGACAATAAATATTGTACAACGGCACCTTATTTTTTTCTTTTTTGCTTTTAAGTCCCTCCTACTTTTGTCTATTCTTATAAAAGATTGGTGCCTCTACTTCTCCCATACCAGCTTTGATCCTGAACATCAATAAAGGTACGCATGTGCGTTCGCATGTATCACATCTGTGGTGATAAATGGGCGGGTATGGATGAATATAGGTAAAAATTAAATGGGTATGAGTGGGTATGGGTATTATACCTTATTTATTACCCATATAATTTTTTAAATGGATACTCATATTCATTTATATTCATTTAAATCATACACATCCATTTATACCAATTTATACCCATTTAAATTATACTCACTCAATAAATATAATTTTTTATTAAGTAAGATTAAAAATACTATGTTTGATCATTTAGGTTCGAGTTTGATCGTTTAGGTTCAGGTTTGACCGTTTAGGTTCAGGTTTGACCGTTTAGGCTCGAGTTTTATCGTTTAAGCTTAGATTTTATCGTTTAGGTTCGGGTTTGACCATTTAGGTTCGGGATTATTGACATTAATCTTCTTCATTTAACTTAAAATGGGAAAAAAATTACAACCCATTTTGGACGATAATCCCGAGCCTAATAATAATCCAATATATTGTCCAAAAAGATGTTTATATACTCCCAAATCAAAAAATAACAATAAGTTCGAAATTTAATTATGAGAAAACCTAATAATAATCTTTTTTGTCTTTTGGGGTGGATTTGGGTGATCCAAGTTTCATTTAAACTTTAACCAAAAGTATAAATTTTCAAAACCATGCGAGCTAGTCTGATCCAATAATCAAATCAAAGTTATGATTTTTTACGCTTGAATTGTATTTCTTTTCTTAATTTTTTACTCCTATCAGCTTGTTAATCATATTTGTTAACTTTAATCTTTAATATTGACACAACATATAAGTAATAATTACTGCATTTGCCAAAATGGTCAACATTAAGGGGCTATAAATTAATACAGTTAAGAAAGTAGAGATGCAATTTATATTTGGGAAAAATACAAGGATGGAAGTTTGTCAATATAGAAAAGAGGAGGGACTAAAAATATAATTAGTTATTTTTATTTGCACTATTTATGTACTATAAAAACCAATAATGATGGACTATTAACAACTCCCTCCTGAAAAGCTCCCTCTTGAAATAAACTTCTGTTGAGCCTCTTTTTAATCATTTATCCACAGCAGTGGGTGTCAAATTTAGGGTGTTATTCACTTTTTCTCCTGCCACATCAGTTTAACACCCAACCAAATTTTCAAATAACACCCACTTCTCACAGCAATGTGTTTTTCAGGGTGTTATTTACTTTCTCTCCCTTCCACATCATTTAATCATATACCCCACCATATTTTTCATTTCTTTTTCGTATTAAATTTATAATTGCTATAATAACTATTTTTTATAATATAATAAATAATAAATAATATATTTTTAATAAAAATTAATTAAATCTCATATTTCAAAAAATCTATACTTTTTTAATACAATAAATAATATAATATTTTTTTAAAATAACATACGATTTTATTTATCAATCAGTAAATCAAACATATATAGATTATTACAAACGAACAAGAAAATACACACTAAATATACCTAAACTTGAGAAATAATTTTTTTAAATCTAATCGAGGGTTGTTCCAAATTTATTCCAGATGTGCTCGACGAGATCCTTTTTCAACTGAATATGTTGTGCTCTATCACGTAGCTCGGCTCTAGTATGAATATATGATTCGGATCGACCTTGGACATGCACTTCATATTGAGGCAGCACTTGCGTTTGCACATTGAACAAGGAGCTAGACCCAGGACTATCCGACTGATCAAAGTCGATATTTTCCCAATTTCGTGAATATGTATCTCGTTCATCCTCCACAATCATGTTATGTAAAATAATGCATGCCCTCATTATTTTACCTAAGACATCGATATCCCACATCCTGGCTGGTTGGCGAATAATGGAAAAGCGTGCTTGGAGTACCCCGAATGCACGTTCCACATCCTTCCTACATGATTCTTGTTGTTTGGCAAACAATTTCGCTTTGTTTCCTTGGGGCAATTGAATCGACTGGACGAAGACAGGCCATTTAGGGTAGATTCCGTCGGCAAGATAGTATGCAAGATTGTACTGCCGGTCATTCACAGTGTAGTCCACCATTGGAGCTTCACCAGACTCAATGTCGTCAAAAATTGGTGACCTATCTAGTACATTTATGTCGTTCAATGTTCCGGACAAGCCAAAAAAAGCATGCCATATCCACAAATCATAGGACGCCACCGCCTCGAGGATAACTGTTGTCGTGCCCTTGTGTCCACTAGTAAATTGCCCTTGCCAAGCCTTAGGACAATTCTTCCACTGCCAGTGCATGCAATCGATACTTCCAATCATTCCGGGGAAACCACGCTCCTGACCAACTCGGAGTAACCTTTGCACGTCTTCCACATTTGGCCGTCTTAAGTATTCATCTTGAAACAAGGCAATTATTCCTTCGCAAAAATTACGAGTGCACTCAAGTGCAGTGGTTTCTCCAATCTTCACATACTCATCACAAGCATCCAAGGCGACTCCATATGCGAGAATACGCATGGCAGCTGTACACTTCTGGATAGGCGTCAAACCAAGCTTGCCCGCATGATTCCGCCTTTGAGTGAAGTAGTTGTCGTAGTTTGATAAAGCTTCTACAATTCGGAGAAATAGTGACCTTCTCATTCGAAATCTTCTTCTAAATTGCATTTCAGTGTAAGTGCATGGCTCGTCGAAATAGTCGGCCATGAGCCTTTGATGGGCAGCTGCATGATCCCTGCTTATAGATTTTCTCTTATTTGATTGATTGTTTCACCTCTGCAGCTCTTCAAGAAGTTCTTGTTACCTATCGAGTATAGATTCTTTCAACTCCCATTGTTGTTGGATCTCTTCGAGACTAAAGGTATCTGTGGGTAGATCCATTGGATGATAAGAAGAAAAAGATTTGAACTGAAAAGTTTTAAGTGGTTTTCATATGATGTGCAATACCATTTTTATAATGAATCAGAAGGTAGTGGAGGTAGTGGAGGCGGGGACGTTCTTATCTCTTCAGAATCTGGAGTCTTGTGTTTTGTCAATAATTCATTCTGAAGATAAGATATAGAAAGATGAGCCATCACGTGTGGTGTTTTGTCATGATAAAATCAGAAGGTAGTGAGGGTGGGGACGTTCTTATCTCTTCAGAATCTGGAGTCTCGTGTTTTGTCAATAATTCATTCTGAAGATAAGATATAGAAAGATGAGCCATCACGTGTGGTGTTTTGTCATGATAAAATCAGAAGGTAGTGGGGGTGAGGACGTTCTTATCTCTTCAGAATCTGGAGTCTTGTGTTTTGTCAATAATTCATTCTGAAGATAAGATATAGAAAGATGAGCCATCACGTGTGGTGTTTTGTCATGATAAAATCAGAAGATAGTGGGGGTAGTGGAGGTCATTTGGACACCGAAAAAAAATATACCATCATTTTTATTTTTTGAGATCTATAAATAGAGCTTGTGTTTGTGTCATTTGGACACAAAAAAAAATCTGAGTCTTTTACAATCTTCAAGCTCTTTCATAGATCCTTCACAAAATTATAATTTCTTTCCAAATTACAACTTCCCTAACCAAGCTCAAAATCCAAATATACGACCTCCGAACCCAAATATTCAATGCCCAGAAAATCCTCAGAATCCTAATTTCTTTCCAAATTACAACTTCCCTAACCAAGCTCAAAATCCAAATCTACGACCTCCGAACCCAAACATTCAATGCCTATAAAATCCTCAGAATACGGGGATGCAGTCTAATTTTGGATCACAGTATATGATGCCCCCAAATTTTGGCATGCAATACCCGTATAATCATCCTTATATGCCTTATGGCTATCAACCTGTTCCTGGAAACAGCTATGTTCCCGCTCCTGTGCGCTATCCAAACAGTGAACAACCCAATGAGCCAAACACACCCCGTTTCAGTAGTGGATCAAGTGATTTCCCAGAATTTTTCACACAAATATCTATGGGAAATGTTGATGGGGATACCCCTCTCAATTTTCTTACTCCATCCCAACAATCAACGAAGAGATCAGGTTATGACATTTGGAGCACGGAAGAGAACAAATCTTTATTAACTGGTTATTTCCACGTTAGTAATGATAGTGAATTGGGGTCGAATCAAAAGGGTGATACTTTCTGGGGTAAAATTGCAGACTATGTTAATGAAAACTTCCAAGGTGGAAAACAGAGGTCTGTGATGCAGTGCAAAAGTCATTTTCGTATGGTCAATAAAAAAATATGTAGTTTTATTGGTTATTACAGTAGAGCATGTAGAGTGAGGTGTAGTGGTTGGTCCGATGATGACTACATAGCCAAGGGTCTAGAGTTGTATCAAGAGTGCGAAGGTAATAAGTTTTCCTTGCTGGAAGAGTGGAAGTTGGTTCATGACCAACCCAAATATATGCCAGGAGTAAATGAATCTCCAAGTAGCGGATCGAAGAGAAAAAGTGGTGGTGATGACGTTGATTCCTCATCTCCTTCCATTGTACGTCCAGAAGGTAGGGATGCAACAAAGAAGAAAGCTAGAGCTTCATCGAATAAATCATCAACTTCTAGAAAATCAAAGGTTGCTATTGAGGAGGAGTTATCTAATTTAGCTCATGCTCGTGAAAACCTTGAACAATCCAGGGCTAGTACTGCATCAGCTATGTTGGAGTATGCACGTGTTAGGAAGATGGAGATGTTCCTGTCCTTGAAGTCCAAAGAAGATCGTGATGCTATAGATGAAAATATGTATAAGATGCTACTGAAGGAGTTGTTTGAGAACTAGTTTGTTATTGTATGTTTTACTGTTTTAATTGTGTGTTTTATTTTCGAAATGTGTATTTTATTTTTGAATTGTGTGTTTTATTTTCGAATTGTGTGTTATTTTGAATAATTTGTGGGTTGTGAAAGTGTATCTTCATTTCAATAATTTCGTTCAAATCACATGTGGTGTTTTGAGTAATTATAAATCTCAAAAAATAAAAATAAAAATATATTTTTTATAATTATTTTGAGTAATTATTATGGGAAAATGCATTTAAAAATGAAAAAAATTGTAAAAAACTCGAATTTTTTTTAGTGTTCAAATAATACAAACCTAGTCTCAATTTATAGATCTCAAAAAATTAAAAATAATGGTACATTTTTTATAAAATTATTTTCAGTATTTATTATGAAAAACCCCATTTAAAAAATGAGGGAAAAAGAAGAAGAAGGAAATCAGTGGCGAATGGCAGCGCGCCACGCGCGCTGCCGTTCGTCCAACTCAATTTTTTTATTTTTTTTTTTAAAATGTGTCAGAAAAACGCGGGTGCAAAACCCGCTCGCGTGCACACTCCATTTGACACTGAGAAAACACATTGCTGCCTTCAAAAACACCCAAAAAACACCAAAAAACCTATTGCTGTTGATAGTTATGGATTTGTTTCCGGCAATTATTTTGCTACCTTCAATATTGTATCTTTTTTTTCACTTTTGCAATCCTTCAAAAGAGAGCCCAAACCTGCTACATGCTACACTACGAATGCCATAAGGCCACAGATGACAGGAAGCTGGATACTGGTTCCTGGGCTAAAATTGTTGCCAAGAACAAAGAGTTGGGTCTTGAAGAGTACAGATTCCTGTTGCGAACAATGATTAGTTCTGGCCTCGGAGAAGAAACTTACAGCCCAAAAAACGTTGTAGAGGGTAGGGAAGACTCTCCTACTCTCGACGACGCGATATGGGAGATGGATGACTGGACAATCTTTTTGCCAAGACAGGAGTTTCTCCGTTCGAAATCGACATAATTGTCACAAGTGTCTCCTTACTCTCCCCTGTTCCTTCCCTCACTGCTCGGGTCACAAACCAGTACAAGATGAGGGAAGATGTGAAGGCCTATAACCTCTCTGGGATGGGATGCAGTGCAAGTGTAGTAGCCGTTGATTTAGTGAAGCAGTTGTTCAAAACTCACCAGAATTCGATGGCGATTGTTGTGAGTACAGAGTCTATCGGACCAAATTGGTACAGTGGGAAGGAGAAATCGATGATGCTTTCGAACATCCTGTTTCGATCCGGTGGATGTTCGATGCTTTTCACGAATCAAAGTTCTTTGAAGGATAAAGCAATCTTGAAACTAACCTGTAGTGTCCGGACACATCTTGGAGCAAGTGATGAAGGGTACAGTAGCTGCATCCAGGATGAGGATGAGCTCGGATGCAGAGGATTTCGGCTCACGAGAGAATTGCCAAAAGCAGCGAACGAAGCATTAACTGCAAATCTCAGACTACTCCTGCCTCAAGTCCTACCTATGTGGGAAATTGTCCGATATGTAATAGTATCGTTTTACAAAACCAAGATCGCTAAGAAATCAGGATCAGGATCAGGATCATCAGAACCTGGGATCAACCTCAGGACCGGGATTGAGCATTTCTGCGTGCACCCAGGTGGGCGCGCAGTGGTTGATACGGTTGGCTAGAGTTTGGGGCTCACTACTTATGAGCTCGAGCCGGCGCGAATGACACTTCACCGATTCGGGAACACATCATCAGGTGGTTTATGGTACGCTTTGGGGTACATGGAGGCGAAGAAAAGGCTGAAGAAAGGAGACAAGATTCTGATGATCAGCCTCGGAGCAGGTTTCAAGTGCAATAATTGTGTTTGGGAGGTTATGAAGGATTTGGAAGATCCGAATGTGTGGAAAGAATTCCTAGATCAATACCCTCCAAACACAACAGACAACCCATTTGCGGAGATGTTTGATTGGATCAATGATCCATGCTTGAACTTTATCAAGACTGAAAATTACAGAAAACTCGAGGTTAAGTAATTTACCAATAAAATCTTGGATTCACGTTCGAATTTCACCTCCATCTTTAAAAAGAAAAGAAAAGAAAGTTCATTAGTATGTCTATAGAGAGAGAGTAAGTAATAAGCTGAGTGATTGATTTAAAGTTAAATATGATTCCTATTGCAACTTTAGTATCCCTAACCTGGATTGGTGGGTGTAACCGAGTAGGTTGGGTGTGCGAGTGTATTACATAAAATGTTGAAACAAGTCGTGTGAAGAATAGTATTTGATTTTTTTTCTTTTTTGTGTAACGAGTAATATTTGATAAACCTAATGAAATGAATGTATTTTTGTTGGTGGGTTTTCTGTTACATTAGTATTTGTAATATTTATATACTGAATTTAGACTTGTCTTATTATTCTTGTATATGTGTTTGCCTATATATGGCACCGAGTAAAACTTGGGTAGATTATGATCTACCTACATCATGATGTAGGATGATGACACGTGTCCAAAAGTGTCAAGAATAGTGGTATTCTAGCACTATTTGGAGCACGTGTCATCATTCTAGATCATGATCTACCTACATTATGATCTATCCAAGTTTTTTCCATATGGCACCTATATCATCGAGGGACGTAGAGAGCAATGACACTTTTTTATTGATATTCGAATAAAATTAGTTTTTTATACCAAATGTATATAAATAATGATATTAGAATTTTCTCGGACTCAATGTTCATAAGGAGAAGAAAAAATGAATTGAAAAAATTACTGTAATGAGTTAACAAAAGACAAAAGATTTAATTGTGCTTAATTAAATCAAACTCTAGTTTAGAGAAAATTAGACCAATTAAGCTAATTAGCACTATCAGCTACAAAAAAGAAAAGAAGAAAAGAAAATTACGTGTTCAAAAGCCAAGAAGGACCGGACAGCGAAATAACCAGAAAACACTTGGTCAGATTCTTTCCCATCTTCTGTATCTCAATTTCTGTCACACTCAAATTCTTCTCTTCTTTTTTTCCCTTTAATAATGAATCATGTGTGTCTACGAGCTTACCGAATCAGAAGAATTTATGCTCGTGTCGGTTAGTCAATTCACAAGAATTTGGGGTTTTTTATTTATTTTAAATATGAGTTTGATACCCTATTGATACCTTTATCCGTTTATGAAGTAGGTCATGAGTTCTATCTATAATAATAATTAATAATATGACTTAGTGTTATCAGAATCAGATCGAACTATACCAAATTACCGATTCAACTAGTGATCCATGGATGCATAAGGTTAGGTCCATATAATATTTAAAAAAAATATATTTTTTAAAACTCATAAAATTATAGAAAATTCAGAAAATTTATAATAAAACAATTAAATATAGGAAAATATAAAAAATGTAAGAAAAATTAGAAAATTGTACGAAAGTCTAAAAGATTTAACTAATTCAAATAAATTTTAAAAATCATAGTAAAAAAAATAAAAAAATATATTTTAAACATATTAAAAATCAACAAAATATAAAATCAAAAAAATATAACAAATTTAAAAAGTTAAAAAAATCAGAATAATAATAATAACATTAAAATTCAGTATTTTTATTTTTTTATAATTTTATGATTTTATGATTTTTTTGTGTTTTTAGTCTTTATATTATATTTTTTCTTATTTATTACTCTCTCTGTCCGGTATTAACTGTCTTTTTAGAATAGTAACTTTCAGTAGGTTTTACACTAAAAAGTTAAGTAAAGTGTACAGTGATTTTCCGTAGGTTTTGGCCACTTAATACCGGACGGAGGGAGTATAATTTTATGATTTTTTTAATTTTTTTAGCATTTTTTAATTTTTTTTATACAAGTCGTTTTTATTAATCAGATCACAACGACGTCGTTTTCTTTAATCCAAACGACGTCGATTAATCAAAACGATGTCATTTTCTTTAATAATAAAAAACAACGTCGTTTTGGGTAAACAGATCAAACGTGTCGATCTGGATCGCCTTATTTAATTGACGGGTCGGCTCAAACCGACCCGTTGTTAAAAGGGTCGTTATCAAACGAGTCGAGTCGGGTCAAACTCGTTTTGACAGCCCTACCCATGATAATGAAGATTTAGCACAAATGGGAAGTATATGTGCTCTTTTTGATAAAGATCTTAGGTTCAATTCATGATGCGATAAGGGTTTTTTTATTTCTTGTTTTAGATCGATGGGTGTGAGCGCCCGCAACGACGGAGGCCTATCAATAGTGACTAAGGTCGGGTCTCAGTGCCCGATAATCTTCGAGGTGGGAAATTGCCACCTTAGTTGCTTTTCTCAAAGAATAAACTAAGGAAAAAACTCCATACTCACCGAGTAGGAAAATAACTTCATTGAATAAAGCACGATCTTTAGGATTAGAGATTTATCTAGAGGACTTTATAAAATTGGAACTTTATATCATCATATTCATATTATTTGGTTGGTCAAACATGCTTATTAAGGAAATTTGGGAAATTGGTATGAAAGAAAGAATGACTCGATGGGTTAAAACGAAAAGAATGGAAAAAGAAATGGCAAAAAGGGGTTAGAGGACTCTGAATTTTAATGTTTTATTTAATAGGAACCCTCAATTATTTTTTTGTTTTTTTACCCCTTCAATTCTTTTTATTTATTTAATTATAACCCTGCCGTGATCGAAAGCTGACATAGCATCGTTAAATGCCACATCATCAACTCAACCGTTGCCACGTCAACTCGCCACATCAGAAACGTGCCATGTCAGTTCGGCCACGTCAGAAACTTGCCACGTGGCAGGGTCGTAATTAAATAAAAATAATAATTGAAGGGGTAAAAGGAATAAAAGAAAAAAAAAAGAAAAAGAAAAGCCACATCAGCCATGTCAGAGGCCACTGCTGACGTGGCTCGCCACGTAGGCAACATAACGGACACGTGGTGACGGCAACGGACGGAGGTACCAAATGTGATCAAACATTTCAGTACGAGTACCATTTAAAGACGAAATAAGGTAGAGGTGCCAAATGAAATGTAACCCCAAGGTACAGGTGCCAAATTTTGCATTTTCCCAAAACATAAATAAATGTATATGTTAATTACCTGCAACAACAGGTTGTTTTGTTGTTATTTAACCGGTTGTTATGGTCATAATTAACAGATCTGTTAGTCAAACTGGTCAAATATGGACGGAAGAGTTTTTTTGACCGAAAACAATAGTTTAGGGGAGGCGGACTTCAAAAAATGAAGTTCAGGGGAGGTTTTTGATTTTCGACGATAGTTCAGGGGTGGTAAAAACTATTTCCCCTTAAATAAAACGTCAAAGTTCAGGATCCCTTTGTCCTTTTTTATCAAAAAGAAATGAAAAAATATATAAGAAAAATTAATCTTCTAATCTTTTGGAAAAAATCTCGAGAGCTTGGTTCCAAAGGGAGAATATCATTTCATTAATATAGATTAATGAGATTTTAATTCTCTAATAAATGGTAGCAAAAATGATGGTCTCGACCTAGTGAGACTTATATCCGGTCGTGTCTGTCTCAACCAAAATCATCTCTCCCTCTCTGCCAAACCCGAACCACAGTCACACCATCACCATCATTGGCAACCATCCTCCTCCACCACTATCGTCACCATCACAACCACCGCCTTGAATTGTTATGAATTTTATAAAAGTTACAAAGGAATAAAGGGACCCTGAACTATAATGTTTTATTTAATGAGAACCCTAAACTTTAATATTTTATTTAATTACAACCCTACCATGACGTGGCGAGCTGACATGGCAACGGTTGGGTAGATGGCGTGGTACATAACGATGCCATGTCAGCTCACCGTGACAATAGGGTTGCCATTAAATAAAATATTATAGTTCAGGGTGTAAAAAGACAAAAAAATAGTTGAAGGTTCCCATTAAATAAAACATTAAAATCTAGGGTCCTCTAACCATTTTTTGTCCAAAAGAAATAATAGGAAACACCACTATTTAGAAGTAGGGCCCACTAATTAGGTTGCTTACGTACCTATCCCAACAATGAGAATCAAAATGACGTAGTTCATTTGGGTGTGAGTGATTTAGATTGTGTTGTTAAGGAGGTCAGACCTAGTGACGGGCTTCTTACATATTATCATAAAAAGATGGATTATATCTAATATAGTTCGATGACATAATCACTACCATATGGAGAGATTGTACTAATGCTAAAAACAACGACTTGATTTAGGTGCTTGATATGATGTATTTTATCCGTATTTTCTCTTCCTTTCCTAACCCTTTTTGGATCTTGATGCTACTGATTAGTCTCTATTTTCTTACTTATTGCAGATTCAGGCTTTAGGAGAGGAAATTCCAGAAAGATACATTATTTGCTAAATTTTGGAGTGTTTCGAGCGTCTAGGCCGAGCTGCTCATCGCTCGCTGGCCAGCTGCAGAAAATGGAAAGTGCGGAAAAGGAAATTTAATAAATCTGACTTTTTCTCCGAATTTCCCTCCGTGTTCCCAACTCAGCAGAGGCATAATTAAGGAAAACCTAGTTCTATTAGACTTAAGACTTCTATTTTATTTAATATATATATTAGAATAATTAGGGTTTTAGGAGGAGGCTCTCTCTTCCGCCTCTTTCTCTCTCTTCTTCTTCCGCCTCTTTGATCCTTCCGGAATTAATCTCTTGCTCTATTCTCTCAGCAACCCGGACTATGTCGAGGAAGCTACTCGACGGACCGAGGGTAAGATAAGCGTAGTAGGGAGCTTTAAAGGTTTTCACGAAAATTGACAAGAGTTCCTTGTCATCCAAAGGAGAAGAAATCCTTGCGGCTAGTTCTGTCCATCTCTGAGCATAAGCTTTTACTGATTCCTCGACCCTCTTCTCTAGATTTTTCAAATCAGAACGGTTAGGTGTGATTTCTTCATCGAGCTTGTATCGTTCAGATATTTCGTTGTGGTGGATTTTGAGGCGAGTTTTGGGGCGTTCAATCCCCGGGCACCTCTCAGATTGTGAAATCTTGTACTTCCGAGGCGTCGTAACTCCTAACATTATGCTTTTATCGGCGGGATCCCTAGGGTCATATCTTTCAATAACCTTTAGCTTTTCCTCTAGTGGGCTCAATCGATCAATACCGGCTCCTTTCGCACTAATGGTGCCAAAACCTATGGTCGGTGAATATTCAAGAGAGGATTGTGGCTGTGTCAGATCGCTTCTCGGAAGCTTAGTTTCTGGTGGTCCAAAAATCGCAACTTGGGTAGAAAGGCCCTGAGATGGGTGGGGACACTGTCTGGTTGTATCTACTGCAGTTGTAGGGTTGGGACTAATGTAGGGATCCTGCCACTTCCACTGAACAGAAGATGATTGGGTTGATGAAGGACCCCACTCTTTTTCAGTTTGTAAAGTTCGAACTTGTTCTTCCAGTTCTGCTATTCTGGTCATTAGTGCTTCATTGGCTTTACCCTGTTCAGTCATTTTCATTTTTGAAGTCTAGTTACAGGGAGCTTGTGCGGAGTAGCGTGCCTCCGAGGAGCTATTGTGAACCTGAAAAAGAGAAAAACACAGAAAGAGTAAGTACAAGTGAGGATACACAAGTGATGTGCAATCCCGAGGCCTCCACGTTTGCTCATTCGCTTCCGCGCCACACTTTCACTTGATATTTTCAGGGCGGTCGGAGAGGCGTGATCTCCTGGTTGTGGATGATATGCGAAGGAAGCCTCTATTCATTCCAACGAGGTGATGTAATCTGAGATGCTATCTGCGAAACCCAAATCAACAGGGGCAACCAATGCCGCCATGCTAGGAAGATCTCTTTCATACTGTGCTTGCAAATGACGCAGGGCCTGACGCCTGGTGAACCCAACCGAGGGGAGGGATGGCAATCTATGCTATGAACTTGGAGTTTGTGATAAGCTAAGAGGACAAGGCCACGAGTGGGCAATATTTGGCTGTTTTCGAATGTTTGGTCTGATTTTTCGGTTCTTTGGGTGAAACGACTGTGTTTATCCCGGAGGGATTTTCTCTTTCTTTTTGCGATAGTCTTTTGAGTTGCTTTGGATAGATAATCGATATGGAAAAGATGAGGCGATTTTAATAAATATCCGAAAGAGTACGACTTTATTAAAAGTGTTTACAAAAGTATGGTAAACTTGCCAACTACCTAAATTCATCAAAAATGGCTAAGATAGATGAAATCAGGAGTCCTAGCTAAAAAGAAAAGGTCTGCCGATATCCGAGCCTTTCCATGAAGGCGTCAATCCTGGACGTCAGAGTTCTCCTGCCAAAGGTACTCCATTGAAGCCAACTCCCCTTTCTGCATCTCTATCTCAACCTCTACCGCGATAATTCGACTTTGCAATGCTTGGCTTTTCCTATCCCCCCCAAATCTGCACGAGTAGTCAAGACCCTTATCGTCGAATCCCTGTCTTTGATTATGGCACTTGATGCTTCTCTCTTGTGGGTTTCGCTGCTCAAGAGTTCTTTAAAGGCCCTGAGGACCACCTTCTGTTTTACTGCTTGTACGCGGATAAAATCCTTGTTATGCCTGTCCAGCTCATTCATCTAGACTTCTGCGTAGCATTGACGTGCTTCGGTGGTATCTCTTTCCTCTGTCATCAGATCTCGCTCTTCCTGCGCTGCTCGCATTTTCTCTACTACTTGGGCGTAAGCCATAACATCCATTCCTCCACTTACTTGCGATTCCCCTTCCTTTTCCATCGGTTTCTGATTTTCTGGGCGAGGTAGGACATTGTCGTTGACTCGTTTCAACCTCAACTATGGATATTGTGGTATCGTCGCTGCAGGAGTAATGCGTCCTTTGAGACAAAAGGGGTGGGCCTAGTCTTGGGCATACACCTGGATGTTCTGATTTTCTCCGGTGTGTAGCAGATCTGATTTCGTCATGCCGAAAGTCACTGGAATGATTTGGGTGATGCAAAACTGCCTGAGTACGAGGGCAGGGCAGTAGTGAGTACATCCCCATGCTCCGATCAGAGGAACCCAAGGTAGGGGTCCGCAGCAGACGATGGGATCTGAGGTCCGCAGCCACTTGGCATGCCAACTGAAGTCCTCTTCTGAGAGGTTGATGAATCGGTCGATCCAGACGTCCTTGTTTTCCATCTCCCATCTATCCGTGGTCGTTGCGTTGATAACTTTGAGCATAGGGCACGACCTTATATAGCTTTCAAAGAAGATGGACTGATCAGGAATTTGTTTGAAATGGCTGACCAACCATACTGTCAGCAATTGGGTGCAGCAGGTAAGTCTCCCTTTCCCTTTTCTTCGGCAAGAGTCCAAGGAGCGAAAGGTCTCGGCCAAGATGGTTGTTGTAGGATTGATGGCATTTACCTCCATCTCGTAAAAGATGTTGGCTGCTAAAAAGTCGATGGCGTTTCTCATCCTCGAAAAAAGGACGAATCCTACAATGGCGAAGGCTAGAACCCTTAAGCGTTTTGCTCCATTGGACAGCTGAAATTGTGCCTCGATATCCGACCAACACCAGAAGTAGTCACCCTCCTTGACACGAGTAGTGATTCCTAATAGCTTGTCGAGTCTTATTTTTACACTCGAAGAGTCGAGTCGGACGTTCTGGTAGATGGTTGATATGGGAGATGTGAAGCGCATCAGAGCTGAGTACTCCTCGAACGTAGGAGTCAAGTCTACTCCTTTGTCGAAAGAGAAGCAACGATAATAGGGATCCTAGAACCTCAGGGCTGCCCGGATGCAACCCCAATCGGTTTTTACGTCCACTAGGGTCAGTAGCTTTCCATAACTACCCTCAAACTGTGTCTCCTCGTCTTCAGTCAGCTCATTCCTTAACATCCGAATCCTAGTTAAATCAAAGTCTACAACCTCTACTTTGATTTTAGTGGTGATGTCAGGGACGAATCCCCGGTCTAATAGATCTCCTTGGGCAGCTTGATCGTCGAAGCTTCGTCCCCCGAAAATATCAAATGAAAGTAACGTAGGTGCTGTCATAGCGAATGAGCAAAATGGGTCCTATGGGACAAAAATAAAATTTTAAGTGCTAAGTAAACTGTGCGTGTGAGAAATCCGCAGTTCATATAATAGAAAAATCACGTCAATATGCCAACAAGAAAAATAGAGCCACGACAAACAGGTATAATCATGATGCACGTGCTGGGGCTCTGATTCCGACACCTCTAACTGGCTTGAACGGTTCCCGGATGATACCCTGAAAAGGTCCCTAAAGTGTCGTCCAGTGTCCCGATTCCTTGCGAAATCGAGTAACCTTTCGACTGGCTTTATGGGTTCATCCGAGTTGGGGTTGGTGAACACTACCCAGGACATGTGTCCTAGGGCGTCACTACTACCCTCCTAATTTGGTAATTGTCCCCTGGGTGTAGGGCGCTATGAAATGCATATGACAATTGATAAAGCAAATAAATGAACAGATCAACTATTGATCAAAGCAAATAAATAAATAAACAAATAAAACACCTCTCTAAAAAGATAAAATCTACTCCGACCCTAAAGTCCCCAGTGAAGTCGCCAAACTGTCGCGCCCCACGAAAATTAAAAAATTCGCGAGTGTGCAACGAAATTTGGGACCTTACAATGCTCGACGTAAACAGACGCCTCGCAACATGCAATGAAGTCGCCACCCTAATTTGGTTGCTAGGTTTAGGGAACCTTAATCGTCATGGCATAGGAAATATAATAAGTAAAAAACTAAAGGCACAAAAGAGGGGTTTGGACCCCAGACAAAGGTTCGGGGTCGTATTATAGTCTCGGGAAGGTGTTAGGCACCCGAGTCACATCCGAAAACGGCTACCAGTTGATGAGAGAGGTGTTTGATAAAATGCGTTTTTATTTTGAAAGGGGGACCCTTAGAGGAATCGTCACTTTAGTCTTTTTATGATCGTGACGTTCAGAAATAATTAATCATTGAACGGGGTTACCGTTTGAACGTCTTTCGGACGGGGTTACCGTTTATCAAGACCGATTGATTATTCTTGAACGTAACGTGATGGGACTGAATTTTCTGTAAGACTGAATGAGCGCCCTCTTATTTCATCATCGGGTCATGCATGATTAGATTAATTACTACGTGATCCTATCATGGATTGCTAAGAGAGTACAAATTTAAATGATAGATTTTGTAGTGAAAAACTGATGTGGGATCGAAAGTCCCCATGTACATGCAGTCAATATAAGCGAGAATTTAAAATCACATGAGCATGGCATTTTAAGCAACTCTTTAAACACGTTGTTCATGTGGGTTGATTTTAATTCTAGCAGTTCTATATATCATGCATACGATTGATATTTACGAAAAGCGTTGAATAAATAAAAAGGAATGGAAAGGCGTACTTTCGAGCGAAGCTTGAAATTAAAACCTACAAAGTGAGAGTATTAGCGATAGCTCGAGAAATAAATAAGCAATTTTATGAGTGCGAAAATTTAAATGACAGTTGATTGTATGCGAGAAATGATGGATTTTACGCATACGGCAATTAAATGCTGAGTTTGATACGTGCAGGAAAATAAATGATGACAGTTGATTGTATGCGAGAAATGATGGATTTAACGCATACGAGAATTAAATGTTGAGTTGATTGCATGCGAAAAATGATGGATTTAACGCATACAAAAATTAAATGCTGAGTTGATCGCATGCGAAAAATGATGGATTTAACGCATATGAAAATTAAATGCTGAGTTGATTGCATGCGAAAAATGATGGATTTATCGCATATGAAATTTAAATGCTAAGTTGATTGCATGCGACAAATGATGGATTTAACGCATACGAAATTTAAATGCTGAGTTGATTACATGCGAAAAATGATGGATTTAACGCATACGAAATTTAAATGCTGAGTTGATTACATGCGAAAAATGATGGATTTAACGCATACGAAATTTAAATGTTGTTTTGATAAGTGCAGAAAAATTGATTGTAGTTGACGATTCACAGGGGATTTAAAACAGTTTGATGATTAGCAGAAAATAAACAGTTGATATTTGCGGAAGAATTTCCAGCGGTATGATAAGTGCGGAATTTAAAACAATTGATATTTTGCAGAAAATGAACAAGTGATATTTGCAGAGAATTAAACAATTGATATTTGCAGAAAATAAACAAGTGATATTTGCAGAAAATAAAACAAATGATATTTGTAGAAAATAAAACAGTTGATATTGCGGAAGAATTTCCAGCAACTTGCGAAAAATTAAAGCAGTTGATATTTGCGGAAAATGAAACAATTGATATTTGCGGAAAATAAGCAGTTGATATTGTGGAAGAATTTCCAGCAGTTTGCGAAAAATTGAAGCAGTTGATGTTGCGGAAAATAAAACAATTGATATTTGTGGAAAATAAGCAGTTGATATTGTGGAAAAATTTCCAGCAGTTTGCGAAAAATTGAAGCAGTTGATGTTGCGGAAAATAAAGCAATTGATATTTGCAGAAAAATAAAACAGTTGATATTGCGGAAGAACTTCCAGCAGTTTGCGAAAAATTAAAGCAGTTGATGTTGCGGAAAATAAAGCAATTGATATTTGCAGAAAAATAAAACAGTTGATATTTACAGAAAATTAAACAATTGATAGTGCGGAAAATAATCATACGAAGCATACGAATTATTTTTACGAAAAAGTGTGATCCGAGGTTTCGGAAAGAATTGAAAATGGGATGGGCCCAATTTAAAAAGAAAAGAAAAAAATGGAAATGGGTCAGGAACAGTGCCTGGCCCAAGGAAATCATTTAAACGGTGATGGGCACACGTGAACAGTGCCGAGACATGGCACTGTTCATCTTCTTCCTTGGTCGCCCGCGGCCAAGGTCCGGCTAGCCTTTTCCGTTTCTCGCGATCTTCGTACCGAGATGCTCGTCTCCTCGACGGCGTCTCGACCGTACGAAGCTCGAATTTTATTTCAAAACACACTGAGTTTAATTTCGAAAAAATGACAAAACCGTTAATTATCGAAAACTAAATAATTCGCACAGTCTAGCTAATGATTTTTAAAATTGAAAACGTGTATTTAATCTACATCATGTATGTGAATTAATGGCATAAAAGAAAGCAATTTATTTGCTCAAGAACAAGCTAAATGAAATTAAAGAAAAAAACTTGCTCAAAAACTGAAAATGAGCTAGAGAGAGAAAGCTCACGTTTCAAACTTTGAACTGGGCGATTGTCACTCTAAATGAGCAAGCTGATCAAGAGGGAGAGAGAGCAAGTTTTTCTTGCTGAATTGGTGCCGTTTTTCCGAAGGATTGGCTTGCTATTTATAGCCTTGAGTCGCGTGGGTTGCCGGCCTGGAGCTGCGCGTGGTGGCCGTTCCTTGTGTGCCGGTGGGTCTACGGCAGTGAGGTGGAGGGTCTAGGTCGTCGTGATGATGGTGGATGGGACGGGAAACGGTCTTGGAGGCGACGGGAGCAGGTTGCTTGGTGGCCTGCTCCGCAGCTGGTTCGTGCGTACGGTGCATGTGCACCATGCACTTAAATGGTCAACCGTTGATCTGGTTGACCAGATCAACGGTTGAGATCAAAGGCCCTTTTAGTCTTTTTTACATGGCCTCGAGCCGAGTCCCGCGAGCAATCGTTCAGACTTTTTGAACCGACAGTACCTGCGCGTAGAGAAAAATACGACGAGTCTAACCGTCTACAGCGAGTGACGATAATTTTTCATTTAGCGTGTTTATTTTCTCGTTCAACAGCGTGAAACGCGCGAACGGAAAAATAAAAACGTTACGTCGAAAATTTCACGAAACGCTGTAGACCGTTGCGAGCATGAAAAAAGCTAGCAACTAGTTGATGAAAAATATTTTAAAGTCGAGCTATTGTCCGAGTAGACTTACTTGGGTCCAATAAAAGCTCGAACGAAAATAATAATAAAATAACAAAAATACTAAAAAATGCGCTAAAATATAAAAAAATCCTGAAATTCATGTGATGACCTAAAACGAAGAAAAAACTAGCAAATGACTGCCGCATAATTAAAAATATGATTTTTAAGGCTAAAAATAATAACGATAATAATAATGAAAATACGTGCCGAAAAATTAAAAATACGATTTCGAAAGCTGACGATGCTAACGATGATGTTAAAATGCAACGAAACACTTAAAAATTCTAGTGACAGTAAATCAACTGAAAATGACTGTAAATTAACTAAATAACAAGAATGCTAAAATTAAGTAAAAATGACGTCAAAATTCGGGTATCAACATCAGCCATGAAGATATCAGCAGTAGTAAGAAAGAAATGAGAGGAAGAAGGATGAACAGGAAAAAGAGAGAAACCACCCCATTATATAGCCGAGGTGAGGAGGCGCTCCTGCCTTTTCGCGGGTTTTCAAAAATAATTAATACATTTAGGAACAACGACCATAGGGGTGAAGAGATCAGATTTCACAACTGCAACTATTGGAAGTTTGCACCAACCAAAAGGCACCGAGATAACCGCCCAATCTGGTAACACAGAAGAAACGGCACGGAATAAATTTGGAAATGGTTAGGAGAGACATTTATTATCATCTACCGGTCAAGCAAAAGAAAGGGTGCGGGATCCCAGGGGACACTAAACCCGTTTTTAGCGCATGCAGAGGTTATTTTTCGAACAAGATACCATACAAGGAAGAAAAACGTCAACAATGCGGCAATATAACAAGGAAACCATTTTTTATTAAGGGCTTAACGGCCCGGGAATACACAAAGATCACACCAAAGGAAACATAAAGAGACACAACAGGAGGGTCCCCACCGCCGGTCAAGCATTTGACCCAGTGTCATCATCCTCCCACTCCATGAAAGGAATTTCCCTCAGGGCATCTGCAAGAGAGGTCAGTTCAGAAGAATAGGCCCTCATGCCCTTCAAGCAGCATCCTAGCAAGTCTTTCCTGTGCTGCAGCATAGCGATAAGCAGCTGAATTTGAGAGACAGCCACAGACAGCTTCACCGCCTTCTCCACAGGGCTAAAGTCCTCCATGGAGACAGCCTAGCCTGCAGTGGGGTCAGCATCCCCTGGAGCTCCAAAATATCTTCAGAAGTCTTGGTGTTCATCGACCCTAGAAAATCAATGTCTGATTGAGTCAGATTCCTCAAGGTATGGGCCTTGGAGAGTAGAAAGTTCTTGGTAACTTCGTCCATCGAATAAGGAGAGGTGGGAAAAATCGTGAAAATAAGTGTAGGAGACCAACTCAGAGAACATGCCTATTTATAGACTCGGAAATAAGATGTTCTGAAAAGGCATATTTTTTGACTTTCGAGCCCTCATTAATGCAGGAACCACCCAAGAGACAAGACTGAAGACGAGGCAGTAGCCCTTGGTAAACACTCGGGCTCGTTTTCAGTTGGGCTTATGATAACTATTGACACGACTCTAGGGGCATTCCCACCTTCTCACCCGGCGACATGGCCGGAGCACTGTAGATATCCGCAGGGATCTGGGGTTGTTCCTGCTGCCCCTAGCCTGGCAGTAAGCCCTGGGATGGTCGACATCAACGGGGGGATCTCACACGACATCGGCACGACGTCATCCCATCCCAGGTCACGCATGATGTCAATCCGTATGACGTCACCTTGTATAATGTCGCTTCCTAGCACCCGAGCGACATCTACTAGAGGTAACACCTACCCCCTGTCTGCAAGGCCCTTCCTTCGCCTATAAATAGCCCCACCATTCAAAACAAAAGGGGTAAGCCTAAGACAGCGTGTTGAACCCCTACTATTTTCACCACTCGTACTAACTTGAGCATCGGAGTGTTTACGTCGGAGACCCCCTCCGACGCTTTGCAGGTGACCGAGACAATCGGAACAGTGTTCCTGACCAGCCCCGCTTTGGCCGATCCTACTCGACGAATCTCGGACTCTTATCAGATATGATGTATTTTGTCCGTATTTTCTCTTCCTTTCCTAACCCTTTTTGAATCTTGATGCTACTGATTAGTCTCTATTTCCTTACTTATTGCAGATTCAGGCTTTAGGAGAGGAAATTCCAGAAAGATACATTATTTGCTAGATTTTGGAGTGTTTCGAGCGTCTAGGCCGAGCTGCTCATCGCTCGCTGGCAAGCTGCAGAAAATGGAAAGTGCGGAAAAGGAAATTTAATAAATCCGACTTTTTCTCCGAATTCCCCTCCGTGTTCCCAGCTCAGCAGAGGCATAATTAAGGAAAACCTAGTTCTATTAGACTTAGGACTTCTATTTTATTTAATATATATATTAGAATAATTAGGGTTTTAGGAGGAGGCTCTCTCTTCCGCCTCTTTCTCTCTTCTTCTTCTTCCGCCTCTCTCTTCTCCCAGACTTTTTCCAGCAGCTTTGTAATAAACCGGAGCTTTGCTCCGGCCGGTAACACTTAATACTATTTCGTATTTTCTTCTTTTTATTTATTTGTTTTACTTTTTATGAGTAGCTAAATATCTTGTTCTTGGTAGGAATCATCGAAGGTTGCTTAGGAAAGCCATGAGGTCGAATTGATATTAATATACCACTGGTTTGTATTTATTTGTTTAACGAATTCTTGTCAAATCTACTAGGGTTGTTTCTAGTCTGGCCAACTAGCTGCTAGACCTAGCCGATTAAAGTCATCTCTGTTGTTATAACTAACGCGAAGCTGCAGGGTAAAGTAGACAACCAATTTGGAAGTAATCGGGTTCCTGGTCTCATTCAGCTGGGTTAAACGAGTAATTAGGGTAGTGCCTCGAGCGTATTGAGTGTCTCGCCCTAGATGTGTCCTACCTCCTCTTCATGGGCATCCGAGTATTGTCTCCATAAGCGTACCTTGGAGGATGGCGGATTGTCAAGGTTATCCCATAAGCGTACCTTGGGGTAGCTTCTATTACGAAGGTAAGTAGGGGACCTAAGCGTACCTGGTCCCTATAACGCGTCTACCAGCCAGGGGTAGAAGATCCTTGCACCAATGACCGGCCGACCATAAATGCAACCGGAGATAGATTTCTACCGAGGACCCTCTCTATTGATTTCTTACTTGCTTTATTACTGTTTGTTATTACTTTCTTAGTTTATAATTAGATTAATCAACACTCTCAAAACCCCCCTATTTGTTACTGTTTCGGTCTGTTTGCCCTAGTCACACCGGAAAGTCAGCGTCTACCCTTAGTCCTTGTGTTTGACCCTGCTGCCGCTATATACAATTTATTGTGCATTTGATAACAGGTTTTTATTATTATATTTGTATGTGCCTCGACAACACATCAGTGCCTTTTAGAAAGAGCTCGATAACAATATTGTGCTTTCGATGAAGAAGAATTTTGGAATCAAATGATGGTCATAAAATTAGATCAACTTCTCTTTATAGGAATGACTGTCCTAGAAATAAACATGCATCAAGTAACAAGTAGCATAACAAATCACAACACAAAGCAACCCTAGTTGACTAGCCCTAACGAACGATTTTATGGTTAAACATACATGGTTCAAATAAGGTGCTAGCATTGGACTAGCCGTTCAAGGATTGATGGAAATATTGGTTCTCCTTTTGGCCAAGACACAAGTGTGACCTCCTGGTAGAATGATGACTCTATCCATTTAAAAACAGCCAGTTAGTGTCCTTTTTATACTTAGCGTGTTCGCGACCCTAGATACTAGAGTAAAGTGGGGCTAAATACATTAGAAAAAATCTATCCTCCTGTGAGTGACACGGTTAGACACTCCGCAATACCTTAGAAGGTCGCGCGTGACTAGCATACAAGATAATAATAAGCGCAAACAAGGGAAGTTGTCAAGTATGATGCACGAGCGGAATTAAAATATGTAAATGATATCACACCATAAGCATGTTTTTTATAAGATCGAAACACATAAACATAGGTATAAGTCATAGAAATTAGTTTAAGCATTTATTTTAATCATTGTGAAAAGAAAAAAAATTATGGCTCATTTTATCATCAAATTTGATAATTAGTTAACTCGTATGATTTTGGATGATAATCAGAACAGTTTTTATGATTGATTTTACTAATTTAGGGTCTTATTATTTATGTTTTGGAAACATGTGCTTTAGTGAGCTCGTTTATGAACTTGTAGTTGTGTAGGAGCAAAAAGGAGCTGAAACTAGATTGGGTCATGTACTGGGTAGACTACATAATTCAGGCATGCAAGCTACTTGTGCTCATTAAGAGCCTAAATCCGAGTCTTTTGTAAGATGGGATGCTAGCTAGATATTATGTAACTAGAAGTCAGATTTTAATTAATATTATTATTAAGGGGAATATCTACACTTACCCCCTCGAATTTTCAGTCAAACTTAAATCCCCTCTCGAATTAAAAGATTTTTCAAATATTCCTCATGAACTATTTAGATGCTTCAAATCAACCAATCCGTTAATTTTCATCCAAACTATTTATAAATAATGACTCACTTAATAAAATTATAAATAAAAATTAAAGGGTTAACAAGTAAATTTCTTAAAATATATTTTAAAAATTATTTTTGTAATTACTTAACTTTGAAAAAGAAAGTAAATTCTAACTGATGGTAACCTTATTAACTTATATAATGATTATCATCTAAATTTAAATTTATATAATCCCCTCTATAACATACTCGGTCTCATTGGAAAGAATTAAAAAACCATTAAAATAAATAAAAAATTGCGCTACAAACCAACTCAGTCCCGCTGGAAGGAACTTAAAAGTCCATTAAAATAAAATTTTATATCGTCTTACAAAAATCATCTAAATTTATAAAATAATATAAACTAAAGTCAATGACCATGTAGCTCATTGGTTGACTTGCTAGTGGTGTAGGTACTAATAGGGTCTCGAACTCAGGTTCAAATCTCATCTCTACCTATAAACAAATAGCTAAAAAATAATTTATTACTAGAAATAATTAACTTAAAAAAGATATACAAATCTAAACAATTGATTTCTTTTTAGATCATTATCATTTTTTTTGGAAAAAAAGAAAGAAATATATTGATTTTATGAAATGAGTCATTCTTTAATATAAAAAAAATGATGCCACACGCAACAAACGTTTGGTGGTAAATATAAATACATAGTAAAAAACATAATTAATTTTGAAATTAGATAACTATGGTTCGTAATTTTTACCAATAATAATCTCTTCATTTTATAAATTATTAAAACTTTTTTGAGAAATAAAAACACAAATATTACGGCATATACCAATCAATTGTATTAAAAATAAATTTAATATAGCATGTTAAAAGTAATAAAAAAATATTTTTTATAAGAACTATTAAACATAAAATTAAATTGAAACAAACAATATATGGAGGTAATATAAAAAATTGCGACGGCCATTGTCGTCGCCATGTGAGTCTGTGACTTTAAACGGAATCTCGGTCAAAAGTTATAAAAACTTGCGACGTAACTTTCCGTCAAAAACGTTTTTTCGTAAGTTTTAGATAGAGCTTCCGTCAAAAGTTAATAAAGCTTGCGACGAAATGATTCGTCGAAAGTTTTCAATAGAATGTGCGGTCGCCAATTTGCGGGGCGAGCGTGAAAATCACAACGCCAGCGCAGATGGTGTCTCTGTCGCTACCCATTAACGTACACCAGTGTTCCTCCAAGATAGTGGGTGGACACATGCATCAATTTCAAATTGTATTAATTGAGCTAAGAAATATGAGTCTTGGACAGTACATGGTTTTCTTTTACATCCATACATATAAAGATTGGGTCCCTCTACTTCATCATACCAGCTTTGATCCAGAATATCAATCAAGGTACACACATGTGCGTTCACATAGTAATGAAATTTTTTATTAGCAACCATCAAGAAAATGGAAGTAAGAATTGAAGAACAGGAATATACAAGAGGGACACAGCCTCCTCAGAGGCAGTGCCTGAGAAATATCAAAAGGAAAGGCAATCCAACTCTAATGATACGCTAAAAACCTAAACTATCTGTCTGCATTTCCTCAAAACAGAAGCCAAGTGGAGGACAGCAACATCATACCCAAGCTGTAAGGAAACGTGGAATCTTTGCTCTTCAACCATCTATACCATAACGAGAAGGAGATATTGACAGTGCGTCTCATACAATACGTTCCGTTTTAAAAAACTACCGTCTCATACAGTGCGTCTCATACAATACGCTCTTCAGCCCTCTCCTGTCTACGTCATTATAAGCATAAACATTCAATATCACACACCGAAAATTCTCACTTGTTAGAATGCCCTCTATCCATATAAACCTATCCCCTACAACCGAATTTTCAAGCGTAAAGGTACTACTATCCCACATGGAAATTAAACCACCTGACCGACCAATCGCAGGAGCATAAACCCACCTCGCCTCCTGGTTCCCCCACAAATCCTGCATGAAGAACTCGTCTACCACTTCTTTCTTTGTTTCCTGCAGCAGGCAGAAATCCAATTGTTCTCTACGCCAATTCCGTTTGACAAAACCCCTCTTCCTAGCTGATGTTAAACCTTTGTTGTTCCAAGAGATTAACCGGACCATGGGAAACTTGTAACCACGCTCCCTCTAACACGACACGACTCATTGATGGTTAGCCAACTCAACGCTAAACCGCTCTTTGTCAAATGCACGCAGCGCAGTTTCATTTACATGCTCTGTTATGGATAGAATTCTACCTATATTCCACGTGTCAGGTTCCAACATTATAGCTGATGTCATCCGGTTCATGTGGACAATGTCCTCATCATCCACTCTCAAAACATTAGCCTGCGACCCCATTGTTGGGGTGTGCGAACAAAGAATACCACATCGGAAAGAAGAGAGAAATAAGAAGCAAATATAAGAGGAGTTGATTCTCTTAATGGAATGAGGCCTTTTGTGAAAACCGTTCGGGCTTAGCCCCAAAGCGGACAGTATCATTCCATTAAGAGAGACTCAGGTGGCTTTTATTTCTCCAACGAATGGTAGCGGAGCCGAAGGTTCGGCTGGGCCTGAGTAATGGGCCTTGATGTGGGTGGCACGCTGTGAATCTCCTGGCCGAACTGAAAAAGTACAGTGGTTCTCCAGGTCGAGAGGTTCGAGGGGGAGATTGGTG
This sequence comes from Viola odorata, assembly GCA_963691705.1. Taxonomy (NCBI): domain Eukaryota; kingdom Viridiplantae; phylum Streptophyta; class Magnoliopsida; order Malpighiales; family Violaceae; genus Viola; species Viola odorata. Next base: position 3,624,620 of record OY829539.1, read on the forward strand.
AGCCCAATGTGGTTGGCTCTGTGGTACTTAGTTCGAGGGGGAGATTGTTGGGGTGTGCGAACAAAGTCCCACATCGGAAAGAAAAGGGAGAGAAAGACTAAATATAAGAGGAGTTGATCTTCTTAATGGAATGAGGCCTTTTGTGAAAACCGTGCGGGCTCAGGCCCAAAGCGGACAGTATCATTCCATTAAGAGAGATCCGGGTTAGTCTTTATTTCTCCAACAAATGGTAGCGGAGCCGAAGGTTCGGCTGGGCCTGAGTAGTGGGCCTTGATGTGGGTGGCACGCTATGAATCTCCTGGCCGAACTTGAAAAGTACGGGAGTTCTCCAGGTCGAGTTGTTCGAAGGGGAGATTGGTGAGCCCAATGTGGTTGGCTCTGTGGTACTTAGTTCGAGGGGGAGATTGTTGGGGTGTGCGAACAAAGTCCCACATCGGAAAGAAAAGGGAGAGAAAGACTAAATATAAGAGGAGTTGATCTTCTTAATGGAATGAGGCCTTTTGTGAAAACCGTGCGGGCTCAGGCCCAAAGCCCATAACCGAATGAACTGTTTCCAAACTACCTGATTGCCCGACGAGTTTCTTAATTTTGTCCCCTCTGCGCCTCATCGTTACTTGGCTATACTCCCACTAAGGTGGCCGCACAACATAAGATTCCTCATGTGCACTAGCACCCATATGCTCCTCATCCGGGGTATCACCTTCCTTCATCATATCTGCTGTCTCAAACGCTCAGCCTCAGAGCTACCATCTGACCCGTTATTGTGTGTGGGCACCCCAACCATCCAATATATTGGTTTTCTTTTACATCCATACATATAAAGATTGGGTCCCTCTACTTCATCATACCAGCTTTGATCCAGAATATCAATCAAGGTACACACATGTGCGTTCACATAGTAATGAATTTATTTCATCTTGAACTTGTCCATCACGATAAATTCCGGTCCCTCTACTTCATCTCACATAAGAACCATCGCTATGGTTAATTTTTTTTTAAATAAACCAATATATTGGGTATTAGAATGGATGCTTAGTTCATCAGACTGATAATATTGGTGATCTGCCCCCTAAGCAACAAGTTCATAGCTCAACTCTTCGCACAACATTACAGTACACAAATTGAAATGAATCGCGCTCCATAAGATTCTTTGCCATAGCTCTAATAACACAAGACAACTATGGAAAAACTCTCAGTGTAGAGAAATAATAATAATAATAATAATAATAATAATAATAATAATGTCTAAGATAATAGAAATAGATGTTTAAATACTCAAAACCTAGTGTTGACACGACGTATTATAAGTACTAATGTTACCTGCCAAAAAGGTCAACATTAAAGGCTATAAATTATCAATAATACAACTAAGAAAGTAGAGAGATGCAATTATATTTGAAAAAGTTCAAGGATGGAATTTTGTCAATATAGAAAAGTAAAGGGACTAAAGATATAATTAGTTATTTTTCGTTTTTAGATCCAAAATTATGTTCTATACTCATGAGATCGCGTTCTGTGCATTTTTTAGATTTTTTTCTCCTGTCAATTTGAAATAGAAAATTAAGCCATCTTTAATAATGACAGATATATAAGTACTAATGTTACCAGTCAAAAAACTCAGCAATAAGGCCTATACGAAAGTAGAAGGATGGAATTGATATTTGAAAAAAATAGGAAGATGGAATTTAATTTGTCAATATAGAATAGTAAAGGGACTAGAATATAATTTATTGTTTTCATGAGCACCATTTATGTACTATAAAAACCAATAATGATGGACCAGTAACAACACAACTAAAGCTCCCTCCTGAAAAAAAACTTCTGTTGAGCCTCTTTTTAATCATTATGGATTTGTTTCCGGCAATTATTTTGCTACCTTCTATATTGTATCTTTTCTTTCACTTTCGCAATTTAATCCTTCAAAAGAGAACCCAAACCTGCTACATGCTACACTACGAATGCCATAAGGCCACAGATGACAGGAAGCTGGATACTGGTTCCTGTGCCAAAATTGTTGTCAGGAACAAAGAGTTGGGTCTTGAAGAGTACAGATTCCTGTTGCGAACACTGATTAGTTCTGGCCTCGGCGAAGAAACTTACTGCCCGAAAAACGTTGTAGAGGGTAGGGAAGACTCTCCTACTCTCGACGACGCGTTATGGGAGATGGATGACATATTTTATCAAACACTTGACAATCTTTTTGCCAAGACGGGAGTTTCTCCTTCCGAAATCGACATAATTGTCACAAGTGTCTCCTTGATCTCCGCCGTTCCTTCCCTCACTTCTCGGGTAATAAACCGGTACAACATGAGGGAAGATGTGAAGGCCTATAGCTTGTCCGGAATGGGATGCAGTTCAACTATAGTAGCAGTTGATTTAGTGAAGCAATTGTTCAAAACTCACAAGAATTCGATGGCGATTGTTGTGAGTACAGAGTCTATTGGACCGAATTGGTACAGTGGGAAGGAGAAATCGATGATGCTTGCGAATATCCTGTTTCGATCCGGAGGATGTTCAATACTTTTCACGAATAAAAGTTCTTTGAAGGATAAAGCAATCTTGAAACTAACCTGTAGTGTCCGGACACATCTTGGAGAAAGTGATGAAGCGTACAGCAGCTGCGTCCAGGATGAAGATGTGGTCGGATGCAGAGGAATTCGGCTCACGAGAGAGCTACCAAAAGCTGCGAATGAAGCATTAACCGCGAATCTCAGAATACTCCTGCCTCAAGTCCTACCTATGTGGGAAATTGTCCGATATGTATTAGTATCGTTTTACAAAACCAAGATCGCTAAGAAAACCAAATCGGAATCAGGAACAGGATCATCAGGACCTAGAATCAACCTCAAGACCGGGATCAAGCATTTCTGCGTGCACCCTGGTGGGCGTGCGGTGGTTGATATAATTGGAAAGAGTTTGGGGATCACTAGTTATGATATCGAACCAACACGAATGACGCTTCACCGATTCGGGAACACATCATCAGGTGGTCTGTGGTACGTTTTGGGGTACATGGAGGCGAAGAAAAGGCTGAAGAAAGGCGACAAGATTCTGATGATCAGCCTCGGAGCAGGTTTCAAGTGCAATAACTGTGTTTGGGAGGTTATGAAGGATTTGGAAGATCTGAATGTGTGGAAAGAATGCGTAGATCTATACCCTCCAAACACAACAGATAACGCATTTGCGGAGAAGTTTGATTGGATCAATGATCCATATTTGAACTTTATTAAGGCTGAAGATTACAGAACATTCCTGATTAAATAATTAAAGAAGTTATTATTATCTATCTATCTATCTATATATAATAATCAATCAATAATGTACTAAGCAGAGGGATTGATTTCAAGTTAAATCTCATTCATATTGCAACTTAATTAGTATGCCTACCCTGTATTGGTGGGTGTATATTACATTAAATAGACAATTTTCTCTAAGTTCTGATCAGTCATCTCATTTGTACCTCACTAGTCACTAGTCATCACATTGTCCCTGCCTCCTTGGATGGGTCCACGGGAGTGACAAAAATAACAAGCCGCCCTATGACCGCTCTGGCGTTTGGGGATACACTACGCAGCCTACCCTCGCCCTTAAGAACAAACCACTACCTCAGATCTAGCCAAAAACCCGAAACCCAGAATCTCAACCCACAGATCATACCACCAGCAGCATCCATCCACCGCAAACTCATCTCTCCGGCCAGACACCAACCCAAACACAAGCACTAAAACAAACCTTCAACTCCGACTTTCACCAACCACCAGTCTGTAATAAGAAAAAGAAAACTCTGTAATTAGTTAAAAAGATACTTAATCATAATATATGTAGATTAACTGCAATGATTTTTTGATTGTCAATTAAAAAATAATATTTATTTTAATTTGAAGTAAATATGAAATTTCAAATTAATATAAATTATAATTTGCACTAAATAAATACATATTATAACTGTATTGATGAAAGTACATAGGAAGCTTTGCTGCCAAGTTGAGCAATGGCTCCGCGTACAGAGCTGAGTTGTGGGGCTCCAGAAAGCGTCGCGAAGGGGATGGCAGAAGATTAGTTGTTCAAGTAGATAACGCTAGTGTTGTCCATGTCATTAATGGAGCTCGCTTATTTTCTGTCGCTAATATGAATTTAATTTTGTCACATTAAGGCTCTTTTACTAGCGGAGGATGTTGAGACGCGGATTGTCTACGTTTTCCGAGAGGATTATTAAGTAAGTGAAACTAGTTTCGTATCCGCGGGATATGTAGTTACATTTATTTCAATTTATATTAATAAAATTTTAAAATATATTATGAAATTAATATATATATATATATTATTATTGGAAGTCTTAATTTACAGGCCTTTATAGTATTTGTATAAACAACATAATTTCAATTGTAAAATAATTAAATGCAATGATAATAAGAATTATTAAAGTAATATAATAGAAGGGTATAAATATTTTGCAAAAATTATAGTTTATTACTACCTTTGGTGCAAATTAAATATTTTTCTCGCATCCCAATATTCAGTAAGTTTAACACTAAAAATACAAGTAAAAGCTACAGTAAAAGCAAATCTTAAAACGACGTTTAATTCACACCGGAGGGAGTAAGATTTTTAGTGTATTGTTAAGTATTTTAATATGTGTAATCTAAATTGAGAAATAATTAGTTACATAATAGCGCAATTAAATTATTATTACGATTTAAATGAAAGTGAACATTAAATTATTAGGGTAAATGAATAGATGGCAGCTACATGCTAATCAAGTCCTATTAATATAAGAGTTATTTATAATTTTTGTTAATTAGTTTAAAAATAAATAATTTGATTATTATTTTTAACTGCCATATGACTAACTAGCATGCGTTATATAGTACTATCATGTGTATTCCTCAAAACACATAATGAATTTAATTGATTTACAAAACATTTGAGGGAAACTTTATAAAACAATACTTCTTGTCTTACTATGTATCATTTTTGTTTACCAATTTTAAAATTATCATGTTGTTCGCTGACTTACTTTTAACTTTTACCTTACACTACTAAAAAAATGCCTTAAATCGACGAGCATTATTTTTCCATCGATAATTTTTTGTGTTTATTTCTCATTAATAACTTAATATTATTATTTTTCAATTTTTTCAGTCATTGAAACCCACATCTATTGGCGTGTATGTTATCAACGACGCCAACCCGTCGATAATCTACGCGCACCGTCGATAATCTACGCGCACCGTCGATATATATCTGCACATTTTTCTTCTTTCCCCTAGTTTGTATTTCTTATACAAATATACTACCACATAATTTAATTATTTGTAACTAGTTATTAATATATTAATTAATTTTAACTAATACATGAAATTACTAATTCTAAATTACATATTTATTTAATTATATGTCTATGATTCAGGGTATAGATATAGAACATATGAATTTTCGAGTTTAGGTATAGAATATGAATTTAAGTAAATAATTATTTTCAAAATAATTAATATGTAATCCTAATTAATGGTTATAATTTAAGAGGTTTAGGTATAGGGTATAAATTTGGAGTTTAGGGTATAAGATACATATGAGTATGGAGTATGAGCGTTTGGAGTTCAATTATTAGAATTAATAAACACATTTAGATAATAATGAAATAAATACTAATTAAAAAATTACATATATATCTTGGTTATAATTATATATGGTATGGATTATTAAGTAGCAAAGTTCTTGCCCATATGTACCACAACTATATATTAATTAATTTTATCAACTAAAGACATAGAGTATATATTAATTATTCAAAATCTTACTGCATATTTTTTTTCTTCATAATGAATTATTAAGTTTAAAATTTTTTGTTTAATTTTTTTTGTTATATATTTGTAAAATTTGATATCATAAAAAAAATTCTTTTTTACTCCATTTTATATACTAGTTGAAATATTAGAAAGAAAAAATAACTAAGATTTTTAGTCTAACACATTACTAATATTAGGAAAATAGACTTGTTTAATAATTTTTTAATAGAAATGATAACATAAAATAAATAAAAAGAAATACGTTTCAATATATTATTCTTGATATTTATTCTTCCCGATATGCCAACACCACAAAAATCTTAAATAGTAATGTGCCATACTTAAAATTCTCCAATCTATTATTCTTACATCGACTTTGCCCGTGTAAACCGTTCTTTTACCTCCTCAATAGACGACAACGATTCTCCAAGGGAAAACCTTTCCACCTCCCTTTCTCCCCCTCTGTCCGTCTGTCTTGTCGGTTCTTGGATCTTTCCTTCTCCTCCAAAACCTCCCCAATTCCGCAACGGTCATATTTTCCATCTCCCCCCATTAATTAAAACACCAACCACTGTAATTAGTTACTTTCTATTCATCTCCTCTCTTCTTCCATCTCCAAAATCAGTTACTTCCCTTCCATTTCCTCCCTTCAAAAACCACCACTTCCATCTCTTTCACACCCAGAAAGCGGAGAAAAACAGAGGAAAAAGAACAAGAACATGTGTGGCTACTTCTCTTCCTCACTGCTTCATCTGCTACTACTATTAGCTGCAGTGGCTTCATCATTTCCCCACTGCTCAGTACTGGCGCAAAAGGGCATTCCCCAAAGGGATCTATGGTGCGTGGCGAAGAACAACGCACCAGACCAGGCGCTTCAGAGTGCGATTGACTGGGCATGTGGTGCCGGCGGCGCCAACTGCGGACCCATACAGCAAGGAGGACCTTGCTATGACTCCTCTGACGTACAAACCACCGCTTCTTGGGCTTTCAACGATTACTACTTGAAGCATGGCTTGACTGATGATGCCTGCTACTTCAGTAACACCGCAGCTCTTACTTCCTTGAACCCAAGTAAGTCACTCGTGAGTAAATTGAAATCTGGGTTTTGAGTATCTGATTGGGTTTTGGATCTGATCACCCTGAATTGTGGTTTTCTTGATCTGCTTTGTTTACTTACCATTTTGCCACTTGCTTTGCTAGTTACTTAAATTGGACATTGCTTTGTGAATTTCCTTTTCTGATCTGGGTGCAGTTAAGGCTTCTTGTGGTTCATGATTTGGTGATTGATTTACTCTCTTTTTTTTCCTCTTTCTTTTATTGGTTCTAATTGCAGGTCATGGTAATTGCAAATTTCCATCAAGGTAATGCCTTTAGCATTGATTTTTATTCTCTTTTTTTTGTTTTTGCTAAACCTTTTTTGTTGTTTCTATATTTAGAGTGCTGTGGGTTTAGCTATAATGTCGATCCCATAACTGGTGATTATAGAGCTATAATAAGATTTAAAGTAATTTCTCTGCTATAGAAGCCTAAAATGTTTAAGATGGTTTTAGTCATTTAAGTTTTAAAATTTCTATTTGTCATGAAGAAAAGAAGTGTGCAAATAACAATTCGGGACGCCCAAATTTCCATTGCTTAGCTAGCTGTTACAGACTTTGTATCAACACAATGAGAACAGGACATCCAATATTATTTGTTTAAAACATTTGCAGTCAAAACTAGAATTATGCACTTGCCTCAAATTTGTTGATTCTCTTAACAAGGATGTATTATTTGGTTTGGCTCATGCGTGTGGAATTTTGCATGCAGCTCTGCTGTGAATAATGGGAGCGTTTCTGGATCAACAGCGACAGTAAGTACGGGCCCGGATAGTGCAGATTTGAGCAGCTGCGGTCGGACTGCAGGCACATGGTTTTCACATTTGGTAGGCAGCTGTTGTGTGATTGTTTTGTTCACTTTGGTTAATCATTGAAGTGAAAATAGAGAGTTGAGTTAGTCCCATTGTTGAAGCAAAAAGCAAAGGCTCTTTGTTGTAGGTTCAGTGGATGGTCTTCCTCTATTTATTTAGTCTTTTAGGTTTGGGATTGTGTATTTGTCTAGGTTCAGGGAACAATAATTGGACTTCCATTTCGGTTTCGGTTTCGGTTTCGGTTTTGCCCGTATTAACATCCATAATACTGATGGCACTTTTGTGGTCGGATTTTTTGTTTTTGATAGTAGTGTTTCTTGCTCTAGAAGCTCCTTTCTCCAATTAGGACTTCCTGATAAGGAGTGGATGTCAACTTTTGGATATTCAAGGTGAGTACCATGGTAGTAGTTTTCTAAATGAAACGCTCCCTTCAAACTTCAAAGGGAGAGTGGTGTGCGAGAACCCTGTTCTAGAGAGGCCCATGGTAATCCGGATTGGCGGGCTAATTATGGGCTTCAAGTGAGTTATGGGTTGCCAAAAGAATATGCCAACCCAGTCCATACTCAGTCAAGCCTGCTCGAGGTAGGAAACCATATGATTGAGTTCTAAATATTCTCTCTTTCCATAAGTTGTTTATCAAACTTTTTGACTCGCAATATACACCTGACCCATTTTTTTATTGCCATGAGATTTGTCCCCTTTTAATTGTGTGGTAGTTGCAGTTCTTTTTACCATTTATTTAGGTCTGATATAAACCGTGAAACATTTTAGTCTTGACTAGTTAGACTTGGTTTTCTTTACTGTTGATTTTCTACCATCTATGTATGACTAATTTAAATTTGGTTTTAACTATGCAGACTCTATTTGGAATATTTTTATCATATAGGTGTAATTTAGGGATAGCAACCGGGCGGGAATTGCTGAGTATTGGCATACATGTCCCCAAACCCAATACATGAAATTCATCTTTGTCCTCGCCCTGTTCCCTGAGCGTATCCCCACCCTGATGATTAACGGGCGGGGACGATCCCATTCTCAAGAATTGTTTTTTTTTTAATTATATAATAATATTTTTGTAAATAATATTTCCTCATTATTATATAATGGCATTTTCATAGGTATCTTTTCATTATTATATATATATATAACACCATTTTCATAAATATATAATATTACAACGGGTACGAGGATGGGTAAGGGACGAGTAACTAGCGCGGGGAGGCGGGAATAGAACAGGGATGACCATCCTCTCCAGTCAAACTAGGGTGGGGAATCCCCGACCCTAAAATGTTCCCAATCAAACCAAGAAAATCCCCGCCTCATGGCATGCCAGGGCGGGTACATGGAGGGGGGAATTGCCATCCCTAGTGTAGTTTTTATTCACCATTTAGGCGTCATTTTTACCTTGAAGCCTTGATTTAACCATTTAAGCATGCAATCTAATTACACACTAATGTCTTAAATAGTAATAATTAGGCAATTTAATTAACTGAATTAGAAAAAGAACAAGAGAATAGGTATCGAGAAAAATACCCTTAATCACAATGTAGTGAAGATTAACACTGTTCACCTTGAAGAGCTCTAAATAGGAAACAACCATCAAGATTCCGCCAAAACCAAACCACGGAATCAACACCCGATGGAAGACCTGAAACTTGGAACAAAACCTTCATTTCTTGCTCGACTTTAATAATGATCACGAAGTATGGAATTAACCATCATACCTCGTTCTCCAACTTTGCTTTTCTTATCTTGTCTTTAACCTTTCTCGGTTGCATAAATTAATTTGATCGCACCTTTGCATTAAGTTCGACGCACCCCTCAAATTTGTTGCACGTCACATATAAGTATATGTGTGCACAAGGGTTTTGAACCCCACTCCAATACCAACATGATAATGTCGTATTGTTGGGTGTGCAAATTAAAGTTTCACCTCGAAAAGATAAGAGAAATAAAAAGTAAATATAAGAGAAGTTGATAGTCTAATGGAATAAGGCATTGACAACAATTGATAAAATACCGAGGGTACATTCGTCTTTTCACCCCAAGTCAAGGCCGGACCACTGTAGACCTTGACTGGCGACAACCACCCAGCTACCGCCCCATGCTGACCGAGGAATCCTGGGATGGTCGACATCAGCGGCGGGGGGGGGGGGGACTCACGCGACATCTGTTTCCGCGCACGACATCCTCCCATCCCAGACAGCCTTAGCAACATCTCACTAGCGATACCTCATTGGCGATATCTCATGCAGCTGACGCCTGCTGACGTCATCTTGGGCGTTATCTTTCCTCGTTAACGCCTACCCCCATGGGTAACAACCTCTCTTTTTGCCTATAAATACCACCCATTTTTAGATCAAAGGTAAGGGCCAGAATTACTACCCGAATCTCTACCAAATTACACAGCCATACTAACTTAAGCATCAGAGTGTCTACGCCGGCCCCCCCTCCGACGCTTTGCAGGTACGATTGACTGCCTCCACAACGACTCCGAACAGCCATAATCTCTACCCCGCTTTCTCAGAAGTCCTAATATTAACAAATTGGTGCTTTCATTGAGAGGTTTGGTTTTAATTAAGTGAGCATCCTTAATAGCCAAGCTCTGTTCTTCTGAAAATCGGAAGATTATGGCTTCTAATTCAGAATCCATTCCTCCACACTCTCGCGATGGTGACGTCCGTAGGGAACTCTTCCCTACCACTTCTCTCGACATCTTCGCGGCAACGCACGCGTATTCCTCTACACAGACAAACTTTCTCTTTGGATCGACTGTGAGCACATTATTTCCTCATATGAGCGCCCCCGCGTTTCATATGGCAGGGCCTAGTTATTCTACTCCCTCTCCTATGGGATCCGTGATAGACAGTGCGAATAACCCTTTCGCGAGCTCGATTTCAACCCTTTGTGCCCAACTGGACCACTTAACGAAATTAGCCACTAGATTCACGCCTAGTGCTTCTGGATCAAGCGCTCCATCTCAGTTTGTTTTTACTCCACCTATCATCACAGAATGACCGTTATCATCCCCATTGCGTGCGAATGTCTCTCTAACATTACCTGCGTTGAATACGCCAATCAGTCTTGTACAATTTGCTCATAGGACAGTGGAACCGTACGTGCCACAGGTGTCTTTACTTCCTATTTTCCAAGGGGAACGGCAATGGCATGACGAGGACAGAGGTCATTGGGATGGTAGGAGGGACGAAAACGATAGAGACATATCTTCTGGGGGGAGTGAAAGATCAAGCAGTAGGAGACATCGAACTCGCTCGCCAAGGAGTCGCAGCCCGTCTCCAAGGCGACATCATACCAGAGACCCGCGGAATCGTAGGCGCCATTTGGAGGTATCCCCACCTCGATACACACGTGAAATCCTTGATGACACTTCTGGCCACCCTTTTAGCCCACGCATAAGGCGTCACAGAGTCAGCCGACATGTGAAACTCCCCTCAGAGTCTTATGATGGCACCAGAGATCTCATTTCCCACCTTAACAAGGTGAAGGACTTTGTGCAATTTCAGACTCACAATGATGCAGCGTTGCGTCAGATATTTGTAATGACCCTGTCAGGGGTTGCGCGCCTATGGTTTGAAGGTCTTTCTGGCGGATCTATTGACAGCTTCTCACAGCTAGAATCTAAATTCAGGAGTCGATTCAGTACTGGGGTCCCCATCAGGAAATCTGCTGCCGCCTTGTTTGATATATATAGAAAACCTCAGGAATCCCTGAGGAATTTCCTCAATTATTTCGACACCGAGATGTCGCTCACGCCAGGTGTAACAGTAGATTTCGCTATAGAAGCCTTAAAGCGGAACTGTTGCTATGGAAAACTCAGAGATGCCTTAATGGTTGACCCTCCAGCAACCTTAGATGCGTTAAGACTGAAAGCCCACAACTACGCAAGGATGGAAGAGGAAGAGAATAGGGACAGAATTCGAAATATGCCGCCAGTCATGCCTCCAGTCCCTAACGCTCCCATCACTACAACTTTTGAGGATCGTTTCATCGACGATTATGCTCAGTGAAAGGATCACATCCCCAAGACCTCTAATCGGCGAAAAGGCAACTCCTCAAAGGGAAAGCCTGGTGACTCCCCAACGCAGCGATAGGGAGATCCTCCTAAGGGATAGGTTTATGACCCAGACCTTCCTTCCCTCATCCTACCCAGAGCAGAAATATTAGCGATAGCGGAACAGCAGAACCTGCCCATCCGTTATCCGGCCCCTGTGAGATCGGGGGTAACTTTGGGAGGAAGGGAAAACGCCTACTGCAAATTTCACAAAGCTAAGGGACACTCTACGAAAGTATGTAGAGAACTTAAGTTGGCGATAGAGCGCCTGGTAGAAGAAGGTAACCTGGGGGAATTCGCGGTCAAAATACGAAAAGAGGCCAAGAGCAACCAGATAAACAGAGTAGTCGACAACAGACCGGCACCCCCCGTGCCCCAAGCAACGACGCTGGTCTTGCAGGAAGGGGTAGGGAAACACTCACGGTTGACGACGAAGACGTCCCCATCATTAACATCATCTCTAGAGGCACACCTTATCTAGACGAGTCCGCACAGCTGACACTCGCGGCAGGAGACAAGCGGAAGCGATCAGACGTGTCAATCAAAAGTGAGGCGATAAGCGCCTTAGATCGCATGGTATTGTCCTTTTCTGAAGAGGACGAGAAGGGCGTGGTATATCCACACAACGATGCGTTAGTGGTTACACCCATTATCGCTAGTCATGGAGTTAGAAGAACTCTCGTTGACAACGGAAGCGCGGTGAACCTATTCTCGCTGGAAGCTTACAATCTCCTGAAGTGTCCTGACAACGAGCTTACGCCATGCAAAAAACTCATAATTTGAGTAGACGGAGTCCCCATCCCAGTGACTGGAGTAACCACCTTACCGGTATACTTCAAGGAGGATACCTCCAAGCGGTCAGAGGAGCTTCTATTCTTGGTCGTGGATCTAAACCTGCCTTATAACGCCATATTGGGACAACCTTTCCTCAACCGTTTCGGAGCGGCGATATCACAGAAACATCTGAGGATGAAATATCCTTCCTGGGATGGTGTGGTCTCAATCCAGGGTAATTAGAAGTTAGCGGCTGAATGCTACCTGCTCATGACTCAGAAGAGTTGCGATAGGTACGTATGCGTAACGATGGATCCATATGAATAAAGCGATGAGAAACGCACTCAGCCTGTGGACAAGATGACTCACATTCCAATTAACGGGGTCGATGGGGCTAGATTCTTGGTTAGCGATAACCTCAGCACGGAGGAAAACCTCCAGTTAGCCCAACTATTGAACAAATGAAAAGGAGAGTTCGCATGGAAACTAGCTGACATGCCCGGTATCTCGCGAGAGGTAGCGGAGCATCGACTTAATGTCAACCCCGATGCAAAGCCAGTTCAGCAGAAACGACGTGCCTTCTCTACAGAAAAAAGCGATAGTTGTCGACAAAGAAGTAGCAAAGCTTCTCGACGCTGGCTTTATTCAAGAAGTACAATATCCTACCTGGTTGGCTAACCCAGTCCTGGTTCCCAAGCCTAATGGAGAGTGGCGCATGTGCATCGACTTCACTGACTTGAACGATGCCTGTCCCAAAGACTGTTACCCGCTTCCTCGGATTGATCAGTTAGTCGATCAAGCTGCCGGGTATGCTTATCTGAGCTCACTAGACGCCAACTCGGGGTACCACCAAATCCCCATGGCCAATGAGGATGAAGAGAAAACTGTTTTCATCACTCCCAAGGCCACCTATTGCTACACGGCGATGCCATTTGGGTTGAAAAATGCTTGAGCCACCTTCCAGCGAATGGCGAATCAAGTCTTCGAAAAATAGACTGGGCGAAACGTAGAGGCGTATGTCGATGACATACTAGTCAAAAGCCGAAGCTTCAAAGACCACTTATCCGACCTGGTGGAAATCTTTGAAGTAATGAACCGGTACCAAATGAAGCTGAACCCTCGAAAGTGCATGTTTGCCTTTCAAACAGGCAAATTTTTGGGTTACGTGGTCAGTCAAAAGGGTATCCAACCCAGCCCTTCAAAAATCAAAGCCATCCAAGACATGATATCTCCTCGAACCGTGAAGGAGATACAGAAACTAACAGGGCGTGTTATCGCTCTGGGATGGTTTATTTCTAAGTAAGGCGAGAGGTGTCTCCCCTTTTTCAAAGTTATACGCAAGAAAGTCATTTTCGGATGGACGGCAGAATGCGAAGAGGCATTTGTAGGCCTGAAGGCCTACCTATCGTCTGACTTGGTGCTGACAAGACCTGAACCTGGCGATATCCTGTATTTATACCTTGGGGTTGCGGACGAAGTGGTCAGTGCGGTCCTTGTGCGAGATGACAATCACACGCACCGCCCTATATACTTCGTAAGTCACATCTTGAAAGATGTCGAGCTGCGATATGCTCATATAGAGAAAATAGCGTTCGCATTAATACAAGCGACGCGAAAGATGGGCCGATATTTCCAGGCTCACACCGTCATTGTGCTTACGGATCAACCTTTAAAGAGGATATTTCGGAAGCCCGAGTCCTCGGGGAGAATGCTGATTTGGGCCATAGAGCTTGAACAATATGGGTTGCACTACAGATCCCGACCATCCGTGAAGGCTCAAATTCTGGCAGATTTTATCGCGGAATGCACCTTCACGCCAGATCCGATGACAGGATTGACTGAAAAAGAAAAAGAGGAGTTGGACCTCCCATTCCCTGAAACCTACACTGACCTGTGGGTTATCCACGTGGACGGTGCCAAAAATCAAAAGCTTCCCGGAGCCGGAATCTTCATGAGTGGGCCTCACGGCATCCATGTGCGATATGCCATCCGAATCCTGCAGCCGTTATCTAACAACGCCGCAGAATACGAAGCATTATTAGCTGGGCTCAGGATAGGAAAAAACTTCTCCATAAAAGGCATACATGATTCAGGGAGGTTGGGAGACCTGCGGTTGAAAATCTGTGGAGACTCCAAACTGATAATAGACCAAGTCTTGGGACACTCTCAAGCTAGGGAGCCCATCATGGTGCAATACCTTGCTAAAGTAAAACGCGAGCTGATGGAAATAAAGAAAAGCGGCATACAAGTCAGCTTCGAGCACATTCCTCGAGAGGATAAGACTGAGGTGGATAACCTTGCCAAACTCGCAGCAAACCCGGAAGCGTCCATACCTAAGGGGGTATACTACTGGGAGATACCCGTACCTTCTACCCAAATTTTTTCCACTTTACTTCACATAGTTTGCGATAGAAATTTTATAAAATTTTTAAAGTTACAATTTTAGCTAGTTAAAATTTTTAAAAAAATATTCAAATTTAGGAAAAAATGTAACGAATATAAAAGAGTCCACTTCATTATTGAAAAAATAAATGAAAAATACTTTTTAAAATATTAAAAAAAACTTATTTGAAGTTTTTAAACTATTACTATGGAAGTTTAAAATTGCAAATCTTTAAAAAACCATAGGTATATACTGTATGTTTTTAAATTATAGGAGATAAAGTGATGCGTTTTATAAACTATATGAGTTTAACAAAATGGACATATAACTTAATAATTGTTTAATAATGATAAAGTAATAATAGTGTATTGTATTTGAGTTCTACTAATTTCACCCATCAAAACAAAATTATGAGTTTAAATATTTTTATTAATAATAATTATAATTTGTTATGTCAAGCACTATTTTTCTAAAAAAAAATACAAAAATATTCCGCTGCCGGGACTTGAAATTTTGCCAGTGTGCTACAGCGGATCTTTTGTATTTCTAAAGACAATAAATTATAACACAACTCTTGAGATCGTAGCTGGGCCGAAATGTTAACAAATGGGCTTAAGAAGTAACGGTGTTGTCGTAGCAATCCTTTGATAGTTGATTTCATCCTTATTAGAAGAGGATTACAACGTTTTTATGTGAAATGCTCTTTTTTTTTTAAAGTGGTCTTCTTAAGATTTGCTAGAACACCAAAAAGGTTTTGCAAGAAGCAATGGCAGAAGATGAAGGGAAATCAAGAAACTCAATTTGTAGGGATAAGACTGTTACCGAAGAGGTGCAGAAGGTGGCATTCTACAAGCTGTTTGCTGTTGCGGACAGACTTGATGTTGTTTTGATGATTCTTGGTAGTTTTGGTGCCATGGCTAATGGCATGTCCCAGCCTCTCTTAACAGTTGTTTTTGGCAAAACAATTCACTCTTTTGGTTCTTCATCACAACCCAACATTGTGAAGGAAGTTTCAGAGGTAAACTAAATGCCGATCTTGAACTTCTAATCTTTGGTTTTCCTATTTTTATATTATTTTTATGGAATTTATTGCTTTACTGAGTGAAAAGCTTGAATTATGTTTTCTTTTGTGTTGATTTTTTAATTATGCGGAAAAAATCAATGGCCACCAACTCATCTTTACTTCTGGTTTCCATAACTTCATTGCTGCATGGTAGAGGAATTAATAATATCTGGAAAAAGTTGATACTATAAAGCTATCCGTTATTTCTTTGTTGATACTCGAATCAGCATACTTTTGTAGTATGAGTTACTTAATGAGTTTGCGATTTTCATCCTGTGTGGTTTTCAGGTAGCATTAAAGTTTTATACTTGGCCATTGGTTCCAGCATTGCTGGCCTTCTACTTAAGGGCTCTTCTTTCTCGTCTCGTTACACTTGGTTGACAGGTAGCTTTAAGGATAAAGTTTTCTTAGTATGATTTTAGGTTGCTTAAGATGCGTGCTAACAATTATACACAAGTTGGGCTAGTAATCTTGTCCATATAAAAACCATCAGGAGCTCAAACAAATTGTATGTGCAAGAAAGCTGCTAATGATTAAGAGTCTTGTGCTTACTTGATCGCTTCGTAGAAGAGGCATTCTGTGAAACTTGACCTTCTAATTGCACTTGGATATAGGAATTAGATTTTGTCCACAGAATATAACCCTCTATTGTCCAAGGATGCTGTCATTAGCTTGCTCTCTAGGTTTAGTGTACTTGTTCATGCATTTCATGTCAACTGAGGATTTTGAGATTTCTGATGTAGCATGCCTGTTTCTGCCCTATTGTTTCTTGCAGAGGTTTCATGTTGGATGGTGACTGGCGAAAGGCAGTCTGCCCGTATCAGAAGTCTGTATATAAAGACAATAGTAGGGCAGGATGTTGCTTTCCTTGATACTGAGACAACAACCGGTGTGGTGGTTGGAAGGTTGACAAGTGACAGTTCTCATTGAAGAGGCCATGGGGGAAAAGGTAACGCCTTTTCTTCTTTAAGCACCAAGAGGATGTTCAGTGATATGATTCCCATACCTAACTCTGTCACGTTCTCTTGCTGTCTGTGTCTTCCTACTCATTCCTTATGTTTGTAATCCAATTCCTATGCTTGATGGGCTTGAACACACTATGAGCATCTAAATAAATATATTCTGACACGTCGGGAAGTTCATACAACTAGCCTCAACATTTTTTGGCGTCTTTCTAGTTGCCTTCATTAAAGGATGGCTTCTTACGATGGTTCTGCTTTCTTGCTTTCCTCTTGCCATAATATGTGGTGGAATCATGGCAGTGATCCTGTCAAAAATATCAAGCCTTGGGCAAACCGCCAATGAAGAAGCCGGAAATCTCGTAGAACAAACTATTGGAGTCTTTAGGACGGTAAGACAGAGAGATAAATGATCTAGATCATATTACATTATAACTTGTTTACAATAATGCCCCTCTTATTAGATCTATTTTGTACTTGTACCAGGTTGCATCCTTCACGAGAGAGAAGCATGCAATTGAAAAGTATAATGCGAACCTAAAGGTAGCCTGTATAGCTGCCGTCAACCAAGGGTTGGCGACAGGAGTAGGAGTTGGTACAATGTTGCTATTTCTCTTTGGCACTTATGGATTTGCTGTATGGTATGGTATCTAAACACTCAAAACCCGTCTTCTCTTCTCTGCTTTCCTCGCTGCATTGTTTTTCTCCTCCTCCTCCTACTCCTCATCCTTCTCCTGCAACTGTTGCTCCTGCTTTCCTACAATACGTTTGTTTTGTTCTACCTCTGCTACCTCTGTTCTTACGCCATTCGTGTTCTCCTCTCTGATTCATCTCTTTTCTCGATACTAGTATGCCCTCTCTTCCTTTCCCCTTTGTTTTCATGTTCTCTTCTTGGGTTTTTTCTCGAAATATTGAATCAAGGTTTTGTGCCGGTGGTTTCCGATTGGGTTTTTGAAGGGTGAAAAGCAAATTAATTTTAAGCCAAAAGGGTTGCTAGATTTCTGTTTTTTTCGGCTTGATCTGGGTTTTTAGATGGATTTTTCTAATGGATTTTTTGTTGGTTGTGTTGTGCGATGCTATTATTAGACTTGGACGACGATGCTGCTGCTACTACTAGTGTTGCTGGTGAATCTGGTGACTTGAGATTCTTTAAATGGCTTGAGAACATTCAAGGAAAACCAGGTTGGTGGATTTTCATTGTTGTTGTTTCTTATTTGCAACTATAGTTACCTCTAGTTATTGAGCTGTTGATTTTCTACAATATCTTTTATCCAACGGTTACAATCTTAGGTTTGACCATTGTTGAAGTTGTCTGTATTGTATTCTTGGTAATGTACGATTCATTATGCTTGAATGTAATTACTTTGGGCATTATCAGATGATGCATTATGTTTGGTTAGCAATAGAATGGTGACACCACTTACTTAGGAAAGAAATAGATATTTAAGGAGATTATCTCCAACTTGAACTTAGAATTCACATCAGTTTGAAGTTAGCAATGAAACAGAGACAAAGAGAGAAGAAGCAAGCGGCAAAGAAGAAGTATTAGGAGAAATTGGAATTCAAGTTCTAAGTAAGGTTTTCTTCTGTAATTCGCTGGGCAGTGTCTATATGGTATTAATTCTTGATTCCAATTGGTTAAAAACAATGTTAGACGTTGTAGGTTTTTCTATCTTATTTCCGGCTTTTTCGAGGGCAAGATACTTCTGATCTGCCATTTTTCCCAGCTTTTTGTAGATCAGAGCCTAAAGGGAGGAAAGAGCGAAAACGAGCACTTTTGGAAGCAGTTCTGGAGTCTTGAAGATCGAGGTCTAGAAGAGCAGAAGTCGTCGAGCCCGCGACGCTAACCAGATCAGTGAGCTGTCTCAAGCCCCCGACTTCCCTGTGTCAGATCCGAGATCAAGAGGCAGAAGGAATGAGTCCCAAGCGCTTCTAGAAGGTGCTAGATGCTTCCAGAAGATTCTGGAATATTCTCTGCCAAGGACGCGGTCCCCTTGTGTGCTGGCGTCCTCCCAAGTGCTAACACCTTCTCTCCCTTAGCTGTATTTTTGTCCCCTAGCTAGTTTTAGTCTATATAAGCTTAGTTGTAGGGTTTTGTAAAGGAGCCTGGATTAGGACATTAAAAAAATATCTCTCTACTTACCCTAATTTCTAGGGATTTTATTCTCTTGAATATTGGAGCAGCCGCCACTTTTGTAAAGAAGGAAGCTTTCCTTCTCTGATTTATAAAATCAGTCATCGGTTTATTCTAATCTTTTCTTTTAAGCTTTCTTACATGAGATTTATTGCCTACTGTTCATATATTGTTATGAGTAGCTAAATACCACCTTCTTAGTAAAGGGTGTTTCAAGGGTTACACGGGTTAGTTAAGAGGCTTAAAGTGTGCTTAATATATTCTCTTGTCATATTCAATCATTTATCGTTTTAATCCTTGCTCATTTAGAACTGTTGAGGGCCTGATCAACTGTCAATATTTCTGCTTGTGTATTGTCATTCTCTTGGTTATACCTGACGCGAATCCTTGAGATAAAGTAGACACCTAGTGTAGACATCGCGAGAGGTCTTTCATCTAGAGGTATTTGATTGTTTGGGTTATGTGATGCGAGCTTGACAACCTGAGATGTCACGCCCCAGATCTGTCTTGCCTCTGCTTCATGGGCGTTTTGAGTAGTGCCTCCCCGCATTCGTGTCTGGGAGGACGGCGAAACGTCAAGGCCGCCCCATATGTGGAAACGGGGGGTGGCTTCTACCTACGAAGGTGAATAGGGAGTCTACGTGGAAACATGGCTCCTATAGCAGATCTATGCTAGAGTTTGGAATATCTTCGGGCCCGCGAATAGCTGACCTGGAAAGCAACCCGAGAACACCTTTTGCTAAGATCTTTTCCCAACTGATTTATATCTTTCTTGTTACTTTTCGTGCCCTTGAATATATTTTGTTATCTAGCCCCAGATTGCTTTTCATCTTCGAGACCTCAAATGCTTGCTGCTTTTAAGATTGTGTTTTACCTATATTTACTTAACTGTTTTGTTAGCTCCCATATCTGCGTCGATTAATTCATTAATCGACAGAAACCTCCCAAGTGTTTCTTGCCCGTATTCTGCTGCATTTGTGCCTTGTCATACCTCACTAACAGTTTATTCCTTCAATCTCTGTGGTTCGACCCTGTCTTGCCCTGTACACATTTATTTGTGCACCTAGGCATTAGGAAAATATTTATTACATTTGAGTGACGATCAAATTTTGGCGCCGTTGCCGGGGATTGAACGGTACTGATTCTGTTTTTGTTTTTGTATGACCAGGAGATCTGCCCCAGATCTACTCCCGCTAGACCTCGAGTTGACCAGAACAGAAAGAGGACTTCGTAGGCAAGCCCGAGGAACATCTACTCAGCGTAGAGTAATTCCGCATCCTGCCCTCGACGGATCTCCTTCCAATCTGGCTGACCAGGAACACCAGTTTTTCGTAGACCTAACCTTCCACCATCGTGACCCCGAAAACCCCATAGCAGCCCACTTCGATTTTCCAGCAATGGAAGACCTCGACAACCATGAACGTCGTGAGAATCCACCACCGCCCCCTCCATATCAACAAACTATTGATAATTTCCATGCGACTCCCGATATGACAAGTAGCTGCATTGACTGGCCTAATGTCCCTCATGACTGGACCCTGAAGTCAGCTGTGCTTCATCACCTTCCTACTTTTCGGGGGGTCGCCAAGGAAAATGCTCTTCACCACCTTCAACAGCTCCACTTTATATGCGAGGCCATGAAACCTCCTAATGTCGACATTGAGCAAGCCAAGCTGTGCGGTTTTCAATGGTCTCTCAAGGATGATGCCCTCGACTGGTATTACGACCTTCCTGCAAGATCTATTCATTCTTGGGTAGAAATGTCTAAGGTCTTCACTGAGAAGTACTATCCAACTTCTATCTCCAACACCACGCGCAAGCAACTTGTCTCTATAGTTCAGAAGAAGGAAGAGACTCTAGCCCAGTATTATGAGAGGTTCCAAAAGATGCAATCTAGTTGTCCAGCCCACAACCTTAGCGAGCACCTTGTTTAATACTTTTGTGAAGGCCTCAAAGCCCATGATAAGGCATTACTCAACGCTGCTGCCAGCGGATCTCTGACTGCTCTCACCCCAACAGCCGCCAGAGCAACAATAGAACTCATGGCCAAGAATGCTTCGTCAGACCCTGCCAACAGTCAATGCCCAGAGGTCCAAGTGGCTGCCTTGCAAAATCAAATATCTTCTCTCACCGGGATGTTTCAGAACTTCATGACAGGACAGCCTATACCTGTCAAGGCTTGCCAAATCTGCAATTTTGTGGATCACCCCACTGACGCATGCCCCCATATTCCAGACGAAATCCAAGTGAATGCTGCTGGCCAATACGTCCTTGTCCCTTATGGTCAAAACTACAATTAGGGCTGGAAACAACCGAATCCCGGATGGGTTCCAAACCCTCAGCCTTCGGGACCTAGCCACCAACAGCACCAGAACCCTTATGGAAATCCTCCTCCCAATATGCAAAATTTCAGACCTCGACCCACATACCATCAGAATCAGTATCAACATCAGCCTCCCCAGGATCAGACTTTTGTCGTGCCCCCGAATGCAGAAATGCCTCGGAATCTCGAACAGCAGAAAGAAATAGATGAGCTTAAAAAACAAATGAGCGCTATGAATGCCAAAATGCAAGAGTTAACAAATGATGGGAGATTTCCACCTTAGACCGAGATAAATCCGAAGCACAATGTTTGTGCATTAACTTTATGAAGCGGGACGACCTTGACGCCTCCTGCAAATCCTGCCCCCGATATCTCCAATTCTCCCGAATCCGAACTCAAGCCGAAGCCAAGAGCAAAGCTCCCGAAAGTTCCCCGACTTATTGAAGTCACAGAGGACAGAGTTCGCTCTCCTAGGGGTTCACCAAGGAACAACCCCAATCCACCTGAATTCACCCAGGAGTACAGTCATAAGATTCTCGAGCCCCCATTTTCCCAAAGGCTTGTTAAGGCCAAAAAGGAGAAGGAGGACCGAGATATTTTTGAGATGTTCAGCAAAGTGGTTGTCAACATCCCTCTTCTCCAAGCAGTAAAGAACGTTCCTCGCTATGCCAAATTCTTGAAACAACTATGCACAAATAAAAACAAGTTTGCCGAGGTTAACAAGATAAGTGTAGGAGCTAACGCATTTGCCCATATCCAACGGAGGATCCCTCCTAAGTGCAAAGATCAAGGAATGTTCATCATCCCCTGCCGAATTGGTACAGTCGACATCGGGAAAGCCATGTGCGATCTCGGGGCAGGAATCAATGTTATGCCCCTGATCATATACAACTGTCTAGGCCTCGACCCTCTCATGCCTACAGACCTCGCCATTCAACTTGCTAATCGTTCTATCATCTATCCCGAAGGGATAATCAAGGATGTTCTCGTCCAAGTTGGCGAATTCTTGTTTCCCGCATATTTCTATGTCATAGCAATGGAAAATGAAGGTTCCACCAAGTCCACTGATGTTCTTCTAGGCCGCCCATTTCTGGCCACCGCCTGAGCTAAGATAGATGTGCATGATGCGACCATCTCTCTAGAGTTCGACGGAGAAATTATCAGATTTAATATGCTAGAAGCCATGCGATACCCCTCTGAATTCTCCAGTGTTAATTATATTGATGTTATTGATCCTGCTATTGATGTACTTTCTGAACTTCACTCTACTGATCCTTTGAAATTTTCCCTTAATAGGAGTCTAACGCTAGCACTTCTAGATGTCGTGGCCTCGACACTTTCCACACCACCTGAACTCCATTCTGTCATCGCTGCCCTAGAAGAATACGTTGTAGTCCCTTATGAGCCTCCTATGGTGTTTCCTCACCATTCAGATCATGTTGCATTGATTCCATCTATTGATCTGGCTCCAGCCCTCGATCTTAAGCCACTGCCTTCTCATTTGAAGTACGCTTATCTAGGCCCGACAACTCCCTCCCTGTCATCATCTCCAACAAACTCAACAATCCCGAAGAGTCTACTCTAATTTCCTTGCTCAAGGAATTCAGACAAGCCATCGGATGGACCATTGCCGACATCAAAGGGTTGTCTCCAGCCCTATGCACCCATCGGATCCATTTGGAAGATGCTAGTAAGACTATCCGTCAACCCCAGCGAAGGCTGAATCCACCTATGATGGAAGTCGTCCGAAAGGAGGTTTTGAAATTACTAGATGCAGGGGTCATATATCCTATCTCCGATAGCCCATGGGTCAGCCCCATCCAGGTCGTGCCCAAGAAAATTGGCATAACTATCACAATCGGCCAAGACGGTGAATCCATCCCCACTCGAATTCAGAATGGGTGAAGAGTGTGTATTGACTACCACTGCTTGAATTCTGCCACCAGGAAAGACCACTTTCCTCTGCCCTTCATTGATCAAATGTTGGAGCGTCTCGCGGGCAAAACTCACTATTGTTGTCTAGACGGTTACTCCAGTTTTCACCAAATTCCAGTTGCCCTAGAAGACTAGGAGAAGACCACGTTTACCTGCCCTTTCGGCACCTTTGCTTATAGACGCATGCCCTTCGGCTTGTGTAATGCCCCCGCCACTTTTCAGCGCTGCATGGTGAGCATTTTTTCCGAATTGGTCGAAGATGGAATCGAGATCTTTATGGATGACTTCACTGTCTATGGAAATTCCTTTCCCGAGTGTATGGATAAATTGAAGAAGTGTTTACAGCGCTGCATAGAGACCAATCTTGTCCTTAATTTCGAGAAATGCCACTTCATGGTAGATCGAGCCATCGTTTTAGACCACATTATCTCGACCAAGGGAATCGAGGTCGACAAGGTCAAGATTGAGGTGATTGAATCCTTGCCTTACCCAACCTTCGTTCGAGATGTGTGATCTTTTCTAAGGCACACCGGGTTTTACAGACGGTTTATTCAAGATTTTTCCAAAATCGTCCAACCCATGTGTCGCCTACTCCAAAAGGAAGTCGCTTTTGACTTCGATGAACCTTGCAAAGCCGTCTTTGAGCTTCTAAAAAACAAGCTTATCTCAGCACCAATAATTCGAGCCCCCGACTAGTCTCTACCTTTCGAGGTCATGTGCGACGCCAGTAATCAAGCCCTCGGCGCCATTTTGGGTCAGAAGAAAGACAAAGAAACTTATGTGATCTATTATGCATCCAAGCTATTAGATCCAGCCCAGCAGAACTACACAACAACAGAAAAAGAACTCTTGGCCGTGGTTTACGCCCTCGACAAGTTCAGGCAGTACCTCCTAGGTACAAGTGTTCTCGTGTACTCGGATCATTCCGCCCTCAGATGCCTGTTGACAAAGGCTGATGCTAAGCCTCGACTGATTCGTTGGATCTTGTTGCTATAAGAATTCGACATCTTGATCAAAGATAAGGCTAGGAAAGAGAATCTGGTAGCCGACCATCTAAGCAGACTTCTAGCCCAAGAGGACAATTCGCTTGTGCAGATCCGTGATAATTTTCCAGGGGAACAATTATGTCTAGCCCACGCTGTCCAGTTTCCATGGTTTTCAGACATAGCGAATTTCTGTGCAACTGGTACCTATCCCGCGGATGCTTCCTGATCGGTTGTCGAACCCGTCAAAATAATAAGAAAAACCTGCAGTCAAGCACATAAATTGTGTATAGTAGCAATAGGATCGAGCGCAGGGATTAAGGGTTAACACTTTGATTAATTTGTAAGACAGAGAAGTCCAAAATAGGGAAGTAACAAAAGGGGGGTTTTTGATTGGTTGTTTTGTTTTGTGATTATCTAAATTAAAAAATAACAAAGATAGAAGGAATAAGAGATCAATAAAGAGAGGATTCTTGGTAAGAATCTGTATCCAGTTGCAATAATGGTCAGCCGATCATTGGTGTAAGTGTTGTCTACCCCAAGCCGATAGGTGCGCTATGGGGACTAAGTACGCTTAGGTCCCCTGCTTTCCTTCGTAATAGAAGCTACCCCAAGGTACGCTTATGGGGCAACCTTGACAGTCCGCCATCCTCCAAGGTACGCTTATAGAGACAACACTGGGCTGCCCATGAAGAGGAGGTAAGACGCGTCTCGGGCGAGACACTCAGTACGCTCGAGGCTCTGCCCGAACGATCCGTTTAATCCGACTAGAAGAGACCAGGATCCCGATTACCTCCAGAATGGTTATCTACTTTTACCCTGCAGCTTCGCGTTAGGTATAACCACAAAGTCGATTATAAAACTCTAAGTCAACTACTAGTTGATCAAGCTTGTAATTAATCCTAGGGTTTTTGACAATTTAATATTAAACAAGATAGATATTAGCTTGGGACATGTGAAGCATAGTTTTGACCTCACGGCTTCCCCCTTGCAACCTTTGATCGATTCTTACCAAGAATGGGAGAGTTAGCCGCTCATATTAAAAGTAAAAATAAGTAAACAATAGAATTGCATTATTGAAATAAAAGGAATAGAGAAGAAGAAGAAATCCTATTGATTACCGGCCGGAGCAAAGCTCCGGTTTATTGAAAGGGAACAAGAGTGCCAACGGCAGAAGTAGCGTCTTTTTCTGAAGGGAAGAGAAGAGATGCTAAAAACCTAATTGCTAAAGATATAAATAGTCTTTTACAAATAAAACTCCTAATCCGACTAGAAGTTAATCTTCCTAAACCGTCTTCAACTGTAACAAGGATTCTCGTGGGAATTAATTGGAGCACGTCTGATATTTCCTTTTGCGTTTGTTTCCTTCTTTCGCTAGAACTCTACTGTCTTCTGTGAACATCCGGCTGCAAGGCCCAGCTGCTCCATTCCTTCCCGCAAGCGATAGAAAACGCTTCTATTTGTATTCTCCTCCTAAATAGCCAAGATCTGTGAAAAGTAAAGAAACACAGCACCATAAGTAGCATCATGATCTAAAAAGGCATATAAAAGAGGGGAGAATAATGGATATTAAACGCTCTATCAAACATCCCCACACTACCCGATGCTCGCCCTCGAGCATTTAAAATCAGAAAGCATCACCTCATCAGGAACACACAGCCTCAATCCACAACGCACAGAGTTATTTACGCCACCACTTACACCTCGACCAAGCAGTACGCCACCCTCCGTCCTAGATGAACTCTGCACTACTCCAAAGGAATAACAAAACCAGAGGAGCAGCTTTCCTACATCAGCCTACTGCTAGCAATCCTCACAAGATATGGTGTTTACCGCTCACGCTCAGAAACAGAGTTAGGTGTTTAACACTCATCAATGCGAATGATCATGCACAAAACTAAATTTGCAATAACTACCCGAGTACAGAGAACACATGCATGGGTAATCAAATGATCATAGAGGCTTTGCAAGGGTAATGGAATGAGTGTTTGGGGGAGATATCAAGGGCTAGCTGGAGGACGCAGCCTCGAAGCTAGCTCATCAGGGAGGTTCTAGAGAAGGGAGATGACTGTCTGGAGTAGGGCATTCGTCTCGGCCATATCGACAGCAGGGGTTGGTTCTGTGTCGTGAATGTCGGGAACTGCTTACCCGGGACGCTCGTCGTCTCGAGGGGAAATAGGGAAGGGAGGTGGTGTTGTTGCGGATAGATCAGGCCACTCGAAGACTCAGCCATTCTGGGCACTCCAAACGCGTTTTGCGCCGCCAATGTATCCTTTACTGAAACATAAAACACGACCTTTCAAGCGCAAATGACCCATACCATCGAGGGTACGGGCATCAAGTAATTTAAAACCAACAGGAATGAAAAGGTCACAATTGGACACATCTAGACCACGCTGCTCAACAGCCAAACGAGTAATAAGGGAACTAAGGATAGGACTACGGTTGCAAGTTACAATGGCATTCAATTCATGAGCAATCCAATATCCTAGGTTGGCCTTATGGCTGTTATGCATACACCACAGAAAGAATAGTTCCTAGACAGAAAGGGTACCCGAGGACTGCATCTTGACCGCGAAGGTGAGGGCAAGGAAACGGTGAAGTATGCGAAGGGCTGGGTCACACAGCTCATGGCCTTTAGATTTTCGTGAGGTATACTTGGCATTGGGATTGCCAGTAAGCTCTCTAAAGGTACTGGTGACATAAAAATTAGGCGGGTAGGCAGCGTATGCACCGAGATACCATGGTGCACCCAAATCAGACTCTTTGACAAAACCAAGCTGAACATTAAATTTATCTATGGAAAAGTGCTCCCATACATCCATAAATCGAAAATTAACTACTTTATCAGCCCCCAAATGCATGCTACCCTTACCCTTTTGCTTAAGCCTAGCTTTATCAAACCAAAATGATGTGAAAAATTCATGGCTAAGTTCAAGGTATGTGGGGTGCTCAAGATTAAACAGGGGGTGCCAACCAATATTGTCAATCAATTCGTTTATCCTAACAGCTATACCCATCTTGTCACAAAATTCATTATCAAGTTGAGTACAAGGGTAGACAAGCATACCATGCAAAGCTAACAACCTATCATTACTGGGCTTATCTGGAAAGGTCAACCAAGCATTAAGATGAGTAAGATCGGGAGTTACCTGGGAAAAGGGCACGGCTGTGCCTGCTCTGGCATGGGCAGATCGAGCTGCTGATGTGGGCATCGCTATCTTGGTCGAGCTGGTGGTGGTGCGGGCTGATTTTCTTGGCTTTGATGAAGCGGCTGGCGTAGCGGGGGCCTTGCGCTTTGGGCGAGCAGGAGTTGGTTCCTCGACTTCTATTTCCATAGAAGTGTCGTCGGAGGTTTCAGTGGTGACGGGAGGGATAAATGCTTCATCTTCCGAGTCCTCACTTTCTTCAAAGGGAACTATAAGTTGCACCTCCCTCGGCTTGCCCTCACTTTCTTTTTCCCGTGAGTGTTTTGAGTCTGTGTCCGTTGAATTTGAAGGTGACTCCTGTGTCCATACTTCAAATTTCAACGGCGCCATGGTCATGTACGGCTGTGACAACGTATGGACCCGTCCATTTGGACTTCAATTTTCCTGCAAACAACCTCAAACGAGAATTATATAACAGGACTTTCTGCCCAATAGTGAAAAATTTATGAGATAGAAGTTTATCATGGTAAGCCTTCGTCTTGCCTTTGTAGATGAGGGCATTCTCGTAGGTGTCATCACGTAATTCTTCTAACTCCTGGATTTGTAATCGGCGATGTTGTCCAGCTTCGTCAAGGTTGAAATTTGTCTTTCGGATGACCCAGAAGGCTTTATGCTCGATTTCAACTGGCAGGTGGCAGGGCTTGCCGTAGACAAGTCGATAAGGTGTCATGCCAATAGGGGTCTTGAATGTTGCTCGATATGCCCATAAAGCATCGTCAAGCTTCAGACTCCAGTCCTTGCGGGATTGGTTGACGGTCTTTTCTAAAATAGACTTGATCTCGCGGTTAGATACCTCGGCCTATCCGTTGGTTTGTGGATGATAGGCGGTGGAAACACGGTGTGTGACACCGTACTTCTCGAGCAAGCTGCTGATGACTCGGTTGCAGAAATGGGTTCCACGATCGCTTATAAGAGCTCATGGAGTTCCAAACCTACTAAAAATACGTGAACGAAGAAAGGCGGCAACTACTTTGGAATCATCAGTTCTGGTCGCCTTAGCCTTAACCCATTTAGAAACATAGTCCACCGCGAGGAGGATGTATATGTTGCCAAATGAATTGGGAAAGGGACCAGTAAAGTCCTGCACAGAACATGTAGCTATCTTTGAAAATTGAGGGCCAGTAAAGTCCTGCTTCTAGAACTTTCATGGTTGTCTTCTTTGCTGCAAAGTGGCGTCCTTCAGTGGAAGAGTGGCAGAATCTGAGGATGGAAGGAATCTCATCGGTGGTAACGCATCTTCGTATGATTTGGTCCAAGCAGAATTTTCAAAGGTAAGGACTGTCCCACATATAAGACCTAGCTTGTCTTCTGATGCGCTTCTGTTCCGAGGGGGATGAATCTGCAGGAAAGTGACCTGAAGCACAGAAATTAGCAATATCAGTAAACCACGGGTATTCAACAGCTTGGGCAAGACATAGTTGTTCATCAGGGAACGTGTCACGAATAGGAATTAGGGAGTCATCCGTCTGAATGGGCAGACGGCTCAGATGATCAGCTACCGAGTTCTCAGTTCCTTTCTTGTCTTTGATCTCGAGGTTGAACTCTTATAGTAAGAGTATCCATCGGATTAGGTGAGGCTTTGCGTCCAGTTTGGTCAAGAGGCACCGAAGGGCTGTATGGTCTGAAAAGACGGTCACCTTCGTTCCCAAAAGATATTGGCAGAATTTGTCCAGAGCAAAAACTACGTCGAACCCGTCAAAAATAATAAGAAAAACCTGCAGTCAAGCACAATAAATTGTGTATAGTGGCAACAGGGTCGAACACAGGGATTAAGGGTTAACACTTTGATTAATTTGTAAGACAGAGAAGTCCAAAATAGGGAAGTAACAAAAGGGGGGTTTTTGATTGGTTGTTTTGTTTTGTGATTATCTAAATTAACAAATAACAAAGATAGAAGGAATAAGAGATCAATAAAGAGAGGATTCTCGGTAAGAATCTGTATCCAGTTGCAATAATGGTCAGCCGATCATTGGTGTAAGTGTTGTCTACCCCGAGCCGATAGGCGCGCTATGGGGACCAAGTACGCTTAGGTCCCCTGCTTTCCTTCGTAATAGAAGCTACCCCAAGGTACGCTTATGGGGCAACCTTGACAGTCCGTCGTCCTCCAAGGTACGCTTATGGAGACAACACTCGGCTGCCCATGAAGAGGAGGTAAGACGCGTCTCGGGCGAGACACTTAGTACGCTCGAGGCTCTGCCCGAACGATCCGTTTAATCCAACTAGAAGAGACCAGGATCCCGATTACCTCCAGAATGGTTATCTGCTTTTACCCTGCAGCTTCGCGTTAGGTATAACCACAAAGTGGATTATAAAACTCTAAGTCAACTACTAGTTGATCAAGCTTGTAATTAATCCTAGGGTTTTTGACAATTTAATATTAAACAAGATAGATATTAGCTTGGGACATGTGAAGCATAGTTTTGACCTCACGGTTTCCCCCTTGCAACTTTCGATCGATTCTCACCAAGAATGGGAGAGTTAGCCGCTCATATTAAAAGTAAAAATAAGTAAATAATAGAATTGCATTATTGAAATAAAAGGAATAGAGAAGAAGAAGAAATCCTATTGATTACCGGCCGGAGCAAAGCTCCGGTTTATTGAAAGGGAACAAGAGTGCAAACGGCAGAAGTAGCGTCTTTTTCTGAAGGGAAGAGAAGAGATGCTAAAAACCTAATTGCTAAAGATATAAATAGTCTTTTACAAATAAAACTCCTAATCCGACTAGAAGTTAATCTTCCTAAACCGTCTTCAACTGTAACAAGGATTCTCGTGGGAATTAATTGGAGCATGTCCGATATTTCCTTTTGCGTTTGTTTCCTTCTTTCGCTAGAACTCTGTTGCCTTCTGTGAACATTCGGCTGCAAGGCCCAGCTGCTCCATTCCTTCCCGCAAGCGATAGAAAACGCTTCTATTTGTATTCTCCTCCTAAATTGCCAAGATCTGTGAAAAGTAAAGAAACACAGCACCATAAGTAGCATCATGATCTAAAAAGGCATATAAAAGAGGGGAGAATAATGGATATTAAACGCTCTATCACTTCCCCATCAGAATGCACAAGAATTAGAATGCAAGCCAAATATTATATTTGGGATAACCCGTATTTATGGAAGCATTGTTCGGACCAGATCATATGCCGTTGCGTGACCATGGATGAGGTGCCCTCGATTTTTAAATTCTGCCATTCTGAAGGAGGACATTTCGCGGCCAAGAAAACTGCCCTCAAGGTGTTAGAAGCGGGTTTATACTGGCCAACCATCTTTAAGGATAGCTACATGTATTGTGCGTGGTGCCCTCGATGCCAAGCCACGGGCAATATTGGGGCCAGGAATCAGATGCCTCTGACCGGTATCATTGTTTGTAAGATTTTTGATATATGGGGTATAGATTTCATGGGCCCATTTCCCAATTCCTTCGGCAACATCTACATCCTTTTGGTTTTCGATTATGTTTCAAAATGGGTCGAGGCCAAGGCAACTTGAACGGATGACTCCAAGGTGGTAGTAAACTTTCTACGCGCCAATATCTTCAATAGGTTTGGTGTACCCCGGGCCCTCATAAGTGATCGGGGTACCCATTTTTTCAACCATGTCGTGGCCTCGCTTTTGACCAAATATGGAGTGTGATAAGATTTTAAATCACCGTGGCTGCTGTCCGCGATACCTGCAAAGCGCCGGAGGGGGGCTCCGGCGTAGACACTCCGATGCTTAAGTTAGTAATGTTATGAAATTCTGTAGAGATTCTAGTAGAGAATTTGCTCTTACCCTCGATCTATAAATGTGGGGTATTTATAGCTGAAGAGAAGAAGGTTGTTACCCCTAGGGGTGGGCGTTATCAAGGGGAGATAACGCCCAGGATGACGTCAACTGGACCGTACAGGATGGCGTTAGCAGGAGGATATCGCTAGTGGGATATCGCCAATATGTCGTTGTCGGGGTTCCTGGGATGGGATGACGCCGTGTAGGTCCCCCCCCCGCTGATGTCGACCATCCCAGGATCCTTGGCCTAACAGGGGCGGCAGCCGGGTGCCGTCTTTTAGTCAAGGTCTACAGGAATCCGGCTTTGACTGGAGGTAGGAAGACGATTATACCCTTGGTGTTTCCTTAATTGTTATCATAAACCCAACTGAAAATGTGCCCGAGTGTTCACTAAGGGTCGCCTCTCTTGTCCTCAGAAGGAATCATCACTCCCTTTACGCCGTGTCAGCTTCGGGAAAAATAACCGAGTTTTTCGAATTCCTTTGTTAGTTCCATTGCACCGGACACGTGATAGCAAAGCTAGTAAGTGGGACTGTTTGATAGCGCAGGTCCTTTCTGAAGCTTCTGCTATCGTTCTGTGAGAGATATGCCTGACTCTTTCCTGCACATTCTTAAATATAGTTTTGTCATGTTAGCGAAATAACATGTGGCGACAAGTACTAGTTACCCTTAGGGGTTTTCACCCACTCATGTCGGGGTGTTTTTGATGTCGTCGTTCTCTTCAAACTCGTGGAGTCTGGCCATGTGATAAGCTGCCCGTAACATTATCGTGGTCTTATGCCATGAGCCGCTTACAGTTTGTGCGATCTTACGCCATATCTACAGGTGATATTGACGCGGTTTTACGCTGCTAGGAGCTACCTGTAATATCAACGCAGTTTCACGCTGGAGGCAGCCTACAAGTTGTAAGGTCTTACGCTCTCCGATATATACTCTGCTCGAGCATCTCGGGTGTCCGTCAGGAGTTCCGCGGTAGCCCTTCCCTCCAATTGTTTTGGGATAATGGTACGACTTGATTTTCAAGGAGCACGTCCTGGCGTGCAGCTATTGCCCTGGATCTATAAATACGATCCTTTTCTGCAGATTCTTCACATTCTCTCTGCCCCTCATTTGCCATTTTCTCATGGAAGATCTCACTAGAAATTTCTGATCTCCAAG
This sequence comes from Viola odorata, assembly GCA_963691705.1. Classification (NCBI taxonomy): domain Eukaryota; kingdom Viridiplantae; phylum Streptophyta; class Magnoliopsida; order Malpighiales; family Violaceae; genus Viola; species Viola odorata. The sequence goes on from OY829539.1 coordinate 3,657,063, forward strand.
GACCTGACCCTCAAAAATCTTACTGAGGGTGACATCAGTTTTCTGGAGAATATGATGACGAAGTCCGGCGAGGAGACCTTGGAGCTTCGGGGAATGATGGCTCCAATTCAGGCCAGGATTGGGTCTGCTACCATGGAGGACTTTAACCCCATCGGGAATGTCCCCAAGCTGGCCATCGCCGCCTGCCGCATCGAAGTAACTATCGCCACGCTGCAGCAGAGGAAGGATCTGCTGAACTGCTGCCTGAAGAGCATGAGGAACACTGTTTCCGAGTTAACTTCGGTGGAGGAAGCCCTGAGGGATGTCCTTACCCTGCTGGTGGACGAGGACAATGACGCCGGGTCTCGGGCTTGAATGCTAGCCGTTCCGCCTTCTCTTTTGTTTTCCCCTTGTATATTTATGTATGCGGACGTATCTTTAGGCCGTTAGGCCGTAATGAAACTCCTTTTTGTTATTGGTCTTGTGATCTTTTTTCTTATCTTCAGGGCGTTAGCCCTTGCTTTAATTGTGGGTTGTGCCAGCCCAACTGAAAATGAGTCTGACATCGATCAGATTTTTGCAGCATTTATTCTTCTTTATCTGCCAGGTGGCGACGGTTGCTTGAGCAACCATTCTGCTAATCATGCGTCGTCTTTTCAGCATTAATTGATTGGGCGGTTTTTCTGCATTTCTTGATTGTGGGAAAATTCCCAACAGGCGTGTTTAAAGGACCTGGTTCTGCCATTATGATTGATCTTCTCAAGGAGCATTAAATCATGCTCTTTTCACACGTGGAGAAAATCGAAGAGCCTTACTATTTCGACTATTTATGGGAAGTTTTTCTTCTTTCTGTTCATCTTCTTCTTTAGCATTTTTCTGCTGCTACTGATTCTCGTTCTTCATGGCTGATTTATATGATCAGATTTCTGACAAAAGCGAGGCTCGCCCAACCCCTCCAACCATGCCGGACTCGGACGATCCTCCTTCGCCATCGAGCCTGAGAAAGTGAGTGCGCCGCCGTAGTGGTCGAAAAAGGCCGAAGAAGAGAGCGAAAATCAGTAGCACCGGCTGGTTTTCGTCGTTTTCAGCACCTGTAGTTTGTGAGGATAAAAATCATCTCCTCCTTCTGACTGGTTTGAAGAGAAGGTTCCTCCGAACGATACCGTAGTCAAGGCGGCATCTTCTGATATAAAAGAGGAATCCAAACTATCACTGTTGAGCATTGAGCGAAAGGCTGACAAGTTCCCTCCTTTCGCTGATGAGGAACTTCCGCCCTCCGACGAAGAGTACTGGTACTGGCCTTCTTACGGGCCTGACGATGATTGATTCCGCCCCTGTCACTCCATTGTAGATGCCGTATGACTTATTATTAAATTCCATAATGCTTTGCTTTTTTAGTCTCGCATGTTTAGGCGTTAGCCCCTCTATTGGTTGGCTATCGCTGTGAAACTAACCGTCGCTTTACTTCAACCGCTTGAGACTGGTTGTCAGTAACTACCTCCTTCTAGAAGATATAAATGTGAGGACATAAATATCCTTCTGAGGCTTTCACACGTGTCACTTTTACTTTGGGGCGTGCCCCATTTTCACAGGCTGTTCAACTTCTTCGTACTCAGCCTTTAAAAGGGAACAACTTCTTTCTTTTAATACTCTTTGCTCTCATTTTGAAATTTCTCCCTTCTCTTTCTAGATTTTGCTCCGAAGGAAGTTACGACCACCGTTCGCCGGTGCAGACGATTTGTCCACCGCCTTCTGATTCAAGGTACTTCACCTCCCTCCCTCATATTTTCTTCTTGCCGATTTATTATGAGCACATCTAGAATACCCAAAGATTCTCAGTGGCCTCTGGTCGCAAATAGGTCCTTAAGGAGTCTCCAGATTTTCCAGCAGCCCGTAGATTTAGAAATAGAGAGAACTCCCAGTATTTTCGTTGATCAAGCGGTATTAGATGCAGAGTTAGAGGAAAACAATATCGTTTTCCCTCCAGGCTTCTCCGTTAGGATTCCTGATGCTGGCTACCGGCTTCATGATCCTCTATCGGGGGCCGATAGGATGTTATATTTTGACATGTTTCTTTACGGTTTCCGCTTTCCCATCCATGAAGCGGTGAAAAGATTATTAGTTCGATATGACATTAACCCAGCTCAGCTTACGCCCCCTTCTTGGTGCAGATTTTGGCCTTCATTCGTATCTGCGAGTTGCGGGGCATCCTTGTCCCCTCCATCAATTTATTCCGCAAGTTTTTTAGTTTTAGGTGTCGCAACTGTGTGGTAGATATCGCCCCAAGATGGAGTGACGCGTTGGTGTAGTCATTCTGGCAGAGATTCCGAGGTTTCGAAAAAACCGTGGCGGGTTGGAAGAGCAGTTTCTTTATTGTGAATTTACCTTTCCGCCCCTGGCCCAGAGGTTTCAATCGGTGTCTCAACGACTCCCTTTGGACAAATCGGTCAACCATATCCAAGGAAGAGCTCCGACAGACGAACATGCTGCTGGGGTTGAAATTGTCCTTCCACAGTCGAGAGCTTGCCTTGCACAGGTTTATAGAGAAGTGTACTATAAGTAAGTTTCTTTTCTCTCGTTATCACTTCAACTAATTCAATGTTCTGATATGTCTTGCTAGTAGGTGACACTGAAAACCAACCGTCGAGCGATAAAGAGGTTCCTCTGAACGTGAGGCCACTCCAGACACGGCCACCATCTCATCTGCCTGAAAGTTCCAGTCATCCTGCCGCTCCACCAAAAAGAAAAAGATTCAAGACTGTCGCCAAGCGAGGCATCTCTAACCGCGCTTCTCAATTTCTCGAGAATTGGTTACCCGTTCGGCAAAGAGCGACTTTGAATCATCCTAAGGCTGAAACACCCGACAACGACAGCGAGGACATGGACAATGATTCTGGGCTTCATCATGCTTCCGCAGCTCAGCGGAAGAAACTACGCATGGGAAGTAGCAACCCCATCTCTGTAGCTGCTTCGAACAAATTTAGCGAAACCCCTGCTACCGGGACTGGCTCTTTCGGAGGCGCAAGCGCTTCTAAGGTAGCTGTGGCAGCCGAGGTGTCAACCGACATTCCTCCTGAAATCCCCAAGGTTCCATCAGAGGTCAACGTTCCTCCTTTGACTGTCGCTCCTGATTCTCCTATCTCGTCTTTTATTCCTGACGTTGCCGTCCCAGATCCTGCTCCTGTCGTCGCTCCTGACTCTCTGCCTAATGGCCTTCCGCCATTATTCTGTACTTCTATCTTAGGGGCTGGGGGTTCCGTTGAAAGCTTCTCTCCTCCTTTTACCGCCAATCTTTCTTCTCAAGGCCTTCAAGGAGCCACTTCCTATCACTTGGATCTATCTATCTTTGGCACCAGCGGACTTCGCGCACTAGGGATATCGGATCCGCTATCGCAAAATGAGCCGGTGGGCTCCACGGTAGGTGCGATATTTAGCTCTCCTAAAGATAGGGAGGAGATGTAAGAGCTTCCTCTGGAGGTTCATCGCGAATGCGCTTTGAATGAAGTACTGGCTAGCTTTCGCATGCTAAATTACTTCCTCGATATTCAGGGTAACAAGGCTCAGGGCTCCCCTTCTAAGGTGGCAGAGTTAACGCGACTCCAAAACGATACCCAAGCTGAGCTTAATGACTGTCGCGTTGAGTTGGCCAGAGAAAAGTCGATAGGGAAAGCAAAAATAGAACTTCTAGAGGCAGAATTGATGACGGCTGACAAAAAGAACATTCTCCTTCGCGAAGAGATATCGGCCCACGATGCAAGGTTGGCGAAGATGTCCCATGAGATGTCGAGATGGAAGGACAAGGCGATACAGGCTTTTGCGACCGGATTCCCTGATTATTACCGCAACGGGGCTTTCGATCCTGCCAAGATAGCCGATTATGCCTTTGAGAGGTTAAAGGATGTGGATGTCGGGGGCGTCAAGGGAGTTGTTCCGTCATGAGCATAAGGCGGCACTTGAGAGCGTTTTGATTTATTTTTCTCCTCCAACCTTGATTTCAAATGGCTTGTAATAACTGATAACGCTTGCACAATAACGACCGTCATTCCGCTCTGGATAACAGTTGATTTGTTTTACGGTGATATCTCGCTGATTACGTCATCACGCTTGACTTCTTTTTGATAAAGTGATTTTACTTTTTCGGAGTATTTAATGCTTAGAATCCCCTCATTAATGCGATCGAAGGATCATGATGATTCGAGGACACGTGTCTGTTCATCGGGACGCTAGGGCTAGCATGATTTGATAGGATCAAAACGTCTTCTCATTTTTCTAGGGTTGTAATAATTACTCACGCCTGTCACGCGCGTAGCAACTGTTCCAGCAGTCATGCCTTTAGCCTCCTAGGGTTATAAAACCCAACACTCTATTTCTTTTTTCCACTTTCGATACTCTGTTTCTCTGCATCTTCTTGAATTGTTTGTGTTTCTGGCATTCCTCCCCTAGGTACTTTGATTTTATTCCCCAAAAGGTACTTTTTCATTTCCTTTTACTGTCTTCTTCATCTCTTTGTTTTCTTTTTCCACCATGACAAAAAGAAAAACTCGGGCTTCTGGGTCTAAATCGCGGGATGAAGAAAAAATAGAGACTATAGTGAGTACTATTACTTCTTCTGCCATTCTTGATAAACACCTGTCTGATCATGGTGCTACCCTCCCTGAGGGTTTCAAGGCTATTGTCGCCCCTGCGTCTTTACGCTTGAATAGCGTTCTAATAGGTAATCATAGAATCCTATATGCCCAGATATTCCGCTATGGTTTCCGGTTTCCGGTTGACCTGTTTATCCAAGAGTTGCTTACCTCTCTGGATCTGAGCCCTGTTCAACTGGCTCTGAATGCCTACTGTGGCATTTATGCTTTTTTAGAACTCTGCAAGTACAAAGGAATTACATCTCCTTCCCTTGCATTACTCAAATCTGTTTAAGATGTATAACCGTCGGGGTGTGATAGCGATATCGCCCCGTTATAATGACGATTCGCTCAAATATTTCACCTGGAAACTCCTTAGCTTGGAATCTTCCATTGATAAATGGAAAGAGCAATTTTTTGTTGTTGAGACTCCTGAGCTTCCGAATTCCTGGTGGTGATCTGGTTTTAACCAGAGCGTTAAGGACAAAGCTTGGTGCCGTGTGGCCCTTGACGAGACAGAACAGGGCTGGTTTGATAAGTTGCTTAGTCTGGAAATCAGCGTTCACACCCGCCTTCTGGCTTGCGGGACCGATATCAGGGCCTGCGTTAGACGTGAGTATCGCACCAATCTTTGATTTCTAGTATTGGTACTAACGCTGACGCTACCTTGTGCTTTTGCAACAACTGATCCGGATTATGTTCCGGAGAGTGTCAGAAGGCGCCGGAAGAGACTTCAAGATAGAGAAACACCCGCAGCTATCAATATTGCCACCACTTCAGCCGCCGCTTCGGCTCCTCCCCAAATATCTTCTGCATCTGTTGACAAGGAAATCGATACCATTCCTGTTGGTATTCCTGTTATATCAATCGCTGCTCTTCCGCCTCGACCCTCCGCTCGTAGAGCTTCCGCCAAAGGAAAAAAGAAAAAGAAGACTCGGAGCGTTGCCTCCCTCCGGTCACCTATTCTGCCTTCTTCTGACACAGCCGGCTCTTCGGAAGCGCCTACCGCTGGGACGGTAACTGCAACTTCCCCCAGTATCTTTCGCATCATTTTTCAATGCTTGCTTGTACTCTTTCTATTGTTAATTGTTTTTTCTCATAGGATACTTCTGGTACTTCCACGCCTTTGTCATCACAAGGCAACATGGACGTGAGACGTATTCTGAATCATCCGAAGAAGAAACAAAAGTCCACGGGAGTAGGTGCAAGCTCATCCTCGACTCAGGCTGACGTCGGGGTAAGGCCCCAAACTGGTCTTGACCCTTCCATTCCTCCCCTGGGTCAGACTGGTACCATTTTTGAGAACGCAGCCATGCCTCCACCTTTCGAGACTTCCCCGCCCCCATTTGGTTTAGAGATGCCCCACTTTTCCTCTAACATCACAGTTTACCATGACGAGCTGTCGGAATTTTCTTCTTATCAGGCTCATGCAACGTTCCAAGGGGGTGTCGCCTCTACTTGTCCTAATGAAACGTTCACACCTGCGGGAGGTTCTGCTTCCAACCAGCCTCCTTCTCCAGCCACCGTGGTCTTCGTTCCTTCCGCTGCTTCCACACTTAGGCGTTTCAAAGAGGGGACAGTAGTGTCCAATCTTATGGCCGATGTGAGTTCTCATAACGTCATTGGGCCTATCACTCACCAGGTGGACATGACTACATTTCGTAGCTCAGGGATTGCAGCCATGGGGGGCGATAACTCGACCATTACTGCATCATTCTTGGTTGCACACATATTAACTTCTCTTGAAGAACGAAGCACTTTCGCTGCTGTAGGAGACAAAGAGCAAGCCGATATGCTGCGCTCCACGCTTTTCTCCGGGTTCCTCCAATCTCATCTCTATGCTGAGCGCGTGTCTCAAAAGGCGGTTAACCTTGCTGCTACTGTAGCCAAGCTTTCTCAAGAGCAAGAGGAGAAAGAGCAACTGTTAGAAGAGCGAGATAAATATATGGCGGACCTGGAGGCAGCTAAAGAGGAGGCAAGGGAGGCAAAGGAACAGTTAGCCACTGCAAAGGAACAATTAGCCACTGCAAAGGAACAATTGGCCGCTTCTAGCACTGCTCTGACAGCTGAACAGTCAAAGTGTGTCACTCTCGAGGAGGAGAAAACGGCATTGACGGGAGAGAGAGCAGCTTTGATAGAAGAATAAATGGCGCTTGAGGCGTAATCAACTATCAAGAGGCACTGGTATATTGAAGAGAGTGTTTCCATCATGGCAAATTGCTTTGTGGAGGTTCATGGGGAGGAACTTTATGATGGCGAGGCTGTCTCTAACGCCTTTTTTGAGAGATCTTCTGGTCTTAACGACGAGGGCTTCCGCTTGGCCAGGTCAAAGGGCTACCTAGAGGGGGAAATCGCCGAAGACGAGGAGTAAGTAGGGTGTTATCCCTTGTTTCTTTTTCTGAGGATCGAATGTTACCCTCTTTGTATATTTTTTGCATACTTTTGTGTTCCTTCGAGGGTATTTGCTTCTGAACAATGATACTTTAGCGGCATCGGCTTTTGTTAAGGCCATTTTCCTTTCTTTAAATTTTTACCATCCTGATCTAGCTTTGTCGCGCTTATCTTCAACCACTGCCTGGCTGATCGAATAGATAACAAATAGGGCCTTTAGGTCCTACTCCTTAGTCTGCGTCAATATCGGCGTGGTTGGCCTCATGTTTATTTTGCCAAAGAGTTATACAACTCCTTTTTGTTAATTCGAGTGCCGCGATCTCTTTGAGGCCGGAGACATCCTGCACACTCAATTAATATCTATTAGTAAGAAATAAGCGATAACAGACACGAATTTCCCGTAGGAGCCGATCTTCCATCCTTCTAGGGTATCAGTGTCGCTTGCTATCGCTTTCTCAACCAGCTCACTTCGCCAGGGATTCCGCATCTGGTTATTTGCTGGAAGTTCGCGAATTTTCGTATTTCCACGATCAGCCGGAAAGTGCCTCTTCCTAATGAGTCGTCTGATCAGGACAGTCCCTCACAAGGCTAGGATTTTTCACTTTCGGCGTTATCCTCTCATCTTGGAATTGTACCTTCCTTTGGCGAACCGTCTTTATCAGACCGGCCGTAAAGATAGGATTTTGCTTCCAAGATGGAGTTATTATCTCCTTAGGGTGTGCCTCTCCCTAATGAGCCACCTCCACGAGAATGGCTGTCATAAGGATGAGGCCTTTTCACCTTTAGGAATCCTGGGGCGTGCCCTCACTCAGTGAGTCGGCGGATCCAGACCGACCATCACGAGGATAAGACTTTTCACTCCCAGGGGTGTCGGGGCGTGCCTCTTCTCATGGTCCCCACCTGGTTACCACAAGGATATGACTTTTCACTCCCAATATTTCATATCAGGTGCGCTAGGGCGTGCCCTCACTTAGTGAGCCGTCGGATCAGGACAGGCCATTACAAGGATAGGACTTTTCACTCCTGACGCTAAGTATTAGGTATGCCGGGGCGTGCCCTCACTTAGTGAGCCGTCGGATCAGGACAGGCCATCACAAGGATAGGAGTTTTCACTCCTGGCAACCTTTTTCCCTTTTTTCTTATCGCCTGCACACACACGTAGCCACAAAGCACAAGAGAGCTCATTACTCGAGCATTAGTAGGGGTTAGGGCTATCGTTAGTGAAAAGATGCAGGGATAAATCAAGATCTGGCATGATATAATTTCAAACGAGCAATATTCCAGGAGTTAGGTAATGGGGTACCGTCGAGTGTCTCTAGATGGTACGCTCCTCTCCCGACGATTCGGCTAACGTGGTACGGCCCTTCCCAGTTTGGACTGAGCTTTCCCCGACGTTGACCAGTTGCTCGTTGATCCCGGAGTACTAGATCACCTTCTTTTAGGATTCGTTCTTTGATGCGCGTATTATGATAACGCGCCATCTTTTGCTTATAGTGCATCATCTTCAGAAAAGCTTCCTCTTGTAGTTCGGGCAGTGCGTCAAGATTCGCACGCAACCTTTCCTCATTCAACTCTTCTCTGAAGTAAGCCACTCGTAAGCTCACGGTACCAATTTCCACAGGCGTAACGGCCTCTGTGCCGAAAGCCAGTACGAATGGTGTTTCTCCCGTGCTGGTTTTTGTGGTCATGCGGTATGCCCACATCACATACGGTAGTTCGTCTGCCCACTTCTTCTTGGATCCCTCCAGGTTCTTCTTAACACCATTTAGGATGGCTCGGTTTGTCACCTCAGCCTGACCATTAGTCTGCGGATGAGCCACGGAAGAGAATCTCTGCTCGATTCCGAACTCCACACATTGGTTTCTAAAGAACTGGCTGTGAACTACATTCCATTGTCGCTAACGAGTATGCGAGGAACTCCGAAGCGCATGATAACTTGGTGCTTGAAGAAACGCCAGATTTTTTCTGTCGTGATATTGGCAACCGCCTCAGCTGCTACCCATTTGGTGAAGTAGTCTACTGTTACGACCACAAACTTTAGTTGCGATCTTGCCTTTGGAAATGGTCCAAGGATATCAATTCCCCATTTCGCGAAAGGACAAGGAGCGATAATATTATGAATTTTTGCAGCGGGTTGCCGGGGAATCTTGGAGAATTCCTGACACTTTTGGCAAGTTCGCACATAGTCATGGCAGTCTCTCCGAATAGTGGGCTAATAGAACCCTGATCGAAAGACTTGCGCAGCCATGGTTCCGCCGGATGCGTGCATGCCACAAATTCCCTCGTGGATTTCGTGGAGGGTATGAAGACCCTCTTGTTCTGTTATGTATTTCGCAGCCGGATGAGAGAAACACTTCCGTAGCAGTTCCCCATTAAAGTATGTACACCGTGCCGCTTGCTTCAGCACTTTCTTCTTCTCAGCGTTATCTGCTGGAAGTTCATCATGTTTCAAGTATTTTATGACGGGAATTCTCCAGTCGTTGTCACTTTCTTCCACACAGAGCGTCGCTTGTTCTTCCATGAAGGAAGGTACGGGTATCTCCCGGTAGTACACCCCTTTTGGTATGGACGCCTCTGGATTTGCTGCGAGTTTAGCGAGATTGTCAGTCTCAGTGTTATCCTCTCGAGGAATGTGCTTGAAGCTGACCTGTATGCCACATTTCTTTATTTCTATCAACTCGTGCTTCAGTTTAGCAAGGTATTGTACCATGATGGGCTTTCTAGCTTGAGAGTATCCCAGCACTTGGTCTATTATCAACTTGGAGTCCCTACAGACTTTCAGTCGCAAGTCTCCCAACCTCCCAGAGTCATGTATTCCCTTGATTGAAATACTCTTTCCTATCCTGAGCCCGGCTAATAGCGCTTCATATTCTACGGCATTATTGGACAACGGCTGCAGGATTCGGAAGGCGTATCGCACATGGATGCCGTGAGGCCCACTCATGAAAATTTCAGCCCTGGCAAGCTCTTGATTTTTGGCGCCATCTACGTGGATAACCCACAGGTCAGTGTAAGTCTCTGGGAAGGGAAGATCCAATTCTTCTTTTTCCTTTTCACTCAATTCTGTTAGAGGATCCGACATGAAAGTGCATTCCGCGATAAAGTCCGCCAAGATTTGAGCCTTCACAGACGGTCGGGACCGGTAATGCAACACATATTGTTCAAGTTCAAGAGCCCAGATTAGCATCCTCCCTGAAGATTTGGGTTTTCAGAAGATCCTTTTCAGAGGTTGGTCTGTCAATACAATGAAAGTATGAGCTTGAAAGTATCGGCTCATTTTTCGCGTGGCTTGGATCAATGCTAACGCTATTTTCTCGATACGGGCGTATCTGAGCTCGATATCTTTCAGGACGTGACTCACGAAGTATATAGGGCGGTGCGTGTGGATGTCTTCTCGCACAAGGACCGTGCTAACCACTTCGTCAGCAACCCCAAGGTATAAATACAGGATATCGTCGGGTTCTGGTCTTTTCAATACCAAGTCAGACGATAGTTAAGCTTTCAGGCCTGCAAATGCTTCTTCGCACTCTGCCATCCATCCGAAAGCGGCTTTCTTTCGTATAACTTTGAAGAAAGGGAGACACCTTTCTCCTTGTTTAGAAATAAACCGCCCAGAGCAATAACGCGCCCGGTTAGCTTTTGTACCTCTTTTATGGTCTGAGGAGATATCATGTCTTGGATAGCCTGGATCTTTGACGGGTTGGGCTGAATGCCTTTTTGGCTGACCACATAACCTAAAAATTTGCCTGTTTGGAAGGCGAACATGCACTTTCGAGGGTTTAGCTTCATCTGATATTGCTTCATTACTTTGAAGACTTCAGCTAGATCGGATAGGTGATCTTCAAAGTTTCGACTTTTAACCAGTATGTCATCGACATACGCTTCGACATTTCACCCAATCTGTTTTTCGAAGACCTGATTCGCCATTCGCTGGAAGGTGGCTCCAGCGTTCTTCAACCCGAAAGGCATCGCCGTATAGCAATAGGTGGCCCTTGGAGTGATGAAGGTAGTTTTCTCTTCATCCTCCTTGGCCATGGGGATTTGATGGTACCCGGAATTGGCGTCCAACGAGCTTAAGTACGCGTATCCGACAGCCTGATCAACTAGCTGATCAATCCGAGGGAGTAGGTAACAGTCTTTGGGGCAAGCGTCATTCAAATCAGTGAAATCGATGCACATGCGCCATTCTCCATTGGGCTTGGGGACCAGAATGGGGTTAGCCAACCAGGTGGGATATCTCACTTCTCGAATAAAGCCAGCGTCGAGAAGCTTAGTAACTTCTTTTTCGACCGCCCTTGCCTTTTCAGTAGAGAAAGCACGTCATTTTTGTTGGAATGGTCTCGCATCAGGGTTGACATTGAGTCGATGTTCTGCCACCTCCCGCGAGATACCGGGCATGTCAGATGGTTTCCATGCAAATTCTCCTTTGCATTTATTCAACAGTTGGGCCAACTGCAGATTTTCCTCTGCGTTGAGGTTATCACTAACCAGAAATACGGCTTTGCCTACCCCGCTGACTGGGACATGAGTCATTTTATCTACAGGCTGAGTACGTTTTTCATCATTTTGCTCATATGGGTCCACCGTCACGCACACATACCTCTCGCAACTCTTCTGAGTCATAAGCAGATAGCATTCAACTGCTAACTTCTGATTTCCTCGGATCGAGACCACACCATCCCAGGACGGGTATGTCAGCTTCAAATGCTTTTGCGATATCGCCGCTCCAAAACGGTTGAGGAATGGCCGTCCCAATATGGCATTATAAGGCAGATTTAGATCCACCACCAAGAATAAAAGCTTCTCAAACCGTTTGGAGGTATCTTCCTTGAAATATACGGGCAAGGTAGTCACCCCAATGATAGGTTTTTTACAGGGCATAAGCTCGCTATCTGAACGCTTCAAGAGATTGTAGGCTTCCAATGAGAACACGTTTACGACACTTCCATTGTCAACCAGAGTTCTTCTAACTCCATGGTTAGCAATAATGGGAGTAACTACTAACGCGTCGTTGTGCGGATACACCACACCCTTCTCGTCCTCTTCAGAAAAGGATAATACCATACGATCCAAGGCACTTATCGCTTCGCTCTTTATTGTCATGCCAGTCCACTTCCGCTTATCCCCTAGAGCGGGCATCAGCTGTGCGGTTTCATCCAGATAATGCGTGCCTCCAGCAATGATGTTGATAATAGGGACGTCCTCGTCATCAATTGTAAGCATTTCCCGGCCTCCTCCCGCAGGACCAGTGTCGCGGCCTGAGGGGCAGGATGGCGTTGCCCTGCTATCAGCTACTCTATTTGTTGGGTTACTTTTAGCTTCTTCTTGTGTTTTTGTGGCGAATTCCCCCAGATAGCCTTCCTCCACTAGACGTTCTATCACCGCTTTGAGTTCTCGACACGCTTCAGTTGAGTGTCCTTTGGCTTTGTGAAATTTGCAATAGGCATTTTCCCTTCGCCCTAGGATTACTCCTGGTCTTACAGGGGCGGGATAACGGATGGGCAGGTTTTGCTGCTCTACTATTGCCAATATTTCTGCTCGGCGCAGGATGAAGGAAGGAGGGTCTGAATCATAAACTCGTCCCTTAGGAGGATCACTTTGCCGTTGAGCAGAGGAGTCACCAGATTTTCCCTTTGAGGGTTGCCTCTTCTCCGATTAAATGTCTTGGGAATGTGATCCTCCATCCTCACATAGTTGTGGGCTTTCAACCTTAACGCATCCAAAGTCGCTGGTGGGTCAACCATTAAAGCTTCTCGGAGTTTTCCGTAACAACAGTTTCACTTTAAGGCTTCAATGGCTAAATCAACCGTTACACCCGGTGTTAGTGACATCTCGGTGTCGAAATAATGGAGGAAGCTCCTCAAAGATTCCTGAGGTTTCCTGTGTAAGTCGAACAAGGCAGTAGCTGACTTCCTGATAGGGACTGCAGTGCTAAATCGACTCCTGAATTTAGATTTCAACTGCGTGAAACTGTCAATAGACCCACCCGGAAGACCTTCGAACCACAAACGTGCGACCCCTGACAGGGTCATTACAAATATTTCACACAAAGCAACATCATTGTGGGTTTGGAATTGCACAAAATCCTTCACCTTGTTAAGGTGAGAGATGGGATCTCTGATGCCATCATAAGATTCTGAGGGAAGCTTTACGTGTCTACTGACCCTGTGACGCCTTATGCGTAGGCTAAAGGGGTGGCCCGAAGTATCGTCAAGGATTTCCCGCGCCTGTTGAGGCGGGGATACTTCAAAATGACGCCTACGATCTCTCGGATATCTGATGGGATGTCGCCTGGGAGTCGGATTACGACTCCTAGGTGACCTAGTTCGATGTCTCCTACTGCTGGATCTTTCACTCCCTCCGGGAGACATATCTCTATTATTTTCGTTTCTCCTTCTATCCCAACAACCTCTATCCTTTTCACGCCATTGCTGCTCCTCTTGAGAAATAGGAAATAAAGGTACTTGTGGTATGTACGACTCCACCATTCTATGAGCAATCTGTACAAGACTGACTGGCGCACTTAATGCGGGCAGCGTCAATGAGACATTCACATGTAGCGGGGACGACAGTGGTCTTTCTGTAATGATTGATGGAGAGAAAATGAATTGAGATGTCACGTCTGATCCAGAAGCAGCAGCAGGTGTATATCTGCTAGCTAATTTTGTTAAGTGGTCCAGTTGAGCACGAAGGGCTAAAATGGAGCTCGCGAATGGGTTATTTGCGCTATCCACCCTGGACCCCCCCCCCCCCCCCCCGACTGAGGAGGAAAATGACTTGACCCCGCTATTTGGGACAAAGGAGTGCTTGGCTGTAACACAAACGTTCCCGTTGTTTGCGCGAGAGATAGATCTGACATTCCTGAAGGAATTTCTTGCATCGAGGTGGGAGCATCTGAAGTGGCGAAGGCAAAGAGTCGTCTGCGGGTATCAAATGGGAGACTAGAGGACTGAGTCAACGGTGGATCTGAATCAGAAGCCATAATCTTCAAATTCTCAGAAGAATAGAGCTTGGCTATTAAGGACGCTCACTTAATTAAAACCAAGACTCTCAATGAAAGCACCAATTTGATAAGATTCGAGTTTCTTTGGGGGCGGAATGAGTCCGATGCTTAAGTTAGTAAGGTTATGAAATTCTGCAGAGATTCTAGTAGAGAATTTGCTCTTACCCTCGATCTATAAATGTGGGGTATTTATAGCTGAAGAGAAGAAGCTTGTTACCCCCAGGGGTGGGCATTATCAAGGGGAGAAAACGCCAGGATCACGTTAGCTGGACCGTACAGGATGACGTCAGTAGGAGGATATCGCTAGTGGGATATCGCCAATATGTCGTTGTCGGGGTTCCAGGGATGGGATGACGCCGTATAGGTCCCCCCCCCCCCCCCCCCCGCCGCGCTGATGTCGACCATCCTAGGATCCTTGGCCTAACGGGGGCGGCAGCCGGGTACCGTCTTTTAGTCAAGGTCTACAGGAATCCGGCTTTGACTGGAGGTAGGAAGATGATTATACCCTTGGTGTTTCCTTAATTGTTATCAGAATGCACCACCGAACATCTATCGCCTATCACCCTCAGACTAATGGCCAAGTCGAAGTGTCCAACCGTGAAATTAAGTCCATTCTCGAGAAAACGGTGAACCAATCCCGAAAGGATTGGAGTCTAAAGTTGGATAACGCCCTCTGGGCATATCGGAAAGCTTTCAAGACCCCAATTGGGATGACACCATACAGACTTGTCTATGGAAAGCCGTGCCATCTCCCAGTTGAGATAGAGCACAAGGCTTTTTGGGCCATCAGAAAAGTAAACACAGATCTTGAAAAGGCTAGCCAGACCAGACGTTTGCAAATCCAAGAGTTGGAAGAATTGAGAGACGACGCTTATGAGAATGCCTTGCTCTACAAGGGCAAGACGAAAGCCTATCATGACAGGAAACTTCGTCCCAAAACTTTCTCCATCGGACAGAAAGTATTATTATATAACTCACGTTTGCGACTGTTTGCAGGCAAGCTCAAGTCTAAATGGTCAGGACCTTTCGTGGTCACGACAGTTTTTGACCATGGAGCGATTGAGATCCAGAATCCGACAACAGGAACAATCTTCAAAGTCAATGGTCAAAGGCTGAAACCCTTTTACGAGGGATTCAAGCCCTTGACTGTTGAAGACACAATGGTGGAACTCCCACCTGTCGAGATCTAGACTTCAGTAACACGTCAAGGCCTCGACGAGTAAACAGGCCACTGGAGGCATTTCATATGCCGTTCCACTCCTTTCTAACTCTACCTCTTTTATTTTATTATTTAAATTCAGAACTTTTTACCTTTTTGTATATCCCCTAATTTCTCTCTTTTGCCATTTCCCCATGCGATTTTATTCGCATACAAATATTCTCTTTCCACTTATTCCTTCCTTTTGTCTTTATCTTACCCTAACTACTCTCTTTTTAAATTTTGAAAAGGTAGGCGGTTGGGATCCGAGGCCACTCTCTCTCTCTCCTATTTTTAAGGTGCCGCGTCATCAAAAGGGGGACAAAAAAGGTGTCCCTCATTAATACCTCGGTCAGATGCAGCAGCCTTTGCAGCACGCTCCCCGTCCCTTCCCTCTCCATCTCACACTTATCTCTCTCATCCCCTTTACCAAAGAAACTACTTCACTCCACTGACCCATCACCATCACCGAATCATCTTTCTCTCTCAAATCACCATCTTTACCCTATCACCATGCCTCGTGCAAAGCAAGTAGCTCATAAGCTTGCCACTGCAGACCCTGAATGCTCCTCCTCCTCTTCCCAAAAATCTCTCAGCCTCGGCCTCAACGAAGAGCGACCACCCTCTTCGGCCATCCTACCAACCACCGAGCTACACCCAACATCCCCCACCACTCAAAAATCGGATGGTGAGCTCGAAATCACCGACGAGAACCCAGCGACCTCCATAATGAGCAGATCCGGTCGCGTTTCCAGAAAACCACCCACTTCCACTGTCACGCCCAGGAAACCGAAGGTCGAGAAGGCCTTCCCTGCGGCCAAAAAGAAACTCATGATCGAAGAAGTCCTAAAGGACGTCTTGGTGACTGACTTTGAAAATGAAGAGGAGCCGGCGGCTGATCCAGATGAAGCTGAGGAGGTCGAACAAACTGTCGCTGGCGCCGATGATGAAGAAGGATCCGGCGACAACGAAGAGGAAGCTGAGGAAGAAGATGCAGAGGCGGCGGAAGTAGCTGAGAAGGAGAAAGTTGCGAAGGAGGTAGCTTATAAAGCTAAAAAAGGAAGCAGAAGCAGCTCTCAAGGCCGAGGCCGCGAAAAAGGGGAAGGAAAAAGAGGTTGCGGCAAAGAAGGCCTCTGCAAAAGGCAAGAGCAAGATTCCAGCCAAGACGCAGATGTCGGCCAAGCCAGAAACACCCGTGGACAAGAAGAGGAAAATGGCATCGTCCTCGAAAGCCCCAGCCAAGCAGGCCCCGATTAAGAAAGCACGTTGAGACCCCGACGATGACTCCGACAGCGAGGACTCGACCCCTCGAGGATCTTCCATCTAGGTTGTTTTTTACCTCTCTAATCCCCATGAGTGGATCTCTTTTGATGATAAGCCCTGCTTAGATAGATTGCATGTTATGAACTCCAGAGGCGTTAGCCCTTGCGCGCGCCTGGATCTGGAATTTTTGACAAAAATGGGACAGGACGCTCGAGTCCGAGAGCTCGTTCACAACATAGGATGGGATTCCTTCTTCTTTTTGGAACATCCGACCTATGTCGAGCCCTCGCTAGAGCTATTTACTACTTTTTGGGTTAGTTCGGACCATTTCAAGCCCAAGGGCAAGCATGGACTGAACCCTTCGACCCCTGGACTGATTAATTATCGATTAGTAAACAAATGGCTTAAGAAGTCCCTTGATACCTTCAATTGTGCACTTAATTTTGTCACTCCAGATGGTTTAAAATCTAGTGCCTATAAAAATGCCTTGACTGTGATTCCCCCTATTTTTGATGTTGATATGGCTTTTCGTGAATTGACTGAAAACCCAGATGCTGAATTTAATCCCAAATCCTCTAAAGCGCATGAAATTATGGACCTTGCCCTTAGAATTTTGCATCGCTTTCTTGCTCTTACATTTGCTGCTAGATTTGGTTCTTCAGGGCAGTTAACCCTACAAGAATTGTTTCTACTTTGGTGCATGAAAAATAAGCATAGGGTGAATTTAGGATTTTGGGCTGCTTGTGCTATTCTTCATGTTCAAAATGGTTCTCGAGGCCCCATTTTAGGGTCTCTGATTGCTTTGCTTGTTGTGAATTCGCGCAAAATTGATTTGACTTCTGCTGGCCTTAGTCAACCGATTCCCTTTAAAGATTTAGACCCCCGTACACTAGATACGATGGGGCACTTGTGCATCTCACATGGTGATAAGATTAGGACTATTCGCTAAAGGGTAGTAGAGGATTATGAGTCTTGAGGTCGACTGTCCACGGCGTCCGATGTACCTGCACAGCGCCTGAGGGGGTCTCTGGCGTAAATACTCCGATGCCTAAGTCAGTAGTGATTGTGTAAAATAGCAGAGCTTTGGCTAGCAATCTTAACCTTACCTTCCTCCTTTGTGGCGGAGGTATTTATAGGCAAAAATGGGGCATTTCTGAGTGATCTTGATCACAAGGTGCTAACGCTCCCATTAGGGGGGAGCTAGAGTGCCTCGCTGATGGAATACGCTATCGCTGTGTTAGGTATACATATGGGGGGTAGGCGTTACCTAGGCAAGGCAACGCCCACTCTCCTCTCGAGATGCCTAGCTTGTCCTGGGATGGGATAATGCCCTGTGTCGTGACAGTGTGATGTGTGGGACCCCCTCGCTGATGTCGACCATCCTAGAGGCGATAGCCCCGAAGTTGTCGGGGCGGTAGTGACAGCTTTTTCCCCCACCACAGGGTATAAGACGAAAATGCCCTTGTTGTTAGGGGTATTGTTATCATAAGCCCAACCGAAAATGAGCCTGAGTGTTTACCAAGGGCTACCGCTTCATCTTTACTCTTGTCAAATCAACTGGTTTTCACACGTAGAGATGATTTGTCTATCGAGAAATATGCTTCTTCCCATCGCCATTCCTCTCTAGCCTATAAATTGCCTCTTTGTCGTGCTGTTTTTTTCACGACCGTTTCTACACTTCCTCTGGTTTTTGGCTATGGATGATCTTACGAAGAACTTTCTGATCTCGAAGGCGCACAGCCTAAAGAACCTTGTTGAGTCTGACATTGGTTTCCTAGAGACCATGCTGACCAAAACCTCTGAGGATGTCCTGGAGCTTCAGGGAATGATGACCCCTTTGCTGTCCAGACAAGGAGCTGCTTCTATGGAGGATTTCAGTCCTATACAGAACGTGTCGAAGCTGGGTGTTGCGATCTCCCGTATCGAGGTGACCATTACTATGTTGCAGCATAGGAAAGACCTGCTGGTATGTTGTTTGAAGGGTATGAGGATTTCCTCCGCCGAACTGTCCTTAGTGGCGGATGCTCTCAGGGAGATCCCTACTGCTCTTGAGGACGATGATGCTGGGTCTCATGTTTGACCCCTAGCTGTTGTCCCTTTGCTTTTATAATTCCTGTGTACGCGCTTAAGCGCTTAGGCCGTTCAGGCCATAATAAAATGTCACCTCAATTATTGCTTTGTCTTCTTCCTTCGATCTCTTGTTATTTGCTGCTTTAGTCAGGTTGGTATAAGCCCAACCAAAAATGAGTCTTCTTTGGAATGAAGCGCTTTGGTTTCTGAATTTGCAATAAATGCTTGCTCGCTCGCTCCTTGCACTGCACTCCCCGTGATTGGGCGGTTTTTTGGTGCCTTTTGATTGGCGCAGTTCTCGAACAGTTGTGTGCGCCTCATCAGATTTTGTAATCATGATTGTTCTTCTCCAGGTGTATTTATTGCTTTCAAAGGACACGCAAAGAGATCGGGATATCTTTGCCTCAGCTATTTAAAGGGGGTTTTTCTTTCCTTTTTTCTTGCTCACCTTCTTCTTTTTATTTCTTTTCCTGGATTGCTTGTGAATCAATGGCAGATTCTTATTTCCTTAATACTGCGACGCGTGACTCTCCACCAACTCCTCCGACTTCACCCGATTCGGATCATCCTCCTCCGTCGCCTCTATGGAGGCCGCCAATCAGCCGGAAGGGCCACAAAAGGCCGAGGAAGAAGACCTCTGGGGCGGTTAACGTTCCTTCCGCTTTTCCTACACGAAAGGATAATGGACAATTTCCTTCTGCCATTCCTGTCTTGGAAAAATATTCTCTTCGTGACGCAAATTCTATGGCAACGATTGCTACCGTTGTAGACGGGCCGAGCTCAACGCTGCTGGGTCAGGAAAAAAGGATTGACGAACCTTTTCCTCCTTACAATGGAGGTCTGCCGCTCTCGGATGATGACGACATTTTTTACTATGACATGTACTGGCCTGATGAGGATTAGTGGCCTAGCGTTAGGTGCGCTGTAGATGTCGTATAACTTTTAATAAACTAATGTTTCTTTCTCTTGCCGCCGTGTTATTGCGTGGGTGACTGATATGGAGGCGTTAGCCTTACTGAGTCAAGCGCCCTGAGATGGTTTTGACTCGATCAGTCATTAAGCCACTTGGTAAGTCGTGGCAAATAACTGCTTGCTTCTAACTCCTGAGAACGATTCCACGTGGCCCACTTCTTTTACACGCGTCCTCGCGCGATTGGTAGTTCAATTAATGCAGTGATATTCGGTCCTTTAAAAGGGATTATCTTCCCTTTCTAATACTTTTTACCCTCATATCAAATTTTCTCTCTTCTCTGCACTTTCTCTGGAAAACGTTCTCGTCCGTCCTTCGCCCTTCGCCGATTTGCCCGCGGATCTTTCCGTTCAAGGTATCACTTCATCCCTTCAGATTTTCTGTTTATTAGTTTATTATGGTTGTGACTAGAACCAGACGATTCCTCTGGAGACCCATGGATCCAAAAATCATACAATCACCCAGTATTCTCTCCTGCGATGCGGTTTTAAATGCTGAATTGGAGGAAAACGGTATCACTTTCCCTCCTGGGTGTGTCCCTACCATTCCCGAGAGCGACATACGTCTTCACGATCCACTGTGGGGGAACTATAGATTAGTTTATTTTAAAATATTCCTCTATGGTTTTCACCTCCCAGTCCATGCTTCAATAGTAGTGCTACTGCGGGAGTACAGACTTAATCCTGCCCAGATAACTCCTTCTTTCTGGTGTGGGGTTTATGCCTTCCTCCGCGCCTGCGAGTTGGAGGGCATTCTCGCCCCATCTCTCAATTTATTTCGCAAATTCTTTAGCATGACCTGTCACGATTGTTTAATCAGTATTACTCCAAGGTGGGATGACGCGTTTGTTCAGTCATTCTGGCAGCGATTTTGTGGCTTTGAGAGGACTGTGGCTGACTGGAAAAATAACTTCTTCGTTCTTGAGCTATCGTCCCGTTGGTGGCGCTGCGGTTTTAATCAAGAGCTTATAGGTTCCCTTTGGGCAAAACCCAGTGGTGTTGACTAGGAGCGAGCTGGATCAAGCTAACACTTTGCTGGATAAGAGTATACGTTATCGCATTCAGGAATTCGCCTCATACAAACTTCTGCATGAGTGCATTATGGGTGAGTTTGTCTTTCTTCGCGTTTCCCTTTTCCACTTTTTTGTTGTTCTCACCTATTCCCTTGTCAGGAGATACTGATGCACAGCCACCAGGAGGAGCTAACGCTCCCTTGAATGTGATGCCGCTCAGAACGATACCGGCCTCTCCTCCTACCACGCATTCCAGTCCTCGGGGAGTTCCACCCAAGAGGGGAAAAATAAAGACAGTCGCTGGGAGGGGACGAGGGCTCGTTATCTCCGCGCGAGCTTCTCACTTTATCGACAATTGGCTACCGCCTCATCGCAGAGGGATAGATATAAGTCGGCCTTCGACTCGAATAATTGACAGTGACGATAGCAGCCAAAGCGAGGACATGGATGCTAAGCTGGACCTTCGTCATACCCCCTCGCTTCAGCGAAAGAAACTGAGAGTAGGCATGAATGAGCAGGCTGTCGGGGCCTCTTCTGACCATGCTAACGTAAGGGTTACCGTAGCGCCTGCCGTTTCTTCTATGGCAAGCACTTCTCAACCGGTGAAAGTTGCTGACGTGTCATCGGTCTGTCCTCCTACCGCTACTACAGTCTCGTTGGTGGTAGATTCCCCTCTACCACCTAACGCTCCTGACTCTCCCATTTCTCAATTTATTCCGGATGTGGTGACGAGGACTTCTCTAGCTCCTGAGCCGCCGCTCAAGGTTCCTCCCCAATTTTTTTTCACTTCTATCTCAGAGGTGAGTAATAAAGGCTCCCCCCCGACTCTGATGGTCAATCTCTCCTGATGGCCCCAAAAGGACTCTGCGCTATCGCATGGATTTGGCGGGATTTGGCGTCAACGGTCTTCGTGCTGCAGGAGTACAAAATCCCTTCTCAAGGGACGAATTCACAACGCCCCTGATAGGAGAAATGATGAGCTCTTCTTCAGAGAAAGAGAAATTCCTTCAGCTTTCACCAAGGGCTCGCTGTAGGTACATTCTGAATGATTCTCTAGATATCTTTCGCTACTTTCACTATGCGGTAGAGGCTTTTGACAGCGAAATGTGAGATTTTGCCCGCGCCATGTGCGCTCAGAAGGTGCAGCTTGACCGGTCGTTAGAACAGACGGGATTGCTGACGCGTCTTTACGACGATTCTCAGAAGGAGCTGAATAGAGAAAAATCTAAAGGGAAAGCGAAGGCCGATGTTCTGGAGGCAGAGTTAGCTTTGGAAAAGAAGAAAAATCTTCTTCTTCGCGAAGAAATACTGGCTCGGGGCGAGGAATTTGCTAGGCTTCCGCTAAAGATGGAGCATTGGAAAAAGAAGGTTCTGGAGGCCCTCACTTCTGGGCTTGCTGCCCATTTCGGGAGTGATTCCTTCAGTCCGACCAAGGTTGCCGATTGTTCCTCTGCCATAATAAACAGAGGTAATAGCATAAAGACCCCCTGTACTATTTTTTAAAACAGAAACCTCCCCTGTACTTAAAAAATTCAAATTGACCTCCCCTGTACTTACGGTCAGAGGCATTTGCTTGGGCTCCGTCAGTCAAACTAACAGACCGTTAGTGTTGACTGTTGACTTTGAATAAAATATTCAGAAAAATTGTAAAAAATCCAAAAAAAATGTAAAAAATCCAAAAACAATTGTAAAAAATCCCAAAAAAATATGTAACCTAAAAATCCAGAAAAAATGTAAAATTGGAATTTTTACATTTTTTTGGAAATTTTTACAATTTTTTTTGGATTTATTATATTGTTTTTGAATTTTTACATCTCTTTGGGAATTTTTAAAATTTATTTATAGAATTTTTACATTTTTTTAAAGATTTTTTACATTTTTTTGGATTTTTTATAATTTTTCTGAATATTTTAATCAAAGTCAACGGTCAAAAAGTGAAGTCTGTTAGTTTGACTGGTACAGACCAATGGTTTGCTTCTGACCGATAGTACAGGGGAGGTCAATTTGAATTTTTTAAGGACAGGGGAGGTTTCTGTTTTAAAAAATAGTACAGGGGGTCTTTATGCTATTACCTCTAATAAACAAGGTTAATAAAAATGGAGACGATGCGTCTGCTTTCGAGGGAGAGAAATCTGGTGACGGCGGCGGTAGCGCATAATGGCCTCTCTCTTGATTACTGTCCTTTTCTTTGTTTTATTCTTCGATCAATTACTCCTCCCAAAGACATTTATCATTTGTTATTATTGTAATAAGGCTAACGCTTTGAGGTCGTTGATGTTATTATTATTATTATTTTTTCAAACACTGGGTTTTGATGCATTATCGATGTTGCTTATGCTTTGCTGACGCTACTGCGCCGTTTCTTGAGACCGCGTGTCAGAGCTGGTGCTACTTTTTAGAGCATTAAATGCTATAAATCCCCTTATTGATGCGATTGAAAAGTAATGATGAGAAAGGACACGTGTCTTTCTTGTGATGAAGCGTTTGAGATAGGCACCTTCTAGGGAGTAGCAGGGACTGAAGCGTCTCTCTTTTGAAGTTGTGTCCTTCGCGCGTGTCGCGTCCTTTCATTATGCTATCTCGCCATGTGTCAGTTGTTAACTGGTCACGCCTTTTCAACCCTTTTAGGGTTATATATAATGTTTTCCCCCGCCTTCTTTTTTCTTTTTTATCTCTTTCTTCGCTTGTTGCTTCCTTCCGGAGATAACTCATGCCGCTCCTTCTTCTTTGTTCTGGGATTCTTGGGGTTTCTTTTACGAAGGTACACGCATTACTTCCTTCTTTTACTCTCTCTTTTCTTTTTTACTGGTTATGGCGAAGACTCGTTCCTCAAAATCTGCCGAGGGAGAAAGTTCCCAAAAATCTGTTGGGGAGGAGAAAATCAATAACACCCCCACTTGTCTTTACACTTTGTCCTTAGTTCATCGTTGTCTATCCGATTTCAATGTTCAGTTTCCTCCGGGCTACTCTACTAGTGTCGCTTCTGACCCTCTCCGCCTTAATAGTGCATTACCCGATAATAGTAGGATATTGTATGCCAAACTATTTGACCATGGGTTTCGGCTTCCCCTTGACCCGCTTGTAAAAATGTTGCTGGCCGATTCTGACTTGAATCCGGCCCAACTGAGTCCTAACGCAATTTGCGTTGTTAGTGCTTTTGCGGCGTTATGCCGGTTCAAAGGGATTGAGTCCCCTTCACTAGCGTTGCTTCATGATATTTTCCAATTGTATTCTCGCAAGGGGGTAATATCAATATCACCCCGCTATGATGATGACTCACTGAAGCCCTTTACTTGGAAACTTATGGGTATCGAGTCTTCTGTTCCTCGTTAGAAAGAAGAATTTTTTGTTGTTAACTTGCCCGAGCCTTTGTGGAGAACCGGTTTCAATAAGGAAATCAAAGATGGGGCCTGGGGTAGCAGAAAACCACTCTCCGATCTGGAAGATGGTTGGCTAAAGACGCTGCTCCAGATGGACTTCAGCGTTGACACTCGTAAAGTGGCAGTTATAGAGTGTAAAATGGGTGAGTATTATCCTTCTTTCTTCGCATTGCTGGGAAACGCTAACGCTAACATTTTTTCATGACTATACAGTGGTTCCGCCCAGTTGGGAGCCCGAATACATTCGGAGGAAAAAAAGAAGGGAGCAAACGCGAAGGGCCTAGGCTGTCACCGCTGTTGCTACTGTTGCTGCCGCTGAGGGTGGGGCTATCGATGTTACTTTAGTCGTGCCGCCTTCTCAAGGAGTTGCCGCTACTGTCAGTACTGTTCAAGCGTCGTCTTCGTGAGCGCACGTTACGAGAAGGAAAAGAAGTAAAAAAGCAACCGTCGTGCCCTCGGCTCTTTCCCAGACTACCGCTTCTCCAGAAGTGTCTGCTGGTTTGATTCCTACCGGGATTCCTTTGGTTTCTCCTTCTGTTCAGGTATATCTATTCGCTACCGCTCCTGGTTTCTTCGTTCTTTTGTCGTGTCCTCATTGTATTTCCTTTTCTTAGGAAGTTGGCCATAGTTCCACTCGTTCTCTTCTTCACAAAGACATGTCCTTTACGAGCGAGCTTGCCGAGCGCCGGAAGAAGGTTCGCCACGACCTTCAAAGTAGCTCGTCATCATCCGGCGTTAATCCATCCTTGACAACTGTCACAAGGGATGGCGTGCCTTTCGAACAGCCTCAAGGTGCTGGCCCTGCTGCTGATCCCCATGTTTTTGCTGATTCTCCCCTCCATTCTACCTCTGGTGTTGTAGGTTTTAGTTCAGAGATGCTGGGTTATGAGACAATCGGTGGTGGTGAGTCTTTTGTCTCTACCGTGGAGGGCTCTGCTGACCGCCCTCATTCTCCTCCTGCAATATTTTTTTGTTCCTTCGTCCCCACTTGCTGCCACGAGGGACAATTCTGCTTCTAACTTTATAGTCGGCGTAACTCTGTATGCTCCTCCCAGCTTTCCCACTCACCGCGTTAACTTGAGTGGCCTTAGAGAGAAAGCTTTTCAAGTCTCAGAGACTGATAGCGCTGAGGCTGTTCTTGCATCTACGTATCTGTTGGCAGCTCGAATAATGTCGCATCGGAGGGAAAAGGATACATTTTTAGCCAAGAGTCACCAGGGACGCATGGATTTCCTTCGCTCTCAGATGTTTTCTTCCTTCTGTCATGCTTATTATATGGAGGAGGCTAACGCTATGGAGGCGGCGGACAAGCATAGAGAAATAAACAGGTTGACAACTGAGCGTCAAGGTCTTTTGGATGCTGCAACGGCTGCTAAGCAAGAGGCTAATGTTGCTAAACAGGAGGCGGAAGCTGTCAGGCTTGCATTAGGGGAGGAGAAGCAAAGGAGTATCGCTTTAAGCACACGCCTTTCTGAAGAAGAAACTAGGCTAGCATTAGAAAGACAGAGAAACGCTGAGTTGGCTGCCGACCTTAGCCTTTCTGCTGAGAAGTGCTGCTGGTATCTGAAGGAAGGGGCAATGCTTATGTCTGAGGGCTTCATGCACCATCACGAGATGGACGACTTTCAGATTAAGACTCTTTCTGCATATTTTGAAGAGAAGTCCTCACATGTGTCCGACGAGGATTTCTACAATTCAAAGGCCATCAAACAGGGAGGAAATAACGCGTCAGTCGCTCCTTAGATCTCACTTTGTTTCTTGATTTTTGCTGTTGATGTCTTTGTCTGTCCTTGTGAGGATGTTTTGTAACTCTGACGATATCAGCTTCTCTTGAGGCCATTATTTTTTGTTTATAATTTCTTTATTGGTCTTGTCTTAAGATATTACTGCCATAATCATGGTTAGTAGGTTTATTTACTAAGATCACAATAATGTAGATATCGTACCTTATGTGGTTAGTCAACCGTTGCGTTTGTATACGCACGTCATTCATGGTTGCCGAGATACTTCTGTCTTGGCCCTTCTATGGCAGTCACACCCGCTCATTTTCTGATGAAGACTTTCCTGCTGTTGAGAATTAGGAAATTTAATTCTGCATTATCATTATCTTTTTGATTATGTTCCAACGAACAAAATTATTATTTCCATTCCTGCCGCATATAGCTTAATGCCGCCCATTGTTGTTAGGGGGATCACTTAGCCTCGCTAAGTTTGTTTATGATATTGTTGTTGTTGCGATAGAGACATCTCTCCAGCCTAACTTCACAAGGTATCAACCGCTCGGTTACTAGCTGGGATATCTCTTTGTTTCAGATGCCAACGATCGGCTTAGGGAGTGCCTCGTCTTAGTGAGCCATCTGATCAGGATCGGCCATCACAAGGATAGGATTTTCACTCCCAAGCGTTGAAACCTCGCGTTCCTGGAGCGTGCCTCATCTTAATGGTCCGTCTGTGTAAGCACGGTTACCACAAGGATAGGATTTTCACTTCCATGATGGAGTTACTACCTCCTTGGGGCGTGCCTCGTCTTAACGGCCCGTCTATGTGAGCACGGCTACCATAAGGATAGGATTTTCACTCCCAAGGATGTCGGGACGTGCCTCGTCTTAATGAGCCGTCTGTGTGAGCACGGTTGCCACAAGGATAGGATTTTCACTCCCGGGGGCGTTGGGGCGTGCCTCGTCTTAATGGGTCGTCTGTGTGAGCACGGTTGCCACAAGGATAAGATTTTCACTCCCAACACTATTTATGCCAGGGCGTGCCTCGTCTTAGTGAGCTGCCTGATCAGGACCAGCCATCACAAAGATAGGATTTTCACTCCTGGCATTCTTCATTATCTGCATATGATTGACCATAATGTGCACAAGGAATGCCTTTCATTCATGCGTTAGGGCAATGTTAACAATGTCAAATAGGAGAGATTAGCTTCTAGCATGATATAGTTTCAAACGGGCTATATTCCAGGAGTTTGGTAAGGGAGTACCGTCAAGTGTTTCCAAATGATACGCTCCCTTTCCGATGACGCGGTTGACACGATATGGCCCGTCCCAATTTGGGCTGAGTTTTCCCATGCGCTGCCCTGCCGCTCGTTTGTCTCTTAGCACTAAATCTCCTGCTTTGAGCAGTCGCTCTTTGACTTGTCTGTTATGATATTGTGTCATTTTCCTTTTGTAATGCAAGGTTTTTAAGAGGGTCTCCTCTTGTACCCTCTGGCAGCGCGTCAAGGTTAGCGCGTAACCTTTCCTCATTTATTTCTTCATTGAAGTATGCCACTCGAAGGCTCAGGGTGCCAATTTCTACTAGCGTGACAGCCTCTGTGCAAAAGGCTAACGCAAAGGGGGTTTCTCTTGTGGCAGTTTTGACGGTCATGCGATAGGCCCACATTACATACGGCAGTTCATCTGCCCATTTCTTTTTAGAACCTTTTAGGTTCCTCTTGATGCCACTGAGGATACTACGATTGGTCACATCAGCCTGACCGTTGGTTTGCGGGTGTGCTACAGAAGAGAATCTTTATTCTATCTGGAATTCCGCGCACTGATTTCTGAAAAATTGGCTTGTGAATTGTGTTCCGTTGTCACTGACCAATATGCGAGGTACCCTAAATCGCATTATGACTTGATATTTAAAGAAATGCCAAATTTTTTCCGTCATAATGTTGGCTACCGCCTCTGCTTCTGCCCATTTCGTGAAATAATCTACCGCCACGACCACAAATTTTAGTTGGGACCTGGCTTTTGGAAACGGGCCTAGGATATCAATTCTCCATTTGGCAAACGGGCACGGGGCGACAATTTCTGAAATTCGCACGACTGGTCTTCGAGGGATCTTGGCGTATTCTTGACATTTCTGACAAGATTTTACAAAGTTGTGACAGTCTCTGCGAATGGTAGGCCAGTAAAATCCTGAACGAAAGACCTGTGCCGCTAGGGTGTACCAGCCACGTGTATGCCACATATTCCTTCGTTGATTTCTCGCAAAGTGTGGAGGCCTTCCTGCTCCGTTATGCACTTTGCAGCTGGATGAGAGAAGCATTTTCGAACCAACTCCCCATTGTAGTATGTGCACTGTGCCGCTTGTTTTAAAATTTTCCTCTTTTCGGTACTATCTATTGGCAGCTCATCATGTTTCAAATATTTCACAACTGGGACTCTCCAATCATTCTCCACTTCTTCCACGCAAAGAGACATTTGTTCTTCCATGAAAGAGGGCACCGGTATCTCACCATAGTGCACATCTTTGGGTATGGAGGCTGTCGGGTTAGCTGCCATTTTAGCGAGATTATCAGCCTCACTATTGTCTTCTCGAGGAATATGCTCGAAGCAGACTTGAATGCCTTTTCTCCGTGTCTCTGTTAGCTCACGTTTTACCTTTGCAAGGTATTGGATCATGATGGGTTCTCGGGCTTGGGAATTTCCCTAGACTTGATCTATTATTAGTTTAGAGTCCCCCCGTATCTTTAGCTGCGGATCACGCATTGTTCCTGTATCGCGCGTAGCTTCAATGAAGAAATTGTTGCCTATTTTGAGTCCGGCCAGTAACGCTTCATACTCGGCCGTGTTGTTGGATAGCGGCTGCAAAATTCTAATGGCATAGCGCATCTGTATATCATCAGGTCCAATCATAAAAATTCCAGCGCCAGCTAACTCTTGATTTTTAGCTCCGTCCACGTGGATGATCCATGTATCGCTGTAAGTGTCCGGAGACGGGAGATTTGAGTCTCCCGCTTCCCCTTCCGGTGGGTCCACTGGTAGCCCTTGTGTAAATGTGCATTCTGCTATGAAGTCTGCTAACGCTTGGGTTTTGATGAACTGTCTGGCCTTATATTGCAACCCATATTGCTCAAGTTCGATTGCCCAAATCAGCATTCTTCCTGAGGACTCAGGTTTCCTAAGAATTTTCCCCAACGGTTGATCAGTGAGTACTAAGACAGGATGAGCTTGGAAGTATCGATCCATCTTTCGTATTGCCTGCACGAGGGCAAACGCTACTTTCTCAATGTGAGTGTATCACAACTCAGCATCCTTCAGTATGTGACTGACAAAGAATACGGGGCGATGAATATGTCTATCGCTTCGTACAAGGACAACACTAACCACCTCGTTGGCGATACCCAGATACAAGTATAAGGAGTCGCCTGGTTCAGGTCTTGTCAACACCAGGTCAGATGAGAGGTAGGCTTTTATGCCGGCAAACGCTTCTTCACATTCTTCCGTCCACCCAAAGGGGGCTCTCTTGCAAATGACTTTGAAGAAGGGTAGGCACCTTTCGCCTTGTTTGGAGATAAAACGTCCTAACGCAATGATGCGTCCTGTGAGCTTTTGCACTTCTTTGACGGTTCGTGGAGATATCATGTCCTGAATTGCTTTTACTTTCGAGGGGTTGGGTTGGATGTCTTTCTGGCTGACCACAAAGCCTAAGAATTTGCCTGTTTGAAATGCGAACATACACTTTTGGGGGTTCAACTTCATCTTGTATTCTCTCATCACGTCGAAGACTTCTTCTAAATCAACCACGTGGTCCTCAAAGCTTCGACTTTTGACAAGTATATCATCCCCATAGGCCTCCACATTTTCCCCAATCTGCTTCTCAAAAACTTTATTTGCCATGCGCTGGAATGTTACCCCGATATTTTTCAATCCAAACGGCATTGTTGTGTAGCAATAGGTGGCCCTTGGCGTTATGAAAGTGGTTTTTTTTCGTCCTCTACGGCCATGGGAATTTGGTGATATCCCGAGTTAGCATCCAATGAGCTTAGATAGGCGTACCCCACGGTTTGGTCGACCAACTGATCGATTCGAAGAAGAGGATAACAGTCTTTGGGACAGGCGTCGTTCAAATCAGTGAAGTCAATGCACATGCGCCAATCTCCATTAGGTTTTGGGACTAGGATAGGGTTAGCCAACCACGTTGGGTACTGGACTTCTCGGATGAAGCCAACATCCATGAGTTTTAATATCTCTTTCTCGATGGCTTTTTCTGGAGAGAAAGCTCGCCGCTTCTGCTGAACAGGCTTGGCATTAGGGTTAACGTTGAGTCGGTGTTCTGCTATTTCTCGCGAGATTCCAGGCATGTCTGTCGGTTTCCACGCGAATTCTCCTTTACATTTGTTCAATAATCGAGCTAACTGTGCACTTTCTTCTACGCTCAGTTTTTCGCTGACCAGAAATATCGCCTCTTCGATCCCACTAACGGGAATTGTCCTCATGTTGTCTACTGGCTGAGTACGCTTTTCATCTCTATCCTCGAAGGGATCATCCGCTACGCATACGTAACGATCGCAACTCTTTTGGGTCATAAGTAAATAGCACTCGGCAGCTAACTTTTGGTCCCCTTTGATCGAGACCACTCCATTCCACGAAGGGTATTTCATCTTTAGATATTTTTGTGATATCACAGCTCCAAAACGGTTGAGGTATGGTCGTCCGAGTATGGCGTTGTAAGGTAATGACAGATCTACAACCATGAACAACAATTACTCCGACCGCTTGGACGCATCCTCTCTAAAGTATACTGTAGCGTCGTAACTCCTGCCACCGGAATTGGGACCCCGTCTACTCCAATTATTGGTTTTTTATAAGGCGTTAGCTCACTGTCGAAACGCTTCATTAGGTTGTATGCTTCGAGCGAGAACAGGTTGACCGCATTTCCATTGTCAACAAGGGTTCTCCTGACTCCATGATTACCGATAACGGGTGTGACTACTAGCGCATCATTGTGTGGATAAACAACACCTTTCTCATCCTCTTCAGAGAACGGCAGCATCATTCGGTCTAACGCACTTATTGCTTCACTTTTTACTAACGCGTTTTCTCTCTTTCGCTTGTCACCAGCTGCGGGTGCTGACGCCGCGGGTTCCTCAAAATACGGAGCACCTCCTGCTATAATATTGATCATAGGAACATCATCCTCACTAACCACAAATGTTTCTTTATTTCTTTCAATAGGGATGGTGTTGGCTCCCGTGGCGTAAGAGGGCGTTTGTCTATTGCTAGTCGCCTTATCTGCTGGATTGTTCCTGACCTCCTCCCTTATTTTAGTGGCGAATTCCCTGAGGTAGCCCTCCTCAACCAGGCGCTCTATCGCTAATTTCAGTTCTCTGCACACATCCGTGGAATGTCCCTTGACTTTATAGAACTTGCAGAATGCATTTTCCCTTCCTCCCATAATTACTCCTGGTTTCACAGGAGCTGGGTAGCGAATAGGTAGGTTTCGCTAAAATTTCTGCTCTTTGGAGTATGAGGGAAGGGAGGTCAGGGTCGTATATTCACCCCTTGGGTGGATCCGCTTGCCTCCTAGTAGGAGAATTCCTAAATCTTCCTCTCGAGAAGTTACCCCTTTGCTGATTTGAGGCTCTAGGGATGTGGTCCTTTCATTGCCCATAATCATCGGTTGGCTGCATATCATGAGTTGCGCTAACGCGGACGTTAGGAGCTGGATGAGTATCTTGGGATACATTATGGATTCGTTCCCTATTCTCTTCTTCCTCCATTCTCGCGTAATTGTGGACTTTCAGCTTTAACGCATCTAGTGTTAACGGCGGGTCCACCATTAAAGTATCTCGTAACTTCCCATAACGGTAGTTAAGCTTCAAAGCCTCGACAGCGAAGTCAATGGTGACCCTTGGCGTTAGCGACATCTCCAGATCAAAACGACTCAAAAAATCCTTCAAGGACTCTTGTGGCTTTCGATGAATATCGAATAGTGCTGCCGCAGATTTCCTAATAGGAACAGTCGTGCTGAACCGGCTCCGAAATTTAGCTTCCAGTTGGGAAAAATTATCAATGGACCCTGTCGAAAGTCCCTCGAACCAAAGACGCGCTACCCCAGATAGCGTCATTACAAAGATTTGACATAACGCAGCGTCACTGTGAGTTTGAAACTGTACAAAATCTTTCACCTTATTAAGATGAGAAATAGGATCCTTTGTGCCATCATATGATTCCATAGGAAGTTTTACATGCCGATTGACCCGGTGATGTCTGACACGGTGGTTGAATGGGTGACCACTGTTATCATCAGGAATCCCCTGCGGTTGACTAGAGGGAGAGGGCTCGTTGAGCTGCCTTTGAGCTCGAAAATCATACTCACGATGCCGCTTGGGAGATCGGCTGCGACTTCTTGGCGTTCGAGTTCGATGTCTTCTGCTACTCGATCTCTCACTGTGCCTGGGAGATGGGTCCCTGAACATCTCCTCTCTCCTGTTATCCGAATGATCTCTATATTCGCCGTCTCATCGTTCCCCTTCAAAAACAGGAGCTTCCCTCCTATGCTGCTCAGACGGTTCGACGCGTCTATGCGCGAGTTGCATGACTCCGACAGGGACTGATGTCAAAGGTAGGGATAACGGAAAACCTCTAGACTGTCGAGGTGATAGTGGTCGATTGGCGACAATTGATGGAGTAAAGACTATATGAGAAGGCATGCTAGGTCCCGAAACATGAGGCGTAAATCCTGCACCGTCTACCGTGGGTGCCCTCGAATGGGGAATAGAGTAACTGGGTCCTGGCATCTGAGATAGAGGAGTATATGCCTGAGATACAAATGTTCCCGCCACTTGCTCAAAAGGGGGATCCGACATGCCCGGTGGAACTTCTTGCTCCATGATGGAAGCGTCAGTGGTGGCGAAAGCAAAGAGTCACCTACGAGTAGAAAACGGGAGGCTAGAAGACTGGGACAGTGTGGGATCTAAGTCAGACTCTATAATCCTTCAAATTTTAAGAGAACAGAGCTTGGCTATTAAGGATGCTCACTTAATAGAACCAAAGCTCTCAATGAAAGTACCAATTTGATAAGATTAGGACAATTCGCTGAAGGGTAGCAGAGGATTATGAGTCTTGAGGTCGACTGTCCACGGCGTCCAATGTACCTGCACAGCGCCGGAGGGGGTCTCCGGCGTAAATACACTGATGCCTAAGTCAGTAGTGATTGTGTAAAATAGCAGAGCTTTGGCTAGCAATCTTAGGCTTACCTTCCTCCTTTGTGGCGGAGGTATTTATAGGAAAAAATGGGGCATTTTTGAGTGATCTTGGTCACAAGGTGCTAACGCTCCCGTCAGGGGGGAGTTAGAGTGCCTCGCTGATGGAATACGTTATCGCTGTGTTAGGTATACATATGGGAGGTAGGCGTTACCTAGGCAAGGCAACGCCCACGCTCCTCTCGAGATGCCTAGCTTGGCCTGGGATGGGATAACACCCTGTGTCGTGACAGTGTGATGTGTGGGACCCCCTCGCTGATGTCGACCATCCCAGAGGCGATAGCCCCGAAGCTGTCGGGGCGGTAGTGACAGCTTTTTCCCCCACCACAGGGTATAAGAAGAAAATGCCCTTGTTGTTAGGGGTATTGTTATCACATGGTGTTTTGAGGTTTTCCATAGGTACAACTCCGGCGGGTGAGAGGTCTTCGACACAAAGAATTGAGGAGTTTTCTCTTACCCCAACCTTTTAAGGCCTCAGGCTCCTGTTGTCCCTCGGGCCCCCGAAGAGAAATCAGAGCACGCCCCCGAAAGCAATCAAGCAAGCAAGTCAACCGATCTACAACCTCAGACACTCCTTCGCATCGAACGCCTACTGCAAGCAGTTCTAGTAGAACTTCGAGGCCTCGCGACCGAAGTGGCCAGGAGCAAGCTCCCGCCCCCCTGATTCTTCCCCCGAACAATTTATATTTCATGCCCTCGAGGAGGGTCAAAAACAGTTTTACCTGCTTTCATTTTATTCTGTCATGTACTCCCTTTAATTTTCGTTGAACTTCCTGTGTGCCCCCTTCTCGCATTGAGGGCAATGCGCTGCCTAAGTGTGGGGAGGGGTATATCTGTGTGTTTGTTGCATGTTTAAAATTCAGTTTGTTGCCTGATTGCATGCTTTTGCGGATTTTTGTTTTTATCGGATTTTTTTCAAAACCTTGCTAAATTTTCAAAAAATCTACCACTACCCAGTTTTCAAATCCATTGTGAATAGACACATTTTGATCACATTTTGCACAAGTATGAACCACCAGCACCTTGTCTAGGCCTAGTCGTTCTCATTTTTGCCTGCTGAACCTTATATCCATATCTAGGCCCCGACATCAGTAGTCACAAAAGCACCCTGTGAGCACTTGAGCCTCCGCGCCTATTTCTTTTTTGTGTGATTAGGATGCTTTAGCTAGGCACTGGTTGATCTTGCATGATATCCCTGGGTATAGTCACTGTTAGGACATGGGAAAGCTTAAATATGACAGAAAACTTCGCATCAATGTCTCTTTCTTTCTCTTCTCCCCTCTCTCTCTTTTCTTTTCTAGCCCCCAACATTCTCCCTCTTTTCATATTCTTTCCTGACCATTCGTCTTTTCTTGATCTTTTTCCTTGGCAGGTAAGGTAGAAATAATTGAGGGTAACGTCGAGGGCTAGACACCTGAAAGACGCACAGTCAAGATCAAGTGTGGGGAAGCAGACAAAAAGCAAAAGACTTCAGAGGAGAAAGCAAAGACCTAGGGTGGGCAAGAAAAAAAAATCAAAACATTTCGAGCCCTAGATCATTCAAAGAAACCGAGCCCTACAAAAGCTCAAGTGTGGGGAAGTGAAAAAGAAGTCACCATCGATGCTGGAAGCAAATCAAGGGCAATTGCTGAACGAAAGATCAAAAATATCATGCCCCGGAAGAATCAAAGGTTTTGTAAGTGGTTCGTACCCCCTCTTTTATTCAAAAAAAAAATTATTTTCAAAATAAAATGAGGGGGGCATTGAGCAAACAAAGAAAGTTTCTGCATCTGAAGCCTCAACAAGAAGAGTCTCGAGCCCTCGAAAAGAAGACCTCTGTCTAGCCCCCAAACCACTTCGTGCCATCGATGAAAGCTACCTTGCCACTTCGCCATTTTCCTAAGCTAAGGAATCCAGGCAGGTTCTACCTGGTCCTTTCTTTTCTTTCCTTCTTTTCTCCCCTCATTTCTCTTCTGTTCATCTCCTATTTCTCTCTTCCACATTTCTAGCTCATTCCATCCTTTTTCTTTCTTCTTGCTGATGCGTTGTTTTCCGATCGTTGATTGCCCATGCATGTGTTCTACAGTACTCGGATTGATATGCAAGTTTGACTTTGTGTTGTGTTATGTGCATTTAGTTTCAAGTGTAAACACTTAGCCTTGCTTGCGAGAGTGAGTGTAAATGATCGCGCGTCGAACACGTCAAATATAATAGTGAAATAGGTATGGAATTGGGGGTAGAAATACAACTTATCACTGTCTACAAGAGTTTGTAGATGATGGTAAGAGGATCGTCCACAGAGATCTCTAGGAAATGTAGTTCTTGGGTTGACTTCCTCGTCACTAAGTTTTGGTTTGGTAGAATCTGAAACTAAAGACAAAACAGAAAGAAGTGAAAACAGTTTAAAATAGTATTGGCCAAAGTCTTGGTCAAGACAGGGGTCAAGATTGAAGTAAATCCGATAAAAGGAGATTCCAGGTAAGGGCGATGTGAGAGCTTTGTTCTTATGCTTCGATCATGGATTCAAATATATTCATCTCTTTGTTTATAGTACTGCTATAGAGTGGAGGTACTCCTGTTCACTCCTGTCTTCCCTCCTCTTCAAATTACCTAGCGGGTGCTCCCTTTCCTGATAATCCTAGCCAAGGGACACCTTGCTGGTTAAAGGGTTTATCCGTTTGACTGCTGTCTTGAATGGTTGTTCGCTTCCTCAATGGTATAGGGGAAGACAGTACCTAGGCCAAGGTATCTCCCTATGGAGATCCTAGGTTGTCAATCTGGTCTTGACCTAGATTGCTTATTTCTTCTAGTCTAGCTCGAGACTAGTTGCCTACTTTGTCTAGCCGACGGGTGCTCCCTTTCCTTCTAGACCGGCTACAACTCTTCTCTACTAGAGTGAAAGGATGATCAAACCTTGTCTCTAGTGAGTAAGCGATGAATTAAGCTCAAGAAATAAATAAATACAAGTAAAGAGATTATAAAGCACGGTTTAATCTCACGAATGCGTAAGAACTTCAGCTCATCAACCCTTACCAAGAATAGGTGTTTAGTTAATCTTACTCATGATTAAAAAGACAATATATATTTTTGCATAAATATTAAATCCGAGATTTTAAATAAAATCCGGAGCAAAGTTAACAATGTCAAAGAAGAAGAAAAGAGAAGAAGGGGGTCGGATTCGATGCGGACAGAGGAGGAACAATGTTTGGCTAAATAGCCCTAAAACTCCTCTGTCCTACTTCAACTCTACTTCCTAGAAAATCTCTAAAAAGATTGTAACAATAGAATTTGTTTGAAATTCAGAAACAAAATCGCAAATACAAAAGGAGGGAGATCCCTTAGGATTCTTCAAAAGATCGGCTTCAGATCCCTCCAAATTTGCGAACAGAAGCAGCCTGCCAGCTACCAAGGCCCACGCGAAGCGAAGGCCAAAAGGATGCCAACGCAACTTCTCAAATATCTTTAATCGCGAAAAAGAGTCTTGGCCGAAGTCTAGGCCAAGACGATCTGACTGGTGCGTTGCTTTTGATGCGAATGTGTCTTGGCCGAAGTCTAGGCCAAGACTGGGAAAATCAGCTTCAGCTTTCCAATTCAGAAACTTCAATATTCTACCAACAGACCAGAACTGCCAGGAAAAGGGGAAATCAAGGATAAATCAGTAGGTTTACTGTCCAAATAAACTAGTAAATGGACGATAAAACATGATGAAATGCAATGCAATCAAATTCCCCACACTTAAACTATGCTTGCCCCCAAGCATACAGACTCAAAGACTCAAAAGAAAAGAAAATTAAAAACACATCAAGAACACAAACGACACCAAGATTTCCAGATTTTCCTCTTTCTGCTGCTCACTGTACAACTGAAATCACCAAGGCACTTGTCTAGCCGACCTAATGCTAGACTAACAAGGACAGATCAATACCCTAAACATACCCCATCCACATGGTATCAAGACACCTCGCCAGATATCATGATAAAGTATAGGGCAATATGGCTTTCCACTGATTTGAGCCCCACCATGTGACATCTATCCAAGAGTGCCTAAAGACTGGTGCCCTTTGAATCACTTTGACAGATTTTTCTCAAAAATTTTCTATGCCCTCGCGCTAACTTTTTTATTTGTTTTATTTAGGCATACTAAGTGTCCTTTGTATTTTTATAGACACAACACATAGACAGAGCTTGTTCTTTTCTGCGGGAACTTCCACCTTTACTATGTCTGTCCTATGACTTTCCAACACCTTTTTACTGTCTCACACTCAGATCAGATAGAACAGCACACTCAAATCATTTAGCAGTTAGCCTAGTCACCCTAATGAGAGTTGAAGTTTTAGCTAAATGTCCTTACGACCATGTGGATAGCTAATGTATGGGAACCATTAGAGTATATGACCCTTAGGCATTGATCTAGTTGCGCTCATTCGCTTCCCTGTTACTATAACATTATTTCGCCTAAATAAGTATCTAGATGTGGTTTCGGTTGTACACTAGACAGCCTAGGCAAAAATGTGGATTTCCTTGTGTGCACTCAACAAAACAGATTCAAACATGCAAGGAAAATACAAAATAAAAATCATGCAAACAGGGGACTCAAAACTGGACAAACTGATGTAAAAAGAAAATTTAAAACGCAAAAATTTGACTCAAAATAA
This sequence comes from Viola odorata, assembly GCA_963691705.1. Lineage (NCBI taxonomy): Eukaryota > Viridiplantae > Streptophyta > Magnoliopsida > Malpighiales > Violaceae > Viola > Viola odorata. Next base: position 3,694,565 of record OY829539.1, read on the forward strand.
CACACATTAGTCAATATTCACAACAATCACAAAACAGAAATTAAATCTAGAAATTAAAACACCCTCCCCACACTTAAAAGACACAATGTCCTCATTGTGTGGAGAGCAAGAAAATAAAAGACAGAAATTTAAAAAGAGAGGAAAAGACACGACCTGGGGGCAAAAGCAGCTTAAGCCGCTGGAGGCTGGGTGTCTTGGCCAGATGCTTGGCCTAAACTCTGGTCTGGAAGGTCTATCATTTTTGGATCTCTTGGAGCAGGAGGAGGCATCGACGGATGTGGTGTCGTTGCTGGTGGCGCTGGGGGCGTGGGCTCATCCTCCTCATCAGATGAGTCGGAGTCACTTTCGGAGCTCAAGTTGTCGTACAGAGCTCTGAGGTACTTGAGGTGGACTTGAAGATGTTGGTACACATGGAGGACGTTGGTCCTGGTGAGCTTCATTTGCTATAAGAGGACATCTTGTCGGTCATTAAGTATTTTAGCCCAACGAGGCACCTCTGCACAGGTGGATACGTGAGTCTAGTCTTGGCTCTTGTCTTGGCCTAGACGGTCCAGGATAATCTTCTGCTGCTCAAGGATGAGCAGCTGGCAAGCTTGGAATTCCTTGGCCCATGCTGGAGGTTCATTGGTGCTACTGGCAGGGGGATCTTGGCCAGCGTCTTGGCCTAGATCAGCTGTAGCATCAGGAATGGGATTGTCTTGGCCGGCTTCTTGGCTTAGATCCTGGGCAATATGGCCCTCTGCTTCTTCTCCAGGGATTTGTACTGGACGCAACTTGTACTTCCCTGCATTTTTCTTGGAGAAAATATGCTCCGAAACTGGTGTAAAACCTGTATTACAAGCAACAAACTCTCCGTCCAAATGGAAGTGTCCCATTTGGTCGAAGGATCTAAAATCTAGAATTTTAGGGGAGCAACACTTATGCAAATCAGCAGAGGCAGGATCTAGCTTAGCAGTTTGAATAGCAAGCCAAGTAATCAAGGACCTAAAAATAAGTTTGGTTTTAGACTCACGGCCATGCAACACTTGAACCAAATATAAGCCTAAGTTGACTTTTTTCTGGTGCAAAATACACCAAAGCAAAAATAGTTCAGACTTGGCTAAATTCCCAGAAACCTTTGTCTTCCCTGAAAGGTTAATAGACAAGGCTCTATGGAGCATCCTAAGCGCAGGGTTCAGAATAGCATGTGCTTTAGAGTTCCTATCGAACTTAGCATCCGGATCACTAGTGATCTCTCTAAAGGCAGCATTATTATCCCAATCAGTGGGATAGTAAAAAATAGCCTCTTCACTAAATGCAAATCCTAACAATGAATTGAAAGCATCAATAGACAAGTGACTTCATTTATCACATAAACGAAAGTTAATCACATCATCAGCAGCAAAGTCAGGTTTGTCTCTACCCCTAACATACAAGGTTTCCTCGTCAAACCAGAAAAATGTGTGAAACTCTAAGCACAATTCAGTGTAGGCATCACAGTCAATAGACAAAAAAGGGACCCAACCAATGGCAAACACAAACTCCCTAATTTTATTTTCTAATCCCATAGCATCAAGAAAATCAAACTCCAATCTAGCAAATGCAGGAATGTCACAGGAATGAAAATCACGCAATTTGGCTTTGAGGTCTGGTGTGTCAAATTTCAACCAGCCTCGGAGTATGTGCAGGGGAGGAAGAGAAGTTACCTTAGCAGTCTTGGCCGAAGTCTTGGCCAAGACTGAAACGTCTTCATCATCCTCAGCAGCAGCTTCCTCGATCACCTGCTGCTTGCCTTTGCTTTTGGCAGAAGAGGGACCGGTAGTGGTTTTGCCCTTCTTAGGGTTTGGCGGCGGTGGTGATCGATCTGGGATCTTCGCCGGCTTATTGGTCGGCGTCTTCTTGTGGGTCACCTGCTTGATGCGCCCGGATTTCGTTGGCGGTGCAGTGGTGGCAGGTTTCTTCGCCAGAGGTGGCGGTGGTGGTGTGAGTGTTGCAGCGGCGGCGGCAGGAGGAGGTTTACTTTCAGCGGTGGTAAGAGCTGGATTTGCTGCTCCGACGGCTTCCATCTTCTTCAACAACCTGCTCTCTCGCCGGCTGTCTCTCTCTCCAGTTGACGCGGGAACAGAGGGACGCATCCTTTTCGCAAGGGGGACGTCATCGGAGTCCTCATCACTCACGACCACTGCTCGGTCGACTCCCTTGACACTCTCATTCGATTCCTCAGGCAAATCGTCCTCTGAGGACATTGAATCCGTGTTCTCCAGTGCTTCGAGCAGTCGTCTCGCGGCTGAGATGCCGTCGGTCAAAAAAACTAGAGGCGGAGCCCCTCGGAGGTCGTCGCTAGCCTCTTGAATATCGGATGGTAACGACGGATTGGGTGCAGTCATGGTGGTTTAGAGTTTAGGTTTTCTGAGATGTGTGTGCGATTTGGGGAAGAAGAAGGAGAAGGGACTGTTGCTTTTTGAGCTCAGGTGAGTGGCCAAATTTGTTGGTTACGTGGGTGAGTAGTGTCAGAGTAGGAAGAGGAATATGCAGAGGTGGTGATTTATTTTCCCACGCTTTCAATTAATTCCATTTAATTGCTTTTGAATTTGTCCGTTCAAAAAGCAATTAAAGGCTTTAAAAGACGGCGCTGACACGTGTCCCACTAACTAAGAAAATTCGGCTCTGATGCATAACAGTCTAGCCCAAAGGCTTGGCCAAGATCTTGGCCAGCCTGCTTCAATTTCCCCACACTTTATTTTCTGCAAATAACCAGAAACAAAACAGAAACCCAAAGAAATCAAATGGAATAAAAATTCTCGATAAATAAAATGAAAAGAAATTAAATAGCAGAATAAAAATAAAAATGATAACAAAAGGGTTATAGGAAATAAAAGAAAATAAAAATAAAGAGAAAATAAATAAATATACAAAAGTTGAGGAAACAAGGGTTGCCTCCCTTGTAGCGCCCTTATTTAGAGTCCTAGGCTTGACTCAGAATTTTTCTCATGTGTCAACTGGTGGCAAATCCACCTTTTCAGAAATCTTTCCTTCCTGGAAACTTTCGAAGAATGGCTTCAATCTTTGCCCATTCACTTTGAGTTTGGCACCTGTTTTTTCATTTCTAATATCTACTGCACCATGTGGGTAAATATTAGTAATAACAAAAGGGCCTTCCCATTTTGTTTTTAGTTTTCCAGGAAATAATTTAAAACGGGAATTATAAAGGAGAACCTTCTCCCCTGTGTGGAGAGGTTTCCCAACAATTCTCTTATCATGGTAAGCTTTCATTCTGATCTTGACAATCAGTTGATTGTCATAGGCTTGGTCTCGCAGCTCCTCTAGCTCGTGGAGTTGTAACTTTCTCTCTTGTCCAGCTTGATCATAACTCAAATTGCACTTTCGTATGGCCCAATACGCCTTGTGTTGCAACCCCACTAGCAAGTGGCACGCCTTCCCGTAGACTAATTTGTAAGGTGTCATCCCAATTGGACCTTTGTAGGCCGTTCTGCAGGCCCACAACGCGTCATCTACCCGCTGGCTCCAGTCGCGTCTGTCTAGGCCTACTGTCTTGGCCAAGACAGATTTCACCTCCCTATTCGAAACTTCCGCTTGGTCGTTCGATTGAGGATGATAGGGTGTGGATACCCTATGTGTGATGCCATATTTCCTGAAAAGGGAAGACAAAATCTTGTTGCATAAATGTGTTCCTCGATCACTTATGATCCCACGAGGAATTCCAAATCTGTTCAAGATGTTAGTTTTAATGAAGGAAATAACAGTCCTAGCATCATCATTCTTGGTGGCTTTCGCCTCTATCCATTTAGATACATAATCTACAGCCAAGAGAATATATCTATTGCCAAAAGAAGTAGGGAAAGGTCCCATAAAATCTATGCCCCATAAATAAAAAATTTCACAAGAAAGAATAAAGTTCATAGGCATTTCATTTCGGGAAGTAATATTCCCTACTTTTTGACAAGCAGGACATGTTTTACAAAACAAGAAACTGTCCTGAAAAATACTAGGCCAATAAAAACCAGCCTCCAGGACCTTCAGAGTTGTTCTTCTTGCTCCAAAATGGCCTCCACACTCTTGAGAATGGCAAAAAGTCAAAATAGATAAAGTCTCATTTTGAGGGACACACCTCCTTAGCAATTGATCAGCACCTATTTTCCATAAATAAGGGTCATCCCAGACATAATACTTACTGTCATGCTTGACCTTTACCCTCTCATAGGTAGTCATATCTCCATAGTGTTTACCTGTTGCAAGGTAGTTCGCAATTTCAGCATACCATGGTCTCGGGTTTGGCTGAGGTCTAGGCCTAGACTTCGGGCTAGACAGTGAGACTGAAAAGAGTTTTTCATCAGGAAATTCCGCTCTCACTGGCTCTAGATCCCCTTCTGCTAGGCAGCGGCTAAGGTGGTCTGCCACGAGGTTTTCCCTGCCGCTCTTGTCCTTAATTTCCAGATTGTACTCCTGCAAAAGAAGAATCCATCGGATTAGTCTAGGTTTGGCCTCATGCTTGACCAAGAGGTATTTCAATGCCGCATGATCTGAAAATACAATAATTTTTGTGCCCAATAAATAAGATCTAAATTTCTCCAAGGCAAAAACTATTGCAAAAAGTTCTTTTTCAGTAGTGGTATAATTTCGTTGGGCATCGTCTAGCATTTTTGATGCATAATAGATCACATGCGGATCTTTCCCTTTCTTTTGCCCAAGAAAGGCTCCCACAGCAGCGTCACTTGCGTCACACATCAGCTCGAATGGCAATCTCCATTCTGGCGCTTGGATGATCGGTGCTGAGGTTAGTCGTTCCTTCAACTCATCGAATGACTTTTGGCATGCCTTATTGAAGTCGAACTCTACCTCCTTTTGAAGTAACTTACACATCGGTTCAGCTACCTTCGAGAAGTCTTTTATGAACCTGCGATAGAAACCTGCATGTCCAAGAAAGCTTCTAACCTCATGCAAGCATGAGGGGTAAGGCAAGTTCTTGATAATGTCAATTTTCGCTTGATCCACTTCAATGCCTTTCTTTGAAATCACATGGCCAAGGACAATTCCTTGGTCTACCATAAAATGGCATTTTTCAAAGTTTAAGACTAGACAAGTATCAACACATCTCTTTAAAATATTTTCTAAATTATGTAGACATTGTTCGAAATTATTACCGTAAACGGTAAAATCATCCATGAACACCTCGATGATCTTCTCTACATATTCAGAAAATATACTTACCATGCACCTTTGAAAGGTGGCAGGCGCATTACACAGCCCAAATGGCATGCGTTTGTAGGCGAACGTTCCAAATGGACAAGTGAACGTCGCCTTTTCTTGGTCTTCGGGTGCAACGGGGATTTGGTGAAACCTCGAGTATCCGTCTAAGAAGCAGTAGTGAGACTTTCCAGTGAGTCTCTCTACCATTTGGTCAATAAACGGCAATGGGAAATGATCCTTCCGAGTGACTTGATTCAGTCTTCGGTAGTCAATGCATACCCTCCATCCGTTTTGGATCCTTGTTGTCCTTTGGGCTCCATCTTCTCCTTCGATGACTGTAATCCCTGTTTTCTTCGGGACTACCTGCACAGGGGACACCCAATTACTGTCAGAAATAGGATAAATTACACCCGAATCAAGCAGTTTAATTATTTCCTTTTTAACTACTTCCATCATCGGAGGGTTTAATCTCCTCTGGGGTTGCCGAATAGGTTTTTTATCCTCTTCCATATATATTTTGTGGTTACAGATGTTGGCTGATATCCCTTTGATATCTGCCATGGTCCAGCCAATTGCTTCTTTGTACATCTTCAAGACTGCCGCCAATTTTTCTTCTTCATCCTCCGTTAGTTTGGCTGAAATTATGACGGGTAGGGTGTTGTCTAGGCCTAGATAGGCGTACTTCAAATGGTCTGGCAGAGCTTTTAGTTCCAACTGTGGTGCCTGCATAATAGAAGGCAGAAATTTAGGTAGGTTGGATTGCACAAATTGACAACTTACAGTTTCCTTCCTAATTTTCGCAGTCTTGGCCTGCGTCTTGGCCAAGCTCGAGGTCAAGACTAGTTCTGTTTCTTCTGGATCGGTCAAACTGTCCAGAATTTCCTGGAGTTCCTTCTGATCTCCAGTCCTGTCTTCCAATTCTTTTAGAGTTCTTGTGGAAATTCCCCTGCTCAAAACGTACTCAAGGGGGTCGTTAATATAAATGTCAGCAATTTCTTCAGTAATTGGATCTAAAACATCAAGAAAATTAACACAATGTAAATCATTAGGATGTTTTAAGGCCTCAATAATGCTGAATTTAATTGTTCCTCCACAAAATTCTAGAATTATGCTTCCCTCATAGCAATCAATTTTTGCTTTAGACGTCCTTAGGAATGGTCTTCCTAATAAAATATCAGTGGTGCAAGAGGGCAGTTGAACATTCATTTCAACTATATAAAAGTCCACTGGATAAATAAAATCATTTACCATTACCAAGACGTCTGTAACCACTCCTTTAGGTCTGATGATAGTTCGATCAGCCAGCTGGATCACCAAGTCGGTTTCCTTCATGGTCCCTATCTTCAAAGTCTCGAACTCACTTAGGGACATCACATTGATGCCAGCCCCTAAGTCACAAAGGGCTTTCTCAATGATTTTGTTCCCTATTTAGCACGGAATCGTGAAGGTCCCTTGATCCTTGCACTTCTCTGGAAGCTGCTGTACTGCCAAGACGTTGTGTGCTAAATTTACCCTCTCTACACTTGCAATTTTCTTTTTATTAGTGCACAGTTCCTTAAGAAATTTAGCATAAGAGGGGACTTTTGCAATTAAGTCCAACATAGAAATATTAACGGCTATTTTCCCAAAAACAGCCATGAAGTCTCTTGCTTCATCTTGCCTCTTCTCCTTCGAAAATCTAGGAGGGAATGGTGGAGGAATTTCTATGATTTCCTCTGGTCGGTCAGGCTTGGCCTGCGTCTTGGTCAAGACTGGTTCTTTTTCTTTTGGTTCCGCGATAACTTCAGTATTGGCCTGTGTCTTGGTCAAGACTATTTCTGCTTCAGCTTCCTCTTCCTCATCATCATCCACGTCTTCCGACTAGATTTTTCTTATCTCCTCATCTGTTTTCGCTCCTTCCCTCTCTGGTAACACAGCACCACTCCTCAGACTAATGGCACTGACATTGTGTTTTGGATTTTCTACGGTTGTAGATGGTAATTTTCCTTGATTGGCCATCTGATTGATCTGCTTTTGCATCTCCGCTAAGCTAGACTGGGTAGATTGCATCAAGTTCTTTTGCATCTCAACTAAACTTTTAAGCGTATCCTCCATAGAGGGGCCGGTTATCTGCAAGGGTTGAGGTGCTGGAGGCAGCTGAGGTACAGAGGCTTGGCCAGGAGATAGGCCAGGATTAAGGTGTGAAGGACGAGGGATGAAGTTTTGAAAGTTAACGGGAGGTTGGCCAGGATGTTGCTGGGGCATATTCTGATTTTGATTCTGATTTGGAGGGACTGGATCTCTCCATCTAAAATTCGGATGGCCCCTCCATGAGTACTGATTACTCCCCTGTGGGAAGTTTTGCATACTTCCTTGGTTCTGACCATAAGCTGCATTTATTTGTGTTACTTCATCAGGAGGGTGTTGCACCATGTAGCAATTGTTTGTTTGATGATCCTGCTGCTGGCAGATTCCACAAACAGAGGCTACCTGCTCTTGGCTAGGATTCCCTGTGGTCATTGCACCTGAAATATTGACAGAAATGTTCTTTACCATGTCAGTTTGTTCAGCTAATTTTTGCTCGACATCAATAGAACAAAGACTAGAAGGGGTTGAGTTTCTTTCAGAGGAAGTATTATTTTGGCAGTTGTCTGCCATGGTCTGAAGTAAAAGCTTGGCTTTGGTGACGGTCAAGTCTTGCAGTGCTCCACCTGCTGCTAAATCAACCTTCTCTTTGGTAGGTAGGAGCATTCCATCATAAAAATATTGGATCATGGTCTGATCCGCAACTCCATGTGTAGGACAAACTTCTTGCAATTCTTTGAACCGTTGGTGATATTCGCTCAGTCCCTCATTATTCCTCTGCTGAATGGCAGCCATATTTTTTCTAGCCGCTCCTGCTTTTGTTGCATTCCAGTATTTGTTGAGGAATAATGTGGACATCTCGGCCCATGTGTTGACCGTGTTGTGGGGTAGGCTGTAGAACCAATTTTGGGCAGCACCCTCAAGAGAGCATGGAAAAGCTTTCAGCTTTGCTCTCTCCATACTCACACCTGCTGGCTTCATCATGTCACACTGGACATGTAAATTCCTCAAATGTTTGAACGGGTTCTCGTTTGTATGGCCATAAAACCTAGGAAGGTTGGCCACCGTGTTGGTCTTGATTGACCAATCATTTACCACTGGCGGCAAAGCGATGCAGGAAAAGGTTTCCTACTCTGCTGATTTGTTCAGCTCCCTCATTGTGGGTTCTGGTAGATTTTCTGCCATGTCTGGACCAAAGAGTTCGTCTTGGTCTGAATCTAGGCCAAGATCGTGGTCAAGACTGCGATCTGTTCCGGAACTAGAGGCTTCTGATTCTCTTTCCTCAGAGTTTTTCTTTTTCTGAGCTAACTTCCGAAGTTGTGCTTCGGCCTTAGTGAGATTCAGATTATATGGTAGCAAATCTTCTTCTCTACAAGAGGACCTGGTCATCAACTATCAAAAAAACAAAAACAAAACAAAAACTACAAATACCGTTAGAGATCCCCGGCAACGGCACCAAAATTTGATCGCGCGTCGAACACGTCAAATATAATAGTGAAATAGGTATGGAATTGGGGGTAGAAATACAACTTATCACTGTCTACAAGAGTTTGTAGATGATGGTAAGAGGATCGTCCACAGAGATCTGTAGGAAATGTAGTTCTTGGGTTGACTTCCTCGTCACTAAGTTTTGGTTTGGTAGAATCTGAAACTAAAGACAAAACAGAAAGAAGTGAAAACATTTTAAAATAGTATTGGCCAAAGTCTTGGTCAAGACAGGGGTCAAGATTGAAGTAAATCCTATAAAAGGAGATTCCAGGTAAGGGCGATGTGAGAGCTTTGTTCTTATGCTTCGATCATGGATTCAAATATATTCATCTCTTTGTTTATAGTACTGCTATAGAGTGGAGGTACTCCTGTTCACTCCTGTCTTCCCTCCTCTTCAAATTACCTGGCGGGTGCTCCCTTTCCTGATAATCCTAGCCAAGGGACACCTTGCTGGTTAAAGGGTTTATCCGTTTGACTGCTGTCTTGAATGGCTATTCGCTTCCTCAATGGTATAGGGGAAGACAGTACCTAGGCCAAGGTATCTCCCTATGGAGATCCTAGGTTGTCAATCTGGTCTTGACCTAGATTGCTTATTTCTTCTAGTCTAGCTCGAGACTAGTTGCCTACTTTGTCTAGCCGACGGGTGCTCCCTTTCCTTCTAGACCGGCTACAACTCTTCTCTACTAGAGTGCAAGGATGATCAAACCTTGTCTCTAGTGAGTAAGCGATGAATTAAGCTCAAGAAATAAATAAATACAAGTAAAGAGATTATAAAGCACGGTTTAATCTCACGAATGCATAAGAACTTCAGCTCATCAACCCTTACCAAGAATAGGTGTTTAGTTAATCTTACTCATGATTAAAAAGACAATATATATTTTTGCATAAATATTAAATCCGAGATTTTAAATAAAATCCGGAGCAAAGTTAACAATGTCAAAGAAGAAGAAAAGAGAAGAAGGGGGTCGGATTCGATGCGGACAGAGGAGGAACAATGTTTGGCTAAATAGCCCTAAAACTCCTCTGTCCTACTTCAACTCTACTTTCTAGAAAATCTCTAAAAAGATTGTAACAATAGAATTTGTTTGAAATTCGAAAACAAAATCGCAAATACAAAAGGAGGGAGATCCCTTAGGATTCTTCAAAAGATCGACTTCAGATCCCTCCAGATTTACGAACAGAAGCAGCCTGCCAGCTGCCAAGGCCCACGCGAAGCGAAGGCCAAAAGGATGCCAACGCAACTTCTCAAATATCTTTAATCGCGAAAAAGAGTCTTGGCCGAAGTCTAGGCCAAGACGATCTGACTGGTGCGCTGCTTTTGATGCGAATGTGTCTTGGCCGAAGTCTAGGCCAAGACTGGGAAAATCAGCTTCAGCTTTCCAATTCAGAAACTTCAATATTCTGCCAACAGACCAGAACTGCCAGGAAAAGGGGAAATCAAGGATAAATCAGTAGGTTTACTGTCCAAATAAACTAGTAAATGGACGATAAAACATGATGAAATGCAATGCAATCAGTAAACACGTATCTGATTAAGGGCTGGATATGGGAAAGTTTGATCTTTGGGGTCGTTACCCCTCTGGTTTGATGTAGGTGTCTCCTAGGTGATAATGTGTATCGTGCGAAGTCTAGCCTGGTGCCGGTTCATGTTTGTGTGTGGTTTCTGTGCTGTCTGTTCATGAAGGTAGTTTTCAGTTTTATGAGGGCGAGCAATGGGCAGTGTGGGGATTTGATAGCGTGTCTTTATTGCAGGTTTTTCTATCTTATTTCCGGCCTTTTCAAGGCAAGATACTTCTGATCTGCCCTTTTTTCCAGCTTTTTGCAGACTATAGCCTAAAGGGAGGAAAGAGCGAAAACGAGCACTTTTGGAAGCAGTTCTGGAATCTTGAAGATCAAGGTCTAGAAGAGCAGAAGTCATCGAGCCCGTGATGCTAACCAGATCAGTGAGCTGTCTCAAGCCCCCTACTTCCCTGTGTCAGATCCGAGATCAAGAGGCAGAAGGAATGAGTCCCAAGTGCTTCTAGAAGGTGCCAGATGCTTCCAAAAGATTCTGTAATATTCTCTGCCAAGGACGCGGTCCCCTTGTGTGCTGGCGTCCTCCCAAGTGTTGACACCTTCTCTCCCTTAGCTGTATTTTTGTCCCCTAGCTAGTTTTAGTCTATATAAGCTTAGTTGTAGGGTTTTGTAAAGGAGGCTGGATTAGGACATTAAAAAAACATCTCTCTACTTACCCTAATTTCTAGGGATTTTATTCTCTTGAATATTGGAGCAGCCGCCACTTTTGTAAAGAAGGAAGCTTTCCTTCTCTGATTTATAAAATCAGTCACCGGTTTATTCTGATCTTTTCTTTTAAGCTTTCTTGCATGAGATTTATTGCCTACTGTTCATATATTGTTATGAGTAGTTAAATACCACCTTCTTAGTAAAGGGTATTTCAAGGGTTGCACGGGTTAGTTAGGAGGCTTAAAGTGTGCTTAATATATTCTGTTGTTATATTCAATCATTTATCGTTTTAATCCTTGCTCATTTAGAACTGTTGAGGGCCTGATCAACTGTCAATATTTCTGCTTGTGTATTGTCATTCTCTTGGTTATACCTGACGCGAATCCTTGAGATAAAGTAGACACCTAGCGTAGACATCGCGAGAGGTCTTTCGTCTAGGGGTATTTGATTGTTTGGGTTATGTGATGCGAGCTTGACAACCTGAGATGTCACGCCCCAGATCTGTCTTGCCTGCGTTTCATGGGCGTTTTGAGTAGTGTCTCCTCGCATTCGTGTCTGGGAGGACAGCGAAACGTCAAGGCCGCCCCATATGTGGAAACGGGGGGTGACTTCTACCTACGAAGGTGAGTAGGGAGTCTACGTGGAAACATGGCTCTTATAGCAGATCTATGCTAGAGTTTGGAATATCTTCGGGCCTGTGAATAGCTGACCTGGAAAGCAACCCGAGAACACCTTTTGCTAAGATCTTTTCCCAACTGATTTATATCTTTCTTGTTACTTTTCATACCCTTGAATATATTTTGTTATCTAGCCCCAGATTGCTTTTTACCTTCGAGACCTCGAATGCTTGCTGCTTTTAAGATTGTGTTTTACCTATATTTACTTAACTGTTTTGTTAGCTCCCATATCTGCGTCGATTAATTCATTAATCGACAGAACCCCCCCCCCCCCCCCCAAGTGTTTCTTGCCCATATTCTGCTGCATTTGTGCCTTGTCATACCTCACTAACAGTTTATTCCTTCAATCTTTGTGGTTCGACCCTGTCTTGCCCTGTACACATTTATTTGTGCACCTAGGCACTAGGAAAATATTTATTACATTTGAGTGACGATCAACAAGTCTAGGTTCTGTCAAAATTTCACCTAATTTGTTTTTTTAAGGAAAAAGATAAATAGATTTGAATTCCAGACAAAACTAGTAAAATATACAGTTTTCTTCATCTATTTCAGTTCAATTGTCTAGCAGTGTTATCATGACTATAAGTTTTGTTAATATGAGTACATGAAACGAGAATGAAAAGTGATGACGAGTACATGAGAAATATGGCATCAACCATGTATGGTAAATTAGATAAATATTAGGCTGGTTTTTTAGAGATAATAGCTATAGCAGTTGTTCTTGATCTTCGATACAAGTTTTTTTTTGTTCAGTGGTACCACAAGAAATTTTATGATGATCGTCGAGCTCTAGAATTATTAGTTTTGAAAGAGAAATTGGTTTTCTTTTATAATAATTATTGTACATCTTCCTCAAATAAAGTTAGTCATCATCCATCATCTCAAGGAAGCAATAAGACTGATGAAGTATTTGAGGTATGTATATCTTGATTCTCTTATTCATTCTGCATTTTTTAATTATTCTTCTATTTTCCATGTTCGTATTAATTGTTCTTATTTTGACGTATGTATTAGGCTTTGTATACATTTAGTCATAAGCTAATTTACAGAAAATATTATTCTTTATTTCTTTATATGAATTTGATTTTTTTGAAATGCAAGAAGCTTCTCCTCAAAAAACACAGATTGAATAATATTTGGAAGAGGTAAGGTTAGACAAACAATAAGATTTAGACATCATGACATATTGGAAAACAAATGAATATCGATTTCGTGAAGTTGCCGCAATTTCTAAAGTTGATATTATAAGTATACCGATTTCTACGGTTGTTTCCGAAAGTGCTTTTAGTGTGGGAGGTAGAGTGCTTGATCAATATAGGAATGCACTTAAGCCGGAAACAGTAGAGGTTTTGATTTGTAAAAGAGATTGGTTGTATGGGATAGGGTTGGCCCACCCGGGGGGGCCCTTCTTTTATTATTTTCATTTTAGTGAGTCTCTAACGACCATTTTTATTCGATATGCTCTCACACATTAAACACGTTAGTCACTCGGAGTCCCTCCTTTGATATCGGTACCAAATGTCCGTTAGTTTTGATTATTTTAATATTAAAACTAAAAAAGTGGTCTAGTGACTGGATCCACAGTGTCAGTGTATCGGATATTATTAATTTTTTATCATTTTCTTCTCTTTTTTTCTCCTAATTAATTTAACTAAAAAAACGAACCAAAAAAAAGTGGTTTCCTCAGCAATTTTTAAGAAAAAGTGTCAGTGTGTCGGACATTATTAATTTTTTATCCTTTTCTTCTCCTTTTTTTTCTCCTAATTAATTTAACTACAGAAATTAAAAACGAACCCAAAAAAAAGTGGAGTCCGCAAATTCACTTCATCTTCTTCCTCCTCTCCCTCGCTCTCTTTTCCTCAGCAATTTCTTAGAAAAAGAAAAGTGATTCCCATTGTCCTCCCCAAACCACCACCATCTCCACCGGTAACCACAACAATTCCACTGTTGTCCACCGAATCCGACCGCCACATTTCCAGCCATCAACACCGTTGTTCATCGCCACCAACGCGTCGTACAATGCCACCATGTTTCTCTCCGGCGTCAAGATCTGTGGAGCTATCGGTCACTTTCGGTTTATGATGACGGGTTTCTGGTTATCGTTGGGAATGACAAGTTCTTCGGCCCAGATTTTAACCCAAAGATCCAAATCTAAAAGTGTAGAGATGAGAATCATGGATGCTCCGCCATTGACAGTGTTTATGGCGGTATTACTCTTTTCCTGAAAAAATCGATACCGACAATTTGATGGGCATGTGTACAATCTGCTCTGCCGCTAAGCAAGCTAAGAGCAGACAGATCCATGGAGAATTTACATGGCTCTGCAAAAGTATTGAGTTTTGATGATGGTTGCATATGGTGGTTGTTTGGGTGAAGGATATAGTGGAGATTATGGTTTTGATGATGGTGGATATGGTAGTTGCTTGGGTGAAAGATATGGTGGAGAAAATGGTATTTTGGGTGGAGATGGTGGTGGTGTACGGTGGTTTCTTCTCCTAATTCTCTTCTGCTTTTTAGTTAGTTTATATTTATATTTGTTAAGTTAGTTTAAATCAAAAAATTTGGTTCGTTTTTTTATTTCTTTAGTTAAATTAATTAGGAGATAAAAGAAGAAGAAAAGGATAAAAAATTAATAATGTTTGAGTATTGATACTGTGGGTCCCGCCACCAGACCACTTTTTTAATTTTAATATTAAAATAATCAAAATTAATGGACGTTTGATACCGAAATCGAAGAAAAGATTCCGGGAGACTAACGTGTTTAACATGTGGGAGCGTATCGAATAAAATGACCATTAGAGACTCACTAAAATGAAAATAATAAGAGTAGAGACTTCCGGGTGCGTCAACCCGTATGGGACACAAGGTAATTTGTTTAATATTTCTTTAAATTGATTATTTTAAATTGAGTACATATGTAATTTGTTTAATATTTATTACTTAATTTATTTCTACCGTATAGGTTGGAAAGTAGCTTTAAAGGAGCTCACTGAAAATATTATTTCTCTCGACATCAATGACACTGAAAGTTCAAGTTTTGTTAGATAAATGTTTAGTACAATTTATGTCATAAAACTTATTTATATAAGAATTTTATTTTTAAATCCTTTTATTTCAATGTAGTATTTATTTAGAGATTTAAATATGTAGAATATATATCATGAAACTTATTAGCCGAATAAACCCATAAATTAGCCGAATATTTATTTTAAGAATTTTCGTAAAAAAATCGGTATTAAAAAAATCGGCATTTTAGTAAAAGACTTTATGAAAAAGAAAAAAAACCGGGTTGAACCGGCCCGACCTGAGTTAAAACGGGTCGGGTCTGGAGTGGCTAATTACCAGACGAGTCGTTTAGACCCGTTTAGACAACTCTAAAAAAAAATTATACAAAATCAACGACGTTGTTTTGAGTAATCAGATCAAACGGCGTCATTTTGGTTAAATATAAAGGACGTCGTTTTGCTTAATTAGATCAAAACAACATCATTTTGATTTAGCAAAAAACGACGTCGCTTTATTAAACAGACCAGGTCGGGTCGACCCATTTGACAACCCTGATTTCTGCATATTCGAACAAACCGGTTGATAATCTCAGAATCAGCCCGAGTTAGTTTACTAATGGGATGTCCTGTTGCATTACAAAATTTCATTTTTGACAACGATTTAACTAAAGGAAGAATTGGAACGATTGTACCAAGTTTATTTATAATATTATCTATTATCAAGGAATTTTCAAACATTTGACTCTATACCACTAAGGGGTTTAGACATACACTTGAAAAATAATCAAAAAGGGAGAGGGAATGCTTGGATAATGAATTTATATAGATCTTTTTCGAGTGAAACCCCATGTCAAGATGACATTGACATACATTTACAAGATAATATTTCCACTTGTTCATCAAAAAAGTTCTATCTTTTGAAGCCATAATAGATTTTCCTTCATATTGAAAATAATGTATGAAAGAATCCTTAACCAAGCATAGGGTTGCCCCAAAATCATTAGTAAAGCTTTCACCAAAATCTTCTATTTTTTGAGAGAAATATATTCGTTAAAAAAAAATTCGAAAAAATATAAATTATAAATGAAAACATTGGTTACGAAGAAAAAAGAGAATAAATTCGTATTCATACATATAGAAATTATATAAGAACAGGAATAATCTTGGATTATCCTTTGCAAAATAAGAAATAGATTTCTTTTGAATAATAAAACTGTTCAAATTCCAATACTCATGAAAAAAATAGTCGTTTTGAAATTGATCATGGTGAAAAGTTAAAATGGTGGACAAGTCATCACAATTATTTTATCAGTCATGTATGGCAGAATGTTGGTACTAATATCCCAATTGTTTGCACAATTAGCAAGTTTAGCAGTGAGCAAAATACACCTGCTTGAAATTTGATACTAGTTCATTGGGGCAGATTTCTGCATCCTTAAATGCATTTGCAGCTGCCCAAGCTGCTGTTGGGGTTAATTCCAATCGACAATCAATTTGCACAACAAACAATCTTATCCCAAGAACCAATAACCCCTAACTATCAAACCAATCAAAAGCAATCAAGAAAAGAACATAGAGATTTTTAATGTGGAAAACCTCAACAGGTAAAAAACCACGGGACCAAGCCAGTCAATCCACTATATGATGATCAATGTGTACAACCAAGCAAAATCCCTATCTCAACTATAGGAATATTCTGACATACACCACTATCACCAATAGTACCAATCAAACAATCCAATCAATCAAGAGAAAAACAAGAGATATGAGAATAGAGAACCAAAACTATATTTTCACTTGGGGCAGGATTTCTACCACATCAGACAACTTCTCACCGATCCAACCGTTCAGATTTAAGAACCAGAAGTCGTGCACCTGTTGTCCAAATTTCACTCAGATCCAACGGTGAACGAAGTCACTGCGACGATTCTCCCGTAGCTGCACAGAGTTTGACGAAAATCTATTTTCTCTCTTTTCTCACAGGATGCTTAACAACAACCCTCTCACAATCTCTCAGGATGCTCAACAGCAACCCTAACACAATCTCTCAGGATGCTCAACAGCAACCCTCTCACAATCTCTTAGGATGCTCAACAGCAACCCTAACACAATCTTTAACACAATCTTTAACACAATCTTTCAGGATGCTCAACAGCAACCCTTTCACAATCTCTCTCGACTCAATCTCACATCTAAATTGAGGAGACCACGCTAGAAAAATTTCACATTTTTCTCTTTCTGTGCTTCTTCTCACAACTTGAGCCACCATATATATATATATATATATATTAGTGGGCAATCTAATTAATTAGGTTACACAATCCTACTCCAAGTCATACTCCAATCTTTTCTTTTTCTTTTACTTTTTCTTTTTCTAATCAGACTTTTAATCAAATTAAAACAAACAACCCCAATTGGGTTAGCCCCACAACAATCTCCTTCAGCCAATATGAACTGGACTCCAACAGCTGCAGCATATATATAAGATGTATGAGACCATCAAAGTAAAGCCAAGAATTGACGCTTATGACAATAGTGGGATGGTTTTAGATGATGTCCATGGCAAAATTGAATTCAGAGATGTGCATTTCAGATACCCTTCCAGGCCTGAAATCAAAATCTTCTCTGGATTTTCGCTGCAAATTCCAGGCGGCAAAACTACAGCCGCGTTAGTTGGGTTTAGCAAATGGGCATGTAAGTAAGTAATTATTTAGTAATGGTGAAGTAATAATATTCTACTTTCACCCATCAAAACAAAATTATGACTTTAAATATTTTTTATTAATAATAATTATAATTTGTTATAAAAAGAAATACAAAAATATTCCGCTGCTACAGCGGATCTTTTGTATTTCTAAGGACAAAATAAATTATAACATAAATCTTAAGATCGTAGCTGGGCCGAAATGTTAACAAATGGGCTTAAGAAGTAAAGGTATTGTCGTAGCAATCCTTTGATAGGTGGTCACCGAGAGTTTTCTTCAGTTGATGGGTCATGTCTAATCCATCTTCCGTCTTGTATACTCTCCTATTGTTGATTTCTTACGTTAAAAAGTGTGGATTACATGTATTTAAAATGAAGAAAAATCAAGGATCCCAATAGATAATGATGAAAGATGAGAACGCCATGGAGCAAATCAACAAACCTCTTACACTCATTAGAAAATTATATTCTTTTACTCTACTTGTATACTTGGCTTTCATGATGATCATAACAACAATTAGTGGTGTAATATCAGTAACTCCCTTGCCCAACACTTAACCAACTAGCACTACACCAAACACTTGAATTCCTTCGGTCCTTCCCCTTAAAGAAACAGAAACCCAATTAAGCAATGATGGTAAAGCTAAAATCAACATTATTTAGTGGCAATTGTTGGAATGGAAAAAGAAAACTGGTGAGGAAAATTACCAGTTGTGTCCAAAATGACCACTGCTAGGTTCATCAAGTGTGTGACTGTTGGGGATGGAGCTGTCGGCAAGACTTGCATGCTCATCTCTTACACCAGCAATACCTTCCCTACTGTATAATGCTACATTAATTAATTATTTGTTCTCTTATTAAACAGAAGATTTTACATTTGCAGTTCTAGTATTTCTTCTTTTTTCTGTTTCTAATTTGTTCTTGATTTTGCAGGACTATGTGCCGACAGTTTTCGATAACTTCAGTGCCAATGTGGTGGTTGATGGCAGCACAGTCAATCTTGGCTTATGGGATACTGCAGGTAATTAGTTTAGCTTTTCTTTGCCTCTTCAAGAGGCTAATCACATTTGAGTATGGTCGACTTACACCAACTTCGTTTTTTTCTCATTCCCATACTCAAACTGGATTAAGGGTGGACAAGTCCATTAACATCCAGAGCATAACTAATGTTGGTGTGGTTGTATTTCACTTCTAATGAAGAATATGAATATCCCCTGTATTTGAAGCATTAATTTGTGTGTTCATACTGATACTACTACATACAGGACAAGAGGATTATAACAGGTTGAGGCCTCTAAGTTATAGAGGTGCAGATGTGTTTTTGTTGGCCTTCTCTCTTATCAGCAAAGCTAGCTATGAGAACATCTCCAAGAAGGTTTCGATTACTTTCTCTTCTTTTATTTTTGCCATTTTTGGTTTAAACTTTACTTAGATGATCAATGAAGTTTTGTATCTATATAAAAAATGTCTTCTTCTTTGGTATATATATCAGTGGATCCCTGAATTAAGGCATTATGCACCAACAGTGCCGATTGTGCTTGTGGGAACCAAACTTGGTAATAAATCTCATGATTTGCTACAATTTTCTTGGAACATAAAATTCATTTCTGTATCCTCAACCTTTTTAATTCAAGAAAGGATGAAATGAAGTGCAGATTTACGCGACGACAAGCAGTATTTGATGGATCATCCTGGTGCTACACCAATTACAGCTGCTCAGGTTTGTCACTCATAACATGACAACAATCTAAGTATTTGCAATTTAAGTTACAAGAAGCAATTAAATGGCAATTAACACTCTTTTGGTGTTCTTCAGGGGGAGGAACTGAAGAAGATGATAGGTGCTGCTGTTTACATAGAGTGCAGCTCCAAGACTCAGCAGGTAATTTTGAAACTAGCTGTACGAATCAATTTAGAAAACTATTAATGATCTTTTGATGCTTGAGTTTGACTCACAGAAAGAAGATTAAAATTAAGACTGTCAATTTGTTTTCCTGACCTATATATTTGCAGAATGTGAAGGGTGTGTTTGATGGTGCAATCAGGGTTGTTTTGCAGCCTCCTAAACCCAAGAAAAAGAGGCAGAAGAGATCAAGGCTGTGTGTGTTTCTCTAAGTCACATTTCATGTATTGAGTTTCTTCTGTGTAAAACCCTGATGAATGATGATTCTTCCATGTCACTTGTTAGAATAATTCTTGAACAATTTCCAAAAACATGTCACTCTTGCCTCTCATGCTTTTGCAGCTTTCCTGTAATGTAATGTGCTCCTTTGTTTTCTGTTCAAGAATAATAAAAGGCAATTATACAACATATATGTTCTCCAAGTACCTTACCTTATGCCACAAAGAGACCAGCTTCACAACAATTTCCTCGTTGGAAATGAAAACGTCAACAATTTCCAAGAAGATTTTTTCTTTTAATGAAAAGAATTTATCAATTAATTGAAGCTGTATATATCATCATTTTTACATATCACCTTCATAAAACTTCCACTTTCATATTGTTTTAAAGATAATTATATGTTTTGTTGATATTTTAAAAAAATCATATCTATGAGTGAAAAATATTTCTTATAAGAAATATGATATTAATTGAAGTTGTACACATGGCTATTCAAACTTCGTCCATATAGTATCATTAGTTGACTTATTTTTCGTTCTTTATGAGGTATTTTTTCAGCCCTTTCGGATAAAAGAGTAATCTCGTTCGAACATTGTCGAGTTTTAAAAAGAGGATGACTCTCTCAAGATGAGTTATTTGACATGTTTCCTATAATTGGGTGATTTGAAATTTTCATTAGGTATTCTTTTCTCGATTACTTTAACTAATCACTAAAATTCTCTTTAAATTTCAATAACCATTAGCATACGTTACAGTAACCTCATGCCTATATTTCAATAACTCCTATTGAATAACGCTAACATGTGATCTAAGCCGGTATACGTACATTTTCCTTACATACTCGCACATGCAATGGAAATATCGTCTCGTCTTATCACACTGGCCACAACCATTGAATAGTGTTGAAAGGTGATTCAAATCGGTAAACGTACCATTTTCCTTGCATACTCGCACCTGTAATGGAAATATCAATAATGGTAACTTTCAACCGTTGTCTCGTCTTAGCATACTAGCCTCGCATGTCAACACCCTTCAGTAACGAACGACGACATCCGCAACTTAGGATGGCTGATAATACATAATCGGACTACGGGGGCATTATGGACCTCCCCCCCGGGGGACCACCGCCAACGTATCAGTCAAGATACGGTCCATCGCGTCTCTTGGGGCTAACGGCCTACATACGGCCTAACGGACCCGATACGCGCCCGTGGGAGACACGTGTCCCGCTAACGGACTCAACGTCCTGGCGACACATGTCCCACCGACTCATGTGGGAAAGGCCTATAAATACCCCCCATCCCCCACTCACGGGAGGTAAGCTCTAAACTACACTATTCACTAAAATCCTTCACTGCTCACACATCTCTAGTACTAATTTGACCGTCGTAGCCTCTACGCCGGAGGCCTCCTCCGGTGCTTTTCAGGTACCACGCGGCAAGCCGGACCCACTGAGAGACCTAGTCAGCGACCATAGATCTACCCTACCCAACGCAATTACCATTTAACCCACACCCCATATCCCAGATTATCATATTGGTGCTCTCGTTGAGAGTCTGAGATCGTTAAGTGAGTCTACCTTGAGATCCAGGCTCACCTACCCCAACATCGAACAAAATACTCTGCAAAATGATATCCCCCCGGAACATCAATGAGGTCCAACGGCTCACGAGTAGAGCGATAGCTTTAAGTCGCTTTATCGCTAAGCAAGGCGAGCGATACCTCCCTTTCTTTAAACTCATTCGGAAGAAGGCTCTGTTCGGATGGACGGAAGATTGCGAGAACGCCTTCTCAGATCTAAAGGAATACCTCACATCTGACCTACTACTCAAACGGCCAGAGCAAGGGGATGTCCTCTTTCTATATCTCAGGGCAGCCGACGAGGCAGTTAGCGCCGTTTTGGTATGGGACGAAGGGGGCATCCACAAGCCCATATACTTCATCAGTAAAATATTAAAAGACGCCGAGCTGCGATACAGCCGAGTGGAGAAGGTGGCCCTCACCCTAGTACAAGCAACCCGAAAGATGGCGCGCTACTTTCAGGCAGATTCAGTCATTGTCCTAACGGACCAACCATTACGGAAAATCTTCAAGAAGCCAGAAACTTCAGGACGAATGGTCATCTGGGCTGTCGAGCTGGAGCAGTGATCGTCAGTCAAATACAGATTTATAGTGCCTGAAAACGTGTGTGCACAAGAGATAAAGTGTACAGTGGTAGTCAGGGTCGAACACAGGGATTGTAAGAAACTGATCTATGGTCCTGAATGTATTCGGGGGAGAAGAGCACAAAGGGTAACAATTAGGGGGGGTTTTACTTGGCCAAACGGGTTGGCCAAGACAGAGTTCGGGAGCTAACAATTCTATCTAAGAAAGCAGTATTCGGGGTCCTGAATGTCACGTTCGAGGTCCCGAATGGTAAAATAAGCAGATCAGTGAATAATTCTAGAAATAAGAAAACAAATCAGAAACAGATGCAGAAGTATCAACGCAAGTGTGAAATAGAACAAGAGTGAAATAAGCACGAATAATCAGTTGGAGAAAGGGTTCTCGGCAAAGGCATTCTGGGTTGCATTCGGGACCAGATCGTCATCAGCTCAAGGGTATTCCATTCGAGATGTCATAGAAATGACATGGGGACCAGATTCCTCGGATATCCCCTACTTTTCTCTTAAGAGAAACTACCCCCCATTTCCACATATGAGGTAGTCTTGACAGTTTGCCATCCCTCCAGGCACGAATGCGGGAGGGCCATACTCAAACTGCCCATGAAGCTAAGAAAAGACAGATCTGGAGCTAAAGTCCCTCAGTTTGTCAGGCTCGTGACCCAGCCCTAATCAACTATCCAACCTATCTATTCAAGACCACTTTGACACAGTCAAGACTAAACAGATGCCTACTTGTTTCATGCAATTTTCCTTCCGTATTCATCACATAAATGGCAGCCTTTACACAAGATAATTATCAGTTGATCAGACCTTAAATTAAATCATGCAAAGATGTAATCAAATCGATGAATAGTTAAATACAACATCAAGAATATATTAAGCACATTAAGGCCTCGAATCTGCCCTTGCAACCCTTGAATCAGCCTTGCCAAGAACTAGGAATTTAGCTACTCATACTTGAAAATGAATAAATAATAATTAAAGAAAGCATAACAAGTAAATAAATAGATTAAGAGGAGAAAACTTTGTTACTAAATTCCGTTTAGAGCCCGGCGGCAAGAGTTGAGGATGCTAACAAGACTAGAGAGAGAAACTAGAGAGAGGTAAAACTAATTCTAAATTATCTTAAGTGATTAAAGACTAGGAAGAGATGCCCCTAACTATTCTTGGATGCCCTTTATATAGTAGGGTTCCAAGCACAAAATATCTACAGCCCAAAAACTAGGGACAAAATGCATTAATTGAAAGCCTAAAAATATGGATCTATGTTCCTAAAAGCACAAAGCTGAGAAAGCATAAAGCTGTCTAATTTTCCAGCTTTGGCAGGTCTGGACTGAGCTCGAGGTTGAACTGGTCAGTTCGGTAGGTGTTTGGTAATCAGTGCAGAGCGTCAGAACAGTGTCGGAGGAATCACGTGGGCGTTTTAGGTGGGATGACACGTGGAAATGACATCCTTTGCCCTTCGGGGTCCCGAACTGGGAATCCGACTCGGGACCTTGAACGCTGCTTTGGGCTCGGGACCTCGACTTTTGGTCTTGAAACTGGAATTCGCTCAAAATGCACCAAAAACGCATGTTTTAGCACAAACTCCCTTTTTAGGCCTGAATCTGCAATAGTAATGAAATCAAGGGTAAATTAGCAGAATCAAGCTCTAAAATGGTGAGGAAATGGGGAGAAAATCATGCATAAAATCATGCTATCAAGCAGCACGGCCTACAATACCAATCGAGGCCATCGATCAAGACGCAACCCTTAGCTGACTTCATCGCCGAATGCACATTCTCCGGCAAGCCGTCCCTCGAACCGAAAATGACTGAATCCGAAGACACGGACTCACCCTACCCCGAAGAGGGAGACAAATGGGCCATTTTTGTCGACGGAGCTAAAAACCAAGAATCTGTCGGGGCAGGCATCATTGCTTCCGGACCGTAAGGACTCAAGCTACGTTATGCATTGAGAATTTTGAAGCCGTTGTCAAACAACGCAGCAGAATACGAGGCGCTTCTAGTTGGCCTACATATCGGGAAAGACCTAGCGGTAAAAAGAACGCGTGAGCGGAACGAGACTGAAGAGCCGCATCTAGAGTTATATGGCGATTCAAAATTGATAGTAGATCAAGTCAACGGCCAGGCACAGGCAAGGGACCCCACAATGATCTGATACCTCGCAAAAGCCAGGAAGGAACTAGCATCTATCGGGAAACAGGGCATTCGGTTAAATATCAAACATATTCCGAGAGAGGAAATGTCGAGGCCGATGAGATCGCAAAATGGGCCGCGAATCCCGATGCTGCCGTACCAAAGGACGTTATGATAGAGGAAATCCTAACTCCTTCGTTCATGGAGGAACAACTCACCCTATGCATAGAAGAGGATGAAAACGACTGGCGCACGCCCGTTATCAAATATCTGAAACACGGCACCTTACCGATAGATCCTACGGCAAAAATGAAAATTCTCAAACGGGCGGCGAGATGTTCTATGTTCGACGGAGACCTCATCCATCGATGTTTCTCACATCCAGCAGCCAAGTGCCTATCGGAGGAAGAGGGACACTATACCCTGCGAGAAATCCACGAGGGCATCTGCGGCATGCATGCCTCCGGAGGGACTATGGCAGCACAAGTCCTCCGCAATGGGTTCTACTGGCCAACGATCCGAAGGGATTGTGACCTCTTTGTAAGGACCTGCCAGAAGTGCCAAGAATTTGCAAGGATCCCGAGGCAACCGGCCACGAAGATATCAATAATAGTCAGCCCCTGCCCATTTGCCCAGTGGGGAATCGACATCATGGGACCATTCCCTATAGCCCATCCGCAGCTAAAGTTAGTCATCCTAGCGGTGGACTACTTCACCAAGTGCTCAGAAGCGGAGGCCATCCCAAAAATCACAGCAGAAAAAGCGTGGGAATTCTTCAAAAATTAACTAATTCTACGCTTCGGGTTCCCGAGAGTTCTGATCAGCGATAACGGCACACAGTTCACTAGCGATTATTTCAAAAACCGATGCGAGAAATTCGAGATTGAACAAAGGTTCTCCTCCGTGGCTCATCCACAGACTAACGGCCAAACGAAAGTCACCAATAGGACCATCTTGGGCGGAATCAAAAGAAACTTGGAAGGAGCACACATAAAATGGGCAGATGAGCTACCATACGTCATGTGGGCCTACCGAATGACAATTAAGGCCAGCACGGGAGAAACCCCTTTCGCCCTAACTTACGGTACTGAGGCCGTGACTCCGGTAGAAATCGGGGCCCTCAGCTTACGCATTGACTACTTCAATACGGAGCAGAACAAAGACAGGCTAAGGGAACATCTCGACCTACTGCCAGAACTGCAAGAGCAAGCTTTGCTAAAAACACTACTCTATAAGAGGAAAATGGCCAAATATCATAACCGACGGGTTAAGGAACGACTACTAAAAGCAAACGACCTAGTACTGCGCAGCAAAGAAGCCACTGTACCAAAAATAAAAAAGCTCTGCCCCAACTGGGATGGGCCCTTTCTGGTCGTCCGGATCATCGGCAAAGGCGCCTATCAGCTAGAAGAGCTTAACGGTACGCTCTTACCTAACTCTTGAAATATAGCCCACTTAAAGCTATATCACCCAAGAGCGGATGTATTGCTTATAAACTCTGCATAAATAAACAGCACCGTGGACGTAGGCTTTTAAATGCCGAACTACGTTAAAAAATGCTAAGATTCAATCGTGCATTATGAAAGGAGCATCATGCCTCAAAGAGCCTTCACCGTTTGTTCAAACGGGCGAGTTGGCATCCCATCTCCTTTTTAATGTAAACAGCCGAATGGAGAGAGCTTGCGTTGTCTGCTGACCGTATCTCGTTGGGTCTATCGACCACGATACGCATTAAGATTCCAAATAGCCTTCACCATTTGTTCAAACGGGCGACTTGGCATCCTATCTCCGTTTTAATATAAACGGGCGAATGGAGAGAGCTTGCGTTGTCAGCTGACCGTATCTCGTTGGGTCTATCGACCACGATACGCGTTAACACAGACCTGTACACAAAATTCCATCCCTGTTTTCACAAACAGACGGATGGAGAGAGCTGTTCTATCAGCTGACGGTATTCCGTAGGTCTACAATGGCCTGACAATACTCGTTAATACATGAAAAAATTGCAACATCTAGACAGAAAGAAATTTTATTCATAAAGGAGGGCCATACGGCATCTACAATCTATTCATCATCACCAGGGAGAAGAGGAATATCCATCAGAGTGCGAGAAACATCTCCAATCTCGCCAGGAATGGGCGACAAAACACGCAGAAAGCCCTCGAGAAAGATCTTCTTGTTCTGAAGCATGCTGAGGGAGACCTCCACATGGAGAAAGGCACTGCCTACGGTGTATACCACCTTGAAATCCTCTAGCAGAGCCAGCCCCTTCTTGGCAAGCAACGGATCCGCAATCCCTTCCAAACCACGGATCTCCTCCTCAGTGGTTTGGATCATCTCATAGATAGCAAGAGAATCTCGAAGGGAATTCTTCTTCACCTTGGAAAGAAAAAACAAAAACTGCCATAAGGTCTGTTTGTCCATAACGGCAAGAAACAAGCAAAAATTAGGAGGAAGAGGAGAGCAAGGGTTAGTTCTGGCCAAACAAGTCACGACCTATTTATAGAAGGCCTGATAATTAATGACGCGGTTACAAAGGCACCTAAAAAGACGCGACCATCAATAAAGGCGCCAAGGGAACACGCGACACTCCCCAGAAAAGACGCAACTAGCTTGAAAAGCAACCAGCATTTATTGAAAGGCTGCTAAAATTCAGAAACCGCCGTAGGCTAAGCAAAAACACTAGGGGAAACTATTCACTATCGGCAAAACTTGCTATCGGGCAAAGAAAGTCATCGGAACAACGATATGGCTAACGACAAGAAGAGAAACAATGCAAGCATAACGGATTTCAGCACGACGGAAAGCCCAAACGGAAACAACACAAACACTCCTCTTTATTACAAAGCCATAGGACATCTACAAACAGAAAATCGAAGGCACTTAATCAGAAAAACCATCTTCACCCTCGTCATCATGAGGAGGCGAAGGAGGGATCCCCCTGATGGCAGCAACAGTTGAGGTCAAGTCGGAAAAGGCTCTTCTCATCCCCTCTAGACAGCACTGCAACATAGCCTTTTGATTCTTCAGAGCGCCTATAGTAACTTGAACATAAGAAGCCGACACCGCCGCCCCCCGAAATCACCGTGAGGGCATCAGAGTCTGTTTCCCTCACGGTATCCCGAAGACACACCAAGGGACGGAGCGTTCTTTCCAGCTCATCAATGTCTTCAGAAATACGTACCAGCATACGCCTCACAATAAAGATGTCCCCCACAACGCGACCCTTCACACGGCAGTCTTTCGCGGACAGATAATTCCTGATCAAGTCATCCATGATCACTAGAGAAAAGAAAGGAAAGTAAAGAGGAGCAAGGAGCAAAAAGGGAGGCAACTGAGGAAGAAGAGAGGAAAGAACCCATTTATAAACACACAAGCACTACCTCGAAAAATGGACCCAATGGTAATATTCCTAACGGCCAAAAGATTAGCCATAGGGAGTGACCGATAACTACTTAAAAACTCGCTAGGCATTCGGGCACAGCAAGCCAAAGAACGAAGGGCTCAGACCAACGGAACAATCAGCACAGACTTAGCAAAAAATCCCACAACATTTTCACATCAAGGCAGGAAAGCAAGTAAAAAGAGACAGAAAGTCATTATTACAAAACGATGGCAATACAAACGATGTCCAGTCAAAACAGGAAAATACAAAGATCATAGAGAAAAACTAAGAGCCGGTAGACGGCGGAGGCCAAAAGGAAGGCCCTCCTTCGGGCAAGGGAGGCTGATCAGACCCACCAGCGGCAACAGACTATCCAACATCTATCGCTGCAATAAGACTATTAGCATGATCAGACACCTTGGTCAGCTCAAAGTCAGGACCGTCGTAACAGTCGGAGAAGGCCGTCAGCATGGCATCGACAACTTCATTCCGAAGCGCAACCATCTTCTGAGGAACAACATTCAGCTCCGATTAAAGCCTTTCAGCCCGCTCTCTTTCCAAAGCCAACTCCCGTTGGAGCCTCTCATTCTCTCGGACAAGGTCCTCACAACGCCCCTTTTCGGCATCTCTCTCTCTCTTCACACCAACCAATTCCTCATAAACGCCCGAGAGCTCGGCAGCCTTCGCTTTGGCACCATCCACCTCCGCACGAAGAATTCTAAGGTCCGCTTCAATACGCTCACTAGCGGCCCGAGTATTGGCATGCTTTGCTCTCTCTTTCTCAAGATCGCCCATCAAGGACTGAATCCTATCGGACGAATTCTCCTGCAGATAACGAAGCTGGCAGAAGGCAGAAAATACACTGGCCTGGGCTTCGGTATGCTGGCGCCCCAGGGACATTTCGCGAAAATGGTTCCTCTCATAATCCAGGTCGACCATCTCCCCAAAAAAGACCAATAGAGGAAGATCTCTGGCACAGGGGTCAGCCACTCCCAACGCCGGTAGACCTTGCTGCGCTAGATCCCTCACATCCAAAGTATGAGTGACAGATCCACCGGGCCCCACAGACGAGAGATGAACGTCAGTATTCAACGGTCGTGCGCCCTGCAGATACCCATCCGGGAGGGCAATCTCGGCGAGAGGTGGCGCAGGCATGAAGTAAACACGCAAGGGCGCCGAAGCAGAGGCACCAAGGGAGCAAGTACCGCCACCACCACCCAATAAAGAAGCATTCGGAGAAGGCCAACGGGAGCCAAACCCACTGCCAGCAAAATGATCAGGGGACGAAGCATCGAAAGGAATACCCCCCAGATCCGGCCCCACATCCGTATTCGCGAGAATGTCCGAGACTTGGCCATCGTCCGCACCAACGACGATAGGATTAAGTTCCCCTCCCCCTTCGGCAAACATCCTAAAAACCTCCGCGATAGTAGGCGACGGACTCCTTTCCTTCTTCTTCCTTTTCTTCTCAAGCAAACGGGCAACCCTATTGATAGCATGTTTTTATGCATGATTTTCCCTCCATTTTCTCACCCATTTAAGGCATGATTCTGCTAATTTACCCTTGTTTTCATTACTTTTGCAGATTTAAGCCTAAAATGGGAGTTTATGCGAAAAGATGCATTTTTGGGGCATTTTGTGCAGTTTTGAGCTTCAAGACCCAAATTTGAGGTCCCGAGTCCGAACCAGCGTTCAAGGTCCCGAATGGATTCGGGACCCCGAAGGGCGAAGAATGGCATTTCCACGTGTCCTCTTCCCAGACCTTCCATGTGCCTCCTCTGACACTGTTCCGACAGTCTGCACTGATCACAAAATACCTACCCCTCTGACCATTGCAGGCCTTGAGCCCATTCCAGACCTGCCCAAAGCTGGAAAAATCAGACAGCTTTATGCTTTTTCAGCTTTGTGCTTTAAGGAACATGGATCCACTTTTTTAGGCTTTCAATTAATGCTTTTTGTCCCTAGTTTTAGGCTGAAGATATTTTGTGCTTAGAGCTCTACTATATAAAGGGCATCTAAGAGTAGTTTAGGGGATCTTGGTTTATCCATGATCATGTAGTTTTAGTTTTCTTAGACTTCTCTCTAGTTCTTGTTAGCTCATCTTCAACCTTGCCCCCGGGCTTCAAACGGATTTTTAGTAACAAAGTCTTCTTCCCTTCATATATTTATTTACTTGTTATGCTTTCTTTAATTGTTATTTGTTTATCTTTAAGCATGAGTAGCTAAATCTTTAATTCTTAGCAAGGCTGATTCAAGGGTTGCAAGGGCAGATTCGAGGCCTTAATGTGCTTAATACATTCTTGATGCTATATTCGACTATTCATCGGTTTAATTACATCTTTTGCATGATTTAATTTAAGGTCTGATCCGCTGGTAATTATCTTGTGTAAATGCTGCCATTTATGTGATGAATACGGAAGGAAAATTGCATGAAACAAGTAGGCATCTGTTTAGTCTTGACTGCGCTGAAGTGGTCTCGAATAGATAGGGTGGGTAGTTGATTAGAGCTAAGTCACGAGCCTGACAAACTGAGGGACTTTTAGCTCTAGATCTGTCTTTTCTTAGCTTCATGGGCGGTTTGAGTATGGCCCTCCCTCATTCGTGCCTAGAGGGATGGCAAACCGTCAAGACTACCTCATATGTGGAAACGGGGGGTAGTTTCTCTTAAGAGAAAAGTAGGGGGCATCCGAGGAATCTGGTCCCCATGTCATTTCTATGACGTCTTGAATAGAATACCCTTGAGCTGATGACGATCTGGTCCCGAATGTAACCCAGAGTGCCTTTGCTAAGAATCCTTCTCTAATTGATTATTTGCATTTATTTTCCTTCTATTTTATTATTTCTGGAATTATTTGCTGATTTGCTTGTTTTACCATTCGGGACCTCGAACGTGACATTCGGGACACCGAATTTTGCTTTCCTAGATAGAATTTGTTAGCTCCCGAAATCTGCCTTGGCTGGCTCGTTCAGCCAAGTAAAACCCCCCTGATTGATACTCTCCGTGCTCTTGTCCCCCGAATACATTCAAGACCTGGTCTTGAATCAGTTTCTCTCCATCCAGCCCTTGAATTCGGTTTTGTTTTGTTTCTTTTATTGTTTTATTTTATAATCTGGCCTTGTCTAGTGTAAGTCTTCACCAATCTCTGTGGATCGATCCTCTTGCCACTGTCTTCAATCTATTTTGTTGCATGTGATAAGTTGTAATAATTTGTTTGATCGTGCCCTCGATAAGCGCGTTATCAAAATGGCGCCGTTGCCGGGGATTGGTGTTAAGTCTTGCCCTAGACAAGTCCAGATTTGTGTTTTATTTTATTTCTTTCTTTAAATGTCTTATTTTAATTCTTATTCTCATTCACCCTCTTTTCCTCAGCATTTTACTCCTAACCCCCCGTGCTGGAATCAAGGAAATTTCAGCTATGGAGTGTATTCTAGACCTGGATATCAATATTTTCAGCCTCCACAACCTCCTCAAGGCACAGGGTTATCCCAAGGAAATCTGGCTGCATTAATTGGCATGGTTAATCAATTTAAAGAGACCCTTCGGGAGCAGAGGCGCCAAGAGTATCTTGAAGAAAACTTCACATCCTTGCCCGCTCATCATGACCTCGACGCTGCCCTAGCTCCCGAATCCGATAAGGAAAGGTTGATTAACTTGGAAAATCAATTAAAAGAGCTAACTTTAGAAATGCAGGAGCTTAAGGAGCAGTGGCGTCAAGAGGATATTGAAGTCGAGGTCCCGAATCGGATTCAAGACCCCGACGCTGCCACTTCTGCAGCTCCCGAACATAACCCAGATCCTCGGGACCCCGAAGAAGTTCCAGCCCCCGAACCAAATTTTTTAGCTCTCTTGCCCAATCAGATGATGGATCACCCTATCACTCCTATAGAACAACATTCCCAGCACTTAGATAGTGACGACTATTCAAGTGAAGAGGAGAGTTTCTCCACCACCACCCTATGGGAGTTACCATATGAGCGTCATGACCAAGATGGTGAGTCTTATAGGATAGAGGATCTTTTCATGCCTACGGATGAGCTAAAATTGGAGGATTCAGGATGCTCTCCTTTGGAGTCAAGAGCCAATATGGACTACACAGACATCGAGGTCCCGAAGTTGAGCAACAGTGACGAGCTTCAAGGCCTCGAAGCGGAATCAGGGGCAGAAACCATTTTTCAGCCGGGAGAGATTGTGAATGAGGATTCAAGGGAGACTGAGAATGAGGATTTAAGTGAGATTGAGGAGGAGAAAATTGAGGACTTGAGCTTTTCGTCATGCCCTCGATCTAAAGTCGTTATGGGTGAAAGGGAGATTTTGAAACTTTTTGATTATATTGATCCTTTTCTTGAATCACCTTCCACTCATAACAATTTTTTCCTCTTAATTTTTCAGGAGCCCAAATTAACATTTGACCCATGTCATGGCCGCATACAAGATGCTTTGCTACAAGACCATCCACTCCATGCGATAATTCACATCAAACTAAGAGGATGGAAAGCCTTTAGTAGAATTGGTTGAAGGAAACTTGAAGAGTCGAGGCCCCGACTATAATCAAGGCCAAGTGTGGGGAAATCCCACGGATTCCTAACCTTCTTTCTTCTTTCCTTTTAATTTTTAAAATTTTCAATTCCAAGTCAAACTTAGCTTTTTTATGCACACTTCTTATGTTCCCTATGTAGTTTTAATTAGCTTTGTCTCCTTCCCTCCTCATTTAATTCCCTTGTCCCCTCCTTTTTCAAACCCCATTAATTCCCCATTTAATTTAGCTTTTTATGTTCCCTATGGTAGCTTTAATTACTTTTGTCTCTTTCTCTCCTCATTTAATTCTCTTGTCCCCTCCTTTTTCAAACCCCATTAATTCCTTTTGTCTTGCCTTCTTTCCCCCCCTTTTTTTTTTCAAATTCAAATTCAAAAAAAAATCAAAAAAATTAATAAAAAAAAAAAAAATTCTCACTTTTTTCTCTGATTTGTACAGGTGTCGGGTATCAGCTTTTTCAGGAACCTCTCCTAGCGCGCCACGTGGAATCCGTCATTCGAGACCCCGACACCTGTTTCTGATTCGGGACCCCGAAGCCAACACTGGCGCAATCTTCCCCCATCCTCAATTCGAGACCCCGAACAATCTATCCCTTTGCCCCAGCATGGGCTTATCTTTTATTTTACGTTAAATAACTTCCCTTTATGCTTTAGTTTGAACTGCTATCTTTTTGTCTCGTTCTTCACATTGAGGACAATGTGTTGCCTAAGTGTGGGGAGGGTTTTATCTGCCTTATTTGTTTACTTTGCTTGACTGCATGTTTCAAGGTCCCAAATGTTTTTTCGGATTTTTATCTTTATTTGCTGCCTAGTTTTTGAAAACACCCCAACGATGGACACACACTTGACTTGTGCACATAGAATGAAAATGCTGTCTTAGTCAAGGTCCCGAATATTTCAGTCTTTGCCTGCTGCACCTTATATCTGCTTCAAGATCTAGACACCAGTAGTCACGAATTAACACCTTGGGAGCATTTGAGCCTTCATGCCTATATTTATTGTTTGAGCGAATGCATGACTAGGTACTGGTTGGGTTTGCATGATATCCATGGGTGTAGACGCATTTAGACATAGGAAAGCAGCAAAAAGATTAAGTCTTCGCATCAAATTGTTTTCTCTCATTTTTTCTTCTGTTCTGTTTTTTTCTCTTACCCCCGAATCCCTTCTTGACCCTCCATTCTGACCATTTGAATTTTTCTTGATCTTTCTCTTGGCAGGTGAGCGATGTTGTTGGGTGCACTATCAAGGGCTAGACTAGGCAAACGGAGCAGCAAAGGAAAAGTGTGGGGATCCCGCAAAAATTCAAGACCCCGGATGCTGGCTCATATTCAAGACCTTGAAGACAAAATGAAGAATTCAAGGGCAAACCAGAACGAAAAATCACTTCCCACCCACAGCAAAACACAAGTGTGGGAAAGTGAAATCAGAATATCAAGCCCCCGAAGAACAAGGTCTCGATCCTCAATTCAGATCTCTCTTTCTCTCTCCAAAAAGAAAAAAAAAGAAAAAAAGAAAAAAAAGAAAAAAAAAAAGAAATATAAATAAAAGAGAGAGAGAAAAGAGCAAGACCAAACCTTGAAAGCCAAGAAGAGGAAAATCAGCAGCCAGCATCCATTCAAGGTCCCGAGCCTAGGTCCCGAATGAAGGCAAGGACCCCCCCTCGAAGAAGAAAAGCCTAGTCTAGCTTTCGCCCTCAGCAACATTGTCTCACCATCTTGATTCCTTCTGCCAAGGGAGCGTTCCAGGTTTGAGTTGGTTTCACCACCTTCTCATTTCACTTCCTTACTATCCCTCTTCTCCACTTTTTCTTCTCATTATGCTTCTTCCATTTCCTCTTGTCATTTATTTTCTTTGCTTCCCCTTCTTGCCCTCGATGCGAAGTCTTTTGATTGCTAGATTGCCTATGCATGTGTCTAATATACTCGGATTGACTTGCAAACTTGGTTTTGTGCTACGTTTCTTGCATACTTGAGTGTTTAAACACCTAACCTTGTTCACGAGCGTGAGTGCAAACACCGATCCATGTGAGGACTGCTGGTGAATAGGCTGATGTGGAAAAGTCTCTTCTCAAGGGTCGTTATCCTTCTGATTTGATGCAGGTGTATCTAGGCGAAGTCGGTTTTCATTCGAGGTCCCGAATCTTAACAAGCATGCTTATTCTCTGTGCTATGGTTTGGAGTGTCTGTTCTGTTTTGGGACTGTTTTAAATTTTGTGAATGCTCGAGGGCGAGCATTGGGCAGTGTGGGGATTATTTGATAGCATGTTTTTATGCATGATTTTCCCTCCATTTTCTCACCCATTTAAGGCATGATTCTGCTAATTTACCCTTGTTTTCATTACTTTTGCAGATTTAGGCCTAAAATGGGAGTTTATGCGAAAAGATGCATTTTTGGGGCATTTTGTGCAGTTTTGAGCTTCAAGACCCAAAGTTGAGGTCCCGAGTCCGAACCAGCGTTCAAGGTCCCGAATGGATTCGGGACCCCGAAGGGCGAAGAATGGCATTTCCACGTGTCCTCTTCCCAGACCTTCCATGTGCCTCCTCTGACACTGTTCCGACAGTCTGCACTGATCACAAAATACCTACCCCTCTGACCATTGCAGGCCTTGAGCCCATTCCAGACCTGCCCAAAGCTGGAAAAATCAGACAGCTTTATGCTTTTTCAGCTTTGTGCTTTAAGGAACATGGATCCACTTTTTTAGGCTTTCAATTAATGCTTTTTGTCCCTAGTTTTAGACTGAAGATATTTTGTGCTTAGAGCTCTACTATATAAAGGGCATCTAAGAGTAGTTTAGGGGATCTTGGTTTATCCATGATCATGTAGTTTTAGTTTTCTTAGACTTCTCTCTAGTTTATCTCTCTAGTTCTTGTTAGCTCATCTTCAACCTTGCCGCCGGGCTTCAAACGGATTTTTAGTAACAAAGTCTTCTTCCCTTCATATATTTATTTACTTGTTATGCTTTCTTTAATTGTTATTTGTTTATCTTTAAGCATGAGTAGCTAAATCTTTAATTCTTAGCAAGGCTGATTCAAGGGTTGCAAGGGCAGATTCGAGGCCTTAATGTGCTTAATACATTCTTGATGCTATATTCGACTATTCATCGGTTTAATTACATCTTTTGCATGATTTAATTTAAGGTCTGATCCGCTGGTAATTATCTTGTGTAAATGCTGCCATTTATGTGATGAATACGGAAGGAAAATTGCATGAAACAAGTAGGCATCTGTTTAGTCTTGACTGCGCTGAAGTGGTCTCGAATAGATAGGGTGGGTAGTTGATTAGAGCTAGGTCACGAGCCTGACAAACTGAGGGACTTTTAGCTCTAGATCTGTCTTTTCTTAGCTTCATGGGCGGTTTGAGTATGGCCCTCCCGCATTCGTGCCTGGAGGGATGGCAAACCGTCAAGACTACCTCATATGTGGAAACGGGGGGTAGTTTCTCTTAAGAGAAAAGTAGGGGGCATCCGAGGAATCTGGTCCCTATGTCATTTCTATGACGTCTTGAATAGAATACCCTTGAGCTGATGACGATCTGGTCCCGAATGTAACCCAGAGTGCCTTTGCTAAGAATCCTTCTCTAATTGATTATTTGCGTTTATTTTCCTTCTATTTTATTATTTCTGGAATTATTTGCTGATTTGCTTGTTTTACCATTCGGGACCTCGAACGTGACATTCGGGACCCCGAATTTTGCTTTCCTAGATAGAATTTGTTAGCTCCCGAAATCTGCCTTGGCTGGCTCGTTCAGCCAAGTAAAACCCCCCTGATTGATACTCTCCGTGCTCTTGTCCCCCGAATACATTCAAGACCTGGTCTTGAATCAGTTTCTCTCCATCCAGCCCTTGAATTCGGTTTTGTTTTGTTTCTTTTATTGTTTTATTTTATAATCTGGCCTTGTCTAGTGTAAGTCTTCACCAATCTCTGTGGATCGATCCTCTTGCCACTGTCTTCAATCTATTTTGTTGCATGTGATAAGTTGTAATAATTTGTTTGATCGTGCCCTCGACAAGCGCGTTATCACCTATCGGCCACAACAGAGGAGGACTTCTGAGCAGAAGGCTTCGGAGGCGAAGGGGTAACAGATGGCTCAGAAGGACAGAACCTAAGGGGAGTAGCATAAATCACTGTAAAACCCGACAGCGACGGCCCAGTATCCTTTACCACCGGCACCCTCTCACCGGTAAACTCCACCGACCGATCAAAAACGTTGTGACTGACATCCTCGGCCAATCTCTGCGAAGGAGGAGTGACCGAAGGCTGGGTAACGGCAGAGACTGCCCCCTTCCGAAGGGACCTGGGTTTCTTATTAGTAAGAGACTCCCCCGTTTGATGCGAAGAAGCCCCCACGGTAGACCTCTTTCGCCTCCGAAGAGAGACTTCAGGGCTCTCTTCCTGCTCCACCGATGGCGAAGGCCCCCTTTCGCTTCTGACCGCCGAGGACTCACTATCGTCCTCCTCGTCGTCCTTCCTATCTGTAGAAACAATCATGGCCATCCCGTTACAACAAACGGGACCATCGGGTAGAAAAGCTAAAGAAATCACAAAGAGAAAAACACGTACCAATACCACACTGCTCTATCGGCTCCCAAATGGCATATAACCGCGTATTGAACGATTTCTTCACAGCGCCCAGGAGCTTCTTGACAGCAGCCACCTCCTCAAGCGTTAGCTCTGACTGTTGAGGCTTGGCCCATCGGGCATCAGTAATGTGCCGATTGAAACCAGACCTCCAGGCACGGGCATGCATCTCAAGAACGAAGAAGCGATTCGCCTAGTTCTTGATTGATGAGTCAAACTTCTGGAAATGCATGGTAAGAGACTTAACCGAAGGATTAGACTTCCAAGGGAAAATAGAAACCCAACCCTTTCGGATGCTTAGTTGGAAGAAATGCCTTAAGAGCCGAAGGCTAGGCTGCGCAATACCGTTGGTAACACGACCAGATAAATGCATAGATGTCGGCCCAAGAATTCGGAGGAATCTGCACCGAGTTCAGATCAAACTCAACCAACATTTTGAGAACCAGCGAATGTAGAGGAAGATGGAACCCATACAGGAAAATCTTCGTATAGAGCACCCGGTCGTTCCCAGTGAAATCAGTATTCAACCTAACCTCCGACCCAGCAACCATGGCCGTGTATTTGTCTTCCAGAATCCCGCCGCAGGCAATCAACTCGGCATCCAAATTGACCCGATTGGTTATCATCGAAACCGTGACGGCAATCTTGGCCTCAACAGCGGACATAGGCCTGTCCGCAACGGGCTCAGCCATGAGATGAAAAGAAGAAAGATTATCAAAATCTGGAATGGGCAAGGAAGAAGAAGAAAGTCTCTCAGAAAGTCTATCTATTTTTTGTGAAATTTGCTGACTTCGTGATTTTCTGAAAAGGGAGGAGAGCGGCGCGCTGTATAGGGTATCACACAACTGATAAGAAAATGACGCGTGGTAGAGGAAACCCTTGGAAACACCTTTCCTCACGAAAGGACAGACCGCTTCGACTAACTCAAACGTCCCTCCTCGATTTCCAAACATGGATCTGACCGCGAAGAGATGATCGAGCACCACGCCAGCACGCACGCGCATCAAACCATCATTACCTCTGCTCCGCATTTAATGAGACAGGATGCTACCAAACAGTCGGCCTAAAAGGAAAATGCAAAGACTACAAAAATAGAGATCCAGGCCCATGCCTCCTTTTTTTTCTAAAACAGCCCAGCTTCACAACCCATTCCCTTCAAACGCCTTCACAAGCTAACGGCCAGCAGTCCTAAACGGGCAACATGTTACCCACATGCCTTGATAAGACCGCAAACGTTCGGACTGAGAAAGGAGTTGACGCCGCCTCCTAACATCAGCAAAACTCGCCTAAAGGAATAAACGGACCCGCAATCGGGCAGGTATCACACTAAGCCCTTGGTAAACACTCGATCTCGTCGTCGTTCAGGCATGATAATACATAATCGGACTACGGGGGCATTATGGACCTCCTTTCCCCCCCCCCCCATCCCCTACTCACGGGAGGTAAGCTCTAAACTACACTATTCACTAAAATCCTTCACTGCTCACACATCTCTCGTACTAACTTGACCGTCGGAGCCTCTACGCCGGAAGTCTCCTCCGGTGCTTTTCAAGTACCACGCGGTAAGCCGGACCCACTGAGAGACCCAGTCAGCGACCATAGATCCACCCTACCCAACGCAATTACCATTTAACCCACACCCCATATCCCAGATTATCAATGGCTTTACCCATAAAAGAACATAGCGGGATACAAGTATCCGGTAGCATACATTTTTAGTAACCTCATGGTTATATTTTAGTAACTCCCATTGAATAGCACTGACAAGTGATCCAAACTGGTACACCCTTTTTCCTAATTACATACTCGCACCTGCAATGTAAATGTCAATATTGATAAGTTTCAACCGTCATCTTCGTCTTAGCACACACTAGCCTCACATGTCAACACCCTTCCATAACCGATGTAATGCCGTACTTGAGATGGGTTTATCCTTGAAAAGACAGTGGGATACAAGTATCTAGTAGTCGCATGGATATATTTCAGTAACTAGCGAAATACACTTCGTAACTCGTTGAATAATTGTGGCAGGTGATCCAAACCGCTTTTTCCTTACATACTCACAACCTTAAAGGGATTTTCCCCACAGTTTTTAGTTTTACTTTACCACCATGTTTCCATTAGTTGAATGTTTTTTTTCCTAGGTTTACACAGATCTGGGGAAAATTACAATTTTTGTGCAAAATTTAGTCCTTAATTTTCAATTGGTTCAAATTTTGTGCAAAATTTTTCCTACGTTATCAAGCAAGGTACCCAACTTTTTCCTCTGTTAGCAACCCAGCACCCGAGCCTCTAAAGTTTCAATTGACTTTGACTAACGTCGTTAGTCAATGCAGTTTTTAGTCCCATTTTTTTAATAATATCTATTTTAGCCCTTCACTTTTATGTTTTTCAAAAATACCATGTTACTTATTTTCGAACATATTACTTTTATATAAACAAATTTTACTAGTGGCAAGAATTTCAAAATTCTTACACATTCTTTATCATTCGTTTGTTTGATCCACAATTTTAATTTTAATTAAGTAGTAGTAAATTGCAAGTTTCAACAAGATCGACATTTTTAATGCGTAGAATAAGTTCATGATCATAACATCACATGCTTTGTTTTTTATATGAAATTCAATCTTTTTGGCTTCACGAGCTCATGGAAATTAACCATTTCTAATTACCACATATTCAACTTTGTATAATTGGGAAAGGAATGGATTTATTAATGAATCGATTTCTTTCATAATTTATAGCACTACCGATAGAATCATTAATCCATGCAAATATAGGAAAACACCAATTAAGAAACAAACAAATTACTAATTTTGTTACTAGCTAGCCTGCCGTTGATCTGCGTGCTAAGGCACTAGATTGCCTAGCCAGCCACTGGTCACGGACTCACGGGTTCAAGGCTGGTAACACACAGAAAGAAGAACTAGGACATGAATACCATCAAGAACAAATTAATTATGTTTTGGCGACTAAAATGTAAGAGGTGTCGCTATCAAAGTGCGTGCGTCGTGTAGTTTGAATTGGTCGACTCACATACAAGACAATTTTTTCCCTCGCGGTTGTCTCCTTGTTGTTGCATTAATCTTCAAGAATATAATTACAAATGACTCATTTCCTTCCGAGTTTCTCTTCAATTTTTGTTTTTGTTAGATGGTAGTAGTTGTTACCTCTTCATTATTTGCTATATTTATTTTGTTGCATACTTTTCCTTAGGGTTTTATTCTTTCATTCTTTTTATCTCATCATACCAATTATATCTCTTTAATTAATTAGAGTATATATAAGTATAATTTAAATTATATGATCGAATGAGAATAATTACATATTCGAAAATATACTCATGGAAAGAAGTATAATTTTGACGGGTAAATATTATATGTAAAAAAAATCCTATAATCTTTTTAGAAAATTACTTCAGCTTCCATATTTTCAAATTTGCAATTTAAATATTAGTTTCCTACATGTTGCAATTTTAATCTTTTTTTAAAATTAAAAAATATGCTAAAAAAATACAAAAAAATATGAATATAGGAGAAAAAAAATGTAACAAATATGGTAGGGCTAAGATATTGGAAACTAATGGTTTAAATATTTTTTAAATCTCCCTATTCTATTTTTTATTTCCATTTTTCTCATTAGTTCCTTCAATATCCTCTTTGACGTTGGTCTTCTAACCATATTTGTCCTATTTTCCTCCAAATTTTTAATTTTTTTCTATTTATTATCATTTTTTTCCATATTTTTTACCACTAAAAAGGTAAAAAGTATAACTTCTAAAAAAATTTAAAGTTTACACT
Organism: Viola odorata; assembly: GCA_963691705.1. Taxonomy (NCBI): domain Eukaryota; kingdom Viridiplantae; phylum Streptophyta; class Magnoliopsida; order Malpighiales; family Violaceae; genus Viola; species Viola odorata. The sequence goes on from OY829539.1 coordinate 3,734,634, forward strand.
ACATCTTTTAAAATTGTAGCTAGGGGCGAAGTGGAAGATTTTAAAAATTGTATATTATTCTTTTTGATTTCGCACCCAGTAATCTAGCCCATTGGACGATTAATCCGAATATAATTATAAAGGGAAAATAGTTTTTACCACCCCTAAACTATCGGCGAAAATCACAATCTTCCCCTGAACTTCATTTTTTCAAGTCCGCCTCCCCTGAACAATTGTTTTCGAGCAAAAGGACCCCCTCCGTTAACTTTTTCTGTTAAATCTAATAGGTTACCTGTTACAGCAGGTTTTTTTTTTTTAACCTGTTATAGCAGGTAATTATATATTAAATAATATAATTAATTTTAAAAAATTCAAAAATATATATATAATTCCAAAAAATGTTAATTAATTTAAAAATTCAAAAAAATGTAAAAATTCAAAAAAAATGTAGTAATTCCAAAAAAATGTATAAATTCAAAAAAAATGTAATAATTCTAAAATAAATGTATAAATTCCAAAACAAATGTACAAATTCCAAAAAAATGTAATAATTCCAAAAAAAAATTATTAATCTAAAAACTCATAAAAAATGTAATAATTAAAAAAAAAAATCTAATGTAATAATTCAGAAAAAATGTAAAAATTCTAAAAAATGTACAAATTCCAAAACAAATGTAAAAATTCCAAAAAAATTATAAAAATTCCAAAAAAAATTTAATTAATCTAAAAATTCAAAAAACATGTAATAATTCCAAAACAATGTACAAATTCCAAAAAACAATTAATTAATCTAAAAATTCAGAAAAAATGTAAAAAATCTAAAACACTTTAATAATTCCAAAAAAAAGTACAAATTCTAAAAAAATTCTAAAAAACATTTAATTAACCTAAAAATTCAGAAAAAATGTGAAAATTCTAGAAAAAAATTAATTAATGTAACAATTCAAAAAAATGTAATAATTCAAAAAAATTAATTAATCTAAAAATTTAGACAAAATGTAAAAATTGTAAAAAATGTAACAATTCTCTAAAAAATGTAATAATTCCAAAAAAATGTAATAATTCTCAAAAAAATGTATAAATTTTTTTTGGAATTATTATATTTTTTTGAGAATTATTACATTTTTTCAGAATTTTTAGATTAATTAAATTTTTCTGGAATTTTTAAATTTTTCTGAATTTTTATGTTAATTAAATTTTTTTTGGAATTTTTACAATTTTTTTGGAATTTGTACATTTTTTTCGGAATTATTACAGTGTTTAAGAATTTTTAGATTAATTAATTTTTTTTGGAATTTTTACATTTGTTTTGGAATTTGTACATTTTTTAGAATTTTTACATTTTTTCTGAATTTTTAGACTAATTATTTTTTTTCTGAATTTTTACATTAATTAATTTTTTTTGGAATTATTACATTTTTTACATCTTTTCTGAATTTTTATATTAATTAAATTTTTTTATAATTTTTATAATTTTTTAAGAAATTTTACAATTTGTTTTTGAATTTGTTTCATTTTTTTGGAATTTATACATTTGTTTTGGAATTTATACATTTTTTTTGGAATTATTACATTTTTTTTAAATTTTTACATTAATTAATATTTTTTGGAATTTTTACATTTTTTTGGAATTTTTAGATTAATTTAATTTTTTGAATTTTTTAAAATTAATTATATTATTTAAAATATAATTATCTGCTATAACAGGTTAAAAAAAAAAAACCTGCTGTAGCAGGTAACCTGTTAGATTTAACAGAAAAAGTTAACGGAGGGGATCCTTTTGCTCGAAAACAATAGTTCAGGGGAGGCAGACTTTAAAAAATGAAGTTCGGAAGTTTGTGATATTCGGCGATAGTTCAGGGGTGGTAAAAACTATTTAATCCTAAAATTATAATTTACCAAAAATCTTCTAAATAGTATTTTTTTGTATTTTTGCCCAATTTGTGCTAATTTAGGCTCGATTCCCAATTTCGACTATAGGTTGGATTTTTCCAAAAACTGTGTGAGCTTTCCCAAATTTCAGCCCGATTTGACAATCAGACCAAAAATGATGGTATTTTTTTTACGCTCAGGTCGCGATCTATTACGTTTTTTTTGGTCTATTCCCCTTGTAAGCTTAAAAGAACAATTTCAGCATTTCTTGTTCCATATCATTCGGTCACTAAGAAATCATAAAAAACCATACATGTATGGAGGAGTTACTGAGCAATACAAATTCTCCATTTATACGCATTTAGTTAGATAACCGAATGAATATGGGGTTACAAGTAGTGTTGTCCCTTTAAGGTTTATCATATTACTATATAGGTATTTTTAAATTTAAATTTTATATAATCTAAATGCGATTTTGATTTGCACACTTTAACAATTTTTACTCTTTTGTTTACTTTTTATAATCAAATCTTCACGAAAGTTTGAATAGAAAAATACGTTACCAATATTCTAAGTTATCAATTATGGGTCTTGTCGCATCCTCGCGACGGTTCGGACGAACAAAGAAGAATCCCACACATAAATAATAGAGTTGCAACTCTATTACTCCCTCCGGTCTCCATAAAATGTCGTTTTATCTTTTGCTTTTACTGTTTCGGCACGTATCTTAAAACGGCCGGCAAACGACCTATTTGAGACAATTTTGCCCCTAATTTTTTCTGGGAAGTACGTTAAGGATTAACGTACGTTCATAAAAAATTTCGGATTTTTTTGGGGTCAAATAGTGCCTCATCCGGCCTCCTCGATATGCGTTCCCTACTGAATGTTGGGATGCGAGGAAGACATTTTATGGAGACCAGAGGGAGTATTTCTAAGGTTTAGGGAAATCTAAAGTCTGGAGAAAAGAAGAAAATAAAAACTAAGGCATAAAAAAAAAGGGTCTTAACCCGAGAACTATGATTCAGGGTTGATTTATGGACTCAGGAAGGTGTAAGGTACCCGAGCCTCACCCTAAAAAGGTTACCGGTTTCTAAAAGAGGTGTTTGAAAATCACGTTAAAAATAAGTAATTGGACACTCAGAAGGAATCGTCATTTTAATTCTTAAGTTGGTTTGATCGATTTTATACTAATTAGTTGCCAAGTTGTTAAAAGAAAATAAATATTTTAATCCTTTAAGAATATAAACATGTTAGTTGCATACCTATTCCGATTAAATTTCGTCGAGTTCAAAATTAGTCCAATTACACGCAAGATTAATTAGGTGAAATTACTGTCGTTCTATTAATTTTTACTAAAGCGACGACTAACTTTCATTATCGGGCATGCATAATTAATCTTATTGACTAGGTGATCCAGAACGGGCATAGACTTATCAAAGTACCATTTTAAATAGATGTGGGAAAACACTATGAAAGTGAAAAACCAGGGAGTGGAGTCAAAGCCGTGCACGAAACATATTTATCAAAATAAGCATCAATTAAAAATATACATCCATCCACAACCATCAACTAATTGAAGGGGAAAAATTAATGTAAATGACCATGAAACATTAAAAATTAAATTAAGAATTAGGACCTTTTAAAATGATGAGCTCCAAGTTTCAAATACAAAATTCCACTTTCAAAAGCTTTCTTATCTTGGTATGCTACTTAGAGGTGTTCATCGGTATTACCGAACTTCGGAAGTTCGGTAATACCGAACTTTTTAAAATGCAAACCAAACCGAATTACACGTTACTTATACCGAAATTGAATTACCAAATTGAAACTTCGGTAAATTTCGGAACCAAAATTTACTGAAATTTCTGAAATTATTTCCAAATCAGAAGCAAAATTCATAAATTCGTTCGTAAATGCATAAATTCGTTCGTAAATACATAAATTCATAAGTCCAATACAATCCGATAAAATACATAAAAACATCAAAATGACACATTCAATCTTCTGTCAATCCATATCATAAAATTAAAGTGACACATTCAATCCAAGTCAATTGTTTCTTAACATTGTTTCATTTTGTACTGATGAGAAAAGGAGGCAGCGAGCATGAGAAACCAACTGCACCACCTGAACTTCCTGAACTTGCACCACCTGAACTTCCTGAAAATGCAACCATGCTCATTACAATTGTACAACCTTCATAAATAAATAAATAAAAAGTCTATTCAAATGAAAGAGGAGAGGTTTGAAGGATTGCAGGGTTGTACGTATTTCCATAGTAAACATATCATATGAAGCCCATTTGGCTGCTGCAATTAGCCAATAACAAAAAGCTGAATAAATAAATAAACTACTCAATCACCAATATCAACAACAATCTCAACATTTTAAGCCATTTTATTTTAGCCTTTCCTTTCTCCTCTTCCATCTTTACGTTTTTTGTTGAGAATTCAAATTAGCACAATATAGACAGCAGCTCAACAACCAAACCACTAATAAAGTTGATTTAAGCAACTAGCGGTTCACATAAATTCTATGAAAATAAAGTCCTTTGTGGAAAAGCCACTCCACCAGAGCAAACATGAATCTACTCAGCTTTAGTCTTGTCAATACCAGACATAATGAGAAAACATATAACAAAAAAGAATCGCAATTGCTAAGACACAGTAGTAGAGGACCTTATTTTTAGAGTGAAGGTGAGCATTTTAAGAATTTCAGGTTGCAGCAACATTTCAGATTCAAGGACACTGATAACCCTTTTATCAAGTTTAGCTCATTCAGTAATTCCCATTTCCCGGTGGGATATAGACTATACAGTGCAATGATCCCAATAAAACCCTAACCAAAGAACCCAAACCCCAAAACCAGACCACCCAAATACAACCAGCAAAACATCAAAATCACATCCAAAACCGTTCATAACCCAAACCCATCTCCCAAACACAGTGGGATTCTTAAACTACCAAGCAAACACCCACAAGAACACAACCAACAAAGCAGCAATCTTGAAATAAAAAGCAAGGAATAAAAACCAAATATATAAAGTAGCATACAAATGAAAGTGAAGTAACATAGAAATCTGATCAAACAGACCAAAACTATGAGGTAATGAAGCAAGTACTTGGGGATTGTGAGACCCCTAGAAATTGTAACTTAAATTTATTTTGGTTAGTTAGATGTGTACTAGTAGATTAGAAGAGAATTAGAAATTTTGTTGGGTTCGTGTGTAAACTAATTGTTTCCGTAATAATAATAATAATAATAGTAATATATAATAAATAAATAGAAAGTTAAGATAAGGAAGGATTAGAGACATAAGTGGAATAAGAATAGGAAGGGATAAGGACTCGTGGAAAGAAGATAAGAAACAAAAAGAAAAGAAAGGAAAGCGAGAACGGCAAAAGAGAGAAAATGGGAAATAAAAGAAAAGAAAAGAAAATAGAGAGGGAGCGATCGGAAGAGAGCAGCGGAGAAGAAGAGAGTAATTTGTTGGGTGATTTTGAGGTTAGTTTTATTATTAGTAGCTAAACTTCATCTCTTTATCAAATTGATGTGTGGGTGTCATGGGAATTGAGAATGAATTCAATAATTGGTATGTACAGTTTCGGCCAAGAGAAAACTTCATCGTGTATGCTGATTTTGTGAGTAGATATATATGTTTCTTTCCTTAAAACTCTAGTTATTGTAGTTATGGCTAATTTGGGTTTTTCAATTTAATTAAAGTATGAAAATGACCTTATAGTGGCTAAAAGAATAAATTTTATGAGTAGGACTAATTGGCTGGTGGCATAAGTAAATTCTGGAGGTGTCAAACCTTCTGAAAATTTTGGAAAGGAATTGCAGAAAATTGTTTACAGATTAGTCCCTATAGTTATAGAGGTGGTGAAGTTTAGTCCTCAAACTTTTAGCATTTTCAGATTAGTCCCTACCGCAGGAAGTTATTTCTGGTTTTAAAAGTGATATATATGGGATAATTATTGGTGTTATAACGACTTTATATGGTATACAAGTTTCCTTTTTGATATATTATTTATTGAATTAAATTTCTTGTTTCGCATTGGATACATAATTATTTCGGGCGATATGCCACTTGACCATGCGTTCACTTACCTACGTGAGTGCTAAGAAAGAGTATAGGAAATTATGATGATTTATGGTTATGGTTGGTTAAAAGGAAGATTGTACGAAATGAAGATGATTAAATGGATTTTTTAATTAATTGACTGTAAGAAGAGAGAGGAGCCGAAATTGGGAAACAAAAGGGAGATGAGAAATGGTGTGGTTTTTATTATTATTTATACAGGTTTGAAATTTATTGGATTGCGTAAATAACCAATGTGGTATTTAATTGGTGTTAGGTATGAAGCCTACTGATCCTACCGCGGAGTGAGCAGGACATGTGAAGTGATTTTGATGTGTATATACAACTGTGAGTGGATAATACAAAGTATAAACTGCATGATAATATTGCATGCTAGTTGTTCGTATGAACTATGATTTGACTTTATATATGGTGCTATGGTGATAATATTGATAATCATGGATGGTATATTATCTTTACGAATTATGTAATGACTGTATATGGTATTATGCTTGTGAATGGATATGGTGAAAGTGTTGGCGATGACAGATGGTATATTATCTTATGAATTATGAGTATGACTGCGTACTGTGTCATGGTTGTGAACAGACAGGGTGGAAGTAATTGGTGATGATGAATGGTATATTTATGAATTATGGTATGACTGTGTGTACTGTATTATGGTTGTTAACAGACGTGGTGATAGAATTTGGTGATGAAAGATGTGAGGTATCATTCTGGTTATGACCCTAGCTAACAGGGGCGGTGTTAGCACATGTGCACATGGTCAGTTATACCTTAGCTAGCCGGAGGTTATGGCGGTAGCACGAAATGGTTTGGCCAGCACTTCGGTCTGTTGAGAATTATTGAGAATCGTTGAGAAATTCATATGTCCTAGCCGATAGGGACAATGGTTTTGGCACGTGATGGGATCACGGTCTGAATATGACAATCCTAGTCAGCAGGGTTAGTGGTGCTGGCACATGAAATATCACGGTCTGAACGTGTTTATTTTATTGGTGTTTTGACAGTTTAACTGTCTTATGGTGAATGTACGAATTTGATAGTTAATTGTATTATGATGAGTATATGAAATTCTGATACCCTAACCTGCAGGGGGATTATGGTGCTGACAGGTGGAAAATCACAGTCTGGATATGAGTTTATTGTGCGTTGATAATTTAACCCTATTATGATGAGTATACGAATTTTAGTATCTGGATATTTATATAATTACACTATATTATATGTGGTAAATGCAGTGATTATGAATGATTGCCTATGCATGCCTGTTTATATCTTGTATTATCTATTCACTGAGTTATAGTAACTCACCCTCTCGTATTCAACATTTTTCAGCTGGTATCAGACGGTAGTGAGTTTTGGTTGGCAGATTTAGGAGTACTCTTCAAGGTTGATCGGTATGTCCAACATCCCCTTCGCTAGGGCATAGTCGAGTAGTAATATGGTATATGTCTGTTACTTATGGTAGAAAGTGCGGAAGTGTCTGTCTGTGTTGCTGTAAATATTGCTTGAAATTCAATATAAGTAAAATCTTGAGTTTGCTTGAGATAAATCATTTGTCAATTTTTTTAAAGAAATATTGATGAGTTAAGTAGGCGAGTGAGAGTTCGAGATGAGTACTAGAATTCATTCGGACTCTCATGCCGGTCACACGCTCTAATTTGGGGTGTGACAGGGATAGAGACTGAGACCAGGACAGGGACAGTGTGAGGATTTATTGTGTCGATGGAGACACGATTTGAGAGAGAAGAGAGTCGATGGAGACACGATCGGTAAGTGGCTGTCGCCTGTCGGGCTGTCGGACTGGCGGTGGCTGTCGGACTGGTGGTGATCGGGATTTGAGAGAGAGCGAGAGAGGAGAGGATTGGTGTGTGGTGTGGTGGTGTGTACGCGATCGGGATTTTGGTATGCAGAATTGGGCATGGGCCAAGACTTGATGAGATGAGACACAGATGGGCCAAGCAAAGGCCCTAATTCATTAGGCAAAACTTTCGGTAAGTTCGGTTTACCGAACTTCCCAATTTTCATACCGTACCGAACCGAACTTAAAGTTCGGTAATTGTCTACCGATACCGAAGTTACCGATACCGAAATTACCGAACCGAAATTCAGTTTTCGGTAATTTTGAACACCCCTAATGCTACTAGATGATAAAAGAAAAACTAATCACGAAAGTATTTTCTACGAGATGGGCTTAAGGCCCGATTACTATCTTTCCGCTTTCGAATGACACGTTTACTTTGACGATTTACTATCCTATAAATTCGAAGAAAGTCTAAACTATTGGCAAAGATTTAAATCCTAAGTTTGTTTACTACTTTGTTTGGTTTTCTTTGATTTGTTTTACTCCCTTCTATCATAATTAATTGTCGTTTACTGTTTGGGCAAGCATATTAAGGAGGGCGGATGACTCACTATTTGACCTAAAAAAATTCTGTACTTTTTTCGTTAACGTACGTCGGAAAAAAAGTTCGGGGCAAAATTATCTTATATAGTGAGTCATCCGCCCTCTTTAATATGCGTGCCCAAATAGTAAAAGACAATTAAAAAAAATAAGAGGGAGTAAGTTCATTACGCTCCTCCAATTTTATTCATCTTAATTCGTTTGGATTAATTTTAAGGATTGAAGATTCTAAAATTAATTAATCGAAATTGAATGAAAGAGTGATGTTTAATTACTATCCTATTTCATTAATGTATTTAATTTTAAAAAAGTTGAGTAATTACTAAGCCTAATTCGTTCAAGCAATGGTTGATTAAAGTCATTAATTACCAAGTTGAATTTATTAAAATGAGTTATTAAACTAAATTATTTCTTAATTTAAATTCTAACAATTTTAAATAATTAAGAGTACGAATGTATACGGAAAATTTCGAATAAATAAAAGGGTTTAAGGAGGCATATCCGCTTGAGTACTAATTAATTTTTAACCTACATACCGATGAGTTAATAGCACAACTGCACAAGCAATAAATAATAATAAACAAACAAATAAATATAACAAACAATTAAATAAATAATTACTACGAATAAACTAATTAAAACATAATTAAAAATATAAATAAAAGCCGGACTAATTCGTTCTAACCAACTCGACATTTAACCAACCGTTGATAGGCCGAAACTAACAAACCAGCCCACTACCTGAACCCTCTCTGATGGGGCGGCCCAGCTCATCCGGCCCAAACCTGCCAAACCCAGCTGCAACCCAGCAGCCTTTAATGGGCCTGCTGGACTCAAACCCATTAACCTAACCAAACCCCAAACCCAAACCCATTAACCTATCATCTTCTTCCTTCAACCAGCCACCTCCGGCCACCGCCTGCAACCCGGCCTACCGGCCGACTGCCTTTGGCCGGTTTCCTCCGACCCGACCAAAACCATACCAAAAAATCAACCCAAAACCGATTCAAACCGGACCAAAAGGAAAATCCGGTCATCCTAAACGGAAACAACCCCGAACTAGATTCGGTCACCAACAACAAGAAACAAACTGACCCAGCCACAACCGGCCAAACTCCGGCCACCAAGTAAACCAAACGGGAAAAAGAAAACACAATGATACGGTACAAAAATTTAACGAAACGAACCTAAATGTTTTACCGGATGGTTAAATGTGGTGATGAAAATGTTTAAATATTAGAGAAAAGGAAGAAGTTTTTTTGTTGGGTTTTGCTTGCTTCCGCCGAAATTGGAGAGGGAGAGAGAATTTTTATTTTATTTTTTAAAGTTGGTATGAATGGTGTCCGTGAATGGTATTTATATTATTTATTTTTTTATTCGATCCAACTGTTCGAAAAATCGCATTTGAAATGGACAGCTCAGATTAAATAGTTGTTGGGAGAGGATAAAGTGTGGAGATAAGATGTGGGTTCTGGTATCATTTCGATAGAAAGAAGACTGGCACCTAGAGAAACTCGAACGATCAAAATAAAAATGAATAAAAAAATAAAATAAAAATAGAAATAAAATAAAATAAAATGAAACAAAACAAAATAACAATAATAATAAAATAGGATTGAAATAAAATGAACTAAATTAAATAAAAATTATGAATTTAAAAGCCAATAATGGAACAAATAATGAATGAAAATGAAATAAAGTACGTAAAAATTAAAAAAAAACAGAGATATGCTATACTGAATGTAATAATGATGATTAATTTAATTATGTCGAAATTAAGGTACTAATAGGTCTTAACTTGTCGTATTTTTTTTTTTTATAAGTAAATGTGATATTTGAACCTGATCCAATTCGGTTAGATAAATTAAAAATACAACCATATCAATATTTAATACTATATAGCTAGTCAACAATGAATGGTGATAGAAGGTCACGGGTGAGAATTAATGGATCACGGGTGATAGTAATAGTATATGAGGAACAAAATAAGTTTAAAGAAGCAACTGAACAAAACAGGACCAAATATATAATTTGTACGTAGCCCAAAGCCAAACCTCCACAGCCACAACCCTCCAACCGCGACATATATCTGATCATTGAACTGGAACTTGACACGTGTCGGCCTAGCACATGATCACAGCTACATTCAAACAAACAACTCATGTTCTCCTTCTTCCAGTTCCAGAGAAGCCTTTGCTTTAAAATGGCTCTTTAACTCCTTATTAATTAACTCTACCACTTCTTCACTCGACTCTTGTTGCTAAACACGTTCTTTTCCTTCTCCCTCGATCTGTTGGTTCTGTCCTACAAAATTAATCTTGGGTTGATGAGTGATTGATTACTTTGGCGCATTTTTTCAATTTTTAGTTGTCAAGTGCTGAGTTTTGATGGAGGTCATTTTGGCCAGGAGGTGGCATTTAGTCTTTGGAATAATCCTGCTTGTCACACTTCTCCTTCATAATTCAAGCAATGTAGACGCTGGAAGATACCACTATCATCACGAGTATAAGGCAAAGACCCGGTTTTCCAGTTCCATACATATTGAAGACTCCTCTATAGCAATCCCTCCTGCCCACACCGCCCCTGTCCCTCAATCATCTACAGTACCTTCAGATCCTGTTCCTTCACCACTCTCCCCACCTACAATTCCGTCCGATCCTTACCCGAACCCAAACCCGATTAGTGATCCATCTGCAGGTAACTCCAGCTCAAGCTGCATTTTCGATGTGACGTCCTATGGGGCAATTGGGGACGGTTCCACAGATGACACTGCCGCTTTTAGAGAAGCATGGAAAGCAGCGTGTAGTGTGGAATCGGCCGTCATTCTGGCTCCTACAGGTTATGCTTTTATGATCACTTCAACCGTATTCTCTGGTCCATGCAAGCCAGGACTTGTGTTTCAGGTAAATTCCCAAATTGCGCTATGGAGTCTCGTTTTCATACTTTTTGTCCACTGAGAATTAATTAATTAATTGGAATTATGTTTGGGGTGTGGGAATTAAAGGTGGACGGATGCCTAATGACACCAGACGGACCAGATTCCTGGCCAAGTAGAGATAGCAGAAAGCAATGGCTTGTGTTTTACCGGCTGGACGATATGACTCTCACAGGAAAGGGAACCATTGAAGGAAATGGAGAAGAGTGGTGGGATCTCCCTTGCAAACCTCACAGGGTATATTTCCTTCTTTCTTTCTTTTTATCTGTTTCCCTTTATTTGAATGAGAAATGGAAGAAGAAAAGTCACTGATCAAATGCTCTGTGAGTAACTAAAAATGTGAATTTCAGAGCCCGGATGGATCAACTTCAAAAGGATCATGCGATAGCCCTGCTGTAAGTGATTGATGAACAATGAATCAATTACCCAATAAAGAAATAAAGCAGAGTAGTAGTATGGTTTTGGCAACTTTAAGTAAATGGTTTTTGTTATGATGAATTTGATTTCAGTTAATCCGGTTCTTCATGAGCTCCAATTTGGTAGTGAGTAACCTCCGAATCCAAAACAGTCCTCAATTCCACATCAAGTTCGACGGCTGTGAAGGAGTTTTTATCGAGAATCTCTCCATTTCTACCCCAAAACTTAGCCCCAACACCGATGGCATCCATATAGAGAACACAAAGGCTGTTGGTATTTACAATTCAGAGATTAGCAACGGTAGGTGCACGACAACGATCTCTCTGTCTCTCTTTCTTCCTTTCTGGAAAAAAAAAGAGAGAAGAAAATGTACTTAATTATCAGTTGCTAATAACAGAGAGGATGTTTTTCCTTAAATTAAACAGGTGATGATTGCATATCAATTGGGGCTGGCTGCTCGAATGTTGACATTAATGGTGTCACTTGTGGTCCTAGTCACGGGATTAGGTACAAGTCTCTATCTATTTTTCCTTCTTTTTCTTAACAATGTGAAATTGGAAAAAAAAACTAATTCTGAGAATGACATCTATCATTTTATTTTGTTCTGAAATTGGTGTTCAGCATTGGAAGCTTGGGGGTGCACAATTCGCAGGCATGTGTATCAAACATAACCGTACGTAACTCAATGATAAGAGAATCAGACAATGGGCTTCGGATCAAAACATGGCAGGGCGGGTCGGGTTGCGTATCCGGATTGAACTTTGAGAATATCCAAATGGAGAATGTATTGAATTGCATCAACATAGACCAGTACTACTGCATGTCAAAAGGATGCGAAAACGAGACATCAGCAGTGTACGTGACAGACATCTCATACAGGAACATTAAAGGCACGTACGATGTTAGAAGGCCACCAATCCACTTTGCCTGCAGTGACAGTGTGCCCTGCACCAATATCCTCCTGTCCCATGTCAAACTTCTTCCCCACGAAGGCCGCTTGCTCGACGATCCCTTCTGCTGGAATGCTTATGGAGCTCAAGAAACAGAGACTCTACCTCCGGTTAATTGCTTGAGAGAAGGGTTGCCTCAGGGTGCGGCAGAGATCTCTTCCAATTCCTCCTATGGTTGCTAAGTCAAAGTACTCCGGATATAGTTTTGGTTCCTTGCATTTTACTAGTACAATACGATTTTATGGTCGTATAGGGCCCAAGAGTTACTATGTGTCATATGGGCTCATGGGCCTCCATTTGTTACTTTTAGGCTCCATCCCTATTGGGGTATTGTTTCCCCTTATTGTGTGATGCAGTGGTTGTGTTGTAGTGTGGAGGTCTGTTTTCCCGGCCTTCCCACTTCTGTGTAATACTCTACTTATTATTCAACATATCCATCAGTGGAACAATTTCCTTTTTTCTTTGTATTCAACCAGCTGTCTCTTGAAAAAAGAGTAAAATATGCCCCCCTCAAAGTCCAGAAACATCCATATCCACTTTTGGGGGATGAATTCCATGATCTGATGCAGAGCAAAAATCTGGCAAAGCATCTGTAAAATTATCATCGTCATCATGAGGATCAAAAGTTCTTGAGGATGTGAATGAGCTATCATTGTTCAGAACAGAATAGGCCAAATACAGTGCATGTGTAGACTGACCAAGTGTACAGCTTTATCTTAACTGTTAGGTCACCCTCTAAACGAACGATGTGCACCTGTAGAACAATATATACAACCATTAAATAACTATGAAAGGATAGCAGTTTAACACATCTAGTATTGAAAAATAACAAAATGTAATATAACAGGAGTGTTTGGTTATAGACGATTCTCCGGGAGCCCCCAAAACGGCATGCATCTTTCTTCATCAGTAGACCTATGAATCTAGAATCCACTGGGGTTTAAAAAAAAGGACTAATCAACGGACTGAACCAAACTTGCCCAATGTGGAACGTTATGATCCATAAAATGGATATACAGACAGGGCACACTAATAGTTTGATTAATAAATTAACCTATCTAACCTTGAGGTTATATGGGTTTCACTATTAGAAGTACCAAGTTGCATAGCAGAATGATTTCATTCCACCATCCAGAATAATATGGCATCCTTCTAACTTTTCCCGCTAACTCTTAATGAAACAACCACAATTAGAACCACTCCCACTTAAAGCTACAGTTTATGTTGTGAATAATTGACCTTATTCACTTTTGAATCAACTCACACAATAAAAAAATTTAAAATAAAAAAGAAAGAAAGAAAAAATACTTTGTTTTTACGTGAAAAACCTTTTTAGATAAAAAATCACGGACAAGCCAGAGAAAATTTCACTATGATGATCAAAGTACAAAATATAATTTGTGAGAAAACCAATATCATAGACCCCTATTTATACACTCATAGAAGTATTCTAAACTCTCTTAGAATCCTTCTAAGCTACAATCTCCTAGTTCTAGCCAGCCACAAATTCCTAATGCATGTATGACAAATATAGAAAACTCTTACATGACTTCAACTTTGTAGTACATGTAATACAAGTCCTAGTAGAATTAGAACACTTGTGGGCCGATATAACTTGGGCCTATATTTAATATTTCAAGCCAATATTTAACAATCTCCAGATTGGCTTGAAATCTCTTCCATCATCAACTCTGAAATACATCATCACTGACTTACCAATGCCCCCAAGGGCCTAGTGTGTCTGCACCACACTAACTAAGTTTGGGCAATGTCTAAACTTGTCTACCACCACTGTCTTTGTCAACATATCAGCTGCATTGTCTTGAGTACCAACTCTAACCAATTCTCTAACCTTGTGATACCTCAGAGCAATATGCTTCGTTCTAGCATGGTATACTTGATTCTTGGCCAAGTGAATCGCACTCTGACTATCACAATGTAACCGAATAGTTTCATGATTGCAACCAATTTTGGAAACCATTCTCTTTAACCACACTACTTCCTTAGCCACCTCTATCAGAACCATATACTCTGCCTCTATTGTAGACAAAGCTACCATAGATTGTATTGTAGATCTTCAACTAACAGGACCACCAGACAATAAGAAAATATACCATGTAGTAGACTTTCTACCATCTAAATCCCCAGCATAATCGGAATCCACAAACCCAATAAGAGACAACTTATCATCATAAGAACCAAACTGAATACCAAAATTAAAAGTACCTCTTAAATATCGCAGAACCTACTTGACAACCTGCCAATGGTCCTTTCCTGGATTAGCCATAAACTTGCTAATCACACTCTGATAGAACACTAAAATGTCTTCTTTTCATCATTCTTTTAGGCCTCTTTTGGGATGATGATACTGCTAAATGATGGGTTTTCACTCCTTTTTGCAGAAACAATAGTTGTGAAGCAGAATTATCAAAAAGGAACTGAAGGAACCTGTTTTAGAGCTGATTTGGTGACAACAAAGCTACCCTTATCCCAGACCTGGGATAAGGCACGAGTTGGCAGCGCGTTGACCAGAGTCAACCATTTTAATGAAAGGCCAAGATGGGCCTGGGCCGCGAGCTACTTTGGCCGAGAGCAAGCTGTCACCTTCCAGAAGGAAAGAAATCCCTAGCTGCACTTCTCCTATTTTCTCTTTAGGAATATTTGAAAACAACAAGATTTGATTTTATCCTTATCGTTTTAGAGTTTTGAACGCTAGGTTTTTATTTTAAAAATAGCCGGCTGGAAAAGAGATTGCTCTCTCTTCTTCCTCGATTTTCCATTCCGCGATTGTTACAGTTGCACTCTCTTTTCTATCTTAATCCAATTTCGATTTCCATTCACTCTTGTTGTTAAGATTAGGACTTCTGAGAAAGCGGGGTAGAGATTATGGCTGTTCGGAGTCACTGTAGAGGCGGTCCGTCGTACCTGCAAAGCGGCGGAGGGGGGCCCGACGTAGACACTCCGATGCTTAAGTTAGTATGACTGTGTAATTTGGCAGAGATTCGGGTAGTAATTCTGGCCTTACCTTTGATCTAAAAAGGGGTAGTATTTATAGGCAAAAAGAGAGGTTGTTACCCATGGGGGTAGGCGGTAACGAGGAAAGATAACGCCCAAGATGACGTCAGCAAGCGTCAGCTGGATGAGATATCGTCAATGAGGTATCGCCAATGAGACGTTGCCAAGGCTGTCTGGGATGGGAGGATGCCGTGTGCAGAAACGGATGCCGCGTGGGTCCCCTCCCCCCCTGATGTCGACCATCCCAGGGTTCCTCGGTCAGCACGGGGCGGTAGCTGGATGGCTGTCGCCAGTCAAGGTCTACAGTGGTCCGACCTTGACTTGGGGTGAGAAGACGAATATACCCTCGGTATTTTATCAATTGTTATCATAAGCCCAACTGAAAATGAGCCCAAGTGTTTACCAAGGGCTTCATTCTCGGTCATCTAAAGGAGTGTTATTTCCTTCACTTCGCGGCAGGTTCATGAGGATCTTCGAGTTTCTCTGATTCTTTTGACATTCAAACCATGTATTTTCATTCCCGGTATCTGTCAAAACTCGACATCTTTATACCAGATACACGATAGCGAAGCAGGTAACGCGAACCGAATGCTTGCGAGAACTATTGGCCACAGAGAGGATGTCAACCAAGTTGACAGTGCGGAGGTTATAGCGACAATACTGGTCATACACCATAACTGATAACGCCAGCGATATACCCAAACTAATAACGTTGGTATTTCCCACGACATGTTTCATATGATCGATGTCGGCAAGGTAGGACCTTACGTCGTTACCTCCTCGTAGCTCAGAATATCGTTCGGAAGGTGATATTTGATCGTTTTTCCTGCACATTCTCAAATGTGGCTTTGTCACGTTAGTAAAAATATTATGCAATGACAAACGTTAGTTACCCTTAAAGGCTTTCACTCGCACATATCGAGGTGTCATTGATGTCTCTTTTCTTTCCAAGCTCGTTGAATCCGGTCTTACTATAAGCCGTCCGCAATATTGACGCGGTTTTACGCCATAAGCTACCTACAATTTGTGCGGTTTTACGCCGTAGCCACCCGCAATATTGACACAGTTTTACGCTGCTCGGAGCTACTGGCAATATTGACGCAGTTTTACACTGTAGGCCACCTACAAATTGTGCGGTCTTACGCCGTAGCCACCCGCAATATTGACACAGTTTTACGCTCTTCTAGATTTTGGTTTGTACTCCACTTGAGTATCTCGGGTGTTCACCAAGGGTTCCGCTTTAACCTATCTCTCTGGCTGCTTCGGGATAATGGGACGACCCAATTTTTGAGGAACATGCCTTGGTGAGCAGCTACTACTTCGGATTTATAAATGCGATCCTTTTTTCGGTGCAGATTCTTCACATTCTCTCTACATCTCATTTATCATTTCTTCATGGATGATCTCACTAGAAACTTTTTGGCTTCCAAAGCCATAACCCTCAAAAATCTCACTGAGGGTGATGTCAGCTTCTTAGAGAACATGCTGACAAAGACTGGCGAAGACGTGTTGGAGCTTCGGAGAATGATGACCCCTATTCAGTCTAGGATTGAGGCTGCTTCCATGGAGGACTTCAACCCCATAGGGAACGTCTCCAAGTTGACCGCTGCAACCTGCCGCATCGAGGTAGCCATCGCCATGCTGCAGCAGAGAAAGGATCTGCTGAGCTGCTGTCTGAAGAGCATGAGAGACACCTCTTCTGAGCTGACCTCTGTGGTAGAGACCTTGAGGGATATCCCCACTCTGCTGGTGGATGATGACAACGATGCAGGGTCTCGGGCTTAAGTGTTTGTCGTTGTGCCTCATTTTTTGTTTTTCCTTTGTATGTATCGTGTATGCGGATGTATATTTAGGCCGTTAGGCCGTATATAAATGAAGACTTCTTTCGGTTATCGGGCTTGCGATTTCTTTCCCTTTCTAGTGCGTTAGCCCCTGCTTCAGTTGAGGGCTATGTCAGCCCAACTAAAAATGAGTCTGCCATTGGTTGAACTTCTGTAGTATTTATTCTTCTTTGTCTACCAGGTGGCGTCGGTTGTTCTAGCGAACCATTTTGCATTAATCTCGTGCCGCCTCTTCAGTATTAACTGATTGGGTGATTTTTTGGTATTTCTTGATTATCGAGAAATCCCAACAGGCGTGATCGAAGGACTTGATTCTGCTGTTATGGTTGATCTTCTCGAGATGCATTGAATCATCCTCCAATCACGTGCGGAAAATTCTGAAGAGCCTCACCACTTTGACTATTTATGGGGAGTTCTTCTTCTTTTTCCTGTTCATATTCTTCTTTGTTCTCTTCTGTTATTACTAATTTCCATTTCTCATGGCTGATTCATATGATCAGGTCTTTGATGAGCGAGAATCTCGTCTGACCCCCCTACTATACCAGATTCTGACAATGCTCCTTCGCCGTCGTGCCTAAAAAGGCGATTGCCTCGCCGCAAAGGTCGGAAAAGGTCGAAGAAGAGAGTAAATTCAAAGACTACTGACTGGTTTTCTTCCTTTTCTGCCCCTCCTGCTTGTAAGGACAAGGAGTTGTTTCCTCCTGCTGACTGGTTCGAAGAGGAGATTCCTCCAGGCGATACCGTCTTAAAGGTAGAATCTTCCGCCGTGAAGGGGGAATCCAACCCGTTAGTGCCGAGTCTGGAGCGAAAGGTTGACAAATCTCTTCCTTTCGTTGATGAGGAGCTTCCGTCCTCGGATGGAGGATACTACTACTGGTCCTCTTACTGGCCTGACGATGATTGATTTCATCCCTGACAATCCTTTGTAGATGCCGTATGGCTATAATTAAATAAAATGATGCTTTTGCTTTTTAGTCTTTAGGCTCAGTCGTTAGCTCCTCCTTTGATGGGCAACTATCGCCGAAAGACTAACTGTCGCTTCAATGAAACCGTTTTCAACTGATTATCAGTAACTGTCCCCCTCAGAAGATATAAATGCTTAGACATAAATATCCTTCTGAGGTTTTTCCCACGTGTCACTTTCGCTTTGGGGCGTGTCCCGTTTTTACAGGCTGTTCAATTTTCGAACTTAGCCTTTAAAAGGGAGCAACTGCTTTCTTTTAATACTCTTTGCTTGCGCTTTGAAATTTTTCTCCTTCTTCTCTCTCTAAGTTTCATTTTTGTTTCAAAGGAAGTTTCAATCACCGTTCGTCGGCGCCGACGGTTTTGCTCACCGCCTTCTGTTCAAGGTACTTTACTTCTTCTTCAGATTTTCTTCTTGCTGATTCATTATGAGCACGTCTAGGATACCCAAGGATACTCAGTGGCCTACGGCCACAAATAGGTCTTCTAAGGGTCTCCAGCGGCCCATAGATTTAGAAATCGAGAGAATACCTAGTGTTTTCATTTATGAAACGGTATTGAAGGTTGAGTTGGAGGAAAATGGTATCTTTTTCCCTCCTAGTTACTCCGTCAAGATTCCTGAAGCTGGTCAACGACTTCACGACTCTCTATCGGGGAGCGATAGGATGGTGTATTTTAATATGTTCCTTTACAGTTTTCTCTTTCCCATTCACAAAGCGGTGAAAGGATTACTACGTCATTACGACATTAGCCCGGCTCAGATCACGCCTTCCTCTTGGTGCGGGATTCATGCCTTCATTCGTGCTTGTGAGTTGCGGGGTATCTTTATCCAGTCTGTCAATTTATTTTGCAAGTTTTTTAGCTTCAAGTGTCGCGACTGTGTGGTAGATATCACCCTGAGGTGGAATGATGCGTTAGTGCAGTCATTCTGGCAGAAGTTCCAGGGCTTTGAAGAGACTGTGGCTGATTGGAAGAGCGGTTTCTTCATTGTGAAACTGCCTTTCCGCCCGTGGCCTAGGGGCTTCAATCGATGTCTTATTGATTCTATTTGGGTAAACCCGACAGTACTGTCCAAGGAAGAGCTTCACCAAGTGAACATGCTACTAGAGCTAAGTTCATCCTTCCGTATTCGAGAGTTTGCCTTGTACAGGCTTATAGAGGAGTGTACTATAAGTAAGTTTCTTTCCTCCCATTATCACTTTGACTTATTCAATGCTCTGATATGCCTCGTTGACAGGTGACGTTGGAAATCAACCGTCGGGCAATAAGGACGTTCCTTTGAACGTGAAGCCGCTTCAATCGTTGTCGCCTTCTCCTCCACCTAAGAATTCCAGTCACCCTGCCGCTCCACCGAAGAAAAAAGAGTCAAGACAGTTGCCAGGCGCGACATTTCCAACCGGACCTCTCGCTTCCTTGAGAGGTGGTTGCCCATTCGGAACAGGGGAGTGACTCTGATCCGTCCTAAGATTGAAGTAACTGACAGCGGTAGTGAGGACATGGATATCGACTCTAGGCTTCGTCATGCTTCCGCGGCTCAGCGGAAGAAGCTTAGAACAGGAAATAGCAATCCAGTCGCTGAGGCTGCTTTAAAGAAGGTTAACAGGACTCCTGCCGCTGGAGCTGACACCCTTGGTGGTGCGAGTACTTCCAAAATGGCGACAGTGGTTGAGGCGTCAACCAGTGTTCCTCCTGACACTTCCGAGGTTTCGCCAGTGGTCAACTCGCCTCCTTCAACTGCTGCTCCTGACTCTCCTATTTCCTCTTTCATTCCTGATGTCACTGCACCAAACCCTGAGCCTGCTGCTACTCCTGACCCTCTGCCGAATGGCCTTCTACCATTATTTTGCACTTCTATTTCAGGAGTTGGTGATTCCGCTAAAAATTGCTCTCCTCCCTTTATCGCCAATCTTTCCTCTCAGGGTCCTCAAGGAGTTACTTCCTACCGCTTGGATCTGTCCACCTTCGGTACCAGCGGACTTCGCGCACTAGGGATATCAGATCCGCTATCGCGTGATGAGCCGGTAGGCTCGATAGTGAGTGCAATACTTGGTTCTCCTGAAGATAGGGAGGAGATGTCGAAGCTTCCTCTGGAGGTTCATTGTGAACGCGCTCTGAATGACGTGCTGGCTAGCTTCCGTATGCTGAATTACTTCCTTGATATCCATGGCGACAAGATTCGAGGTTCCCCTGTCAAGGTGGTGGAGTTGACGCAACTCCAGAGTGATACCCAGGCAGAGTTGAATGGCTGTCATGCTGAGTTAGCCAGAGAGAAGTCAATAGGGAAGGCAAAGATAGGGCTTTTGGAGGTGAAATTGGTGGCTGCTGACAGAAGAAACTCTCTCCTTCGTGAAGAGATATCGGCCCGTGACGCGGAGTTGGCGAAGGTACCCACTGAGATATCGCGGTGGAAAGACAAGGCGATATGAGCCTTTGCCGCCGGATTCCCAGACTATTACCGTAGCGGGGCTTTCGATCCTGCCAAGATAGCTGATTACGCCTTTGAGAAATTAAAGGATGTAGATGTCGGGGGCAATAAAGGAGCTCTTCCGTGATTGGTGTAAGGCAACACCTGAGAGTGTTTTATTTTTCTTCAAACATTGACTTCGTTTGGCTTGTAATAATTGATTACGTTTGCGTAATAATGATTGTTGATCGCGCATCGATTGCGTCAAATATAAGTGTACAATATATATATAAATGGGGGTAGAAATACAACTTATCACGGTCCTACAAAGGATTGTAGATTGTGGTAAGAGGATCGTCCACAGAGACCTCTAGGGGGAACGTAGTTTCTTGGTTGACTTCCTCGTCAGTGGTTTTGATTGGGGGAACCTGAAAATAGAAACAAAACAAAAGAAGCAAAACAATGTAAAGTAGTCTTGGTCAAAGGTTTGGCCAAGATAGGGGGTCAATACTGAAAAAGTCGAATAAAAGGGAATTCCAGGTAAGGGCAATTTGAGAGCTTCTGTTCTTATGATTCGATCACTGATGCAAGGGTATTCATCTCTTGATTCGTAGTCCTGCTATAGAGTGGAGGTGCTCCTGTCTTCCCTCCTCTTCAAATTATTTGCGGGTGCTCCCTTTCCTGATAATCCTAGCCAAGGGACACCTTACTGGTTAAAGGGTTTATTCGTTTGACTGCTTTCTTGAATGGCTGTTCACTTCCTCAATGGTATAGGGGAAGACAGTACCTAGCCAAGTTATCTCCCTATGGGACCCTAGGTTGTCAATCTGGTCTTAGTTTAGATCACTTATTTCTTCTAGTCTGGCGCGAGACTAGTCACCTACTTTGCCTAGCCGGCGGGTGCTCCCTTTCCTTCTAGGCTGGCTGCAACTCTTCTCTACTAGGGTACAAGAATAATCAAATCTTATCTCTAGTGAGTAAGCGATGGATTAAGCTCAAGAAATAAGCGAATACGAATCAAAGAGAATGCTAAGTGCAGTTCGATCTTATGAATCCATAAGAACGCAGCTCATCAACCCTTACCAAGAATGGGTGTTTAGCTACTCATACTCATAGGTGAAAAATAAATATATTAGTTTGCATAAATAAATAAATCCGAGAATTCAAAGAATTAAATTCCGGAGCTAGAAATTGTTTTCAATCTGAGAAGAAGATAGATCCGAGATGAGAGAGAGATCGGGTGTCTCTACAGAGGAGGAACAATAATTGGTTAAAAACCAGCTAAAACTCCTCAGTCCTACTCCAACTCAAACTCCTCAAAATCCTAGAAAATCTCTAAAGATAAATAACAATGTATCCTTAAAATATTCAAAGATAGAAGGAGATCCTTGATCGGATTCTTAAATTGATATCGTCTTGATCCTTCTCTTTCTTGCTGGACAACTGCCAGCTCGCAAGGCCCAAGCAGAAAGCGGCCCAAGTGGTTGCCACGCTGCTGTTCGAGATTGTCCTCGTGAAATGAGTCTTGGCCAAGCTTGCGGCCAAGACAATCTGGTAGCGGAATTTGGTATGCGAAGGAGTCTTGGCCAAGCTCTAGGTCAAGATACTCTGAAAATTAGCTTTAATGCTCCCCGATCAGAATCCTCCAATAACAGGCCTCCAAACAAGAACTGCAAAAGTATGGGAAATACAAGGAAATCAGTAGGTTTACTGTCCAAATAACAAGTAAATGGAAAGTAAAAACATGATGAAATGCAATGTAATCAAATTCCCCACACTTAAACTATGCTTGCCCCTAAGCATATTGACTCAAAGACTCACAAACAAAACAAAAACAGAAAAGACACCAAGACCCCCAGAGTTCTCATTTCGGCTGTTCACCCCACCACTGAAATTACCAAGACACTTCCCTAAACGACCCAATGCTAGATTAACAAGGACAAATCAATACCCTAAACAAACCTTATCCAAATGGTATTAAGACATCCTGCTAGATTTGGATTATAATGTATAGGGGTCAAGATTCACCACAGATTTGAGTCCCACCGATGTGCTATTCTATCCAAACGTGCCTAAAGACTAGTGCCATTTATATCATTTATCAGCAGATATCTCTTTCTCTCTTTTTTTCTATGCCCTTGTATTTTTACAGGCATTTCGCGTGCCCTTTGCATTTTTACAGGCATTAAATATATACAAAGCTTGTTCTTTTTGGGCACCCAGAACTTCCACCTTTGCTATATTCTGCTATGACATTCCAGCACTTTTTTTAATGTCTCACACTCAAATAGATAGAACAGCACACTCAAATCAGACGTAGCAAACCTCTACACCCTAATGTTCGTTAAGGTTTTAGCTAGACGTCCTTTAGACCATGTGGATAGTGTTTGTTTAGGTGACATTAGATAATATGCCCCTTAGGCATTGATCAAGTTATGCTCGTTCACTTCCCTGTTACTATAGCATTGTTTCGCCTAGACAAGTGTCTACATGTATTTTCAGTGGTGCACTAAACAGCCTATGTTGAAATCTGGGTCTCTGGTGTGCACACAACAAGACAGACTCAAACATACACAAAAAGAAGAACAAAAAAATCATGCAAACAGCAGACTCAACCTAGAGTGTCTTGGTCAAAGGCTTGGCCAAGACAAACTAAAAAAAATTATTCACAAAAAATACACATCAAAACACATATACTCAAAAAGACTCACAAACTGGACTCACAAAACAACCTCCCCACACTTAGAAGACACAACGTCCTCATTGTGTGGAGAGACAAAATAAAAAACAGAAATAAAAAGAAAAGAAAGAAACAACCTGGGGGCGAAAGCTGGTCAAGCTGCTTGAGGGGAGGGGTCTTGGCCTGATGGTTGGCCAATATCCGTAACTGGAGGAGGCGGAGGTACTTGAGGAGCTGAAGGCATAGGCTGCTGTTGTTGGGTGAGTGCAGCTCTGCGGAAGAATGGCATGATGAAGTCCATCTTCTGGTGCAGGCTTATGACAGCTTGCTGGACGGTGGTGGTGGAGTTTCACACGATGGCTTTAATTCCACTTTATTGATTTTCGAATTGTCCAACTCAAAAGTTAAAATTGACGGCGCTGACACCTGTCCCACTGACTCCAACCAAGTCTAGGTCTGTGTCTTGGCCTAACTCTAGGCCAATCCTCAGCAAATTCCCCACACTTAATTTCCTGCGCACAGTCAAAACAACCCAGCGAAATCAAATGGAACAAATATTTAACTAATAAATCTAATGAAAAGGAAATATACGAAGCATAGGTTGCCTCCCATGTAGCGCCCTTATTTAACGTCCTAGGCTTGACTCAGATTATGTCTTCACTTGTCAACTGGTGGCCTCTCCACATTTTCAGAACTCTTTTCTTCCTGGAAAACCTCGAAGAATGGCTTCAGTCTCTGCCCGTTCACTTTGAGCTCGACACCTATTTTCTCATTTCTAATATCTAGTGCACCATGTGGGTAAATATTAGTAACAACAAATAGGCCTTCCCATTTTGTTTTTAATTTTCCAGGAAATAATTTAAAACGAGAATTATAAAGGAGAACCTTCTCCCCTATGTGGAGAGGTTTTCCCATAATTCTTTTATCATGATAGGCCTTCATTCTGATCTGGTTGTCATAAGCTTGGTCTCTCAACTCTTCTAGCTCATGAATTTGTAGCTTTCTCTCCTGTCCAGCTTGGTCATAGCTCATGTTGCACTTCCTTATAGCCCAATATGCCTTGTGTTGCAACCCCACTGGCAAGTGGCACACCTTCCCATAGACCAGCTTGTAAGGCGTCATCCCTATTGGGCTTTTGTAAGCCATTCTGTAGGCCCACAATGCGTCATCTAGGCACTGGCTCCAATCACGTCTGTCTAGGCCTACTGTCTTGGCCAAGATTGATTTCACCTCTCTATTTGAAACTTCTGCTTGGCCGTTTGTTTGAGGGTGATAGGTTGTGGATACTCTGTGTGTGATGCCATATTTCCTGAAAAGAGAAGAAATAATCTTGTTGCAGAAATGTGTTCCTCGATCACTAATAATGCCTCGAGGAATTCCAAATTTGTTCAAGATGTTAGACTTGATAAAGGAAATCACAGTTCTAGCATCATCATTCTTAGTGGCTTTCGCCTCTACCCATTTTGATATGTAATCCACAACCAATAAAATATATCTGTTACCAAAAGAAGTAGGGAAAGGCACCATAAAATCTATGCCCCATATGTCAAAAATCTCGCATGAAAGAATAAAGTTCATGGGCATTTCATTTTGAGAGCTAATATTTCCTACTTTTTGGCAAGCTGGACACGTTTTACAAAAGAGAAAATTGTCCTGAAAAATTGTTAGCCAATAAAAACCAGCCTCTAAGACTTTCAGGGCTGTTCTTCTTGCCCCAAAATGGCCACCACATGCTTGAGAATGACAGAATTTTAAAATAGATAAAGTTTCACTTTGAGGAACACACCTCCTAAGCAATTGATCAATACCTATCTTCCATAAATAAGGATCATCCCAAACATAATACTTACTGTCATGCTTGACTTTTACCCTCTCATAGGTGGTCATATCACCATAATGTTTACTTGTGGCGAGGTAATTCGCAATTTCTGCATACCATGGGTGTGGGTTTGGCTGGAGGTTTGGCCTAGACACTATTATAGAGAGTAGTTTTTCATCAGAAAATTCTGCCCTCACTAGTTCCAGATCTCCTTTCGCTAGGCAGCGGCTCAGGTGGTCTGCCACGAGGTTCTCCCTTCCACTCTTGTCCTTTATTTCCAAGTTATACTCCTGCAAAAGAAGAATCCATCGAATTAGTCTAGGTTTGGCCTCATGTTTGACCAAGAGATATTTTAATGCTGCATGGTCAGAAAATACAATAATTTTTGTGCCTAACAGATATGATCTAAATTTTTCCAAGTGATAACAATCAAGACAACCCTAACGGCACTACTGCATTTGCGGATCCGACCGGGACAGATTCCTATAAGTCCCGTAGTATATCTTCATATCGCCCAGGGATCAGCAAAGGATTCCTAGGATGGTCGACATCAGCGGAGGGGGGACTCACGCGTCTCTATACGCACGGCGCCATCCCATCCTAGGGAACCGCGAGGTTATCGCTCCCGGCAACCCTGTCAGATATCGCTCATGACGTCACCCGCTGGCATCGCTCGTGACGTCATCACCAGACATCGCCTAGACTGTTATCGCCAGGTATCACCATCGAGGACTATAAATATCCCTACTTTTTCGAACAGAAGGTAAGATCGAGATCACCCAGCAGATCCTTTTGTTACTTTGTACCCCCGAACTGACTTAGGCATCGGAGTGTCTACGCCGGAGCCCCCCCTCCGGCGCTTTGCATGTACATCCGACGCCGACCACCGCCGTTCCGATCAGACACGACCTCGAATCTTATCAAATGGTGCTTTCATTGAGAGCTTTGGTATATTAAGTGAGCATCCTTAATAGCCAAGCTCCATTTAGTCAGAAGATTGGAACGGTCATGACCGTAGGATCGGAGCCAATCCGATCATCATCCTCTAATATCGGGATGCTGATCTCTCTATGACGTCGCAACCAATTATTTCGGGATCTCTGGACCGTTCGGTCGGAATTGCAGGGGGACTAGTCTCCTCACAAATGGTCATTTCGTCATCTCAGACAGCAGGATCTGATTTCTCCACTCCTCTTTCGGGGGGATCTATACTTAATCATGAACATCCTTTTGCAATGGAAATAGCGGCCCTTCGTTCTCGGTTGGAATATTTGACTGAAATGGCCGCAAGAATCACGCCTGGTGCTTCTGGATCTAGTTTCCCTCCTCGCGTCATGTTCACACCATCTATTGTCGCTGATCGACCTTTATCACCGTTGTTTCCAGAAAACCTCCAGATGCCTTTGTCCGCGGGAGATCCTCCGGTTAGTGTCGTGCAGTTCACTCAAGGAAGAGTAGAGGCTTACGTACCACAGATGCCGCAAGGTCTCCTCCCGCAGGGAGATAGGCCACTTGAGGGGGTTAGGAACCGGTGGGACGGATGGAGGGAAGGAGCCAACAGGAGTTTGTCTCCCGAGTACAGTGAAAGATCCAGTAGTCGAAGGTATCGAAGTCGATCACCTAGGAGTCACAGTCGATCTCCTAGGCGACATCTTACGCCAGAACCGCGAAATAGGGGGCGTCAGGCTGAAATATCTCCCCCGCGTCATGCGCGTGAAATTCTTGATGATACATCGGGCCACCCGTTTAGCCGCCGTATAAGGCGTCACAGGGTCAGTCGACGCGTGAAGCTTCCCACTGATACTTATGATGGCACCAAGGATCCCATTTCGCATATCAATAAGGTGAAGGATTTTGTTCAGTTTCAGACCCACAGTGATGCGGCGTTGTGCCAAATATTTGTTATGACATTGTCGGGAGTTGCGCGTCTCTGGTTTGAGGGTCTCCCTGGTAGATCCATTAGTAATTTCTCACAGTTAGAATCTAAATTCCGGAGCAGATTTAGTACGGCGATTCCAATCAGGAAATCTGTCGCCGCGTTATTTGACTTACAACGAATGCCTCAATAAACCTTAAAGTAATTTCTCAGCCACTTCGATTTGGAAATGTCATTAATGTCGGGCGTCACTATTGATTTTGCTATACAAGCCCTGAAAAGGAACTGCCGCTATGGAAAACTGAAAGACGCGCTCATGGTGGACCCTCCAGTGACTTTAGACGCTGTCGCATCCCCTTTTTCGTTGAAAACGAGTTTAAGGATCGGGACGGGCCATAATGATTAGACAAGCGTTGGACTTGTCTTAACATCATGTAAATGAAGTCGCCACCCTAATTTTGTAAGGTTTAGGGAACCTAATCGATGGCATAAAATAAACAAACTAAGGCACAATGGTCTAAACCAAAGAACAATGGTTCGAGGTCGTATTATGGACTTGGGAAGGTGTTAGGCACCCAAGTCACATCCTTAAAAAAGGTTACCGGTATGCAAGGTGTTTTAAAATGTTTTGAGCATGTAATTGGCCCTCTAAGGAGACGTTACATCTTAGCATTTGGGTCATGGCATTTCCGTTTGGGGGTTCGAGGGATGGGGTTACCATTTTGTCTCGATGCTAGAGCGGACGCTCACCTTTTTCATTGGGCCATGCATGACTTAATTACTAAGTGATCTATCATGGCTGAAATTAGCAATGTACATTTTTATGAATGCTCATAGGTTGGCATGGCCTTTGGAGCCATCATGCATATCACATAACAAGAAAAGCAATTTATCTCATGGTATATAAAACGCGAGTGATATAAACATGCAGACATGTGGGTTGATTTTATTTATTAGCAATTCTATGTCATGCGTACGCGTAGGGTGGTTCTATTGTTGCCTAAGTGATCATGCTTACGAGAAGGTTAAGGCTTTGGACCTTTGTTATCAACATACAAGGAAACGTTTAAGGTAATCTTACCTTTTGGACGAACCCCGATCGACCCATCTCTTCAAAACCAAGGTTAAATGACAATTGACATAAATACGTAGATATAACAAACATACACGATTTTTTAACTACTTAATTATTACAAACCACAATTCATAATAAAACTACTTATGTAAATATTACAAATTAGAGGTCGGAATAATTATCTAAATAATTATTACACCAATTAAAATAGCTAATTAATTACGAACCAGTTGTTAAAGAGTAATTACTTATTACAACAAGTGAAAATAAGCAATTAATTGTTACAACAAGTTTAGCAATTAATTATTGTTCCAAGCATGCGATTTAAAATAATTGACGATTAATTATCATATGCAAATGTATGAAAATGATGTTTTCAATTTTAATGGATCAGGATAGGTCCCTACTTGGTTTTCTAATTTGTTGGATAACATGCATGCAAAATCCTTACAGAAAACATTTAAATTAAATTACAGAAAATTAAATACGTACTTTGGTTGAAAGATTTGAAATTTATACCTACAAAATGAGAGTGTTAGTACGAATTTTAAGATAATAAATAATAAAAAGCGCACACATCATTTATTTCATACAAAACAGTCATGAAAATAAATAAATACATCATGTGAGCATTTTACAATTTTTATCACAAATTAGCACAAATACATAGCAAATAAAACAATTATGTAAAACAAACAATTTAAGTCATGGTAAAATACATGGTATATTAAATAAAACTTCATACTTGGTGTAAAAACAAATAAAACAGCATACTGGTCATGTAGCAATTTTAGCAAATTAAACATGTTAAAAACATACGAACAATTTAAATAAATTGACGAAAATGTCTTGAACGGCGTACGAAAAGATTAAATTGAAACAAATCAAACTTAAGGGATATGGGCTTGGCCAAGCCAAGCCCATCAGGAATTTAAATGAGGAGGGACGGGCTGAAGCCCGTCACTTTCCTCTTCTTCTTCGTGAGAACAGCCGACGTGGCTGTTCTCTTCTTCGCGTCGCCGGTGCTCCATGGCCGTCGACACCAAGCTCCTCCACCACCACGAACTACACCCTAAACAGCCCAGAACCATCATGCATCACCACAGCAATAAAACCAACCAAAAACAGCAGCTAAACAGCCAGCAAAGCAGAAGGAAAAAGGACGTGCGCGGCTTGTTCGGAACCGAACAACAGCAGCAGGTAAAACAGCCACGCAAACCTCTCTTATCAGCCCAGAAATTAGCTACTACGTATCAGCAATAAAACTAACCAAAAACAGTAGGAGAAACACAAGCAAAACAGAAGCAAGAAACATGCGCAGCTCTTCGGAAAAACGCAGTAAACGTGGGCAATAGTCAAGCAATAATTCGACACGAAATTGACTCCTAACGTGCAGAGAATTATCATGACTATCATACGAACAAAACCTATCAAAAACTAACTCAAACCGTCCATGAACCGTAGATAATTTCACATGGCCAAAAAGTATGCATTAATGTCAATAATTCGGGGTTAATTAGCTCGGGCAGTAGCTGTTTAAATTTGAGCAAGAACAGACCATATAACTTGACAATCAAACATTTAAGACAAGTTTAAGCCATCAATTCAGTCCATACATGCATAAACGAAAATTATCAAGAGAGAGGTTAGAGAGAGAGCTTGGAACTTACCTTCAAACGCTTTCCTCTGCTTCGGTTTGATGTTGATGATGAATAGGTGCGACAACCCGTGCCTCGCACGGACGTGAATAGCTTGCTATTTATAGAAGAAGTGAGGTTGAGGAGTTGAGTCGGTTCTCTGCACGAGCTTCGTTCGTGGCGTGGGTGAAAACGAAAGCAGTCTCCGGACGTGGTCCTCCAAGCTACTTTCTTGCTGTCTGCTCATTAAAAATCATATA
This sequence comes from Viola odorata, assembly GCA_963691705.1. NCBI lineage: Eukaryota > Viridiplantae > Streptophyta > Magnoliopsida > Malpighiales > Violaceae > Viola > Viola odorata. The sequence continues at coordinate 3,764,866 of OY829539.1, forward strand.
TAAGGAATATCTAAGGAATCAAGTGTCTGGCATGCGTGGGAGGGCCAATGAGAAGGAAGGAAAAAATAAAACAATGCATTAAATGAATTAATTCCCGCTCGAACGGGATATTTTGGTACGAGCGGGGGCACACGAAAGTGAGAATAAATCCGAGTTGAGGGTACAACTATGTGTAGAAAAATAAGGCGAGAAAAGTAATATACAGTGGCAAAATGCGAAAGTTGATTTAACGTATTTATTTTCTTATTCAGAAATGACAAAACGTTTGCGCGCAAAATAAATGTCCTTACGACAAAAATTGAACGAAACTGAACGAGGCGTCATAAATAGAAAGTTAACACGTAATTATCAAATAACGAAAAAAGGCGTTCTGCACTCGGTCCCGGGAACCTTACTCGAGACCGATAGACGTTCACAAAAAGACAGTTAAAAGTACGAAAGAATTAAAAAGGCACGAAATGACAAGAAAAATTAAACAAACTAGCCTAGGACCAGAATCGACATGAAATTTGATCTAGACAAGCTAAAAGGTGGCAAAAACGTAAAGGTTGTGATGGAAAGTCAAAAATCAGGTAGCAACAGACGCGTTGAGATTTAAAGCCCATAATTATGCGAAAATGGAAGAAGAAGAAAACAGAGATAGGACGTATAACGTGCCGCACGGGACATCTCAAATTACCGCTACTCCCGCAAAGCCCCTTCCTGACGATCAGTTTATCGACGATTACGCTAGGCGGAAGGATCATATCCCCAAAGCCTCCAATAGGCACAAGGGTCATTCTTCGAAGGGAAAGACCGGTGGTTCCCCCACTCGACGTCAAGGGGATTCTTATAAAAATCGGACATACGACCCAGATTTTCATTCCCTTAATGTACCAAGGGCAGAGATTTTAGCGATAGCAGAGCAGCGAAATCTTCCCATCCACTACCCTGCGCCTACAAAACCAGGAGTCCTTCTAGGGAGAAGAGAAAATGCTTATTGTAAATTCCACAAAGCCAGGGGACATTCCACAGAAGCGTGCAAAGAATTAAAATTGGCGATAGAACGTCTGGTGGAAGAAGGATATTTAGGAGAATTCGCCACCCAAGTAAGAGAATGCGCCAGAAATAATCCCATGAAAAGGACAACAGATGAACGACCAGTTCCTCATCGCGTTCCGCAGAAGGATAATGCTCCCGGAGGAAAAGATAGGGAAACTCTTACGGTTGACGACGAGTACATCCCTATGATTAACATCATCGTGGGAGGAACCCCTTATATGGACGAATCGGAACAACCGACTGCCGCAAAAGGAGAAAAATGCACACGTGATGGCACGACAAAAAAAGGAGGTGCGATAGGCATCTTGGATCGAATGATATTATCCTTTTTCGAAGAAGACGAGAAAGGCGTTGTCTACCCGCACAATGATGCATTGGTGGTTACGCCCGTCATCGCCAGTCATGGAATCAGAAGAACTCTTATTGATAACGGGAGCGCGGTGAATCTCTTTTCGCTGGAAGCGTACAATCTCATGAAACGCCCTGACAACGAGCTAACGCCTAGCAGACGGCCTATAGTCGGCGTTGATGGGGTTCCAATCCCTGTCACGGGGGTAATCACTTTGCCCATATATTTCCGAGAAGACACCTATAAACAATCAGAGAACTTGTTGTTCATTGTCGTGGATTTAAATTTGCCCTACAATCTCGTACTTGGGCGACCTTTTCTCAACCGCTTCGGAGCGGTGATATCTCAGCAGCATCTAAAAATGAAATACCCCTCCTGGGATGGGGTAGTATCCATAAAGGGCGACCAAAAGCTGGCGGCGGAATGCTACTCGCTCATGACTCAAAGGAGCTGCGATAGGTATGTGTGTATAGCAGCGGACCCCTACGAGCAGGGTGATGAGAAGCGCGCTCAACCTCTGGATAAAATGGTACCCGTTCCAGTAATCGGCATAAAGGAAGCAAGCTTCCTAATCAGCGAAAAACTCAGCCCAGCGGAAAACCTTCAACTGGCCTGGCTACTGAACAAATGTCAAGGAGATTTCGCGTGGAAACCCGCAGACATGCCAGGTATATCGCGCGAAATAGCCGAGCATGGGCTCAATGTGGACCCAGATGCCCGCCCAGTTCAGCAAAAGCGGCGCGCGTTCTCTAGTGAAAAGGCGTCGGCTGTGGACAAAGAGGTAACAAAGCTTCTTGACGGGTTCATCCGCGAAGTTCAATATCCCACCTGGTTAGCGAACCCTGTCCTTGTTCCTAAGCCCAATGGGGATTGGCGCATGTGCATCGACTTCACCGATTTGAATGATGCCTGCCCTAAGGATTGCTACCCGCTCCCTCGTATAGATCAGTTAGTTGATCAGACCGCCGGGTACGCTTATTTAAGTTCACTGGAGCCAACTCTGGATACCATCAGATCCCCATGGCCTTGGAAGATGAAGAAAAGACTGCGTTTCTCACTCCAAAGGCCACGTACTGTTATACGGCGATGCCGTTTGGGCTGAAGAACGCTGGGGCGACGTTCCAACGTATGGCAAACAAGATATTCGAAGAACAAATAGGGAGGAATGTGGAAGCATACGTTGACGATATATTGGTAAAGAGCGCGAACTTTCAAGATCACCTGAGGGACTTAAAGGAAGTCTTTGACGTAATGAAAAGGTATCGCATGAAGCTAAACCCCCGAAAATGCATGTTTGCATTTCAGACGGGAAAATTCTTGGGCTACGTGGTCAGCCAAAAAGGTATCCAGCCTAACCCTTCAAAGGTTAAAGCTATACAAGACATGATATCGCCAAGAACCATTAAAGAGGTGCAAAGGTTAACTGGACGAGTTATCACCCTCGGGCGATTCATTTCCAAGCAAGGAGAGAAGTGTCTTCCTTTTTTCAAAGTCATACACAGGAAAGCCTCGTTCGGGTAGACCCCGGCATGTGAGGAGGCATTTATCGGCCTAAAGGATTACTTATCGTCTGACCTACTGTTGACAAGACCCGAGGCAGGAGATACCTTATATTTGTATCTTGTCGCTGCGGACGAAGTGGTCAGTGCCGTCCTCGTTCGCGACGATAACCACTCTCATCGCCCGGTCTATTTTGTGAGTCACGTTCTGAAGGATGCGGAGTTGTGATACGCCCGAATTGAAAAAATAGCGTTCGCTCTTATTCAAGCTACCCGCAAAATGGACCGATATTTCCAGTCCTATTCCGTTATCGTGCTTACGGACCAACCTCTGAAAAGAATATTTCGAAAGCCTGAATCTTCAGGAAGAATGTTGATCTGGGCACTTGAACTAGAACAGTATGGATCCTTTGGCCGCTTAGATCCTGGCTTATTTCATAGCGGAATGTACCTTTACAGAGGATCCTTTGGCCGGCATACCTGAAGCGGAATGGGGCGATATGGATCTCCCATTTCCGAAAACCTATACGGACCTTTGGATCATCCATGTGGATGGGGCCAAAAACCAAGAGCTGGCGGGAGCTGGAATCTTCATAAATGGGCCACACGACATGCAAATATGATACGCCATTCGAATCCTATAGCCGTTATCTAATAACGCGGCAGAGTATGAGGCGTTGCTAGCCGAGCTCAGAATAGGGAAAGGACTTTCTTCTAAAGGGAGGCACGATACTGGAAGAACAGGAGACCTGCGTCTAAAGATCTGTGGTGATTCCAAGTTGATAATTGACCAGGTCTTGGGGCACTCTCAGGCCCGGGAACCCATCATGATTCAATATCTCGCAAAAGTAAAGCGAGAATTATTGGAGATAAAGAAAGAGGGCATGCAAGTCAGCTTCGAGCATGTTCCTAGGGAGGAAAACGCTGAAGCTGACAATCTAGCCAAATTGGCCGCGAATCCGGAAGCATCCATACCCAAAGGCGTATATTATCGTGAGCTATCGGTACCATCCTTCATGGAAGAGCAAGCATCTTTATGTGTGGAAGAGCATGAAAGCGACTGGTGAATTCCCGTAATCAAATACTTGAAACATGAGGAACTGCCGGAGGACACCATTGAAAAGAAGAAGGTGCTGAAATAGGCAGCTCGCTGTACGTACTATGACGGGGATTTGATTCGGAGATGTTTTTCTCACCCAGCCGCCAAATGTATAACTGAACAAGAGGGTCTTCACACCTTGCGCGAAATCCATGAAGGGGTATGTGGTATGCACGTATCAGGTGGCACTCTGGCGGCACAAGTCTTCAGACTCGGATTCTACTGGCACACCATCCGGAGAGATTGCCACAACTATGTGCAAACTTGCCCTAAGTGCCAGGAGTTTGCCAAAATTCCTCGGCGACCTGCTGTTGAAATATCTAAAATTATCGCCCCTTGTCCTTTTGCTAAATGGGGGATCGATATCCTAGGCCCATTCCCAAAGGCAAGGTCCCAACTGAAGTTTGTGATAGTGGCGGTAGACTATTTCACTAAGTGGGCGGAAGCTGAAGCGGTCGCCGCAATCACGGCAGAAAAAACTTGGCGTTTCTTCAAATATCAAGTTATCATGAGGTTTGGCGTACCTCGCGTCCTTGTCAGCGATAACGGAACGCAGTTCACCAGCCAATTCTTCAAAGACCAGTGCTCAGAATTCGAGATCGAGCAACGATTTCCCTCCGTAGCTCATCCGCAAACTGATGGACAGGCGGAAGTAACCAATCGGAGTATCCTCAGCGGTATCAAGAAAAACTTAGAAGGGTCTAAAAAGAAATGGGCTGATGAGCTACCATACGTGATGTGGGCGTACCGCATGACTGTTAAAACTAGCACCGGAGAAACACCCTTCGCGTTGGCCTTCGGAATCGAAGCTGTTACACCGGTGGAAATTGGAACCATGAGCCTACGGGTGGCTCACTTTCGAGAGGAACTGAATGAGGAAAGGTTACGAGCTAACCTGGACGGGTTACCAGAAGTCCGAGAAGAAATCCTTCTGAAAACGCAGCACTACAAACAAAAGATGACCCGTTATCATAACAGGCGTGTCAAAGAGCGGTTGCTGAAAGCCGGTGACCTGGTGCTTAGAGACAAGCGAGCGGCAGGCCAACGTATGGGAAAACTCAGTCCTAACTGGGATGGACCATATCGCGTCACCCACGTTGTCGGGAAAGGAGCCTATCATCTGGAGACACTCGATGGTACACCCTTATCCAACTCTTGGAATATCGCTCGTTTGAAATTATATTACCCTAGCATTTAATTTTATCTGCACCTTTGATTTATGTCAACCCTAACCATGACTAACGCTCGATGAGAGAGCTTTCGTGGGTGTTTGTGGTTGCCTTTGTGCAGATAAAAAATGGGGTATCTTCGGAAGTGAAAAGTCCTATCCTTGTGATGGCCGGTCTTGATCAGATGGCCCACTAAGTGAGGGCACGACCCAACATACCTTGAATTAGCGTCGGATTGAAAGATCCTGGATGCCCCCGGGGGTGAAAAGTCCTATCCTTGTGATGACCGCTCTTGATCAGATGGCTCATTAAGTGAGGGCACTACCCGGTATCTTTGGGAGTGAAAAGTCCTTCTCTTGTACTGACCGTTCTCGTGGAGACGGCCCATCAAGACGAGGCACGCCCCAAAGAAATAGAAACTCCGTCTAGAAACAAGAATCCTATCTTAACGGCTGGGCTGCTGCAGCCAGGCCATTAAGTAAGGACACGGTTCTAGACGCGAGGACGACACCCAAAAGTGAAAATTCCCCAGCCTTGTGATAGCCGTCCCGATCCGACAGCTCACTAAGATGAGGCACTTTTCCGGCCGATCGCGAAAGGAGGGAAACGCGGAGAATCGTGAAATCCCAGCTAGTAACCAGATGTGTAACCCCTGGTGAAGTATAGAGCTGATAGTGAAAGCGATTCACGCGGGTTCCATGGTAACGCCCTATGATGGCAGTGGAAAGGCTCCTATGGGTAATTACTATCCCTCGTAACGTGTTTTTGTTACTGATGGTTTACAATTAGGAATGTGCAGAATACTTTTCGGGTAGCGGAAGGAGTGATGATCTCGTAAGCAGTGATATCGTAAGGCTTACCGAGAAAGCTAACTCGATACCGACTTTAGTAATTTTGATGGGACTGCTAAGGATCTGCTCGAAAAAGTAAACGCATCGTGATAACAGGGCAAAGATAACGCCAAAAGAGTTCGTAAGGAGACAACTAAAGGAAAGGAAAGATAGCGATAAAAGTTGTCTGAATACATCAAAATGCTTTAAGGGGCTACAAACTTCAGTGGTCAAAATAATGATAAAAATCTAGTGACGCTCGATTGCTAAGGAAAGGGCGGCAAAGCCTCGAGGCGCGTCAACCTTCGGGGTTCCTCCGTTTCCAGCCTGCCGCTTTAGCTTGGCGAAAACCCTCCTCATTAAGATGGGCAGATTTTCGCTTGAAAGCCGTCGTGACCTCATCAGGTTTGTACGCATCGACCCCATGGACTTCCTCAAAGCAATCGACTAAAATAGCGGCAGTCTGCTCGACATGCAACAGACTCCTATCGGCCGACTCTTCCTCCAGGGCTGCCTTCTCCTTGGCCAAGGATGATTTCTCATTTTCCAAGACAGTATTTTTGGCCCTCTCCGCTGCCAAGGCATCAGAATGTTCTTTCTTCAGCTCCTGATGGGCCAGTAATAGTTGCGTACGCTCCTCCAGCAACTTCTTCTTCTCATTCCTCTCTCGCGATAATTCCTCCAAGGAGGAGGAAAGAGAGGCAGCCTGACGCTGCACCTCCTCCGCCCAGTAATGGAACTTCATCATATTAGTAAAAAGATTGGAGCGTAATGAGTTCACCCTATCAACCTCGGTCTTGGAAAGGAAAGCCTCCCGTTCTGCCGCAGACGCCAATATTTGGGAAGCCAGCAAAGCCGAAACTTCATCCGAGCCATCACCCCCCAATGCCGCCAAACCAGTGTTACGGAGATCGTACAGTCCAACTTGATGGGTCACAGTGCCACCCCCACTTATCGGACTAAGATCCGCCGCAAAGTTGAAGGTGGCACCTCCTTCGCCATAACGGTGCAACAGGGGGATGCTCGAAGGAACAAACGCCAGAGGAATAGGAGGGTGAACCTGTGGGGACGAACCCCCTGGAGCAAGATAAACACCATGAGGCTGATAGCCTGAAAAATCCTGCAAGCCCTCTTGATATCCCAGATTGGAGGAATATGCGTGAACGGGACCTCCGAAAGTCTCGCCTGTGCCCAAGTTCGCCAAAAATTCCGAGGAATGTCCTCCCTGGGGAACAGCTGTGGAGTCGAAAGCGTCCGCAGGTCTGTTCTCCATCCCGGTGGTAGAGGAAGATAGATTCCCACCCTCACTTTCCAACCGCTGTCTCTTCTTAGAACCAGTCAGCATGTAGCCCAAATTCATATCGCCTGAGGGAGGAGCGGAGGTAGAGACAGCGATAGTGTCCTGCCAAGAACGCCGTATGAAATATAGAAAAGAGAAACAAATCAAACGACGACAAACATTAAAATGTAGCATATCGTGGCTAAAAGGCACCCTTACTCTAACAGTAGTGGGAGGAGGTGCTTCTGAAGAACCTGCCGCGTCCGGAGAAGGTGTAAGAGCGGCAACGCTTCTTGTTTTTCTCTTCTTTTTTCCTTTGGCAATGGCCTTAGAAGCCTGGGAAGAAGAAGAAGGTTGGGCAGGAGGAGCAGCAACGGTCACGATGGGAACGCCTGAAGGAATATCAGTATTCCCCTCACCAGCTGAAGAAGAGGATACTTGAGCAAGACTCGCGGAAGTAGCCGGCAGTTTTGTGGGATTATCAGTAGCTTCCGTGGAGGTAGCTCTCTCCTTTTCTTCCCTTTCTTGAGCCCTCTTCAGGCGTCTCCTTACGCTTTCGGGCTTATAGTTGGGATCCGTCACTGCGAGATCACAAAATAACGTCAGCATTAGTATCAGTGATAACAAAAAAGGGAGTAACGCGACACTCACGTTTAACACAAGAACGAATGTCCATTCTACAAGCCACTTGATGAATGTGAACGCTGATTTCCAGTTTGAGCAATTTGTTTAACCAGTCTTGTTCACATTGAGGAAGGGTCCCTGGTCGACTCCAGACGTTATCATCGACGTTTTGGTTAAACCCAGATCGCCACCAGGAACCAGGATTTTCAGGAAGATCTATCACAAAGAACTCATTTTTCCAAGCATCAACGGAAGACTCGATATGGAGGAGTTTCCAAGTAAAAGACTTGAGAGAGTCATCGTCGAAGCGGGGCGATATCGTTATCACTCCCCGGCACTTCATCAGCTTAAAAAGAGATTTGAGCAGCAGAAGGGAAGGGGAAGTGATCCCTTTATATTTACAAAGTTCCAGAAAAGCATAAACACAACAATATGCATTTGGGGATAATTGGGCCGGATTCAGATCGCCGACAACAAGCAAGTCTTTTACAAAAGAGTCAATGGGAAGCCGGAAACCATAACGGAACATTTGCGCATACAAGACCCTACGATTTCCCGTCAAAATGTTGTTCAAACGTATTGACTCAGGGGCAACAGTGGCCTTATAATCGTCAGGGATAACAGCATTATGGGCGGCCAAATGCTCACGGAGAGCGGCCTCAGATGTGATAACACTAGCAGTAATATCCATCCTTTTCTCATCGGCAAATTTTGACTCAGAACGGCGAGTCTTAGCCATGGCAGAATTAAAGAAGTAAAGATGAAGAAAACGATGGAGGAGGATTATCCGAGTCAGGAGAAGTCGGAGGAGTTGGTGGAGAATCTCGTGCGGTCATATCTAAAAAATGAGAATCAACCATGAGATTGCAGATTACTTATCAAAGGAAAAAAACGAACAAGGAGGTGAATAAAAACAAGGGAAAGAAGACCCCCTTAAATAGCCAGAAAATCGGAAAAAAGGATCTTCGATCTTCCAACCCGACCCTTGAGGGTGGACACGTGTACAGCCTGAAGTGTTAATAGGGATTTGAAGTCACGCCTGTTGAAATCTTACTTGAATCAAGGAAAACCGCAAAATCGCCCAATCAGTTACCAGGACAACAGCGGCGTAGATTTAATGCAGAACAGCCAACCAGAAAACCACCCAGTAGCTGAATCATTTTCAGTTGGGCTAAGAATACCTCAAATGGAAAAAAGACAAAGGGCGCATTAAAGAAGAAGAACAGTTGCAAAGTGGCATAATAAAAATAGTTTATTTATTATGGCCTAATGGCCGAAAAGTACAGTGGCATGACAAGAGGAAAAGTAAAAAGGGCTCAAAGGGAGCCACTGATATCAGGCGTCAGAGCCAGCGTCATCGGGTACTTCGGGAATGTCCCTCAGGGAATCCATGACCAGAGTTAGATCATGGGAGGTGGCTCTCATTCCCTTTAGGCAGCACCCCAGCATATCCTTGCGCTGCTGCAGCATGGCGATCACCACTTGAATCCAAGCGACGGAGGCAGCCAGCTTCGACACGCTCTCTAGAGGACTGAAATCCTCCAGAGATATAACTCCCAGCCTGGAATGGAGTGGGGTCAGCATCCCTTGCAACTCTAGGATGTCCTCAGAAGTCTTAATCAACATGTTCTCCAAGAACCCTGCATCACCATCATTGAGGTTCTTGAGAGAGTGGCCCTTGGAAAGGAGAAATTTTTTAGTCAAATGATCCATAATGCAAGTTGCCAAAGATGATGAGAACGTGGGTGGAAAAAGCTCCCCGATTTATAGGCTCCAAGAGAAGGGCCTTGGAGAAGAAAAGGAGGTCCTCAAAAGGCGAGCCGTCCCGTTACCCTCGAGGGCTGATGGACCCGAAGTGGAAGCGAAGGTCGGTGTTCGTGACCTATCCGCGATACAGATGCTCGGAGGGGTACGAGATAGAATATGGAAAAACGCCAAAAGGTATGATATTACAGGTAGTCATGACGTAAAAGCCATACGGTTACTGGTATCCACAGTGTAAAGCCGCGTTGATGTCGCAGGTAGCCCTAGATGCATAAAACCTCGCCGACCTCACAGGTATCTAGTGGTATAAAGCCACGTTAATCGAAGGCAGCTGATGGCATAAAACCGCGTAAATATCGTTGTTTCCTTAAGCGGAAAAGAAAGACAGGGCCTGTGTGATCTCAAAATCCCTGTAAGTACAAAGTTTGCTAATTTCTTCATGAGTACCTATCTCCTCTATGTGTTTGCAGTACACTCGAAAGGATGATGGACCGGAACATAGGCGAGCCTACGGAATGACTCGGCCGCAGTCCTTAGCGACATCGCAAGTGGCCCGTCAGCAGCTCTCCTACGACAGGAGTAAAGTTGCGACTTTTCAAGTCCTGCAAAAGGGGCCAGGCTGAATAATATCGCTAGGTGAAAGCAATCCCCTAATAATTACGAATGAGATAGCGGCGTCTCCCGTGGATTTCTTAACGCCTCCAGAAGACTGGGCATGAGACAAAAATGAAGGCCGGAATCTGTTTGCTCCGAGGAAAGCTTCAAATCTGAGCCCTAACCCATCGTTTAAACCAATCCGTGTCGAGTTAAAGGAGACAAGGAAGTTCGGAGATCCTAGGAGCATATTGCCTTATGAAAGAACAAACCCTCACCTAAGATTCCAGACATGGACAGGGAGTGACAACCCTTGGTAAACACTCGGGCTCGTTTTCAGTTGGGCTTATGATAACAATCAAGACAACCCTAACAGCACTACTGCATTTGACGATCCGGCCGGGACGGATTCCTATAAGTCCCATAGTATATCTTCATATCGCCCAGGGATCAGCAAAGGATTCCTAGAATGGTCGACATCAGCGGAGGGGGGACTCATGAGTCTCTATACGCACGGCGTCATCCCATCCTAGGGAACCGCGAGGTTATCGCTCCCGGAAACCCTGTCAGATATCGCTCATGACGTCACCCGATGGCATCGCTCGTGACGTCATCACTAGACATCGCCTAGACTGTTATCGCCAGGTATCGCCATCGAGGCCTATAAATATCCCTACTTTTTCGAACAGAAGGTAAGATCGAGATCACCTAGCAGAACCTCTTGCTATTTTGTACTCCCGAACTAACTTAAGCATCGGAGTGTCTACGCCGGAGCCCCCTCTCCGGCGCTTTGCAGGTATATCCGACGCCAATCGCAGCCGTTCCGATCAGACACGACCTCGAATCTTATCATGTAAGTTCCTGAGATGTCTAAATGGATTTTCATTTGAGTGGCCATAGAACTTAGGAAGGTTGGCCACCATATTGGTCTTTATAGACCAATCATTGGGTACAGTTGGGCAGTTGATGCAAGAAAATATTTCCTGTTCCGCTATTCTGTTCAGTTCTCTCATAGTTAGTTCTGGACGATTTTCTACCATGGCTAGATTGAACACCTCGTCTTGGTCAAAGGATTAGCCAAGATTGTGGTCAAGACCGTGGTTTGTTTGAGAACTAGAGGTTTCCGATTCACTCTCTTCTTCGGAATTCCTCCTTCGAGCTATCTTTCTTAGTTGTGCTTCGGTCCTTGTGAGATTCGGATTGTATGGTATTAAGTCTTCTTCTCTAGAAGAGGACCTGGTCATCAACTGTCAAAAATAAAAATAAAAGAAACTACGAATGTCGCCGTTAGAGATCCCCGGCAACGGCGCTAAAATTTGATCGCGCGTCGAATGCGTCAAATATAAGTGTACAATATATATAAATAGGGGTAGAAATACAACTTATCACCGTCCTATAAAGGATTGTAGATTGTGGTAAGAGGATCGTCCACAAAGACCTCTAGGGGGAACGTAGTTTCTTGGTTGACTTCATCGTCACTGGTTTTGATTGGGGGAACCTGAAAATAGAAACAAAACAAAAGAAGCAAAACAATGTAAAGTAGTCTTGGTCAAAGGCTTGGCCAAGATAGGGAGTCAATACTGAAAAAGTCGAATAAAAGGGAATTCCAGGTAAGGGAAATTTGAGAGCTTCTGTTCTTATGATTCGATCACTGATGCAAGGGTATTCATCTCTTGATTCGTAGTCCTGCTATAGAGTGGAGGTGCTCCTATTCACTCCTGTCTTCCCTCCTCTTCAAATTATCTGCGGGTGCTCCCTTTCCTGATAATCCTAGCCAAGGGACACCTTGCTGGTTAAAGGGTTTATCCATTTGACTGTTGTCTTGAATGGCTATTCATTCCTCAATGGTATAGGGGAAGACAGTACCTAGCCAAGTTGTCTCCCTATGGAGACCCTAGGTTGTCAATCTGGTCTTGGTCTAGATCACTTATTTCTTCTAGTCTAGCGCAGACTAGTCACCTACTTTGCCTAGCCAGCGGGTGCTCCCTTTCCTTCTAGGTTGGCTGCAACTCTTCTCTACTAGGGTACAAGAATGATCAAATCTTATCTCTAGTGAGTAAGCGATGGATTAAGCTCAAGAAATAAGCGAATACGAATCAAAGAGAATGCTAAGTACGGTTTGATCTCACGAATCCATAAGAACGCAACTCATCAACCCTTACCAAGAATGGGTGTTTAGCTACTCATACTCATAGATGAAAAATAAATATATTAGTTTGCATAAATAAATAAATCCGAGAATTCAAAGAATTAAATTCCAGAGCTAGAAATTGTTTTCAATCTGAGAAGAAGATAGATCCGAGATGAGAGAGAGATCGGGTGTCTCTACAGAGGAGGAACAATAATTGGTTAAATACCAGCTAAAACTCCTCAGTCCTACTCCAACTCAAACTCCTCAAAATCCTAGAAAATCCCTAAAGATAAATAACAATGTATCCTTAAAATATTCAAAGATAGAAGGAGATCCTTGATCGGATTCTTAAATTGATATTGTCTTGATCCTTCTCTTTCTTGCTGGACAGCTGCCAGCTCGCAAGGCCCAAGCGGAAAGCGGCCCAAGTGGTTGCCACGCTGCTATTCGAGATTGTCCTCGCGAAATGAGTCTTGGCCAAGCTTGCGGCCAAGACGATCTGGTAGCAGAATTTGGTATGCGAAGGAGTCTTGGCCAAGCTCTAGGCCAAGATACTCTGAAAATCAGCTTTAATGCTCCCCAATCAGAATCCTCCAATAATAGGCCTCCAAACCAGAACTGCCAAAGTATGGGAAATACAAGGAAATCAGTAGGTTTACTGTCCAAATAACAAGTAAATGGAAAGTAGAAACATGAGGAAATGCAATGTAATCAATTGTCATTCCGCTCCGAATAATGATTAATTTGCTTCTTGGCGTTGTCTTGCCAGCTGATAACTCGGCTATCGCTGAGTCGCGTTATCTCGATTGTTACGTCATCATGCTTGTCTTCTTTTTGATAAAGCGATTCTGCTTTTCGGAGCATTTAATGCTCAAGATCCCCTCATTAATGTGAGCGAGGGATCAGGATGGTTCAGAGACATTCGTCAGGACGCTAGGGCTAGCGTGATTTGATAGGATCAAAACATCTTCTCGTTTTTCTAGGGTTGCACTCATTACTCTCGCCTGTCATGTGCGCAACGACTGTTCCAGCAGTCGTTTCACTTGGCCTCTTAGGGTTATAAAACCCAACACTTATTTCTATTTTCCACTTTCGATACTCTGTTTTCTCTGTATCCTCTCGAATCGTCTTGCATTTCTACTTTTCATCCTCTGGGTGCTTCAGTTTCCTTCTTAGAAAGGTATTTCTTTATTCCCCTTTGTTGTCTTCTTCGTCTTTTTGTTTTCTTTTTCCACCATGGGTAAAAGTAAAACTCGTGCTTCTAGGTCTAAGTCGGTTGATGAGGAGAAAATAGATAATACAGCCAGTACTATTACTTCTCCGGCCATCCTCCATAAATATTTAACCGATCATTATGCCAACATCCCCAAGGGCTTCAAGGTTTTTGTTGCCCCTGATTCTTTACGCCTGAACAGCGTTCTGACCGGCAAACATAGGATCTTGTATGCCCAGATATTTCGCTACGGTTTCTGGTTTCCGGTTGACTCTTTTATCCAAGAGTTGCTCACCTCTCATGATTTGAGCCCCGTTCAATGAGCTCCAAATGCATACTGCGACGTTTATGCATTTTTAAAACTCTATAAGTACAAGGGAATTACCTCTCCTTCACTTGCATTACTCAAGTCTTTGTTTCGAATGTACAACCGTCGGGGTGTGATAGCAATATCACCCCGTTATGACGATGATTCCCTTAAGAACTTCACCTGGAAACTCCTTCATTTAGAGTCTTCCATTGATGGGTGGAAAGAACAATTTTTTATCATCGAAACTCCTGAGCTTCCGGGCCCATGGTGGTGGTCTGGTTTCAACCAAGATGTCAAGGACAGTGCTTGGCGCCGGGAGGCTCTTAACGAGATAGAGCAAAACTGGTTTGACAAGTTGCTCAAACTGGAAATCAGCGTTCACACCCGCGTTCTGGCCTGCGGGGCTGATATCCGTTCCTGCGTTAAACATGAGTATCACGTCATTTCTTGATTTTTTCCACTGATACTAACGCTAACGTTGTCTTGTGCTTTTGCAGCGACTGATCCCAAGTACATTCCTGAGAGCGTTAGGAGGCGCTTAAAAAGGCTTCAATAGAGAAAGGAGGCTGAGCGAACGGCCGTGGCTGCCGATACCGCCGCCACTTCAGTTGTTTCACCTGTTACTATTTCGATTCCTCCCTAAGCATCTTCTACTCCAGTTGGCGAGGAAACCGTGACCATACCTGTCGGTATTCCTGTCATATCAGTTGTTGCTCTTCCTGTTCAGCCGGCCACTTCTAAGGCTTCCGCAAAGGGAAAAAAGAAAAGGAAGACAAGGAGCGTTGCTACCCTCCCGCCTTCTTCGGACGCGGTAGCCTCTTCAGAAGCACCTATCGCTGAAACGGTAACTTTAAATGCTCCACGATATCTCTTGTACTGCTCTTCAATGCCTTCCTACATTTTCTTCTTATTTTTCATGTCTGGTGCTTGTTTTTCTTCATAGGACACTTCTGCCGCTTCTACCCATATGCTACCGCCGGGCAATATGGATTTGAGGCATGTACTGAATCAATCAAGGAAAAGGCAGAGACCTGATGGAGAAGGCACAAGCCTGTCGTCGAGTCAAGTCGATGTCGGGGAAAAGCATCAGACCGCTCTTGACTCTTCACCACCTCCTCAGAACCAGGCCGTTAACATTTTTTGGAACATGGGCGTTCCTGGGCCTTTCGAGACTTCTCCACCCTCGTTTGGCTCGGAGGATCCTCATTTTTCTTCCAACTTGGGCTATAATGACGACTTATCAGGCTTCTCCTCCTATCAACCTCATGACCCTTTCGGGCTTCAAGGGGGTTCCTCCACTAACCAGCCTCCTTCCCCTCCTGCCGTGGTCTTTGTACCTTCTGATGCTTCAGTGCTTAAGTGCTTCGGGGAGGGAGCGGTTGTGTCTAGTCTCCTGGCCGATGTAAGTTCACTTAACATTACCGAGCTTGTTACCCATCAACTGGACCTGACTACGCTGAGTAGTTCAGGAATCACGACCATCGGGGGCGATAACTCTGCTATCACTACTTCATTCCTAGCCGCTCATATGCTAACATCTTCCGAAGAACAAAGCACTTTTGCTGCTGAGGGGGATAGAGAGCAAGCTGACATGCTGCGTTCTAATCTCTTTACCGATCTCATCCGGTTTCATCATTATACAGAGCGCATGTCGCAAAAGACGGCTGCCCTTGCCTCTTCCGCGGACAAACTTCCAAAGGAGCAGGAAGAGAAGCAGAGGTTGCTGGAAGAGCGACAAGGATGCATAAGGGCCATGGAAATGGCCAAAGAGGAGGTGAAAGAGGCAAAGCAACAGCTGGCCGATTCTAATGTCGCTCTATCAGCTGAAAAATTGAAGAGTGTCGCTCTTGAGGGAGAGAAAATGGCTCTAGCGGAAGAGAGGGCCGCTTTGGCAGAAGAGAAGGCGACACTTGAGAGAGAGGCGACAGTCAAGTGTCAGTGGTATGTGGAAAGGACTGCTGCCATCATGGCTCACTGTTTCGTAGAAGATCATGGAGAAGAATTATATAAAGGTGACGTCATTTCTGACGCCTTTTTGCAGAATTCCGCTGATCTCAATGATGAAGGCTTCCGCATAGCCAGGTCAAAGGGCTACCAGGGGCGGGAGAGCTCGGGGAATCAGTCGTAGGTAGGGTATTATCGCCATCTTTTTGTGAGGATTGAGCGTCATCCTCTTTTTGTCCATCTTTTTTGTATACTTTTGCGACCCTTTGTGGGTGCTTTAAACAGCAGCACTTCTGTGATACTGGATTCCTTTATTGTTGATTTCCTTTTTCTGTACTTCTTTTTCTTCGAGTTTTACTTAGCATGGCCGTCGCGCCATTATCATCCTGATTATGCTGATGGGCTTCGCCAGGTTCATCTTAATCGCTGCTCGGCATCATCAGAAATGATATTCCACAGAAAAGAAACATCATTCCTACGATCAAAAGAGATAACGAGTAGGGTCTTTAGGCCCTATTCCTCGAATCATGTAGAAATCAGTGCGATTGTCCTCACGTCAATCTCGTTGACGGGTCGCTCAACTCTGTTGTCATCTCGAGCGTTGATATCTCCGTTAGTCAGAAATATCCTGCACACTCTTAATTAATGTTTATTAGTAAGAGATATGCGATAACGGACACTAGTTACCCGTAGGAGCCAATCCGCTGTCATTTTAGGGTGTCGGTGTCGCTCGTTATCGCTTTCTCAACCAGCTCACTTCACCAGGGATTCCGTATCTGGTTACTCGCTGGGATTTTGCAATTCTTCGTGTTTCCACGTTACCACGCTGGGAAGAGAGAGCCGCTCTGATAGAGGAATCAGCCGATAAGAGCCTGTGGCACGTTGAGCGGATGGCCACTATCTTAGTCGAATACTTTGAAGAGGTCCATGGAGCAGATGCGTATGAAGGTGACAAGGTCACAAAGGCCTTCAAAAAGAAGTCTGTCGATCTTAATGAAGCAGGCTTTCGCCGAGCTAAGGCGGAGGGTTGGAGACGGAGGAACCCTGAGGGTTGACACATTCCCGAGCTTTGCCGCCTCTTTTGCAGCCCTCGGGCTTTTTGTTTTTTGCCTCCGCGGCATTATTGTTTTGGTCTTTGGAACTTGTGACCTTTCTGAGGCACTTTTATGGATTTAAGCAGTTTATATCTTTGCCGCTGCCTTTTCCCTTTCTTTAGCTTTCACTTTCTGAAATTTCCAGGGTGTCGCTACCATCTTGGCGACATAATATGTTTATTTTTTCGAGCAGACTCGTAACGTTTCAGCAACATATGTCGCTGAGCTTAGTATTGGGTTAGCTTCCCCGGCGGGCCTCATAGTATCGCTGCTTGTGCAGTAGTCAATCTTTCCATTACTCGAAAGGTTATTCTGCACATTCTCAATTGTAAACCATTAGTAGCATAACGGGTTACGAGAGATAGTGATTACCCGTAGGAGCTTTTCCGCTGACGTCATAGGGCGTTTAGTCATGGAAGTCGCGTGAATCGCTTTTTCCGTCAGCTCTACTTCACTAAGGACTACTCATCTAGTTACTAGCTGGAATTTCGCGATTCTTTGCGCTTTTATTTTTCCACGATCGGCCCGGAAAGTGCCCTCACTTAGTGAGCCATCGGATCGGGACTGGCTATCACAAGGATAGGACTTTTCACTTTCAGGCGTTGTCCTCGCGTCTAGAATTATGCCCTTACTTAGTAGACCCACTACACTAGTCCGGTCACTAAGAGGGGACTTTTCGTTTCTAGAACGGAGTTACTATTTCCTTGTGGCGTGCCTTGTCTTGATGGGTCGTCTCTACGAGAACGGTCATTACAAGAAAATGACTTTTCACTCCCAGGGATTCCCGGGTTGTGCCCTCACTTAGTGAGCTATCTGATCAGGACCGACATTCACAAGGATAGGACTTTTCACTTCCCGGGGGCGTTCGGGATCTTTCAATCCCAACGCTAGTTCAAGGCATCCTGGGTCGTGCCCTCACTTAGTGAGCCATCTGATCAGGACCGGCATTCACAAGGATAGGACTTTTCACTCCCAGGTGCCCCCTTTTCTATCTGCACAAAAAGTAACCACAAACACCCAAGGAAGCTCTCTCAGGGAGCGTTAGCTAAGGTTAGGGTTGGCATCAGTCAAAGGTGCA
Source organism: Viola odorata (assembly GCA_963691705.1). NCBI lineage: Eukaryota > Viridiplantae > Streptophyta > Magnoliopsida > Malpighiales > Violaceae > Viola > Viola odorata. The sequence goes on from OY829539.1 coordinate 3,782,884, forward strand.
GACAGTTCAAGGTCTAGGATAATATAATTTCAAACGAGCAATATTCCAAGAGTTAGATAGGGGAGTACCATCGAGCGTCTCCAGATGATAGGCTCCTTTTCTGATAACTCGGGTAACGCAATATGGTCCATCCCAGTTTGGGCTAAGCTTCCCCATACGTTGACCCGCCGCTCGTTTGTCTCTGAGCACCAGGTCGCCTGTCTTTAGCAACCGTTCTTTGACGCGCCTGTTATGGTAACGGGCCATCTTTCGCTTGTAGTGTTGCATTTTCAAGAGGGTTTCTACTCGAACCTCTGGTAACGCGTCAAGGTTAGCTCGTAACCTTTCCTCATTTAGCTCCTCTCGGAAGTGGGCCACTCGCAAGCTCATGGTCCCGATTTCTACCGGCGTAACAGCCTCGGTACCGAAGGCTAATGCGAAAGGTGTTTCTCCCGTACTGGTTTTAACGGTCATGCGGTATGCCCACATCACGTATGGCAGCTCGTCAACCCATTTCTTTTTAAACCCCTCCAGATTTTTCTTAATGCCACTGAGGATGCTCCGATTTGTCACTTCTGCCTGTCCATTGGTTTGGGGGTGAGCCACGGAAGAGAATCGTTGCTCTATCCCGAATTCCGAGCATTGGTCTTTGAAGAATTGGCTGGTGAACTGTATCCCGTTATTGCTGATTAGGATACGAGGTACGCCAAATCTCATGATGACTTGGTGCTTGAAGAAACGCCAAGTTTTTTCCGCCGTGATGTTGGCGACCGCTTCAGCCTCCACCCACTTCGTAAAGTAGTCCACTGCCACTATTACAAATTTTAGTTGGGACCTTGCCTTTGGAAACGGACCCAGGATATCGATCCCCCATTTAGCAAAAGGACAAGGGGTGATGATCTCTGATATGTAAGTGGCGGGACGTCGAGGAATTTTAGAGAACTCCTGACATTTCGGGCAAGTTTGCACATAGTCGTGGCAATCTTTCCGTATAGTGGGCCAATAGAATCCAGATCTGAAGACTTGTGCAGCCAGGGTGCCGCCCGATACATGCATACCGCATATCCCTTTATGAATTTTGCGTAACGTGTGAAGACCCTCTTGTTCCGTTATGCATTTGGCCGCTGGGTGCAAAAAGCATCTTCGGACCAGGTCCCCATCATAATAAGTATAGCGAGTGCCCATCTCAGCACTTTTTTCTTTTCAGCGATATTCTCAGGCAGTTCTTCGTATTTTAAGTATTTGATTATGGGGACTCGCCAGTCGTTCTCGAGTTCTTCCACACACAGAGATGCTTGCTCTTCCATGAAGGAGGGTACAGGTAATTCTCGATAATACACGCCTTTGGGTATGGATGCTTCTGGGTTTGCAGCCAGCTTGGCAAGGTTGTCAACTTCGGCGTTGTCCTCTCGGGGAATGTGCCCAAAACTGACTTGCATGCCTTCTTTCTTTATTTCTAATAACTCCCGCATCACTTTAGCGAGATACTGGACCATGATGGGCTCCCGAGCTTGAGAGCGCCCCAAGACCTGGTCGATCACTAGTTTGGAGTCACCACAAATTTTCAGACGCAGGTCTCCTGTTCTTCCGGTATCGTGCCTACCTTTAGATGAAAGGCTTCTCCCTATCCGGAGTCCGGCCAGTAACGCCTCATATTCTGCCGCATTATTGGATAATGGCTGCAGGATTCAGATAGCGTATTGTATTCGCATATCGCTCGGCCCATTTATAAAGATTCCTACTCCAGCCGATTCTTGATTTTTAGCCCCGTCTACATGAATGATCCAGAGGTCCGTATAAGTCTCTGGGAACGGGAGATCCAAATCACGCCATTCCTCTTCGGGTACGCCTGTTAACGGATCTTCCGTAAAGGTGCATTCCGCTATAAAATCTGCCAAGATTTGAGCCTTTACAGATGGCCGAGACTGATACCTTAGCCCGTATTGTTCGATTTCAAGAGCCCAGATTAGCATTCTTCCCGAGGATTCAGGCTTTCGAAATATCCTTTTCAGCGGTTGATCTGTAAGTACGATAACGGAAAAAGACTAGAAGTATCTGTCCATTTTTCGAGTGGCCTGTATTAGCGCGTACGCTATTTTCTCAATTCGGGCGTATCGCAACTCTGCCTCCTTCAGAACATGACTCACGAAATACATGGGGCGGTGTGTGTGGCTATCGTCGCGAACGAGGACGGCGCTGACCACTTCGTCAGCAGCGCCGAGATATAGGTACAAAGTATCACCTAGTTCTGGCCTGGTCAGTAGCAGATCGGACGATAGGTAATCTTTTAGGCTAACAAACGCCTCTTCACATTTCGGGGTCCACCCAAAGGATGCTTTCTTGCGTATGACTTTGAAAAAAGGAAGACATTTTTTGCCTTGTTTGGAAATAAAGCGCCCTAGGGCGATAACACGCCCTGTTAGCCTTTGTACTTCCTTAACAGTTCTTGGAGATATCATGTCTTGTATGGCTTTAATTTTTGATGGATTAGGCTGGATTCCTTTTTTGCTGACCACGTAGCCCAGGAATTTTTCGGTCTGAAATGCGAACATGCATTTCTGGGGGTTCAGCTTCATGCTGTGCCGTTTCATCACGTCTGATAACAATCAAGACAACCTTCACGGTGCTACTACACTTGCGACTCCTGCCGGGACGGATTCCTATAAATCCCATAGTATATCTTCATATCGCCCAGAGATCAGCGAAGGATTCTTAGGATGGTCGACATCAGCGGAGGGGGGACTTACTCGTCTCTATACGCACGGCGCCATCCTATCCTAGGGAATTGCGAGGTTATCGCTCCCGGCAGCCCCTTTAGATACCGCTCATGACGTCACCTACTGGCATCGTTCATGACGTCATCACCAGACATCGCCTGGATTGTTATCGCCAGGTATCTCCATCGAGGCCTATAAATATTCCTACTTTTTTGAACAGAAGGTAAGATCAAGAGGACCCAGCAGAACCTCTTGTTACTTTGTATCCCCGAACTGACTTAAGCATCGGAGTGTCTACGCCGGAGCCCCCCTTCCGGCGCTTTGCAGGTACATCCGACGACCGACCTCCGCCGTTCCGATCAGACACGACCTCAAATCTTATCAAATGGTGCTTTCATTGAGAGCTTTGGTATATTAAGTGAGCATCCTTAATAGCCAAGCTCCGTTTAGTCGGAAGATTGGAACGGTCATGACCGCAGGATCGGAGACGATCCAATCATCATCCTCTAATATCCCTTTCTCAATCCGCAGACAGTTATTCCCTTTTGCTACTGCTGATCTCTCTATGACGACGCAACCAATTATTTCGGGATCTCTAGACCGTTCGGTCGGAATTGCAGGGGGACTTGTCTCCCCACAAACAGTCATTTCGTCATCTCAGACAGCGGGATCCGATTTCTCCACTCCTCTTTCGGGGGGATCTATACTTAATCATGAACATCCTTTTGCAATGGAAATAGCGGCCCTTCGTTCTCGGTTGGAATATTTGACTGAAATGGCCGCAAGAATCACACCTGGTGCTTCTAGATCTAGTCTCCCTCCTCGCGTCATGTTCACACCATCTATTGTCGCTGATCGACCTTTATCACCGTTGTTTCCAGAAAACTTCCAGATGCCTTTGTCCGTGGGAGAACCTCCGGTTAGTGTTGTGCAGCTCACTCAAAGAAGAGTAGAGGCTTACGTACCACAGATGCCACAAGGTCTCCTCCCGCAGGGAGATAGGCAACTAGAGGGGGTTAGGAACCGGTGGGACGGACGGAGGGAAGGAGACAACAGGAGTTTGTCTCTCGAGTACTGTGAAAGATCTAGTAGTCGAAGGGATCAAAGTCGATCACCCAGGAGTCACAATCGATCTCCTAGGCGACATCTTACGCCAAAATCGCAAAATAGGGGGCGTCAGGCTGAAATATCTCCCCCGCGTCATGCGCGTGAAATTCTTGATGATACATCAGGCCATCCGTTTAGCCGCCGTATAAGGCGTCACAGGGTCAGTCGACGCGTGAAGCTTCCCACTGATACTTATGATGGCACCAAAGATCCCATTTCGCATATCAATAAAGTGAAGGATTTTGTTCAGTTTCAGACCCACAGTGATGCGGCGTTATGCCAAATATTTGTTATGACATTGTCGGGTGTTGCGCGTCTCTGGTTTGAAGGTCTCCTTGGTGGATCCATTAATAACTTCTCACAGTTAGAATCTAAATTTCGTAGCAGATTTAGTACGGCGATTCCAATCAGGAAATATGCCGCCGCGTTATTTGACATACAACGAATGCCTCAAGAAACTTTAAAGGAATTTCTCAGCCGCTTCAATTTGGAAATGTCATTAACGTCGGGCGTCACTATTGATTTTGCTATAGAAGCCTTGAAAAGGAACTGCCGCTACGGAAAACTGAAAGACGCACTCATGGTGGACCTTCCAATGACTTTAGACGCGTTGAGACTTAAAGCCCATAATTATGCGAAAATGGAAGAAGAAGAAAACAGAGATAGGACGTATAACGTGCCGCACGGGACATCTCAAATTACCGCTACTCCCGCAAAGCCCCTTCCTGACGATCAGTTTATCGACGATTACGCTAGGCGGAAGGATCATATCCCCAAAGCCTCCAATAGGCACAAGGGTCATTCTTCGAAGGGAAAGACCGGTGGTTCCCCCACTCGACGTCAAGGGGATTCTTATAAAAATCGGACATACGACCCAGATTTTCCTTCCCTTAATGTACCAAGGGCAGAGATTTTAGCGATAGCAGAGCAGCGAAATCTTCCCATTCGTTACCCTGCGCCTACGAAACCAGGAGTCCTTCTAGGGAGAAGGGAAAATGCTTATTGTAAATTCCACAAAGCCAGGGGACATTCCACAGAAGCGTGCAGAGAATTAAAATTGGCGATAGAACATCTGGTGGAAGAAGGATATTTAGGAGAATTCGCCACCCAAGTAAGAGAAGACGCCAGAAATAACCCCATGAAAAGGACGGCAGATGAACGACCAGTTCCTCCTCGTGTTCCGCAGAAGGATAATGCTCCCGGAGGAAAAGATAGAGAAACTCTTACGGTTGACGACGAGTACATCCCTATGATTAACATCATCGCGGGAGGAACCCCTTATATGGACGAATCAGAGCAACTGACAGCCGTGAAAGGAGAAAAACGCACACGGGATGGCACGATAAAAAAAGGAGGCGCGATAGGCATTTTGGATCGAATGATATTATCCTTTTCCGAAGAAGATGAGAAAGGCGTTGTCTATCCGCACAATGATGAACTGGTGGTTACACCCGTCATCGCCAGTCATGGAATCAGAAGAACCCTTATTGATAACGGGAGCGCGGTGAACCTCTTTTCGCTGGAAGCGTACAATCTCATGAAACGCCCTGACAACGAGCTAACGCCTAGCAAACGACCTATAGTCGGTGTTGATGGGGTTCCAATCCCTGTCATGGGAGTAATTACTTTGCCCATATATTTCCGAGAAGACACCTATAAACGATCAGAGAACTTGTTGTTCCTTGTCGTGGATTTAAATTTGCCCTACAATGTCGTACTCGAGCGACCTTTTCTCAACCGCTTCGGAGCGGTGATATCTCAGAAGCATCTAAAAATGAAATACCCCTCCTGGGATGGGGTAGTATCCATAAAGGGCGACCAAAAGCTGGCGGCGGAATGCTACTCGCTCATGACTCAAAGGAGCTGCGATAGGTATGTGTGTATAGCAGCGGACCCCTACGAGCAGGGTGATGAGAAGCGCGCTCAACCTTTGGACAAAATGGTACCCGTCCCAGTGATCGGCATAAAGGAAGCAAGCTTCCTAATCAGCGAAAAACTCAGCCCAGCGGAAAATCTTCAACTGGCCCAGCTACTGAACAAATGTTGAGGAGATTTCGCATGGAAACCCACAGACATGCCAGGTATATCGCGCGAAATAGCCGAGCATCGGCTCAATGTGGACCCAGACGCGGCCGGTTCAACAAAAGCGGCGCGCGTTCTCTATCGAAAAGGCGTCGGTTGTGGACAAGGAAGTAACAAAGCTTCTTGACGCAGGATTCATCCGCGAAGTTTAATATCCCACCTGGCTAGCGAACCCTGTCCTTATTCCTAAGCCCAATGGGGATTGGCGCATGTGCATCGACTTCACCGATTTGAATGATGCCTGCCCTAAGAATTGCTACCCGCTCTCTCGTATAGATCAGTTAGTTGATCAGACCGCCGGGTACGCTTATTTAAGTTCACTGGACGCCAACTCTGGATACCATCAGATCCCCATGGCCTTAGAAGATGAAGAAAAGATTGCGTTTCTCACTCCAAAGGCCACGTACTGTTATACGGCGATGTCGTTTGGGCTGAAGAACGCTGGGGCGACGTTCCAACGTATGGCAAACAAGATATTCGAAGAACAAATAGGGAGGAATGTGGAAGCATACGTTGACGATATATTGGTAAAGAGCGCGAACTTTCAAGATCACCTGCAGGACTTAAAGGAAGTCTTTGACGTAATGAAAAAGTATCGCATGAAGTTAAACCCTCGAAAATGTATGTTCGCATTTCAGACGGGAAAATTCTTGGCCTACGTGGTCAGCCAAAAAGGTATCCAACCTAACCCTTCAAAGGTTAAGGCCATACAAGACATGATATCGCCAAGAACCATCAAAGAGGTACAAAGGTTAACTGGGCGAGTTATCGCCCTCGGGCGATTCATTTCCAAGCAAGGAGAGAAGTGTCTTCCTTTTTTCAAAGTCATACGCAAGAAAGCCTCGTTCGGGTGGACCCCGGAATGTGAGGAGGCATTTATCAGCCTGAAGGATTACCTATCGTCTGACCTACTATTGACAAGACCCGAGGCAGGAGATACCCTATATTTGTATCTTGGCGCTGCGGACGAAGTGGTCAGTGCCATCCTCGTTCGCGACGATAACCACTCTCATCGCCCGGTCTATTTTGTGAGTCACGTTTTGAAAAATGCGGAGTTGCGATACGCCCGAATTGAAAAAATAATGTTCGCTCTTATTCAGGCTACCTGCAAAATGGACCGATATTTCCAGTCCTATTCCGTTATCGTGCTTACGAACCAACCTCTGAAAAGAATATTTCGAAAAGCCTGAATCTTCAGGAAGAATGTTGATCTGGGCACTTGAACTAGAACAGTATGGATTGAGGTATCAGTCTCGACCGTCCGTAAAGGCTCAGATCCTGGCTGATTTCATAGCGGAATGTACCTTTACAGAGGATCCTTTGGCCGGCATACCTGAAACAGAATGGGGCGATATGGATCTCCCATTTCCGGAAACCTATACAGACCTTTGGATCATCCATGTGGATGGGGCCAAAAACCAAGAGCTGGCGGAAGCTGGAATCTTCATAAATGGACCGCACGACATGAGAATATGATACGCCATCCGAATCCTACAGCCGTTATCTAATAACGCGGCAGAGTATGAAGCGTTGCTAGTCGGGCTCAGAATAGGGAAAGGACTTTCTTCTAAAGGGAGGCACGATACTGGAAGAACAGGAGACCTGCGTCTAAAGATCTGTGGTGATTCCAAGTTGATAATTGACCAGGTCTTGGGGTACTCTCAGGCCCGAGAACCCATCATGATTCAATATCTCGCTAAAGTAAAGTGAGAATTATTGGAGATAAAGAAAGAGGGCATGCAAGTCAGCTTCGAGCATGTTCCCAAGGAGGAAAACGCTGAAGCTGACAATCTAGCCAAATTTGCCGCGAATCCGGAAGCGTCCATACCCAAAGGCGTATATTATCGTGAGCTATCGGTACCGTCCTTCATGGAAGAGCAAGCATCTTTATATGTGGAAGAGCATGAGAGCGACTGGCGAATTCCCGTAATCAAAATACTTGAAACATGAGGAACTGCCGGAGGACACCGTTGAAAAGAAGAAGGTGCTGAAACAGGCAGCTCGATGTACGTACTATGACGGGGATTTGATTCGGAGATGTTTTTCTCACCCAGCCGCCAAATGTATAACTGAACAAGAGGGTCTTCACACCTTGCGCGAAATCCATGAAGGGGTATGTGGTATGCACGTCTCAGGTGGCACTCTGGCGGCACAAGTCTTCAGATCCGGATTCTACTGGCCCACCATCCGGAGAGATTGCCACAACTATGTGCAAACTTGCCCTAAGTGCCCGGAGTTTGCCAAAATTCCTCGGCGACCTGCTGCTGAAATATCTGAAATTATCGCCCCTTGTCCTTTTGCTAAATGGGGGATCGATATCCTAGGCCCATTCCCAAAGGCAAGGTCCCAACTGAAGTTTGTGATAGTGTCGGTAGACTATTTCACTAAGTGGGCGGAAGCTGAAGCGGTCGCCGCAATCACGGCAGAAAAAACTTGGCGTTTCTTCAAATATCAAGTTATCATGAGGTTTGGCGTACCTCGCGTCCTTGTCAGCAATAACGGAACGCAGTTCACCAGCCAATTCTTCAAAGACCAGTGCTCAGAGTTCGAGATCGAGCAACGATTTTCCTCCGTGGCTCATCCACAAACTAATGGACAGGCGAAAGTAACCAATCGGAGTATCCTCAGCGGTATCAAGAAAAACTTAGAAGGGTCTAAAAAGAAGTGGGCTGATGAGCTGCCATACGTAATGTGAGCGTACCGCATGACTGTTAAGACTAGCACCGGAGAAACACCCTTCGCGTTGGTCTTCGGAACCGAAGCTGTTACACCGGTGGAAATTGGAACCATGAGCCTACGGGTGGCTCACTTTCGAGAGGAAAATAATGAGGAAAGGTTACGAGCTAACCTGGACGCGTTACCAGAAGTCCGAGAAGAAATCCTTCTAAAAATGCAGCATTACAAACAAAAGATGGCCCGTTATCATAACAGGCGTGTCATGGAGCGATTGCTGAAAGCCGGTGATCTGGTGCTCAGAGACAAGCGAGCGGCAGGACAACGTATGGGAAAACTCAGTCCAAACTGGGATGGACCATATCGTATCACCCACGTTGTCGGGAAAGGAGCCTATCATCTGGAGACACTCGATGGTACACCCTTATCTAACTCTTGGAATATCGCTCGTTTGAAATTATATTACCTAAGAATTTAATTTTATCTGCACCTTTGATTTATGTCAACCCTAACCATGACTAACGCTCGATGAGAGAGCTTTCGTGGGTGTTTGTGGTTGCCTTTGTGCAGATAAAAAAGGGGGTATCTTGGGAAGTGAAAAGTCCTATCCTTGTGATGGCCGGTCTTGATCAGATGGCCCACTAAGTGAGGGCACAACCCAACATACCTTGAATTAGCGTCGGATTGAAAGATCTTGGACGCCCCCGGGGGTGAAAAGTCCTATCCTTGTGATGACCGATCTTGATCAGATGGCTCATTAAGTGAGGGCACTACCCGGTATCTTTGGGAGTGAAAAGTCCTTCTCTTGTACTGACCGTTCTCGTGGAGATGGCCCATCAAGACGAGGCACGCCCCAAAGAACTAGAAACTCCGTCTAGAAACAAGAATCCTATCTTAACGGCTGGGCTGCTGCAGCCAGGCCATTAAGTGAGGACACGGTTCTAGACGCGAGGACAACGCCCAAAAGTGAAAATTCCCCAGCCTTGTGATAGTCGTCCCGATCCGACAACTCACTAAGATGAGGCACTTTTCGGGCCGATCGCGAAAGGAGGGAAACACGGAGAATCCCGAAATCCCAGCTAGTAACCAGATGTGTAATCCCTGGTGAAGTATAGAGCTGATAGTGAAAGCGATTCACGCGGGTTCCATGGTAACACCCTATGATGGCAGTGGAAAGGCTCCTACGGGTAATTACTATCCCGCATAACGTGTTTTTGTTACTGATGGTTTACTATTAGGAATGTGTAGAATACTTTTTGGGTAGAGGAATGAGTGATGATCTCCTAAGCAGCGATATCGTAAGGCTTACCGGGAAAGCTAACTCGATACCGACTTTAGTAATTTTGATGGGACTGCTAAGGATCTGCTCAAAAAAGTAAACGCATCGTGATAACAGGGCGAAGATAACGCCAAAGGAGCTCGTAAGGAGACAACTAAAGGAAAGGAAAGATAGCGATAGAAGTTGTCTGAATACATCAAAATGTTTTAAGGGGCTACAAACTTCAGTGGTCAAATAATGACAAAAATCTAGTAACGCTCGATTGCTAAGGAAAGGGCGGCAAAGCCTTAAGGCACGTCAACCTTCGGGGTTCCTCCGTTTCCAGCCTGCCGCTTTAGCTTGGCGAAAACCCTCCTCATTAAGATGGGCAGATTTTCGCTTAAAAGCTGTCGTGACCTCATCGGGTTTGTACGCATCGACCCCATGGACTTCCTCAAAGCAATCGACTAAAATAGCGGCAGTCTGCTCGACATGCCACAGACTCATATCGGCCGACTCTCCTTCCAGGGCAGCTTTCTCTTTGGTCAAGGATGATTTCTCATTTTCCAAGACAGTATTTTTGGCCCTCTCCGCTGCCAAGACCTCAGAATGATCTTTCTTCAGCTCCTGATGAGCCAGTATTAGTTGTGTGCGCTCCTCCGGCAACTTCTTCTTCTCATTCCGCTCCAAGGAGGAGGAAAGAGAGGCAGCCTGACGCTGCACCTCCTCCGCCCAATAATGGAATTTTATCATATTAGTAAAAAGATTGGAGCGTAATGAGTTCACTCTATCAACCTCGGTCTTGGAAAGGAAAGCCTCCCGTTCTGCCGCAGACGCCAATATTTGGGAAGCCAGCAAAGCCGAAACTTTATCCGAGCCATCACCCCCCAATGTCGCCAAACCAGTATTACAGCGATCGTACAGTCCAACTTGATGGGTCACAGCGCCACCCCCACTTATCGGACTAAGATCCGCCACAAAGTTGAAGGTGGCACCTCCTTCGCCATAACGGTGCAACAGGGGGATGCTCGAAGGAACAAACGCCAGAGGAATAGGAGGGTGAACCTGTGTGGACGAACCCCCTGGAGCAAGATAAGCACCATGAGGCTGATAGCCAGAAAAATCCTGCAAGCCCTCTTGATATCCCAAATTGGAGGAATATGCATGAACAGGACCTCCGAAAGAATTGGGCGAAACCCCAAAAGTCTCGCTTGTTCCCAAGTTCGCCAAAAATTCCGAGGAATGTCCTCCCTAGGGAACAGCCGTGGAGTCGAAAACGTCCTCAGTTCTGTTCTCCGTCCCGGTGGTAGAGGAAGATGGATTTCCCCCCTCACCTTCCAGCCGCTGTCTCTTCTTAGAACCAGTCAGCATGTAACCCAAATTCATATCGCCTGAGGGAGGAGCGGAGGTAGCGACAGCGGTAGTGTCCTGCCAAAAACGCAATATGAAATATAGAAAAGAGAAGCCAAACGATGACAAACATTGAAATGTAGCATATCGTGGCTAAAAGGCACCCTTACTGTAACAGTAGTAGAAGGAGGTGTTTCAGAAGAACCTGCCGCGTCCGGAGAAGGTGTAAGAGCGGCAACCCTTCTTGTTTTTCTCTTCTTTTTTCCTTTGGCAATGGCCTTAGGAGCCTGGGAAGAAGAAGGCTGGGCAGGAGGAGCAGCAACGGTCACGATGGGAACGCCTGAAGGAATATCAGTATCCCCCTCACCAGCTGAAGAAGAGGATACTTGAGCAAGACTCGCGGAAGTAGCCGGCAGTTCCGTGGGTTTATCAGTAGCTTCCGTGGAGGTAGCTTTCTCCTTTTCTTCTCTTTCTTGAGCCCTCTTCAGGCGTCTCCTTACGCTTTCAGGCTTATAGTTGGGATCCGTCGCTGCGAGATCACAAAATAACGTCAGCATTAGTATCAGTGGTAATAAAAAAGGGAGTAACGCGACACTCACGTTTAACACAAGAACGAATGTCCATTCTACAAGCCACTTGACGAATGTGAACGCTGATTTCCAGTTTGAGCAATTTGTTTAACCAGTCTTGTTCACATTGAGGAAGGGTCCCTGGTCGGCTCCAGACGTGATCATCGACATTTTGGTTAAACCCAGATCGCCACCAGGAACCAGGATCTTCAGGAAGATCTATCACAAAGAACTCCTTTTTCCAAGCATCAACGGAAGACTCGATGTGGAGGAGTTTCCAAGTAAAGGATTTGAGAGAGTCATCGTCGAAGCTGGGCGATATCGTTATCACTCCCCGGCACTTCATCAGCTTAAACAGAGATTTGAGCAGTAGAAGGGAAGGGGAAGTGATCCCTTTGTATTTACAAAGTTCCAGAAAAGCATAAACACAACAATACGCATTTGGGGATAATTGGGCCGGATTCAGATTGCCGGCAACAAGCAAGTCTTTTACAAAAGAGTCGATGGGAAGCCGGAAACCATAACGGAACATTTGCGCATACAAGACCCTACGATTGCCCGTCAAAATGCTGTTCAAACGTATTGACTCAGGGGCAACAACGGCCTTATAATCGTCAAGGATAACAGCATTATGGGCGGCCAAATGCTCACGGAGAGCGGCCTCAGATGTGATAACACTAGCAGTAATATCCATCCTTTTCTCATCGGCAGATTTCGACTCAGAACGGCGAGTCTTAGCCATGCCAGAATTAAAGAAGTAAAAATGAAGAAGACGATGGAGGAGAAAGGAAATACCTTTAGAGAAAAAACATTTCGAAGAACCTTGAATAGTGGGAAGAAAACAAGACGGCTAAAAGAAGATATGAGAAGGTGGGATGATAAAAGAAAAGGAAAAGAATAAATATTGGTTTTTATAACCTTAGTAATCGAATGAAACGGCGGATGCCACAGTCGTTGCGTGGAAGCGACATGAGGAACAGACTCAGGCAATGAGTGCAATTCTAGAAAAGTGCTACAACGCTTCGATTTCAGTAAAGTTCTCGAGCACGCTAGCCCACAGCGCCGGAAGAAATGGACACGTGTGCCTGCACAATCGCGACTTTTCTAATGAGAAGATAGCAAGCATTAAATGCTCTGAAAAGCAGGTACCATTTCTTGGAGAAAACAAGAGCGATATCGCAAGAAAGGAGATAACGCAAGATGGCGTTAATTAAAAAGGCAGCTTTCGAGCTAACGCGAAAAAGCGGAATAAAAATCAAATAGCAGTAAAATACGGATATTGTCGCACAACAAGGCGTTATTACAAGACAAAGAAACAAATAAATAGAAGAATCCTCTAAATGGAGCAACTTCGATTAATCATGGGCCATCGCAGTCACCATTCCCCCGCTCTTCTCCAGAAGAAGGAAGATCTCCCTCACCTTCGCCCAGATCGTTCATTCTCTTGGAAGCGTAATCACCCAACACTGACGAATTGACAGTTCCCTGGCAATGGAGACTCATAAATTCAGCGATACAAACCTCCATGGTCTTGTTCTTCCACCAGGCTATCTTTGAAGGTACTTTGGCCAAATCCGCATCACGAGACGCTATCTCTTCGCGAAGGAAGATATTCTTTTTGTCAGCCACCACCAATTCCGCCTCCAGAAGTTCTATCTTAGCCTTCCCCTTCGACTTTTCTCGAGCAAGCTCAGCACGACAGTCGTTCAACTCCGCCCGGGTTCGCTCCTGAAGCTGCGACAGCTCTGTTACCTTCCCTAAGGCAGCGCTTAGTTCTCCCTTCAAATCAAGAGAAGGCTGAACCTTGTCACGCTGATCTTCAAAAAAGTAATTTAGCTCGTGGAAACTGGCCAGCATATCAGTCAGAAGGCGTGAATGTCATGCTTCAGGCGGATGTCGTAAGAACTCTTCTTTGTCCTTCGAAGAAGTAAACATTTGCCCCACTATTGGGCCCACCGGCTCTTCTCGCGATAGTGGGTCCGATATCCCTAAAGCGCGAAGACCGTCTGTACCAAGGGAAGACAAGTCCAGCTGATATGTGGTGGAGCCTTGAAGACTTTGAGGGGAAAGATTGGCGATATAAGGAGGAAAACAACTTTTTGCGGAATCACCAATGCCTGAGATCGAAGAAAGAAACAAAGGCTGAGGTTTCTGTGGAGAAGGGTTAGGAGGAGCGATCGGATTCGAAACCGATAAGTTCACATCCGGAATAAAGGAGTGGATCGGAGAGATAGGACTGCCAGACGACAAGGGAGAGCCCACCGTTGCTGAAGCCTCGTTAACTTTGGGAGGAATGGCAGAGGGCACCTTGACCACTTCCGTCACCGGCAAGGCACCCGCGACGTGTGAAGTGTTAACTCCCTCAGAGGGAACCGCATTGACTTCCTCCACGGGAGGAATTGGTGGATCAGACTTCTCTTTACGAACTCTCTTTACGAGACGCTCCGTCTTGGCGGCCATTTCGTCGCTATCGTCCTCAGTTGACTCCGCGGCGGGTTCACTCTTTCTCGACCTAAGTTTCATCCGTTGGGCAAGGGTGGCATGACGCAACTCGGAACCGGTATCCATGTTTTCGCTATCGTTGTCAACCTCTTCAATCACAGAGTTACTCGGAGCCACTCCCTTACCACAAGACGATAGCCAATTCTCAAGGAAACGGGAAGGTCGAGCGGACGCGCTGCGTGTCGCGACGGTTTTGTTTCTCTTTCCTCGTGGCGGAATAGGCGAACGACTTGAGCCATCAGGCGAAGGAGAAGGAGGTAACGTCTGAAGCGGCACTACGTTCAGAGGAGCGTCACTTTCCCCGGAAGAGCGACCCTCAGCGTTACCTGCCAATAAAATATTTTAGTATGACAAGAAAATCGAAGCGATAAGGTGACAAAAGAAAAACTCACCAACGACACACTCTGGCAAAGGCCTGAACCGAGCGAATTCCCGAATGAGGAAGGGCCCTTCTATTTCTAACAGGGCGGTAACATGAGACACATCCATACTAGACAGCACATCTGGTTTTCGCCAAGCGGCACTGGTAATCTCTCGGTTGAAACCACCGCGCCAAAACCGAGAAGGCAAGCGAAGGGTGAAGAAGCCATTTTTCCAGTTGTCCACGTTCTCTTCGAAACCTTGAAAGTTCCGCCAGAAGAACCGAACAAGGGCATCATTCCAACTTGGGGTAATATCCACCAAGCAGCTGCGACACCTCATGGTGAAAAATGTACGGAACAGATCGAGCGATGGAGCGAAAATATGCTTCATCTCGCACGAACGAAGAAAGGCGTAAAGCCCACACCAAGAAGGTGGAGTTATTTGAATAGGATTGAGATCGTAATGGTTTAGCAACTTCATCAGAGAAGTATGCAGTGGGAAACGATATCCGTAGGTAAACATCTTGAAATAAACCAGCCAGAGCGTTCCCCACATGGCATCAGTGAGCCGAGTATCCTTCAAAGGAACAAAGGGGCGGTATCCCGTGGGAAAAGTGATACCGTTCTCCTCTCACTCAGCCCTCAAAACCTCATTACAATCAAAGACACTACGAGCTCTCCTAACTTCGAGATCTAGGGGATTTTCGATAACCGCAGAGGATCTAGCGCGAGACATAATGAACTGGAAAAGTAAAGCTATGGCGATAGAGAAACAAAATACCTGGAGCAAAGAGCCAGTAAACAGACCGTTGGCACCGGCGAGCAATTGCAGCAAAATCCTCGGGAAGAAAGAAGCACAGAAGAGAGAAAATACGAAGAATTTTGAAGTATTAGCAAAAATACTAAAAGAGAAGAGAGAATTCCTTATAAAGGTTAAACCTAAAAAAGAAACAGCCTGTAAAAACAAAACACGTGCAGAGTGGAAAAGGACGCGTGGGCAGTCATTAGTGTCTTTTGGAGAAGACAGTTACTGATTGAAAACCAAAAGGCAGTTGCACCCAGCGAAAGACACACTTCCGCGATAACCCTGGAAACCTGAAAAAAATAAAGGGAGAAAAGCGGCAGGAGAGCGAAAAGAAAATAAAGCGTCATTTTATTATTTTGGGAAAGCCATACGGCATCTATAAAGAGGCATGGTATGCACAGCTATTCGCCGTCAGACCAGGAAATGCCATAGCAGTACACGTCATCATCATCATCACCTAAAAGCGATGGATCCTCACCAGCGAGAGGGAAAGGTTCCTCAATCCTCCCCCCTGCACGAATTGACGATTGATCTGACTCCTCCTTAACAGCTGGCGATACCGTTCCAACGGCCGAGCAGGCAGAGGGAGCCCTTTGTGGTGACTCGCTAGGAAGGAAAGATATTCCTTCCCCCTTTGTAGAGAGAGAAGCAAGAGAATCAAAGAATGATCTAGATGCCTTCGCAGCATCCTTCCTCCGCCTCTTGCGACACCGTCGGTGAACAGGCGGCCTCCAAGGAGGCGACGGAGGAGGATTATCCGAATCAGGAGAAGTCGGAGGAGTTGGTGGGGAACCTCGTGCGGTCGTATCTAAAAAATGAGAATCAACCATGAGATCGCAGATTACTTATCAAAGGAAAAATGAACAAGGAGGTGAATAAAAACGAGGGAAAGAGGATCCCTTTAAATAGCCAGAAAATCGGGAAAAAAGGATCTTCGATCTTCCAACCCAACCCTTGAGGGTAGACACGTGTACAGCCTGAAGTATAAGTAAGGATTTGAAGTCACGCCTGTTGAAATTTTACTTGAATCAAGGAAAACCGCAAAATTGCCCAATCAGTTGCCAGGACAACAGCGGCGTGGATTTAATGCAAAACAGCCAACCAGAAAACCACCCAGTGGCTGAATCGTTTTCAGTTGGGCTAAGAATACCCCCAATGGAAAAAAGACAAAAGGCGCATTAAAGGAGAAGAACAGTTGCAAAGTGGCATGATAAAAACAGTTTATTTATTATGGCCTAATGGCCGAAAAGTACAGTGGCATGACAAGAGGAAAAGTAAAAAGGGCTCAAAGGGAGCCACTGATATCAGGCATCAGAGCCAGCGTCTTCAGGTACTTCGGGAAGGTCTCTCAGGGAATCCATGACCAGAATTAGACCGTGGGAGGTGGCTCTCATCCCCTTTAGGCAGCACCCCAGCATATCCTTGCGCTGCTGCAGCATGGCGATCACTACTTGAATCCGAGCGATGGAGGCAGCCAGCTTCGACACGCTCTCCAAAGGACTGAAATACTCCAGAGACGTGGCTCCCAGCCTGGAATGGAGTGGGGTCAGCATCCCCTGCAGCTCCAGGATGTCCTCAGAAGTCTTGACCAGCATGTTCTCCAGGAACCCAACGTCACCATCATTGAGGTTCTTGAGAGAGTGACCCTTGGAAAGGAGAAATTTTTTAGTCAAATGATCCATAATGCAAGTTGCTAAAGATGATGAGAACGTGGGTGGAAAAAGCTCCCCGATTTATAGGCTCCGAGAGAAGGGCCTTGGAAAAGAAAAGGAGGTCCTCAAAAGGCGAGCCGTCCCGTTACCCTCGAGGGCAGATGGACCCGAAGCGGAAGCAAAGGTCAGTGTTCGTGAACTATCCGCGATACAGATGCTCGGAGGGGTACGAGATAGGATATGGAAAAGTGCCGAAGGGCACGATATTACGGGTAGTCATGACGTAAAAGCCATACGGTTACTGGTATCCACAGTGTAAAGCCGCGTTGATGTCGCAGGTAGCCCTAGATGCATAAAACCTCGCCGACCTCACAGGTATCTAGTGGTATAAAGCCACGTTAATCGAAGACAACTGATGGCGTAAAACCGCGTCAATATCATTGTTCCCTTAAGCGGAAAAGAAAGACAGGACCTGTGTGATCTCAAAATCCCTGTAAGTACAAAGTTTGCTAATTTCTCCATAAGTACCTATCTCCTCTATGTGTTTGCAGTACACTCGAAGGGATGATAGACCGGAACATAGGCGAGCCTACGGAATGACTCGGCTGCAGTCCTTGGCGACATCGCAAGTGGCCTGTCAGCAGCTCTCCTGCGACAGGAGTAAAGTTGCAATTTTCTAAGTCCTGCCCAAGGGATCAGGCTGAATAATATCGCTAGGTGAAATCAATCCCCTAATAATTACGAACAAGACGGCGGTGTCTCCTGTGGATTTCTTAACACCTCCAGAGGACGAAGCATGAGACAAAAATGAAGGCCGGGATCTGATTGCTCGGAGGAAAATCTTCAAAATCTGAGCTCTAGCCCATCGTTTAGACCAACCTGTATTGAGCTAAAGGAGACATGGAAGCTCGGATATCCCAGGAGCCTATCGCCTTATGAAAGAACAAATCATCACCTAAGATTCCAGACATGGACAGGGAGTGACAGCCCTTGGTAAACACTCGGGCTCGTTTTCAGTTGGGCTTATGATAACAATCAAGACAACCTTCACGGTGCTACTACACTTGCGACTCCTGCCGGGACGGATTCCTATAAGTCACATAGTATATCTTCATATCGCCCAGAGATCAGCGAAGGATTCTTAGGATGGTCGACATCAGCGGAGGGGGGACTCACTCGTCTCTTTACGCACGGCGCCATCCCATCCTAGGGAATTGCGAGGTTATCGCTCCCGGCAGCCCCTTTAGATACCGCTCATGACGTCACCTACTGGCATCGCTCGTGACGTCATCACCAGACATCGCCTGGATTGTTATCGCCAGGTATCGCCATCGAGGCCTATAAATATTCCTACTTTTTTGAACAGAAGGTAAGATCAAGAGGACCCAGCAGAACCTCTTGTTACTTTGTATCCCCGAACTGACTTAAGCATCGGAGTGTCTACGCCGGAGCCCCCCCTCCGGCGCTTTGCAGGTACATCCGATGACCGACCTCCGCCGTTCCGATCAGACACGACCTCGAATCTTATCAACGTCAAAGACTTCCTTTAGATCCCGCAAGTGATCCTGAAAGCTAGCGCTTTTTACCAGTATATCGTCAACGTAGGCTTCCACATTTCTCCCTATTTGTTCTTCAAATATCTTGTTTGCCATACGTTGGAACGTCGCCCCCGCATTTTTTAGCCCAAATGGCATCGCCGTATAACAGTAAGTGGCCATACGAGTGATGAAGGCAGTCTTCTCTTCATCTTCAATGGCCATGGGAATTTGGTGATACCCGGAGTTGGTGTCAAGTGAACTCAAATATGCGTACCCGGCAGTCTGATCGACTAATTGGTCAATGCGGGGAAACGGGTAGCAGTCCTTGGGGCAGGCATCGTTCAAATTGGTGAAGTCGATACACATCCGCCAGTCTCCATTGGACTTAGGGACGAGGACTGGGTTGGCTAACCAGGTGGGGTACTGAACTTCGCGGATGAAACCAGCGTCAAGGAGCTTTGCTACTTCTTTATCAACAGCTAAGGCTTTTTCCTTAGAGAACGCGCGCCGCTTTTGCTGGATCGGCTTAGCGCCAGGGTCAACGTTGAGTCGATGCTCGGCTATTTCTCGCGATATACCCGGCATGTCTGCGGGTTTCCATGCAAATTCTCCTCGACACTTGTTCAATAACCGGGCCAACTGAAGGTTTTCTTCTAAACTAAACCTTTCGCTAACAAGGAAGTCTGCTTTTTCTATGCCGATTACCGGTACAGGCACCATTTTGTCAAGGGGTTGAGCGCGCTTCTCATCGCCTTGTTCATATGGGTCCGCTGTTATACATACATACCTATCACAACTCTTTTGAGTCATGAGCAGGTAACATTCGGCCGCCAATTTTTGATTGCCCTTTATTGCTACCACTCCGTCCTAGGAGGGGTATTTCATCTTCAAATGCTTCTGAGATATTACCGCTCCAAAGCGGTTGAGAAAAGGTCGTCCGAGTATAACATTGTAGGGCAAGTTTAAATCCACGACAAGGAATAACAGATCCTCTAACCGCTTGGAGGTGTCTTCTCTGAAGTATACGGGCAAAGTAGTTATCCCTGTGACTGGGATTGGGACCCCGTCTACCCCAATTATGGGTTTCTTGCAAAGTATTAATTCATTGTCGGGCCATTTCATGAGATTGTAAGCTTCCAACGAAAAGAGGTTTACTGCACTTCCGTTATCTATGAGAGTTCTTCTGACTCCGTGACTGGCAATGATGGGCGTAACCACCAACGCATCATTATGTGGATAGACAACGCCTTTCTCGTCCTCTTCGGAGAAGGCTAACACCATGCGATCTAGAACGCTTATCGTTTCACCTTTCTTTGTCACGCCATCTCGCTTGCGTTTTTCTCCTAACGCCGTCGTCGGTAGTTCTGGTTCATCCATGTAAGGAGTCCCTCCCGCTATGATGTTAATCATAGGGAAGCCCTCGTCATCTACTGCGAACGTTTCCTCACCTCTTCCTCTGAGAGCATTATCCTTTTGTGGGACGCGAGGGGATACTTGTTGGTCATCTGCGACCCTTTTCGTGGAATTATTTCTGGTGTCTTTTCTTACTTTGGTTGCGAATTCTCTCAAGTAACCTTCCTCCACCAAACGTTCTATTGCTGATTTTAAGTCCCTGCATACTTCTGTAGAATACCCCCTGGCTTTGTGGAACTTACAATAAGCGTTTTCTCTTCTCCCTAGGAGTACTCCGGGCTTGACGGGCGCAGGGTACCGAATGGGAAGGTTTCGTTGTTCCACTATCGCCAAAATCTCTGCCCTTGGCAGATTAAGGGAAGGGAAATCAGGATCGTATGCCCGACCTTTAGAGGAATCTCCTTGGCGCTGAGATGGGGAACTGCCAGGCTTTCCCTTTGAAGTGTTACCTTTCCGCCGAGCATACTCGTCGGTGAGGCGGTCATCAAGAATGGTATTTGCAGGAGCATTTGGAATCAGAGGTGCCTCAGGTGGCATGCCATAGGTTCTATCTCTGTTTTCCTCTTCTTCTATTTTCGTGTAATTATGGGCTTTAAGTCTTAAAGCGTCCAGAGTCGCTGGAGGGTCCACCATTAGTGCATCTCTCAATTTACTATAACAACAGTTCCTCTTCAAGGATTCTATAGCAAAATCAATGGTAACGCCCGGCGTTAGTGACATTTCCAGATCAAATCGACTAAGAAATTCCAAAATCAATGAGGCCTTCGACGTAGGTCGAATAACGCGGCGGCAGATTTCCTGATTGGAATTGCTGTGCTGAAACGGCTCCGGAACTTGGATTCCAACTGTGCGAAATTACTAATAGATCCGCCGGGAAGGCCCTCGAACCAGAGGCGCGCGACTCCTGATAATGTCATAACAAATATTTGGCATAACGCCGCATCACTGTGCGTCTGAAACTGCACGAAATCCTTCACCTTATTGATGTGCGAAATGGGATCTCTGGTGCCGTCATAAGTCTCAGTGGGAAGCTTCACATGTCGATTGACCTTATGGCGTCTTATACGACGGCTAAATGGATGACCTGATGTGTCATCAAGAATTTCACGCTCCTAGCGTAGGGGAGCGAGTTCGATATCTCCTACTGCTGGATCTTTCACTGCGCTCAGGGGACAAATCCCTATTCGCTCCTTCCCTTCGACCGTCCCAACGGTTTCTGGCCTCTTCCAAGTGTCGATCCTCCAAAAGGATGGGACCTAGGGGCACTTGCGACACATAAGGTTCCACTCGTCCTTGAGTGAGCTGTGCAAAATTAATCGGGGGATCAGCTACGGATAAAGTTGGCCGGAGATTTCCCTGTAATGACGGTGACAAGGGCCGCTGGTTACAATAGACGGCGTGAACATGACGCGGGGAGGTACACTCGATCCGAAGATTTCAGGTGTCATTCTGGCAGCCATTTCAGTCAAATAGTCCAACCAAGAACGAAGGGCTGCTATTTCACTCGCAAAAGGGTGTTCTGTACTATTTAACACAAATCCCCTCGAAGCAGGAGTAGAGAAGCTGGATCCCGCCATTTGGGACAACGACACGGTCGCCTGCGAGGAAAGGACTTCCCCTGCATACCTGATCAAAGGGTTTAGGGATTCTGAAATGATTTATTGCGCTGTCCCAGAAAGTTCAGTCGTAGCAAAAGGGAATAACTGTCTGCGAATCGAGAAGGGAACATTAGAAGATGGAGGTCGCGTCCGCTCCGACTCAGAAGTCATGATTGTTCCGATCTCTGGGTAAAACAGAGCTTGGCTATTAAGGATGCTCACTTAATACACCAAGGCTCTCAATGAAAGCACCAATTTGTTAAGATTTTAGCTCTTATGCGATCGGGGGGTTGACTTCCCTTGGTTGGAGTTGCTGCAGTTGCCGTCAAACTCACCTGCAAGGCGCCGGAGGGGGGGCTCCGGCGTAGACACTCCGATGCTTAAATCAGTAAGTGTTTTAAAAATAGCAGCGGTTCTAGTAAGTGAATTCTGGCTTACTTGATGTTTGAATTAAGGGGTATTTGTAGGCCACTGGAGGCGATAGCTGGGCATAAGGGCGATATCCAGGTGAGACGTCACTCCTGATGACGTCATGGGCGATACCCCAACCCGACGTCATCAACGATACCTGAGGTAACATCAAGGTTGATGTCTCCGAGGAGGGTACCGGGGGCGATACCTACGATCATGTCGGGGGCAATAGCTCTATAGGTCCCTGGGATGGGGATGATGTCGTGCGTTAAGAGACGCGTGAGACCTCCCCCACCCCCCCGCTGATGTCGACCATCCCAGTAAACGCTTCAAGGTCTGGTAGCGATAGCTTAGATGTCCGACAAGGCTCGTGGGACTCCCTCTTCGGTAGGGGTCATAATTACAGAAATGCCCTTAGGATTGCCTTAATGTTTATCAATGTTGATAGCTGATTAAATTGTACTGGCTGACCCACTATTTTTGCTTAAATTGGATACATAACTGATAATTCTATTAGGATGGATGTGGTAATTATGTGCATAGATGTTTAATCCTGGGAAAAATAAGCTCTAATAGCAAAAATGTTTTTGTCTCTTGTATGCTCATAATCTGCTTTGTAATACAAGCTTGGGAGGTGGAGAGAAGATTGGTAATTTGGTACAACAACATAAATGCATTCCCATTAATTAGTCGCATTTAAGACAAGTTTAAGGTGCTATTAAGTGTTTTCTTTTTCTTTTTCTTTCTTTTAACCACACTGGAGATATGGTAGTTTTGGTATGTCATGGACATACTCTTCTCTCATTGAATGTGCACAACTGGAATCACTAGAAAGAAATTTATTTTAAGAATATTCGTAAAAAAATTGACATTATAAATGGACCAACACTTTAAAATCCCAAAAAAAAATTAAAAAGGGCAAAAATTGAGTCGATCCAGCCCGAGTTGAATTGAAACGGGTCATGTTGACCTGTTTAGACAACCCAACTTTTTTTTCTATACAAGATCAAAACGGCATCGTTTTGATTAATCAAATAACGGGTCGAGTACAACCACCCGTTTTGACCCATTTACTAAAAGGGTCACTGTAAACGGATCCGGTCAGGTCGACCTATTTTGACAGCCCTATGTGAGATGTACAGGCCTTTCATCAATATAAACCGTTCAAAATTTCAAGGCACAAAAGTAAGTTTGTTATTGTTTACGATAGTAGAAATAGAACATTCAATCTTAATGGTTGTTTCACCAAGAAACATGAAATGTGCTAATGTATAATATTCTGCAGAGGTGTTCAATTGCATGCATATTCACATTAGAGGAGGATTTGGTAGGGACTATGTCAGTAGGGAGTTTAAGCTCCTATCACAATTGCCAATATAAATGTTACTTATCCTCCTGTTTGTCTATTGATTCAGTCCTTATCCATGTAATAAAATATAGACACACAACATAATGTCTCACTTGCCTGCTGAATGTCCATTCCCCGGGAACTGACAGCAATACAGAATGGGGAGCCGCCGACACTTGAGGAGGGAATCTCATTTACCTGTCTGCCAGCCATGCTACAAAGATGGAAGTTTTATATCACAAATGGCTGAACAACCTCAATTTGAAGGTCTAAGAAAGGACATCACTTCGAAGAAAACTAATACTTAATGCACCACCACAAAAAATAAAACTAATGAAGCACTATAATCAAAGGTAGAAATCAAGCACCAGGAAACAAAGAAAAACGTGAATACAAACCTCAAGTATCACTGGTAGCTCTGGGACTTGGAAGATTCCATAACATAAAGATGGAATCCTGATAAAACAGGGATGCCAAGTAGCCATGGAATTGCCAATCCCCTAAATCCAGAAAACCAATACGGAGATGATTAGAAATACATAACATATATTCCGACTCATATTAACTTATCTATGACCAAACACGTGAGAACATACCCTCCAAACAAGGATTTTAGCATCAGCAGCAAAATCTATAGAACTCCAAGGGTCAATGTGAGCCTGGAAATTATCAACAGTAGACTGACTGCAGTTCCCCATAGTATTATACAATATGTTCAGCAGTTCAGCAAGTCTGCAATATCGGGCTAGTGAAAAGTGAATGCCAAGGTTTGGCACTTGAATGGATATGCGTGTTGATGGATAATTTGGGTGTGGAAATTTGATCTACATAAAGCAAACTTTGATCTATACAAAAAAAATTATAAAACTATTGACCTGCTTTGTTTTTCTAACACCATTTGAAATTGCTCTTGTGCTCTCCGAGTTACTTTCTCAATTTTCATCTGCACGGATCATTGAGTAAATAAATATATCAGTTGGCTAAATAGAGTCATACTCAATCTGCTAACTTCAGTACCTGCAGAGCATTTGCAGTTTCAAATGCAAATGCAGGGCTGACTGCATTGCTTCTTCTCACAAACTCAAAAAAGCGATACAAACTTTCCATTAAAATCTGCAACCAAACATAGGAAATGTTTGACAAAAAATTGAAAACAAGCTGCTAATAAAACTCTGCACCAAGAAAATTATTTACTAGAGACCAAACACAGTTCTGTAAACGTAGACAACCTTAAGATGAAGTTGCATATGTGTATCTCATTAAAAGTATAAAGCTTTTCAATTTGATATAACACATAGAAGAGTGGGGGGAGGGAGGGAGAGGCTATAAAGCACTTATGCTCCTCACTTCTCTCTCTCCACCTTCTCTAAAAGTTATTCTAAGTAATTGACAAGGAATGGCAAAAAGAATCATATATCAAGGCACACACCAGTATAAGTAGGAAATTAATGCAAAACAGAGCACAAAACACCATGCCTCATCCAACAAATATTCAGAAAATCACTGTAGCATGGCAGGGTGATACTGTAGCTGACAACCTCTAATCAACATTCTCCCCAATAGGTGAGTGCACAAAACTAGCAGATAATGCATTCACCTTCTGCTCACTAGTTACACTTTAAAAAAAGAACAGAAAAATGCATATCAGCCAATCAAAAAATGCAAAGTTAAGCAAAGATCCAAGTTCTAATTGGTTTCACGAAAGATCAGAACGAAAATTCATAAACCTGATTTGAAAGAGTAGCAAGAAAATGGGAAATGGCAATTGGAAAACATATCAGAAAAACTACAAAAAAAGAATACAGATAAAAATGGAATAAGCTACAATTTTCAATTTTTTCGACCAGAGTCCAAAACCTTCCCGAGCATCAGCTTATAAAGCCTTGTTGAGTATATCACAATTTTGGCATAAGAGGAAACAAACCTGAGCAAGTGAACCATCAGATACAGAAAAACCATATAATTTCAGTAGCACATCATAGTGAGTAAAGCGACCTTTGAACTTCGTTGACACATGAAGTTGCTCAAACCTACCACAAACAATCTCAATCTGATTTACATCAATGATCCTTGCAGCAGCCTGTCTGATAGATACAGTCACCAAAACCTGAATCATATTCTGTAAGTCCTTTCCTAAGTGTGATAGTAACTCCTCATCTGGCTGGTAACTAAGTAAATTATTAATTGCATGTCATTCTTCTTTGGTAAGTTTTTCTTCTGCAAAAGGCTCCCCCTCAGAAGCATCCCCATAAGAAACATCTTTAGTGCCTGCATGCCTAAGACAAACATGACTCTTATCAAAACTGGTAGAAAGAGGAATTTCCTTCACTGAACAAGAAATAACAATAAAGTATTCCTTCACTGAACAAGAAATAACAATAAAGTACATCTTCAGTGCCTGCATACCTAAGAGAAAACAAGACTCAACCATCTGAACGAAAACCAACTTTTCTTTTGAAGCTACCTCTGTTTAGCAGCTTCTTTTGTCTTAACAGATTCAACCTTGGCATGTGCAAGTGACCTAAATGATGCAATATAAACCACGTATTGTCAACAGACAGACAAACAGAAAGAGATCAAATAGGAATTGAACCAATCTACATTATTTGCTTACACCACAATCCAACTTGATACACTAGTATCCAACTCATAACTTTGAAGCACTAACAATCAAAATTTACTAAAAATATTCAATCAGCAAGTTGCATACCTCCATATAAGAATAACTTTAGAATCAAGATCATTTTACATTTCTCTCAGCTCTAAACTATTCACATTAGATGACTGGTGGAGTGAACACGTATACAGCTGAACATAACAACGACGAAGCTTGCACGAAAATTGGATACGTTCCTAAGAAAATCGGATGCTGAAGTAGAAAAGAGCAATGTTAGTTTCATATAAATACATAGAAATTTGCTCCTTTCATTTACATGGACAAATTAGAGGAAAAACTATTTAGAGAATCAAATCCTTTAAGTAATTTTTTTAAACATTTGTTGGCGTTACAATCAGATAAGATGACTAGAATAAGATGCTTATACCACATTTTCTTCTTCTGTAAGACAGCTTGAGTAGCATGACGCCACCATTGACATTGATCCTTTGAAACAGGAACCTCAGGTCTTAAATGGGAAATTTCAACATGTCTTATATCTAGAAACAACTTCCAAAAGTCTTATCCAATCATGATACTGCACCTGCAAGAAAAACAACTTTTAAGGGCCAAGTAAAGGAAAACAGAGCACTGTCAAAAGTTGGATGTAATTGATGGCAAAATGCACAACAAAAAATTAAGGGAGAATTACAGCACCTTTGTGAGGTTACTGAGACATCACTTAGGATAAGCGAGATCTTCTTAAACGGAACCTCTGGATCATTTCTCTCTTGTTTTCCAAGACAATGATATTTAAGGCCTCCATTGATTGGTGACACCAAGTAGGTATGATTCATTGCCCATTTAGACCCGATGCAATCATTAGTAGAAGGCTTATTTATGCCATCTTCAAATAACTAGGGGATCAACACAAGGGAGATAAGAGAAAAGAAAAAAGATTGTCACACTTAGTTACCTTGCTCAAATTACTCACTATGAAGAACAAAATAATTACGTAACTTGGAGGTTAATGGCGTGAAAATCACAAATAACTACCAACCTCAATCCACTCCTTGGGACTGAGATCCTCCCATCTCTTGTCTATATTCTAGGGGAAACTATTAGAATCATGATACACAGCAAGCCTCCCTAGTTGTAATGACTGTGAAGAGAAGAGTATATGTGAATATCTTGCAACAGTTTTGATCACCAAGCAAATACAATTAGCAGTATAAACCTTGCCATCTAGAGGGATCTAACCATAACAAGATAAAACTAACAGACTGGAAAAAAAAATCATACCTCAAATAGTCAAACAATCAAATCCGCCAAGTAGTCCATTTTAAAAGGAAAATTGATATCAGGATTAGAGAAGAACTTCTTTTTCTCCAGCAATAGGGAGTTGAATCAATAGCTTAAACCAGGAAATGGCCACAAACTAAATGAAGAAACTTTCATAAACAAAACTACAATCTTACACCAATATTTGTCTATACTCAGAAACATTGTTAAAGATACTCTCCCATGTTCTTCAAATTCCATATCAAAGCTTCAACAAGGTACACAGATGCTAACCTTCCGCAATCTATCCAGAGCACCACTGGTATCAAAAGTTGCATTTCCTTGGTCATCCATAGTAAAAGCTGCCAGTTTGGCTAGGGTAAGGAGGAAAGCAAAAGGTTAAGAAATATCAAGTATGAGATATCACACACACACACACACACACACACACACACACACACACACACACACACACACACACACACACACACACACACACACACACACACACACACACACACTTATTTATTTGAAGCATCAACAAGTGTATAATCCTGTGGAGAAAAGAAAGGTATAAATTCACACAACGAGAGGCCAGAAAGAACATGAGAATAGGGGCACGAACCTGATCGAATCCTCATATCTGACATGTACATTGCTTATTGATATCTTAAGATTTCCAATAATAGTGGCAATTAGAGAACCAAGCCATGAATTTCCAGGAGGAGGCTGCAAAAAAGTCAAAAGTCAATTACATATCTGATCATTGTAATTATTCCCATGTTTTCTTAGAATTGACAATCAATCAATTCCACATCTTTGCAAATATAAAGAAATAGTAACTTCTTTTACCAGCACTGTTTACTACTTGATGATGTAGTCTGTGAATGCTCTTATATCATTTATTAGTTAAACCAATAATAGTCGAGTGACTAGGTAAGTGCTACGGTTTCAATCAGCAAAAAAATGGTAATATTGTTAGTATCTTTAGCCCAACAAACAGATTAATGTTCAAAACAATAAATCGTTATTAACAATAAGAACAAACACATCAAGTACTCAATGTCGCGCCTCTTCAAAGGTTCAAATAATTGAATAATCTTTGCATGAATACAATATAATCCAGTAACCGTAAATTTAAAGAACAGGCAATTTTGAGTAATAGACAATAATAGAAACAAAAGGACATACACTTCCTAACTTTGATCTTGATCTTGCTTCAAGGGTGGCTGCTTCTGCTTCCTGACAAACAAAAAAAGGGTGATAAAAAAAAGATTTCATTCTCGTTACTAGACTAAGCTCCTAAATTTCTCCTTTGTGAAATGGAACTTAAAAACAATTCTTCCATAAAAGAAACGGAAGAGAAAAAAAGATGAAGAGTTTCACCTCAACCTGTTGAAGTTTTGCTTCAAAAAAATCTCTAATACTCCTCCTATAGCAAATAAATAGACACAAAAACCTCAGAACCCATATAACAACTAAAAATATCGTAATCAACGAACGATAAAATATAAGTCAAGCATAAAGATCCTTGTTGTGTTTCTTAGCAAATGCTTATGTGACACGCAGCTGCGCTCCGATCTTTCCATCCCATCAACGAACCGTTGGTGGTACTCAGCAAGGCTCTCATTGCTCCTTTGCTGGGCAGCAACCAAATTTTTTCTTGCAACCCTTACTTTGCTGGCATTCCAGTATTTGTTGAAGAAGACTGATGATATTTTAGCCCATGTGGTGATTGTGTTATGGGGTAAACTGTAGAACCAGTTCTTGACTGAGTTCTCGAGGGACCATGGGAATGCTTTCAGCTTGGCTATTTCAATAGGGACATTGGTTGGCTTCAAGGTGTCGCACTCCAAATAAAGGTTCCTTAAGTGGGTGTAAGGATTCTCATTGGAATACCCATGGAACTTCTTGAGGTTATGGATTATATTGGTTTTTATAGTCCAATCATGTTGTACAGGAGCAAGCTGAATGTATAAGTAGGTTTCCTGCTCAGCTCCTTTATTTAGTTCCCTCAAGGTTTGCTCTTGTGGTCTGTCTGCTATATTTGGGATTTCTTCTTCTTGGCCTCTGGCTTGGCCAAGCTTGTTATTAGAGTTGGAATTCAACTGAGAACCAGAAGTATCTCATTCCGTTACTTCTTGTATCTTCCTTTTTGCTTTCTTCCTAATATGAGTCTCGGTCCTAGTGAGCTCTAGATTGTATGAGATTAATTCTGCTTTTGAGGACCTAGTCATCAACAAGGAAAATAAAAATAAAAATAAAAACTACAAACACCGTTAGAATCCCCGGCAACGGCGCCAAAATTTGATTGCCTATCGAGAGCATAAAAAATAAGATTGAATTACAACTTGCAAATAGTAGCAAGAGGATAGTCCACAAAGACTCTTTTGTGTGTAATTTTTGGTTGACTTCCTCGTCACTGAAAAGGTTTGTGTGATTTTGGAACTGTAAATAAAAGAACTGAAATTAAACAATTAGATATGGCTTGGTCAGAAGCTTGGCCAAGACAAAATAACTAAGATGAAAATTCAGAGGATAGGAATTCCTAGTAAAGGCACTTCGTGAGCTACATTTCTTATACTTTGATCATTGATTCATTAATGTTTATCTTCTTCATAGTGTTGCTATAGAATACAAAGACTCCTATATATTCCTACTTCCCTCCTTTATTCAAATTCTCTAGCAGGTGCTCCCTACTAGACAATCCTAACCAAGCAGCACCTTGCTGGTTAAAAAGTTTACTACTTTGGTTGATGGTATGATTTGATCGGACACATCACAATCGTTATCAATGGTATAGCGGAAGACAACACCTAACTCAAGCTACCTCCCAATCGAGGCCCTAGGTTGTTAATTTGGTCTGAGTTATATTATTTGTTTTCTCTAGCCTATCTTAAGTACTAGTTGTCTACTTGGCCTATCTGGTTTCGCTCGTTCCCTTCTAGGTTGACTGCAACTATTCAAATTAGAGTTCAAGAGTGATCAGTTCTAAACCTAACATGAAAGCGTTTAATTAAACCAGAAAAAAATAATTATGAAGATAAAGATTATTAAGAACAATTAGATCTCACGAATCATAAGAAACATAGCTCGATAGCCCTTACCAAGAATGGGTGTTTAGCCAGACTTTGTCATGAATGAAAGTGAATTTACTAATTGTATAAAGGAAATAAATCTATAGAATTCCAGAACTGGAAAATTACAAAGCAGTGTGTAATGGTGTTCTGCGTGAGAGAGAGAAGAGAAGTCCCCAAAGAGTTTCTAGCAGCTTTTAACACTAGCTACTCCTAGTCCTACTCTATCTCAATTTTTTTCAAAAACAAAAAGATAATGATAAGTACAAAAAGATAAAGATATTGTTTGTTGGGAAAATCAAATATTATTTCAAGAGGGAGATCCAGTTAAGGATTCTTTTTGGACATATCTTCAAATCGTTATCATAAACCCCTTAAATCTTGCTGCCATTGCAACTGCTGTTTTGCATCCTCACGCTTGCTCCAAGTCTCCTACTGCAATTTTTCTCTCTTTCGCAACTGTCTTGGCCAAGCCCGCGACCAAGACAGATTTCGGTTGTCTGATTTACTCATGTTGATGCTATCCTCCTTTTAGTTCTCCTCCAAGGAATTTTGCATAAGTGAGGGAAATTCATGGATATTAATAGCTTTATTGCTCAATTTGCAAGCAACTATGCAGTAAACATATGAGAATAAAACACTCAATCAATCATGATCGATAGTATAAAGTACAACTCAAGAGAGAAAACTAAAAGTATAGAAACCCTAATATTTAATACTAAAACGGACCTCGACCCCTTGTTTAACTTAGGCCGATATTTAATAGTTTCAAGTCAATATTTAACACATAGACCTTTTATTTTACGTAATTGGCCCATGCCTATATTCTTTATATCTGATCATTAAATTGGATCTTCGTACTTAAGTCGAGCATGACTCGCATCCCCCTCTTCTTCTTCTTATTTTTTTTTTCATTTTGACATGTTTTAAATAATATTTTGATATTAATTAATATTATATTTTTTTTAGGCAAGACCTTTCAATATCTAACCATCATATTGAGTACTGAATATTTCGGGCTTGAGCCAAGCAGGATATCGAAGGGGTTTATATTTTTTCTCTCGTGTCCTTGCATAATTATTTTAGTCACAATGTTTGTAATTTTTTTTAATCAAAATCTTGTATGATTAATTTAGTCCATGTGTTAGTAAAAAATTTCTAATCAAATCCCTGTATTTATAGAATATCATATTTATTACCGTATTTGTAAATTTGATCCAGCTAAACTCTACATAATTACTCATTCTAATAGTTTTATACAATGTAAACGATGAATCAAAATTCGTGCTTAAAATTTCCTAATATATTTCACCATATTGTTGAAACATAATTTCTCATTGAAAAAAATATGATTAAGTTACATTTTATTATATTTTAACTATAATTTAATAAGTCCAGCGTAACTGGAATATATTATAAATATTAACAAAATTAGATAATTCATGGATTCAACCTATGGTATTGATGGTTGTGTTGTCATTAGAGAATGAATGTAATTTCTGCTATCCAAACCACCGTTGCAATTTTGCAAAATTAAAACGTAGAATCCAAATTGCAACTACATTGTTCATCACATAATTATTTATGCTCACAATTTAATAGAACAATAACTCAAAATCCAGCCTGCAAACCAGGCCCAAATTGCTAGTAACGTATAAGGCCGTGGTGAAGCCCACGGCCCAAATCTGTTCAAAATCTCAATTTTAAGACTTAACAAAATAGCACCGCACAACAGCCTAAACAGTATACAGTAAACACCCACCGGCCACCACTGCTCTCAACTACCTCTAATTACATATGTGCCACTCCCACACCCAAACTCCTTAAACCCACCAAAACCCCTTTCTCCTCCGGCGTCTCCCCCCTATTGCAAGGAGAAAAATGGCAGGTCATCTTCTCCGATACTTCGTTTCCTCCTCGAGGAAATCCTTTTCCACTTCCTGCCCCTCCCCTATCCTTCCACGCGCCTCTTCCTTTTCCCGCCTCTTCTCTACTGCCACTGCAACCTCCGCTGCATCGCCAATTCCTTCCTCCTTGGATCCGTCCCGACTCCGAAATGTGGCCGTGATTGCCCATGTCGATCATGGAAAAACCACCCTCATGGACCGCCTTCTACGCCAGTGCGGCGCTGATATTCCTCATGAACGCGCCATGGATTCCATCAGCCTTGAGCGTGAGCGCGGCATCACCATTGCTTCCAAGGTCTGTCATTTCTTCATTGCCTAGACGACTTGAACTTTTCAATACAACTTTCCCCCTCTTTCTATTTTCTTCTAAGCTTGATTCTTTCATTCTAAATTAAAGGGTAATAATTTATGTACTTTGAAGACTGTGTTGTGTTTCTATAAAAGAATGGTTTTGTTTCGGTATTTATTTGAGTGGTTGTGGTCCTTTGTTGTTTGCAGGTTACAGCTATTTCATGGAAGGAGTACGAGCTAAACATGGTTGATACACCTGGACACGCGGATTTTGGTGGTGAAGTATGCATTTCTAGTTCGTTCTCATTTGTAGAACGTATAGTGGAGTAGCATAGGGGGTCTCCTTTGGGACTTAGAATGATTTTGCTTAGTATTTCTTTCAAGTTGTGTTCTTCTGAATGAGGAGTTAACTAAATGAGCTTGAGGTTCTAGTCATGAGAGATACTGTTATGCTCTTAACTTACACCTGGTGTCAGTTTGTCAAAGGAATTTAATCTCAGGTTTCTCTGAATGATGCTAAGTTATTTTACTTTACCACCTAAGCTGAGTAGGACCCCAGTTGTTACATTTTGTAGGGGAAGCAAAGATGTTGTGTCTTTTGCTAATTGAGAAAACATGAGAATCAAGTCATCAGTATGCAGTGGAGGGAATGTCTTAGTAATGGAACTTCTAACTGGAGGGAAAAAAAGTTTAATTTAGAATTGAAAATGTTCTGTATGTATAAAAAAGTTGTACTTCTCAGGGTATAAGTAGTTGACATTCATTACATTGAAGCAAAAGTAGTGTTTCATAATTTTCATTTATATAGCTTACATTGTATTTAAGAGTTTATATTTTACTGTTCCTCTTCCAAATTGATCTTTGTGCAACTTTTCTTCACGGTTTTAGGTTGAGCGGGTTGTTGGTATGGTTGAGGGAGCAGTTTTAGTTGTAGATGCTGGTGAAGGTCCACTTGCACAGACAAAGTTTGTTCTTGCTAAAGCATTGAAATATGGGTTACGCCCAATCCTACTTCTGAACAAAGTTGATCGACCTGCGGGTAAGATTATGTCACTAATACCTGCCTTAGGAAAATACAGCGTTAGGAAAAATACACTCTCCAATTTGGTTTGCCGCTAGACTCATGATCCTTTTACTTGTTGGACATTTAGGGTTACTGTTTAATGCATGAGGAATATGAATTGTTACATGTTGGGAAGCTGATATTATGAATGAATGCATGCAAACTTTGTCAGTGCAGTTTGCCTCACATGACTTTCATATTAGCCACTTCCGTGTATTTAGATTCTATGAAGTAACATAGGTTATAACAAGTACAAGTTTTCCAACATTTAATAAATACACTAGTCCTTACGTTCGTTGTGAACATTCATGCAGTCACTGAGGAGAGGTGCAATGAAGTTGAAAGCCTCGTATTTGATCTTTTTGCAAATCTTGGTGCTACAGGTACAAAGACCCAAAAAAGAAAATATAATAATAATTGAAGCTCAAAAGAAATTTATATTTCATCTCTTTCAGCTGCGATTTTCACAAACCTTCGTAATACAATGAATTGAAGTCTATATTTGGTCATTTTCTTACTTTGTTTAGAGGAGCAGCTAGATTTTCCTGTGCTTTATGCTTCTGCTAAAGAAGGGTGGGCATCCTCTACCTATACCAAAGACCCCCCTGCTGATGGAAAGAATATGTCCAAGTTGCTTGATGCCATCATAAGCCATGTTCTTCCACCAACAGCAAACCTTGATGCACCTTTCCAGATGTTGGTAGGTTGTTGTTTCTGATGGATGCATTAGAGTGCAGATACATGTGTCTA
This sequence comes from Viola odorata, assembly GCA_963691705.1. Lineage (NCBI taxonomy): Eukaryota > Viridiplantae > Streptophyta > Magnoliopsida > Malpighiales > Violaceae > Viola > Viola odorata. The sequence goes on from OY829539.1 coordinate 3,817,213, forward strand.
CGTTTATATTTTTGTGAGAGATACTTGCCTTCCAAATGAGTGTTTATGTATCTCTTCTTTAGGTTTGTTAATATATCCACCCAGACATACTTATTTGTATGGGGTCATCTTTTTCATTTTTTCAAAGATTTGAACCTAAGCCTTGTCTCTGCCTTTCCCTATGCTACTAAATTCAACAAAAGGCGTTTGATTTTTGCTAGTTTCTTAATCTATGTTAGATCTGAAGCAAATCTGAAATTGAAGTTCTGATAAGAATAGCTATAATAATCCTAGCTTTGATATAGGATTGTGATGCTGTGCCTAGGGCTTGTAGGCATCATAGATTAAGAAAGCATGCAACACAATTTCTTTCAGTATGGAATTCCTTTCCGTATAGAATACAAAGCTGAAATTTCTCTCTCTAAAAAAAGTGATAATGAAATAACAATCATCCTTCTTTTTGGAGTATGTGATTCAAGAGGAAGCATAGTACACTCACTTTCATATATCCCTATAAATGGCAAAACAAAGTATCATTGTCATTCTGTCCAAACACATTCAACATCTGCTCTACTTTTCCTTTTCCTTTTGAGTTTGTTTTACATACTTTTGTATTTCATGCTATTAAGAGACTTCATTTACTTTTCAGGTTTCTATGATGGAAAAGGATTTTTATCTCGGGCGCATCTTAACTGGACGAATTGCTTCTGGAACTCTTCAAATCGGTGACAGAATACATGGGCTACGTATCACTGATTCTGGGGTTGAAAAAATTGAAGAAGGAAAGGTTAGCATCTCTTTAATTTGGGACAACAGATCTCATAAAATTATGGTTCGTGGATTAATAATACACATATTTCTTGCAACTCTATATCAAACACTGTTAGTAAGAATCAGCACTAAGGAGTTTTGTTTTTTTTTTGATTCTCGGTTGAAGACATCCTTGTTTTATTCAGTTCTACATAGGATACTGGTTGTTGGCCGAATCAGTTTTTCTCCCTTAAGTTATTTTGCATTATATTGGCTCACACTGAATGCCATCGCCATCTTTATATTGTAGGTTGTGAAGCTTATGAAGAAGAAGGGTACAAGCATGGTTCTCATTGATAGTGCGGGAGCAGGTGACATAATATCGATGGCTGGGATGTCTAGCCCATCAATTGGCCATACAGTGGCAAATGTTGAGGTATATCATTATGTTTGTGCAGAGAGTTAATGGTGATGTTTTGCCATTTACAAGAATAGCACTTCTTGTTTGCTGTTATGTTCACTGTACTGCTGTATAGCTAACTAGCGTAGAACTCTTTCATTCATCATGTTTATATGTTTGCCCTTTTCTTTCATGCAGTAGATGCATTTTTTCTTTTATGAACTATGATTTCCTAGGCTTTTCATTCATATTAGGGTTACATTATTTGGTTTTATATTATTAGCACCTTAAAATGGGCATACTATATACAGATTTGTTGGACTTTCCAAATACCTGCTTGTGACACTTCCTCTCTAGTCTTCTGAACCTTGGTTTCAATTGCTGACATTTCTATCAAACAATGGTTCTGCAAATGAATTTAATATCTTTCTTCTTGGAAAAGCTGCCCAATTGTAGTTTTTAGTCACAGTCAAGCTGCAGACTCTCTGGTTGAAGAGTGTTAATTGCTTTGTGTGGCATAGATCATAAGCAACTCGGCTGCATCAATTGTTGGTAATTTATTACATCTCAATTGTTAGATTGGTACAGATGTATCGAACTGATTTGATGATAACTGTAAACAGATCTATCTTTGGGCTTCTGTCTCTCCCCCTCTTCTTTTTGTTGTGTGTTGTGGTGAATTTAATTGAGTTTCTTATTGCTCTTGGGGTGTCAATTAGAAATAAAAGAGATGGGCATTCTAATTGGTATCATGACTGTATTTGCTAGGTAATGAGTGCATTACCGACTGTTGAGTTGGACCCTCCAACCATTTCCATGACTTTTGGTGTCAATGATTCTCCTTTGGCTGGCCGAGATGGAACTCATGTAAGTCTTGAACTTCTTTTGTTTATTATTTTTTTTTTTTGCTCTCCATACATGTGCGCCTATGAATTTAAGTGTGATGACTTTTGTCACATTGACATCTAGATGAGTTTTACTGTAAATTGTACAATGTGGTTTTGTTACTTGTTCTCTGCTAATATACAAAGGTAGGTTCCTCTTTTGACTCCTTTTCTAATGAAACTCAGTTCATTGACATAAAACATATGCACGGTGCACTATTATTTGATGCCTTTGTCAAAAAAATTATAGTTTGGAATTGTTTTGAGTTTCTTTTTTTGATATATATTTGGAGATTGTTACTTCTTGATAGTATCACTTTTTATTTTTGGTTACCATGAGTGTCTTGCTAACTGGGTGAGGATATAGAATGTCCAGAACAAGATCCAAAGAAAGGAAAAGTGTTCTTTGCAGTGTAGGTCCTTTCCATTTTTATTGTCTTAGATGTTTGCTGCTTAGAAAAGAGTAATAATGTCTTTCTACAGCCTAACTTTGTCTATAATATTTTGATACTACAATTGGTAGAAAATTTGCCAGTCACTAATTATAGTGCTGCAGTGATAATGCTGCTCCAGTTTCTCATTATTTTGTGTCTGATCTCTGATGCCATGATGCTTAGCTCAGTATTACTCAAGCACAGTGTACTTTTCCCTGTAGACTCAATTCATGGTTACTTAGTATAAGATAATAGTTTTTTCCTCATACATTTCTAGCTAACTGGAGGAAAAATTGGCAATCGCTTGATGGCTGAAGCTGAAACTAATCTTGCCATAAATGTTCTTCCCAGCATGTCTGAAACATATGAAGTTCAGGGAAGAGGAGAACTTCAACTTGGTATGATCCTTTCAACTTGCATTATATTTTCATGCATGTTTGTAGTGACATGTTATCTCTGGCAACCTTTTGATAGCATTAGGATATAATATCTGAAGGGTGGTGTCTTTGATGGTATGATCATTTTCATTATTTGCAGGTATCTTGATTGAGAATATGAGGCGTGAAGGATTTGAGTTGTCTGTCTCGCCACCTAGAGTCATGTGAGTTTGTTGGAATTCATGAGCAGAGAACCATATATACCTGTTTAATATCACTTGCTAATTTGTTAGCCTACTAGAAGCCTAGATGTTAAAAACAATGATGCTTTTATCACAATTCTAGAAATTTGTACATGTATTATTACAATTTGCTCAAGTTGAAAAATAAAAGCAAATGAAAATACTGTACGCTTCCAATAGGCTTATAATTTATGATATCCTATAATTTAAATAGGTAGACTTTTCTTTTGTTGTTCTTATGAAAAAAATTATCGTATGAACCTTATCAAAAAGGAAAGCCAAATAGTGTATGTTGTGGCGCCTGAGTCATTTAGCTTCACTGGTCCAAATTCCCTTGGATTGTCTTTGCCTTATAAAGGCTTAGCTACACTTGCTCCCTCATTCTACCTAATTTGCTATTTTGGGAAAATATTCAATTGTAAGGCTTGTTAGAGTCCATTTGGTGCAATGGTGAATACTGTGAACTTCCAACTTTCATTTGATAATTCTGACCCCTATAGCTTTCATATGCTGAGGAAAAAAAGGATGCTTGAAGGTTTTACTTGCCTTTGAGTTTAGTTTCACCCTACTTTGGTGGGACAAATGCCTGCATGATGATTAATTTTGACACCTTCAACAATATTTCTGTCTTGAATCAGGTATAAAACTGAGAATAAAGAGAAGCTTGAACCCATTGAAGAAGTAACAATTGAGGTAAGAATTATATAACGATGGTGCTTTTCCTTTTATTTCTCTCTCACAATTCGGGATTTACTTGGTAGGGAGATTAATATTTCAGGTAAATCAAGAGCATGTGGGGTTAGTTATGGAAGCCCTCTCTCATAGAAGAGGCGAGGTTATTGATATGGGTCCTGTTCCTGGAAATGAAGGCAGGACTAGATTGTCTCTGACTTGCCCATCTAGGTCAGTTCATAGTTTGAGCTGGTACTAATTATGGTTTTCAGTCTTACACTTCACTTGGTAGTCTCTGGTTATTCTTTGCTACCATAGCCTTCTCCTTTCTATAATCTTTTGAATTTCTTTTCATTATTTGCTCATACATATACATGCATGCATAAACAATTTGTAACTTATGATACTGTGAAGCATTTTGCTATCCTGTGACGAACTACTTGTTCAAGCAGTTGACACTTTGTAGGATTTGTTTATTTGATTCATGATGTGGATATTGCCCAGGTGTCAGATTCTGATACTTAGTCATCTGTAATTAGATGTCCTGTGCTTCAGTCATGAGAATGCATAGCCACTCTTTGACAACAGAGGGGTCCATAGTTGTTAAGTTTCCATTAAACTGTTCTTATTTTACATTTCACCACCTTGTGCTGTTGTGCTTGCTGTGCATTTTGCCCAGTGCAAATATCTTCATGCATGACCTGTTTATCATGAACCATTTGTGAACAAATTGCTATCGCCTACTGTGGAAAAAGAATTTTGAGAAGGCCACGTCCGTTTCCAGTAACTTTCCAACATTCAAATATTCATAGACAAGCTTCTTAGGGGCTGGAATACTCCATTGTGATTTCAGACTAGTTATTCAACTATGGTGCATGTACACACCCACTCACTTTGAGTTGGGTCCGCTGGTAATAACTACTTCTGGACCTCACATGAATGTGAGTGAGGGTGTACTATGCTGGCTGTATTGATTAATCTCAGTGAATCGTCTGATATTCTTATGATGATCTTGCTACAAATTTTACATGGAACCAAAAGATATTGCCAAGTTGATGTTATTATCTTACTCCTCCAGCTCTCATGTTTCCGTTTGCCACTAACTCTAATTTGCAGTTTTGATGATAAGGTTGGTCTTGCATTTGTGGGACTGGTTACTATTACTATCGTTATTTTATTTATCATAAGTATTTTTTGAGTTGTTTGAGTGATTTTTTTTTTTAATGAAAATTCTGCTCACAAATTCATGGCGGTGCTTTCCCTGTTGATTTAATTATCCTTTCACATGAATTAATTTTTTCTCTTGTGTTCTTTAGGGGCCTAGTTGGTTACAGGAGTGTGTTCAGCAGTGATACACACGGAACTGGATTTATGCATCGTGCTTTCCTGAGTATGCATGCTGCACTCAAGGCTATTTCTGTGTTTTTTTCTTGTCAACACTTCATTATTGCATGATACATATAAATTACCATTTCGTGAACGAAGATAACCTGCAAATTATGGGTTGTCCAAATATGGTGACTGCCTACTTTTAGCTCTATTGAAGCATTGAATCAATACTAGATATATCTAAGGTTAGGGTTGGCTTAGTTTTGGCAATGTGCACTTTGGTTTATGGGTTGTCCAAATATGGTGACTGTCTATTTTTAGCTCTATTGAACCATTGAATCAATGTTAGATATATTCTAAGGTTAGGGTTGGCTTAGTTTTGGCAATGTGCACTCAGGTTTTTTCAATCTCTGCAAGGCCACTGGGTGACAATATGATTTTATGTTTTTCATTTAAGATGTGGAAGCAAGATTTTATTTGAAATACAATTAAGAAGTTATTATCCTTTCTCTTCGCCACTGCGCGCAGGCAAAATGGCAAGTGCTAGAAGAAATTAAAAACATAAAATGGTTCATGCTTAATTTCATGCTTTCACGCCCCCTGCTCTCCTGTTCTATTGCTTAGTTACTGTTACACTATTACTTACGCTCATGCTGTTTGTTTTATCAATTTCATTCAGCTTATGCGAAACATCGTGGCCAACTTGGAAATGTCAGGAAGGGAGTATTGGTACGTCCACCTCCTGCCTTTCTTTTTGCTGTGACTGAACTACTGTACCCTGTTTGTTTCATTTTAGTCTAGTAGAACAGTTTAATGCTACTTTCTTTTCTTATAAATTTCATTTTGGGTCTCTTATTTTCTGCAAATGCTGGTCTTGTATTTGTTTTGATTTGGCCATTTTCTGAACAGGTATCAATGGGTTTTGGTACCATCACAGCTCACGCACTAATGAGTCTAGAAGCTCGTGGAACACTATTTGTTTCTCCTGGGATGGAGGTTATTTTCTTACCAATAGGACATCACTTCCTGTCTCTTTGTTTGACTGCTCATCTCTCATTTGTTAGCTTTGGGAAGGTCACATAAAAGTGAATGATAGCATAATTCACTCAGCTTTGCAATTTTTTGAGCTGTTGAGTATGCCCAGAACAGTCATACTGCAACAACCGTACTGAGACAGGAGTTACTTGTTATAAAAGAATGTTAAATCTTAACTTGTTTTTCTTCCTTTTGCAGACCTATGATGGCATGATTGTTGGGGAACATTCACGGGATTCTGATCTTGATGTAAGAAGGCTTCATTCGCCTCATGTTATGGCCTTTTATTTCAGGCTTAATGACGTCAAATTGTTTCCTACATACAGATCAACCCAGTAAGAGCTAAGGAACTCAATAACATCCGTGCTGCTGGAAAGGATGAGAACGTGAAACTCTCTCCCCCACGCCTGGTATGCAATTTATCTTTTACCTTTCATGGTGATGCTATTTTTATAGTTGTGGCGTTTTGTTTTACTCTTAGCTAACAGAACTTTGCCAGAGAACAAAGTGTACGTTATTGCCTTTTTCGTTTTATTATGTTTGGTAGTTACATAGTTAAATGCTAGAGCAGGGAATAGGCCATATACGTGGGTTGGAATAATTACATAAGAAAACTAAACTAAAAGTAAATTGTAAAGAGGAGTTAACTAACAGATATTACCAATTCAAATTTCCATTTCTGGCAAAGTTCTTGTCTTTTCACACAACTTGCAGCACAGTATGCAAGATGCTTCACAAGTGCTTGCTAGTGTTGAGCTAAATCTTCAAAATATTGGTTTTTATGCTTTTCTCGCTTAAGATATTGATGTTCGAAAAATTAACTACTGTAACTTTTTTTTCGTGAATTTAGAAACCCCTTTCAGATTAGTCTTTTTCTATTCTTCTCAATCTCTTTTATACCGTTATTGATAAGTCAAACTTCTTATGAATCTTTTGGGCAATAAAAATCCATGAATGAAAAAGTAGATAATAGGGACAGCTTAACATAGGTTAGACCCCCTCCCACTCTGCTGACCTTTAAGGCTTAACCCCTCATCGCAATTATTGCAGATGACCCTAGAGGAAGCCATTGGTTATGTAGCTTCTGATGAGCTTATTGAGGTATGTTCCATTTGGTGTTATCTTTCCCAGTTTTGGTTGATTAGTTGATTTAACTTACTCGTTGCGGGTAATTTTGTGGTTTTGAACCTCCTGGAACATATTTCTTAAATCACTTTGCACATGCAGGTCACACCTAAGGCAATTCGTCTAAGAAAGAGATACTTGGATGTTAACAAGCGTAAAACCATGAGTAAAAGGCCGAAGGAATGAAATCTATCTTTAACATTATTTTGTAAGCTTAGTATACCTGAGCAGGTGCGTACCTTTTTGTCCACTTCAATATAGGTAAAAAATCATAGAAATTGCTGAATAGATTCTGATTTCGACAAATACAAGGGAATTTGTTGTATCGGTAAGTAAAATAATGGCAATGATGAGTTATACTCACTTGTACGTGTCATGCAACATCATCAATGGTATGTATTATTCAAGTTCTTGATCTTGACTGCTATTCTCTGAAACTATTTTGAGTTTTCGGTGCTATGAATCCTGATGGACTCTTGACAGGATTGGATCTAAATTGACTTATGAATTTGTTTTTGTGACGAATCTTCTGGTCAATTTGCGCTTGTAGAGGCTCTAATTGTTTTTAGTTATTTTCCGCTGCCTCCTTTCTTGATTGTGTGGAAGAATGAATCTGGCTGTTCCACCCTTGTGAAAGAAGAAAGGTAGTAGTACCAATTTTTTATTATTTCTGTGTTTGTTCAGTTAAGTCCTTAGTATTTTGAAAACTCCAAATCAGTACTTGTGTCTGTTCAATTGGTAGCAATTAAGTCCTTAGAAATCCACACAGAGACAAGATTGATCAGACGTAGGGACTTAAGAACAAAAGTATATTTATTTCCATAGCTTCCTTGTATTGTTCATGCTTTGAAAACATCCCTTTTGATTGTCTTTTGTTGTTCAAAGAAGTTAACCTCGTGTTTTTTTTTAATTCTCTCTAGATTTTTCAACTATTATTACAAATTATTCTATTTTTGTTTTACTTTTTGTTGCAAAATTGAACCTGTCCTTTTTTCCTACAACAGCTACTTGCTTTGTCTTGTGGATAATGATGAAAATGATGGCTTGATCGGCGGCCTCAAGATCAAGAAAATGACTTCGGTGACCAAAAAAACGTAAAAGGATTTTAATTCCATTTTTGAACTACAAAAATTCATTAAATCTTACTAATTAATGGATTCAATCTTTTGAAAGAACGAGAAATTAGTTAAATTGTTAAAAAACAGCTATTTTTCTTTTGTTTAAAAAAACATATTTCCTCAATTCAGTTTTTGTCCTTTTTGTTTTGTTTTTAAATATTTTTTTTACCTATATTTTATTTTATTTTCTTTATTTTTTTAATTCATTCTTTATCCAAAGAAGAAAATAAGTTTAAGCTAGGTGGGCCCTTTTGTTAGAAAAATAGTAATAAAAAAATCAATTTTAATGGAATTTGTCTTCTTACGGTTGAGATTTAAATGAACTAAAAGTCTAAAAGTATAATATTTGAGACGGAAATGAATAAAAAAGAGCAAATAAGACTAAAAAAAATGAAAAAAATTAATGAGACCGTTGAGCACGTTATCCCAAACTTTAGTTATTTAGAATTTTAAATTCAAAACATGAAGTTCCATTATCAAAAACAAATGTTTCATTTTAAATTATCGGGGAGATTTTCATTTTCTAAATCGAAATGGAAAAACACCTCTCAATTAGTATATTTTTATCAATTTGGTCCTGTTAACTCTTTTTATTAAAATTTTGTTTCATTTAACTTACGATAATATTAAGATCATACGCAAACTTTTTGCGTTATAATTAATAAAAAAAAATATAAACTCATGCATCGTTAATGCTATTGAACAACTGTCACAGTACACATGACTGTTTTCAAAACGAACCACCCAAACATAAAATTTTGATGTAAATCAAACAATTTGTTTATGAAATTAAATCAATGAAAACTCGATTCAGGGGTGTCCTTGCATTTTACGTATAGTTTGGGGTGTAACTAAATTTTCCCCTAAATTAAGGTTTGAATTGGTATCCCAGATTCCCACCGACCACATTCACACGAATCCCTCTCCCTCTCTCTCTCTCTGCTAAGAATGTCTAACATTTTTAAATTCAAAACGCAGATATTTATTGACAGAACCTCTCTCTATCTCTCTCTGTATTTGTTACCGAAATAAATCATCTCATAACATAAACACTCACAGTATCTCTTACACATTTCTCTATTTTGGATCCTCTTCATTTTTTACAAAAACCCTCAAACCTTTCAAAATAGAGAATAGAGGTATAGCAGTGTAATAGCCAAATGGGTGCGTACAGGGCGGATGATGACTATGACTACTTGTTTAAGGTGGTCCTAATAGGCGACTCTGGTGTTGGAAAATCCAATCTGCTGTCTAGATTCACTAGAAACGAGTTCAGCCTGGAATCCAAATCCACCATAGGTGTTGAATTTGCTACTCGCAGCATCCATGTCGATGACAAAGTTGTCAAGGCTCAGATTTGGGATACTGCAGGCCAAGAAAGGTTCAATCTTTTTATCAATATATCACAGATCTCCAGTTTTACTCACATGGGCTTTCTTTATTTGAGTTAAATATCACAGTATGCATCAGATCTGCAACTTAAAGTGCCCGTTTAGTTGTTTTCTGATTTGGGTAATTTTATGAGAACGTGATTGTTATGTGGCTTTAGCATGTTATAGCTTGAAAAAGTTGTTCAATTCTTGTTATACAGTATTTCCAGATCAAGTTGAACTTGTTATTTTTGTTTCCTGATAAGCAAGTTGAAGTCTCTTTGATGAGGCGCGTTTGATGTAGCATGGCTAGCGCAGTTTCCAGTATAAGTTGATGAGCTGTTATATTTGTGCGTTTTGATTTGCCTTTTACTGATTCGGAACTATCCTCTATGTCATCGTTGCTTCAATGTGATTGTATTTGTTTACATGAATGGAAGATTGGATGACTTGCATGTTCAAAGGCTGTGCTGACGGGTTTCATGTAAACGGTCCCTCGCAAGGCTGATATTGGTGATGAACTTAGGACTATTACCTTTCAGTACTTTGCCAAGGATTGATGATTTGCGTGATTGTATGATGTTTTGCCAATAACTGCTGGCATGTTGCATTCTTCACCACTGCAAGTAGTTTCAGTCTGTGGAGACGTTGAAAGGATAACTAGGAATATTATAGTAAAACATACAAACCTCCTTGTTCTTTGATTAATTCCTGGAAGGAAAGTTATGTTATAAACTAGGAGCTAAATGATTGACTCTTTATTTGTCTTGAAGATAACTTTTGACTTAGGAGACAGATTTGATCCCGCTTTATGTTTTTGGCTACAGATACCGTGCAATTACAAGTGCATATTACAGAGGAGCGGTAGGTGCATTGCTTGTCTATGATGTCACACGACATGTCACCTTTGAGAATGTGGAGAGATGGTTAAAGGAGCTAAGAGATCACACTGATTCCAACATTGTGATAATGCTGGTGGGAAACAAGGCCGATTTACGTCATTTGCGTGCGGTTACAACTGAGGATGCCAAGGCATTTGCTGAGAGGGAGAAGACCTTCTTTATGGAAACCTCTGCGCTAGAGTCCTTGAATGTTGAAGATGCCTTCACTGAGGTGCTCACACAGATCTATCGTGTTGTCAGCCGTAAAGCACTTGACATCGGTGATGACCCAGCAGCCTTGCCCAAGGGACAAACTATTAATATGGGCAAAGACGATGTTTCAGCTGTGAAAAAGGTTGGATGCTGCTCAGTGTAGTCAGAATGGATCAAAAAGGAAAGTACTGGTGGGAATAGTTTCAAGTCCTTGAAGATTGCATTTCTGTGGGATGCGGCCTTTGTCATACATCTCAGAACGAGCAAGCCACTTCGAAAGCTCAAATGTTCTGATAAGAAAGTTCAGTTGATTGCATCCATAGTGACTGGCTAACTTGTTGTAGGTGTGACAGAGCTTAAGGATTTGGATACTAGACAGATTCAGTTGCCATTCCTCTTTCTATCCTATTATTCTTTTTGTCAGTTTGGTTTTTTTCTTGGGAGTGGTGTTGTATTTTGTAGGCAGTTCCAACTATCTACTTCAGATTTTGGAAGTATGTCAAGGTAGTGACGGTCTTCTACTACTTGTCTTAATTATTGATTAGTTTGTTCTAAACAAATTTGCTTTGGGGGCGTACCTCATTGATTAAACATGTACCGAAAGTAGTGATTCACTTTCTCCTGCTCTCATGGATGGCTTTGTTTCACCATCTAAAGCAATTTGCTGATGTGCATGTGGTATGTATTTCACTAAATGTCAGATTACAAGGTTTGTTTCACTTCCATCATCTAGGGATTGATTGCCCAGTCATTTCATGATAAGTACTGTCCAGTAGTCGAAGCTGATGCCATAGCATATTCGTCTGTTTTATCCAACGTTGACATTGACTAAGACGTTGGGTTGTGATCGAGTGGTAAGAGTCTGTCCTTAATCTAAGTTATAAGTTCGAGTCTGTATGTATAATGAAAAAAATCATACTGGAGAACCAGACGCCTAAGGATGCTCGCAGAAGATCGGTCTGTCTGGAAAAAGCAAAAAGCACATCCAAACAGAAAAAAAGAGAGGATGCAATACAAGGACAACCTCTCCTGTAATGAGAGAGTTGGCTCTCTATAACAGGAGTAGTAGAATTAGTTAGTCTTATCAGTTGTTGTCACTGCCAGACATGTCATGATCAATTGAAGAAAAATCCAATTCTTGGATTAGGATTGTACAGCAGATAAATGACAAGAACAAGCAGAGAATGACAATCCAAATTCCAGACAATTGAAACACAAAAGAAACCATGAACAAATCCTTTAGTCGTTTTCATTTCAAACATTCATATGATACAGAACATTTCTTTTACATCTACCATGTACCTTCCCTTCACTAGTCCGGTTTGCAAACCTCAACTTTCTCTGCCTCCTAAGTTTCAACCAAAATGCCTCAACATTTACACTTGACTTCCTTGAAAGGATCACATTACTAGACCCTTCTTCATTGCTTATACTTCTCCTAACCCCACAGCATTGGTCATAATCACCACCAACACCAACACCAACACCAACACCAACACCAAAACCAACACCATCACCATCACCATCACCATCACCATCACCATCACCATATTCAATTCTCTCTTTTGCCAATTGCAAGAAATTCCTTGGAAGGGTGACATTATTAGAACATTCACCACCACCAGCAACACCAACATTATCACCATTTTGAAGTCTCTCCTTTGCCAATTTCAAGAACTGGGTAAACATTGGATCATCAGGTGCACAAGTGGGTGTCAAGCAAATATCAGAAATCCCAACAGTTGAGGTCATACCTTCTAATGGGCCTTGTTGCCATCTAAGCACAAATCGACATGAACACTCTTCCCTCCCTCCTCCTTCTTGATGATGATGCTCCTCCTCATTTAGGACTTGAACAACAATAGCATCATAGAACTTCATCTCATCATCCCTAAATCTGTTCAGCGCACAAACCGTCATACCTAAGCAAATCTTTCTGCACTCATTATCTTGTACTTGGACACTGCTCCTCCTAAATCTCCTCCTGAAACCCTCCACCTGGGCCAAATTCTTGAATCTGCTCACTTCGAATGTTTCGTTGAGTTCTTGAGGGAAACCAACATAGTTGATTGTGATTGTTTCACCATCACAATCAACTTTTATGTCGTACCACGCATTATCATCTTGGTGCCTGTACTCCATGCCTGCTCGCTTGCTACTTTATTTATTTATTGTACTAAAATTAAAGGAGGAGGAGGAGGAGGAAGAAGACGAAATCGGAATTCCCTTACCTGCCTTTTCTTTTTCTTTTCGATCATGAGATTTGATTGGGAGAGAGAGAGGCTTCGCTTCGGGAAAAAGGAGAAGAAATGTCACAGATTCTTGGATGGAGTTTGTGGATCTGAAGAAAAAAGGTGAGTTTCAGGGAATTTGTGGACAGTCACAGACTCGCTAAGCTCTCATTCATGGGGAAGGTTCGAATTCAAAGCTGCGTAGAGCAGAAGTAGGATTTCTGTTACCGGAATCTCACCTGCCAATTTTTTTTTTATATATCAAACCTGTAACCAACATGTTCATCTTTCTTGGTAACATTTTCCTGGGTGAACAAAAACCGGCCCGAACTGGAAATCAAACCGGAACTGCCAATTCGGTCCGGTTTTTTTTTATAAAAAAATGAACCGAATTGAACCGAACCGGATTGTCCCGGTTTGGTCCGGTTCTTCAGAGCTGAAAAATTCAAACCGAACGGTAGAACCAGTTTTTATATATATTTATTTATATATATATATATGCACATTAATATTAAAGTCCAAATTTGGTTTAATGGTTAAACTTTTACCCATTACCATAAAGGGGAGAGATTCAAATCTCCAAGCTTGCATTTTCTTTTTTTCTTTCTAAACTTAACTCCTTATCTTTGTTTTTTCCTCCAAAAATTAATTAAAATTCCTAATTTTTTTCTTTTAAACTTAATTAAAAGTTTTCATTTTTTCCTTTTATTTTTTTATTTTAAATATAAAAAATTATTAAGGAAATTATATAAGAATTATTATGAGTAGAAGACATTGTCTCTTTTAGACTTTGAAACTTAACTAAGCTCTAAATATATGTTATCATCATAATGTATATATCATAATCTTATCATCTTATTGTTAGTATTGTTCAAAAATATATTATTGTAAATTATAATAGCTATTTATATAGTTAATTGTTAATATGTATTATTAATACTTATTAATAGCCATTTATATAGTTAATATATATTATTAATATGTATTATCTAAAAGACATTGTTTTCGTAATAACTATTAAGAACCAAAAAATAGAAAAAATTAATAATTTTTCCTTTTACGCTCTAAATATATGTTATCATTATAATATATATACATCATAATCTTATCATCATATTGTTAATATTGTTCAAAAATATATTATTGTAAATTATAATAGCTATTTATATAGTTAATATATATTATTAATACTTATTATCTAAAAGACATTGTCTCCATAATAACTATTTAGAACCAAAAAATAGATAAAAGTCCTCCTATTAATACTATTATTAATACTTATTATAGTTAATATATATTATTAATACTTATTATCTAAAAGACATTGTCTATTTATAACTATCTAAAAGATATTGTCTCCATGTTGTCTACGGATGTTTTCTAAACTTAATTCCAATGTTTCTTTTTTTCTTCTAAACTTAATTAAAATTCATCATTTTTTTTTCTTTTAAACTCAATTAAAAGTCCTCATTATTCCCTTTTATTTTTTATTTTAAATAGAATAAATTATTAAGGAAGTTATATAATAATTATTATGAGTAAAAGACATTGTCTCCCTAGTAACTAGTAAGGACCAAAAAAATATAAAATTTTACTATGGATGTTTTCTAAACTTAAGTCCACATCTTTCATTTTTTTCTTCTAAACTTAATTAAAATTCATTATTTTTTTATGATTTAGATTTATGGTTTCTATATTTCAATGTCATTATTTACTTGAGCTAATTGTTTAGAGGTTTGGGATTTAAATATAAATTATATTAATGTGTTACGCAATACATGAGTATAACTAATTAACTATTGTATTGTTCAAGGATATTTTTGAAGCTTTAAATGTAAGTGATCTAATTTTATTTTCATATGAAGCATAATTATTTTTGAAAATTCTTCATGTGTATATGTTAGGCTCGATATGAAACACGATACTTCTTGACTAGATATTTGTTAAATACATTCATTATATTTAAATATATTAATACTCATTATTTATTAATATTTAGTTACTTTAAATTTTTATATATTTTGTATCATAAAATTTAAATATTTATCATACTAAAATATCTTTATAATATTAGGTTATTACTTATAAATTGATAAATCAAAGCATTATTTAAAAACAAAATCAAAATTGTGTGTTTAACATCAAAACGGCGTCGTTTTGGGCAAACACCAAAACGACGTCGTTTCGAACAAGTGAATAGAACCGGTTCTGAACCTAAACCAGCCCGGACCGAACCAGAAAATTAGAACCGGACCGAAAATTTCCAATCCGATCCGATTCTAACCCAACCAGAACCGGAAAATTCCTGTTTGGTCCGGTTCTAGGCCCAAAATAGGACCAAACCAGACCGTGTTCACCCCTAATTTTCCATTTCATTTTATATCTTTAGCTTTGATATGAACTAGTATTTTATTCGGGGTGCAGGCCTGTGATATAACCAGTGTTTTAAAAACTGGCCCGACTTGATGGTCAGACCGGTAAATCGGTGACCCAAGAAGGATTTCGGGTTGGTTCAGCTTTTAGACCGGACCTGCAATCGAACCGAAAAACACCGTTCGACCCGGCCAGTTTTTACAAAACCGGTGACCCTGCCAACCCGCTATCGACCCGGTTGGGTCGATGTCAAACCAAAACGACGCCATTTTGGATTTTTAATTTTCTTTATTAATTTTTTTATTTTTAAACTTTTTTTATTTTTTTCAATATAGAAAATTTGATGGGCCGGCACATTACACGCATGGATCGGCCTATTATAGACACCGATTCAATCCGGTTCAATCATCTAGGCTCGAACGGTTCGCTGAGTGAACGATCCATAATGTACCAACGGGTCAATCCGGTCGAACCCCGGTTCAACGAATCAGCCGGGTCGGTTTTCAAAACACTGGATACAACTATACAAGTACAGACGCAGATTTATAAAGCCCACACACGCTGGCAGTATCGGACATCAATCAGCCCACATAGAATTATATTATTGTACTCGTGGGCCGTAGCTGAACCCAAAAAAAATATACTTTAAATTGCCCAATTTAAAAAATATAATTTTCCCTAATAATTAATTAATTCTTTTATTTATGCCACTAACTCTTCGTATTAGTGTGAAAGCATTATTTTATTGAAAAATTGTTAAAAATTATTAAAAAATAACATTAACGGAATTTTTCCTACCGCATCAAATTTTTATCACGGTAAAAACTCAAATAAATTTCGGATACAAACGTTAGAAATTTTATAGAGTAAAAAAATATTATGACCTAGAGCTGGGTGCATTTACACGATAATTTAGGAGGGAAAGAAACCGCGGCTCAAGTCCCAATGCAAAATAACAAAGGGGCACTAAGATTGAGCAGATTCATCATCCAACAAGGTGGCATGGACGGTCACGAACTTCCATAAATGCACAGCGGTTCCCGTATATCAAAAAAAAAAGAGTGAGAGACGCCTTCTAGAAGGATAGGCTTCGTTATTGTAGGCTTGTAGCCATGTTTTCAATTATGCATGATACTGCTATCGGTCCAAATTAAATGTCGCTTTGATTTTAGACACGTATATTAAAAAGGTAGGATCACTCACTATTTGAGACAATTTTGCTCTTTATTTTTTTCGAACGTATAAACGGTACAAAATTACGTTCGAGAAAAAATAAGGGGCAAAATTGTCTCAAACAGTGAGTCATCCATTTTTTTTAATATGCGTGCCTAAAATCAAAGCGTCGTTTAGTTTGAGTCGAAGGGAGTATTACAGTACATAATAGTCAATTTGTAACGTACTTTTGATATTTTATTATTGTTATTTTTTATTATTCTATGATGTTTGTCCCTCCCCCCATTTTAAAATTTTCTTACGATAGTTCTTGCAGTTTTAATATTTTATGCTAATTTATATGTTTACCCTCTCAAAATTTGTAGATTTGATATAATGACCCTTAAAGTTTTGTTATTTTTTTATTTGACCCTCCCAATAAAATCTCCCTAGCTTCATTCCTGATTACGTAGATTCATGGGCATCTTTTGTGGAAAATTCTCGTAACGATCTAACTTCAAGAAAGGAGAGATGGCGTAGACTTATCATTTCCTCTTGTGAAGCGTGGACTTATTTTTATTATTACATCTAATTTTATTTTTATCACACGATTTAATTATATACAGTCATTCATTATATATAGATAATGATTTATTAGTTTAACGATTTTTATGAGTATGATAAGATGGAAAACTAAAAATAGTATATAACTTCTCCTAATTTTGTCTAATATTAATTGCATGTTGTGTCGGTAAGGTTGACTTAATTATATCTATAACTTCAAAATCTAAAAAATTAAATCAAAATTTCTACCAAACCCATGACTTTTGACTGAATATTTTTCATAAATTTATAAATTTTGTGCCATGTAGGAACTTAATCTAATTTTTTCTTTATTTTTAATTTAAATAAATCCGAGTGAGAGAATTGAGAAAATTATATTACAAAAATCACTACGTAAGATCCAATCGTATTCTAACATGATTATTGATTAGTAAGGAAAGGTTCAGAAAAGAAAAACGTTTTCATGAATTACTCGCTACAGATCAGTCTTTTTAAAGAATTATAATTGTCGTATTTTTTTTCTAGATGATTAGCTAATAATTTTTATTTTTTTATCCTAATTACATTAATTATAGAAACTAATAATGATCAACTCAAATTAGTTATGTATGAATATTTAATTATAAATAATAAATAAAAATATTTTAAATAAAATACAACCAAAATTAATAATTTTATTAGTATGTATGATTATAATTAAAAATATTACGGAACAAAAAAGTATTTGCCTGAAGTTTCACAGCTTTCGTGATTTTTTTACGTGCTCTCTGCGCTCTGCGTTTTTCGAAGTCACGTTTTACCTTCCCGTCACCGCGATAACGAACCAAACCAAAATTTCAACATCGCTACACCTTTTCCGGCTTTTACCGCCACCTACTTTAAATACAAGTCTCCTGTTCTTATCTGTTATCTCCTCCATTCAATTCACAAGAGAAATAAAAACACAAAGTCAAGACAATTCCAAATCAAGAACGCGCAGTGAACCATGTACTCACCACCGGTAGAATCCTCCGGCGATCGCGCCACCCGTCGTGCCAGAATCTTATCCAATCACCTCATCCACCAGGACGACCACAACCACCACCTCTCATCTCTCCTCCTCCCCAGCTCATGCTTGAGCTACACTCCACCGGAGTTAACGGAAGGCGCCGAAAACGATTTCGACGTCAAGGAAATGAGGAAATTGCTCGACATGCACCACTTGGAGGAGCGCGACTGGTTGTTTAACATTATGATGCAGAGCAAAGTTTTCAACCCGGAGGTGAGGGGAGGGAGAGTTTATGTGATCCCTGACTATAACCAGTCCAAAGAGCAGCAACGAGAGATGACCATGAAACGGATTCATTGCTTGCTTGAACGTGGGGTCTTTGATGGGTGGTTGACAGAAACAGGGGCGGAGGCAGAGTTAAGAAAGTTGGCCTTGCAAGAAGTCACCGCAATTTATGATCATTCCCTTGCTATTAAGCTCGGAGTTCACTTCTTCTTATGGTAACAATTTCAATCTTTGGTGCTCTTTTTGGCCAACCCTTTTGGTTTTTGATTTGTTTTTGAGGTATAATTATATTCGAGATATTTGGTATGGTGATATATGCCCACGAAGTGTTTGGTAAATAATCAGTTACAAAGATCTTTGTGGCATAAGTATGTGTGAGCATTGGTATATTTAAGTTTCTTGGATTTAAGACTGAATTAACTCTTAATTTCTGGGTTTGTCATTGAAAATGATTGTTAATTTCTTTCTTGCGGATGAAAAATCAGGGGAGGTGCTATTCAATTTTTTGGCACAAAGAGGCATCATGACAAATGGTTGAGGGATACGGAGACTTATGCGATAAAGGGTTGCTTTGCTATGACTGAGTTAGGACATGGAAGTAATGTACGTGAAGATTGTCAATTATATTTCTTTTAGTCCTGGCCATCAAGCCTCTTTGTGGCTAGCTAGTTATGCTTTCTTTGTTTTGCCCTGCCTTAACTCTTTCTTGGGAGATTGTTTTTAGGTACGCGGTATTGAAACAGTGACAACTTATGATGCAAGCACAGGGGAGTTTGTCATCAACACTCCCTGTGAATCAGCTCAGAAATATTGGATTGGTGGTGCTGCTGATGTAATGAGTGTTCAATAAACCCTTTTCTAAGGTTGTCTGTTCTTTTTCTTCTTGTGTACTGAAAATGTCTTTTTGTTTCCATGTAGCATGCAACACACACAATAGTGTTTTCACAGCTCTATATGAATGGGGTGAATCAAGGAGTACATGCATTTATAGCGCAGATTAGGGATGAGGATGGAAATGTGTGCCCAAACATCAAAATAGCTGACTGTGGCCATAAAATTGGTCTGAATGGTGTTGATAATGGTCGAATCTGGTATGGATTAAATGTTTTTTCTTGTGGTGATTGTTTCGTCTGTTAATCAATGCCATTAAAACTTTTGAAATCTGTTTTCAGGTTTAATAATGTGCGGATCCCTAGAGAGAATTTGTTGAATTCAGTTGCTGATGTCTCCCCAGATGGACAATATCTTAGTGCTATACAAGATCCAGACCAGGTAATTATTTTTGGGATGGATTACCCTTTTATTTTGTTCCTCTATTCATATGGATCAGATGGTTCCAGTCTTTGTTTTAATTGTTGAGTAGAATAACTAATTCAGTCTCTCCTTTCTTGACAGAGATTTGCAGCATTCTTGGCCCCTTTGACATCTGGCCGCGTAAATATTGCTGTTAGTGCAGTTTACTCATCAAAGGTGTGTTAAACTTTTCTATTATACATATATGTTGCCACCGGTTTAAGTATAGAAATGGTGCAAAGAGTATGCTTGTATGCTAAGACAAGGAAATAACATAGTGTAATTATTTGTTCCCGAAAAAAGAGGCTTCCTGATCAGTTTTCATGCTATGTGATTGGCTATTGCCTCTTCAAGAAGATAAATTAATTGTATTGCCTGCATCCACAAGCATTAAACTTGGTCCAAACTTCATAGAGCTACTGGTTTGAGAATTAATTTTCTTATTTGGCCTCATTCTTATATCAGATTGGCTTAGCAACTGCTATAAGGTATGCATTGACTAGGCGAGCATTTTCTATCACACCAAATGGACCTGAAGTCCTATTACTTGATTATCCAAGTCACCAGCGACGACTCCTGCCTCTTCTTGCCAAGACGTAAGTATTCTAAATATGCCAAATTCTGTGAATTACTGAAACTGTAAAGGAAAGGAAACTTCTTGCGCACCCTGTCTTTAGTCTTTTTGTTTACCTTTGAGTTTTGTTATGTACGCCTGGAGATGCAACGTGCATAGTTGCCCGTATTTGTGGGAGAATTTTCAGTTTTTACCAAGTCTCGTTATAGTGGTTTCGAAATTGTAGATCTATTATTTCTTCTCTCAGCCTGATTGCCTGTGTACAGCCTGCTGATGCTATGAGTTGACAAGAATGTATTATGTTCTTGAGTTGTGCCAAGGGTATGATAGTATGGAATGGACCTAATGTGGTACATTGTCAACTAGAGCGATTTTGTTTGTCTTAGATTTTGTTGTTTTGTTTACTTGTGGAGAATGTCAAGCTATTATTGCTCCACTTGTTCTTCAAGTGTGATGTGCAATAACAGTTTCTATTTGATGGAGATAACAAATTCAGTTTTAGTGGTTTAAAAAGTCTTCCTGAGTGTGAAGTCTACTTAATGTGGTGCTATAGTGGGACAATTATTTGATCATTTAATGGGTATCAACCATTCAGAATGAGCACGTCTTTATTGAGGTTAAACAAGGAGGGTGTGGTGTCAAGGGGTTAAGATTTAGGAGACAAATTAAGGGTGTAAAAAGTAGTTAAGAGGTTAAGAGTTAAGAATGTTTGCTAACTCTGTTACATACTTTGATTGTATTGATTGATGCTCTGTAAAATGTGTGTACTCTTGGTATGTTTGGTTTTCTTTACTGATCCAATCTACTAGTTTTATTGTGCAATGCTGGGGCTAGCAATTTAGTTGGATAACTATTTTTCTGACTTCTTTCTCCTTTCATTGTTAATCCTTCTCATGCAGATATGCACTGGGTTTTTCTGTAAATTACTTGAAAACGATATATGTGAATAGGACACCTGAATCAAACAAAACCATCCATGTTGTTTCAAGTGCACTCAAGGCTGTCACTACCTGGCATAATATGAGAACACTCCAGGTAAGAGCTTGAATCACATTGCAATTTTGGTTCCAGTGAGTAGGATCCTCACTAAACTTAATTGAATCCACTTTAGGAATGCCGTGAAGCATGTGGTGGACAAGGCATAAAGACTGAAAATCGAGTTGGTCACTTGAAAGGTGAATATGATGTGCAATCCACTTTTGAGGGGGACAACAATGTTCTAATGCAGCAGGTACTGTGTATTATCATCATTCTGATTGAATTTGCTTAGTGCTATTTCCAGGTTTCAAAACAAACATGAACTTCAGGGAAATGCAAAATAAAGAGGAAAAACAAATAGGGAAGATCACCTTGACATCTTTCTTTGGACTCAGTAAATTCATCAGTCTATATTAAATTTAAACTGATTGGCCAGAAAACAGCGATATGTTTGGTTTGACATGACTTGGGTCGTGGCATTGGTGTTGAAATTCTTGTTGACTACAATGACATATTTCTAGCTGTTGGACATTCAATTAATTTCGACTCATTAATCAAGTGATGCCAGGGTATTTTTGTTCATTAAACTGCATCTGCAGCCTCATAGTATTGCACTTCCAATGGTTGTTTTTTTGGATAATTGATCACAGTCCTGTCTTGTGTTGAGTGATGCAGAGTCCTCTTACAGTCAGTACCCTAGTGCAGAGTGATCTTACAGTGAATACCACTAATGCAGAGTCAACTTACAGTCAATACACTACTTTTAAACATAATCCTCTTTTAAACAGTGTCGTAAGGCATGTGACTACTGCCAGCAAGTCAAATTTGATGCGCAGTCTCCTCCATGATGGAAGTATATGGTGCTAAAGCTCTTCTAAAACAAGCTGAGCTTCCTTTGGAACTCCTTGCCGCTCTCTGAGTTCATTCATATAGAAGTTTATGAATTTCCTCAGTCCTTGGTGTCTTTTTGTCATGCATTATCAACAAATGATTTGAGTTATTAGTCCTTTGTGTCCTTGGTGTTTCATTTAGAGAAATCCATGAAACAGATCCATGTAACCATCTGTATGTCATATTTTAAGATTTTTTTTGTTTATTGTGGATGAAATTAATTGTTGAAACATCGATCATTTCTGCAATTCACTCGAGAGTTTAATATGAGCAATTTTGTCTACACAGGTCAGCAAGGCTCTCCTTGGAGAATATATTGCAGCTAAGAAGAAAAAAAGACCTTTCAAGGGTTTGGGTTTGGAACACTTAAATGGACCTTCACCTGTACTCCCATCTCAGCTTTCAAGTGCTACCCTCAGGAGCAGCAAATTTCAGGTAATATATATTAACTTTCTTTTAGTAGATTGGCTCTTTCTAAGCACCTACCTAACTAGCTCTCTGCATCAGATGAACACATTCTGCTTGAGAGAAAGAGATCTCTTAAATCGTTTTGTTGCTGAAGTGTCACAGTATCAAGCAAACGGGCAAAGTAAAGAATATGCAGTAGCTTTGGTAGGTTCAATATTTGTGGCACAAGAATTACTGCTTACTTGTACACTCCTTCTCTGTGTCGTTGTAATTGATGTTGGCATTTTTTTTCTTCTTGAAAATGTCTCTCTAGGGACACCAACTTGCAGAAGACTTAGGCAGCGCTTTCTCTGACCGGCTGGTATTGCAAACCTTCACTGAAGTTGAGGCCAATGTATCCACTGGCTCATTGAAGGTGATCTTGAAAACCATTCTCATTGTCTATCTGTATGACTGCTTCATGGTTTAGTCTCTTAAGAGTTTTATAACCAGATTGTGCCGGCTGCAACATGATTTTGTAATAAGAAGGGTATCATATGACTAGATAAGTTAGGAATTAATCAACTGCATCTATAATGAGAAGGGATTAGGATTGTAAAATAATTTGGTATTAGCATCGACACACACACACACACGAATATACATATGTATATACATAACATAGATATAATGATGTAATTGTCGAATTTTTGGATTTGTTCCCAATGCAGAGCATCTTAGGTCTGTTGAGATCCATGTATGCCTTATTATGCATGGAGGAGGATGCCGCGTTTCTCCGGTATGGCTATTTATCACCAGAAAACGCTGCTTCAGTGAGGAAAGAAGTGGGTAAACTATGCGGTGAGCTGCGACCACAGGCACTTGGTTTGGTCAGTTCCTTTGGCATTCCGGCTGCTTTCTTGAGCCCTATAGCATATGACTGGATTGATGCTAATTCTTGGTCTTCGGTTTAACGCTAGCTAGTTGGCCACTTAATTCAAAGGATTAATAAGAAGAAAGCCAGTTTGTCATTTATAAACTACACTCATGTGTAAACTATTTATTAATAAATTTATCCCAAAATGAACGGAATTGGATTTATACAATACAAAGAAAAAGCTCCAGCAAACGATTCCTTGCTTGTTGTTAGATTACATGTTTCAAAACTGAGTGCTATCTTTATTATGGATCATTCCTGCAAACACAGTTTCCCCATTACATTGCCGGGTAAACTTGTAGCCGGCTTTGTTAGCATTCCTTTCATATCATTCAAGAATTCATGGAAATGTTACTGCTACTAACCACCCTTGCCATGTGCAAGAGGATGGACTCCAAAAGACCATCGGCGAAGGCGCTTGCAGAACAAGAGAATTGGAGAGATCAGGTGAAGAGACTCGGAGAGTGTTGAAATCATTTGACGTATTATTACGGAAGTGTTTCCGGTGGTACACAAAAGATCTGCAATCCTTGAAGTTGTTCCTCAACAATTGTCTCATCAATCCTTAAAGAATGAACAGTTTCAACTTTCAAGAACAACTCTTGGGGTTAAGATTCAAAGTCACAGGTATGCCATTCTTGGCAGCACTTAGACCAACCATCAGTTTCACAAGCATCTTCAAGAACTCATAGCATCCTGTTATGTTATTCAATATAAGATCTGAACCAATGCATCCGTAACTCTTAAGAATGTGAAACATGGAACAGTGCAATGAATTCTAAATAGAAAAGCAATCAACACAAGATTCTCCGAAACTTCACATCAAACGACTCTCTTCCACTGAGCATATCATCAAATCAAGAAACCTCCAGAATACTATGAGAAGCACATGCAAAATTGTGACAAGAAACTATTGCCATTGCTGACAGGAACAAAACAGTAACAGCATCTAGTCAACTGTTCTTTACAAGTCATCTGTACTAGTAACCTTGATATCAACAACACTGTCAGTAATCTGTAATACCTACACAAAATGTCGTTAGCTTCCACTTTCATACAAGACTCCTCAATCTCATCCTAGTGATCCAACAATGGAAGTCTTCTCATCCTGAGCAAAATTAGCTTCCTCTGCATCTGTTTTTTTCTTAGTCTTCATCTTGCCCTTATCAGAGGAGGGGCTGCTATCCGCACTGACCTCAGCAGTGAGTCTTCCCATCTTCTTCTGCAGATCAGCAAGTGGATCCTTTGTTACTCTTCCTTTCTGAGTCTTCTTTCCATCAGTAAGTTTGAGTTCTAGCTTGTATAATGCGCATTCATCATGGTTGGTGATCTCATATTCATACAAATGCCACTCATGGAAGCCCGAAGGTTGTGGATCCATGTAATAGGACTTTTTGTGTCCCCCAAACTCCTTGATCACCTGCTTCCTTGATTCATGCCAACCACGTCCACGATGGTCCGGCAATGATCTCTGCTTCCTATTTCCAATGTCAAATGCCCTTCTAGGTTTATCAAAAAAGAGCCACTCTCTAATTGTTTCACCTTCAAGTAAGGAAATATCAAATAGCTCTGCAAGACAACAGCATAGTAAGTTAGCGACATGTTCCATCGGGAGTCAATCACCAAATGGTATATAATGACCAATGCTAGGGAAAATTCCTCCAAAGTCCTGACCGACATCATACTACACTACTCACCATTTGTCAATACAAATAAGCATGCTGTAGAATAAATATGCAAAGGTAAGAAATTAAACCCCAACACTAGGCAAAATATGGTTGGGGGTTCGACATTTTACAAAAGGCCTTCATCCTTTGTGTGTGTGGTTGTTTTGGTTGATCGGAGGCATGTAGACTTACCAGTAGCATTCCATGGAGACTTGGTACTAGCAGCTCCTTCGCAGTGAGGAATGCCAACATTCTTACACAGTGCCTTCCCAGTAAGAGCAGCGAATAACAAATTATCCTTCAAACCAATCCCCTTGGGCCGTAAAACTGGAGTCATACCAGGTGCACCTTCTTTTAAAGCTACAGCTGCATGAAAGCTGCTGCAATAGTCCTCAAACCATTCAGATCCATGAGAGGGCCTCGTGCATTCCCAAAGTGCACATTTGGGCCCCATGAAAGCAGCGGGTAGAGGACTGACATAAGACATCATGCCAGTTTCAGAATTCTGTCCAGGCTCCTTTACATTGCTGGTATCAACAGGCAGGTCACAGTTGAACCCCTTGTCCAAAGTGAAACGATGAATGTCAAAATATGTCGATATGTCAGGATTGCTAGTTTCATGAAAACCTGTAGGTTGATCAAACCCTTGAAAGTCATTCCCCTGGATGTCATGATTCAGGAAGTAGTCCTGGGAAGAATGTGTTCTGTTAACGTTGTCAGTCATCACCATCTGTGAAATAATAACCGAAAGAAGTAACAGAGCCAGAAAAGCATCAGTTAAATATTCTAAATCATATGAAAATATGGAACAAACAAACAAAAAAAGAATTCTTGGAAATGACCTTAAATCGTTCACAAAAGAGCTGACTGGTGGTTATGTACTATGTATTTCAACAAACAGCAAAAGGATACAATAAAACTGTATAATATCTGAATGAAGCAGCGATAACAAACCAGTTGCATTGCATGAGTTATCCATAGGGTGCTGCTATGCTAATCTCCTATGGAAGCAGAAAAGTAAAAACACAAAATATGTATTCTTTTACTGTAACCTTAACTACTCAGAATGGGGTTCAAAGAGAGAATAATGACAATGGCGTATAAGGGCATTGCAAAAACTACCAAGAGAACTCACATATTGACATGCATTTAATTCACCATGATTAAGGCTTTGAACATTAGGCTCAGGCCTCAAAATCGACTGTATAGCTAATGCACTAGTGGCATCATCTTCTTCCTCGTAAAATTGCAACATGCGACCTATATCTGAAGAGGATCCGAGACCATCATCCTACAAAACACCCATTAAAGATTATTTCCTACCATATACTACCATACACCACACACCATAATTCAGTATCTAAAATAACAAGTGTGGTGATAAAATACTAAACTAACAAAGATGTGGCTGGCGATGGTGCATTGAGCTCATCTTTCCACTCAAGGAGACTCTGATAGACTTTTTCCTCAAGCGAAGCAACATCATTGGCTCTGCCCTCCTTTCTTGCAGCTTGCAGCTCAGAAAACCTTCCTTGAAGATCATTTAGCCGATTCTTTGCATTATCCATCATACGACAGTGTGATGTGGATGCACATTTTCCCTTTGTGCCTTCTTGCATTATTGCTGCTCCCTCCACAAAACCCTAAACAACAGCAACCATATTTTCAATTTTGAAACCAAATAAGGAATTCAAAACAATCGAAGTTTATACTTAATATAAACATAACCCTCATTCTAGATATAGCCATATAATACCCACCTTCTAATTACTCAAATCCTACCCGTAGAACTCTAATGAAACCAGAATTTTTTGTTTTTCTTAGACCAATTCTGGCCAAACTATTCCAACGTGTCCAGTAGCTAAGATCAATTGCCCAACCAAAATCAATAAATTGTTTTTCGGACCTTTGATTACTATGGAAATACAAGAGCAAACAATAACAACAAAAACAACATGTTGGATCAATTGACTAACACATAATTAAACATTAAAATACTGATTTCAACCACTGTGTATACCTCAATTATTGTTTTTTTTCCTTTCTTTCTTCTGATTGATGTGACAAGATTTGAGCGAATGAAAACCTTACTTGGTACACGACGGAGCAGGGAAGGCTTGTGGGTCTGGCCGTCTGGGAAGGAAAGAGAGTCGAGAGTCGAGAGTCGAGAGTCGGGGAGTCAGGAGTCAGAGTCGAGAGACGGTCTCCAGCCGAAAAAGACTAGGGACGAGTTTTATTTATTTATTTATAAAGATAATGACATCAGTTCAAATCAGTACCCAAGTTATATCTTTTCTTTCAACTAAGTACCTTACTACTTTCTTTTATTCAACAAGGACCCTTTTGTTTTTTTTCTTTGAGAAACAAGGATTTAATTTTAAACTCACTTTCTAGTTTCCACGTTCCACCCTGTATTTTTTATCGTTTTTCGGTCTTATTAGACCTACTTAATAGACGAGTTGATCGTTAGGCTCGCTAGAGTATATACTAAATAACCAAAACTTGGGTTTCTAAATCTCAAGCTCGACTTATTTTAACCCGACTCATTAAAGTTAGAGAGCTTTACCTGAGTTTTGAAATTTTAGACTCGTGGTTTTTTCAAATCCGTCCAAGCATAACCCATATGGGCTTTATGAGAGTTTTAAAATTTTAAAACCGAGTCCGGCTCAATCGTTCAATAAGTAGGTCTTGATGTAAACAAAATATAACTATTTTAATAAAATCCTGTACTGATTACTTTTTTTAAAATCAATAAAATGTCAAATGACCGTAAAGTTTTATAAAAGAATCATAAAACTAAGGAAAACTTAAATTTCTTTCTTAAAATTGGGTGAAAATAAAAAAAATTATTAAAATCTTTGCAAGGCCATAAACAATAAAAGTTTGGATGCTGGGAGAGAAAATAAACAATTAAAGATGACAAAGGTACCGGTGGAAATACGAACTTAGATTCAAATCCTACCTTAATTTATTAAAAAAGATTTTTTTTGGAGAGTCTCGTTACTGTACAATTTAGCTATAGATTTGAAAATCAGTAAAATATGTTTTTTTTAAAAAAATACTTATAAATTTGAAATAATAACGAAAATAAGAAGTTTGTAATATATTTACTTTCAATCTCTCAAGTTATCTTCTCAACCCTTTCAGTAAGAGACTCATTTAAGTACAGTTAGGTATCAAGAAAAATAACCCTCCTGATATAACTTTTTTAATCTCTATTTTAAAATCTAAGGTATATATTAAAGATAGATAAATTTCTCCCCGTTAATGTGTTGGAAAAAAAGTAGTTAAAATTTTGTTCAAACCTTTAATAAAAAATTAATTTAAGATCAACATTTTTATATATTCAAAATTTAAATTATTTCGCTTTATAAGTTTTTTTGATTTTTGACTTTTCCGTTATTTTCAAATTGGAAAATTTTAATATTCTGCAGAATGACATTTCATGTTACAACATTTTTCTTTTTTACCTTTTTAAAATTTCTTTTTTTACTTATAGAAGAGAGAGTTGTTCATTAGTTATTTGCCTTTGAGAAAAAGTACGAGTACGATTTTGAATTCGAATTTTATTTTCGCCTGAAAGAGAGTTAGAATTTTGCCGTTACAACAAAATTTGGTATTATAAAACTTATTTCTCGGAAGATTTGGATACCAATTAGAGCAGATTGTTGACATTTGCAACCTTTTGGAAAAATGCATCAATTGCTTTATACACAGACTGAAGTAAGAAGCTTTACTCTCCAGTATGCTTCAACGTTGTATAGATAGAAATATAGCTATTGCCATGCCAAACAAGCTTGCCTTCTGAGGCTAACAAAGCACTTTAAAAGATGGCAAACACCAGAAAAACTAGGACTTTAACTATGACCTCATCCGAACAAGTTTCAACAGAAATAGCACATGTTGCCGAATAAATCCAGTTACCATATGATAACCGCAATTCAAATTTTGGTTTCTAAGGTTCTAGGATTCCCTTTGCGCTCCTGAAGATGGAAGCATCAACTGTTCACATCTTCACGCACGTGTTATATCCTATGTACAAAGTGTTTCAGCTCGCGCAAACCGGCATTTCAGTACCTTTGAATCGCTAAGTTGTCTAGTCTACCGACATAATGTACACATCCATATACACACACAAACACAAGGGAGATAGTGCTCACAGTATAACTTCTGATCTACTTGTCTCTAGCATCCATCAATTTGGTTTTTCTTTTCCATCTCCACCGGCATGGTCATGCCTAAAGGTGAAGAAACCAGCAAGGCCTCGGCCTCTGGCAAGTTGTTCCACCTCTTCGAGTTTATGTTTGAGAAACTCAATTTCTTGAGCTAAATCTTCATCTCTTTGCTTCATCTCTTGAAACAGTAAATAATTTTTCTTTGGATGAGCAACAAAAGCTTAGTTTATAAATAACATGGACTTTAGATGAATCTCTCTCAAGTGGATGCAAGTAAATATCGGCAAAAGCCACTGTAACCAGTCATATTGTTAAAGAAACACAGACTACATGCAGTAATAAACATGACAGAATGGATATAGATCTGCTTCAAAGCATTGGAAAAATTTCATGGGTAATTAGCTGGCTAGTAGTGTTGGAACCGAATGGGAGATTACATCCCAAGAAACGAATCAATCTCAATAAATTGCATGAAAATTAGATCCGGATGCGGAAGCGTACCTGATGGTGATGATGCCATGATCTGATCAAGAAATTACGGAGTCTTGATCTTCTGGTGGATGGTTGCTATAGAGTTTGATGGGTATGAAAAACTCTCTGGTTTTTCCTCCTCACCTTCGTTCCTTTCCTTTTGTTCTTTATAAAGGAACTGAAGAGTAATTAATAGCAATTCCACCAGGGATCAATTTCGTCCTTAATATTTTTCATTAATTCCGAATCGGTCCATCACAATTCGGAATTAATCCGGAATCTGCACAATAACCGTATTAACCCCCCCACACTGTTTCAATTAGACGATTGGACCCCTTAATTTTATTAGATCATCAAATTGCCCCAATTAACCTTATGTTAACAATATATTATATGACGGTACACAAATAACATATGCGTCCATATGTCCCTAACGTGTACGAACGGCACTAACGCACTAGTCCGGTTGTCCAAAATCCAACATTCTCCCACTTGGACAACTCGACAATGTGCGATCCTTATAGTACCACCTTTTGTCATACAATCATATGTTAACCCCCGAATGCTAGCATATATCCGTCTAATTCAATCCGGTCCATTAACTTCATCAATACAAGAACCAAAAGAGCAGTCGTCGCAGTTTAAGCGGCTAAACTCATGATGATTACGAGTACTGACTAATTAATGACATGGATCCAGTGTGCATGTACAACATGGAAATTACATGTGAAATGATCTATACATGTCTATTTACAACTGATCCTCTTTACTTTATGAGATCAAAATTCAGAGCATATATTGAATAAAATCAATATCCCCCAACTATGAAATAACATAATACACAGTCAAAACATATACAAGTTACAATAGTACAAACAGAACTCCCACTAATCTCAGGCATCTAACTTTATAACACCCATACTTGATACATGGCCATGAAATGCTACAGGTGTCAATGCCTTAGTGAGCGGATCCACAATCATATCGTTTGTACCCAGTAACTCTATGCTAACTTGATTGCTCTGAACCCTTTCCTTTACGGCAAGGAACTTTATATCAATGTGCTTCGACCTGTATGTACTCCGATTACTGTTGGAGTACAACACTGATGCTCGGTTGTCACAAAAGATCCTCAAAGGTCTCTCAATACCAGTGACAACTCGCAGTCCCTTAACCATATTTTGCAGCCATATAGCATGACTGGATGCCTCGTAGCAAGCTACGAACTCAGCCTCCATAGTGGAAGATGCAACAAGTGACTGTTTCGCACTCTTCCATGAAATGGCTCCTTCAGCCAGCAGAAAGACATAACCTGAAGTCGATCTCCGGCTATCCTGGCATCCAGCGAAATCAGAATCAGAATACCTAATGATCTCAAGCTGATCTGATCTCCTGTATGTGAGCATGTAGTCTTTCGTTTTCTGCAGGTATCGAAAGACTCTTTTGGCTGCAACCTAATGATCCCATCCGGGATTGCTCTGGTATCTGCCTAACATACCAACAATAAATGCAAGATCCGGATGGGTGCAAACTTGTGCATACATGATGCTTCCCACAGCCGAAGCATATGGTACACCCTCCATGAACTTGCGGTCCAAGTCCGTCTTAGGACACTGGTCAAGGCTGAATTTCTCACATTTGGAGATAGGAGTATCATGTGGCTTACAATCTTGCATGCTAAATCTCTTTAGTACTTTATCGATGTAACCCTTCTGTGATAATCCAAGAGTACTCCGTGAATGATCATGGTGTATCTGAATCCCCAACACAAAAAATGCTTCCCCAAGGTCTTTCATCGCAAAGTTATCTGAGAGAAAAGCCTTAGTATCCTGAAGAAGCTTTACATCGTTCGTAGCAAGGAAAATGTCATCCACATACAGCAATAGAAATACAAACCTACTCCCACTGAACTTATGGTACAGACAATCCCCCACAACGTTTACTTTGAAACCGTATGAAGTAATAATGTGATGGAACTTTAAGTACCATTGACGAGAAGCTTGCTTGAGCCCATAAATAGATTTCTTTAATCTACAAACCAGTTGACTATCCTCGTTAGAGGATGAACCCTTTAGTTACTTCATGTAGATTTCTTCCTCAAGATCCTCATTGAGAAAGGCAGTCTTTACATCCATTTGATGTAGCTCAAGATCAAAATACGCCACCAGGGCCATAATAGTCCTAAAAGAGTCCTTCGATGAAACTGGAGAGAAGGTCTCTTTATAGTCTATTCCTTCCTTTTGGGTGAATCCTTTCGCAACAAGACGTGCCTTGTACCTCTCAATATTGCCCTAAGAATCCCTTTGGTTATGAAAACCCATTTACAACCTATCGGTTTCAGATTCTTAGGCAATGGTACAAGTTCCCAAATGTCATTGTCCTTCATGGATTGGAATTCATCCGACATGGCCTGTATCCACTTTTGAGCATCAGAACAACTAATGGCTTCTTTGAAGGTGAGCAGGTCATCCTCCAAGGAGTCAACAGTTTTCTCATGTTCTTGCAGAAATGCGATATAATCATCCGAAATCGCATTTCTTCTCACTCTAGTGGACCTCCTGAGTGGCATATCTCCTTGGTTCTCAACCATCTGAGGGTATTGAGTTTGATCCGGTTGTGGATCTTCATGGACTTCTTGATGATCCTCAAGTATAACCTGTGGATCGTGTCCAGTAGGATGATTAATGATGTCGTTTCTTGCCTGCTGAGGGACAAAAACAGGAATATGAACAATAAGTTCATCCTGACCCTCAGGAACTGCACGAGGAAGTATAACTGAATCTTCCTCAAAACTGACATCTGACCGTCTATCTTCCCCTCCAAACTCAATATCCTCAAAGAACCGAGCATTTCCCGTCTTAAAAAATATTCTGGTAGTAGGGTTGTAAAACTTATACCCGCTTGACCTCTCCGGATATCCAACAAAATAACAACTAACAGTCCTTAGGTCCAGTTTTCTTTCATCAGGCCTATAAGGCCTTGCCTCTGCTGGACATCCCCAAATCTTTAAATGCTTTAAGACAGGCTTTCGGCCAGTCCATAACTCATATGGGGTTCTGTTAGTCACTTTAGGTGGTACCCTATTGAGAATGTAGACTGCAGTTTTCAAGGCATCTCCCCAGAGTGATATAGGTAAGGTGGTATTGGCAATCATACTCCTTACCATATCCTTAAGGGTACGGTTCCTCCTTTCAGCTACACCATTCATGGTCGGAGACCCCCGCATGGTGTACTGTGGAACTATCCCACACTCATCGAGAAACTGAGCAAATGGCCCAGGACGTTGTTCACCTGATCCGTCATATCGACCATAGTATTTACCACCACGATCTGATCTGACAGCTTTAATAGTCTTTCCGAGTTGATTTTCAACTTCGGCCTTAAAAGACTTGAAAGCGTGTAATGCCTCGAACTTTTCCTTTAAAAGGTATAGATATTCGTATCGAGAGAAATTATCTATAGAACTGATAAAGTATCGTTGACCATTCCAGGATGCCGTAGGGAATAGACCACAAATGTCTGTATGTACCAGTTTTAGAGTTTCTGTACATCTCTCAGCCTTAAACCTCCTCTTGTCTGTGGTTTTGCCCTTTATGCACTCAATACAAACCTGTTGGTCTGTGTGATCCAGTGCTTCGAGGATTCCATCTGACACAAGTCGGCCTATTCTCCTTGCAGAGATATGACCTAACCGTTTGTGCCATAACCTGAATGAATCCTCAGTTGGTAATTTATGTTTAATCCCTCTGGACTCGCTAACATAACATTCATTATTGCTGTCAACCGTATGCAATAAATACAAGTTATCAGAATCAATCAATGCACCGGTTCCAACCAAAGTAGAGTTAGAATAAATGAGACTTTTATGATTTCCAAATCTGATATCATAACCTTCCTTGTCTAACAAGGAAACAGAAATCAGATTCCGTTGAAAAGACGGTACATACAAAGTCTCTGTTAACTCTAATATATAACCAGTACATAGAATTATCCCAAAAGTAGCGATGCCCTCAACCGATACCGGATCACCTGCACCCATATAGAGAAACTTTTCACTTTCCATGGGCCTCCGGTTTGCTCTGTAGCCCTGCAAAGAAACACTTATGTGTTTAGTGGTTCCTATATCTAACCACCAAGTGTTCTTAGCCACAGAGACAAGAAGGGATTCTGTATTAACAAGAGATAAGGACATACCTTTCTTATCACACCAAGTTTTATACTTGGCACAGTCCTTTTTTAAGTGGCCTGCCTTATTACAGAAAAAACATTTTTGTTCCCTTATGCTCAGTACCTGAGCCCTTATGTTTCTTCTGAGAACCAGACCCTGCAGTCTCTTTGCCTTTCCTCTTCTTAGAACCTGATGAAGAGGCAGTTGCCAGATGAGTACTGTCCAATGTAACATGTCTCGATCTGTTCTGTTCCTGAACCAGATGAACAGTCAACTGATCAATTTCTTGGACATGCTCTCGTATGTCGCTATCACCCCTGAACTTTATGGTCTAGAATTTGCGAATGGTATCGCTAATCTCAGCCTTCTCTGTATGGGTATAACGGCTAGTTAAGATCTCTAAGATCTTACTGGCACTTTGTTCCTTTTCCAGTGAACTCTGCATGTACATAGGGACAACACTGAGTATGACCAAACGGCAAGCTCTATTTGATTGTTGCCAGTCCTCAAAAGCCTGGAGTCCCTTATCAGAACTTTGAGGGTCTGGTACCTTAGGACAATCCTTATAAAGTGCCTGATCCTTATTCATACAACACAGTGATGTCTCTACCTTTCTCTTCCATAACTTGAAGTTACTGGAAGATAACAGTGGTACACTGTTCAGATTGGCAGATACCGAGCTTGTTGAGTTCATGTCTGAAAGAACACAACATTTAATCAGCTCACCTTAATAAAACTTTATGAAAACAATAAACTTAATGAATAACACATTAAAAAGATTAATTATATGACATTGTGCCTAATCGTTGGACTAAAAACACAACTGATACGATCATACCCAAGGAAGCCTCAGAGCTCACATCAAGAAGGCCAATCACTAGGAGTCTAACCAAGAAGCTTACATTGTGGATTGAGGGCAAGATGAGTAAGGATGAACATCAAGTCGAAGGACAGACACGAATGAAGATTACACTCCATATCGGAGGCCAACCAAAAACCATTGAATAAGAGCAACAACCTCACCATCATGACGCCCGTCCACCAGCGTCATGACGGTTGAACCATTAAGTGACTACAATGGGCTTAAAATTCACCCTAAATACCTTGAAGGACTAACAAGGAGAAAGACACTTCTTATGAGGACCAACTTGTACTAAGTGGTCACTTAGTTCTCTATAAATAGCTAGCTCCTTTCTTTCATTGGGACAACTTGAAGAATGATAAAACTGAATGCTTATGCTTCTTATGTTTATGTTTCTACCTTGTAGCTTTAAATTCAAGAACTTTCAATTCAAGTATTTACATTCTTGCAATTTACAAGCTTTCCTTTAAATTCCAGCACTTTGGAAGGCTTTGCCTCCTCTTTCGTTCTGTCATTTAAATTCCCGCAATTTAATTCAAGCAATTTACATTCTTGTTCTTTACATTCTTGCTCAAAGGGAGGCTTGCCCGCCCTCTTTACATTTCTGTCCAATGGTCGGTTCTACCACCTTTTCTTTACATTTTCAAGCAACTTTCAATTTCCGCTGCATTACTCCAACTTGTTGAACTAATCTTCTGGTGTTTTATCTTATTAATCTGTTGATTTGGCAGCTCCAAGCTAGATCCTCCTTAGTCCAAGCTCGGTTTCTTTCATTTAAGAGGCTGGAGCTTATCAAGTGGTAGCGGAGCTCTAGCCGCTTCGAGTTGTGTTTTCGCTTCTGTTTCTGTCCAGAAAATTTTGTGTTCTTCCTGTCCCGTCTTCGAGAGTTTCGTCTCCCAGAAAAATCTGAAATTTTTTTTCAATCTTATTAATTCTGTTCTTAACAATTTTCGTCTTTTGGCCTTCAGGAAATTCGGACTCAATCGTGTACTTTTGGGCAAAACTAAAACAGTGCGCAGAAGTCACCCGAGAAATCCGATCTGTGTTGTTCGGCCGTTTACTGTGTCTTCGCTTCGAAATTTCGTCTTCTTTCCTTCTTCAAAGTTGTAGTTCCATGTCTTAGTTACAACCCTATTAAATTTCATTATTCTATTCCGTCATTTGCTATTCCGTTTTGTCAATGATCGAAGGTCTGTCGCGAAATAGCTCAATCTGACTGTTTTTGTGTTTATCTTGTTGTTGTTGTGTCTTCTTCAAATTTTTTCGTTTAAACACTTGGGGAGGACGAACATCAGGTCATGTTAGATCTTCCTGAAGGTCTTCTTTTGTGTTTCCTAAGTGTTTAAGACAGAAGTATTCAGTGGGTACACAAGTCAATCTTGTTGGGGACAAGAATACACCAAAGTCAAATACATATCTACTTTTCTCCTACATTTAAGGGTAGAAAACGTGGGTCTTACACAAAAGTCTTGTGCATTGGAAGGTAACAAGTAAGAACAACAAAGTCTTGTTTTCCCCTACCCTTGGTCAAAAAAAAAAACAAAAAAAAAAACAAAAAAAAAAACAAAATCAATTCGTGTGATTGTTGTGAAGTGGAAATATTGCCAAGTGAACAAAAGTTGGAACATTTGTTGTTCGAATCCTTCTTCCTACTCTTGCTGTCCAAGTTTTCATTTCTTTTCCTTCCTTCCGCTAGTCCATCCTTCCTTCCTAAAAGTGTTTTGTACTCCTAGCATCTTGTGTTGAGACTTGTAATTGTCCTTATTAAAAAAAAAAAAAAAAAAAAAAACAAAAACAAAAACAAAAGAGAGATAACTTGAGTTTCAAGGCACGAAACAAAGCATTGAGTGACTTTGGCGAGAACAACTTTTACGAGTGAATTAAACACGAGAATTAAACACGTGAGGGAGAGTTTTCTACTAACCTTTGTTAATTGTGCAGGAATTACCATCACGATGTCTCAAAATAGTGTGGCTGATCAAAGTGACATAAAATCAGAAGGTGAACAAGCTAATCCTTGGTTTGCCATGATGGATCAAATGAGGCAACTCATCGAAGAAGGTCAGGCTACCAATGCCAAGTTACAAGCTGCCAACATCGGATTACTTGCCCGATTAGAAAAACTTGAACAAGGCAAGCCCGCGGAAACTCAAAAGCCACCTCTTGACACAAACATAAAAACCAAGAAAAACAACACCGATGGCCATATTACAACTGACTCTGAAGAAGAAAATGGAGGTGAAATCTCTAAGTCCAAGAGCGTGGCCGACGGAGGCTCACGCAATCTTGTTAATCCTAGCAAACAAGCCCAAGGTGTTCCCCTTAATATTCCTATTTCCAACGAAGCAATGGCAAAAGTGAGAGATCAACAAGACCAAAGACTCAAGGGAAAGTTCCATTCCCTCGGTCCACATCCGATCCAAACTCCACTTCGAAACCAAAACATGCCACTAAACCACCATGGAACCTTTGCTTCATCCTCTTATCCACCGCCGGGCTTTGACAAACCTACCATGTCTCATATTCCGCCTTCTTCAAACAACAACTTTCCCACCTATGGGAGCGCTTTGCCACCAGGCCACCACGGGGCCGTGGCCAACAACTTACCTCTCGGTCGTCAAGGAATCAATGCAATGCCACTAGGCCACCACGGGGCCGTGGCCAATAACTTTGCACATGGCAATAATTATTCTCAAGGGATACCTTTTCCATCTTTCCAATCTTTCCAAAGAACCCTAGATGAAGACATGTATGAAGATCTTCCACATGGATATGATGAATACGCCAACCGAATTCGGGAACCAAGAATTGATGACAACCTCAGTAGCATCAAGGTTCGAATTCCCATTTTTGAAGGTACCATTGATCCGGATGAATATATCAGGTGGGAAGGCAAAGTTCAAAGAATCTTCAATTGCCATCAATATTCTGAACCTAAGAAGGTTAAACTTGCAGCCATGGAGTTTGATGGTTATGCCGTGAGTTGGTGGGAGAAGATGACTAGAGAGAGAATCGGAACAAGTACCATCAATACTTGGGCCGAGATGAAGCGAGTAATGAGAGAGAGATTCGTCCCATATACCTACAAACGTGACTTACAAAATAAGTTGCAAGGTTTGAGACAAGGTTCCAAATCCGTTGGTGACTACTACAATGAGTTAGAATCTCTTCTTACAAAAACCGAAACAAGGGAAGAAGAAGAAATCACCATGGCACGATTCTTAAATGGTCTTAATGATAAGATCAAGTACAAACTTGAGCTTAAAGAGTTCGAAAGTTTAAAACCAATGTTGCACTATGCTTTCAAAGTGGAAGCACATGAATCTGCCAAAAAGAAATCATATCCAAATCGCCCCTCACCCCAAACAACCCCTTATCCATCCAAAACACCATGGAAATCTTACTCCAAAGACACATACCAAAAGGACTATACCAAAATCACACCACTGCAAAAGAATGATGTCACTACACCTAAGCCATACACTCCTTACCCTAACACGGCCCAATCTAAAACGCCCCCACCAAAACCAATAAACAATTCCCAAACTAGTGCACCACCAAGGAGATCTTCAAGTAACATTGAGTGTTACAAATGTCATGGCCGAGGCCACATTTCTTCCGAGTGCCCTAATCGGAGGGTCATCATGATTCGAGAAGGAGGATATGAAACCGAGAATGATGACAATGAAGAAGGCAATGAGTTGGAAATTGGAGAAGAAGAGATAAATGAGAGTAGTGAGGAAGAAGAAATCCAGCCCGTTCCCACTATGACATTGGTCATAAGACGAAGCCTAACTACTCAAGCTAATGGGGAAACCGAATGCCTTGAACAAAGAGAAAATCTCTTCCATTCTCACTTTGAAATCCAAGGCAAGAGCGCCTCTTTGATCGTTGACAATGGAAGTGTAGTAGATGCCACTAGCCATCTACTTGTGCATCAATTAAATTTGCCCACGACAAAACACCCTAATCCCTATTCGTTACATTGGTTCAATGATAGTGGCGAAGTAAAGGTGAACGAGCAAGTGCTTATTTCCTTCAAAATAGGCGGATATGAAGATGAACGAATTTGTGATGTCGTTCCCATGGATGCAAGTCACTTACTTCTTGGACGACCGTGGCAGTTTGATAGAAAAGTCATACATGATGGTCATACGAACAAGGTACATTTAACTCACAAAGGGAAGAAATTCAGCATTCTACCCCTATCTCTCCTAAAAGTTCGTGATGATCAAAGAAAAATGGAAAAAACGAGTGCTGAATTTCATTTACTACAAAAAATCAAAGAAAACAAAAAGAGTGGAGAGAAGAAAGTCAGAAAAGAGAGCAATACACACCATGAAAAAAGTAAGCATAGTAGCGAGATTGAGTTAAAACAAAAAGAGAGCAAAGTAAAACCAATGAGTGTTTTTGTCAAAGGAAAAGCTCTAAAACATGCCTACGAAACCAGCAAGATATGCTTTGTCCTTCGGTACAAAGAACATTGTCTAAATGTTCATTCTGACCCTTCTACTCTACCAAGTCCAATTGTTTCTCTTTTGCAGGAGTTTGATGACGTATTTCCTAAGGAGATGCCAAGCGGCCTTCCTCCTATCCGAGGCATTGAACATCGAATTGATCTAATCCCGGGATCAGCCTTGCCCAATAGGCCCGCCTATAGATGTAATCCAGATGAAACAAAAGAGTTACAGAAACAAGTTAATGAACTCTTGAATAAAGGGTTCATTCGAGAAAGCATGTCACCATGTGCAGTTCCCGTATTACTTGTACCAAAGAAGGATGGAACTTGGCGAATGTGTGTGGATTGCCGAGCCATAAACAAAATCACCGTAAGATATAGGCATCCTATACCACGTCTTGATGACATGTTAGATGAGTTAAGTGGAAGCAAAGTCTACTCCAAAATAGACTTGATGAGCGGATACCACCAAATCCGCATGCAAGAGGGAGATGAGTGGAAGACTGCATTCAAAACCAAATACGGCCTCTACGAATGGATGGTAATGCCTTTTGGACTTTCTAATGCCCCTAGTACTTTCATGCGTTTGATGAACCATGTTTTGCGTGAATTTATTGGGAAATATGTGGTCGTTTATTTTGATGACATACTTATTTATAGTCGTTCGATGAGTGAACACATTGCACATCTTCGCACCATACTTTTTACACTTCGAACTAACAAGTTATATGCCAAGATGTCTAAATGTGAATTCTGTTTGGATAGTGTGCACTTTCTTGGTTTTGTGGTAAGTGTAGATGGCGTCCAGGTTTATGACGAAAAGGTGAAAGCCATTCAGGAGTGGCCAACACCTAAGAACGCAAGTGATGTGAGGTCTTTCCATGGTCTAGCAAGCTTCTACCGACGCTTTGTTCCAAATTTTTCAACACTTGCCGCACCACTTAATGAATTAACAAAGAAAAATGTGACATTTGAGTGGAATGAAAGACAAGAAAAGGCTTTCCAAGAGCTTAAAGGGCACCTTTCCCAAACACCTATACTAGCCCTTCCTGATTTCAACAAAGCATTTGAACTTGAGTGTGATGCTAGTGGAATTGGCCTTGGAGCTGTCTTAACTCAAGAAGGACGTCCTATCGCTTACTTTAGTGAAAAACTTAATGGTGCCCAATTGAACTACTCCACCTATGATCGTGAGCTATATGCACTTGTAAGAGCCTTGATGGTATGGGAACACTACCTTCTTCCAAATCAGTTTGTTATCCACACCGACCATCTTAGCCTCAAATTTCTACAAGGACAAGCCAAACTCAACAAAAGACATGCCAAGTGGATGGAGTTCATCGAAGCCTTTCCATACACCATCAAATACAAACAAGGTAAGGAAAATGTGGTAGCTGATGCACTTTCTAGAAGGTACGTACTTTTAACCACTCTTGATGCAAAAATCTTTGGTTTTTCGCATTTAGTAACCTTATATGAGCATGATGATGAATTACGTGATATATACATAGCATGCGCTAAGGGACCTTATTTGCATTATGTGAAGCATGAAAATTTCTTGTTTAAACATAATCGGCTTTGCATACCAAGATCTAATGTTCGAGAATTGCTTGTGTTAGAAGCACATAGTGGAGGACTACAAGGACACTTTGGCATCACAAAAACTCTTCACGTTTTAAAGGTACATTTCTTCTGGCCAAAAATGAAAATTGATGTCACCAAGGTAATTAATCGTTGTCTCATTTGTAAAAGAGCAAAATCTAAATCAATGACTCATGCTTCATATATACCTCTACCCGTAGCTACCCATCCTTGGGTAGACCTCTCCATGGACTTTATTTTAGGGTTGCCAAGATCTCGGAATGGACATGATTCCATCTTTGTGGTTGTTGACCGTTTTTCAAAAATGGCCCATTTCATCCCTTGTGCAAAAACGCATGATGCTACTTATATTGCTAATTTGTTTTTCTTACATGTAGTGCGTTTACATGGCATTCCTAAGAGCATTGTAAGTGATCGGGATACCAAGTTTTTAAGTCACTTTTGGCGCACCCTTTGGGCAAAAATGGGTACAAAACTTCTCTTCTCAACTACTTGCCATCCTCAAACCGATGGACAAACGGAAGTAGTAAATCGAACTTTAGGTTCTCTCTTGCGAGTCATGGTTGATAAACATGGAACAAAATGGGAAGAAAGTATACCTTTCATTGAATTTGCTTATAATCATGCTAATCATTCTACTATTGGCTTCTCTCCTTTTGAAGTGGTATATGGATTTCAACCACTAACTCCCCTTGATCTCATACCTCTACCCTTAAGTGTGATACAATGTGTAGATGGAGAAACCAAGGCAGCCACGGTGAAAAGCATACATGCCAAGGTGAAACGCAACATAGAAGACATGAACGAAAAGGTGACCCATAAGCGCAACAAAGGGAAGACCCCTACATCATTGGAACCAGGACAATGGGTGTGGCTACATTGGCGAAAAGATCGATTTCCTAGCCGACGACAAGGAAAATTAAGCCCAAGAGACGATGGTCCTTTCGAAATACTCCATCGCATAAATAACAATGCCTATGATCTTGACATCCCTAGTGAGTATGGTTCAATAAGCAACTCCTTTCATATTAATGACCTGTCTCTTTATCACGCAGAAAATCAAGAATTTGATGAAATGGATTCGAGGACGAATCCTTTCAAAGAAGGAGGAGATGATACGATCATACCCAAGGAAGCCTCAGAGCTCACATCAAGAAGGCCAATCACTAGGAGTCTAACCAAGAAGCTTACATTGTGGATTGAGGGCAAGATGAGTAAGGATGAACATCAAGT
Organism: Viola odorata; assembly: GCA_963691705.1. NCBI lineage: Eukaryota > Viridiplantae > Streptophyta > Magnoliopsida > Malpighiales > Violaceae > Viola > Viola odorata. The sequence goes on from OY829539.1 coordinate 3,859,312, forward strand.
CGAAGGACAGACACGAATGAAGATTACACTCCATATCGGAGGCCAACCAAAAACCATTGAATAAGAGCAACAACCTCACCATCATGACGCCCGTCCACCAGCGTCATGACGGTTGAACCATTAAGTGACTACAATGGGCTTAAAATTCACCCTAAATACCTTGAAGGACTAACAAGGAGAAAGACACTTCTTATGAGGACCAACTTGTACTAAGTGGTCACTTAGTTCTCTATAAATAGCTAGCTCCTTTCTTTCATTGGGACAACTTGAAGAATGATAAAACTGAATGCTTATGCTTCTTATGTTTATGTTTCTACCTTGTAGCTTTAAATTCAAGAACTTTCAATTCAAGTATTTACATTCTTGCAATTTACAAGCTTTCCTTTAAATTCCAGCACTTTGGAAGGCTTTGCCTCCTCTTTCGTTCTGTCATTTAAATTCCCGCAATTTAATTCAAGCAATTTACATTCTTGTTCTTTACATTCTTGCTCAAAGGGAGGCTTGCCCGCCCTCTTTACATTTCTGTCCAATGGTCGGTTCTACCACCTTTTCTTTACATTTTCAAGCAACTTTCAATTTCCGCTGCATTACTCCAACTTGTTGAACTAATCTTCTGGTGTTTTATCTTATTAATATGTTGATTTGGCAGCTCCAAGCTAGATCCTCCTTAGTCCAAGCTCGGTTTCTTTCATTTAAGAGGCTGGAGCTTATCAAGTGGTAGCGGAGCTCTAGCCGCTTCGAGTTGTGTTTTCGCTTCTGTTTCTGTCCAGAAAATTTTGTGTTCTTCCTGTCCCGTCTTCGAGAGTTTCGTCTCCCAGAAAAATCTGAAATTTTTTTTCAATCTTATTAATTCTGTTCTTAACAATTTTCGTCTTTTGGCCTTCAGGAAATTCGGACTCAATCGTGTACTTTTGGGCAAAACTAAAACAGTGCGCAGAAGTCACCCGAGAAATCCGATCTGTGTTGTTCGGCCGTTTACTGTGTCTTCGCTTCGAAATTTCGTCTTCTTTCCTTCTTCAAAGTTGTAGTTCCATGTCTTAGTTACAACCCTGTTAAATTTCATTATTCTATTCCGTCATTTGCTATTCCGTTTCGTCACCTTCGTTCCTTTCCTTTTGTTCTTTATAAAGGAACTGAAGAGTAATTAATAGCAATTCCACTAGGGATCAATTCCGTCCTTAATGTTTTTCATTAATTTCGAATCGGTCCATCAACAATTCGGAATTAATCCAGAATCTGCACAATAACCGTATTAACCCCCCACACTGTTTCAATTAGACGATTGGACCCCTTAATTTTATTAGATCATCAAATTGGTCCAATTAACCTTATATTAACAATATATTATATGACGGTACACAAATAACATATGCGTCCATATGTCCCTAACGTGTACGAACGGCACTAACGCACTAGTCCTGTTATCTAAAATCCAACAAGTAGCTCACATGCATTTTCCAAAAAGCAGACAAAAGTGAACATAACATCACAAACTAGTAAAAGAAGCGTGAGTATGATATTAGTCTTTAAGTGGCTTTCAATTCAATTTTCCACTTTGAAGAGGTCAAGGTTTTCAAGATGAATCTCTTGATTTTTATTTGGTAATCATGGTGGTAACCAATAACCTTGCTCAGTCGTAAGCAGTAAATTTCAAGTTATGATTCACATACTAACATAGATGATGAGTAAGCTTCCAGTGGATGCGAGAAAAATGCATTTATATTTTTTTAAGTCCATTTTGAGCCAGAAATCAATTTTTCAGTAAGCACCGGTGATGCGAATCCACGCATCCAACTACCGTTACCACCAGCTGGTCCAATGACTCGAGCCAGAGCAAGAAAGCTTTAAGACCGATTGTCATCTCTCATTCACAAGGAGCTGGAATGTGAGATGTCAAGTGAGGAAGCTGCACTTCGAGAGAAGACCCCTAGAGTTGTGAATCTCCTTACATTCACAATAGCCGATGATGATTCTGCTAGAAACGGCACTTGACCGTTTGTCACAAAACGGCTCTTGTCCGATTCGTTCAAAACGGCTCTGACCGTTCTCACGAAATCGGCATCTGCCCGTTTCACTCAGCCGTTGCCGATTCACTCATCTGTCGCGCGTGCCGATTGTTCAAAACGGCTCCTGCCCGTTTCGCGTGTCCAGAAGCTGGCACGTTGACTGAAGATTTAAGTTGTTGACTTTAAATTACTTTAAGCTTAATTAGGTAATTAAACAGTTTAATTAGTTAAGCTATCTTCCTATTTTGGAAGTCCTACTTCTATTCCTATTAGGTTTGCTTTTAGGGTTTGATTGTAACCTATATAAGGAACTACTTTGCCTCCTTATTAGGTTGGCTGTTATTTGATAAATTGAGATATTCTCTTCAATCTCCGCCCCTTGTTCAAGTTGGTTGAACCTTGTTCTTCTTGAGTCCGCAATACTTGAGTCGTATACAAGTAAATCTTGGAATTGTATTATTGTGTCGTTTATCTTAGTGTGATTCTCACATTGTTGAGTCTAGTCCTAAGAACCCGATTCAAGACCCTTGACTTGAAATCGATTAGGGCTCTTAGCACAGGTTAGCTAAGTGGTCTAAGCTCGTACTTGTCGAGTTATCTATTTCCGCAGGAAATCCGTCTTTGAACAAAGATCAAAATTGGTGCTACGCATCCTAAGGAACCAGGATCGTATCAGTTGGTAGCGGAGCTTAAGGCGTTCAAAGATTGGTAAGTATCTTCAATTATTTCAAGTTTTCTTTGTTGAAATCGGTATCCCTTTCTACTCCATTCCAAAACCGATTTCTTTGTTGTGCTTGGTTAGTTACTTGAATACAATTGGTTGTGTTTCGGTCCAGTTTGTTGTGTTCAAATTCGCTAAATTACTTGCGTTTTCTACCCACAAGGAGGTCACGAAATACAAGAGAAAAAAAAAAAAAAAATTCTATTCAGTATCAGTTGTCGAATTTATATTTATATATATAGCAACTGAAGTCCGATTTGGGTGATTGTGGTTTCGTTGGAAAGCTGAATCTGTAGAGCTTTCGAATCAAAAAGAATCGGTCGATTCGGAGTTCAGAGTAAAAAGTTCTGATCAAAACACTAAATTGTGTTTTGCTGTCAAAAAAAAAACAAAAAAACAAAAAAACAAAAAAAAATAGGGAAAATTCCCAAAGAAAAGAAAGGGATTCGATTCTGCAAATACAAAAATATATAGAAGTATTTGCTCCATAAAAACTAGATTTATCAAGGAATTAAATTGAACTGCGATTGGATATTACAATCATAACTGAAATTGAATTTGTTTGAGTCCGTTCGAGTCAATTTGAGCTTTCTTGATTCCTTGAAATTGCCTTCTACTCTACTTGCTATTTGTTTGATTGGTTGTTCTTGCAATTACTCAAATATCAAGTGTCACAATTCTTTTCAGTGCTAGTTTTCTTTGCGAGTCTTCTTGGAAGCTTTTCTTTGGATTCTTGAGTCTGACTAACGTTTGAACATTGCAGGAGATTTTGAGAGAAATTGTGAGATTATTAGAGTGATAAAACACGAGAGTAAACACATGAGGGAGTGCTAGGAATAGTGCAATTTTACGTTTCCTTTTGTGTTGTGATTTCAGGAAAAATATAGATGTCCCAAGAAGGAGTACAATAACCCGATCTGTCGGCTATGCTAGCCAATATAACGGAACAGCTCCGAACATTGAATGAACGGCAAGTAACTGCCAATGAGCGGCAGCTAACTGCCGATGCAAGAATGGCTAGGGTGGAAGCGTTAGCTACCATAAATCCAGTTCCTATAGCCGCGAATAACCAACGTGATGGCCGTTTGACTGATCTGTCCGAAGAAGATGACAACGCCCGTCGACCACGTGATGTGAATCGTCGGCGTAATCTTGCTTTGGTCCCTCCTAGGCGACTTGCTAGACGTGGTCCACAATTACCACATTCTGATTTGGAAGAAGAACCTGATGGGGGAGAAGGCTGGATAAATGCAAGGGATGGACAGAGGAGAGAGAGACGAGACCGTCGTGATGGTAGGAGAGAACGGGAGGATGACCGTTTGGATGCTAATCTCAGCAGCATCAAAATGAAAATACCTCCGTTTGAGGGTACTGACGACCCTGATACCTTCTTGACATGGGAACGGAAAGTAGATGCTATTTTTTTATGCCACAATTATTCAGAGGGTAAAAAGGTTCAGTTAGCAGCAGTAGAATTCAGTGGATATGCTAGTCATTGGTGGGAGCAGCTCAACCTGAAGAGAGCCGCTGTTTATGCTGGTCCGATTAATGACTGGGTTGAGATGAAACAGGCGATGAGACAACGGTTTGTCCCTGCCCACTTTCACCGTGAGCTTCATCAACGGCTTCAAACCTTGAAGCAGGGCAGCAAGGGAGTTGGTGCCTACTTTAATGAGATGGAGATTGCTTTAGCTCAAGCAAAAATCACTAAGGAACCTGAGGTAACGATGGCTCGGTTTATTGCTGGTTTGAATGCAGAGATTGCCGACGCCCTGGAGCTGACGCAATACAATACTCTTGAGGAGATGCTTCACATGGCTCAAAAGATTGAGAAGCATCGGAAAGCTAAGAGCTCTTCTAAGTCTACTGGATCGACACCGTGGAAGAAGCCGTCTTGGTATAAGGAAGACAGAACGGCTTCTACCGTTCCGAAGACACCCGCCAGTGTCGTTATCCCGTCCAAAATGGCTACTACTAAACCTTACACTCCACCTGTGGATCGGCCAGCCACTAAGGAAATTGTTTGTTTCAAATGCAACGGTCGAGGACACAAGAAAACGGAGTGTCCGAATAAGAGAGTCTTCATCATCCGGCCGAATGGAGAGGAAGAATCGGATGATGAACAGGAGAAAACAGAACCTGAGGAAAACGGTCAGACCGATTCGGATATTGACTGTCAGAGAGATGAGCATGTTCGGTTGCTTGTAATCCGACGGAACCTGAGCGTGCAGTCCACAGAAGAAGTGTGTGATGAGGAGCAACGGACCAATCTGTTCCACACCCGAGGTGTGATTGATCACAAGGGTTGTTCCATTATTATAGACAACGGAAGCTGCACCAACTGTGCCAGTGCGCTGATGGTTCATAAGCTGGACTTGCCGACGGTAAAGCATCCGAAACTGTATCGTCTACACTGGATGACGGATGACAACGGTATTAAGGTGACCAAACAGGTACTTGTTAAGTTTCGTATCGGCAAATACCAAGATGAGGTTCTCTGTGATGTTGTGCCGATGCAAGCAAGCCATATCCTCCTTGGACGCCCATGGCAGTTTGATCGCGAAGCGAATCATGATGGGAAGAGAAACCTCTACAAATTGGTTAAGGATGGTCAGAAATTCACCTTGGCACCGTTAACACAAGCTGCAGTGTTTGAGGATCAGCAATGGCTTGCTAAGTCACATGCTGAATATGAAATTGCAAAACAGCTTGCGAGAGGAAAAGAAGGTTTGAGTGTGAAAAGTATAGAGGGAACCACTGAGTGTGTGAGCCTTAAACATTCACATGAAAACAGCAAGCATGCAGAGGGAGAGTGTAAACATTCGCATGAAAACAGCAAGCATGCAGAGGGCGAGTGTAAACATTCGCACGAAAAGAGTAAGCGTGCTGAGAGTGGCATTGAGAGAAAATGAGAGGTAAATAAAAAGAAATTGAGTGTATATGCCAAGGGGAGCGAAGTGAGGAGAGCCATGCTTTCTCATAACAACTGTTTTGACGCAAGCCGTCCTCTACTTCTAATCCGTTTTCGCTCTTCTTGTTTAACCTCCAATGAAACGGAACGACACAACACCGTTCCGATTGGTATATCTTCTCTCTTGCAGGAATTTGGAGATGTTCTACCCGAAGAGATGCCACCTGGCTTACCTCCGATTCGAGGCATCGAACATCAGATCGACTTTGTTCCTGGATCGGCAATTCCCCATCGGCCGGCTTACCGATCCAATCCAGAGGAGACAAAGGAACTGTAACGGCAAGTGGACGATTTGCTTGCGCGTGGGTACGTTCGGGAGAGTCTGTCTCCATGTGTCGTTCCAGTCATTCTAGTCCCAAAGAAGGATGGATCTTGGCGCATGTGTGTTGATTGTAGAGCAGTCAACAAAATCACTGTAAAGTATCGCCATTCTATTCCTCGATTGGATGATATGTTGGATGAATTAAGTGGTAGTAAATTATTTTCTAAAATTGATTTAATGAGTGGCTACCACCAGATTCGTATGAAAGAAGGGGATGAATGGAAAACTGCTTTTAAGACTAAGTATGGTTTATATGAATGGATGGTTATGCCGTTTGGCTTGACTAATGCTCCTAGCACCTTTATGAGATTAATGAACCATGTACTTCGGCACTTAATTGGTAAATTTGTTGTAGTTTATTTTGATGACATTTTAATCTATAGCAAATCATTGGATGAGCATGTTTTACATCTTAAGGAAGTTTTTCTAACACTTCGTGAGCAGAAATTATATGCTAAACCTAGTAAGTGTTCTTTTGCATTGGAACAAGTTGGTTTTCTTGGTTTCATTGTAAGTGCAGATGGCGTTAAAGTGGATGAAGAGAAGATCCGCGCAATACGGGAATGGCCGATGCCGAAGGCCGTTACCGATGTGAGATCGTTCCATGGATTAGCAAGCTTCTATCGGCGTTTTGTAAAGGATTTTAGCACCATTGCCGTTCCATTGAATGATTTAACAAAAAAGAATGTTGTTTTCAGGTGGGAGCAACAACAGGAGGAGGCGTTTGCTACCCTCAAGAAACGGCTCTGTGCCGCTCCCGTGCTAGCATTGCCCGACTTCAGCAAGGCGTTTGAGATAGAGTGCGACGCCAGCGGATTAGGAATCGATGCCGTTCTGCTGCAGGAGAAACGACCGATTGCCTTTTTCAGTGAGAAGCTCAAGGATGCTCAGCTCCGATATCCGACCTATGACAAGGAATTCTATGCTCTTGTCCGAGCGTTAGAAACATGGCAACACTATCTGATGCCAAGGGAGTTTATCATCCACACAGACCATTTGAGCTTGAAGTACCTAAAGGGTCAAGGGAAGCTCAATCGGCGACATGCCGTTTGGATGGAGTTTATAGAGGCGTTCCCTTACCACATTCAGTACAAGCAAGGTAAAGAGAATATTGTTGTCGATGCGCTATCGCGACGGTATGTGCTGATTACTTCTCTAAATGCCAAATTGCTTGGATTTTCGCACATTATAGAGCTCTATGCAACCGATTCTGATTTTGGTGCTATTTACTTGCATGGCGTTTCTATTTCTGGTTCTAAATTCTACAAGCATGAGGGTTATTTGTTTAAAGGCAAACATTTGTGTATTCCTCATTGCTCTCTTCGTGAATTACTTGTGCATGAAGCCCATAGTGGTGGCTTAATGGGTCACTTTGGCGTGACTAAAACCTTGGATGTATTGCATGATCACTTTTATTGGCCTCACATGAAGCGTGATGTTGTCCGCATTATTGCTAGATGTTTAATATGTCGTCGAGCCAAGTCGAAATCTGCTGGTCATGGAGAATACATGCCGTTACCTGTCCCTTCTCACCCTTGGACCGATTTGTCTATGGATTTTGTCGTTGGATTGCCTAGGTCTAAGAACGGAAAGGATAGTGTCTTTGTTGTGGTGGACAGATTTTCGAAGATGTCCCACTTTATTCCATGTTCTACTACTTGTGATGCTACTCAGGTCGCTGATTTGTTCTTTCGTGAAGTAGTCCGTTTGCATGGTATACCCTTAACTATTGTGAGTGATAGAGATACTAAGTTTCTTAGTCATTTTTGGCGTGTTTTGTGGAAGAAACTTGGTACTAAATTATTGTATTCTACATCTTATCACCCACAAACCGATGGTCAAACTGAGGTGGTAAATCGGACTCTTGGCTCCCTTTTACGCACCTTAGTTAGTAAGCATGTTTCTACTTGGGTTGATCATTTACCGTTTATTGAATTTGCTTACAACCGTGCTGTTCATTCTACTACTCATTACTCGCCGTTTGAACTTGTGTATGGATTTAATCCTAGAACTGTTTTGGATTTAACTCCCTTACCTTTGAGTGATGTTGTAAGTTTAGATGGTGCACAAAAGGCTGATTTTGTCAAGCAATTGCATGCTAAGGCAAAACAGAACATTGAGCGCATGAATGACAAGCTTGTGCAGAAACGGAACGAGGGCCGACGGCTAGTGACGTTCCAGGTGTGCGATTGGGTCTGGTTGCATATGCGCAAGGAGCGTTTTCCTGACCAACGCCGTGGCAAGCTATCTCCTAGAGGAGACGGACCGTTCCAGATTGTTGAGAAGATCAACAACAATGCCTACCAACTGGCATTGCCGAGTGAGTATGGTGCCGTTAGCTCTACTTTCAATGTTTCTGACTTAGCGCTGTTTGATGCAGATGACGAGTATGGACTTTCAGCTGATACCGATTCGGATTCGAGGGCGAATCCTTCCGAAGGGGGAGGGAATGATGCGAATCCACGCATCCAACTACCGTTACCACCAGCTGGTCCAATGACTCGAGCCAGAGCAAGAAAGCTTCAAGACCGATTGTCATCTCTCATTCACAAGGAGCTGGAATGTGAGATGTCAAGTGAGGAAGCTGCACTTCGAGAGAAGACCCCTAGAGTTGTGAATCTCCTTACATTCACAATAGCCGATGATGATTCTGCTAGAAACGACACTTGACCGTTTGTCACAAAACGGCTCTTGTCCGATTCGTTCAAAACGGCTCTGACCGTTCTCACGAAATCGGCATCTGCCCGTTTCACTCAGCCGTTGCCGATTCACTCATCTGTCGCGCGTGCCGATTGTTCAAAATGGCTCCTGCCCGTTTCGCGTGTCCAGAAGCTGGCACGTTGACTGAAGATTTAAGTTGTTGACTTTAAATTACTTTAAGCTTAATTAGGTAATTAAACAGTTTAATTAGTTAAGCTATCTTCCTATTTTAGAAGTCCTACTTCTATTCCTATTAGGTTTGCTTTTAGGGTTTGATTGTAACCTATATAAGGAACTACTTTGCCTCCTTATTAGGTTGGCTGTTATTTGATAAATTGAGATATTCTCTTCAATCTCCGCCCCTTGTTCAAGTTGGTTGAACCTTGTTCTTCTTGAGTCCGCAATACTTGAGTCGTATACAAGTAAATCTTGGAATTGTATTATTGTGTCATTTATCTTAGTGTGATTCTCACATTGTTGAGTCTAGTCCTAAGAACCCGATTCAAGACCCTTGACTTGAAATCGATTAGGGCTCTTAGCACAGGTTAGCTAAGTGGTCTAAGCTCGTACTTGTCGAGTTATCTATTTCCGCAGGAAATCCGTCTTTGAACAAAGATCAAAATTGGTGCTACGCATCCTAAGGAACCAGGATCGTATCAACCGGTTGGGGCAAACGAAAAAGCATAATGCATATATCTGCAAATGAATTACATAAAAACTCCCTTGCAGAGTGTACCCACATGGTTTCTCCTTTCAAAAACATAGGCCATTTCAGAACAAAAAGAGGAGTCAACATTCCAAGTAAAAGCTTCAACTAAATTTCCATACATTACAACACATAAAACATTGGGAACATTACACCAATAGCGTAAAGTAAAAGGGAAAACACATGGCTTTAGATAAAATTTACTACATTGCAACAATTAAGCTAAATCAAGGAACAATAATAAGACACATACCTCCAATTCCTGCCTTCTCTGTGCTTCCTTTCTTGCCTCTGATCTAGAATTCCGTTGCACCTCAAAAATAACAGCAACTCCAGTGACCTGAAATGGTTTATTAGCATAAGCATTCCAATGTTCAGTCGCACAACATCTTTCCTTTCATCTGTTAAAAGTAATGCCACACATAGCATAATAACAGTCAACTGAGACCGAACACTGACATAAAGCTACAGAAAAAGTGAAGCAGAATCTGAAGGCTGGCCCTGGCCCCTATGTTGTCCTTAGAGTATCAAAAATCACATGTATTTTTTTTGCATATATATGCTAAAAACCTTACTTTGAACAGACATTATCAATTCAATTTCTTTATCCATTACCAATTTCAAGTGAAAGATAATGTTATTGAAATGGGCCCAGGTTACATTTAGATAGGTGAAAGACTAAACCATAAAAAACTTAGCTAATTGATACTGGTTCAGAGAATTGACCCTAAGGTGTCTTCTCCAAGATTATACTTCCCAACCAGCCCGAACAGGGGACCCTAAAATGAGCTTTGGGTCTACAAAGCAAAAGCTTAATGGATCAATTTCAATGAGATAGAACAGCTAGAGCAAAAAAATTGCATTGGAAGTGCGGTGTTGCTGTTGAGCTTCTTACTTAGTTGATACATAGACTGCATCACTATTTCATTTTCTATTGTTTGTCGCGGCTATCTTTCCTTTTCTTACTCTGGGTAAGTGTTTGCTTGAGTGGTAGCCTAACCTAACCACCTCCAATCATACACCGGCCCTGCTAACATACACTTCCTCATCTCCATATGTTACCACCTAGCTCGTTTTAGCTCAACATTGATCAAGTAAATGAACCATCAATACGTGACATAGATAGGTAAGTTTCAGTAACGCACAGTAAAGTGGATATCACACCGGTTGCTTGTAAGTTACAAGTTTTGGGCAAAACATAGGGAGCAGTAAGATTACCGTAAACATGAACAACTCCCCGAGAAGATCTGCAGCAACATGGACAGCCTTCTCATACTCCAGAGGACGTATTGGAACATTAGTGGCACGTCCATACAATCGCCTTTGCAATGTTGTTGTGAACAGATGATTCGCCTGATTCAGTCACCAGAATACAAGCACGCATTAGAAAATTCTTGAAGAGCCAAGTTCAAAGTCATCGCGCGGGTGTCATCGGAGGCAGCAAGCGTGTCCCAGACTTCTTTACAGGTTTGTAAACCTATGATAATTGGCATGATTGAAGGCGTCAGTGATCCAAGTAGTGTACCGACGATTAGTTTGTCTTGTTGTTGCTAGGCTGATACGATCTAGCCTCGTGGCTCGCACACACCACACGACTAAGGCCAATCGAACCAAGACATCAAGTCAAGGACGTCATGAAGCATCCACCGAGGTTAATATAACCTCTACACATGGATACAAGGCAAGAGATGCTACTGGATCGAGCCATTAGGAGAAGGATGACTTAGAAGGTGGCTTAGAGGCTCTTAGCGCAAGGCTTCATTTCCACACAAGCCAATTCATAGAAGAGAGACTTCAATCAAGGATCCAAAGTAAATACAAGACCTATTGATGTCTTAGGAAGATTTTGGCCAAGTTTGAGGACATTTGGACAAGTAGATTGCAAGATGGCCCATGGTGACGTTCTAGTTGTCAAGAAGACAACGCATTGGCGCACCAGTGTCCGAGCCAATTCGGTCATAACCAAGTCAAATTCTTGCGATCCACTTATATTCGTGAACTAAAAGATGTTATTGAGATTGTATCCAAATTTGAGCTCAAACGCACGAGCCGTTTGAGAGATAGCTCGGAGCTACATTTTAGCGGACAGAGTCCTACTCGGATTCGGACTTCCAAACGCGTCAGTCAACGCCATACGATTTATTTCAGACGTGTTCATCCTAGATCAGGAGGAGAGTACCCTGTCCATTATTTTTGGATGTTGGCTTTCGTTTGGAATAGGTTTCAGTCTAATCGGACGAGCAGATCAAACATTAGCCCGAGTCGACATTTTGATACGTTGTATGAACGCCGGGCAGCGTGCAACTTGAGGATTGCGGCCCAATTTAAAGCCCAGCCGTGCGAATCACTTCTAGAGCTTCTAAAATAGTTATTGTGATTATTTTTAATTAATAATTAGAGTACTTAGCTAATTACAACTTCTAAAGTGTATAGGTTTAGTATTTCTATTCCTAGTCGAATTAGAACTTAGAGTTAAATTGTAACTACAACTTTGTACTTAGGCTTTGCCTATTTATAGAGTCGATTGTGATCATTAATAAACAACCCCAGATTTTGATCAAATTGATTGTTGAGACTTTGTCTTGAGAGAGCTTTGCTCTATAAATCGTTCGTGGACTCAAACAAAACCCAAGGATCGTGGACTCGATTCTTAACCAAGGTGGTAGTGTCAAGTGGACTCTTGGCATACCTTACCCTTGCGAACCTCACTTGTTGATCGGCGGAGTTAGGTGGATTCTTAGTATTCCTTAATTCATCAAGCATTGTTCACCCTCAACTTAGAGATTGGCGGAGTTAGGTGGATTCCTAGCGTCCTTATATCGAAGAGAAGAGATTGATGTTATAATTCTGCGCAACTTCAAACCTTCCAACAACGGTCATCAATTAAGGCTAGCTAAGTACTCTAATTATTAATTAAACATAATTATAATAACTATTCTAGAAGCTCTAGAAGTGATTCGCACGGCTGGGCTTCCAGTTGGGCCGCAATCCTCAAGTTGCACTTTGCCCCGCGTTCATACAGCGCATCAAAATGTCGACTCGGGCTAACATTTGATCTGATTGTCCGATTGGACTGAAACTTATTCCAAACGATAGCCAACATCTAAAAATAGTGGACAGGGTACTCTAATACTGGTTCGGGATGAACAGGTCCGAAATAAATCGTATGGCGTTGACTGACGCGTTTGGAAGTCAGAATCCGAGTAGGACTCTGTCCGCTAAAATGTAGCTCCGAGCTATCTCTCAAACGGCTCCTGCGTTTGGGCTCAAATTTGGGTACAATCTTAATAACATCTTTTAGTTCACGAATACAAGTAGATAGCAAGAGTTTGACTTGGTTATGACTGAATTGGCTCGGACACAGTCCCCTGGTGGGCCAATGCGCTGTCTTCTTGACAGCTAGAATGTCACCATGAGCCATCTTGCAATCTACTTGTCCAAATGTCCTCAAACTTGGCCAAGATCTTCCTAAGACATCAATAGGTCTTGTATTTACTTTGGATCCTTGATTGAAGTCTCTCTTTTATGAATTGGCTTGTGTGGATATGAAACCTTGCACTAAGAGCCTCCAAGCCACCTTCCAAGTCATCTTTCGCCTAATGGCTCGATCCAGCAGCATCTATTGCCTTGTCTCCATGTGTAGAGGTTGTATTAACCTCGCTGGATGCTTCATGACGTCCTTGGCTCGACGTCTTGGTTCGATTGGCCTTAGTCGTGTGGTGTGTGCGAGCCACGGAGCTAGGATCGTATCACATGCCATGTACTCAGGGTTCACAATGGGAACAGTGGAGCCTGTAGGAGTAACCATAGGAGAGGGACATGGCTTAGTGTCGTCAACATATCCAATCAAACCCAAGCCGAATAGGAAGGGTTCGATCTGAGCCTTCTAGTAGAGATAGTTATTGCGAGTGAGCTTAAGGGAGATGAAGTAGGTAGGGTTCTGAATTTGAATAATTTTGGGGGTTGAGGGGGAAGAAGCTGAGGTCTCTTGGTCGAAGGTGACGGTTGACATCTCATTAGAGAATTAAAGGCTCTGCTATTAAGTAAAACCAAAGAATAACAAACTAACAGAAATGGAGGAAGAAGAGATTTGTGTAGGCTGTCAACTGTACTCTATATGAGCTTGCATTAGTCATATATATATAGAGTACAAGTATGATCGTACAAGAAAATAAGTATAAATGGGAGATAATACATTAGAGTTATCACGAAGGTAGTAGTATCAAGCTAGGTAACTAATTGTGAAGTTGTACGCAGGAAGGAGTCTTCGAGCAAGAGTCCTTGTCCTGGTCCAATATCTATAAACCCTAGTGGTGTTGTTAAAGAATTTGGTTCATGACAACTTGGAAGTTGGAGATGAGATTGCCAATGGAGTAGAATGTTGTTCGAATGGGAAGTTGACAAGGTGAATAATATGGTTTCTTTGATTGGCTCTCAACGGGAAGATGAGGCTGATGATAGACTTGCATGGAGTTTTTACAAAGGAGTTCAAGTTAAGTTAATGCGAGGGTGAAACAAACAAATTAGCAGCTTCGGATGGTCGAGAATTGTGCCATTCAGAATTGAGTTCTTTATTTATCTAGCGATTCAAAGGAAAGTGACAACTAGGGTACCTAAGAGGTAGAGGGGTGCTAGCTAATCAAGAACCCTTTCTATAATCAGTTTGAGGAGTCCATTGAACATATAAGTTTGCACTATCGTAAAGTATGTGGAATATGGTCCTTCCTATTTAATTGGTTAGGTGCTCTTAGGGTGATTCCCTGCGCAATACAAGATCTATGACAGATTTGGTCAGGGATGCTTCAAATACGAAGAAAGGTTAAGCAAGTGAAGAAAAGAGAGCACGACATGTTGGATTTTAGACAACGGGACTACTGCGTTAGTACCGTTCGTACACGTTGGGGACATATGGACGCATATGTTATTTGTGTACAGTCATATAATATATTATTAATGATAACAATTAAGACTATTCCAAGGGGTCTATCGCCCTAGTTCCCATATCGCGATAATAAATATTGAAGGACCAATCGGGTCCCTATCGCGGACGTTGTCGCCCTAGGTTCAGAGAGACACCCTGGGATGGTCGACATCAACAGGGGAGGGGTCTCATGCGGCGCCTATCCGCGCGCGGCGTCATCCCATCCCAGACTAGCCGTGATGTCACTCAAGGTTATCATCCCTGACGTCACTCGGGGTGTTATCCCCTCGAAGATAACGCCCATCCCCTAGAGGTAACGCCCTCACTTGGCCTATAAATAGCCCACCATTCGAAACACCAGGTAAGTCTAGAATGACTACTCGAACCTCTGCAACTAAGCATAATTGTCACTGACTTGAGCGTTGGAGTGTCTATGCCGGATACCCCCCCTCCGGCGCTTTGCAGGTAATCAGGACGACGGTAATAACATTTCCAGACGGTCATCAAAGCTCCCTCCGATTTCCCCAGAAACTCGAATCTTATCAAATTGGTGCTTTCATTGAGAGCTTTGGTTTATTAGGTGAGTCTCCTTAGTCGCCAAGCTCTATTTTTTTTGTCTAGAAATCAAGGGATTATGGCCTCCGATTCGGAGTCTACACCCCCTATTCCCGCAACGCTCACATTCGCAGGGAACTCCCTCCGTCCAAGTTGGTCTCCTTTCTGGGCTAGCTGGGAATACGTCATTTCCTCAGACAAGCACTCCGTTTTCCCATATAGCAGGATCCAGTCGTTCTGCTCCCCCTCCCCCTGGAGCTGGGATTAGCAACGCCACCAACCCTTTTGCAAGTTCGATACTCGCTCTTCGCGCTCAATTAGATTATTTAACTGAATTAGCGGCGGGGTTTACACCTAGTGTCTCCGGATCGGGCATCCCCTCCCAACCCGTTTTTACTCCGCCAATCGTTACCGAACGACCACTGTCATCTCAACCACATGTAAGCATTCCTTCGACCATACCCGCGCTAAGTACTCCGCTTAGTTTCATCCAACTTGCTGATGGGCGAGTAGAACCTTATATATCGCACGCGTCGCGAATTCCTATCTCCCAAGGGGAACGGTGGTATAATGAATACGTAGATCGCTAGGACGGTAGGAGACAGGAAGTCGACAGAGACGTGTCTCCCATGAGAAGCGAAAGGTTGAGTAGTAGAAGGCATAGAACCCGTTCGCCTAGAAGTCGTAGTCGATCCCCAAGGCGGCAGCATCCCCCCGAACCTCGAGAGATTAGGCGTCATAACGAGGCGCCCCCACCTCGTCAGGATCGGGAAATCTTAGATGATACCTCGGGTCATCCGTTTGGCCATCGCATAAGGCGCCATAAAGTCAGTTGACACGTTAAACTCCCCACGGAATCTTACGACGGCACCAAAGATCCAGTGTCTCACCTTAACAAAATAAAAGATTTTGTACAATTCCAGACACACAGCGATGCGGCTTTGTGTCAAATATTCGTCATGACGCTGTCAGGAGTTGCGCGCCTTTGGTTCGAAGGCCTCCCGGGTGGATCTATCGATAATTTTTTGCAGCTAGAGTTCAAATTTCGGAGTCGGTTCAGTACCGCGGTTCCTATCCGGAAATCATCCGCAACCCTATTTGACATACACAGGAAGGATCAGGAGTCCTTGAAAGATTTCCTCGGTCGTTTCGACTTGGAAATGTCGCTGAAGCCAGGCGTCACCGTTGATTTCGCCCTAGAAGCCTTGAAACGGAACTGCCGCTATTCTAAGTTGAGAGATACGTTAATGGTAGATCCCCCCATGACATTGGACGCGTTAAGGTTGAAAGCTCATAATTACGCAAGAATGGAAGAAGAGGAATATAGGGATAGGACTCGAAACGCATCACAAAGCATACCTCAGGCTCCCAACATTCCCGTTACCGCTACCGCCTCCGATGACCACTTTGTTGATGATTACGCCCAACGAAAAGATCACATTCCAAAGACCTCTAGTCGAAGAAGGGGCAACAGTTCGAAGGGAAAATTCAATGACTCCCCAACTGGTAGACAGTCGGACCCTCATAAGGGTAGAGTTTACGACCCAGACTTTCCTTCCCTCATATTGCCAAGAGCAGAAATTCTAGCGATTGTAGAACAGCGAAACCTACCCATCCGCTATCCTGCCCCCGTAAAGCCTGGCGTGGTCATGGGAAGAAGGGAAAACGCTTTTTGCAAACTCCATAAGGCCAAGGGACACTCGACAGATGTGTGTCGGGAGCTAAAGTCGGCGATAGAACGCCTTATGGAAGAAGGATACCTCGGGGAATTCGCTATCAAGGCAAGGGAAGAAGCTAGAAACAACCAAGCGAATAGGCCGACTGATGACAGACAAGCGTCGTTTCATGCCACAGGGGCTAACGTCACCCCTCTCGGGGGAAATAGGGAGACACTCACGGTCCAGGAAGATGACGTCCCCATGTTCAATATTATAGCAGGAGGTGCTCCGTATCTGGATGATCCCACGACATTGATACCCGCTGCAGGCGACAAGCGAAAGAGGAAAGGCGTGACAATAAAGAGTGAAGCTATAAGCGCGTTGGATCGGATGGTATTGTCATTCTCCGAAGAGGACGAGAAAGGTGTCATCTATCCGCACAATGACGCGTTAGTAGTAACGCCCGTCATCGGCAATCATAGAGTCAGGAGAACTCTTATCGATAACGGAAGCGCGGTAAACTTGTTCTCGTTAGAGGCATATGATGTCATGAAGCGCCCTGACAGTAAGTTGACGCCTTGTAAGAGGCCAATAATCGGAGTGGATGGAGTCCCAGTCCCAGTAGTCGGTGTCACCATGCTGCCCATTTACTTCCGTGAAGATGCCTCTAAACGGTCAGAAGAGCTGTTATTCCTGGTCGTAGACCTTACTTTGCCATACAACGCCATACTTGGGCGGCCCTTCCTCAATCGTTTTGGAGCAGCAATTTCTCAAAAACACTTGAGGATGAAATACGCCTCGTAGGACGGAGTAGTTTCAATCAAGGGTGATCAAAAGCTAGCGACAGAATGTTATATGCTCATGACCCAGAAGAGCTACGATAAGTACGTATGTGTCACGGTTGACCCTCACGAGCAAAGTGATAAGAGACGCACTCAGCCTGTGGATAAGATGATACCTGCGCCGGTCAATGGGATCACTGAAGCAAACTTCCTGGTAAGTGAAAAGCTTAACCCCGAAGAGAACCACCAACTAGTTCGCCTCTTAAATAAATACAAAGGAGAGTTCGCATGGAAACCCTTAGACATGCCTGGTATCTCGCGAGACGTGGCCGAACATCATCTCAATGTTGACCCCAGCGTTAGAGCAATCCAGCAGAAACGTCGAGCGTTCTCGGCAGACAAGGCGTTGGCCATCGAAAAGGAGGTAACCAAACTCCTAGAAGCATGCTTCATTCGAGAAGTACAGTACCCGACCAGGTTAGCTAACCTCATCCTCGTTCCAAAACCTAATGGAGATTGGTGTATGTGTATCGACTTCACTAATCTGAACGATGTCTGTCCAAAAGATTGTTACCCGCTTCCTCGGATTGATCAGTTGGTTGACCAGACGGCTTGTTATGCTTATTTAAGTTCGCTAGACGCCAACTCTGGATACCACCAAATCCCCATGGCGATCGAGGACGAGAAGACTTCACCACCCCAAGAGCCACTTATTGTTACACAGCGATGCCGTTCGGACTGAAAAATGCGGGAGCAACTTTCCAGCGTACGACAAACAAAGTCTTCGAGAAGCAAATTGGGAGAAATATAGAGGCGTACGTTGACGATATACTGGTCAAAAGCCGAAGTTTTCAAGATCACCTGGCTGACTTAGAGGAGGTCTTCAAAGTCATGAGGGAGTATAAAATGAAAATGAATCCCCGCAAGTGCATGTTTGCATTCCAAACGGGTAAATTCTTGGGATACGTGGTCAGCCAGAAGGGCATTCAACCTAACCCTTCAAAGGTCAAAGCCATCCAAGATATGATATCCCCCCGAAATGTCAAAGAGGTACAGAAGTTAACAGGACGCGTTATCGCCTTGGGACGTTTCGTCTCCAAACAAGGCGAGAGATGCCTACCGTTCTTTAAGGTCATACGGAAAAAGGCCCAAAATGGGTGGACAACGGAATGTGAAGAGGCATTCAAGGGCCTAAAAGCATACCTGTCGTCCGATCTATTGTTAACAAGGCCCGAACCAGGAGATACCCTCTATCTATACCTTGGCAACCGGGACGAGGTGGTCAGCGCTGTCCTAGTACGAGACGACAGCCACCTACACCACCCGGTGTATTTTGTGAGTCATATCCTGAAGGATGCAGAGCTGCGGTATGCTCGCATCGAAAAAATAGCATTCGCGCTATTGCAAGCCACAAGAAAAATGGATAGATATTTCCAAGCTCATCCCGTCATCGTACTCACAGATCAACCTCTGAAGCGGATATTTAGGAAACCAGAGTCTTCAGAAAGAATGTTAATCTGGGCCATCGAACTCGAGCAGTATGGGCTGCGATACAGATCCCCGCCGGCGGTAAAAGCGCAAGTTCTGGCAGAGTTTAAAGCGGAATGCACCTTCACAGAGGACCCAATGGTGGATCTGACCGAAGAAGAAAAACGCAGCTTAGACCTCCCGTTCCCAGAAACTTACACTGACCTGTGGGTTATCCATGTTGATGGAGCCAAGAACCAAGAGTTAGCAGGAGCAGGAATCTTCATGAAGGGACCACACGATATGTACATACGATACGCCATCAGAATTCTTCAACCGTTATCTAACAACGCGGCAGAATATGAGGCATTACTGGCCGGACTCAGGATAGGGAGAAGCTTCCCCAGCAAAGAAGTTCACGACACGGGGAATGACGGGAGACCTACGGCTGAAAATTTATGGAGACTCTAAGCTAATAATAGACCAAGTATTGGGGCACGCTTAAGCCAGGGAACCCATCATGGTGCGATATCTAGCCAAGGTAAAGCATGAGTTTGCAGAAATAAAAAAGAACGGTAGGCAAGTTAGCTTTGAGCACATCCCTCGAGAAAATAATACTGAGGCAGACAATCTCGCCAAACTTGCGGCGAACCCGGAGGCATCCATACCTAAAGACGTGTACTACAGCGAAATATCGGTGCCATCCTTGATGGAGGAGCAAACGTCCCTATGTGTAGAAGAAATCGAAAACGAGTGGCGAATTCCCATCATAAGATACCTAAAGTATGAGGAATTACCTGTAGATGACGCCGAAAAGATAAGAGTGCTGAAACAAGCAACACGGTGCACGTATTACGATGGGGAGTTAATTCGAAGATGCTTTTCCCATCCGGCTGCCAAGTGCATAACAGAGCAGGAAGGCCTCTATACCTTACGAGAAATCCACGAGGGAATATGCGGCATGCACGCGTTATGCGGCACCCTAGCCGCACAAATCTTCAGGACAGGATTCTATTGGCCCACGATCCGCAAGGACTGCCATGACTATGTGCGAACCTGCCCAAAGTGTCAAGAATTTTCCAAGATACCTCGAAAACCGACCACTGGAATTTCTGAAATAGTTGCTCCGTGTCCTTTCGCGAAATGGGGGATTGATATCCTAGGACCCTTCCCGAAGGCAAGGTCCCAGCTAAAGTTTGTGGTAGTGGCGGTAGATTACTTCACAAAGTGGGCAGAAGCAGAGGCGGTGGCTAGCATTACGACAGAGAAAATATGGCGTTTCTTTAAACACCAAGTCATCATGCGATTCGGCGTACCCCGCGTACTAGTCAGCGATAATGGAACACAGTTCACCAGTCAATTCTTTAAAAACCAGTGTGTAGAATTCCAAATCGAACAAAGGTTCTCTTCCGTGGCTCACCCGTAGACTAACGGCCAAATGGAAGTGACAAATCGGAGCATCCTTAGCGGAATCAAGAAAAACTTGGAAGGGTCAAAGAAGAAATGGGTAGATGAGTTGCCATACGTAATGTGGGCATATCGCATGACTGTTAAAACCAGCACTGGAGAAACACCTTTCGCTCTAGCCTTTGGCACCGAGGCCGTCACGCCAGTGGAAATTGGTACTATGAGCCTGCGGGTGGCCCACTTCAAGGAAGAAGCGAATGAGGAAAGGTTGCGAGCTAACCTCGATGCGTTACCAGAACGGCAGGAACAGACACTTTTGAAAATGATACATTACAAATAAAAAATGGCCCGGTATTACAATAGGGGCGTAAAGGAGAGGTTGCTGAAAGCGGGTGACCTAGTGCTCAGGGACAGACGGGCAGCCGGTCAGCGTATGGTGAAACTCAGTCCCAACTGGGACGGACCATACCGCGTGACTCGTGTCATTAGAAAGGGAGCGTACCATCTGGAAACACTTGACGGTACGCCCTTACTTAACTCATGGAACATAGCTCGCTTGAAGTTATATCATGCTAGAGCATGACATGTCTTTACATGTTTCGATAATAACAACCCTATCTCGTGCTAACGCTCGAATAGAGAGCTCTCTATATGTTTTGTGGCTGATTGTGTGCAGATGATTAAGGTTGCCAGGAGTGAAAAGTCCTATCCTTGTGATGGCCGGTCCTGATCAGACGGCACACTAAGACGAGGCACGCCCTGGCACACTTGGAAATTCAGTGTCGAGAATGAAAGCCTTATCCTTATGGTAGCCACGCTAACAAAGGTGGACCACCAAGATGTGGCACGTCCCGACACTCCCGGGAGTGAAAAGTCCTATCCTTGTGGTGAACCGGGCTAACATAGACGAACCACTAAGATGAGGCACGTCCCGGCTTCCCTGGGAGTGAAAACTCCTGTCCTAGCGACAGTTGGTCTAGTGTAGACGGATTACCTAGGAGAGGCACGCCCTAGGGAGATAGTAACTCCATCCTGGAAGTGAAAATCCTATCCTCGGTGACAACCGGGCTAATATAGACGGCTCACTGAGACGAGGCACGACTCCAGGGATGCGAGGACAACGCCTGGGGGTGAAAATTCCTACCCTTGTGATGGCCGGTCCTGATCAGACGGCTCACTAAGATGAGGCACGCCCCAGACCGATCGTGGAAATGCGAAAACTCGAAGAAAAATCACGAAATCCCAACGAGTAACCAGATGGAGAGTCCCTGGTGAAGTTAGCTGGTAGAGAAAGCGATAGAAGTGGTGCAAACGACGCCCTGACGCGGACAGGCGTAAGCCTCAAGCGGCAACTAATGTTTGTTAATGTATATTATGTCGTAGGTCGTGTTGAAGCGACATCCGTCGGAAGAAGTGCGGAAGGCACGTCCCCACGACAAGAAAATATCAGTGGCTAACCATGTAGAATCCGTAGCCATGGACCGAAAAGCTCTGCCTAAATATGACGATATCAAAGCGGCATCCAGACGGGTCATTCCCCCTAGACTAATCACGGGCGACACATCCCAGGATGCGGTTAACATCAATTACATGCCACTACAAATTTACCTTCGGAACAAGGTCAACCTGTTCCGAAAGCAGGAAAAGGCTGCGACATGATAGCAAATATAGAAGAAACAAGAATGATAAAAAGAAGATCAATCGCAGAGGAATAGATTCAACCGTTCAAGGGGTTCCCCAAAAAAGGGTTACAAAAAACAAAAGACTTGGAGAGTGGATTACAAAAATGGATGACAAACATCCTGCTAAGGACAGCAAAGGCCTAACGCACACCGACATCGCTCTCTCCCTGCCCCTCACCACCCCGCGTCTCAACTCGGCCCGAATCGCTTTCTAAGAGGATCGCCGAGTGCTCCTTAAAAGCTTCAGTAAGAGCACAAGCGTTAAACACCTCCTCCCCATGGATCTCCTTGAAACATTTCACCATAATGTCGGCCGTCTGCTCTATATACCACAGTTTTTTCGCGGCCAGCGTAGCATTTTTCTCCCTTTTCGCTATCAGAGCAGCCGCTCCTGCCTGTTCTCGCTCTTGAGTATCCTACAAATCTTTCTTGGTTGCCGACAGAAAGGGAGGACGAGCCGAAGCAGTTCCCGCGTCAAGACCAAAAGAACCCAAAGATTGGAAAGGCGACAAACCGCCTCCCGACAACTCCTCATTAAAACCCCCAACGTTAGAACCACCGCCCGGAAGGGATTAACCGGGTGAATTCTGTGAAGCATCCCTAACGTCCAGATGGTCAGAAGACTGGTCACCTGGCGGTATTGATTTGTCTGCAGCAGTAGTATTCCCTCCCTTCGGAGCGATAGGGCCTGCGGTCAAGCTAGGACCCTCCTCGCCAGCTCGAGGTCTCTTTTTGGGCAGGCCGAACACATGCGCTAGGTCCAAAAGATGTCGCCGCGTCCAAAGAAGAAGTAAGACCGGTGACGCTTGTGGTTCTTTTTCTTTTCTTCTTTTGCCCTTTCGACTGCACTTGGACAGAGGGCATTGGGGCAGGATTGGTAACAGCAGGCACGGTGGGAATAGCAAGAGGAATCGTAGAAACTCCTTCGCCAGGCAGACAAGATGACGTCTGAGGAAGAGTAACGTTAGTGGTTGACGGCGTGGTCAAGCTAGCAAGGGCCTCGGAGGTAGCAACGACAATGGGAGCAGCAGTAACAGTGGTGGCGACAGGGACGTGGTCAGCAGCCTCTTCTCCCTCCCCCTTCGCAAAACCCCACGCCTCCGTCTCCTGACACTCTCGGGGACGTAGTTGGGGTCTGTCGCTACATATCCAGAAGAAAACGTTAGCGTTAGTACCGCATATAAAAATAAGGAAAGCAGCAACACTCACGTCTAATAGAATCCGAAAAGCCCATTCCGTACGCTAGAAGGCGAGTATGAACACTGACTTCCAGTTGGAGAAGTTTGTTAAACCAACCCCGCTCAGGTTCGTTAAGAACCACCTGCCGGCCCCAGGAACTATCCTTAACGCCGTGATTAAAACAAGTCTGCCACCAACTAGGAGGGAGATCAGGACACTCAAGCACAAAGAACTCTCTTTCCAATTCTCGATGGAAGACTCAAGGCTCAGAAGCTTCCAAGTAAAAGACTTGAGCGAATCGTCGTCATAACGAGGCGATATCGCCATAACACCACGACGATTATAAAATTGGAAGAGAGACTTGAATAGAAAAAGTGAAGGAGAGGTGATCCCCTTGTGCTTACAGATTTCTAGAAAAGCGTAAATGCCGCAATACGCATTGAGAGCTAACTGCGCTGGATTCAAATTAAGAGAAACAAGCAGTTCTTGAACAAAAGAACCAACAGGAAGTCGGAAACCGTAGCGAAACATTTGGGCATATAGAATCCTATGCTTGCTGGTTAAAACACTATTCAGGCGAAGCGATGCAGGGGCGACGGTCGCACTATAACCATCAGGGATAACGACCTGGTGTTCGACTAAGAGCTCGGCCAGATAAGCCTCAGAAGTGATAGTGCTAGGGGTATTATCAATTTTTTCTTCATTAGCAGATTTAGACCCAGGAGGGCGACGTGTTCTAGTCATGGTAGAAGAATAAAAGATAAAAGGATGGAGAAAACAGCAAATGAAGTCAGAAATACCTTTGCAAAAGAGAAACCCAGGACACTTGAATAATGAAAGGAAGAAATGCGAGGAGACTTGAGAAGACGATGAGAGGATAGAATAGCAAAAAAGGAAAAAGTCAGTCTGAATTGGGTTTTATAACCCTAGGAGATAGGAAGAGCGACTGTGGTAATTGACACCACGCGTATGACGCGCCGCAAGGAAAAGACATTGGCAATGAGTATGATTCTAGAGAAACGGGAGGACGCTTCTATCTCATCAGTCCCTAGGGCACGCCACTCCTCAAGCGTTCCCTCGAGCGGACACGTATTACCCAGATCAGCGCGCTCTCTCGCTCATATTAATGAGGATCCTAAGCATTTAATGCTCT
The DNA here is from genome assembly GCA_963691705.1 of Viola odorata. NCBI lineage: Eukaryota > Viridiplantae > Streptophyta > Magnoliopsida > Malpighiales > Violaceae > Viola > Viola odorata. The sequence continues at coordinate 3,883,542 of OY829539.1, forward strand.
GAAAAGCAGAATTGACTTTCCAAATCAAGAGAATGCGGTGATAGGGCAAACAAGATATCAGGAGTCGGGCGTTAACTCAAGATATAGAGGTCAAGTTGACGCGGGCCAAAAAGAAATATTGCAGCAAAACCAACCAATTGTTCGAAAAAATTTAGGCGTTATTACGCGGAAAGCGTCATCAATTATTACAAGAGAGAAAGAATAAATATTCAAAGATAGAAAAACAAGAAACAAGAAAATCATTAGATAAAGAAAAGGGAATCTTCAATATCCCCACAGCGGCAGCAGATTAATAGGTCACCCCGTCACCGTCTCCGTTACCCACACCTTCCTCATCTGAAGAGAAAAAACCCTCCTCGCTCTCGTCTATCTGTTTCATCTTTTCAGAGGCATACTTGACTATTCCATCCAGATCAAAGGTTCCGCTGCGATAATGGTCCGTAAATCCAGCGGTAAAGGCCCACACGACCTTTTTCTTCCACCAACGTATTCTTGAAGGAACCTTCGCTAGATCTGCATCGCGAGCCGAAATCTCTTCGCGAAGGAGAAAATTTCTCTTGTCAGCCGCCACCAGTTCAGCCCTCACCACAGCAAGATCAGCGTCCAGAGAGTCAACCTGGGCCTTTCCTTTAGATTTCTCCCTCGCTAGATCGGCGCGGCAATCCCTCAAATCCGACAAGGCGCGATTATGAAGACGCGTCAGCTCCTTCACTTTAGCCAAGACGGCACCAAGTTCCTCATTAGAATTGTGCAAGCCCCGAATCTTATCACCGTGAGCCTTGAGGAAATAGTGCATCCTGTGAAAATTGGTCAAGGCATCGTTCAATATGCGCATGTCCTGAACATCCAGAGGAAGTCGCAGCAATTCCTTCTCATCTTCTGGAGAACCGAATATTTCACCCGCCAGATAACCTGTCGACTGATCTAGGGATAGCGGATCCGGCACGCCCAGCGCACGATAACCACGAGTGCCGAAGGAGGACAAGTCCAGAAGAAATGAAGGGACCCCCTGAAAACCTTGAGGGGAAACGTTAGCTATAATGGAAGGAACGGAACCCTCGTACAGATTGTCAAGACCAGAAATAGAGGAGACAAATAGCAAAGGGGGACTCCTCGTGGGGGATCCAAGAGGTGTATTGAGAGAGGGAGCCAATGTGACCACGTCAGGAATACAGGACGAAATGGGAGAGTCGGGAGCAATAACCGTTGGAGGTGGACCCGTGTGAGGAGAAACCTCGGGAGGAGCGGAGGAAGGTATCTCAACGTTTTTTGCTGCACGAGAAGTGCTTGCCGCGGTAGAGACGTCAACCCCCGTAGACGGAACCTTGATAGCAAGGTTATCCTTTTCCACCCTAAGTTTCTTCCGTTGAATCGAGGAAGCATGGCGAAGACCCCCTTCAATATCCATATCCTCGGTGTCGCTATCAGCCATCCCTTCAACCCGCGGCTCTGTACTTGCGCCTCTACCGCGAATGGGTAACCAATTCTCAAGAAAGCGAGAAGTTTGAGTGGAGACGCGACGCCCAGCAAATGTCTTGATCTTTTTCTTCTTCGGAACGGTAGGGCAAGTGCTACCTTCTAGAGAAGGAGGGGCTGACCCTATACGAAAAGGAACCACGTTTAGTGCAACGTTACCCTAGGGCGGGCGATCCTCAAGGTTAGCTGTTAAGTAATATGTGTTAGAATAGCACACAAGCCAAGACGATATCACAAGGAAAGGAAACTTACCTATGATACACTCCTGCAAAGGTTTGTACAAGGCAAACTCTCAGACACGGAAAGATGTTTCTATGTCTAGCAAGGCATCAGTTTGCCTTAGCTCACTCCTAGTCAACACCGGCGGATTAACCCAAACGACGTTATAGAGTTTTCGGTTGAAACCTCCAGGCCAAGGACGGAAAGGCAACCCGACAACAAAGAAACCACTTTTCCAGTCGGCCACCGAATCCTCGAAGCCTCGAAACTTATCCCAGAATGATTGCACGAAGGCATCCTCCCATCTGGGGACGATATCAACCAAGCAGTTGCGACACTTGAAAGTAAAAAACTTGCAGAACAAAGCGTCAGACGGAAGGAGGATACCCTTCAATTCGCAAGCGCGAATAAAGGCATAAATCCCGCACCAAGAGGAAGGAGTTAGTTGCGCGGGATTAATATCGTACCGGACCAGTAATTTTTTCACAGACTCATGGATTGGAAAGCAAAAACTATAAAGAAACATCTTGAAATAAACCATTCTAGAGTTCCTAGTCAGAGGATGGTGAAGTCGCCAATCCTCATCGGGGATGGAAACAGAAAAGCCAGGAGGAAAGGTGATACCATGAGCCTTCAACTCAGCTGTCAGAACAGTATCGTAGGTAAAGAGACTAGGCGTTCTCTCAACTTCCGAATCTATGGGCATTTGAAAGCCCCCAGGATCTCTAACCATGCGCATAATGAATCAACAAGAAGAAAGTTTAAGGAAAATGAAGCAGAATACCTTAAAGAAGAAAGCAACTGGAAAATCGCCGGCGCCGATGAACAGTGGTAGATTTTCCTCGAAGCAGATAAAGGAGCAGAGGAGAGAGAATAGCAGAAAATTCGAAGCCCTAGCAAAAGAGAGAAAGAAGAACAGTTGTTTCCTTTTAAAGACCCAATTCGACGATCAAGCAACCTATGAGAACGAAACACGCACACGCTAAAAAAGCGACACGTGTAAGGGCGGTAAAAAGGCATTTAAAGCGATCCACCTGTGCCTTCGGAAAAGACGGTTATCGCAGAAAGGTTAAAAGAAGCGGTTATCGAGGAAAAGTTACAGGAACGGTTATGCGAAGCCATAAGTGCCCACTTGCTAATAACTGCCTAACGGTCGCACAAATATCGTGGACATACAAAGGGAAAGAATCAAAAAAGCATTATTTTATTCAAGATAAAAGCCATACGGCATCTACAACAAGCTCAATGAACGAACGTCAATCCTCATCAGACCAGTAGAGGTCGCGGTAGAGAACCTTGCCCTCGTCCCACGATGGAAAATCCGTAGCATAAGGGGGGAAAGGCTCGTCAACCCGGCGAAGCCCCAAAACAGGCTCAGACGGAAAACTTGCCGAAGAAGCGACACTCTCCGCCGGAGCGGTAAGAGTATTTCCCCTGATAGCAGATATCGCTGGCCCCGAATTACCACCTTGACCAGGAGCCTCCTTCCTTGGAGGAGAGCGGTTGGCAGATGGCGATGCCTCGTCATCCTTTAGCAGCGCAAGATAATGAGGTTTGAAATTAGCAAAGAAGGACTCAAAACTCTTCTTCTTTGGCTTTTTTGGTTTCTTTGTTTTCTGGCGATTCTTGCGCTTTAGAGGCCTCCATGGGGGAGACGGAGGAGGATTGTCCGAGTCCGGCGACGTTGGAGGAGTCGGCGGGGAATCTCGAGAGGCTGTATACAACAAACGTGAATCGGCCATGGAAGGTGTCAATAAGAGCAAGAGAAAGCGAAGAAAAGATGAGACGAACGGAAAAAAATATGAGAGAGTTCCATTAAATAGATCAGGCGAAGGGATATTCCCACCTTCTCATGCGACCGTTGAGGAAAAATTAATGCATCTCTATCAAAGATAATCTCGGCTACTAAATCAGATCATTGAGCACGCCTCTTCAAGTCTCCCATTAATCAAGGCACGCCAAAAAACCGCCCAATCAGTTGAGACTGAAGAGACAGCTCGGGGTTGATGCGAGAACAGACAACCAGGGTGGCTATTGCCACTTGGCGAGCATAAAAAGCGGGCGCTGCAAAAAGTTCATTTAATATAGGACTCATTTTCAGTTGGGCTGATGCAACAACCCCAACACCAAATAATCAGCAAGAATTATGAAAAAGAAGCTGCAAACAGAGAAGACAACAAAGGGACGCTTCATTTATTTATTTATGGCCTAACGGCCCAGGATCACATCCAAAGCGTACAAAGAAAAACACAAAAGAAAGCGGCGGTAAACAACAGTTACGCGTTGGACCCAGCATCGTCCTCGCTAGGAACAACAGGAACCTCTCTCAGAGCATCCGCAACAGAGGTCAACTCAGAAGAGTAAACCCTCATTCCCCTCAGACAGCACTACAGCAAATCCTTCCGGTGCTGCAGCATAGAGGTGACCACCTGAATATGAGAGATGGTGGTGGCCAGCTTGGTCACGCTTTCCAGGGGACTGAAGCCCTCCAAGGAGGTCCCAAGCTGCCTAGAGAGCAGAGGAGTCATCATACCCTGCAGCTCCAAGATGTCCTCGGAGGTCTTGATCATCATCCTCTCCAAGAATCCAATGTCCCCTTCAGTGAGGTTTTTCAGAGAAAGAGCTTTGGAGATTAGGAAATTTCGTGTCAGCTCATCCATGGTGAAAATGCCAAAAAAGAACGTTCAGAAAAGTATCAAAATTTCGCGAAGAAAGGCTCAAATTTATAGACCCTGAAAGACGGGCAGGAGGCGATATGTGTCCCTCGAAGGCCGCGCCTTCTAATCCGCTCAAGATCCATCAGACCAGACGCCAGAGCAAAAGGAGATGATAGCCCTCGGTAAACACCCGGGCTTGTTTTCAATTGGGCTTATGATAACAATTAAGACTATTCCAATGGGTCTATCACCCTAGTTCCCATATCGCGATAAGAAATATTGAAGGACCAATCGGGTCCCTATCGCGGATGTTGTCGCCCTAGGTTCAGAGAGACACCCTGGGATGGTCGACATCAACGGGGGAGAGGTCTCATGCAGCGCCTATCCGCGCGCGGCGTCATCCCATCCCAGACTAGCCGTGACGTCACTCGAGGTTATCGTCCCTGACGTCACTCGGGGCGTTATCCCCTCGAAGATAACGCCCACCCCCTAGAGGTAACGCCCTCGCTTGGCCTATAAATACCACACCATTCGAAACACCAGGTAAGTCTAGAATGACTACTCGAACCTCTACAACTAAGCATAACTGTCACTGACTTGAGCGTTGGAGTGTCTACTCCGGAGACCCCCCCTCCGACGCTTTGCAGGTAATCAAGACGACGGTAACAGCATTTCCGGACGGTCATCAAAGCTCCCTCCGATTTCCCCAGAAACTCAAAGCTTATCAGTTAACATAAGGTTAATTGGACCAATTTGATGATCTAATAAAGTTAAGGGGTCCAATCATCTAATTGAAACAGTGTGGAGGGTTAATACGGTTATTGTGCAGATTCTGGATTAATTCTGAATTGTTGATGGACCGATTCGAAATTAATGAAAAACTCTAAGGACAGAATTGATCCCTGGTGGAATTGCTTTATAAATAAACTACTCTTCATTGTTTCTTAAAAAAGGAAAAGAAATAGAGAAACGAAATAGAGAGAGTGAGTTTGGGAGATCCATTGAACCCCAAAGCAATCATCCACCAGAAGATCAAGACTCCGGGATTTCTTGATCAGATCATGGCATCATCACCATCATGTACGCTTCCACTGCTCGTTCAAATTTCATGCAATTATCTAATTGATTCGTTCCTGGGATATAATCTCCCATACGGTTCCTACAAGTGGTAGCGGAGTGATTCAATTTTGATTTTGTATGGATTGCATATAATAATTGATGCTGTGATGATTGATTGCAAAATTGGGGTTTTAATTTAAGAACCCTAATTCTACAAAATTGGGAATTGATTGTAATTAATTGGTAATTGATTAATTGATCAATTGATTTATGGAATTGATCTTCGGGATTGTAATTAATTGTTAATCCAATTATTAACAATCAATTGCAATTGATGGAATTGCTTGATTGAATTGAATCCCGTTTGGTTTCTGGGAATTGGATGAACTCCATGATTGAATGCTTGAGCTTTAGCTCGGCTTGAGCTCGGCTCGGCTCGGTTGGTATTCAGCTCGTATTTGTATACTGTTTGAATACGTATTTGTGCACTATTTGAATACGTATTTGTGCAATGTTTGAATATGTATTTGTATACTGTTTGAATACATATTTGTGTACTGTTTGTATATATTGTATACATATTTGTATACTGTTTAAATACATGCTGGTACTGTTTGGGGTACTGTTTGGTACATTTGATGTACTGTTTGGGTACTGTTTGTCAGTACTGTTTCGGGTTGCCGAACTTAAAGTTGATTCAATTATTTTGAACATGAACATCATAAGGTTTAAGATGTTTGTCGGGTTCAAATAATTGATTTATAAAGGAAAGCAGAATAACACTAAGGAAGCTTTTTAGCTTAGCTCGTTTGTCTTACTCGATTAATGGAAGTGGTAAAGTCACAAAAGTGACCTCTGCTACGGACATTACCGGGTTGGATATTTCAAGTGTGGTATTCATAATTTCATGCGGATAGTTGTCGGCCCAAAGGAAGATGACTGTTTGGCAGAAATTATAAATACGATAGTGATGAATTTCAAGTTTTATAGCTATCAAGAGATTTATTGCGAATATTTGATCGGCCCAAAGGAAGGTCAAATATTTGGCAAAATCAAGCTATAAAATTCACACTATGACAGGTTAATTAACTGTGAGTTGTGGTTTTAGTCCAAAGATTAAGCACAATGTCATATAATTAATCTTTTGATATTCAATGTGTTATTCATTAAGTTTATTACTTTCATAAAGTTTTATTAAAGTGAGCTGATTAAATGTTGTGTTCTTTCAGACATGAACTCAGCAAGCTCGGTATCTGCAAATCTGAACAGTGTACCAATGTTATCTTCCAGTAACTTCAAGTTATGGAAGAGGAAGGTAGAGACATCACTGTATTGTATGAATAAGGATTTGGTGCTCTATAAGGATTGTCCTAAGGTACCAGACCCTCAAAGCTCTGATAAGGGACTCCAGGCTTTTGAGGACTGGCAATAATCAAACAGAGCTTGCCGTTTAGTCATACTCAGTGTTGTCCCTATGTTCATGCAGAGTACACTGGAAAAGGAACAGAGTGTCAGTAAGATCTTAGAGATCTTATCTAGTCGCTATACCCATACAGAGAAGGCTGAGATTAGCGATACCATTCACAAATTCTTGACCATAAAGTTCAGGGGTGATAGTGACATACGGGAGCATGTCCAAGAAATTATCAATCTGGCTGAGAAGTTGAAAGCACTTAAAGTTGGTTTGCCAGATGATTATCTAGTACATCATGTGCTTGCTTCTCTACCACCTCAGTACAATCAATTTGAGGTGAGTTACAATTGTCAAGAAAAGAAATGGACAATTGATTAGCTTATGGTTCAGCTGGTTCAGGAACAGGACAGATTGAGATACGTTACTTTGGACAGTGCTCACCTGGCAACTACCTCTTCATCTGGTTTTAAGAAGAGGAAAGGCAAAGAGACTGCAGGGCTTAATTTTCAGAAGAAACATAAAGGCTCAAATACTGAGCATAAGGGAACAAAATGTTTTTTCTGTAATAAGGCAGGCCACTTAAAGAAGGACTGTGCCAAGTATAAAACATGGTGTGATAAGAAACGTATGTCCTTGTCTCTTGTCAATACAGAATCCCTTCTGGTCTCTGTGGCTAAGAACACTTGGTGGTTAGATACAGGAACCACTAAACACATAAGTGTTTCTTTGCAAGGCTGCAGAGTGAACCGGAGGCCCATGGAAATTGAGAGGTTTCTCTATATGGGCGCAGGTGTTCCGGTATCAGCTGAGGGCATCGCTACTTTTGAGTTAATCTTATGCACTGGTTACATATTAGAGTTAATAGAGACTTTGTATGTACCGTTTTTTCGACGGAATCTGATTTCTGTTTCCTTGTTGGACAAAAAAGGTTATGATATCAGATTCGGAAATCATAAAAGTCTCCTTCATTTTAACTCTACTTTGGTTGGAACTGGTGCATTGATTGATTCTGATAACTTGTATTTATTGCATACGGTTGATAGCAATAATGAATATAATGTTAGCGAGTCCAGAGGGATTAAGCGTAAATTTCCAACTGAGGATTCATTCAGGTTATGGCACAGACGGTTAGGTCACATCTCTGCAAGGAGAATAGACCGACTTGTGTCAGATGGAATCCTCGAAGCACTGGATAATGCAGACCAACAGGTTTGTATTGAGTGCATAAAGGGCAAAACCACAGACAAGAGACGATTTGAGGCCGAAAGATGTACAAAAACTCTAAAACTGATACATATAGACATTTGTGGTCCATTCCCTACGGCATCCTGGAATGGTCAACGATACTTTATCAGTTTTATAGATGATTTCTCTCGATACGGATATCTATACCTTTTAAAGGAAAAGTCTGAGTTATTAGACGCTTTCAAGTCTTTTAAGGCCAAAGTTAAAAATCAACTCGGAAAGACTATTAAAGCTGTCAGATCAGATCATGGTGGTGAATACTATGGTCGATATAACGGATCAGGTGAACAGCGTCCTATGCCATTTGATCAGTTTCTCAATGAGTGTGGGATAGTTCCATAGTACACCATGCCGGGGTCTCCGACCATGAATGGTGTAGCTGAAAGGAGGAACCGTACCCTTAAGGATATGGTAAGGAGTATGATTGCCAATACCACCTTACCTATATCACTCTAGGGAGATGCCTTGAAAACTACAGTCTACATTCTCAATAGGATACCAACTAAAGTGACTAACAGAACCCCATATGAGTTATGAACTGGTAGAAAGCCTGTCCTAAATCATTTAAAGGTTTGGGATGTCCAGCTGAGGCAAGGCCTTATAGGCCTGATGAAAGAAAACTGGATCTAAGGACTGTTAGTTGTTATTTTGTTGGATATCCGGAGAGGTCACGGGGGTATAAGTTTTACAACCCTATTACGAGAATATTTTTTGAGATGGAAAATGCTCGGTTCTTTGAGGATATTGAGTTTGGAGGGGAAGATAGACGGTCAGATGTCAGTTTTGAGGAAGATTCAGTTATACTTCCTCATGCTGTTCCTGAGGGTCAGGATGAACTCATTGTTCATATTCCTGTTTTTGTTCCTCAGCAGGCAAGAAACGACATCATTAATCTTCTTACAGGACAAGATCCACAGGTGATACTTGAGGATCATCAAGAAGTCCATGAAGATCCACAACCGGATCAAACTCAATACCCTCAGATGGTTGAGAACCAAGGAGATATGCCACTCAGGAGGTCCACTAAAGTGAGAAGAAATGCGATTCCGGATGATTATATCGCATTTCTGCAAGAACATGAGGAAACTATTGACTCTTTGGAGGATGACCCGCTCACCTTTAAAGAAGCCATTAGTTGTTCTAATGCTCAAAAGTAGATACAGGCCATGTCGGATGAATTTCAATCCATGAAGGACAATGACGTTTAGGAGCTTGTACCATTGCCTAAGAATCTGAGACCGATAGGTTGTAAATGGGTTTTCAAAACCAAAAGGGATTCTCAGGGCAATATTGAGAGGTACAAGGCACGTCTTGTTGCGAAAGGATTCACCCAAAAGGAAGGAATAGACTATAAAGAGACCTTCTCTCCAGTTTCATCGAAGGACTCTTTTAGGACTATTATGGCCCTGGTGGCGTATTTTGATCTTGAGCTACATCAGATGGATGTAAAGACTGCCTTTCTCAATGGGGATCTTGAGGAAGAAATCTACATGAAGCAACTAGAGGGTTCATCCTCTAACGAGGATAGTCAACTGGTTTGTAGATTAAAGAAATCCATCTATGGGCTTAAGCAAGCTTCTCGTCAATGGTACTTAAAATTCCATCACGTTATTACTTCATACGGTTTCGAAGTAAACGCTGTGGAGGATTGTCTGTACCATAAGTTCAGTGGGAGTAGGTTTGTATTTCTATTGTTGTATGTGGATGACATTTTGCTTGCTACTAACGATGTAAAGCTTCTTCAGGATACCAAGGCTTTTCTTTCAGATAACTTTGAAATGAAAGACCTTGGGGAAGCATCTTTTGTGTTGGGGATTCAGATACACCGTGATCGTTCACGGGGTATCCTAAGGCTATCACAAAAGGGTTACATCGATAAAGTTCTCAAGAGATACGATATGCCATCTATCTCCTCCATAGGAGTTTGCAAAATTGTAAACCACATGATACTCCTGTCTCCAAAGGTGAGAAATTTTGCCTTGACCAGTGTTCTAAGACAAATTTAGACCGCAAGTTCATGGAGGGTGTACCATATACTTCGGCTGTGGGTAGCATCATGTATGCACAGGTTTGCACCCGTCCGGATCTTGCATTTATAGTTGGCATATTAGGAAGATACCAGAGCAATCCCGGAAGAGATCATTGGGTTGCAGCCAAAAGGGTCTTTCGATACCTGCAGAAAATGAAAGACTACATGCTCACATACAGGAGATCAGATCAGCTTGAGATCATTGGGTATTCTAATTCTGATTTCGCTGGATGCCAGGATAGCCGGAGATCGACTTCAGGTTATGTCTTTCTTCTGGCTGAAGGAGCCATTTCATGGAAGAGTGCGAAACAGTCACTTGTTGCATCTTCCACTATGGAGGTTGAGTTCATAGCTTGCTACGAGGCATCTAGTCATGCTATATGGCTGCGGAATATGGTTAAGGAACTGCGAGTTGTCACTGGTATTGAGAGACCTTTGAGGATCTTTTGTGACAACCGGGCATCAGTGCTGTGCTCCAACAGTAATTGGAGTACGTCAAGGTCGAAGCACATTGATATAAAGTTCCTTGCCGTTAAGGAAAGGGTTCAGAGCAATCAAGTTAGCATAGAGTTACTGGGTACAAACGATATGATTGCGGATCCGCTCACTAAGGCATTGACACCTGTAGCATTTCATGGCCATGTATCGAGTATGGGTGTCATTAAGTTAGATGCCTGAGATTAGTGGGAGTTCGGTTTGTACCATTGTAACTTGTATATGTTTTGACTGTGTATTATGCTATTTCACAGTTTATGGATATTGATTTTATTCAATATATGCTCTGAATATTTGATCTCATAAAGTAAAGAGGATCAGTTGGAAATAGACATGTATAGATCATTTCACATGTAATTTCCATGCTGCACATACACACTGGATCCATGTCATTAATTAGTCAGTACTCGTGATCATCATGAGTTTAGCTGCTTGAACTGCGACGACTGCTCTTTTGGTTCTTGTATTGATGAAGTTAATGGACCGGATTGAATTAGACGGATATATGATAGCATTCGGGGGTTAACATATGATTGTATGACAAAAGGTGGTACTATAAGGATCGCACATTGTCGAGTTGTCCAAGTGGGAGATTGTTGGATTTTGGACAACGGGACTAGTGCGTTAGTACCGTTCGTACACGTTAGGGACATATGGACGCATATGTTATTTGTGTACAATCATATAATATATTGTTAACATAAGGTTAATTAGACCAATTTGATGATCTAATAAAGTTAAGGGGTCCAATCGTCTAATTGAAACAATGTGGGGGGTTAATACGGTTATTGTGCAGATTCCGGATTAATTCCGAATTGTTGATGGACCGATTCGGAATTAATGAAAAATACTAAGGACGGAATTGATCCCTGGTGGAATTGCTTTATAAATAAACCACTCTTCATTGTTTCTTAAAAAAGGAAAAGAAACGGAGAAATGAAATAGAGAGAGTGAGTTCGGGAGATCCATTGAACCCCAAAGCAATTATCCACCAGAAGATCAAGACTCCGGGATTTCTTGATCAGATCATGGCATCATCACCATCAGGTACGCTTCCGCTGCTCGTTCAAATTTCATGCAATTATCTAATTGATTCGTTCCTGGGATATAATCTCCCATACGGTTCCTACACGACCAAGTCAATCCGGTTGGAGCAATACTAGGTGGGTCTTTCATCAAGCAAATTTTGGTGTCAATGGAGTCATTAGGTAGAGTTTCTCCTTGTGGAGATTATGGCTGAGAGCAACAGATTATGAATTTTCGTGAGAGTATTTTCGGGATCTCTAATTCAACCGCACATGCATTTGAGTGATGTGGAGTTTATAAAATTGAGTGTACAATTCCACACATGGCTTTGTGCTTGGAGCAGCATATTGACACTTTCTTTGTCATATATTTAATTTGTTTGTGTACATTTCTATGATAACGATTCTATGCTCAATATATAGAGCAGATGTTAAATTGACTTTGAATGGGGATTACTATTGAAATTTCGGCCATCTTTTTTAAATAGATATCAACTATTATTTAAAAGGTTCAGCTCAAAGATGATCTGCTGCAATAATTTTCACATAAAAATTGTGAAAAAAACCATTTCTGTGTTATTTTATAATTCAATGAATTGGCAAGAAGATTTGGAGAATCTCCTCGAAACAACTTGTTTAAATGTCTCCTTATAAAAATTGTCTTTATTTTACAGGATAAACTTCTTTTTCTTTCTTTGATAGGGATTTTTCTAGGCTGGAGAATTCAAAATCATGTATGGATGGACGTTTCACTTTCAATGATCCGATCATTCAAGTAATTTTTATCAGATAGTTTACTCATTTCGTTAATAGGGGCTACTATCTTTTGTAAAATCCAACCAATGCTCCATAAGTTAGAAAAAACGCCAAATGGTTTAGTAATATATATTTCATATTCTTTTTTATTACAACAGTGCCACACCCAACGTTATTTACTACTTAAATAACAAAATATCGGTGGCACACTCATATTTGATTGAACACCATGTGCTGAAAAATAATAAGGTTCCGTTCCAGCCAAATCGACCAATTAAATACCAACTCCTAATCATAGTTAATTTATGTATAAATATTTAATTATAAATGATATAGACGAGATTGGCAGTGGTCGAGATCTTCTCTTTCCTTTTCTTCTTGTAATTCACATAGGAGATTACATAGTCTCATTTGATCCTTAATTGAATCGTTATTTTTATTTATGAATCGCCTATTGATCTAGCCAATCTAGGTTATTACAGTTGACTTTAATAGAGCGTTTGTAATCACGTGTGAATCAAATAAGTAGACAAGAACAAAATTTCACTTAATTTAAGAATTTTTCCGAATCATGCAAGTTTTTTACACGTCAAATTTCAACCATATTCGACAGATAGATCAATTTTATAATTTTTTCATACTAATTGATGTATAAAAAAAAAACAAATGGCAGGATATATATATATATATATCAATTCACTTGACACCCTCACTGGATACCATTCAGATTTTTTTATCATTTTCTTGTTACTATCTTTTTTATAAGCATTTTCTTATCGCTCCCTCTGTTTTTTTAGTGGTTGTATTTATCACACACATAAAATCAAATAATAATTATTATTATTATTTTTAGATAATTAATTAGTATTTTTTACTTTTTTTATTTCTGAATACCTTAATTATAGGAATTAATTGATCAACTCCCAATTTTTTATGTGTGGATAAGCATAAATGAAAGTAACCGGTAACACAAGAAGTTTATCAAAAGAAGACAATTTTAGGGAACCGTCACCCTATTCCAACGACAAGTACAAATATATCAGCCTGGATCAGTATCAAAATCCATAAGCCAATCAAAACCGATATCTAAATCTGTGTTTGAATAAGGAAAGGAGTGATCCTTAGCTTTTAATCCCCTTCATATTTGTTTACAAATTATCTGCTTTATTGGTACGAATGATTGTAATTAAAAAGACTATTAAAATATATAAATTTCCATACAATCCCCTTCATATTTGTTTACAAATTTTTTAATGGTGAATTATTGCAATACATCACCTTTGATGATTGATCCTAATATATTAATAAATAATAATCCACATGGCTGTGTCACTAAATCTATTAAAAAATGGCCATCTTCCTTAACCAATCCAATCAAACATTACATTGACTTTTTTTCACAATTTTTTAGAACGAAAATTTTATTAGTTAAGCGAATAGTTATTTTTTAATAGTCTTTTTAATTATAATCACAAATAGTAATAAAGGGAATAATTTTGGTTATATTTTAAAGTTTTGATCAAATTACTCTATATTTATTAATTAATTTTACTATTGATAATTAAATATTCATTACGTAAACAAACTATAATCAACGTTATAAGAACCGAACAGGATTCTGAACCGGTTAAACAAAAAGTTTAAAATTTTAAGATCCAATCGGGATTGAACCACGATCGGACCAAAATTTTGAAAAAGTACGAACCATAAAAACTAGTACTATAATATAATGCAATTTTAATTTTATAACACACAAATAATTCATACAAACATAAAAATATCATCAAAATACTTCTACTACAAAAAGTATATCAAAATATATTTGTCCTTATTTTATAGACGTGTATAATTATTTTGTTAAATTTTATTTTATTAATTTAAAATAAAAATATTAGTAATATTAATAAAAAAAATTAATAAAGTAACACAATTGTCATGGTGGTGTGGTGGTAAGGTGTGTAATTGATTTCATGTTAATTGCTATTTTTTCAAGTTAAATGTTCTAGTTTTAATCGTTGATACTATTGAAAAAAATACATTTTCTCTTTTTTTCACAGAAAGAAAGAGACAATTAATTAGCAATTTAAAAAAAAGCTATACATTGCAAGCAAGCATCCATCTAGCTAGTAGTATAAGTACATGGTAGTGCTTAGTCCAATCTCTTCACACCAAATCAAATCAAATCAAATAGTACTTATCTAAACATGAATTTGGCAGATGGGATGCATGATACCGAGCTGCTTAAAGCTCAAGCTCATGTTTGGAACCACATCTTCAACTTCATAAACTCCATGTCTCTAAAGAGTGCCATTGAGCTGGGCATACCTGACACCATCCACAAACACGGCAAACCCATGACCCTGTCTCAACTTGTCGCCGCCTTACCCATCCAGCAATCAAAGTCTCACAGCCTCTATCGCCTGATGCGGGTTCTGATCCAATCGGGCTTCTTTTCGCTGCAAAAGCTGCGCGAAAAAGATGACAAAGAAGAAGAAGAAGGGTATGCCCTGACCAGTGCATCCCAACTTCTTCTAAAAGACAACCCATTAAGCGTCACACCTTTCGTACAAGCCATGCTCGATCCAATCCTGATAAAACCATGGCATCACGTGAGCAGCTGGTTCCAGAATGATGATTCTACGCCTTTTGATACGGCGCATGGAAGAACATTCTGGGACTACGCTGGCCACGAGCCGATGCTTAACGGTTTCTTCAACGAAGCCATGGCGAGCGATGCTCGCTTGGTGACTAGTGTGGTGGTGAATGAGAAGAAAGAACTGTTTGATGGGTTGAAATCTCTTGTGGATGTCGGAGGTGGGACAGGAACTGTGGCTAAAGCCATAGCTCAAGCTTTCCCACAACTTGATTGTGCTGTGCTCGATCTCCCCCATGTGGTAGCTGGTCTCGAAGACAGTGGTAACTTGAAATTTGTCGGTGGAGACATGTTTCAAGCTGTTCCTCCCACAGATGCAGTTTTACTAAAAGTAATGTACTACTCTTTTAATTCCTACTGGGATTCTTTTTTTTCCGGTCGTAAAGTATCAGCAAACATTCAAATTTTACTAATACATATTATTCAAACTTTTACTAGCATTTTAAAAATTAAAAAAAATGATTAAAAATACCTATAATTTGGATCTAAAAGAAAAGAATATTTAATTTATACAAGTTATGTAATCTTAAAACTATGTACTATAGGACTAACCATATATAACTTTATATGTGACGAGCACAGTGGATTTTGCATGATTGGAACGACGAGGAATGTGTAAAGATCCTAAAGAAATGCAAAGAAGCAATTAAGGATAGAGAAGGAGGGAAAGTGATTATCATTGATATGATGATGGGAAACCAGAAAGGAGACGACGAGTCGGTGGAGACGCAGCTCTTCTTTGATATGTTGATGATGATCCTGGTCACAGGTGAAGAAAGAAATGAGAAACAATGGTCTCAACTCTTCAAGGATGCTGGTTTCAGTGACTATAAAATAACCCCTATTTTGGGTTTAAGGTCTATCATTGAAGTTTTTCCTTAATTCAACTTTAATGGCCTGCAAGGATGACATGTCGCTTGGAATCCAAGATCATTATTTAGTTGTTGGGTCAATTGAAAACACTTGTGGCTCTATTTGCATTTCTTAATGTTTCCTTGTTGTATGTTATTGTAAAATAAAATATAATGAATAATGCTTGGGATGTTACTCCTTCTATCCCTTTTTAAGTATCAGATTTATCAATCTAAAATTTTCCTAATTAAAAGTTGGATTGAATTATCAACACTTAATTTATGTATATTTTACTTAATTAACCTTATTTATCTTAATTATTTTCAAAAATCAGATACTCAAGTGGAGTTATAGAGAAAATTTTGATAAAAAATTCTGGCGGAAAAGATTATAAAATTTTGAGTTTTGGAGTTATTACTAGTCTTAAAAACATTTAAAAAACGTAATTATTGGCAGCGGAGGGTTAGGGCGGCTGCGCCACGACGTGTGGACGGCAGAAATCTAGCAGAAAGGGGTTGGCACTTTTTGTTTTGATTTTTTACGGCTGGAGTTGGGTTGTAGCTGAAATGGTAGTTTTGGGCCGGAATGAATTTCAGGCCCATCTGTTGTGTGTTATGGAGTATAGGTGTGGGTTGGGTTAAGTGAGGAGTTGAGTGGAGAAAGGTGAAAGACAAGGTTTGGGCTGCTTCTAACGTGTGGTATTTTGGGCCTGGTGAGATTGCGGAGTTGGGCTTTGAAGGTGTTTTTCGAAATTGTAGGTATTGGATGTTAGGTATGGGCTGTTGTGGCCTTTAGGCCCGCCACTCTGTTTGGTGGGTTTGGCCCTAACTCTTTTGTGGATACTCAATAATAGTTGATGTACTAAAGCATTGATAATAATTGAGATTAAATTGATTGAGAAGTAGTGCATAACATCGAAATGAGTAGATTTCAAAGCATTTAGACTAGAAAAACTAGCAAATTATATATGCCATCAATTACACACACCTTACCACCACACCACCATGACAATTGTGTTACTTTATTGAATTATTTTATTAATATTACTAATATTTTTATTTTAAATTATTAAAATAAATATTAACTAAATAAGGACAAATATACATCACAGGGTTTGAGGTAGAAAAGTGATAGTTGTTTTGCGAAAAACTAGAGAATCTCTAGTTCTTGGTTTGGAATGAAATAGGTGATGGTAGATTTGTAGACCACTGTGTTCTGGGTAAAATCGAGTAAGAGTGTTATTCATTTGCTTAAATTTCTGATTTTGTTCAAAAATAAAAATTAAAAAGTTCCCAATATGAATACAAGAGAATGTAAGTTAAGAAAAGAATGGTGGAAGTTAATTAAGTACAGTAAAATAGAGTATCCTTTATGCTTTGAATTATTTAAGATGCTTGAAGTATTTAGGACTGAAGATTAGGTTTGTTTTATACTAGAGCCTCTTTGCCTGCTAGAGAACTTCCTTGCTACAATCCTCCACTTTTGCTTCTTTCCTATTCTTGATTTCTACACCCAACCTCAGCTTACTTGTAAAAGTCCTCTTGATTGCTGCATTGCCTATGCATGTTAAAATTTGATTCATTGTAGACATGTAATTTCAAATGATTCTGTATGCATCTGATAAATGAGCGTATACACTAAACCTACACACTGAGTTTAAGTGCAAACACTTTTTAGTGAGGATCATTTTTAAATCAAAGGTAAATTGAGAAAATTAAATCTTATTAGATGAGTAAGTGAGTTAGATATAAACGATAGAAGCGAAAATAGAAGAAAAGATTGACCGAATGCTTAATTACGAGGAGAGATTTTGAAGAGAGGAAATCTAATTGATTGAATAAGGAAAGGAGTCATCCTTAGCTATAATCCAAGAAAGTACAAGAGCAAGATATTGGTGGCCCATTCATATTTTATCTAACACCATATGGTGAAAAATAATAAGTTTCCGTTCCGCCCAAATCGATTATATTTAGTTTATATATAAATATATAATTATAAAAGATAAAATTAATTAATAGATACTGGGATAATTTTGTTAAAAATTAAAAATATAATCAAAATTATTCATTTTATTGATATGTGTAATTATAGTTAAAAAAAATTATTAAAATAGAACCGAGGGAAGTCTATATTCTTGAATGAAAAAATAATTAAAAATTTCATTTCTTTTTTCCTCCGAAAAAAGTAATACCCCCAAAAGGTGGAAATTAAAAGGGTTAAATCATTTTTTAGCACCTGTATATTATTTGACCGACTCATTTGGCACCTCTACCGGTCAAACGATTTAAAAGGCACTTCTATTTGAAAGATATGACTCATTTGATACTCGTCGTTGACGCCGTCCGTTAAATGCTGATGTGGCACGCCACGTGGCATGACACGTCACCAACATGATGACATATCATGCCACGCCAACATTAATTTAATATTTATTTTCTTTCTCTTTTTCTTTCTTTTCTTTTCTTTCTTTTTCTTCCTTTTTCTTTTCTTCTTTCTTCTTCCTCTGCACCATATTCATGGCCACCTCCTTTTCTTATTTTCACTTTTGGTAGCAGCCCCACCACACCTCTCTTCTCTCCTTTCTACATTTCAATCCTTTCATTTTTTCGGGTTGTAGCGCAGCCCTCTCCTCTATTTTCTTTTCCTTTTTTTGTTCTTTCCAACCAAGGTGCGAGAAGTGGCGGCGGTAATGGATGCGGCTTGGTGTGAGTTTTGAGGATTTGTGGTGCGGATGGATTGATTTTTGGGTGGTTGATTCGGATTTCTTGTGGGTATTTTGTGTATAGAAAATGATTTTTATGTGTAGGATTGAGTTTGTTTTGGGTCGGATTTTGTGTGGTGTATTGATTTTGGGTAAGATTGGAAGTTTGATTTTTGGGCAGTTTGGGTGGATAGGCAGTGGGTGGCCGTTTGATTTGGATTTAACTGGAGAGGGATTTATTTTGGGTAAGGTTGAATTGGGATTTAATTGAGGCTGTGGCGGTTTGGTGTTGTTGATTCGGCTGTGGTTGGGAGGAGATCGGGTGTGGGTGGATTTGGTGGCAGGGGCGATGATGGGCGGCTGAGTGATGTCGGCGGCGATGAGAAGTGATGTTTGATGGTGGTGATGGCGGTAGAGGAGGCCGACTGTGGTGGTGATGGCGGCGATGGGTGGCTGAAAATTGAATGGGTTTGAATTAATTTGGTGATGGTGATGAAATGGTGGTTCCAATTTAAATTGGCAGATGTTTGTGGTGGCTGGGAGCTAGAAGCAAGATCGGATGGTGATGATGATGAAAAATGGAGAAAAAAGAAAGAAAGAAAAAAAGAAAAGAAAAGGAAAAGAAAAAGAAAAAGAAAAAGAAAGAGAAAAAGGAAAAAAAATTAATTAACATATGTTGATGTGGTATGACACGTCATCATGTTGGTGACGTGTCATGCCACGTGGCTTGCCACATCCGCATTTAACGGACGACGTCAACGACGAGTACTAAATGAGTCATATCTTTCAAGTAGAGGTACCTTTTAAACCGTTTGACCGATAGAGGTGTTAAATGAGTCGATCAAATAATGTACAGATATAAAAAATGATTTAACCCAAATTAAAATGTTGATTTTTGTTGTTTAAAAAACACTGTTCAACACGAGGTCAAATGATGAAGATAAAGGCCCACGAGCTCATGTGAAAATTTCGTAAAAAGGGACCCAGAAAGAGTGACAGTTGGATGGATAGAAACAATTCAAACAACTACACAAGGATTGATTTAATATGAATGTCAGGGGACAGATCTTGGATGATTGGGATGCACGGAACGATAAGATTCCGAAACAATCCCTTTCATATTTGTTTACAATTTTTTTTATTTGTTTTTATGGTGAATTATTGCAATACATCACCTTTGATTGATGATTGATCCTAATATCTCTATTAAAAAATGGCCATCTTCTTTCACCAATCCAATCAAACATTACATTTGACTTTTTTCCACATTTTCTTTTTTGAAAACGAAAATTTTATTAATTAAAATAATACTACTCTTTCTATTTTTTATTAATAGTCTTTTTAAAATATTAAAATGGATAATTTCAGTTATACTTTTAAGTTTCAACAAAACTACTACTATATTCATTAATTAATTTAACCATTTATAATTAAATATTCATACATTAAATAACTATAATCAAGATTGTAAGAATTAGACCGGACTCAGAACCAGTGAGGCGAGAGGTTCGAAATTTTAAAGTCCAACCGGGATTGGACCGCAATCAGACCGAAATTTTAAAAAAGTATGAATCGTGAAAACCAAGACAATAATATAAAGCATTTTTAAATTTATTACGCACAAATAATTCATTCAAACATAAAATATCAAAATATTTCTACTAAAAAAATATCAAAATATATTTGTGCTTATTTTATAGATGTGTATAATTTATTTAATTAAATTTCATTTTATTAATTAAAAATAAAAATATTAGTAATATTAATAAAACAATTCAATAAAGTAACACAATTGTCATGGTGGTGTGGTGGTAAGGTGTGTCTAATTGATTGGATGTATATATTGCTAGTTTTTTCTCGCCTAAATGCTTGGTTTTAAGCTTAGATATTATTGAAAAGCATACATTTTTATCCTTTTTTTACAAAAAGAGGCAATTAACTAGCAATTTTAATCGATAAACATCAATTCGGTGCTTCGGAAAACCATCTTCTGGCATCGAGCTGGAGTAGATTGGTTCCTTATCGTGTTGAATTCTTCATTTGGTTATCCCTTCAGGACCGCATTGTGACGAGAGAGTTCCTTAGGATTCGAAACTTGATTCCCTTGGATTCAAGCCTTTGTCCTTTCTGTTCTGAGACGGTTGAAAGCTCTTCTCACATTCTTCTTCTCTGTAAGTTCGTAATTCCTATATGGAACTACATCATTCGATGGGCGGGCATTGTGTCCTCCGGGAACCTGGCCAGATTGTTGGAAGAGCTGGAGTGGGCTATTTCGGGGTAACCAAAATGAAGCGAAAGTTATGTGGAAGATGTTGATATATGCAGTAGCATGGAATATTTGGCTTCAGCGTAACAGGGTGATATTTCAGGACGAGAATTTCTCTGCTTTTCGGACTCTAAATCTTATTTTCTCTTCTTGGCAGAATTGGTTGAGAAGTAGGGATCCTTTATTTCCCTACAATGCAGTTCAGATGTTACACTCTTCCTCTTGGTTATATTCATGGGGGGGGGGGGGGGGGGGTGGCATCAGTTCGCAGTTAGTTAGTTTTAGAGCTAGTTTGTTTGGCTCGTATTCTGGTCTCCTTTTGCTTCCTCTGTTGTTTCTTGGTTCGCTTGCCTTTTAGGTCATTTTTAATGACCTGTTAATAAATCTATCTCAGCTTATTAAAAAAAAAAAAAAACTAGCAATTTTAAGAAAAGTAGTTGTTCAGAGCAACTAGAGAGCAATCTGGACTAAAACTTAGAAAGCAGTACTAAAGATGATGAATTCTTAGTTCTCGCCCAAGAACTATCCTGACAAGAAGAGGACTCTACATATGCTAGACCCGGCAACTAAAGCCTATTAAGGAGTAAATGAACTTAACATAAGCGGTAGAAGCAAGACAAAAGAAGAGATTGACTGAATGACTAATTACAATGAGAGATTTTAGGGCTTGATGAGAGGAAATCTAATTGATAAGGATTATCCTTTCTCTTTTCTTAGAATCTTGGACGCAAAAGCAAAGTTATAGACGAGATTGGTTGTAGTCGAGGTCTTCTCCTTCTTCTTTTTGGTTCAAATTTTCTAGAAAACACCTTTAGCTAGGAGATTATAGAGTCTCATTTTTACGAACAAAATAGATTTCTTTATAGTTTTATGCAATTCCATTTTAACATTTTACTATATTTATTATAAGTAGTTAAGTTTTTAATTCTCAGTGGTGACAATAAAGGTTTTGATTTTTTTCTTTTTTGAGATCTAAACGTGCTTATTATTCTCTATTTCGTATTTCTTTGAATTTTAATTAAATTAATTGTTATTTATGAATCACCTATTGATCGGGCCAATCTAGATTATTCCTAAATAGCAAGCAAGCTCCTTCATTTCTCTTCACAAAAACACAGACAAACACACACCCTCTCACGCTTTATCACTAGAAATAAGCTCAACCAAGGTTGAAGCTCTCTCTCTCTAGCTTTTAAATTTTCATTTTCAAAGCTTTTTTCTGCAACTTTTTTAAAAAAATTATTTGTTTGTGTTTTGATGAAAATAATGATTGTTTATTTAATTTCTAGATTAATCTCACAACTTTACCTCTTCGAATTACTGGTTGATTCGGACGAATTTTGGATTTTTCGTTAATTCTTTTTAATTCTTTTTTTTATTAATTGGGCACTGTATTGATAGAATTGTTTTGCTGTAATTATTTGATTAAATTGTTGTTGTTGATACGGTCGTTTTGATATAAATAAATCTCGTTTCCGTCACCGAATGACCGGACCCACCGCCGGTGACCCAAGGAAGAAGATGAACAGGAGAAGGAGCACGGGCTGTTTGTTTGTTTGGTCTTTGGGCTGGCACTGTAGCCGAGCCCAGGTGGAGGATGAGATGGGCCATTGCTGGCCCAAACAGAAGGGAAAGAAGCTTGGGCGCTCCCAAGCGTGAGAAGCAGCTGGGTCGTACGTCTGGCCCAGCGTGAGGGTGATCAGCCCAACTTCTTGGGCTGGGTAATGGCCCAGCAGGGAGCCCACTCTCGGCCCAGTGGGCCTAGGGCCCAATATTTTAGACCCGTCATTTTGCCATGCAATCGTGTATTGTTTATTTTTTGCACTTGTACTATTTATTTATTTTTCGCACTGGTACTATTTATTTTTTGTATGTCTGTACTGTTTATTTATGTTTGTATGCTTTTGCATGTTTAATTATTCGCTTGCGTTTGATCATCAAAATTAATTATGTCACTTGCGTACAATAATCTTGATGCCGATTATTCGTATGTTCGTACTACCTAACTAATTATTTTTGCATGCTTAAATAATTATTCTACTCGCATTTTATTGCTAAAATTAATTATTTTGTTTGATTGTGATAAATTGTTAAATATTTAGTTGTTTATTGATTACCATTTACTCGCACTAATAATCTCAATTTTGTAGGATAAATCAATCAATACACTTCACAAGTAAACATTTCTCACCATTTATTTATTTCGTGCTTTTTCCGCACATATGCATGTATACATGACTATTTAGAATTGTTAAAATTTAATTTATCTGTTGGGTATGATCACTTAATTAGGACTTTTTTTTCAAGCATGATTTTAAACACCTCTTTTATCCGGTAACCTTTTAGGATGCGACTCGGGTGCCTAACACCTTCCCGAGTCCATAAATCGACCCCGAACTACTGTTCTCGGGTTTAGACCCATTTTACCTTAACATTTTTTGTTTTTATGCCATGACTTTAGGTTCCCTAAATTTAGAAACAAAAATAAGGTAATGATTTCATTTGCATTATGTGAAGATGAACCCAAATTTTGTTTCACCTCTCGTCCCAAACCCGTGTCGTGCAATAAAAGCCAAAAAGAGGGTGAGACTTTATTATATTTATTTTCCTATATATATAACTAGTTTCTTATATTCCCAATTTTTTTATATTTTTGAGCACTGAAAAGATCAAAACTGTGATTCTATAGAGCTATTATCACAACTTTTTAAGCAAAAATATTAAATTATCATATACATTTAATTAATTTGGTGCGAATTAATATAATCTCCCTGGGAGGATTCTTGCATGCGAATTTTATCTTGGCTGCTAATTGCGGGGCTAATTTAAAAGCGGAATATTTTTGCCCTTGAATTTATCCAAGCCTGTACTATAGCAGGAAGTCATGAAACAAGCGATCCTAATATGATAAGTGAACAAATCAGCGAGCCCAATTTTAATCGAAGCCAATCTTCAATTGCTTGGAAACAAAAGTCTGTTAGTTTAGCCCATGCTCATGCTCATGCTCATGCTCATGCCCATGCTCATGCCCATGCTCATGCTCATGCCCATGCCCATGCCCATGCCCATGCCCATGCCCATGCCCATGCCCATGCCCATGCCCATGCCCATGCCCATGCCCATGCCCATGCCCATGCCCATGCCCATGCCCATGCCCATGCCCATGCCCATGCCCATGCCCATGCCCATGCCCATGCCCATGCCCATGCCCATGCCCATGCCCATGCCCATGCCCATGCCCATGCCCATGCCCATGCCCATGCCCATGCCCATGCCCATGCCCATGCCCATGCCCATGCCCATGCCCATGCCCATGCCCATGCCCATGCCCATGCCCATGCCCATGCCCATGCCCATGCCCATGCCCATGCCCATGCCCATGCCCATGCCCATGCCCATGCCCATGCCCATGCCCATGCTCATGCCCATGCCCATGCTCATGCTCATGCTCATGCTCATGCCCATGCCCATGCTCATGCCCATGCTCATGCTCATGCTCATGCTCATGCTCATGCTCATGCTCATGCTCATGCCCGGCTAAAACAATCAACCTTTGCAGAATAACACCACCAGGCTTCAGAGTTGCATGAACATAGATCAGAAACCAAAATGAAGCGAAAGAAACTTACGTTGGAGCAAGCAAAGCCTCTGAAAACCGATTAAGGCAAAAGAAATCACACAAGTAAATTCTACTTCCATCAGCATCTTCTGGTGTAATTGTTACAACTTATAACACTAGAAAGAGATTCAATTACCAAGCGATAATGCTACTTCAGCCGCAGGACAACTCTTTCTCCTCAAAGCATTTCGTGCTTACAAAGAAAACCATCCACTACATAATGCCATGATCCTTTCAAAGAAAAATGTCTAGTCCATCTGAATGATAATGAAGAATCCATCTGTTATTCAAGAAAGTTATCGACTCCTTGCAAAGAAGACTTCAAAAGCACAAGAACATCTGAAAAAAACAACAAACAACTATTACTTTGTGTAAATACTGTACGAGGCAACAAAATGAAATATACCGGCATACACAAAGAGGATAGTATCAGTTTTAGAAGGACATGCAATGTTGGCTTTGAGAAACTGCTTTCAATGAGCGAATGTCTATGCTCTGCCAAATTTCATATCCCAAGCAGCTCATTATTTCACCTATTACGATCTCATGTGATCCAAGTCTCATTGTTTTACCCATTATGACCTAATGTATTCAAGTTTAAATCAGAGATCACATTCAAACAGAAGATTGGGATGGTATGTTTTTCAAGTTTACCAATTCACAACACCATACCAAGCTCCAATTAGATATCTTAGAAATAACATGCTCGAGTCTAAATCATTAAAAGGAATGATGCCAGTATTACCTAAAGGCAAAAGATGGTGCCAATAAAAATAAATAAAAAAGAAGAAAAAAGAAGAAGAGAGAGCAGAATATTAGCTTGATATGTGAACACACAAGTCACCGGCCATTCAATACAACTAATTAGCAAATGTGATACGGGAGTATGCAATGATGTTTTGTCAAGAAAAAAACAAAGAATAGTCTAACGGCAAGAAAACTGCAAAAGATTCAGACCTATAGATTCGCAGGTGAACCATCTCAATGCTAAATGAGAAAACAAGGTCCATGAAAGTTTTGATAAGTGGTTGGGACTCCCTGTTGTTGTTCCTAAACAAGATCCAACCAACCGAATAAATCCGATGTGGTTGAATACGAAAATCACAACGATGTGAATATCTCAAAATCAAACACACACGACAGGAATAATAAATAACACAACGATTTACGTGCTTCGATCTCACACAAGGAGATCTACGTGCACGGGGGGAGGAGACGGACAATCTTTATTAAGAGTATCAAACGAGATTACAAAACACCCTTGGAATTCTCTTTGAACCGCAAGCAAAGAAATTCTCACACAATTCTGTTTTCTCTATCTCTCTACAAAGCCCTTAAGCGACTCATCTATTTATAGATGACCAGAGTAACCCTTAGCCTTCCCCATTTAGACTTCTCTTCTAAATAGGTTACTGGAGAGTCCAAGGACCAATAGACGTCCTCAAAGAATAGGAATAGTGGAAGAGTTGAATTTGAACACCAATTCTCCACAGAACTCCACCTTGGTCAAATTTCAACATACCAATGTAGCAACGACCCGTGCTACGCCAGCATCTTCCACAACAAGCCTTATTCAATATAATCCCTCTGACACTATCAAGGTCAGTAAACACAAAATCTGTCAAAGCCATCTACCATGCAGCTTTATCGATCATGCCAAGACCATGGAAACGCAACCATGAGGAAATAGACTCTCGCGCTATCTCTAATCTTCCAGAAAACCACTGGAACATCCAGAGACGTGACTGGAGTCGATTAGTGCAGTCGAACTACCCGCCTACTGCACCTCGCGCCTTCACAATACTATCTTTATTGTGAAATGTCCATCAACTGGACGAGCTGTTGACACAGACTGAACTTCTCGCCTGGAAGCAGCTTAGTGAGACTGTCGGCTGGATTGATTTCCGTAGAAATCTTCTCCACTTTGACAGTACCTCGATCCACCAGGTCTCTAACAAAATGTAGTCGAACATCAATGTGCTTGGACCTCTCATGATACACCTGATGTTTATCCAAGTGCACCGCACTCTGACTATCACAATGAACTGAGACCAACTCCTGTGACACGCCAAGCTCTTGAATCAAACCCTTCAACCACACAGCTTCCTTTATTGCTTTAGTCAGAGCAATATATTCGCTTTCCGTTGTCGACAGCGCCACCACAGACTGCTGGTTTGACTTCCAAACCACAGCAGTGCCGAACAGGGTAAACACGAATCCTGTTACTGACTTTCTAGTATCAAGATTGCTAGCATAGTCAGCATCAACATAACTGACCAGAGGATCTCCTCGGACCTCGGTCCTCCTGAACTGTAGACCATGCATGAGCGAGCCCTTCACATACCTCAACATCCACTTAACAGCCTCCCAGTGACTTCTGCCTGGATTGCTCATAAACCTTGATATCACACTCATGCCATAGGCAATATCAGGTCGACTACAAACCATAGCATACATGAGACTCCCAACTGCACTTGCATAGGGAACGACCTCCATTTCCTTCACCGCGGTCTTTGTTTTTGGACATTTCTCGACAGAGAGCTTCATATGCTGCCCAAGTGGAGTAGAAAGACTTCTAGCTTCATTCATGTTGAACCTTGTTAGTACCTTCACAAGGTATTCATACTGATTCAAGATTAGTGAGCTCTCCTTCCTGTTTCTGACAATATCCATGCCCAGGATTCTCTTGGCTTCACCTAAGTCTTTCATCTCGAACTCAGTCTTCAATAGATTCTTCAGTGACTCCACCTCGAACTTCGATTTTGCAGCAATAAGTATGTCATCCACATACAACAGAAGATAAGTGATCACAATCCCGGCATTGACCTTCAAGTACACACAACAATCGAACTTGCTACGTACAAACCCAATCACCATCATGTAGCTGTCAAACCGTTTGTACCATTGCCTCGGGCTCTGTTTCAGTCCATACAATGATTTCTTCAACAGACACACCTTGCTGGCATCACCGGTACAAGTCAAACCATCAGGCACCTTCATGTAGATTTTCTCCTCCAATTCTCCCTGGAGAAAAGCAGTCTTCACATCCATTTGTTCCAGTTCAAGATTGAACTGGGCGACAATAGCTAAGAGGATCCGAATAGTACAATGTTTGACAACGGGAGAAAAAATCTCGTTGAAATCAACCCCCTCTCTCTGAGTAAATCCCTTTGCTACCAACCTTGCCTTGAACCTGACCCCATTGGTCCCGGAAGACTCCACCTTCTTTTAAAAATCCACTTGCACCCTACAACCCTTTGTTTTTCTGGACGTGGAACAATAACCCATGTGTTGTTCTTTTCCAACGACTGGATCTCTTCTTGTATAGCAACTAGCCACTTCTCCTTTTTTGAACAACTGATAGCGTCAGAATAACACAAGGGCTCATAGCTATTAACTTCTTCTGCCACCATGAGTGCATAGGACACTATATCGGCTTGTGCGTACCTCTTAGGTGGATGGATGTCCCTCCTTTCTCTGTCTCTGGCCAATAGATAATCATTAACCTGCTCGACCTTGCTCTCTTCTTCATGGTACCCCTCGTCGAACTCATTCATGTCGACGAGCTCTTGTTCAACCTCGTTGATCTCCCTGCCAGCGAGCTCCACCTCAAAATGAGTCTTCTCCTTGAACTCAGATGCACTGTGGAATGGCATCGAGCTCTCATTAAATACAACATCTCGACTGATGATGCATTTTTGATATCCCGGCTCGATGCACCATAGCTTGTAACCCTTGACTCCTTTTGGATAGCCGAGGAACACACACCTCAGGGCCCTCGCTTCCAACTTGTCACCTTTGCAGTGTGCAAAGCATAAGCTACCGAACACCCTCAACAATTTATAATCCGGAGCTTCCCCTGCCCAGATTTCTTGAGGAGTTTTCATGGAGAGAGCCGCAGCCGGACTCCGGTTGATCAAGTAACAGGCAGTAGCAACCGCTTCACCCCAAAAGCTCTTTGGTAAGCCCGAACTCAACAGCATACATCTCACTCTTTCCAGGAGGGTCCTGTTCATCCTCTCAGCAACGCCATTTTGCTGGGGAGTTCCCGCTACTGTCTTGTGTCTAGTAATCCCTCGATCTTTACAAAATTTGTTAAATTCATCAGAAAAGAACTCCAAGCCATTGTCTGTCCGTAGATTCTTCACATTACTCCCCGACTGTCTCTCCACCTCGGTCAGCCACTCCTTAAACCTCTCAAAGGCATCGGACTTGGCTTTCAAGATCATGACCCAGACCTTCCGAGAATAATCGTCAATGATGGACATAAAATATCTTCCACTATTCTTCGTACTTGTTCTAGCTGGACCCCAGAGGTCGGAATGAATGTAGTTGAGTGCGCCTTTTGTTGTGTGTTGGCCAGTACCGAAACTCGCCCTTGAAGCCTTCCCAAGAACACAGTGCTCGCGGAAGTCGAGCTTGACAACCTTGTCACCGGAGAATGCACCTTGCTTGGCTAACTCCTGCAGCCCTTTCTCTCCAAGGTGTCCCAACCTTCTGTGCCATAATGAGATCTTATCATCTCCAGTCACTGTCGAGCTTGATCCAACCACAACTGCACTACCCTCTAGAAAGTATAACTCATTCCTTTTCATTGCCTCCAGCACGACCTTGTCTCCTTTCTTAACCTGAAGGCGACCTCCACTAGAACAATAACTATATCCTAAACTGTCGAGCGTACCAAGAGATATCAGATTTCTCTTGAGTTCAGGGATATATCTGACATTGGATAACAACTTCTCCTTACCGTTCGCCAATCTTAGTCGGATCGAACCAATACCTTCAACTTTACAAGTGAGGTTATTCCCGAGAGTCACCGTACCTCCATCGATCTCTTCAAGATTCTCAAACCAATGCCTAACAGGGCTCATATGGAATGTGCAAGCAGAATCCAAAATCCAATCTGTCTCCTTTCTACTTGAAGTGACATTCAAGACTTCTGCATCCTCATAACCCGAGCTCGCCTCGACGATGTCGATAGTTTGAGAAACCTAAGTCTTGCCCTGATTTTGTTGCTTCTTGAGAAGAAAGCAATTCTTCTTTAAGTGCCCGGCTTTGTTGCAGTGATGACACGTCCTGGTCTCCTTGCCTGATGTCTGGTTCTCATTCACATGGTTTTTTCCGAAATTCTTCTTCCCTGAGAATTTCTTGCTTGTCACAACCAAACCCTCCGGTGCAGCGTGGTGATCCTTCTTGGATTCCTTCTTGTGCAACTCCTTAGTTTTAAGCGCGACCTGAACTTCTTCCAGAGTTAGGGCGTGCTCCCTGCCGTAGAGTATCGCATCCTTGAATTGATCGTAGGATGAAGGTAGGGAGCTGAGCAACAGCAGTGCTTGATCTTCCTCCTTCAACTTCTCATCAATATTTTCCAAGTCGTCCAGAATCTTCACAAAATCATCCATTTGGTCCAGGATGGGCTTATCCTGAACCATATTGAACGCATACAACTTCTGTTTCATGTAGAGTCTGTTCGCCAGGGTCTTCGTCATGTACAAGCTCTCCAACTTTTGCCACAAGCCAAGGGCGGTCGTCTCCTTGCACACTTCCCTCAATACTTTGTCGCCCAGACTGAGGATGATCACAGAGTGAGCCTTCCGACAAATCTCCTCCATCTCATCAATACCAGATGATTCAGCAGCAACTTTCTTGGCTTCCTGTTCCTTGGTTTTTGCGACTGTACCTTCGGCCTGAGGTGACAGTGCGCTAATCAAACCCTGTTGTGTTAAAATAGCCCTGACCTTGATTCTCCAAAGACCAAAGTCGTTCTTTCCCGTGAACTTGTCAACGTCAACCTTCGACGATCCAAGCTTCATCATCTTCTACTGTGATTTTCCCTGTCCCCACAGACGGCGCCACTTGTTGTTCCTAAAAAAGATCCAACCAACCGAATAAATCCGATGTGGTTGAATACGAAAATCACAACGATGTGAATATCTCAAAATCAAACACACACGACAGGAATAATAAATAACACAACGATTTACGTGCTTCGATCTCACACAAGGAGATCTACGTGCACGGGGGGAGGAGACGGACAATCTTTATTAAGAGTATCAAACGAGATTACAAAACACCCTTGGAATTCTCTTTGAACCGCAAGCAAAGAAATTCTCACACAATTCTGTTTTCTCTATCTCTCTACAAAGCCCTTAAGCGACTCATCTATTTATAGATGACCAGAGTAACCCTTAGCCTTCCCCATTTAGACTTCTCTTCTAAATAGGTTACTGGAGAGTCCAAGGACCAATAGACGTCCTCAAAGAATAGGAATAGTGGAAGAGTTGAATTTGAACACCAATTCTCCACACCTGTTTTCAACAAATGTTTGAATCCCTAATTCTTGACTTAAATATCCAAAAATCAAATTGACCTTGGTATATTGAGCACAAATAACGGACACCACATTCTTACAAAAGACAGCATAGCTCAGCGGCAAGAAAAGTGCAAAAGACTTTAGACCCACAGATTTGCAGGTTAACCATTTCAAAGCTAAATGACAAATCAAGGTTCATGAAAAAATTGATAAGTGGTTGAGATTTTATGTTTTGAATAGGATGTTTGAATTCCTAATGGTTTAAATCCAAAAAAGGCACCTGTGCATGAATTAATTGACTCATTTGGCACCTCTACTCAAAAAATGGTTTAAAAGGCACCTATACTTTTTACGTATGACACATTTGACACCTCCCACGAACGGCGTCACCATTCCTCCGTCATCCGCTGACGTGTCATGCCACGTGGCAAATCCGACCCAAATCACGCTGAACGGGTCTAGACACGGGTCATTTATTTGGGTCGTGAACGACGCGTCATCCACTTCACTTCATAAGAGTGAACGACGCGTCGTTCACTCTTTATTCTTTTCATCAGCACAGCAGCAGAGTCCAAAACCTAAAACCATTCTTTCAAAATCCATTCTCTGTTTTTCTCTTCCAATGGAAACCCAATCTCCTCTCCAACCCAGCAAGAAATCATTCGTCACCACTCTAATGGAAGTCGCCACTCTCCGCACCCCATCCTTCAAAGAAGACACTTACTTCCTCTCCAACCTCAAATCCTCCGAGAAAAAAGCCCTACAAGACCTTCGCGACAAGCTCTCTTCCTGCTCTATGTGGGGCATTCCTCTTCTGGGTCGAGATGAAAAGGCTGAAGTCATCCTCTTGAAGTTCCTCCGAGCTAGGGATTTTAAAGTTTCAGATGCGCTCCATATGTTGGAAAAGTGCTTGGCTTGGAGGAAAGAGTTTGGAGCAGACGTCGTCATTGAGGAGGAGTTAGGGTTTAAGGAGCTGGAAGAAGAGTTTAATTGCTGTGACGGAGATTGGAGATGAAGAGAGGGTGATTGGCGAGGGCGATTAGGAGAGTGGAGTTGGGTGGTTTAATTTTGGCAGGCTGGATTAATTTAGTTGAAATCAGATTTGGAAATTTAGTTGACAAAGGTGAGAATTTGGTGTTTGATAGAGGTGAAAAGATGAATTCGGCTTTAATTTGGGAAAGGATTTGGGATTGAAGTTAATTGCAGGAGGATTGATTGGAAAAAAAATTGGGATTTAGTTTGCAGGAGAATTTGGGATTTAGTTTTGCACTTTTTTCAGGGAGGAATTCAAGGGTGAGCAGCCTGTGGATGTGAGGTATTTGGACATCAGGAACTTCCTGTGAGAGGTTTGGCATGGTTTGTTACTGGGGTTTTGATTTGGTATTGAGCTATTGCTCAAACACAATGGGGAGAACCTGTTCCAAATGTGGAAAATAACTGATCTCTCTTGTGAATAAGAAGTTTCGGATCACAGCTGTGATAACTGAGTTAGAGATGTAATACATTTTTTTTGTTGTTGTGTTAATTGGTCTTGTTTTCAGATCAATTGAAACTGAGAAAATGATGTCACTGTTCTTTCCTTGGAATCTTATCCTGAAAGTTCCTTGTATCTGCAAACTTTTTTTTTTCTTTGGCTCTCTTCATTAGAAAAGGCCACACCAATATATAATATATAAAAGAAAACCCACAAATTATGCTGGATTTAGGATTGGAATTGATTTTTGTAGTGAGGTTTTGGGTTAAATGGCTGAGGTTTTGGTAAATATTTAGATTAATTACATTATTTTTGTAAATTTTTAGATTAATTATATTATTTTTTGAATTTTTTAAAATTAATTAAATTATTTTTTCAGAATTTTTAAATTAATTAAACTATTTTCTGAAATTTTAAAATTAATTTTATTAATTTCTGAATTTTTAAAATTAAAATTAAGGAAAAAGAATAAAGAGTGAACGACGCGTCGTTCACTCTTATGAAGTAAAGTGGATGACGTGTCGTTCACGACCCAAATAAATGACCCGTGTCTAGACCCGTTCAACGTGATTTGGGTCGGATTTGCCACGTGGCATGACACATCATCATGTTGATGATGTGGCATGCCACGTCAGCGGATAACGGAGGAATGGTGACGCCGTTTGTGGGAGGTGCCAAATGTATCATACGTAAAAAGTATAGGTGTCTTTTAAACCGTTTTTTGAATAAAGGTGCCAAATGAGTCAATCAATTCATGTACCCGTACGTTTTTTGAATTTAAATACTTGACTTCACTATCCAAGAACCAACTGACCACCACATCCTTACAAGCAAAAAGTTATTTCGGCAGCTTATTCAAAACTCATTATTATGAAAATAGCACACAAGAGAACTACTCAAGATTAGCGAGAGACATACCATCAACGTGAAGTGAGTCGATTCCCACTGGATCCAGGTCGATTCATAAAACCCAAATCTGACTCCCCACCTCTTCTCATCCTGTCGTGCCCACCTGACTTAGGCCGCCCATCCTCACCATAAAAACCCGGAGACCCGAAATATCCCTGTTGCTGCTTCTGTTGCTGCGGCCTATGACCTGGTCCAGGTCGTTCTTCCTTCCCAACAAAACCCGGCCTAAGATACGGTGGCACAAACTTGTGCAGTCTCGGCGACGCCACAATGTTTCCTACCTCTCTCTGGCTGTCCTGTCCGTGAACCGGAGAAGAAATGGGAGAAGCGGCTCCGGTTCGACCAAGAGGACGGAGAGAAATCCGATCGGCTTCCGGTTCGGATCGGGGTTGATCTCCGGTGAGCTGTTGGGTCAGTGGGGTTTGCGGAGAGGGTGAGTCTGGTGGGGTAGAAATGGAGGTTATGGGCTTGGGCGTGGGTCGGGTCAGAACCAGCATCCGACCACCATGATCTTTGTAAAGATTGGATGAAATGGTAGATTTTGTTGGGTTGTTGGTTGTGTGATTAGGGGAAGGAGAAGAATTTATTTTTTTATCATAGATGTGATTGAAGTTAAGGGAGGCATACTTGTTGGTTCTGGCCATCCACCACCACCACCGCCGCCAATTGTTGTTATTTACTCTCTCCTTGAGAGGGAAAAAACTCTTTTTCCCAGAGAAGATTCGAGGATCTTTGTAGTGCTTGCTTGTGAATTGTGATGGTTGTTAACTTTTTTTAGAATTTTTTTTTTGGATTCTTACGTGGCAGGAGTTGCGTGGACTTGCCTCTTTTTCTTCAATTAATAATAATCAAGCACGCGGATGCATAATATGGCCCCATTTACAAATGGAATTTGGAAATGACAAATAATTTTCGGCCCAAAAAGGAAATACAAAGCCCATGAAATGAAGTGGGGCTGGGCTCACAGCCCTAGCTACGGATTATTACATTTACAAAGAATAAATTGAAAGGGAGAAGTTGTTTGCTTTAAGCTTGGCCTATATTGGGGAGCCGATGGTGTCGAGATACTGGAGTATTGTCCTTTACCCGTTTGCCGCATAAAATAAAAAGGGGAACTATGTTTACATGATTATGAGAATGACCAATAAACAAGAGCTATTTGCTGTGCCTATCACTCCATTTCTTTCATATTAACTAATAAAAAAGCTTTACGTTAGGATTGATGGTTATAAATTAAACGATCTATAAATATTAACTGGCTAATATATTTTGCAAAGATTAAAAAAATCATTAAATGAGTTAATAAATACATTTCTATTAATTAACATTTCAAATAAGTAAATAAATACAAAACATCAAGAATTATTAATTATAATTTTCTCTTAAAAATACAAATACAATATATTATTTTTGACAGCTCAAATATGCTAGGAAGTTTTTTTTTATAATGTAGAGAGTACATACTATGACAATAATTATTTTCGGTTGTAAGTAAAAATTTGCATCAATTTTATATTTAATAGGGGAAGAGAATGATTACGACTGTCGAAAATATAAAACAGGTACATAGCTCATTGAATGATTATTTATGACACCACACAAGTAAATAAAAATACTAATTAACTTCTTAGAAAATCTAATTAACACAACTAATTAGCAAATTCTTTTTTTTAAATGACAACTAAACAAAAAAATTGACAAGTAACAAAAAGAACACTCGTATACTAAGCAATATATATTTTATTTGGGGTTTAAATGACTTCTTTGATTTCTATAGTAGTCTGTTTAATTTAATTCGTATAGTATAAATTTATTTAATATAGTCCTAATTATAATATGATATATATATCCAGTTAATTTGGTTCCTTAATTATGTTTTACCTGCTACATGTGCTGACATGTCAATAATGTGGCACATGGCGTGTCACGTTTGCCGGTGAAAAATGAGGCCCACGTGTCAAATATTGTTTAATACCAACGTGAATGTCATGTGGAATGTTACCGATTTTATCGATTTCAATCGATTATAAATCATACAAGAATCAAATTAACCAATTACATCATATATAAGAACCAAGTTTAACAAAATTGTTCAATAGAAACTAGATTAACCAGTGCTCTTCCCCTTCCTACAAGAAAACTAGCTATGAAGATAAACAATTTTTCTTTATTTACTAAACCTCGAACTCAAGATTAAAATTAAGAGCGAATAAATGCCATGTCATTATACTTTTAAGAATTATATTTAAATTAAGGTATAATTTAATATAAATCCACGATTGTGACTTATTTGCCGCACGAAATAAATAGTTAGTGTCATAGTTTTAAAAACCGAATCAGACAGCAAACTGGAAAATAAATTTTTATGATTCAACTGGGTTTAACTGGGTTCGACAGGAATGACCCATTGGATCATTTTGAACCATTCACACATCGAATTGTTCAATTATAGATAATTGAACCGATAAATTTTCATATTCTGATGGGTCGGCCCATCAAATTTTCCATATTCTTATTTAAAAAAAATCCAATACCAAAACGACGTCGTTTTGGAGAAGAATCACAAAATGGCTTCGTTTGGCATTGACCCAGCCAAGTTGACAATGACCCGGCCGGGTCGCCTGTTATGTAAAAACTGACCGGGTCGACCAATCGAATCCGGTCCGTATGCATTTCTGGTCAGATAGCTGAACCGAACCGAGAACGCCTTTGGGTCGCGATTTTACCAGTCCGACCACCGAGTCGGTCTGATTTTTAAAACTATGGTTAGTGTAGACGCACTAGAAAGACAAGGTGTAACAAGAATAGAAAAATTCATAGCTTGGCTCTAATCTGTCCTTCCCTCGTTTCTGTTGTTAGACCTCTCCAATGTATTAATTATTATTAATTCCTATTTGGTGAATTAGCTAGCTAGCTAGGTACTCTTGATCTAGATCTAATCATAAATTATAAAATTTTAATAAATTAGAATAAGTCTCCATGGACAGCTATTTCACCACCAATCAAATTTGTCTCCACACAAAGTCAAGCCCACGACCCACAAACAAAGCCAGCTCATTCCAACACAAACTCCACCCACACCCTTCACATCTTATCCTATAAATTAAAACCCATTTCACTACTCTCTTCCCACACAGTACTACATACACCAACAATCAAAACAACTTATCAAAACACCACCATGGCCACCACATCCCCTACCGCCGCTTCCCTGTCCCTCCTCCTCCTCATAATCTTCCTCCACTCCCCTACCACCTAAGCCCAAGCCCCCACCGTTGCTCCCTTAGGCCAGACCAATGTCACCGCAATCCTAGAAAAGGGTGGCCAATTCACCAAACTCATCTTCCTCCTAAACACAACCAATGTCATCAACCAAATAGAGAACCAACTCAACTCTTCCACCCAAGGCATAACCTTCTTCGCTCCAACCGACAATGCCTTCAACAACCTAAAATCAAGAGCCATAAACAACTTCTCCCCTAACGAACAAGTCCAGCTCATCCAATACCACCTTCTCTACAGGTTCTACACTCTTGACGATCTTTTGTCGGTCAGCAACCCAGTCAATACTCAAGGGTCTGGTCAGGATGGTTCTTGGGTTCTCAACTTTACCAGTCAGGGAAACCAAGTGAATGTGTCGACCGGAATTGTTGAAACTTGAAAATCCTCGATCTGGGGTAAGGACTATTTGTAATTTGTCGTGCTGATGTGGATTGTCTGGTTGCTCCTACGCCACCTGCAAAGCTCTAGAGGGGGTCTCCGGCGTAGAAGCTCTAATGATCAAGTCAGTAAGCATGAAAATAGGTAGTAAATGAGAACTATTAGGTATAGGTAGGTAGTTAGGTAGAGCTTTATTACGCGTGCGCGTGCATGCATATGGAGGGTGTTGCTACCTGATTTTTGACTTTTAGTCGCAACTTTACTCATTTTATCATTTATCGCATTTAATAGCTTGTCTAGGTCAAATTTTTGTCGATTATTGGTCCTAGGCTAGTTTGTTTAAAATTCCGTGTCATTTCGTGTCTTTTTAAGTTTTTCGTAATTTTGACTGTCTTTGTTCGAACTTCTATCGGTCCCGAGTAAGTTTCCTGGGACCGTGGGACGAACGCGTTATTTCTTTAATGAATAATTACCTACTATTTTTCTCTTCCACACCATCTCGTTTGGTTTCATTCAATTTTTACCGTAAGGACATTTATTTTGCGTCCGAACTTTTGACATTTTTTGAAAGAGAAAATAAACACGTTAAACCGAGTTTCGCATTTCTTCACTGAATACTAGTTTTCTTGCCTTATTTTTCTGTACGTCTTGCTTCTCTCAGTTCGGATTTATTTTCATTTTCGAGCGATTTCGCTCGTAGCAAAAATATGTTGTTCGTATCCAAATACATGCATTAATCACAATTAATGCATGTTTATCTAAAATTGCCTCACTTTTCTTCCCAGCTAGCCTTGCCGACTACAATCCATCATCACGAAACATCCCATCGGCAATCCCTAGCCACTCATCACCAAACTTGGCTTCCACTCCGGCCATCCTTATCCTTCCACCTCCCCCGACGATTCTCGGCCATGTAAATTGCCCAAACCGACTCAACCTTTCCCTATAAATAGCAAGCAATCTTCAAACGCGCACGGGGGACCAATCCGGCTCTAGTCCCCCCCTTTATTCAGCTCAAACCACTTCAGTAGCAAAGGAAGAAAAGTGAGTTTTCTACCTAGTTTTTCCATAATTTCATGTATGCTCTTAATGAATCAATAAATTGCTCAAACTTGCTTCACATGCTTTATTTTCATGCCAATTTCATTTATCTTGCTTCAATTTAATTGCAAAATGTCTTGATTAATTAATAGCTCAATTGTAGTTTAATTAGCTTGTATTTTGCTTGTTAAAATCGGCTACTGTTTTGGTTGAGATAAATCGCTGTGTTTGTTGGCTTGAGTTACTGTGGTGTTGCTGCATTTTTTGGGACTGTTTCGTGCGTGTTTCATGGCCGGAGTTTCCTTGGTCGTCGGCCATGGCGCCGGTGACGCAAGGAAGAAGAAGAAAAGGAAAATGGGTCTTGGCGAGAAAATAAGTGGAAAGGTGATGGGCTTGATTTTATCACAAGCCCATCTTGATGTCAAATGAAAGCTGGGCTTGATTTCATCCCAAGCCCAGCTACTGTTTTGGACAAGGATGTTGGGCTC
This sequence comes from Viola odorata, assembly GCA_963691705.1. Taxonomy (NCBI): domain Eukaryota; kingdom Viridiplantae; phylum Streptophyta; class Magnoliopsida; order Malpighiales; family Violaceae; genus Viola; species Viola odorata. The sequence goes on from OY829539.1 coordinate 3,921,893, forward strand.
GACCAATTTATTTTTCGTAAACTTTCGTGTTAATTTTTCGTATGACTTCTCGTATGCGATAAATTATTTACTTTATGCTATGTTTAATTTTTTGTATGATTTTTCGTATGAAACAATTTATTTATGTGTTTGCCATGTTTATTTAATTAATTGCTTGTTTGTTAGAAATTAAATAAATGTTTGTATGCGCTCTTATTATTTATTATTTTTTGAGTTATTGCTAATACTCTCACTTTGTAGGTTAAAACCTTGAATCTTCACTCGAAAATGATAATACTTCATTGCTAAACTTGTTGTAATAATTAGTTAATGCTTTAATTAATTATTTCACTTGGTGTAATAGTTTAGTTATTCCGAGCTCCAATTTGTAATAATTAGATAAGTAGTTTTTATTATGAATTGTGGTTTGTAATAATTAGATAAGTAGTCTTTATCATGAATTGTGGTTTGTAATAATTAGCTAAGTAGTTAAAAATCGTGTATGCTTGTTTATACCTACGTATTTATTACTCATTGCTAACCACGGTTTTGAAGAGATGGATCGATCGGGGTTCATCCAAAAAGGTACGTTTATCATAAAATATTTCCTTGTATGTTTATTTAGAAAATTTTAAAACCCCGATCGTCTCCGTATGCATGACACCCTAGTTCGCGTTAGAACCACCCTACTCGTATGCATGACATATAGAATTGCTAAAACAATTAAAATCAATCTCACATGCACAACATGTTTAAACCACTTGTGTTTAAATGCCATGAAATTAATTGTTGTCTTGATACATGTGTATGGTGGCTCCAAACCCACGCAAAATATATGTTGCATACATGAAAATGTACTTTGTTAGTTTTCCCATGATAGATCACCTAGTAAGTAATTAATCATGCATGGCTCGATGAAAAGGGGGGAATGCCCGTTCTAGCATAGAGACAAAACGGTAACCTCGTCCCTCTTACCCAAACGGAAATAACAATGTCCCAAATGCTAAGATGTAACGTCGCCTTTGAGGGCCCAAATTACATGTTAAAAAATGTTTTTTTCTCAAAAACACCTCGGACACCGGTAACCTTTTTTTTAAGGATGTGACTTGGGTGCCTAACACCTTCCCAAGTCCATAATCACGACCTCGAACCGTTGTTCTTTGGTTTAGACCATTTTTGCCTTAGTTTATTTATTTTTGCGCCATGAGATTAGGTTCCCTAAACCTTAGAAAAATTAGGGTGGCGACTTCATTTTGCATGATGTTAAGACAAGTCCAACGCTTATCTCGCATTGTGGCCCGTCCCGAACCTATTCTCGTTTTCAACGAAAAAGGGGTGCGACAGAGGGGTGATAGGGGGGATTTATAGCCTTGCCATGTGGGTCACCCTGGACACGTGTCGTTTGAGGTTGGTCAGCCATTACCGATACCTGTCCCTTTTTTCCGATAGTTTCCCTAGCATGTTGTACCAGTAGTGTCGCACCCCCCTTCTCGGATTTTATCCTAATGCGACGCGGGTTTGGGACGAGATGTGAGACGAAATTGGACTCATCTCACATAATGCAATGAAGTCACCACCCTAATTTGTTTTTAGGTTTAGGGAACCTATTTGTCATGCATAAAAAATGAAAACTAAGGCGAAATGGGTCTGAACCCGAGAACAGTGGTTCGGGGTCGTATTATGGACTCGGGAAGGTGTTGCACCCGAATCACATCCTAGAAAGGTTACCAGAGAAAGAGGTGTTTTATCGTGCTTGAAAAATAAAGGTCCTAATTTAGGTAATCATGCCCAAAGTATGAATCTAATAATTCATGCATACGAGAGTATTCGCAGAAAAAGCGTGAAATAAATAAAAGGGTGAGAAATGCGTATTTGTGAAGGGTATCAATTGATTTATCCTACAAAGTCGAGATTATTAGTTCGGAAAAAATGATAATCGAAAAACAGATAAATATTTAATGACTTATCGCGAGTAAAATAATTAATTTAGCAATCACATGCGAGCACAATAATTTATGAAAGCATGCAAATAATTAATTAAAAAATACGAGCATATAAATAATTAGAACCAGAATTATCGTATGCAAATGAAATAATTATTTGTTGACGATTGAACGCAAGCAGAATAATTAAACATAATTAAACATGCAAAAGCATATAAAAATAACTAAACAGTACAAGCATGCGAAAAATAAATAAACAGTACAAGTGCGAAAAATAAATAAATAGTACAAGTGCGAAAAATAAATAAATAGTACAAGTGCGAAAAATAAATAAACAATACAAACATACGAATAAAATTTAAGAACGACGGGCCGAAAAGTTGGGCCCGGCCCGAATGGGCCCTGGTAGGCCCAAGGCTGGGCCCATCCGCTGGGCTGACCCCTCTCTTTCTCTTTCCCGTGCTGGGCTGGGCAGATAGCCCAGCATCTCTCGCCTGGGCCGCGCGCCGGCCCATCATTCCCCTCTCCACGCTGGGCTGCCAGGCCCAGCGTCTCCCACGCTTGGCGCTTGCCCACCCCTGTTCACTTTCCTCAACCTTGGTTCGCCGGCGGCACCGCCGGCGACCAAGTTCCGACCAACAGCACTCAAACCTGAGAATTTCGCCATTAAAGTGACGCTCACAGCAGCAGCAATCCCGTCATGTAAACACAGCAAAGCAATGAATTAAGCACAGTGCCAATTTAAGCTAATCATAATTAAATTAATTTAAACGAAAAACTCAAAATTCGAATAAATTGATTAGCAATCTGGCGAGACAAGGACACCTAATTAAATTATGGCTTTAATAGAAAACATTTGAAGGCCAAAAAACCATCGTTCTCACCAAAATACGTAAGAAATAGTTTTTGAAGGAAATTGCATGAAAACGCTAAAACTGAAATTTGGAAATTTTAGAGGTAAGTTTTTTACCCTGCACTTGAGAAGATTGCAAGTGAAAGCAAATGTCTTTGGGCAGGAACTTTGAGTATGATGGATCCTAATAATCCGTGGATCGGAGTGAGGGGTTTTTTGGTAAAGTGGCTCGCTGGAAGGTAGTGATCAGATCACCGTGAAGGACCTGCACAATGCCGGAGGTGTTTTCCGGCGTAAGAGCTCCAATGCCAAAGTCAGTAATTTTGGTTAAGTGTGGAGAAAGTGTGTGTATTTTTTCGTGTCTTTGAGTAAAGGAGAAACTTCCCTTATATACCTCCCTCTAGTCCTTAGGCTGGACTAGAGTGGTTAGATCTCTGACATCCCCTCCCCTTTTTCCTCAGCAGGTGGTCTAGGGGCAGGGATTCATCATTATAACGTGGGGTGCAGACCTTATTTTAGGGGAATAGAGTCGTCCCTTTGTCCGGTTGTCAGGTGACGATGTGATGGGAGCAGGTTATCCTCCCTGCCAACCTTGACTAAATGTATACTGACTATGGAGTATTATACCAATAATATCTGTGAGGGGAGATTAATATCTGGGCCCCATCAGTACGATGCCGTTTGTGGCGAATCGGCAAGGAGCCGTTTGTTGTGAATCGGCCGAGTGTCGTTGCCTTTGCCTTTATTGATGAATCGGCTCTGTGCCGTTTTGGTGATAACGGGCTGGACTTGTCCTTTAGTCACTTATTCCCGTTGACCTGGTCAATCGATCACGATGCCGTTTTATATCGTTGACTTGGTCAAACCGGTCATGTGCCGTTTTGACCGGTCAACGGTACTTTGTGAAGGTGCAAAGTCCATTGTGCCCTTCTGATAATTTTATGTATTATCAGAGGCCCAACAACAAAAGAGCCCGAGTGTTTACCAAGGGCTTGCCGTTTCCCTCTTGACGTCTGACAATCGGCATGTTGCCGTTTTGATCTATTTCCGCGTATTTGAAAAGTTCTTCTTCATTCCTGCAAATAAAACTTAGTTTGCAATAAAGTCAAATTTTTAACTTAAAGTATACCTGTGACGTGGCGCTGTAATGGCCAAGTGTTTGTAACTGCTCGCTGCTTTTGAGGCGAGACGTCTCTTCGTCTGTCCAGTTTTTGAATTTCGAAATTCAAAAACCCTTTGAGAAACGCGTGCGCTGCTCCTCTTTAAATGCGCCGCTCAGCTTTATTGACAAATTACTGCCTTTTCAGAACAGATGAGCCACGTGTCAGCGACCGATTGGGTTTGCTGACGGTTAGGGATTCATTTCTTTTAAAAGCATTCTCCCTTGGAAACCTGAGTCACTTTTCATTTCTCAACGCCGCTCTCATCTTCTTCCTCAAAAATCCTCTCTCTCTTCCTCGCTCAAGCAACCTTCTTCTGCTATCTTCGATTTTGGGCTCTGCTCTCCAGGAATTTCTGCAATCAGCTGGTATTTCTTAACCTTCTCCTCCCTTTTTGTGTTGTTTGTGACTGAGAAAATGGCTCCTAGGCGCCCTGCTGTTACCACTGATGAATTGCTTGAGAACACTGCTACCAAAATTAGGACTGAGGATGAATTAAATCTGGAACTAGAGAAGTACGATATTGAGTTGCCGATAGGATGTAAAGCCCTGGTAGCTCCTCCTAATGTTAGGTTAAATAGTGACTTGCTAGATAACCGCAGGGTTCTGTATTCTAAGATGTTTGCTTATGGGTTTCGTTTTCCTCTGAAAACCATGGTGAAAAATCTGTTAGTGCAGCATGCTCTTAGCCCTGCCCAGATCACTCCCAATTCCTGGGCTTCGATCTATGCTTTTATCAACGTCTGTGCTCACCTTAAAATCAAAGAACCTCCACTCCAGCTATTTAAGTACTTCTTCCATTTAAGCACTCGCAGCAGTTTGGTTACCCTTCGTCCTCGCAAGGATGAGAATCTTCAGCCATTTCTGAAGAATTTTGATAGATACGAATCTTCTATTAAGGGATGGAGGGAGCACTTCTTCATGATCTCCAGCACAAACAAACCCCTATGGACCTCTGGGTTCAATCCAGCGATCAATGAGCTTCAATGGGTAAGAACAGAGGAACCTTCTAGCAAGTTGCAGGCCCAGATCGACATCTTGCTAACTTTTGACACGAGGTTCCATGTGCAGAAGATGGCACTGGGCTTGCCGTTATTGGACTGCGCCATTGATGGTGAGTTACCCGATTTTCTAAAGGTTGCCCGAATCTTTTTGTAAAATTCTGACTTGACTTTTATGCAGGAGAAGGACGGCCAATTAGAGCGGCCGTTGCTGCAGGACCGTCCTTGGTCCGTTCTCGTATTGTCGATTCCGATGAGGAAGAAGTAGCCGATAATGCGGATCGCTCTGAGGACCCAGAGGTTGATCAGCCTGCCGACGATGAGGATTTCTCGGCCCGTCAGTTTTTAGACGAAAGAAGGTCGGCCGAGATACATTCGAGTCATTTCCCTTGGGAAATCCTGACCCGCAGATTATTGAGGCGGCAAAACGGGTTCTTTTGAAGAGGAAAAGAGCTGCGGAAAAAAGGGGGAACGCTGCTGCGGCCAAACGGGCTGCCGCCGTTTGGCAGAAAATGTGGGAGATCGGCCTGGAGCCGTTTCAGAGGAAGCCGCTCCATCTGCTGCCGCTCCTCCTCAGCCCGATCAAATCAATCGGCCTGACACCGTTTCTGAGCCGATTGACCTCAATCGGACTGATGCCGACTTAGGGAGTCCTGACGCCGATCTGTCAAATGCTGCTACTGAGCCGAATGCCGACTTAGGAAGTCCTGACGCCGATCTGTCAAATGCTGCTACTGAGCCGATTATCGGCGAGGGCTCGTCTGTTCCTCGTCTGGAAAAGCAAACAACCACATCAGCGGATGCTCCTTTTGCCGATTCTTCCAGTTCTGATCCTGCCGTGCTTTACTGGGTTGCCGGTCCTCGTATGCCCAATGATCCGTTTATTTCGGATGATCATGCAGTTCCTCCCCCTTCTGATTTCAAAGGCTATTTTTCCAGCAAAGGCCCTGACGGGGAGGTTACTCACGTCACCAGTTTGAATAACCTAGGAGAGAGCTGCGGCCGTTCCCTTGGCTTGAAAATGCCGGCTTGTAGTGACTATCGGACCGGTCACCTGATGGGCGAAATATTTGCCAATCAAGCCGACAGAGAAAAATACCGCCGTTTGGAGCTTAGCTCTCACTTCGCCAACCTGCAAAGCGTTATGTACAGCGGCTTATGCGCTTCCTGGTATGCTGCAGAAGTCGTGGATGCGAAGCTTGAGGAGTCTAGGGAGGCCCTTCAGCGATCCATCGCTGAAAATGCTTCCCTTAAGAAAGAGAAGGAGACTCTAGTGGCCTCTCGGGAATCGGACAAAAAGGCCGTTATTGAGGCGCGCAAGAGGCTGACTGATAGTCTTAATGAAAGAGATGGCCTTTCCGCGAAGATTAGGGAAGAGCAGGATCGGATCGGGGAGCTGTTATCGGATAAATCTGCTTTGTGCGATTCCGTTAACAAGCTTTGCGAAGATAAAGCCGTCCTGATTAATAATGTGGCCAAGCTTACTGCCGAGTTGGAGGCGGCCCGTGCCGATTTGGAGACCAGAACGGCGGAGTTAGAGACGGCTAGGAGTAGCATCGCAGAGAAAGACGCTGAGTTGGAGAAGGTTCCGGGTAAGATCGGTTGGTGGCGACAGAAGACAAAGGACATCATGATCGACAGTTATATGGAGTTCTATGGGGAGGCTAACTTTGATGCCACCAAGATTAGCGAATATGTTTACTCCTTGGAAAGAGAGGCTGAGGCAAAGGAGTATCGATCCTCTTCAGAAGACGAACCATAGAGCTGTCTTTTGCTTAGACTTGTCTTTTCTGCTTTTAGATTATTGCTGATCTTAACATATTTTGTAAAGAACAATACTATTTATTCGGAATATATAATTTTGCAATTTTAAGTTATTGCAAATGCTTAACCATTTCTGCTATATATATGTTACTCTCGAAAAAATAAAAATAAAAAAGATAAAACAATTGTAACTTGAACTTATCTTTATTTGGCAAATCGGCAAGTTGCCGTTTGAGGAATCTGTTTCCGTTTGCTTGAGGTGGCCGTTTCGACCTTTCGGCACTGGGCCATTTTGGAGACATTGTTTTTGCGTTGTCGTTTCTCTATCTGGTTTACTAAGACACAGATAGGTTTGAGTCTTTATTACCTGGTTTACGAAGACACAGGTACTTCTATCTGGTTTACTAAGACACAGATAGGTTTGAGTCTTTATTACCTGGTTTACGAAGACACAGGTACTTCTATCTGGTTTACTAAGACACAGATAGGTTTGAGTCTTTCTCTATTTTGTCACCGTCTGATCAGCAGGACCGAAATGGCCTTATGACGATGTGATGACGATATGCGTCTTCATAGCGATATATGCCTCAATAACGATATATGCCTCAATAACGATATATGCCTCAATAGCGATATATGTCTTGGCGACAATATATGTATCGTTGGCGATATATGTATCGTTGGCGATATATGCCCTGGTAGTGTTTTGAATTACTCGGGCTGCTGCCGATTTGGTTGTCGGCATCCCCAGGCAGTGCCTTAGGTAGCCTTGGTAGAGATAACATCGCCATTTTTTGGGTTTTGGTAACGTGGTTCGATTTAAAATAACCTACATCCACGATTCTTTTACATCTACAACCATATGATAAGCACAATACGGGCAAATATATACTTTAAACATCATTAGTTGCGAATGATTTGCCCTCACAATATTTTTATCATTTATTCGGCCAGTGAAAACAACATATTCACTCTGGAGTGATATAGCTTTAAATTGCAAATATTCCAAGAGTTGGATATCGGAGTACCGTTCATTGTTTCCAGGTGATATGCACCTTTGCCGATGACTCTGGTAACGCGATATGGTCCTTCCCAATTCGGCGTGAGCTTTTTCTTCTCTTGGCCCGTTGCTGTTACCTTGCGTAGGACTAAATCTCCTGCCTTGAGTAGCCGTTCTTTGACACGCCGATTATGGTATTTCGTCATTTTGCGCTTGTAGTGCAATGTTTTGAGAATGGCTTCTTCTCTCATCTCTGGCAAAAGATCCAGCTGCTCCCTTAATCTTTCTTCATTTTGCTCTTCGTTGAAGTACTCAACTCGAAGGCTGATTGCGCCGATCTCTACTGGAGAAACAGCTTCGACCCCATACGTCATGGCAAACGGTGTCATGCCAGTGCTGGTCTTAGTGGTCATTCGATAGGCCCACATGACAAACAGCAACTCCTCTGGCCATTTTGCCGGCTTGCCCTCAAGGTTTTTCTTAATCCCGTTAAGGATTGCTCTGTTGGTGACTTCGGTTTGCCCGTTTGTTTGTGGATGCGCAACGGAAGAGAACCGTTGTTCAATTGAGTATTCTGAGCATTTCTTTTTGAAGTAAGCACTGGTGAATTGGGTGCCGTTGTCGCTCACGAGAATTCTTGGGAACCCGAATCTCATGATGACGTTGTTCATGAAAAACCTCCAAGTGTTGTCTACCGTTATCTTTGCCACAGCTTCTGCCTCGGCCCACTTTGTGAAATAATCGACAGCAACAATAACATACTGAAGTTGACTTTTGGCAATTGGAAAGGGTCCCAAGATGTCAATTCCCCACTTTGCAAATGGGCATGGACTCACCATACTTGATAATTCAGCTGCTGGCCGTTGTGGTTCCTTTGCAAATTCCTGGCATTTGTGACAAGACTTCACAAAGTTATCCGAATCTCTTCTAATTGTCGGCCAATAAAACCCTGTTCAGAGAACTTGGGCAGCCATGGTGTTTCCTGAGGCGTGCATTCCGCATATTCCCTCGTGGATCTCCCTGAGCGTATACAGGCCTTCTTCTTCCGTTATACATTTTGCCGCCGGGTAAGTAAGACAACGGCGAAGAAGTACCCCATCGTGGTAAGTGCATCTAGCCGCTCTCTTGAGGATCTTCAGCTTCTCACTCGCATTTTCTGGCAGCTTGCCATGCTTGAGATAGTCAATCACTGGAATGCGCCAATCGTTGGCTGCCTCTAACACACATAGCACTTGCTGCTCTTTCATAAAAGAAGGAATGGAAATTTCCTCTACAGTCACATCGGGTGGCATCATTGCCTCGGAGTTTGCTGCCAGCTTGGCAATCTCATCGGCCTCTGCATTTTTCTCTCTTGGGATATGGCTGATTTCAGCATGAATTCCTCTATTTTTAATTTCGGCTAGCTCCTTCTGTACTTTCTTCAAGTACTGAATCATAATCGGCTCTCTAGCCTGAGAATCACCGTTGGCTTGATCAATAATCAATTTTGAATCTCCGTAGATGACCAAACGGACGTCGGCCGATTGTGCATTACCGATCAGGTTCCCTCCGATGAGCAATCCTGCCAATAGAGCTTCGTATTCGGCCGCATTATTTGATAACGGCCTTGAGATTTTTAAGGCGTGCCTCATTTTAATCCCTTCTGGACCTAAAATGATGACGCCGGCTCCTGCTTCGGTTTGATTCTTGGCGCCATCCACGAAGATTGTCCACCGATCTCCGTTCACATCGGGAAGCGATAAACATGCTTCTTTTTTGCTTTCTGGCGAAGGAATTTGCTTCTGGACAAACGTGCATTCTGCAATAAAATCGGCCAGCGCCTGGCCTTTGATGACGGGTCTGGACTGATATTGCAATCCATATTGCTCCAATTCGATGGCCCAAATGACCATTCGGCCAGACGACTCAGGTCTTTTGAAAACCCTTCTTAGAGGCTGGTCTGTCAGCACGACCATCGGATGAGCTTGGAAATACCGGGCCATCTTTCTGCCAGCTTGCAACAGGGCAAAAGCGATTTTTTCGATTTGAGAATACCTCAGCTCAGCATCCTTCAAGATTCGGCTGATAAAATGAATCGGTCGATGTATGCCGTTTTCATCCCGAACCAAGACGGCACTAACCACCTCATCGGCCGCCCCTAGATAAAGAAAAAGGGTGTCCCCTTCTTCGGGTCGAGTTAGCAACAATTCGGAAGACAGATACTGCTTCAAGTCGTGAAAAGCCTTTTCACAATCGCCATCCCATCCGAATTTTGCCTTCTTCCGAATGACTTTGAAAAACGGGAGGCATTTCTCGCCCTGCTTGGAGATGAATCGGCTCAAAGCAATTACTCTTCCTGTGAGTCGCTGCACCTCCTTCACACTCTTTGGCGAAACCATGTCCTTGATTGCCTTCAGTTTGGCGGGATTGGGCTGAATTCCTTTTCTGCTGACCACATAACCAAGGAATTTCCCCGCTTGGAATGCAAACATGCATTTTTTTGGATTTAATTTCATTCCAAATTTTCGCATTATCCCAAATAACTCCTCAAGGTCTCGCAGATGGGTCTCAAAATTTTTTCTTTTCACCAGCATATCATCAACGTACACCTCCAGATTTTTCCCGATTAACGGCTCGAAAATCTTATTGGCCGTTCTCTGAAATGTTGCTCCAGCATTCTTCAGACCAAACGGCATAGCCCGATAGCAGTAGGTGGCCCTCGGCGTGATGAAAGCCGTTTTCTTCTCGTCTTCGATCGCCATCGGTATCTGATGATACCCCGAATTGGCATCAAGCGAACTTAGATACCCATAACCAGCCGTTTGATCCACCAATTGCTCTATCCGTGGCAGCGGATAACAGTCCTTGGGGCATGCCTCGTTCAGGTCGGTGAAATCAATGCACATCCTCCACTCCCCGTTTGGCTTTCTTACTACCACTGGATTAGCTAACCATGGCGGATACTGAACCTCTCGGATGAAGTTGGCCTTTAAGAGCTTGTCCACTTCTTTCTCAATTGCATCTGCTTTTTCTTTGGAGAAAGCTCGCCGTTTCTGTTGCACTGGCCTGGCATTCGGGTACACGTTCAGTCGGTGCTCTGCCGTTTCCCTCGAAAGGCCCGGTATGTCCGTCGGGACCCAGGCGAATTCTCCTCTGCACTTGTTTAACAGAAACGCAAGCTGGTCACAATCTCCCTTGCTCAGCTTCTCGCTTATTAAAAAATGCTCAGCGGGCAGATCAGCCACCGACACTTGGACCATTCTCTCCAATGGCTGGGTACGCTGCTCCTCATCATCTTCTAGTGAATCGTCTGCTACGCAGACATAGCGATCACAGCAACCATCAACCATTGTGATGTAGCATTCAGCAGCTACCTTCTGATCTCCTCGGATCGTAACCACGCCGTCCCAGGAAGGGTATTTCATCTTCAAATGCCTTTGCGATATTACCACACCGAAAGCATTTAAAAACGGACGCCCCAAGATCACATTGTATGGCAGGTTTAAGTCCACCACCAGAAATAGCTGCTGCTCCTTTCTGCGGGAGCTGTCTTCCACGAAAAAGATTGACAGAAAAGTTAAGCCTACAACAGGAATGGGAATGCCGTTTACCCCAATGATCGGCCGTCGGCAAGGCTTCAGGTCCGGCCTAGGTCCTTGCAAACGGTTAAAGGCGTTGGCAGAAATGAGGTTCACAGCACTTCCGTTGTCCACCAGTGTACGCCTGACCCCGCAATCGGCAATGATGGCTGTCACCACTAATGCTTCATTCTGAGGATATGTCACTCCGATCTCATCCTCCTCTGAAAATGTTATGGCCATTCGGTCCAGCTCCGATAGACCTGTTTTTTCCCCAACGGGATTATTCCGCTTTCTCTTTTCCCCAATCGGTACATCCTCCGATTCCTCATGCTGGGCTCCTCCCGCTATCAAATTGATCATGGGGAACTCATCGAGAGAGGTTGTCAACACCTGCTGCTTTCCTTTGTCTCTCTGGCTACTGGTTCCGGCTACATTGGGATCGGCTTCCGCTTCTCTCCTGTTGCCGTCAGTTCGATCCTCCCTGGCCCTATTTCGAGCCTTGGCCGCAAATTCGCCCAAATAGCCCTCTTCAATCAACTTTTCAATAGCCTTTTTCAGAGAGAAACAATCCTCAGTGTCATGCCCTTTTGCCTTATGGAAACGGCAGTAAGAATCCTTATGCGGTCCCATAACGGCGCCAGGTTTGCGCTTTGGATACTGAATCGGCAATCTCCGTTCTTCTATGATGGCAAAGATCTCCGCCACCGGCTTAGTTAGCTGCAACGTGGAGAAATCCGCAAGGCGATCCGTCTGCCGGCCTCCAGCCGCTTGCTTCTTTTCTCCCTGCTTGCGGACGGCCGTTTCTTTCTTGGGGAGATCGGGCTCCTCCCGTTTCTTCCGCTGGAAATCTGCTTCTTCCATCCTCGCATACTTGTCCACCTCGATCCGCAAGAGGTCCAGGGTCTTCGGCGTGCTCGCAATCAGAGCATTTTCCAACTCCCGATACCTGCAGTTCCTCCTCAAAGCCTCAGCGGCAAAGTTTGGCGCAACGTCGGGCAGAGTCGCCAACTCAGCATTGAATCTGGCAACATACACCGTTAATGATTCCCCCGACTTTCGCACCATATCAAATAGAATCGCCGGAGACTTTTCCACAAGAATACAAGAGCTAAATCGGCTTGTGAAAACTTTCGCCAACTGCTCAAAACTGTCCACAGATCCGGCTGGCAATTTTTCAAACCAGGTGTTGGCGATTCCCTTCAGAGTCATCACAAATATTTGGCACAGCGCCTCATCCTTTCTAGTAAAAAACTTAACATGTTTTTTTACTAAGCTCACATGAATTGTCGGATCCGTCGTCCCCATGTAGGAATCGGTTGGCAATTTGACGTGTCTGCTCACCCGATGCTTCCTAACCCGAAAGGTTAAAGGATTCTTGGGATCATCATCTTGCTCTTCCCGAGCTCGTAGGGAGGCAGAGCCTCTTGAAGCATTCCGATCAGCCCTCTCGTGATCCCTTCCCGATTGGGGCCGATCCATTGACCTCTCTCGACCTCTTCCTCTCTCGGATCTTCCTTCTACTGACTGCTTCTGGCTCCTTCTCGGGCTACGCTGGACTGCTCGGCTATTAGCCTCTTCCATGTTGTCCAGGTATCCTTCCCCTCTGACCGGATTTTCACTGTGACGGTGTAGCCTGAGTTCATTCGAAGGATTTTCCCGTTGAGCTGGCTGACTGACGTGCTGTTGTACAGATCTGACTGGCTGGAATGCCATGGGCGGAGGCACTAAAGATGGTGTCACCGCAGGTTGGTCAGGGATATGCTGAGGAAGGATCTGTTGGGAGTGGATCTGCTGGGGGAGGATTTGCTGGTGAACGGGCGGAGGGATCCTTCCCATAAACGTTTGCATCATCAGATCCATCCGTCGATGCAAGGCAGCGAACTCATGCATGACTGCTGGTGGGATGACTGCTGGTTGTGGAGTGCTGGGAAGTAGCACCTCTGGAATTTCTGGGAAATTAAGCCGGCGGGCTGCGGCGTTCATGTCCACACGGGAAGATGAGGCGTGAGGAGGTGGAGTTTCATACTGACCAGCAGCACCACTAGTGGGTTGATTTGATTGAAAGTTTGGGTCGGATGCCATTTTTGGAAATGAAAAAAAAAACCCCCCAATAAGATTGAAGAAAAGGAAGAGCTTTGAATTTCAAGGCTGCTCACTTAAAAACTCAAAAACTCTCAATGAAAGCACCAAATAATAATCCGTGGACCGGAGTGAGGGGTTTTTTGGTAAAGTGGCTCGCTGGAAGGTAGTGATCAGATCACCGTGAAGGACCTACACAATGCCGGAAGTGTTTTCCGACGTAAGAGCTCCAATGCCAAAGTCAGTAATTTTGGTTAAGTGTGGAGAAAGTGTGTGTATTTTTTCGTGTCTTTGAGTAAAGGAGAAACTTCCCTTATATACCTCCCTCTAGTCCTTAGGCTGGACTAGAGTGGTTAGATCTCTGACATCCCCTCCCCTTTTTCCTCAGCAGGTGGTCTAGGGGCAGGGATTCATCATTATAACGTGGGGTGCAGACCTTATTTTAGGGGAATAGAGTCGTCCCTTTGTCCGGTTGTCAGGTGACGATGTGATGGGAGCAGGTTATCCTCCCTGCCAACCTTGACTAAATGTATACTGACTATGGAGTATTATACCAATAATATCTGTGAGGGGAGATTAATATCTGGGCCCCATCAGTACGATGCCGTTTGTGGCGAATCGGCAAGGAGCCGTTTGTTGTGAATCGGCCGAGTGCCGTTGCCTTTGCCTTTATTGATGAATCGGCTCTGTGCCGTTTTGGTGATAACGGGCTGGACTTGTCCTTTAGTCACTTATTCCCGTTGACCTGGTCAATCGATCACGATGCCGTTTTATATCGTTGACTTGGTCAAACCGGTCATGTGCCGTTTTGACCGGTCAACGGTACTTTGTGAAGGTGCAAAGTCCATTGTGCCCTTCTGATAATTTTATGTATTATCAGATCCCTTCCTTGTGTTTTGCTCGTGATGGATGCTTTTGGGAAAATTGCAGTCGCGAACGGCGGTTGATGAATGGATGATAGGCCAGGACCTCGGGCTTACTTGCTAATACTTCCTTCTTGCTTGTTTAAAATTCTTAGTGTTTTATGAGAGAGTGGAAGAGTGAGATGGTGTGTGGATGAGGGGTGTGTATGCATGAGCTTCTCTATTTTTTTCCTCCCCCCCTTCTTCTTTTTCTCTTCCTTTTCAGAACAGGTGATCCATGCTATTTATAGCATGGATAAGGCGGTGGAGATGAGGTGAGGTGGCTTGAGGCACAGTGAATTGACATGACTTTGTGTTGTTCTTGGTCAGGGAAGGATCGAGAGAGCGCGAGGTGCAAGGGGAAAGGTGGTCAAATTTTGCAGAATGCATTAATGCAAATTAATGCATACGAGCGGATTTTCTTTGGCTCGAGCTTTTAGTACAAGAAAATTTTACTAAAGATGAATAAAATTGCATCCCAAAATTATTAAAAAAATGAAACGAGATAAATGATAATCAGTGAGCTACGAAAAGTTCATTCTAAGATCAAATAAAAATTTGTTTGTAAGCGATAAGAGTTCGAACAAAAGAAAAAGAAAAAATGCTTAAAATAAAAATAAAAATAAAAATAAAAGTAAAACAAGAACAGGGATAAATAAATAAAAAATGCAACTGAGAGTTGAAATAAATAAAAATGGCACGAGTTATAATAATAAGCATCTAATTAGTGAAATTGTTTGATCCGAATGGGAAAAACAATAAAAATGCGAAAAAAGTACAAAATGAAATTTAAATGACATAAGGCGGGAAAATAAACACCAGATTGACAAAAATAAAGGAGAGTATGACTTTAGAAGACTACTGACAATAAATGCAAGAAAAACATTTTTGACGAAAAAACTTAAAAATCCAAAATCGGGTAGCAACAAGTAGTATACTTAGTTGGTAGAGCCGGTATATGTAGTCTTGGTTACTGTTGAGGATATATACCAGAAGGTACATATGTCGGGACCCCCTCGCTGGTGGTGAAAGGTCGTAATTACCCTTGAGGTGTCTTGTTTGTATTATCACCTAAGAACTACAGCTACTGGTGTTGTCTGTATTTACTGGTAACTCCGTGATCGTCATGCTAGGAAAGTGCATGTCCGGTAACCCTCTCGGACCGTTACAATCGCTCTTAGTAGGAGACGATATTCGTATCCTAAAGTTATAGGGACCTCGTTGAACTAGTCCATGTGACATACACCTTGCCATTTACCAGAATCTAGGTTACCAGTTTCATAAAATACCAGGAATGACCTTGGCGTACTTTTATATATTATTAGATTCCCAACCGAAAAAGAGCCCGAGTGTTTACCAAGGGTTGCTGTTGGCATTTTCTTTACCATGACATCCTGTTAACTCTGCCCTTAATGCACTCTTGTGGTACAATAATTATCTTGTCATGGGCAGAGTGATGTGGCGCTCCCTTATCCACAATTAAAGGATCTGTTGGGAACTGACGGCTATAATGACTATTTAACACTAAATTGGCCAGATTAAATATCAAACAGAAATACGTTAGGAATAATCATGAGATTAATTAAATGCAGATTCAAAGACTAAAAAGATCGATTAGGTCTCATGTATATTCATGCTCATGCTTTAACGCCTCTACTAAGAACGAAGTGCTTAGATACTCATAATCATAATGAAAAGTAAATAAACAATGTATTAAGATGATGAAAAAATCCTCCGTTTTCGAAGGAGCAAAATTTATGTGAAGATGGTGACAAAGAAACCAGAGAAAGAGATTCAAACCCACACCGTGGAACCCCCTTCTCAAAAATCTTGGAAGAGTATAAATAGTTCCCAAAAATAACAAAAAGCAGAAATTAAGGAAAATCGTATCCTAATAAACTTTAAATTGTATTTTGATTGCTCTCATCTTCACAAGGAAATATTATCAGATCAAATTAGCAGGGCACATCTTCAATCAATCCGTCATCAACGCTTCAATCATCAGGGCAGGAAAAATCATCTGCTAGCGCCATCTAATCCTCTATCTGCTCCGCAATGTTCTCCAAGTGAGGTTTGACGAAGCAAGCCCGTCTTGGTTTAGAATGCTGCCATCAACTTGCCTGCTCCAGTTCTGCCTAGAATTATGCTCGATTTTGCTCCTTTTTACTCCAATATAAAAATTTATGAGATAAACAATATCCCTCCCTCACTTAAGGTTTTCCGTTTCTTCTTTCATCTCTACATATGAAGATGCCTCGTATCTTTTTCCCTCCGATGGAAGATTGAAGCCATTAGGGGTTTTGCCCGAAACTTCTAGAGGGTTGAGTCTTCTGTTCATAAGTGGAAGAACAATTTCTTGTGGTAGACCTGCCAGAGGTTTATTGGCGCGCAGATTTTAACTAGTAAATTACAGAGAAAGATTGGACTAGGCTGCATATTTTAACGGGCGAGGAGAAATCCCAGATAGATAGCCTTAAACGAATATCTACTCCATTCCATTCGAAAATTCTAGCTGTTGGAGTTCTTTTGAGGGATTGTCGTATCGGTAAGTTTCCAAAATTTTGTTTGTTTAAGGTCATGTGTTTCTCACTGATGTTTTCTTAATGTTTGTAAACGTGCCAAAGGTTAGCAACTGGAGTGTCTACGACGAGCAACCAAGAAACAAGAAGTTATTCCTCCAGCTGGGAAAAAGAAGGTTTTCGTTGCCTCTACTTCTCAGGCCAAAAGGAAGGTTACCGATAAGGCGTGCAAAGTACCTGTTCCTCAGTTACTGGTAGTTATTGAAGATACCGGGTCAAGCTCTAGGGCTTTTGTAGTTGAGGTGTTTGACTTGGACGTAGATCAAGTAAGTGATGACGATCTTGAGGCATAACCTGACCTAGAGATCAACCACCCCTATTGGGACTTTGACATCACTGCTCACAATTCCTCGTCAACTACTTCATCTAGTGAAATGCCTATCAAATCACTTCTTACACGAGGATCCAGGCTCAAACGGAAGAGGCTTGAAGAGGAAAGTACTTTAAAGGGCAAAAATAGACCACCACCTCTAGTCGGTGCTATGACCTTGACCAACTTCCCTTTGTTAAGTGATTCTGAGGACACTTTATCGTCCCACAGACCTGCAATTCTCGTTAATCTCCCTGCTCAGATGAACAATTCTTCTACCATTGTTCCTTCTACTAGTACTTCCACTCTTCCTCATGCTAATGTCGTTATTGTTGAGCCATCTGCTCTCATTTCTACCACCTCTACATTGCCAATTGATGTCCATCTTCCTAAGGAGGTGGTACAACCAAGGGCATCGGTCGTCCCAAGTCCTTCTAGGCTAGAGGTTCATGTCGCTCTTGTCCAGCTTCACTTTGTCCAAGGACCAACGCTACCTCTTTTCCTTATATTTGATATTAGGCTTCAAGGTCTTCCTACGAACCTAACTGTCAGCTTGTCAGATCAGGGACCTAGTGGCGTAGTCACTCACCAACTAAGTTTGAAGGACTTTGGTTATGAGGGTTGCCACTCTATGGGATTGTCAGAGTCCAACTATCGAGATGTCCGAATTGGGAGTTTGGTGTCAGAGATAGTGGCAAATCAAACAGATAGGGAAGAGTTTAGGAAGCTGCCATTTAGCGCTCAGTTTAGCCATCTTCAAAACAGTTTGTACACTTCCCTTTCCCAGGCTCAATACTTGTATGAGACCAGCGCAGAGAGAACGGATAAGCATAATACTATTATCAAGAAGATGTATGCAGACAACAAGTCTTCTCAAGAAAACCTCCACCGAGTCTCAGAGCTTCAAGAGAAGACAAAATGTGCCTTTGACGAGTGTCAGGCTAAGTTAGCTGAGGCTCAACGGGAAAAAAAAGAGTTAACGGGATTCGTCAATAAGTTGGGGCGAGAGAAAGAGGATTTGGCGGCTACCATTAAAAAGTTGACGCAGGAGCTTGCTGCTCAGAAGGAATTAGCTTCAATGCTAGGTCAAGAGCTTTACAGTAAGAAGAAAGAGCTTGAAGTTGTTCCTGAGCGGATTATTCAATAGCAGAACAAGACGATGGATGTTGTTGTTGATGGCTTTATGGACTTTTATGGTCATAAAAACTTCACTCCACAGCTCATTACTCTATATGTTGATCGCAGAATTCAAGCGTTGAAGGAGGAGATCTATAATGTGATTGACTCTAATATGGCAGATGAAGTAAATGCAGGATATGAAGAGCTTCCTTCATCAGAAGACCCTCAACAACCAAAAGATAATCCCGGGCAACCTCCTTCTCCTCCGCACGAAGAGTGGATTAGATTTTTGAAGTTTGTGTTTGTTTGTTTGTTTGTTTTTTTGTATATGTCGTATGGATTTTCCTTCAATGAACTCTTTTTTCAAAATTTTCGCAAGTATTTGTACTCTGTTTGAATTCTCTATACTGTTAGCTATCATAAAGATGTAAAGAATAATAGTAATATACTCCAAAGAAAAAAATAAAAACAAAGGAACATGTCTTGGCCATGTCGCATCTTTCCGTTTGATTTCCTATGGATGTTAGAGATAATAATAATTCACTAATGATAATATTTCATTGAGAACAAGGAAAGATCAAATCGTTCCCTGTCCGTTAGGATAAGCTGAAATAGGTATTAGTAAAGTTCCAATGACCATGAGAGTAAATTTTTATAATCCATTTGATTACCTGTACAGGTGAGGCTAGATTGTGCATTGTTATCCACTACTATTCACCCGTCTGCTGGAAAGACAGACGGTGGATTATGGTGGATTATTATCGATAAGGCTTATTGTATCCACTACCATTCACCCGTCTGCTGAAAAGATGACGATGGATTATGGTGGATTGTGGCCGATAAGGCTGATTGTATCCACTACCATTCACCCGTCTACTGAAAAGACAACGGTGGATTATGGTGGATTATTGCCGATAAGGGTGATTGTATCCACTACCATTCACCTGTCTGCTGAAAAGGCGACGATGGATTATGGTGGATCTGCTACCATTCACACGTCTGCTGGAAAGACGCCGATTGATTATGGCGGGTACCCTATTGGTTAAGTGTAACTTTGCCTTCTCTTTCTTTTCAGAACCTAAATTTCCGAAAATAATTATAGAGAAACACAAGCAAAGCTAGCTATACAATTTATGTGATTAGAATATATATATATCACAGATAGTAAAGCATGCATTCGGTGGGTAGAAATTTTTTCCATACTGATAATGACAGGGTTGTAAGCATGTATAATCCAATACCTATCACTCTGGTACTATTTATTCAGGACAACAGTCACTCGATATCTATCGGCGGTACTGTTTATCTAGGATACTATTCACCCGATAACTATTATTTTGAATACTATTCGTTAGGGTCGTCATTCACTAGATAACATTCCTCAGGATACTACTCTCACAGAGCACTAATCATCTGATAGATTTCATTCGAACATTATTCATAGGGTCGCTATTCACCCGATAACTATTATTCTGAACACTATTCATTAGGGTCATCATTCACCCGATAACATTCCTCCAGATACTGCTCTCATAGAGCATTAATCATC
This sequence comes from Viola odorata, assembly GCA_963691705.1. Classification (NCBI taxonomy): domain Eukaryota; kingdom Viridiplantae; phylum Streptophyta; class Magnoliopsida; order Malpighiales; family Violaceae; genus Viola; species Viola odorata. The sequence goes on from OY829539.1 coordinate 3,941,691, forward strand.
CGATAGATTTCATTCGGACATTGTTCATCAGGGCCTTTATTCACCCGATAACTATTATTCTGAACACCGTTCATCAGGGTCGCTATTTACCCGATAACATTCCTCCGGATATTGCTCTCACAGAGCATTAATCATCCGATAGATTTTATTCAGACACTATTCAGTTGGGATACTAATCTCCCGATATAAGAAGATTCACATAAAGACAGATTCTTTAGATATATCTCATTTGTAAAACCTCAATACATATCAGTTCAGATCCTGGGAAGAAAGTGTAAGAAGTTAAAGTCACCAGATTTGTCCTTCTGGACATATAACAATAGACTAGGATCAACGAATAGAAGCAAGAAATTTAATCATGCGATGAACCCATAAAAACAATCAAAAAACCAATGATAAGCAGATATATGAAACGAATCGAGCAAACCGAACTCCATAACTATGGAGTATGAAGATTAGACTATCATCAAATGATAATTTCCAGAAGATTGGGAGCAACTGAAACACAGAAGTAGGAGAACCATAAAATAGAGTAAGTTTCTAATTACTTCACAGAGAAGAATAAAATGTCACCCTCTAGTTACTCTAAACTCATCATCCGATCTAATCAACTTTGTATTAAGATGAAAGCCATACTCTCCATGTGAGTACCAGTGCACAACCCTTGCTTGTAACAACAGTAAGGTGATTTGTATATTTTTTGGACTTTTGTTTTCTAGGATCACGAGAAAGAGGATGAGTGAAGTAGCATATAAGTGGGGCAGAACTTCCAAAAGTGATAAATAACAATAATTTGCCCATGTCAATTGATAAACAGAGAGTCTTTAGATATCAAGGAGCTCACTTGATGATCTAAATACTCTTAGATGGTGGCGCGGAACTAGCCATGCTCGGACTAGGCGGTGTTGCAGCTGGAAAGATTATTTCTAGGCCATTGGAGAAAGTGAGCTGGCGGTTAACTGGAACCAAACTCACTCCTACTGGCGTCACTGACGTTGAGATCATTGGAATGTCACGAGTGGGCACGACGGAGCCACTAGTAGGCTGGATTGGCGAGAAATTTTGATTGGACGCCATTTCAACAACAAATCTTAGGGGAAAAGAGGATGAAGTTCTTAGATATTAAGACGCTCTCACTTAATAATCCAAGGATCTCAATGAAAGTACCAATTTGATAATCCTCGATCTGGGGTGAAGACTATTTTGTAATCTAGCGTGCTGATGTGGATTGCCTCGCTGCTCCTACGCCACCTGCAAAGCGCCTGAGGGGGTCTCCAGCGTAAAGCTCCGACGATCAAGTCGGTAAGCATGAAAATAGGTAGTAAGGGAGAACTATAGTACGTACGCGTGCACGTGTATGCATATGAAGGGGTGATAGGGGGTATTTATAGCCTCGCCTTGTGGGTCACCTTGAACACGTGTCGTTTGGGCTTGGTCAGCCATTACTGATACTTGTCCCTTTTCTCGATAGTTTCCCTAACATGTTGTACTAGTAGTATACTTACGTGGTAGAGTCTTGCCATTTATCAAGACCTCGTTGAACTAGTCCACGCGGCATACACCTTGCCATTTATCAGAATCTAGGTTACCGATTTTATGAAATGCCTGTAATGACCTCGGCGTACTTTTATGTGTTATCAAAACTCAAGTCGGCAATCCTTTGAGCAAAGACAAACCTTTCGCTGTTTACACAGTCGATAAAGTTCTTTTGCCTAATGAGTTGTTTGGGGTTAGGCCACCAAGTGCGGCTCCTGCACCACCGACTAAGTCTTCAAACGGGAAGAACACCACCATAGCGCGGAGCCCTCGACGACTCCTAGTGGTGCTGGCGGGGGGATGGGGTTGGTTTGCGTGGGACTTCTTTCTTGATGATTGGAATTAATATTTAATTAAATTATGTCTGTTTTGTTCATATATATTTATTTCCTTGATGAGTTTGATTTGCGGTTGATTTTTTTTTCACGACAATTCTATATTTTTTATTGTTACTTTGCAATTCCAATAATACTTCCATTTTACATTTCAATTTTATTATTTAATTATTAGTTTAAATATTATCTTTTTGGCTCATGATATCAATCAATTTTAATAAGTTTATTGGGATGAAAAAAATAATTAAGAAAATGCATATGACTTTCTTAATTGTTGTGAATGAGATAAATTTCATTCAAATATTATAAAATTACACCGTATAACCATTTGTACTCAACAAAATTAGAAGAAATTAAATATTGAATTTGATATTAATAAATCTTAATATACTCTTCTGACTAAACTCAAAAGATAAAATAAAGTAAAAGCCATAGAAGTGTCACGTGGATCCCACATGGGCAGATGCACAGGCATAACATTATTCCTGGAGTGATATTTTGATTTGATAAATAAAAAGTTGCTGCTAGTGCAACTAGCTTAATTATTGAAATAAATGAGTCATTGTTAAAATGGAATTCTCTAATTTATATTCCTAATATATCTCGTTTGAAATCTGTGAATTTTGACTTTTTCGGCATAATTTTTTCATTCCTAAAATTTAAATTCGCGACATTAGTTAAAAGTGGATTATCGACTTTATAATTTTCATTTATATTTTAAAAGCCTAAAAAGGAAATGTAAAAAATGTGCTCGATCAATGACAAATGTTTTCAGCTAACAAATAAAATAAAATAAAACTATAGACTAGACTAAATGTAGTTAGGCTTAATTTAATGTAATCCATTGTAATTAATCCCATTTTATGATGGGTTTTATATGGATTTTCAATATGTAAAAAGACTTAAAAAAAGGGGGAAATATTTTAAAAAATACGATTATAATTTATATTAAGAACACAAGAGGATTGTTGTACCGATAACTCAACAATAATATTCACTTAAGTGCATAATCTAAAGTATTTTTATAGTTTTATGTTGTGGTCTTACAAATTGCACTAAATTAGGATAATTATTCAGAACTAAGCGGCTTTGTATAAAAACCAAAATATATTTTTGATACAATAAACGATTAATTACTTGCTTTAATATTTTACTAAATAATTTATGAAAAAGTAAAATAATTAAGATCATTCAACTAGTAGTTGGTTAGATATTTAAAATAATGAGAAATTCTACTATAATACTGTTATTTAAATTGTAATGTTATTAATAAATTTAATAACTATAAATAAATTTAATAATTAATTAATAATTTAATAATTATAAAATTTATATTATGGAATAAATTTAATAGATAATTAGTGATGTGATATTTAATTTAAAAAATTACTGAAACAGTAAAAGACTGAAAAAGAGAAGTAAAAATCCATGTTTTCAGAACCGGACCGGACCGGCCGGTCCGTCCGGTTCAACCGGCCATTTTCACGTTTCCGGTCCGATTCACCTTTCGGACCGGATTGCCATCTGACCCGGGTCGGAACGGACGAACCGGCCGGTTTTTACGTAACCGGCGAACCGGATTGAACCGGGTTAATCCGGCCGGTTTGATGAGCCAAACCAAAACGACGCCGTTTTGGTTTGGTTTTTTTTTTTTTTTTAAAAAAAAAAAATTGATGGGCCGGCTCATTACAGACATGGGTCAGCCCATCAGAGAGGCAACCAAAACGACGTCGTTTTTGGACTTTTTCAATTTTAATAATATTTTTTGATATATTATAAAATGCTACAGTAAAAACCAGCCGGTTCAATCCGGTTTAATCCGGTTTTTTCGTCTAAGATTTACCGGTTTAATGTGTAAACGGTTCCGGACGGACCAGCATCTACAATCCGGTCGAACCCGGTTCAACCCGGTTGAACCACCAAATTGACGAAAACGGTTCGCTGTCCGGTCCGGTTCTGAAAACTATGGTAAAAATAGAGAAATAGAAGTGGGCCAGGTTCTTTTGGGCTTATTAATTGGTGTCGAGCGAGACAACCATAAGCCCCAAGAAGTTAGTAAACTTAAACTGAGCCTAGAAGGTAGGAATTGTCGGAGAAGGGGTTTAGCCTCGCGCTTTGGTTAGAGACGACACCGGCTCTCGGGCAGGCGCAGGCGTACACTAACGTCCCAACTCTCTTGGTAGTAGCTCGCCTCCTGGTATGTTCTCCCTCCTTTCAATTCCCTCTCACTTCTCATTTTCTTGGAATAAGTATCTCAAAAGATGAAAATTCTTTGCTTATATGGGTAATTAATTGTTTGCTTCTGGCAGGTTAGCTGCTGCTTTTGGAAGGCACAATCGCGCTGGAATAGTAACGATGATGAAGGATTTGTTGGATACTTTCATAGTTGAGAAGCTTAACCCAGATGGTAAAAAGTATGATAAAGGTGAGAGGGGGTCTGAATGCTTAATTTCCTTTTTTGGTTTCGGGTTTTTCTTCTCTTGTTTAGATTGTTTGAAAATTTTCAGTGTTGATTAAAGAAAACAAAGAAATCAAAGTGCTTTGTGGTTGCTGGTTTATAGTTAGCTTATGGGCAGTTGGGGGATCACGTAGAATGAACCAATAGAGAAGCATAGATACATATCATATTTTTTTTCTTTATTTTCACTGCTCCAATTTTATGTTTTAAGTCAGGACTGAAATTAAAGTTTTAATTTACCTTTGTACGTAACTATGTATGTTTTTGGGGTCAACCATACTTTGGTATGACTTGTGCATTGTACTTGGTGATTTTAATTATGAACCTTTAGCGCCATGGCAGCTTGCATAAGTGTTTGTTGATGGTTCAGGTGGATTCTATAACATGATGCGCATATAATGAATATAACTGGTTTTCTCCGGTCGGTTACGTGAGAGAAAAAACGAAACGTCTTGGAGAATCTTTTCCATTATAGAACTGAAAAGAGGAGATGAATCCATGTGGGGAATCCTGTATAGATTAAGGCTAGGATGACCCAAGATCATTGCAACTGTTATAATGAATTCCATTTCCTCCTTTGTACTCTGCTTTTTATACCGTGACAGACTTGCAGCTCGCTTCTTATGTCTTTGTTAGTTTCTGCACTTGTAACCTTTCTATGAAAAAGTGGTTTCCTTTTATTTTCTTTTTTCCCCTCATCAATCTTTTAATGGAGACTTGAATCACTTGACTACAACTTCTTTACGGTCATCCTGTACCACATTCTTAGTAAGAAGGATAGGCATAGCTAGCATTCACTATGATCCTTGCTGCAATTAGAATTGTGAAGTTTAATTAACTTCTTAATATTCAATATCTTATATTCTATTGGTTATATCTATCCCTTTGAATTTTCGATGGCTTGTGTGGTTTCATACTGGACAATGGTGTGATTGACAATGGTCGTTCATGCTTTATTTTTCTAGTCTAACCAAGATTGTATGACATAGTATCATTCTTCTACAAAGCACAATGTGATGGAAATAATATGCTTAGCTGCAAACCGTTTTCAAGGTCTTCATTTGATACTCTCTTTACTGTTTATTTTATAGTGTCTCGCATGCAAGCACGAAGTGAGAAGCTAGATTTGTTCATGCTGCTTGATGTGAACACGGAGATATATCCAATCGAAGAAAGGGAAAGATATGCTATCCTACTGACTGAGACTCTGTACCTTGATGGAGCACAGGTAATCTTGTCTCTCTTATTTTACAAGTTTCACTCTATGTTTGGTACTTGTTCTTCATCTCCTCTTTGTGTCTTTCAACTTTGTATTGTTTGTCTGGGCTCACACTACCAAGAATAATTCATTGTCTTTCAGAGTCAAGAACAATTGAACATGTTGTACCAGCATTAATTCTTTGGTAGGACCATGAGAGCTGTCATGTTTACTTTATGAAATTGAATTGCTATTCCTTCATGTCAATTTTTTTAGGTGCCCCTCCTGCAGCGTAATTACTGCTGCTGTACGTTTTAGATTGATCAGGGGTTAACAAGGACCATGATGATTAAATTGAGTTATAGGCAGTACAAGCAAAAAGATGAGGTGATGGATAACTGGGAAGTCTTAGAAGTAAATGGAAACTGCTTTTCTGGCGATAAGATTGCTGCCAAGAATATGGCTTATGGTGCTCTTTTGAGACTAATCTGGCTAATTCTATTACCTGTACTGATTGATTTGCAGTGCGTTACAATATTACCTTTTCCTACTTGAATAGAAGGATTTTTTGTAGTCTGTCACCTGAGTTCCAAGGTTCAATTCCTAAAATGAATGATTGCTCTGGTCAGATGATCAAAACATCCATAAACTATATTTGAAATCATTCTCATGTTAGTTACGTGTTTGATTCATGACACAGAATAGTCGATCCAAAGCAGACAAGTTTGAGTATGTCATGCATGGGAAGCTTTACAAGATGCAAAAGCCGGTTTCAGAAGTAACTAATGATAGAATGTATGTATCGGTCTTTCCAATTTACCCGTGTTCTTGGTTTCGATGGGCATATCTACTTTGTATCTAGAAGCCTGTAACTGTTTATGATTTTCTCATTGACTTTCTTTATAAACTTGTGTTTTGCATTAGGGAAATCTATATTTCATTCGGTGGACTTCAACTCTTGCTGGAAGGGAGTCACAACTGGCTAGAGAACTTTCAGCTTGATAAAAATTATTTCATATGCATGAGGAAGTTGGTGTAAAAATCTTTATTTTTTATTTCAGGTACTTATCATGTGCTTTTGTATTCACTCTATGAACTTGGTATGGTTTAACTATTTGGAATTCTCCCAATTTGTCATTTTGGAATCTCAGAACTTATTCTTTGGCTTGCTAAAATCAGTCCTTCAACTTCTAAGTGTATTTCAGATTAGTCCCCGAATTATTTCTTTTAATCATTCATCCACCTAGTTAATGCCAATATCATCCATGGCCGAATCTATCTATATCTATATATCTACATAGGGAAAATGCCAAAAACGGTACCCGTACGTTGGGTCTTCAACTAATTTGGCACCTGTACCTTTTTTTTAGTTTTAAAAGGTACTCGTACGTAACTAATTGATCACATTTGAGACCTGCGGTCGTTTTCGTCACCATTCTACCGTTATCTAGTCTACGTGGCATGCCACATCATCCACTTAGACTGACAGCACTGACATGGCACGCCACGTAGATGAATCCCATCAAAATCTCCCTCAGCTACCTGCACTGTTCATCGTCTTCCACGCACCAACGATTAAATTGAGAAAAATAATCAGTTTTTCTAACCAGTAATCACCACTTGTTGTTATTAATTAAATTAAGTTAAATTAAATTAAATTAAATTAAATTAAATAACAAACCGTGGTTACAGACTGTCATTGTCCAAATACAATGTGCAGTGAAGAGAAATTAAAGAGAAATAAAAGCTGAAACTCAAAACATTAAATTTTTAATGTAATGTCCTAAGGTGAAACTCGTACAATAATGGTGAGGAATTGAGAAACGTTTGATATATCTGACACCCCAAGCAATAATTTGTTGTTGGGTTTGTCTGATTGATTAATTTCTCTTTCGGAGTTTAAAAAAATGTCAGTGAAGAGTAGAATTGGAGGTGGAGGAGGAGGAGGAGCAGCAGTTGGACTTGGAGATTTTGCAGCAAGGAATGTTATATCTAAGAATTTGGCATTTTTGCTCTGCTTTACCAGCTTCTGTGCTGGAATGTTCTTCACTTCCAGGTAATCCTACCCGACGTCGCAAACAAATTTTAATTTTTTCGTTATTTAACTTAATCCTCGTTTTTAATTAAATTGAGACTGTTTTAAGCTGGATTTTTTTGGTGTGATTGTATTTTTAAGTTTATGCTGTCTAGGGGTTTGTTTTGGCAAAATCTGGGCCATTAATATGTCTGGATTCTTCCTTGCTCGTCGGCAGTGGCGTCGGCGAGCTAAGGAAGATGATGAACAGTGTAGGTAGTCGAGGGAGATTTTGATGGAATTCGTCTACGTGGCGTGCCATGTCAGCGATGTCAGCCTAAGTGGATGACGTGGCATGCCACGTAGACTAGATAACTGCAGATTGGTGATGGAAACGGCCGCAGATATCAAATGTGATCAATTAGTTACGTACGAATACCTTTTAAAACCAAAAAAAAGTACAGGTGCCAAATTAGTTGAAGACCCAACGTACAAGTACCATTTTTGACATTTTCCCATCTACATATTACCTTGATGAAATTAATTGTCTTCTAATATTAAAGTTGGGTAACTAATAAAATGATTGATGGTGCGGTTGGGAAATGTTTAATAAGAATATATATAAATTGCATTAAATTATTTTATATTATTTTATTTACCCAGATGGCATTTTTTATTGTTAAAAAAATTATACAAAATAAAATGTGAGCCCTACTAATTCTAGTTTTTTTTTTTTTTATAAAAAAGGAGGCTTAACGCCTAAAATACATAATCAGGATAAACTCCTTCTATCACCACCGTAAATGGTGGTTAAACTAATAGGAACAACATCAAACCACTGGAACTCAGGTCCCTGCGCAAAAGCTAAATTGGCAAGCCCATCCGCTAAACCATTTGCTTCGCGATATACATGGATTACACGATAAACACATCCAGAGGAACGCAGTAAACCCTTAATGCGATGCACCAAGTCCATGTTTGCTACCGGTGAGGAGCGGTCCCTGTTAATAGCAAGCACCACACTGGCATTGTCGCATTGAATTTCCAAGTCGTACCTTCCACGCTCAAGGGCGTTTTGAACTCCATAAAGCATGACCAACAGTTCCGCACGATACGCCGAACACTGCCCGAGGTCAACGGCGAAGCCACCAAGCCACAACCCATCTCTGTCCCTAAGACATCCTCCACCCGCAGCTCTTCGCGAGATCTGACGATAAGCACCATCCGTATTAATGGTAATCTTACCATCTTGGGCCGCTATCCAGCCGACCGACACGGGCCTGTTAGAACCTCCACCTCCAACACCCAAACGAACAGTTGAAGCAGTCATGGCAGCAGAAGCCGCAGCTTTGACAATAGTTATTTTAGTAGCAACCGACACATGATTGTTTTTGAAGACAATCTCGTTGCGCCACTTCCACAACCACCAGCAGGAAAGCCCAAATGTGAGACTCCAACTCGTGTCTGTACCACTCATCCCACCCCCGTTCAGATTAGCCTCCATCCAATCGCGAAAAGACCCTTGACGAACCATGTTCCACACCGTAGTCGAAGCCAACTGACGCCAAAAGGACTTGGAGACTGGGCAATCACGAAGGATATGCTCTACAGACTCTTCCTGAACCCCGCAGCAAGGGCACAAAGCATGATCACTCATGTGACGCCGAAATCGCTCCTGATTAGTCAGCAATCGTTGATGGCACACCAACCATAAAAACAAACGCACCCTTTGGGGCCCATCCCACTTCCAAGGCAAGCTCCAAATTCGATCAACAGGACCATCCTTGAAACCGGCTACAAGAGCATACGCGGACTTTAAAGTGAAATCTCCACTCGAAGACCAACGCCAATAGCGTTGGTCCTTCCCTAGGGAATGGGCAGGAGGGCAACAGCTAGTGACGCAGGAAAAAAGATCATCATCCAAGTAGCATGCCAACAAGGAGGTATTCCACCTACCATCAGGAAGAACCACCGTAGACAAACGCCAATCTCTGATGTTCAAGGGGATTTCCTCGCTCATGAGGTCGCATAAAGGGGTGTCACCCGCCCAATTATCATACCAAAATAGAATGTTCTGCCCATCACCAATGGACCAACAAGAGTTAGACCGAACCAAACCCCACATGTGACATATCTCGCGCCAAAGGGCAGTACCATTTTGAGCCCTAAGTTGAATCGGCCTCTCCTCCAAATTGACACTATACTTACCACCCAACACTCGGGCCCAAAGGCTATGCTTTTCGGTAATAAACCGCCACATCATCCTTGCAACACTAAAAAAGGAAAAAGGAAAAAGGAAAACACCACCCATCATCTTTTCCTCTCCACTCACAACCCACCTCTATTTCCTCCATAACCACCGTACACCACCACCATCTCCTTCACTCCAAACGACCACTATATCCACCAAGCTCTTGGTAGGAGAGTGACTGGTATTGTTGTTGTTGTTGTTGATGGTATTAGTAAAATAACATAGATATTCGAGTTAGCTAATTAATATCATTACAGATGGATTCAATTTTCATGCAAGTCCACAAAATGGGTATATATCTCATTTTGACATTTTAACAAACACTTTGCATACCACCAAGACATGGGCACTGGTTGTTTTCTATGAAAAATCTGGAGCCCAACTTTTTAATTAAGATGTTCATCATTTTTGATAATTTAATGGCTTGATCCCTGCCCACAACCGCAACCACTCCCAACCGAGAAGAGCGTCGATTGCGGCGATCCAGAACCAACCCTCCCCTGCAAAATACCAAAAATACCCTTAACCTGCTACCCTTATTCCTTAGTGTGGCACAACCAAGAGAGTCCGATCACTCAACTTGTTTATCAGTTCGTGTTACTCTCGCAAAATCTTCTTTTTCGGTATCCCGGGTGTCCTTATCTTAATTGTATACCATACTGTAATGATTAATTAAGTCCATTCCTTAATCTGAAATCACATTAGACAATTCTTCTGTTGCTTTCTATGGAGGCTATGCCTTTTTCCAGTATCTATGTATGAGAAAAAGTGTTAGTCGTTGACAGAAAGTCCTCAAGAACTTTAATCTTAGTGGAAATTTTAACAGATCAATGTATTTTTTTGTTGGGGTGATATTCATTTATTGATTGTAGTGTTAAATGCATTTATTATTGGGTATTTTTTAAAATACATATGCGTCATAACTCAAAGTCATAAATTCTGTAGAGAATAATGAGTGAGGTGGATAAAAAGACGATTGTATAGGCCTATTTAAGCATATTAAAAATAAATGAACTGTAATCAATTTGAGATAATTTGCTAGCCAATACTAAGAAGTAAGAATGCATTTTGCTGCACTGAGCTTTAAAATTCATGGAAAGTGCGACTCATGGAACTTGAGTAACAAACTATACAAAGTACACAATTCAGGATAGTTCAATGCTTTAGCTTAGGGCGACGATAAGTCTTTCGTCGACTATTTGAGCGTCACATTAGGCTAGGGCGATCAAAGATTAGTCACTGGAGTGAAGCTCTCAGCCAGGGAACTAAACTAAGTTGGATAAAAGGAGTTAACCTTCTCTTCAAATTTGGAATTTCTTTAAAGTGCTTTCAAGTGTTCCTATTCTTCTTCTTCTTTTGTTTGTTGTTCGATTTGATGGTTATTGTTTCCAAACTGGGTTTGCAGTTTCGCATATCGAAGCAGAGAGCGTATAGTTTGACATGTCGATGAGGCTTGATGTAAACACAGATGTATATCCAATCGAAAAGATGAGAAGTTTACAGTGAAATTAACTCCCACATTGAATATTGATGGATCAGCTGACTCTGGTTACTATAATCCGGTAATTAATCTTCGTTTATTCGGCATTTATATGTGTTGGTATGCTGGTGTGATAGATTCTTGAATGAATATAGAATTTATAACTGAAATTTATGACCTGGGGGAGGTAGGTATAACAAGGATGAGAATGGATGGACATAAAGTATACTCATTCCTTCTAATGTTCATTCATCACACTTCATTCTCATCCCGTCGATTTACGCCAGGTTACCAAACAAGACATATTTGTATTCCATTTTGTACTCTGCGAGTTGAGGTTGAGTTGCTTTGGCCTCAGTCCTAAGGCTTTTGAGTACAATAGTTGGTTTGACACGATCAATGCTATTCCACGATCGGCTCTTGAACGTTTGATAAATGAACTGTGGTGGGGCAAAATCATTGTTCCATCTCCAATGATTTCAATCTTGTTTATTGCCTTGACCTTGTCATATATTTTCATATTACAGAGCAGGGGACAATTGCTGATGACTATGAATACATAATGCATGGAAAGTTGTTCAAGTTCAACGAGGATGGTTCTGGGGAAAATGCCTTAACGTATGTACCTATGACTTTCATCCTTGTTTTTTTGAGAATATTAATGATTCTTTGGCTTCTCATTGGTTGTTTCCATTTTATTTATTGGTCTTTATTTACAGGGAGATGATCATTTCTTTCGGTGGCCTTAGGACGTCTCTGAAGGGAAGTCGTGACCAGATGACCAGCTTTCAGCTAGATAACAAATATTTCCTCTGTATGAATTGAACAAAAAAAATAGAAAATTACTGCAGAGTGTGGTTGTTTTCTTCAGTGTTTGGATAAAAATCCTCCAATTATTTTGATCTTTATGGCGATATTTTGATTTTAGTAGTAATAATCTAAATTAAGGGCTAATTTTCAGGTACGAGAATATAAATAGATATTAGGTTTATTGTTCTTATCATTTTCTAACAGTTAGAGCTCCATCTTATATAGAGCAATGGAACGGCAATGATAGTCGAAATCATCAATGGAATCATCCAAAGCCAAACAGGATCTCTGCGTCCGTCACAAGATCCAAAATGAGTTTGTCCTCCACACCGATGGCAGAATTCCATTCCGCACCTGCATATCAGAAATAATCCGAACATCAGTTAGGTTATCTAGTTGTAAGGATTTCATCCTTCGGGATCTTTTAAGAGGTTAAGGATTCAAATCAGCTAATTGAAAAAGCATCAAACAGAAGGGCACATATATATACCTGCATCGCACAACCCTGCAACCTTGAGTTCGCCATGGAAGTTGGCACTGGAAACAGAAGTCCTTCTTACAATTTGGGCATTTTGCTTTCTTTGAGTTACCTTCGCACTCATCCAAAACCAGCGCGGAGCAGTCTTGAAACGGGCAGTAGCAGTTCTTGAACTCCAAAACCTTTAAACCGCAGAGAATATCGCACCATTCTTGAAACAATGGCGTCGGCAGGAACAGCCTGCAAGAGATGGGGTCTAGTTGGTGATTGCAACTTGGTCCAGGACATTTAATACCTCCAATTCTTGATTCCACTTGCGCTTCAATGTACTTGGCTATGCATTCCAGGCAGAACGGATGATCACACAACCCACCATTCTTGAATTTCTTGATCGATTCGTTGGGTTCTAAGTATATTTCGCAGGTAAAACCTGAAGCCCCCTCCGATCGCTGCGGCTCTTCCCTTCCAGCTTCCGTTTTCAGGGCAACTTGCCCTGCCTTTCAAGGCTGGAGAGAGTATAACAAACTAGCAGTAGTAGTCCTTCCGATTTTAATCTCCTTATTAAAATCACTTTCCTGGATACTTCACACTATCTTTGTGGTTTTAACACAAACATATATTTATTTAGTAGAATTTTAATTTGGTCGGGATATGTATTCCATGTTTTCTCAGTCACCTTCGCCTGTTTAAAATATATGTATATATTTTCTGAGTGTGAAGTTAATCTTGAGATATTTTAATATTTAAAATAAAATTAATTAATTAATTAAATAAATAAATAAACAATAAGATTTAATCTCTAAGAGTCAAGGAGTTACGATAGATAATAATGATGGTTCTGATTGTAATAGTTTCTCCACTTATTTGAAAAAAAAATACCTATCTTTTATAATTGGAGAAAGTCATAATATCAACCCATGTTTGTACTAAATGTCCAAAAAATACCTCAAATTTACAATTGAGTAAAAAAGAACACTATATTTGTCATTTTTAATAAATCACACTTTATTTTTAAAATAAAGTTAGATTTAGTTGGGGTTTTAATTAATTTACTAAAAAAATGATAATTTTTTTTTCATCTCTCCTTACTAGATAGACGGGTATAACTCAAAAAAAAATTTAAAAATGAAATTTACATCAACATTTTCCAACAATTTTTTGATGTTATTAGGAAATTTTAAGAAGATAGTTGATACTCAGTTTAATATAATTCAGTGTACAATTTTTTTTTTATACTTTTAATGAAATTTCAAAGTTTACATTTTTTTGTGTGTAGATTAACCGTAACTGTATTTTTAGATATGTTCGGATTAATTTTACATTTAATTTTATTTAAATTTTTTAAATTTCTGCGTCAATCTGGTCTAAAAAAAGAGATAGAAAAAATTTTCATATCAATTTTTTAATAAATTAATTTTCATATCAGCGAAATCGAAAGTCATTTTTTAGAAGAGCCAAATAAATTTTAAAACAATTTTAAAAGTATAGTGTGATTTATTAAAATTGACAAACGTAGAGTTCTTTTTTACTTAATTGTAAACTTATAGTGTTTTTCGAACATTTAATGCACAGGTTACTTTTATGACTTTTTCCTTTATAATTTGTTAGATAAATACTATGATTATTTACTAATTAAATATAGTAAACCTAAAGTTGGATGGGACTTGTAATTGAAATAATCAACACACACAAATACAGCACTTTCCTTAAAACCAGCCATGTATCATACTTTCTGTTTCTCAAACAAACAAGCTCTAAGCACAGCATGTAAACAGTACCTACTCTACAGAACTTCATTGGAGAAAAGGGATTCAAATATAAACAGAAAGTAGCATCTCAATTCTCATTGATGCTAATCCCTAATGCTTAGTATGGGATGAGGGAAAGGAAAAAATGGAATGGAAATTTGTTAAATTCCTTTCCCTAGTTAAATTTCTCTTGCTTTCCCTAACCACATTAGGTTCTCATACTAAGAGTAAAGCTAATACAGAAGAAAAACAACGGCCTTCAGATAACTCAGCCATCAAACTAGAGTGAAACTGTTAAAGAGGATCATCTACATCCTGATAACGGAACAGGGTGAATGTAGTCTATTAGGCAAGTCTCTGTGATTCTGTACTACGTATCTCGTGGTGGAGAAAAATGTACTAGATGATGGAAAGTGGCATACATCAAGACCATGATGAGCATTACGACAAACAAAAAGCAAGCATTTGAACACGACTTGTGCTTGCAGGAACCGAAATGGGATCGTCCTCCACATTTATGGCAAAATAGAACCCCACACCTGCATTCATACATGCACTTTATGAGCAGAGTGGTTTAGCTCTTCACGCTCAAGGATACAAGTTCTATCATGTTTAAGCAAAAGTACTTAACATAATCCTAAATCAAAGTACACCAATTCAACCATACTTTAAGCTTGTATGATGTCATTTCTGCCGGTGCATTGTATGATTTATGTTGTTTCACTATCAAATATGACGTGTGAAAATGTGTTCGCTAGCATGCACACATGTTTATGCATATATCTGAGTGAGCATTAGAAAAGAAGCCATACTTGCATTTAATTTGACGGCAACCACTAACTCGCTCAACAGAGTGACCACAATTATAACACCTAGTCCATTTGTTCACTTCAATGAGTCGCCCAGCCAGAATGTCATTGCGATCCCTCAACTGTCTACTCTCAAAGCACCGATATCCTGCATGCCAAGGGATTTTGCATTGAAAACAGAAGTTTTTCTTGCAGTTAGGACAATCCACTTTCTTCAGCTTATCCCTACACTCGTTCAAAACCAAGGCTGAGCAGGCTCGATAAGGACAGTAGCACCTTTCAAACTGTAACAGTGTCAAATCACATACAAGATCACACCATTTCTCAAACACTGGTTTTGAGATGATAGCTCTGCACAAGAGAGGGTCTAATGACTGGTTGCAGCTCAGTCCAGGACACTCTATGTGCCCGGTGTTGCCTTCAACTTTTACTTCAATGTACTTTGCTATGCAGTCCAAGCAGAAAGGATGACTACACGCACCACCATTCTTGAATTTCCTGCTTGATACCATAGGCTCAATGCATATCTCACAAGTGAAGCCTGAAATTTCTTCTTCTTGTTCTCTTTCTTGTCGTTCTGTTTGTTGGGCCTTTTGCACTGTGTTTCCCATTATATGTTCTGCCTTTCAGTTTCAAGAATCAGCTTCAATTCAAGAAACAATTCCCGAGAGCTTATAATTTTAATTTAACATAGTTACATCATATCAGATCATATATCTAAATCTAAAAAGGACACCATCAAAAACCAAAAGTCAGATTCTTTACAAATTTTCAGTGCATGGTGTTTAAAGGTGTCAAAACAATACGGATTAGCAGATTATTTACAATAAATCAAACAATATGTATTTTGATGCTTTATATATATCAAGCACTCTCCCAATGAAACAATGGAGTATTCCCATTAGCCCAACATCATTTCCTATTGAATCCAGCAAAACCTTAACTTTTGATTCCTTGACAACTAACCATTTTAAAAGCACTTCCTCAATTTTAACAAATCCTCAGCTACATGTTCTCCAAAAATCAATCCTTTTTAGTTTTCACATTAACAAAAAAAAAAAAGTTTTTGATCTGATCCTCTAATTCGAGACGCAAAATGGGTCCATAGCTCATCAGAAGATGAGGACAATTTCAACTTTAAATTGTTTTCCAGGAGAACAGATGAGGATCCAATTAACCACAACCCTCAAAAACATAAAAGGACAGTGAAAGTAAAGGAGATCCTTTACTCTCACTGATCTCTGACCAACAAAACAAGACAAGACAAAAAGTTAAACTTTGTCAGCGTCATAAATCATAATCACAATCATACTTCATGCTCCGGCCACATAATAAAAAAGACTGAAACTTTACAAATAATAAGAAAATCAAAGTTCAAAATGACATTATTCTGCATTAATGGCGATGAGAAGAAAGGCAGTAGCAGTAAAGGAATTAGCTTACCCTTACCAGAAGGAAGGGATTAGGTTACGAGGGAGTAAAATTGAGTTTTTTTCCTTCTGTTTCGCAGAAACCCAGCTGAAGAAAACCTGTTTGAGAAAAAGAGAGAAGTGTACGAAAGGAGAAGGAAATTGTGCAAAACCAAGACCCCTGCACTGCCGTTACATAGTGTGTGTAGTGTGTACTGCTTTCCTTGTGTGCTATCTATCTATAGTAAGCCAAACGTCTATTGCATGATGTGGGTGAGATGTACTAGTCAGTCCTCCTTCCTTCTGCATTACTAGTTCGATACACTTAGGGAACTCTACATTAATTAGGTGAAAATGACACCAAACAACCTCTTCTTTTTGTTCTTCACACTTCATGTTCTTTTGTACTTTTCTGATTCTCTCATTATAATTTTTTTATATTTATTTTTTTCTAAGTATTTTTTCAATTGAAATAAATCTCGTTCAATACCTTAAACTCAAATATAATACATAGATGGTAATTTTTTTTTATTACTGGCACATAATTGATGTTCATAAACCCTATAATAAACATTTAAAAAAGCATGTTGGAATTGTTAGGATACTGCTACATTATTTTATTTTTCTTTTTTATTATTAAAGTATACATGATTTTTTTCCCTTAAAAAATGGAGAAACTAATAATAACATGACACTTCATTATTTCATATTTTCCCCTTCAATTGTTATGAACTCTCCGAATAATCATGTAAAAATATAATTAAATTAATATATCCCTTGATTTTAGGATTTTTCATCATTGTGAACAGTTTTACAAGGTTTTTTTTTTTTACAAAATATATCAACAAAATTAAACTCTCACAAAACTTGACACCCACTAAATCAGCTTGAATTTTCTTTTTCTCGTGAGTCCATTGTACAAGGAAAAAACTTGGGTAGATCATGATCTAGGATGATGACACATGCCTCAAATAGTGCTAGAATACCACTATTCTTGACATTTTTGGACACGTGTTATCATCCTACATCATGATGTAGGTAGATCATGATCTACCCAAGTTTTACTCCATTGTACAACTAAGTAAAACTTGAACACAAGACTAAAATCAACCTCTAAAAAATGCAAGCCTTAGATGGCCATACCTGACCTGAAGCTTAAAACAACAAAGATCATAAGTAGGTAATATAGTCTAACAACCCATAATAAACAACAAGCCTCAGTTCAACCATAAAAGAAAACAAGTGGCAGAAGACATCAACTCGTTAACAAACAAATAAAATCTTGCTTTCAAGCTTTAGGCCCTGATTGGACTCGTTGTTATTGTATTGTTGTGGGTTACTTGCTACCCGATTGACAAAAGTGCAGTTTGTAAAAATTGTTAAAGTTTCTGGTTAAATTATATTATTAAACTGAAAAGGCAGAGTGTTTGGTTAAACTAATATTAAAAGTATTGTGTTATTTTATTTTTGAGTGACTTTAATTAATTTGATTGCGTGGGAGATAAGTTAGGAATTGCTTTTTCTATACACTAGGTTAATTACCGATATAGGCTATAGATATAAATATGTAAGTACCATGCGGCTTGAAAAGTGTAGCTTGATAGTGTGTGCGCGGGAGAGTAAATTGGGAGGCAGTGAGTTGAGAGGTACTAGAGAGAGTAGGCAATAGAGCAATTGTGAGTGAGAGATCTTTTGTTCTAGGTGGAGGTATAATTGAGAGATGTTATTAACTGTATTGGATTCAGAGTTGGAGAGATTATTGATTATAATTACAATTAATAGTGGATTAAAGTGGAGTAGGCGTATGAGTTGGCAAGCTTGATCAAGATGTTAGATATATCTAACAAGTATGATATTCATACGTTTGATGATTTTGCTCTTTGGCAAAGCACTGTGATGACGTTCTAACTATTCAAGTACTAGATGTTGCTCTCAATGAGGTAAAACCTGAAGTGATGAAGGAATTAGATTGGGGTGAAATTCAAAAGAAAGTAGTAAATTAGATTCGATTGGCACTCACTCTTGGTGTTAAAAACCATGTCTTGGACGAGAAGACACCACGGGGTATTTGGGAAACGCTAGCAGTTATGAAATTCCTTGGATTTGAATGAGGGAGTTACAAGACAAAGTAGACGAATTGGATAGGGAAGTTGACTTTCGGGTTCTCTCGAT
The DNA here is from genome assembly GCA_963691705.1 of Viola odorata. NCBI lineage: Eukaryota > Viridiplantae > Streptophyta > Magnoliopsida > Malpighiales > Violaceae > Viola > Viola odorata. Next base: position 3,960,389 of record OY829539.1, read on the forward strand.
TAGGAAAGAAGAGGAGCAGCCTGAGGTTACCATCAATATGTGGTATCACTCTAATGGTGTGGTTTCGGGGATTGAAACACAAGTTTCTTTCATCATTCGGTTGACATGACTAATAGAAGGAAGATGATCACGCATTTCATAGTGGAGGATCAAAAGTTAGAATCATAGGCCACTATTAAGGAGGAGGCAGCTCGTCACTTTGCTAAATTTTTTTCAAAAAGGTTAGTTGGCAGCGTCTGAATATTCCTATTTTGGGTTTTAACAAAATATATGAGGAGGAATCAACAAGTTTAGACGGTGAGATATTGACAGGTCGTCGAAATTCGTCAAAATAATTACAACATAACACTAATTACTAAACAGACTTTACTTGGTCCGAAGACAAATCAAGATTCAACTTCTTATTGAGGGTTTTAGTAAACTCTTTTATTTCAAGAACACCATTTGGGAAATTAATCATTCGTTCTAGCACAGAAATTTCATCCAGGGGGGCCAATAAACACTGACCCATTTTACGCTTATGTTTTTCTTGAGGATTTTGGGGTGGAGATGGTGATTTTGAGGATAATTTTTCAATTATTTCAACTGAAGAAGAAGAAGCAAGAAGTCTTTTTGATGCCATGTGGAAGAGGAAGTATAGGAGAGCGGGAGAGGGAGAAAAAGAAAGGGCTGCAAAGAGAGTGAGGATGAAAATGGGCAGCAGCAACATAAGTTATAAATAGTTTTTTAAATTAAGTAAAGAAAAATCAAGATTCAACTTCTTGTTGAGGGTTTTAGTAAACTCTTTTATTTCAAGAACACCATTTGGGAAATTAATCATTCGTTCTAGCACAGAAATTTCATCAAGGGGGGCCAATAAACACTGATCCATTTTACGCTTGTGTTTTTCTTGGGGATTTTGGGGTGGAGATGGTGATTCTGAGGATAATTCCTCAATTATTTCAACTGAAGAAGAAGAAGCAAGAATTTTTTTTGATGCCATGTGGAAGAGAGAGTATAGGAGAGCGGAAGAGGAAGAAAAAGAAAGGGCTGCAAAGAGAATGAGGATCAAAATGGACAACAGCAACATAAGTTATAAATAGTTTTTTAAATTAAGTAAAGACAAATCAAGATTCAACTTCTTGTTGAGGGTTTTAGTAAACTCTTTTATTTCAAGAATGCCATTTGGGAAATTAATCATTCGTTCTAGCACAGAAATTTCATCCAGGGGGGCCAATAAACACTGACCCATTTTACGCTTGTGTTTTTCTTGGGGATTTTGGGGTGGAGATGGTGATTATGAGGATAATTCTTCAATTATTTCAACTGAAGAAGAAGAAGCAAGAATTTTTTTTGATGCCATGTGGAAGGGGGAGTATAGGAGAGCGGGAGAGGGAGAAAAAGAAAGGGCTGCAAAGAGAGTGAGGATGAAAATGGGCAGCAACAGCATAAGTTATAAATAGTTTTTTAAATTAAGTAAAGACAAATCAAGATTCAACTTCTTGTTGAGGGTTTTAGTAAACTCTTTTATTTCAAGAACGCCATTTGGGAAATTAATCATTCGTTCTAGCACAGAAATTTCATCCAAGAGGGCCAATAAACACTAACCCATTTTACGCTTGTGTTTTTCTTGAGAATTTTGTGGTGGAGATGGTGATTCTGAGGATAATTCTTCAATTATTTCAATTGAAGAAGAAGAAGCAAGAAATCTTTTTGATGCCATGTGGAAGAGGGAGTATAGGAGAGCGGGAGAGGGAAAAAAAGAAAGGGCTGCAAAGAGAGTGAGGATGAAAATGGGCAACAACAGCATAAGTTATAAATAGTTTTTTAAATTAAGTAAAGACAAATCAAGATTCAACTTCTTGTTGAGGGTTTTAGTAAACTCTTTTATTTCAAGAACACCATTTGGGAAATTAATCATTCGTTCTAGCACAGAAATTTCATCAAGGGGGGCCAATAAACACTGATCCATTTTACGCTTGTGTGTTTTCTTGGGGATTTTGGGATGGAGATGGTGATTCTGAGGATAATTCTTCAATTATTTCAACTGAATACGAAGAAGCAAGAAATGTTTTTGATGCCATGTGGAAGAGGGAGTATAGGACAGCGGGAGAGGAAGAAAAAAAAAGGGCTGCAAAGAGAATGAGGATGAAAATGGGCAGCAGCATAAGTTATAAATAGTTTTTTAAATTAAGTAATGTACTTTTTTTATATGATTAAATGATAATTTATTTAATTAATGAATAATTATTACATACATAAATTTTGGTAAGAATTTAAAATCAGTCAATAATTTATCATTGATTTTTTTTTTTACAAACACATCGAGTAAATTAAATACAAGGTTAGGCTAGGTTTGATTGAAAATATTTTAAGAACACGTGGATTAAATTAATCATTTAGAGGTTTAATTGAAAATCTTTCACAAATACACAGACTAAATTAATCATATACAAGTTTTATTGGAATTTTTTTATGAAAATATGGACTAAATTAAACACGGAGCTAAATTTGATTGAATTTTTTTACAAACACGGGGATTCATCAATTAATTATTTAATAATTTAATTAGATTTTCTTATAAATTTGTAGGCTAAATTAATCGTATAGGAATAATTTTTTTAAATAAATATAAGAAATAAATTAATCAAAATATAAAAATTGTCAGCTTGTTTGTTTGCTCTGTTTGTTTTCTTGCTGCTCTGCTTTGTGAGTCCAGTTGAAGGCTTGAAGCAGAGGGAAAGAAAGAAAGAAATGGATGGATGCGAGAAGTGAAATGACGAAGGTGTCCTGAGGATTTAACCTCTGTGCTTGTCACCCTCTGGCCTCTACCTTTTAAATACAACATATATAATTGGTTTAATCTTGAATCAAACAATTGACAACCGGGCAGCAAATGTAAGAGCACGGAGGAAGAAAGGACAATTAACCAATAATATTCGAATATAATTAGTTTTAATTGATATAGCTGTAAATAAATAAAAAATCTCGGATACTCTTAATTTTTACATCAGCAAAAAAAAGAAGTAAAAATAAAATGATAACTTCTAATTTTTTTCATTTTTTTTCTTAAGTGGGCCTCATTCAATTTTAATTCTTTTATTCATAAAAGAGTAAAAAATATCGAAGTAATTAGAAAAACTAAAATTTGTTTTTTATGACACTAGTAAACATATTGCTAAGTTTTTAAAAATTATTTAAATTTAAAGTTAATATTTCCTTTCTAATCTTATTCTTCAATCAAAATGCCTAATCAATTAGAAAAATAAATTTTATTTTTTAACATACTAGTAAAAATATAACTAAGTCTTTTAAATAAATCCAAATCTTTTTAAAATTTTTATTTTTACATAAATTTAATGTAATATTATATTTTATAATCTTCTTATTGAATTAAAAAAACCGAATTAATTAGGAAAACTAAATTTTATTTTTTAACATATCGCTGATAATTTTCTAGGTTTTTTAAAAAATTACAATATTTTTGCTAGTGTGCTAAAAAAAATATTTTTCCTATTTGTTTTGGTATTTTTACTCTTTTATGGATAAACTATAAAGTAATTAAATTTGAATGAGGCCACTTAAATAGAGAAAAAATAACTAGGGTTGACGGTGTATATCTTTTTTTTTTTGGATTTAATGATCAATTTGTCTAATTTTGGCGTAAAATAAAGTCTGGTGACTAAATGGGGTATTTTTGGATAATTCAGTGGCTAAATTGGTAATAATGGTTTTATCTAATTAATTTAAACCGGGCCTGTTATTGTTGGGCTTACAGCGTTCTTGGGCCTTAGTCCCACCAGAAAATCACTTGACGAGCCGTTTTTCATTACGCAGGAATCTCCCAAACAATTCTACAACCTTCGTCTAGCCTCTCCTCCAAGCTTTTAAAAGGCCCGGTTGGGCCTGCAGCGTTTAAACTATTTTCGAGACTAAAGGGACGAAACATTTGATTTTTCTGTACTCATTTTTTTTTGGAAGGAATAAGATACAATATAAAAAAATACAACTATTAATGGTGTTTTTTTTAATAATAGGCTATTAATTGTTTTAAGTACATTTTCTTTCCTTTTAGAAAAAATATGAAAAATGCTTCGAGTTAATAGCTTATGCGGTCATATTTCGATAGAAAAATATAAGATTAATATGACAAATAAATAACTAAAATATTTTAGTATTTTAAAAAGAAAAGGACAAATAGAATTCTTTAGTGATGATTAACAAAAAATTCTAAAATTACCAAATTATACTATTTGGCCTGTGAGATTCCCTTACAATTTACAACCACTAAATGGTCGTGTCTTTTCACATGTTTTTTTAGTAGGCATATACTGTACACCACTTTTAGAAAAATTATAGAGAATGTTTCGAGTTAATAGCTTATGCGGTCATATTTCGATAGAAAAACATAAAATTAATATGACAAATAAATTACTAAAATATTTTAGTGTTTTAAAAAGAAAAGGACAAATAGAATTCTTTAGTGATGACTAACAAAAAATTCTCGAATTCCCAAATTATACTATTTAGCCTGTGAGATTCCCTTACAATTTTACAACCAGTAAATGGTCGTGTCTTTTCACTTATTTTTTTAGTAGGCATATACTATATACCACTTTTAGAAAAATTATGGAGAATGCTTTGAGTTAATAGCTTATGCGGTCATATTTCGATGGAAAAATATAAAATTAATATGACAAATAAATTACTAAAATATTTTAGTGTTTTAATCAAGGAGTAGCAATTAATCATTGTTTTGAGAAAGCTAATTAATCCTACCATGTAGCACCAATTAACTAAAGTAATTAAGCTTTAATTGCCTCCTTGATTTCCCTTTTTCTGTCCAGCCAACATGGCAAAAGACTTATTGGGTCTTCTAAGCATCACCATTGTTTTTGTTTTTTTTGGTCAAGTGAGTCAGTAGAAGAAGAGGATATGATGACAAAAAACCACAGTGATTGGTATGGTATATATTCTTTGGATACTAATTTATGTTTTCTTTTCTTTTTGCTGTACTTGTTTTACAGATGTATACTCAAGAAGAAAAAAGACCCTTTTCTCATCTGAAATAAAAAATATGTCTTTTTGCTGAGAGACTGACTCACTTGACCCAAATCTATTTTGCGAATCTGGGCGTGAGGGTGTTTTGAAGATCAATGGTTTGAATGTCAAGTGAAGAGACTGAACTATTTCAATTTCCATACTCTTTCGAATAGTTTTTTCTCCTCTTCTTGGCTTACATATTAGAGTTCATCTGTTTCTCGTAGATAGGTTAGGTAGCCTTTTTTCGCTTGAGTCATGTATGACTTATTCACTTTTTTTTCTTTTCGGTAATAGCGAAAAGACCCCTTGTATTATTATTTTTAAAACAAAAACCTTCTCTCACTTTTAAAAACTTTATTCCGCCTCCCATGAACTATGGGTTAATGGCAAAAGTTTGGTCTCCGTTAGTTAACTTAACAGATTGTCAAAGGTGACCCCTGACAACAGGTTGCAAAGAAAAAAAACCTATAATTAATTTTAAAAATACAGAAAAATAATATAATTAATTTAAAAAATCCAAAAATACTTTAATTAATTTTAAAAATACTGAAAAATAATGTAATTAATTTTAAAAAATTCATAAAAATACTGTAATTAATTTAAAAAATTAAAACAAATAATGTAATTAATTTTAAAAAAAACTTGTTATTACATGTAATTATTGCATTTTTATTTTCTTTTTCCCTTTCTTCCTTCCCTTCATCTTCAACGTTAATTCTCATTTTTCTGTCTCTTTCTGTCTAGTTTATGAAATCTCTATCTTTTTTCCAAAAAATTAGCCATAGAAAAATCATGCCTCTGTATTGGGCCGTTCTCTTTCTTTGGATTAAAGACAAATTAGGAAAAAAGGGTTACTGAAATTACTTGGGATTGTTTAAACCTATATTTCAGATCTGTGTTTAATCTGTACTTTTTTATTAGCAAGATCCATTTAATTGAGATTATGGCGCAGATCTGAAATAGGATTTTTTTTTCTTTTCAGTTTCAATTTCAATTACACACCTTCCCCTCCTTCCTTCCAAAACTCCATCTTCTCCACAAAATCTAAGCCACCACAACCATCGTCTCTCCTAACCACTCCTCCACCGCCACCTATCCGCCGGTCTTCACCTACGACCAACTCGAATCATGCATAACCGCTTCGACCCATCTCTCAAAATCGAAGACGGCAGATTTGGATCGGTATACTTAGATCATCTCCTAGATAACTAAATTGTCGCCGTCAAGTACCTCCACAAACGTCACCACGTTGCGCCTCTTTCTTTGCCAAATCGTTCTGTAGCGAGATTTTGATTTGAACGTCTGTAAATCATCCCAATCTCTTGAAACTCCATGACTAGGTGAGACTTGGATAAGGTGGAGATAGCTGTTGTGACCACCGTCGACAACGATGCGGTGAATTGAGGCTGGTTGGATCGATAATTGGTGGTAGGAAAGAGAAGAGGAGGAGGGAGGATTCAGAGATGGGTTTGTGTTCATCCCTAAAAATACTCATTTCTTGAAGGATGCTTGTTCTAGAGGACTTAGGACAAAGGATGAATGAAATGAATTTCTTTTCTTTTCCCAGATATTATTTTCTATTTTTATTAAAAAAGATTATTTTTTCAAAATTAATTACATTATTTTTCTAGATTTTAAAAATTACTTATATTATTTTTCTGAATTTTTGAAATTAATTACATTGTTTTTTTAGATTAATTACATTATTTTCTGAATTTTAAGATTAATTATATTATTTTTTAATTTTTTTATATTAATTACATTATTTTTTGGAATTTTTAAAATTGTTTTTTTTGGATTTTTTGATTAATTATATTATTTTTTCTAAATTTTTAGATTAATTACATTATTTTTTTAATTTTTAAATTAATTATACTATTTTTCTGTATTTTTTTAATTAATTACAATATTTTTCTGGATTTTTCTAGATTAATTACATTATTTTTCTGAATTTTAAAATTAATTATATTATTTTCTGAATTTTTTAAATTAATTATATTATTTTTGTGAAAAAAGAAAATAAAAATACCTAAAACATTAGATTTTTTTTTTTTTTGCAACCTGCTGTTAAGGGTCACCTTTGACAATCTGTTAGGTTGACTAATGGAGGCCAGATTTTTGCCATTGACTAATAATTTTGAGGAGGCGAAATAGAGTTTTTAAAAGCTAGAAGAGGGTTTTGTCTTAAAAAATAGTACAATAGCCTTTTCGCTATTACCCCTTTCTAATTTTAATAAAATCTCTAAAAAAAAGTTGTGTTTTAACATGTCATTTGCAAAAGCAAGTCACCCATGTGATTTTGTAAAAATAAGTTTTGGGTAAGATTATGGTTCCAAAAAACTACTACGGAATGTTAACCACATCACCATGTTACTTTTGGCCCAAAAGTTATGGTTTGTTACTACAACCTTGATTATCAGAACTAGATCGGACCGGCCAGTCCGACTGGTTCAAACAAGATTTTTCACATTTTCGGTTCGATTCAGCTATTGGATCGGATATGCATGTGAACCGGGTTCGACCGCTCGAACCAGTCGGTTTTTATCGAATCGGCGAACCAGTCGGTTTTCTGTCAAATGGGCTGGTTAGATGAAAATGACGTCATTTTGACCAGTCACATCACCACTCCAACCGATCTCCTCACACCAAACCCATCACCCGATCTCCTCACACCATCACCACTGCCAAACACCAAACCCGCAGCCACCAACCACTACCCTCACTCCATCCCCAACTATTGCCGGCGTGCGGTTGAGGAAAGAAAAGAGAAAAAGAAAGGAAGTAGGAAAGAGCAAAAGAGAGGAAGAAGAAAGAAAATAGAGAAAAGAAGAAAGAAAAGAAAGAAAAAGGAAAGAGAGAGGAGCGCGACTCAAGTAAGTACTGATGTGGTGGATGGGGAGTTGGCGAAGTCATGTAGGATAAAAGTCTGCCCTATCCACTAACTTCAAAATAACCATGCACTACATCATAATGAATGCAAGATTTTTTCCTAAAGAAATGTATTACCAAATCATTCTCACCCTTGGAGCTCTGAATTTGCAGAAGACAAACATAAGAAATGTACTGGAATAACTAGAGGCCTGGGACAGATATAAAAAAAAAACTCTTGATGTTGTCTGTCATTTGCTTCACTTGTGTTGTTTTCATAGGAACATGGGTGGTGGGCAAGTGCAGAAAGCTAAGTTCATGCAAGACAACTTCTGGATCACAAGTGAAGTGGCTCTATTTTAATGAATGTGAAGAGCTTTGGTGCTTATGTTGTTTGCCCAAACTGATAATACAATTTTTGGTTATTTCTTTCTTTCTCATCAAGAGTTGTATCATAGAATTCTTTGTTACTCTAGACCAGGTGAACCCAGGCATTTAGTAGCATATAAATTGTGTGGAGGGTGGGGACTGAAAAGAAACCTTATTATGCTTTGCAAAAGAAATCTGAATACGGTTCCCATTCCTTTTTTTGTATGCTCTGTGTGTTGTGGCTAATGGGATTCCCCTCCGACTCTTAATATCCAACTTAGGAATCTTAATACTTTGGGGCAAGTTGGGTTTGCTATACCAAAGCTTATTTTTGAACTTTTTAATTTTTTCAGCATAATTCAACTTTTGTGAGATGGCTTGATCACACACTTGGTGCTTGTAATTCAAGGCCTTCAGAGTAGCATGGAAGGAGACATGTCATCCATGAATAGCCCTGTTAAATTTGATGGACCCTGTAAAAGCATATCATTACTTTCTGAACAACGGTAGGATTCCAATCTTGATGAATATCGTGATTTTTTACCTATCCTCATTTCTATATCCGGGAAGAAAGTTTGGTTATTCCATTGGTTGGTTACCAAACGTATGAATTGAACTTTTAGGGTCGTTTTAAGGCTATAACTCAGCCATTCAGCTATGAATTTATCACAGGATGGGTTGAGCTCGGATGGCTAGAAAAGCTAACTTTGACTGTAGGTGGAACCTTTGGTGGCCAAGGTTCCAAATCTTGGCCTTCTTATTAATTGGACCAGTGACTCCACCTTCCAAACTATTGTTTTTATACAAAACATAAGCCCTATAGCAGTTGCAACAGTTTAATCTCAGTAGGATTCATTAATAATTTATGTATGCCGTCATTAAAGACTTCTTTCTTCTTTCAGAATGCGAAATTTATGGCAAACAAAAATATTGTTCAAGGCATAGCTTTTCTGAATAGCAAGTTCTTCACGCAGCAGATGCAAGAACTTCTAAGGTAATAAAGTAAAATTTTTGGCATCGACAACAGTCATGACATTCACATGGAATGAATGTCTAATGTGTATATATTTTGACCTCTTATTGGAACTGGAGATGACTCCATCTCTATTGGACTAGGAAATTCTCAAGTCACCATCACTTGCAGATCTGGAATCAGGTACTGTAGGATTTTCTTAGGGTTTGTGCCTCAAAGAGATTGCAATAGCTTTTAGAGTAATGCTAATGGGGTTGAAAAGAATGACTGAATTCTCAACCTGAATGACGTGTCATTCGTCAAAATTACAAAAATGCCAGCCTCTTAAAAGAAAAGTAAGAAAAGAGAAGAACGAATAATTACACTCAACGGTGGCTCTGATTGTGCGCCTACTATGCCAGACTAGGCAACAGGAAACCGTCCAAATTAACTTGGAAACAGACTCAGTAAAATAAGTTACACCGAAATGCAAACAAAGGAAAAGCAAATTGAAAATAACCCAAACGCTACACTCACATTTCACCACGTTCGAGGAGAAGCTATGTTGGGTTTGGAAGGTTTGGAGGGAACCGGTGGTTGTCGCAAAGATTGCGGTGGCGGTGGCTGGTAAGGAGGGAGGAGGAGAAACTATGTCGGAGGCAAGGAGGGAGCTGTGTCGGGTTTGGAGTGTTTGAGGCAAGGAGATTGGAGAAGAGAAGCTAGGTTTGACGGGTTGAAGAGGCTGGCATTTTTGTAATTTTGACGAGCCACGCCATTCAGGCTGAGAATTCAGTCATTCTCTGCAACTAATGGGGTTGCAGAGAATGACTGAATTCTCAGCCTGAATGACGTGTCATTCGTAAAAATTACAAAAATGCCACCCTCTTAAAAGAAAAGTAAGAAAAGAGAAGAACGAATAATTACACTCAACGGTGGCACTGAGCAATCTATTCCCAACCAAGATACATCCTTACAATGACGAAGCTGACCACCAAAATCCCACTGGACAAAGCTACCAAAATTGGCTTCAGTGGCTCCGATTGTGCGCCTACTGCGCCAGACCAGGCAATAGGAACCCGTCCAAATTAACTTGGAAACAGACCCAGAAAAATAAGTTACATCGAAACGCAAACAAAGGAAAAGCAAATTGAAAATAACCCAAACGCTACACTAACATTTCACCACGTTCGAGGAGAAGCTATGTCGAGTTTGGAAGGTTTGGAGGCAAGCGGTGGCTGTCGATTGCGGTGGCGATCGCAAAGATTGCTGTGGCGGTGGCTGGCAAGGAGGGAGGAGGAGAAGCTATGTCGGAAGCAAGGAGGGAGCTGTGTTGGGTTTGGAGTGTTTGGAGGCAAGGAGATTGCAGAAGAGAAGCTAGGTTTTTGACGAATGATGTGGCTGTGCCACGTCATTCAGGCTAAGAATTCACTCATTCTCTTCAACCCCATTAGCTGGACGGATTGAAGATGACAACAAACAAACATACACCATACATATACTAGTACATGTAATGGAAACGTGAGGGGCCGGCCAAAGCGTCGGCGCCCTTGTGCTGGTGGCACCATGTTAGCTGTCGATGACCGTGACCCGGTTGTATATGTATTTTGATATTTCTGAGTTGTGTAGTTAGGATTAGGAATCTGCTTCTTTCAAGTTTTAACCCATTTTTTAGTACCCCAAGAACAGACCAAAAATTAAAAGTCACTGAATCACCATTATTACCAACCATCCTGATCCACCCCGCACCCTCAAAACCAAATGGCTCTCCCTACCTTTTCTTGCCATTCTGTCTCCTCCCTTCATCTGTTCAGCTCTACCTATGTTATTATTCACTGCATTACACATTCCCACCCGATACTTAACCTCACCCACCTTGTCCAATCATCAATGAGATTAATAAAGACAAATAATGAGAAAACCTCATGGTGTTGTGGTATCCACCAAAAATACGTGAAATGCCAGCAACACCCCCATGCCTGCTCCTGGTCGTCCAATAATATGCCAGTGAAATTGATGAGCAACAATAATCTGACAATAAAATTTGAGTGGAAATCAAAAGTGATAAAAATTCCAAACAAACATGATGACAGAGGCTAACATATTTCGTCAAAACATTTCTGCAGCTTTAAACTATATCCAAGATATACCTACCACACACGCAAGCATAAATTTAGGGCAACACGGTTACACGCATCCAACCCGTTTGCGCGTCTTTATTTGTTGAAAGGACATTTTTAGGTCAAACCTTAGGCACCAAGACCCACAATAAAGGTGTTGAATGGTAGGCTAGCTCCAAATGAATAGGGCTAGAAGGGCACATATGAATCCACATGTTAATTCAAAACCTCACTGTACTTGAAAACACAATCATAAAGCCGTCCTCCAAGAAACTGAGCAACCTCTGGATGTTTAACCTATTTCAAAAGATGGGGTGGGGCAAAAGTTATGTCATGAAATTACCACAATCCAATAAAGCAACGCCCGTTAACTGAAATCCAGCAGTAGGAACTAGATAGTTACCATCCCAATCTTGAGAGAATCACACTTAAACTGAGCATAAAGATTTGTCTCTATCCCGACCCTGTCAGCCAAAAGTAACAAACTTTGTGAGGGATATGCTGATCAACTCTATATTCTAGCCATTCTTGAAGCATATCCAAAACAACTAGCTGTCTTGAGAAGATTCTTGCCAAGGTATATTTGCTACAGTCAATCATCTCATCAATTTAGTCTTCGGTATGCTATAAAGATTGGTCAGCTGATCATTTGCTATCATCTACTGGCTTAGAGCCATAACAAAGGGTAATAGAACAGCATACTTCAAAACTAAGATCGTCTCATCCATCAATGACAATGATGCGAATGACCTTCAATATGGTGCTATCTATTGAAACAAAAGCACTAAAATACTAAAAATCAGATCCACACAGGATTACTAAAAAACATAGAACTCCTACCATAATGAGGTAACAAGATCTAGTAGGAGATAAACTAAATTGTTATTAAACCATCTTGATAACTAAACAAATAATCAACATAGATCCCTAAAGAATTACTTGAAGCCCTTTTATAATAAATTGAAACCAAGTAATCATATAATAACAATTATGAGGTCTATAGCCATCATCATCTGGGTCACAATTTAGCTGAAAGAACTTACCATTCCTTCCAAGATTACTAGGTCTGCATCACTTGCTAAGTAGGCCAACTCTTGTGACACTCTAGAAAGATCAATCACTTAGAAGAAATGGAAAATCAGGACTATTAATGTAAGAATACCCATCTCTCAATGAGTAAGAGACATTCATCTCCGTTTCTTACAGGAAAATCATTCCCAGAATTGGTAATCAGAAGATTTGAAATATCCACACCCAAGAGCTGTCCATTTTCATCCTTCAACTGGAAAATAAGTAACCAAGTCAGATGCAAGCAAGTATGCCATTTTATTTCAGTTGTGAATGTTTTAGCTTCCATCACCTTTGATATAATCTCAACGAGTTCAGGGTAAGTAACATCATTGATAGAGGGCAGGTCATTAGCAGCCAACACTACTTGAAATGCAGAAAAGGAGAGAGAGGGGGAGGGAGAGGAAGTTCAGTCCACAAATACTGAGGATAGAACTGACCACATGCATACAGTGAGAAATTAGATTGCATCCATTAGTCAAAGGCTAGAAAGGATAGCCTCCACAACTGTAGAGATTTCCAAAGAAAAACTATAATGCTAATTTTTTCCATTTAATGAGGCAAAAGAAATTTTGTTTTATTGCTACAGTAAAGGCACATTCTTAAGAAAGCATATAGATGACCGTGTTTTATTACTCTTTCAGGTGTAATTTTTGTTTCATGGCCAATAATATGCTCACTAGAAGAGAGGCCAAGTATATATAGATTTTAAAATCCAACAACTTCCATTATCACAAATATTTTACACCTCTGGTGTTATTTATACATGTCCAAAGTAAACAATTTAAGCTGTGGAACTTGTAACAACTTTAAACAGGCATGCACATACAAGAAATCTGAATGAAAGTGAGAACCTGAGTTCCACAACGCAGAAGCTCTCTAGCAAATGGTAAAATACCCAAAATTACATCTGCGCCAGAATTATCAACAAAGATGACAGTCTGTCAGGAAAAAATAAGGTGGCTAATTAGGACATCTCCAAGTATCACCATAGCATCACCACTGTTTACAGATTTCATTACAGGGAATATAATATTTGTAATAGAAAGAGGAGATTCATTGAAGGAATCAAGTGTGGGACCTACCTTTTTCCAAGATTTCTTGCTCCATTTCGCTTTAAAGGTGTCTAAGTCATCAATAACCCACGGCCGGGGAACAAGATTTTGGAAAATAGCCAGAAAGGACATCCCATCATCCCTTGAGAAGACCTCAGTAAGCTTTGAGAAATTGAGAAAAGAAAGGAAACAGATGATTAAACATTCTAGTGTTAAATATATAAGGAAACATTTTGCTAGCAGTTTGAAATGGTGGAGGTTTCAAGAAATGGCTGCCAGGAGATGGATACAAATAAATTAGTAAAAGATGGTTCAGCAGTTAGCAGACAACACCCATGCATGAGTAAACGTTAAAGCATTTGCATTGAATGCTAGAGAGTCGCATGGAAAAGGAAGCTATTGCAATCACTTTGAGGCACAAACCCTAAGAAGAAAATCCTACAGTACCTGATTCCAGATCTGCAAGTGATGGTGACTTGAGAATTTCCTAGTCCAACAGAGATGGAGTCATCTCCAGTTCGAATAAGAGGTCAAGATATATACACATTAGACATTCATTCCATGTGAATGTCATGACTGTTGTCGATGCCAAAAATTTTACTTTATTACCTTAGAAGTTCTTGCATCTGCTGCATGAAGAACTTGCTATTCAGGAAAGCTATGCCTTGAGCAATGTTTTTGTTTGCCATAAATTTCGCATTCTGAAAGAAGAAAGAAGTCTTTAATGACGGCATACATAAATTATTAATGAATCCTACTGAGATTAAACTGTTGCAGCTACTATAGGGCTTATGTTTTGTATAAAAAAAATAGTTTGGAAGGTGGAGTCACTGGTCCAATTAATAAGAAGGCCAAGATTTGGCACCTTGGCCACCAAAGGTTCCACCTACAGTCAAAGTTAGCTTTTCTAGCCATCCGAACTCAACCCATCCTGTGCTAAATTCATAGCTGAATGGCTGAGTTATAGCCTTAAAATGACCCTATAAGTTCAATTCATACGTTTGGTAACTAACCAATGGAATAACCAAACTTTCTTCCCGGATATAGAAATGAGGATAGGTAAAAAATCACGATATTCATCAAGATTGGTACAGGGTCCATCAAATTTAACAGGGCCATTCATGGATGACATGTCTCCTTCCATGTTGCTCTGAAGGCCTTGAATTACAAGCACCAAGTGTGTGATCAAGCCATCTCACAAAAGTTGAATTATGCTGAAAAAAGTAAAAAGTTCAAAAATAAGCATTGGTATAACAAACCCAACTTGCCCCAAAGTATTAAGATTCCTAAGTTGGATATTAAGAGTCGGAGGGGAATCCCATTAGCCACAACACACAGAGCATACAAAGAAAGAAATGGGAACCATATTCAGATTTCTTTTGCAAAGCATAATCAGGTTTCTTTTTAGTCCCCACCCTCCACACAATTTATATGCTACTAAATGCTTGGGTTCACCCGGTCTAGAGTAACAAAGAATTCTATGATACAACTCTTGATGAGAAATAAATAACCAAAAATAGTATCATCAGTTTGGGCAAACAACATAAGCACCAAAGCTCTTCACATTCATTAAAACAGAGCCACTTCACTTGTGATCCAGAAGTTGTCTTGCATGAACTGAGCTTTCTACACCTGCCCACCACCCATGTTCCTGTGAAAACAGCACAAGTGAAGGAAATGACAGACAAGAGCAAGAGTTTTTTTTTTATCTGTCCCAGGCCTCTAGTTATTCCAATACATTTCTTATGTTTATCTTCTGCAAATTCAGAGTTCCAACGGTGAGAATGATTTGGTAATACATTTCTTTAGGAAAAAACCCTGCATTCACTATGATGTAATGCATGGTTATTTGGAAGTTAGTGGATAGGACAGGCTTTTGTCCTGCATGACTTCGCCAACTCCCCATCCACCACATCAGTACTTACTAACACCTCATTGATACAATCTGGCTCGCTAATCACTATGTTGCCTTCAATTTCAGAATTATAATAATGATAAATATAAATTGGTTCTGTTAATTTAACTGTAATCTTCTTAAACTACTTGCAATCTCATACTGATTATTTGGCGCTCCTGTACCTTTCGTAAGCGCATTAGATTTCT
This sequence comes from Viola odorata, assembly GCA_963691705.1. Taxonomy (NCBI): domain Eukaryota; kingdom Viridiplantae; phylum Streptophyta; class Magnoliopsida; order Malpighiales; family Violaceae; genus Viola; species Viola odorata. The sequence continues at coordinate 3,975,943 of OY829539.1, forward strand.
CTCAAGGACAACAAAAGAGAAACATTGTCTATAGCCAGTGATACTTATTTAACAAAGTATCATTATCAATATAAACCAAAATGTAAGTAGAGGAACACAAATTATGTGACAAAAAAGAATGAAGTGAAAGGAATAAAGAATTTGACTCCATGTAACCTCTCAGCTGTTGCAAGCCCATTTTCATTGAATAAAATCACAGATGCATACCTACATGTAAGCATCTAACACACTTGAATCAAATCAAGTTCCCAATTACTAAATTGGAAAGGCAAGAATTCATATTACAATCAAGTTCTCATTTCTTTGCCTTTGCAAACCTGAGGCAACGATACTTTTCACCACTTACAGTGATTTCAAGAGCTCCATCTTGATTATCCTGATTTGATGCGGTTCCCATAAGCACACTTTTCTCTTTCTCAAGATTTTCTTTCTCCATCTTGAGCCTTGCTTCTTGCCGGGTAATCTCTGCCTGGGAGAAAAAAGATGATGACGTTCTTACACCAGGGGTAAAAATAATTATAAACGGGAAAAGAGACGGATAAAAAGTAATAAAGTAGACATAAACTAGAAGAAGTACAAATTTGGAGGTGGGAAATAGGGGTTAATTAGGTACCTCCCGACGAGATAGCTTGGCCATCCAAGCAGCTTCGCGCTCGGCGACTTCGCGTTCGCGCTCTTTGATGTAACTCTGCATCTCCCTTTCCTTCATGATTCTGTCTTGGATATCGGCATCCAGTGCCTCCTTTAGCTCCTGCACGAATTTGTCCACCACTACCTTTATCCTCAGAGACATGGCAGATGGCTGGGGTTTCGATCTCACTCAAATTCTAACTTGGCTGGAAAAGAAGAAGATGATAGATTGGCGATGGTGTAACCCAAATCAGCACGAAAGACCTTTGTTTTCTAGATTTAAGGAAAAAGGGAAAACCATTATGGGAGAGAGATAAGAAGTCGGGAAGGAAAGAATCATGAACCAAAATTGAAACAAATAAAGACTGCTGCAGGGAGGGGAGAAGTTTTGGATCTTGAATTAACTGAGATTAAGTGAAGGTGTGTAGTGGGTAGTCTGTTTGAGCGGCTTGGAGAGAACAAAGGAGTGGGTAGGGTTTCTTTAAATGAAAGGTCAAGATTTATTCAAAATTTAGAAATGGATGGCTAGGATTGTAGGGCGCATAGCATGTGTTTGATCGATAATTAAATAATCAAGTAGCTAAATAATTAAAGTGGACTAGAGATTTACTAAAAAAAAAGAAATAGGTTACAGGCTAGAGTTCAAAAATAGTCATACAAATAATATTAGATGAAATATATTATAAACGAGAAAAGAGACAGACAAAAAGTAACAAAGTAGACATAAACTAGAAGAAGTACAAATTTGGAGGTGGGAAATAGAGGTTAATTAGGTACCTCCCGACGAGATAGCTCGGCCTTCCAAGCAGCTTCGCGCTCGGCGACTTCGCGTTCGCGCTCTTCGATGTAACTCTGCATCTCCCTTTCCTTCATGATTCTGTCTTGGATATCGGCATCCAGTGCCTCCTTTAGCTCCTGCACGAATTTTTCCACCACCACCTTTATCCTCAGAGACATGGCAGATGGCTGGGGTTTCGATCTCACTCAAATTCTAACTTGGCTGGAAAAGAAGAAGATGATAGATTGGCGATGGTGTAACCTAAATCAGCACAAAAGACCTTTGTTTTCTAGATTTAAGGAAAAACGGAAAACCATTATGGGAGAGAGATAAGAAGTCGGGAAGGAAAGAATCATGAACCAAAATTGAAACAAATAAAGACGGCTGCGAGAGGGGAGAAGTTTTGGATCTTGAATTAACTGAGATTAAGTGAAGGTGTGTAGTGGGTAGTTTGTTTGAGCGGCTTGGAGAGAACAAAGGAGCGGGTAGGGTTTCTTTAAATGAAAGGTCAGGATTTATTCGAAATTTAGAAATGGATGGCTAGGATTGTAGGGCGCATAGCATGTGTTTGATCGATAATTAAATAATCAAGTAGCTAAATAATTAAAGTAGACTAGAGATTTACTAAAAAAAAAGAAATAGGTTACAGGCTAGAGTTCAAAAATAGTCATACAAATAATATTAGATGAAATATATTATAAACGAGAAAAGAGACGGACAAAAAGTAACAAAGTAGACATAAACTAGAAGAAGTACAAATTTGGAGGTGGGAAATAGGGGTTAATTAGGTACCTCCCGACGAGATAGCTCGGACTTCCAAGCAGCTTCGCGCTCGGCGACTTCACGTTCGCGCTCTTCGATGTAACTCTGCATCTCCCTTTCCTTCATGATTCTGGCTTGGATATCGGCATCCAGTGCCTCCTTTAGCTCCTGCACGAATTTGTCCACCACCACCTTTATCCTCAGAGACATGGCAGATGGCTGGGGTTTCGATCTCACTCAAATTCTAACTTGGCGCAGCAGTATAACCACTGAATAGAGAGAAGTATCGATGATTTTGTTAATTTTCTTCGGATTAGGAATTGTGTTCGAATGGAGTTGAACAATAGTGAATATTCTTTTCTTTCAATTTTTTCTTTTAATATTTAAAAATGAACTAAGGAACGGCGTGGGTAATGGGCATGGCGACGATGGTGGTGAAACTGGGAGCGAATTGCGTGAACGGAGATGACCCAATTATGAGGCATTTTTCTTTTTTAGTAATATTTTATTTGTTTATTATATTTATTTATTTTCTAGCATTGTATGTATATTTATTTGCAGCTTCACGAATGAATTTTTTTTTATGTGCTTACTTTTTTGGTTTTTTTCCCTCAATTAATTAAATCAAAATGACCGCATTTCATTACAAATTTCTCGAAAGGGAGTCTTTTTATTCAACTAACTTGAAGTAGAAGAAAATTTTAATCACGGGAATCTGATTCAGAACACAACAATTTTCCTATTGATTTCTGCATCTTCTCCTTCAGAACCCTAATGTATATTTTTTTAATGACAATTTAACTACAAACTTTTATGTAATTGTTGAATGCAATGCTTAATAAAATCAGGTGTATTTATAGATGCAGGACAAGTGAATGTGAGTACACCCAATTGTAATTAGAATCTTCTTATAGTTACACATGTTATGGAATGTGCAAAAGTTGAAAGAGAGGAAGAACATTGGTACCCACCAAGTGGATACCATATTGGTTTGACACTTTGATTAGAGGGAATTTTTGTTTGAGTAGGAATGCAATTGGAACAAGTTTTTTTTTAATCAAATTTGAAAGCAATGTTTATTTGTTTATATTGTAAGAGTTCGGTATCTAGTAATCATATCCTCCTTATATAATTAGTATTGGTTTTGGTCGAATGATGAAGAATTTGTCAACTCTTCTCAAGTTCGAATTTGACAAATTGAGCAAACCGCAAGGGAGAGTCACCCTTTTCAGATTTATCAATGAAACGATTTCACTTGCCAAAAATATAAAACATGCATTTCACTTTATTTCTCACTTCTTTGATCAATTGCAAGAGTAGTAATTAAAAGCGAACAACATCTTGATAAAATAGAAAAAAGATGGAATTCATCACGAGTGGGTAGTTTTTATTTAATCTTAATTGTTCATTAACGTGTATCAAATTCTTAACAGAGGTGTGTAAAATTGTTAATACAAGTGTAGAGGTGCACGGGATTGGAGTTGGGACGAATAGGAACTTGATTCATTAGGGATCTAAAAACAGTAGTATGCATACATACTCTGCATCTTTACCAAATGCGCTCGGTACATAAAGTGTGATACGTCATGAGTAAATATGACCACACGTACAACATGAGATACCAGAAAATAAAATGTTAAGTTGGCTTAGATTTGGATTGCATTCCATGGCTGCGCTGCAGGCGGAAAGCAAAAGCTTCACATACAAGAATTCTCCTCTCGATCGATGGCTATTCTTATACCCAACGTGTCATATAATAATTAATGGGTTATTAACATTTTTAGTCTCTCTATTTACCAAAATTGGTTAAATTTCATCGTTTTACTGCATTAATGTACAGGGACGAGATTAAACATTTTTTATAAGTAAAGAAACGGAAAATATCATTAACTCAATAATTAATACTATGTCGGCCTTTTTGGTTATTTGCCAGATACAAGTGATCGTCAGTCAAATAGAGATTTATAGTGCCTGAAAACGTGTGTGCACAAGAGATATAGTGTACAGTGGTAGTCAGGGTCGAACACAGGGATTGTGAGAGACTGATTTAAGGTCTTGAATGAATTCGGGGGAGAAAAGCACGAAAAGTAACAATCAGGGTGGTGGGTGGGGGGGGGGGGGGGGGGGTGGGGTTTACTTGGCTAAACAAGTTAGCCAAGGCAGATTTGGGAGCTAACAATTGTTATCTAGGAAAGCAGTATTCGGGACCTTGAGGTGTCAGTTCGGGGTCCCGAATGATAAAATAAAGCAAGTCAGTACACAAATTCAGAATTAATAAAACAGAAAGTGGAATAAACACAAATAATCAAATAAAGAAGGATTCTTAGCAAAGGCATTCTTGGGTTGCATTCGGGGGCCCGATCGTCATCAGCACAAGGATATTCTATTCAAGACATCATAGAAATGACATAGGGACCAGATTCCTCGGATATCCCCTACTTTTCTCTTAAGAGAAACTACCCCCCGTTTCCACATATGAGGTAGTCTTGACAGTTCGCCATCCTTCCAGGCACGAATGCGGGAGGGCCATACTCAAACTGCCCATGAAGTTAAGAAAAGACAGATCTAGAGCTAAAGGTCCCTCAGTTTGTCAGGCTCGTGACCCCGCTCCAATCAATTACACACCCTATCTATTCGAGACCACTTTGACACAGTCAAGACTAAACAGATGCCTACTTGGTTCATGCAATTTTCCTTCCGTATTCACCACACGAATGACAGCATTCACATAAGATAATTATTAGTTGATCAAGCCTCAAATTATATCATGCAAAGATGTAATTAAAACGATGGATAATTGAATATAGCATCAAGAATGTATTAAGCACGTGAAGGCCTCGAATCTGCCCTTGTAACCCTTGAATCACCCTTGCTAAGAACTAAAGATTTAGCTACTCATGCTTGAAGATGAACAATTAATAATTGGAGAAAGCATAATAAGTAAATAAATAGATGAAGGGAAGAAGACTTTGTTACTAAAATCCGTTTGAAGCTCGGCGGCAAGGTTGAAGATGCTAACAAGAACTAGAGAGAGAAACTAGAGAGAAGTCTAAGAAAAACTAGAACTAACTAAATTATGCTAAGTGATAAGAGATGTAAGGGATGGTAAGAGACATGTCCTAAACTACTCTTAGATGCCCTTTATATAGTAGAACTCTAAGCACAAAATATCTTCAGCCTAAAACTATGGACAAAATGCATTAATTGAAAACCTATAAAAATGGATCCATGCTCCTTAAAGCACAAAGCTGAAAAAGCATAAAGCTGTCTGATTTTTCCAGCTTTGGGCAGGTCTGGATTGGGCTCAAGGGCTGACTTGGTCAGAGCGGTAGGTATTTGGTGGTCAGTGCAGACTGCAGGAACAGTGTCAGAGGAGGCACATGGAAGCTCTGGCGAGATGACACGTGGAAAGGTCATTCTTCGCCCTTCGGGGTTCCGAATGGAGAATCCGATTCGGGACCTTGAACGCTGCTTTGGACTCGGGACCTCGACTCTTGGTCTTGAAGCTCAAAACTGCACAAAAATGCTCCAAAAATGCATCTTTTCGCATAAACTCCCATTTTAGGCTTAGATCTGCAATAGTAATGAAAACAAGGGTAAATTAGTAGAATCATGCCTTAAATGGGTGAGAAAATGGGAAGAAAATCGTGCATAAAAACATGCTATCAAATAATCCCCACACTGCACAATGCTCGCCCTCGAGCATTCACAAAATTTTAAAACAGTCCCAAAATAGAACAGACACACCTGACCATAGCACAGAGAATAAGCATGCTTGTCAAGATTCGGGACCCCGAATGAAAACAGACCCCGCCTAGATACACCTGCATCAAATCAGAAGGATAACGACCCTTGAGAAGAGACTTTTCCATATCAGCCTATTCACCAGCAGTCCTCTCATAGATCGGTGTTTGCACTCACGCTCATGAACAAGGCTAGGTGTTTAAACACTCAATTATGCAAATAACGCAGCACCAAATCAAGTTTGCACATCAATCCGAGTACATTTAGACACATGCATAGGCAATCTAGCAATCAAAAGGCTTCGCATCGGGGGCAAGAAGGGAAAACAAGGAGAATAAATAATAAGAGGAAATGGAAGATGCGTAATGAGAAGAAAAAGTGGAGAAGAGGGAGAGTAAGGAAGTGAAATAAGAAGGTGGTGAAACCAACTCAAACCTGGAACGCTCCCTTGGCAGAAGGAATCGAGATGGTGAGACAATGTTGCTGAGGGCGAAAGCTAGACTAGGCTTTTCTTCTTCGAGGGGGATCCTTGCCTTCTTCATTCGGGACCTAGGCTCGGGACCTTGAATGGATGTTGGCTGCTGATTTTCCTCTTCTTGGCTTTCAAGGTTTGGTCTTGCTCTCTTCTCTCTCTCCTTTATTTATATTTCTGTTTGTCTTCTTTTTCTTTTCTTTTTTTTCTTTCGAGAGAGGAAGAGAGCTGGAATGCTTGAGGAATGAGACCTTTCCTTCGGGGGCGAGATATTCTGACTTCACTTCCCCACACTTGTGTGTTTGCTGTGGATGAGAAGTGATTTTTCGTTCTGGTCTGCCCTTGAATTCAGCTTTGAGGTCTTGAATTTGCGCCAGCATTCAGGGTCTTGAATTTTTGCGGGATCCCCACACTTTGCCTTTGCTGCTTCATTTGTCTAGTCCAGCCCTCGATAGTGCTCCCAACAACACTGCTCACCTGCCAAGAGAAAGATTAACGAAAATTCAAGTGGTTAGAATGGAGGAAAAAGAAGGGATTCGGGGGCAGGAGGGAAAAACAGAACAGAAAAAAAATGAGAGAGAACAATTTGATGCGAAGACTTGATCTTTTTGCTGCTTTCCTATGTCTAATCGTGTCTATACCCATGGATATCATGCAAACTGAGCCAGTACCTAGTCATGCATTCGCTCAAACAATAAAATAGGCACGAAGGCTCAAGTGCTCACAAGGTGCTGATTCGTGACTACTGGTGTCTAGGTCTTGAAGCGGATATAAGGCATAACAGGCAAAAGAATATCGCATTCGGGACCTTGACTATAGACAACATTTTTATTCTATGTGCAAAAGTTAGGTGTGTGTCCATCGTTGGGGTGTTTTCAAAAAGTAGGCAGTAGGCTAGAATTCGAAAAAGATAAAAAACTAGAGAATAATTCATGCATAAACTTAGGAAAAATAAACTAGGAGATAAATATAGCATGCATAATAAATACTAGCAGTTCAAACTCCTCCCCACACTTAGGCACTGCATTGTCCTCAATGCGGGAAGGAGACAAAAAGATAGTAGTTTTGATACTAAAGTAGGAATGTAAATTGTTCAACATAAATAATCAGCCCACGCAGGGGTAAAGGGTTTGAAATTGTTCGGGATCAAGAGGTAGGGGGGTCGAATTGTTCGATTGCAATGGTGAGGGCTCGGATTGCTTGCAGGATGGCGCGATTGGAGTCCCTGATGTCAGTGAGTAAGCTGAGGATAGTGTTGTCGTTCGGTATTTGCTCGGGACCTTGGGCATGCTCTTCGGGGGCAGTTGGCGTGGATGTGTTGGCAGAAGGTGGCTCAGGAGCAGTAGACTTGCCTCGGGGCGTTGAAAGATCCGGGTACTCAAACTTGCCTTCAATCTTCCCTTTGTTGTCTGTATGAAAACTCAAGATACCGTTAGTAACACAAAAGAATCCCATCGTGTCCAAGGTCTTGAGACCAAGGAGCTTGAAGGAACTCGGGTGCTTGTATAAGTTCAGCTCTTGGAGCTTCCATGTGTACAATTGCAAGGCCAAGCTGGTGACGAGGGACCCAAGAATAGGAGAGCGACCCTGGGGGGCATTTGCAACGTTGTGAGCAGAGGTGGCGATCCAATATCCAAGGTTGACCCGCTTCTTGTGGTACATGACCCATAGGAAAAATAGCTCGGATTGAGCAAGCTGTCCTGAGGTCCCGAATTTACCCGCGAGGGTAATGGACAGGAAGCGTTGCAGAATCCGGAGGGCAGGGTCTTGAATACCATGAGCCTTGGTGTTGCGGGAGTCGAACTTGACATTGGGATTTCCAGTGAGCTCCCGAAGGGCCTTGTGGTTGTTGAAGTCAGCCGGTACAGTGGTCAAGGCGTTCTGATATTCGTCCCCTTGAATATCCTCACGACTGACAAAGCCGAGGTAGACATTAAAGTCGTTGAGGGACATAGGGTGCCACTTGCTAGCCAGCCGGAAATTGACGCATCCCCTAGCAGAAAGATCGGGACCTATCCCACCCTTAGGCTTGAACAGATCTGCCTTGTACCAAAAACTCGCAAAGAACTCAAGGCTGAGCTCTAGATATGTAGGCTGATCCATAAAAAATAAGCTTTCCTATCCTATGCCACTAACCAACTCCCGAATTCGAGACCCAATACCCAGCTTATCATATAAATCCATATCTAGCTTAGCACACGAGGCCACCCCCTTGTTATTCATCAAAGTGACCTTATCCAGAGACGGTTTATCATTGAAAATGAACAATTCATTAAAAGTATCAAGGTCAGTCGTTACCAGGTAACTGGGTCTAGATCCCGAAGCAGGTGATGGGGTCTCGAGATTGTCGTCCTCCTCTTCAGTGCGCTGGGATTTGCGGGGGGTCTCGACTGCGACTGCCTTGCCCTTGGGAGTGGTCGGGAGCTTTCTTTTCTTGCTGGCCGGGGTCTTGGAGGCTGGGGCCTTGGGTGCAGGGGCACTCTTCGCCGCTTGGGCCGGCGCTTTAGAGGTCGATTGGGCTTTGGCCTTGCCCTTGGTCTTCTACGGGGGCGGGCTGGGGGGTTTGGGTGGGTCAATCTCACCCTCTCCTTCGTTGGTGGCTTCTGCTGCCGTGTCCTCCCGAACATCCTCGGGACCTTGAGCGGTATGCTCAGGGTCATGAGCGTCTTGCTCGTCAGGCTGCTCCTGCTGCTACACCTCTTCTTCCTCGTCGTCTCCTCTGTCTTCTTCCTCAGCCGCCCGCTGGTCGCCAGAATCCCAAGGGAACTGTTCCTCGTTCTCCTTCTCGACCCTCCTGGCCTCCCGGAGGCTGGAGCTGGTCTGTGCCCCGTCCTCTTCCTCGGTATCAGAGGGAATAACGTAGCCAATGGGTTTTACATCGAGGGGGACGGAGTTGACGGGGCTGCCAGGAGGGGTCGGCGTCGCCGTGGGCTTTTTCGGCTTGCTGCCAGCGGTCGTGGTCGGAGGGATGTGGTGCATCTTGCCAGATCTGGTCATTTTTGGGAGGGCGGTGGTGAAGGTTATCTCGTCAAGGTCTATAGTGTCTTCAGAGGAGGCTGATCCGAGTGGTTCAGTGGCGGCGGGTGACTGATCGGTGGTGGTATTTTTTGGCTGGGGTTGAGTGGAGAGAGGAGTAGAAGTGGGAGTAGATGAGTGAGAAGTGGTGAGTTTGTTTAGGTTGAGGCTTGTGCGTGCCATGAGAAGGAAGGAGGGTTTTTGTGTTTTGAAAGAAGGGAAAGAAATGTTGTGTTTTGATTTGATTGGGAGAGATGAGGGGTTTAGGTTGGGTAACGGATGGGATCTGACGGTTAGGTGGCATGGGTGAGTGGGTTGGAGGACGTGGAAAGGTGGAGAGAGAGATGGGAGCTGATCTCCTTGGGCTTCGTCCGCCACGTGTCGCGCTGGGAAAGGTCGCGCAGTGCTAAGGGCAGCGTGCGCCTGCACCTGCACGGGAAACGGAAAAAGCATGTCAGCTTTAAGGGTTTTAAAAATAGGAGAGAGGGGAATAAAACCAAAAGAATTAAATGGGGGTTAATAAAGTAGGGGACATAGCATTTAATTGGAGAGAGGGAGAGACAAAGGAATTAAATGAAAGGGAGAGGAAACAAAGAAATTTTGAAATTTACCTAGGTAACATAAAAAGTGTGTATAAAGAATTTGAAAAGCTTGAGTTGACTCAAATAAAATAAAATAAAAGAAAGGAATAAAGGATTTAAAAGGGGAATAAGAAGGGACAAATTAATTAAGACCACCTAGGGAAGAGAAGAAATGTGCGTGGGAAAGAGAGAAAAAGACTGTTAGATTCGGAATTTAAAGACAAGAAAATTGAAGAGAGAGGGTTAGGGATTCGGGGGTTGTCCCCACACTTGGCCTTGATTATCGTCTAGGCCCAGACGTTGTTTCTTCATTCGGGAGTGTGGGCTACTGGGTCCTCGACCCTTACTTCCTCGGCAGTTGAGGGCTTGAATCCTTCATAGAAGGGTTTCAGCCTGTGCTCGTTCACTTTGAATGGTACGCCCCCGTCCAGATTCTGGATCTCAACAGCTCCATGATCAAACACTGTGGTGACTTTGTAAGGTCCTGTCCACTTGGATTTCATCTTCCCCGAAAAAATTCGCAGTCTTGAGTTGTATAGCAACACTTTCTGCCCAACAGTGAAGGTCTTGACTACGAGATGCTTGTCATGCTAGGCCTTGGTCTTGCCCTTGTAGATCAGTGAATTTTCATAGGCATCCCCTCGAAGTTCTTCGAGCTCTTGAATTTGCAAACAACAATCCTTGCCTGCCAAGTTCAAATCCATGTTAACCTTCTTGATTGCCCAAAATGCCTTATGCTCTATCTCGACCGGGAGGTGACACGACTTACCGTAGACCAACCGATATGGCGTCATGCCGATCGGGGTCTTGAATGCAGTGCGATAGGCCCAAAGTCCGTCTCCTAGTTTGAGACTCCAATCTTTCCTTGACTGATTCACGGTCTTCTCGAGAATAGCCTTGATCTCTCGATTCGAGACCTCAGCCTGCCCATTGGTTTGGGGGTGATAGGCAGTAGATACTCGATGTGTAACTCCATACTTGCTAAGTAACGAGGAGACCGTTCTATTGCAGAAATGAGTCCCCCGATCGCTGATGAGAGCGCGCGGGGTCCCGAATCGGTTAAAGATGTGGGTTCTAAGGAAATCAGCAACTACCCTTGAGTCATCTGTTTTGGTGGCTTTGGCTTCAATCCATTTGGAAACATAGTCCACCGCAAGCAGGATGTATGTGTTCCCGAACGAATTTGGGAACGGTCCCATGAAGTCAATGCCCCAAATGTCGAAGATTTCACACGCAAGGATGCTAGTCAAGGGCATTTGGTTTCTCGCCCCGATGTTTCCCATAGCTTGGCATCGGGGGCATGTAGCGCAAAACAGATAACTGTCCTTGAAGATTGACGGCCAATAAAGACCAGCTTCTAAAACCTTGAGCGCGGTCTTCTTGGCAGCAAAATGCCCTCCCTCCGTTGTCGAGTGGCAGAACTTGAGGATTGACGGGACCTCGTCCATGGTGACGCAGCGCCTGACAATCTGATCTGAACAATGCTTCCACAAATAGGGGCTGTCCCAATCCTGGCTTGCCTTCGGATCCAGTTGTGCTCTGCGCTCGAGGCATCGACTGGAAGCACGCCGGTGGCACAAAAATTTGCTATGTCCGTGAACCATGGAAACTTGGCGGTATCCACTAAGCACAAATGCTCATCTGGGAAAGTCTCCCGAATGGCTACTTGGGAGTCATCTTCTTGGTTCGGGAGCCTACTCAAGTGGTCGGCCACACAATTCTCGGTCCCTTTCTTATCCTTGATAGCAAGGTTGAACTCTTGGAGTAGTAGGATCCAACGGATAAGTCTGGGCTTCGCATCAGTCTTCTTGAGCAGGCACCGAAGGGCGGAATGGTCGGAATACACAATCACTTCTGTACCCAAGAGGTACTGCCGAAACTTGTCAAGGGCATAGACAATCGCCAAAAGCTCCTTCTCCGTAGTCGTATAGTTTTGTTGCGCTGGATCTAGCAACTTGGATGCATAGTAGATGACGTATGTCTCCTTGTCTTTCTTCTAGCCCAGAACGGCTCCCAAAGCCTGATTGCTAGCATCACACATGATCTCGAAGGGGAGAGTCCAGTCGGGGGCCCGAATGATAGGAGCAGAAATGAGCTTGGCTTTCAAGGTCTCGAAAGCTGTCTTGCATTTTTCATCAAATATGAAGTCCACATCCTTATGTAGCAACTGACACATTGGCTGGCCTATCTTGGAGAAGTCCTTGATGAACCTCTTGTAAAATCCTGCATGACCAAGAAAAGAACGCACATCTCGAATATTCGAGGGGTAAGGCAAGGTCTCGATAGCTTGGATTTTAGCCTTGTCCACTTCGATACCCTTTCGGGACACGATGTGGCCCAAGATAAGCCCTTGGTCAACCATGAAATGACATTTTTTGAAATTAAGAACAAGGTTAGTTTCCACGCACCTTTGTAGAATTTTCTTTAAGTTCGAGAGGCATTCAGAAAAGGAATTACCATAGACCGTGAAGTCGTCCATGAATACCTCAATGCATTCTTCCACAAATTCTGAAAAGATGCTGACCATGCACCTCTGGAATGTAGCCGGGGCATGCGTCTGTATGCAAAGGTCCCGAATGGGCACGTGAAGGTGGTCTTCTCTTGGTCTTCAAGGGCTACTGAAATCTGGTGGAATCCCGAATACCCATCCAGGCAGCAATAATGCGTCTTACCCGCAAGGCGCTCTAGCATTTGATCTATGAAGGGCAGTGAGAAGTGATCTTTTCGGGTGGCCTCGTTCAAGCCTCGATAGTCAATGCATACATGCCAACCATTCTGGATTCGGGAGGGAATTGGCAGACCCTCGGGACCCGGAATGATGGTGATGCCTGTTTTCTTCGGGACCACCTGAACGGGGCTAACCCATGGGGAATCAGAGATGGGGTAAATAACCCCGGCATCGAGCAGCTTCAGGACCTCCTTCTTAACTACCTCCATCATGGGGGGGGGGTTCAAACGCCTTTGAGGCTGCCTGATTGTCTTGGTGTCCTCTTCGAGATGTATGCGGTGAGTACACAAGGACGACAACAAACCCTTGATGTCGGCAATTATCCAACCGATGGCCTTCTTAAAACTCTTGAGGAGGTTCACTAACTCAATCTCTTGATCCGCTTCCAGTTTGTTGGAAATTATGATTGGGAGTGATTCTTTCTCCCCGAGGTAAGCATACTTCAAGTGTGAGGGCAGCTCCTTGAGTTCAAGGTCTGGAGCTTGTACCAGAGAAGGGGGAAGTCATTCATGATCGACACATTCGGAGGACTCGCTCGGGGGCTCGACCGCTAAGACAGTATTTGCTTCGAGAGCTGTTGCAACCATGATCAATTCAGCAGGAACCTCAATGGACGATGTCATCTCCTGCAATGATTCAGGAGTGAGGCTTTGATCCAGGATCAGCTTCAAGGGCTCGATTGAGTTCAGCTCCGCGATACTTTCCACAATGGGGTCTATCACATCAATGAAATTGACGCTCGAGAATTCGGGGGGGTATTTCATTGAATCTAACATATTAAAACGGATGATTTCCCCGTCGAATTCAAGGGAGATAGAGGCTTCATAGCAGTCAATCTTTGCACGAGCAGTGGCCAAGAAAGGGCGTCCCAAGAGTAGATCCGAAGACTTGGTGTTTGTTGGGTTTTCCATCGAGAGAACATAGAAATCCGCTGAAAATAAGAATTCACCAACTTGGACAAGAACATCTGTGATTATGCCTTTGGGGTACACCACCGAACGATCTGCAAGTTGGATTACAAGTGTGGTCTCTTTCAGGGATCCGAGTCCAAGTCCATTGTAAATGGTCAAGGGCATGACATTGATTCCAGCCCCCAAATCGCACATCGCCTTCCCAATATCGATGGTCCCGATCCTGCACGGGACCGTGAACATGCCCTGGTCCTTGCACTTGGGTGGAATTTTTCGCTGGATATAGGCGGACAGGTTTGCTCCTACACTAATCCTGTTCACCTCCGTAAACTTACTTTTGTTGGTGCATAGCTGCTTCAAGAACTTCGCATACCGAGGCATATTTTTGATGGCCTTGAGGAGGGGGATATTGATGATGACCTTGCTGAACATCTCAAAGATGTCTCGATCTTCTTCTTCTTTCTTCTTTTTGATCAGCCGTTGAGGAAACGGGGGCTCGAAGACTTTGTTTATGAATTCCTGAGAGAATTCTTCCTCTTCAATGGGCTGCTTCTTCTTACAGCGAGACTTTTTACTGGAGAAGAAGTGGTCAAGTGCTGCGTCGCCAAATCGGGACTTCTTAGGCTGATCAGCAGACTGTTCAGGGGGTGGTTGTGCATCATCGGCAGCTTCGGGACCATGAATAGCAGTGGGGGCTTCAGGGTTTTGAATACTTCCTGGAGACTCGGGGTCTGGACGGACACGAGAAGGGATCTCGAGACCACTTCGGAGGTTCATGGCGCAAGCCTCGTGCTTCGGGTTAGGTTCCGTCTGCCCTGGAAATCTCCCACCATTTTTCACTTCTTTCATCTTTGCCATGAGAGTGCGAATTTGCTTCTCCAGCTCAGCGATCTTCTTCTTATCGGGGGAGGGCTCCTCATTCGGGGGTGGTGGCATGGTAAAATGCTGATCGGGGGGTGGCTGCCTCTGATATTGATAACTCTGAAAATTGGGTCTAGGCTTGAAGTTTTGCATGTTGAATGGAGGAGGGTGATTGCCGTATGGGTTCTGACCGTACTGATGACTGGGCCCGGCCTGCTGGTTATTGTTCCATCCGTAACTAGGCTGCTTCCAGCCTTGACTGTGATGTTGACCATACGGGACATTGAATCCCCCCGCTGCATTGACGGGCATTTCTTCAGGAATAAATGGGCAAGCATCAGTAGGATGGTTCGAAAGTTGACAGATTTGACAGGCCTTGAGCTGGACTGGTTGTCCCGAAGCCATATTTTGCAGCATTTCTGTGATGGCGGCTAATTGGTTCTCCATGGCGGTTGATCGGGCGTCTTGAACGCTAGTGGAATTGTTAAGCTGGAGGTTGTTCTTGGCCATGAGCTCAATGGTGTCCTTGGCGGCAGCAGGAGTAAGTCTAGTAATGGACCCGCCAGCAGCAGCGTTTAGCAAGGCCTTGTCTCGACTCGTGAGTCCTTCACAAAAGTATTGTATGAGGGCATGCTCGGACAGATTATGCGAGGGGCACAAGGCTTGCATTTTCTTGAACCGCTTATAATATTGCTCAAGATCCTCCGTGTCTTTTTGAAGGACGGACACGAGTTGCTTTCGGGTCACCATAGCGATGGACACCGGATAGTACTTGTCCGTGAAGGCTTTGGACATTTCAGCCCACGAGTTGATGGATTATGGCTGCAAGTCATAAAACCAGTCAAGAGCATCGTCCTTGAGAGACCACATAAAGGCACGTAGGCATCACAGATGGAGTGTAATTGCTGGAGGTGACGGTGGGGATTTTCTTTAGCCAGCCCTCGGTAGAGGGGTAGGTGGTGCATGGTTGCGGATTTGAGTTCCCAGTCATTCGGGACCACTGGCCAAACGATGCAACTGGTCGGGGCCTCGGGGGCAGCATTGAATTCATCGATGGTCTGGATTCTTGGGGGACTGGTGGAACACTTTCCCCTTCGGGGCCGCGATTATCCATGTCGGGTCCTTCTGGATGGACTGGAGGTACGTCTTCGGGATCTAGATTGTCCTGGAGAGCAAAGAGACGTTCGAGGTCCCGAACACAAGGATTGGAATTTGATCCTTGGGCAAGTCTTCGAAGGCCTCTTTCTGTCCTTCCTAACTCGTGATCAAGGGGCAGTAAATCGGGTGCAGATCTCCTGGTCATACAAACAAGAAAAACAAATCAGTCTTGAAACAATCCCCGGCAACGACGCCAATTTGATCGTCAGTCAAATAGAGATTTATAGTGCCTGAAAACGTGTGTGCACAAGAGATATACTGTACAGTGGTAGTCAGGGTCGAACACAGGGATTGTGAAAGACTGATTTAAGGTCTTGAATGAATTCGGGGGAGAAAAGCACGAAAAGTAACAATCAGGAGGGGAGGGGGGGGGGGGGGGTTTACTTGGCTAAACAAGTTAGCCAAGGCAGATTTTGGAGCTAACAATTGTTATCTAGGAAAGCAGTATTCAGGACCTTGAGGTGTCAGTTCGGGGTCCCGAATGATAAAATAAAGCAAGTCAGTACACAAATTCAGAATTAATAAAACAGAAAGTGGAATAAGCACAAATAATCAAATAAAGAAGGATTCTTACCAAAGGCATTCTTGGGTTGCATTCGGGGGCCCGATCGTCATCAGCACAAGGATATTCTATTCAAGACATCATAGAAATGACATAGGGACCAGATTCCTCGGATATCCCATACTTTTCTCTTAAGAGAAACTACCCCCCGTTTCCACATATGAGATAGTCTTGACAGTTCGTCATCCCTCCAGGCACGAATGCGGGAGGGCCATACTCAAACTGCCCATGAAGCTAAGAAAAGACAGATCTAGAGCTAAAGGTCCCTCAGTTTGTCAGGCTCGTGACCCCGCTCTAATCAATTACACACCCTATCTATTCGAGACCACTTTGACACAGTCAAGACTAAACAGATGCCTACTTGGTTCATGCAATTTTCCTTCCGTATTCACCACACGAATGGCAGCATTCACATAAGATAATTATCAGTTGATCAAGCCTCAAATTATATCATGCAAAGATGTAATTAAAACGATGGATAATTGAATATAGCATCAAGAATGTATTAAGCACGTGAAGGCCTCGAATCTGCCCTTGCAACCCTTGAATCACCCTTGCTAAGAACTAAAGATTTAGCTACTCATGCTTGAAGATGAACAATTAATAATTGGAGAAAGCATAATAAGTAAATAAATAGATGAAGGGAAGAAGACTTTGTTACTAAAATCCGTTTGAAGCCCGACGGCAAGGTTGAAGATGCTAACAAGAACTAGAGAGAGAAACTAGAGAGAAGTATAAGAAAAACTAGAACTAACTAAATTATGCTAAGTGATAAGAGATGTAAGGGATGGTAAGAGATATGTCCTAAACTACTCTTAGATGCCCTTTATATAGTAGAGCTCTAAGCACAAAATATCTTCAGCCTAAAACTAGGGACAAAATGCATTAATTGAAAGCCTATAAAAATGGATCCATGCTCCTTAAAGCACAAAGCTGTCTGATTTTTCCAGCTTTGGGCAGGTCTGGATTGGGCTCAAGGGCTGACTTGGTCAGAGCGGTAGGTATTTGGTGGTCAGTGCAGACTGCAGGAACAGTGTCAGAGGAGGCACATGGAAGCTCTGGCGAGATGACACGTGGAAAGGTCATTCTTCGCCCTTTGGGGTCCCGAATGGAGAATCCGATTCGGGACCTTGAACGCTGCTTTGGACTCGGGACCTCGACTCTTGGTCTTGAAGCTCAAAACTGCACAAAAATGCTCCAAAAATGCATCTTTTCGCATAAACTCCCATTTTAGGTTTAGATCTGCAATAGTAATGCAAACAAGGGTAAATTAGCAGAATCATGCCTTAAATGGGTGAGAAAATGGGAAGAAAATCGTGCATAAAAATATACTATCAACAAGTTACATTAATTGGTTCACGTTTAGTTTAGATCTCGAGTTCAAACCATAGAATATAAAAGAAAAGAGAAACTTCAATTTTATTCCACAGATATAACGTCAGGATTAAACAATAAAGGTAGAAAAATGTCCGAAATTAAATCAGATGATTTCATTCCCAACTAATTTAATTGATTTAATGGAGAAAGCATAAATACATGCTCATGAAATTGAAGCTTCCCCTAAAAAAACTACACTAAAAGAAATGAATCATTTCTTTTTAATTCCAAGAATAGGATGATAATTGACATACCAAAAAGAGAAGGGAACTCTACATGTAATAATTTATCCTACAAAAGATACCATAGTAAGAATATGGATTAGTCGGAAAAAAAATTGGATACGAAATGTACATTAAAAATAGATACCGATGCTGTATATCTATAGT
This sequence comes from Viola odorata, assembly GCA_963691705.1. Taxonomy (NCBI): domain Eukaryota; kingdom Viridiplantae; phylum Streptophyta; class Magnoliopsida; order Malpighiales; family Violaceae; genus Viola; species Viola odorata. The sequence continues at coordinate 3,993,911 of OY829539.1, forward strand.
TGAAAAACATAAGATGTGTCCCCTTTCCTGCCATAAGAATCTATTTTTTAAATGGTGACGTAAGTGATCATGAATAGATCTATCCAAATTCTTGATGCAGGGCAACTTGTGCCGTTACATCAGCTTGCACAATTAAGGAAGCGTCGGTTCTTTATTTTATAACCTAGCAAAGCTCCTAATTTTTTGTTCTTTTCTTTTCTTTTTGGTTGAGATCGTAATTAAGTTTTCACGTTGAATGTTAATTATTTTAAATTCGAGTTGGATAAGATTCCAAAAAATAATGAAACTTTTTCTTAAGTTTTAACATAGGTCTCCCTCACGATTACAATCATATGAGATAATAGATACAAATTTCATAGGAGGATTTAAAATTTAAATCGGCCAATTAGTACATAATGATTGAACCAACAATATATTATTGTTCAGATTGACACTTGGAACACATCAACTAGCTGTTAGTTTTTCTTTAAAAAAAAACTGTATCGTAGAGCATTTTAAGGAAGAAAAAAAAGTGATTTGGGAATAAATCAAGATATTTTTATTTTTATTTTGAAATAGAAGGAAGAGACGCTATATTCCACATTACGTATCCATTCATCTCCCACCATCTTGGCAAGTTGGAACCCATACGGCACAAGTATATCTAGCAGAGATGTGATGTTCATATCGAATCGTAATTATCGAATTGAAGTTTACTCTATTCCAGTGATAAAGTTAGGGAGATTTTCGTAGAGGCAAATATGATTGGCAATTTTTTTCATTAGTCTAAATAAAATAGATTAATTAAAAAAGGCCAAAACTTTAAAGGTCATTATAAAATTAAAAAAAATTGAGGCACAAAATTTGATGATATGCTTTTTTCATGGTCAAGTAAGATAGATACGGAGTATTAACTAAAAATGATCAGAACTTTAAGGATCATTATATTAAATCTGAAATTTTGAGGGGCAAAGTGTAATAAATTAGCAAAATAATATAAAAGTCTAAGGGTCTATTATGGAAGAATCAATAAATTTTGTAGCTCACTGCCCCCTCAACCATACATGACCCTCCGCCCCTACTCTATTCCGGTGATTTTTTTTTTGATTTTTTCCTATTATGATATACCGAATACTTATATTTTCAGGACCGGGTCGGGAGATCGAACCAGTAGAGGTAGAGGTTCAAAATTTTAAAATTTAATCGGGATTTAACCAGGGTTCCACATGTACAGTTATATACATATTTGTAGTATATTTTTTTCCATGAAAAATAAAATTGCATCTTTTATTTGACCATCACGTGCAATATTTATATGTATAATTAAATAAAAACTAATTAAATTATTAAGTAAATAAATTTATACCTAAAATAATTATTTTAAAACCTTAGGTTTCATTTCCACGGTAATTGGTGAGCCAAAGAGGGAGTGATGGTTGATCGCGTTACTTTATTTTCTTAAGATTTAAATATTTTTTTTAAAAGACATGAAACAACGTAATTTTGACCAACATTGAAGATCATATACTGAACCTCTTGAACCTCTAAAATCGTGATCGGTTCATCCGGTTCATAGATTTTTAGCCATTTAAAAAAAAGAAGAGATTTTTTGCCCATTTAGTACGAAATTTTACAAGAATTGTATTACCGTACCTGCCGTTTTGGCATATTATATTTAAAATATATATATATATATATATATATATATATATATATATATATATATATATATATATATATATATATATATATTTCTTACGTAAATTAAAAAATAAAGACACAGAACACAGCATGCCAGCTTAATGGACTTATGAACTTAGAATGTTGTTTAGTATTTATTGTGGATGTAAGCGATTAAAGTTTGCTATTTTATTGTTCATTTGATCTATGCTTACTGGAACTCTAGAACTTTATATTTAATGTTTCTAGTTTAAGACTTCATTTGAGTGCTTTTTAATTGATGTTCAAATTGTAGTTTTTCAGGCCTTGGAAATTATGTACGGAATTCAAGAGGATTGACGAATTACGAAAGCAAAATTTTCCCTCATCCATCTTCATTCATACGTTAAGAGAAGCAAATAGCGTAGCGGATATACTCGCGAAACAAGGAGCTTAGGAAAAAAAGAACTTCGCTGGATGGTTGTAACAGTAACAAGTAATTCTTGATTGTATATGGAGTATTGTTGCTACTGTTTTGCTAACTAGGTAGTGAACTCGTAGAACCATAAATCAACTCGAGACTTAACATGGGATTTAGTTTACCTTGATTCACCACCGCCTACGGCTTGATCACCTCCTCCTCCGCATCCGCCGTCATCTTCAATCACACCATTTTCACTATTTTTACATAAACCGAATCTCTTCAGCCACATCAATCTTGGCCACCCTATACTCGAACAAGAACAACAACAAAGTATACCAAATGATGCACTGGAGCACCACAACCTGTACAAAGTCACTAAAATGGAGTCAATGGCAAGAGATTATGAAAGCTTTTAAGAGGTTAGAAGTTTAAATCAGCTTGTAGAAAAAACAAGGAAACCTGTATCATAAGACTCTCCTTGTCATCTCCGTACATGGATTTGAGAAGGGGATGCCGGACTTAACATGGGATTTAGTTTATCATGTGAACTTGCATGTATTACTAATTACTAATTATCTTTGAATTTAATCGGTACCGAGGACAAATATAATTGTAAATGATTATAAAATATATAGTAAATAAATAATTAAAAGACGACGGAAACTCTCTGATTTTTTATTCTCTTTTTCATGGTTTGTTAGTTTTGGCTATAGTGTGTGAAACATGATTGAATTACAATTTACAAATATACTAATTAATTAATTAAGGTCCACATTATAATATCGGTGGCGGGTCCATGTATGTTTTATGAAACCAACTCGTCGGACGCCACATGCATCTGTTGAGCATCTACCCTGCAATTGCATGCTTTTTTTTTTTTAGAGAAGCAAAGTCTCACTCCATATGTTTGCTCAATTGCATCCCTACACACATTCATTTCCTATACATATAGTTCGTCATTTTCCCTACGCCCATCATATATTTACGTTGTTTTCATCATCATTGGATGTGTTCAATTGATAATTAGAGATTTATTCACCATATATTTTAAATCGACTTGTTAGTTTGACGATCCACGTAAACATATGAAAGATGTCGATCATAAATTAGAGTAGAGCATATAAGCTGACAATCTTATAGTACCAATAATTTTTCCTCCACAGTACACATCCCGACAACATTTTAGATACCTCAAATTCCATAATCACCCCATTCCGAAACGAATTCATTATCTATCTTATGTTCACAATTCCATTTCTTAATTTCCATTCACAATCCAGACCTCAAGAATCAAAAACTCGAAAAAAGTAACGGAAAAGAAGGAGAAGAAGAATGATTAGCGCGCAAGATTTGTACGGAGTTCTTTGCTCGGTTGTTCCTCTCTACGTCACCATGTTCTTAGCCTACGCTTCGGTAAAATGGTGGAACATATTCACTCCTTCTCAATGTTCCGGCATCAACCGATTCGTCGCGTACTTCGCGCTCCCTCTCCTCTCCATGGAGTTCATCTCAAGAATCAATCCGTACAAGATGGACTTCCTGTTCATTGGCGCTGACGCTGTCTCAAAAGTTTTGATCCTATTCTTTTTGATCTCTTGGGCTAAGTTTTCAAGAAATGGAAATCTTGAATGGGCCATCACTTTCTTCTCCCTCTCCACCCTCCCCAACACACTCGTTATGGGCATCCCCCTTCTCAAATCCATGTACGGAGATGACAAGGAGAGTCTTATGATACAGGTTTCCTTGTTTTTTCTACAAGCTGATTTAAACTTCTAACCTCTTAAAAGCTTTCATAATCTCTTGCCATTGACTCCATTTTAGTGACTTTGTACAGGTTGTGGTGCTCCAGTGCATCATTTGGTATACTTTGTTGTTGTTCTTGTTCGAGTATAGGGTGGCCAAGATTGATGTGGCTGAAGAGATTCGGTTTATGTAAAAATAGTGAAAATGGTGTGATTGAAGATGACGGCGGATGCGGAGGAGGAGGTGATCAAGCCGTAGGCGGTGGTGATAGTCCAAAAGTGAGATCAGTTGCTGTGGATGGAGATGCTAAAGTGGTGCATCTATTCATTTGGCGTTGTGTTTGTTGCACCCGTCGAGGAGAAGACCATAAGAGTAGTACTCTCCACTTCTAACTTCTAATTCTTGTTTTTACCAACCAGCAGATTTGAACTCCAGCACTTGCCTATGATTAATTCCAATTATTGTGGATGGAAATGTAGTGCAAGTTTCTCCGAAGGAAGACAGAAGCAGAAAAGGAGTAGAATGTGGGAAAAGGGAGGCCATTAATGATGAGAGAAAGAGTGATCATATTTCATCATCTATGTTCTTGCAAATCTTGAAAACAGTTGGGCGTAAGCTAGTGAGGAATCCAAACTCTTATGCAAGCTTAGTAGGTCTAACATGGGCATTAATCTCTTGTAGGTACGTATCATATATTATAAATTTTACGATCTTAGATAGTACTATTTGATAATAAATTTCGTAGTGTGACTTATATTGAGTTTTTATTAAAGTTTCTTGTTCTAAGTAAGTTCGTGCTTTTCCATCCTACTAAAGCAAACATTAGTAAACATATTCAATTTACTTCGCATCTCATGCTCATCAGGTCACAATCTGAGTGAGAATCAATACGAACATGATAACATGAATATTAATGAGTTCTTGTCTTTTATGTATATGTGGGCAGATGGGGCATCAAGAAACCCCAAATTGTAGACAACTCGGTCACAATCTTGTCAAAGGCCGGCCTTGGAATGGCCATGTTTAGCCTTGGTAATCAATGCATCAATAGTAAACCTTTTTTTCCTCCTTTTTTTTAGTTTATTGTTTTTTTTTTTTTGAAAGCTAGTTCATTGTTATAATTATATAATTGGGCAAGGTATATAAAAAACAATCATGTGATTTTCAAAATCTACCACTTCATTTGCATTGTCTACTATTACTATATATATATATATATATATAGCTTCATGAAAATTACATTTCATTATTTACCATATTTTTCTCTGAATTTTTAACTTTCAAAAGAAATTAAAGTTACAATTTTTATAAAAGTTCGCAAGTTCTAAAATCATAGTGACAGGAGCAGAATATTTTGAAAACTATATATTATATACCTTACCCTATTATATTTCAACAATATAAATTCATGAAATTGATTTTTTTTCTTTCTAAATTATGATTTATTAGCATTATTCATGGCATTGCAACCAAGAATCATAGCATGTGGGAAGAGAATGGCAGTGTATGGAATGGTTGCAAGATTTGTAGGACGCCCGGCGGTGATGGCAATAGCATCTGTCGGAGTTGGGCTGAGAGGGACAGTACTGAGACTGGCGATAGTGCAAGCAGCTCTGCCCCAAGGAATTGTCCCTTTTGTGTTTGCTAGAGAGTATGATCTGCATCCAGATGTATTAAGCACTGCGTAAGTCTGCTTGCACCCAATTAAAATCATTATATTTCACACAAAAATAAAATGAATTTCCCTCCCTTTTTTGGAAAAACTGTAAAAGAATTATTCTACTGAATTCTTTACAGTTTTGTTACATTTGCAAGCATCATTTAGAAGATCAGACCAGACCAACAGCTGACTTGTTGATAAAAAACTGTTCGATTAGGTGTTAAATGACTCTTGAAATGGTTGGGTTTTACTTTTTTTGAGAAAAAAAAAATGTTTTGTAAATAGTTAGATGATCGGTTTGATTCTGATAACTCATGTTTTTTTTCCTACTCTCTCTGGCACGAATTATATGATTTCCTCGTATCCCAATATTCAGTAGGGAACGCATATCGAGGAGGCCGGATGAGGCACTATTTGACCCCAAAAAATTCCGTACTTTTTTTCGAACGTACGTTAATTCTTAACGTACTTCCGAGAAAAATTCGGGGCAAAATTGTCTAAAATAGTGACTGTTCCGGCCGTCTTAAGATACGTTCCGAAACAGTAAAAGCAAATGTTAAAACGTCATATAAAACGTACCGGAGGGAGTATTTCTTAGGGTGATATTTGGAATGATTGTCTCTCTGCCTATCACAATAATGTACTATGTTTTCCTTGGTCTCTGATAAGAGCAAGAGTGAATGATCTTCGGGAAAAAAACTTGTGCAGGATATCGAATCCATATTAGATATTGGGAAATAAAACAAGTATATATTCGGAAAATTGTTGTTTTGTAAAAAATCATGCAAGTGCTAAAACAGACGGCAAATGGCACCCGGGGGTCCCTCCTCTTATTATTTTCATTATTTTTAATCCCTAACGTTACAAAATATTCATTTCGCTCCCGCATGTTAGTGGCGTTAGGCACCCGAAGTCCCTCCTTCGGTAACGGAGCCCAACGGACGTTAACGTCCATTATTTTAATATTTTTTCTGATAAAGTACTTTGATACGGGACCCACCTGTCGGAAATTCAATTTTTTTTCCTTTTCTTCTCCGATTTTCTCCCTTTTCTTTTTACTTTCTTATCTAATTAATTAAAATGGCCTAAATTGAAATTGAAAACCAAACAAATAATAGATCAAAAATAAAAAAACGAGATTCCTTTCATTTTCCTGTTTCTTTTCTTCTTCTTTTCATTTTTCCTGTTTCTTTTCTTCTTCCTGAAACCCAAATCCTATTTCTTCTCTTTTACCATTCTTTATTTCATTTTTGTTTTTTCCTTTTAATTAAACTCAAGAAACAATAATTCATTTCCCTCCCCTTTAACCTTTGTTTCTTTATTGATTTAAGAATTCATCAATTTTAATCCATTAAATTTAATTTTTTTATTGATTTGTTTCTATAATTCTTTTTAAAAATTCTTTTTCCTTTTTCTTTTTTCTTTCTCTTTTTTCCTTTTCTTTCTTTTTTTCTCTATTTCTTATATTCTTCTAAAATCTCTATCAGGAACAAATAAACACCAAATTTTTCTTTTTCCAGTACAAAAGTAAAAGCACTCCATCATCTCCCATTTAAAATTCCTCCTTCTTTGAATTCGTCTCCTCCCCGATGTTGTACTCAACCACTTTCTCTTGTTGCAAAATTGGAAATGGCTTTTTCCCGCATTGCTTTCCTATTACTACTACTGAATCAATAAGACAATAACAGTGCCATCCCTTCTTTCACTGCAATGTAGGATGGAAATCGGAAAGGCACGAAACCTGGATTCGTTCATCACAAGATCCGGATTCGTTCATACAAAACCCGGATCCGTTCATCACCAAACCCGACTCCGCACCAACCTCCCTGAAAAAAGCCAATCCAAACAATCCAAACCCTCTGCACCAAAATCAGAATACCCAATCCAAGCAATCACTATCGCTGCAGGGTCCAGCCACACGAGAATCGAACAAGTCCCTCCAATACACGCCGTCGAACTTCTTCAAAGCCTCCATATCGTGCTCCACGTCGAGAAGTCCGGCGGAGCGGCTCCAGTATACGATCTCGTCGAGGGAGTACCATTCTGCGGAGTCCGGGCCGGCGTTGAATGGAACATACTTGGAGGAGAAGGGGCTGGGCGCGGAGGAGCGGTGGCGGCTGGGTTTTTGGTTTTGTGGTGGAGATGAAGGGAGAGGGAGGAGGAGGAGGAGTGTAGGAGAGAATAGGTAGCTGCCATGTCTGAAGCGTAAAGAGGAAGAGGCGAGTGTTTTGGTGATGAGGAGCAAGTGGAGTGGAGTGTACAGATCGATGATTTGGGGATTTAGGATTTTGCCTGGATTTGTTTTTGAAAAAAAACGAAGACTTGTGTTTTGCCTTCATTTATTTGGTTGTTTTTTAAAAAGACTCGTTGATTTGGTTTTCAATGTCAATTTGGGCCATTTTAATTAATTAGATAAGAAAGTAAAAAGAAAAGGGAGAAAATCGGAGAAGAAAAGGAAAAAAATTGAATTTTCGACAGGTGGGTCCCGTATCAGAGTACTTTATCAGAAAAAATATTAAAATAATGGACGTTAACGTCCGTTGGGCTCCGTTACCGAAGGAGGGACTTCGGGTGCCTAACGCCACTAATGTGCGGGAGCGAAATGAATATTTTGTAACGTTAGGGATTAACAATAATGAAAATAATAAGAGGAGGGACCCCCGGGTGCCATTTGCCTAAAACAGACCGACTAGCTCGTATACTATTAGATTTCATTTGCTTGGATTTCTATTCTTCTCAATCCTCTTCTTAATTTGCTAAGGACCTTTTTGTATTTTCGATTTCTTAATAGAAATATTTGATAATTTTCTCAAATCACATTCTTATTATATTCTGTAAACAATTCTCTGTTCATTTTTAGTAATCCCAAGTGTTTTTTACATTTTTTCATCAACACTATAAGCAATTCTTGTACATCACATATTTTACAACAGAGAAGATGCACATACTCTTACCAGTGAAGCCTAAAACTAGCAGCCTGCATAAGTGGGCGTGCAAAATATGCACCTAATGTCAATGCAGTAATTACCAAATACGGCAACCGTAAGAACTCCTTGTAATAATCTTCAGGTAACTTTTGGCGACCATCGAGAATCGCTGCAAATGGAACTACACTTGTTCTCCTTTTTACAGCTTCAAAAGCCTCCCCGTAACGTATAGCTAATCTTCTGTCTCCATTCCACACTCCAAACAAATGGTGTCCGATCAAACCAACAGATGCAGCAACGGCTACAGAGTTCCCCATCCAAACTGTATGCGCCAGGCACCACATCACCTGCCCAACCATCTGAGAACCAACACATTGAGCATAGCCAGATCTTAATAACTGTGCGTGTGTGCGTGTGCGTGTGCGTGTGCTTGTGTTCATCCAGGACTCCAGTTACAAGAAATCAGAAATATCGAATGGTTCCAATGATTGAAAACAGAGTGAATCAGAAGGCCGCCATACCTGTGGGTGCCTGGTGATTCGCATAATTCCAGTTTCCCAAAGATGCATTTTCGGCTTGTCAACGGTTGCTACTTCTAGTAGATTAAAGGTTGAAGCATAGAGGAAAAAGAAGGAAATAAAATTAGAAATCCACACGAGTTCATGAACAGCAGGGGCGCTTTGGACCTGCCATAACTGCAATCCATCATATCTGTGATTGATGAAGTACACCTGAAAATGCAACCATTAGTATAAGAAAGATAGTAAACATACTTCTTTCAGATTTAGGAGTACGAGGAATTCAATCACGGGTGAAACTCACCACAGTGCTAACGGCCAATGGAAGAGAGACTCCAGCGAACAGTACACGGAAAGCACGCTCTCCAATAAGTTTCTCACCAAAATCTCGAAGACTAGCCAAGCCACTGTGGACAGTGGCAAAAATGACAATAAGAATCAACATGACAGCCTGCAGATAATTCAAGCGTCAACAAATTAGATACTTCTTCAGGACTGCCATGTAAAACTTAATGCAGAGTCATCTGACTCGGAGGATAAAGTAACAACAAAAATAACCATGTACTTAATACATTAACAGACTAATCTATTCTTGTTTCACAAAACGATGATCATAAGCATCAATATTCAAAACCCTTTCATGTAGTAATTTAGAGAATTGAAGAATAACTTGAAAAGAGCAGTTGTGGTAGTACAAAATGCCAGTCTTTCGTATGAATTCTACACGGCTATCCTATGCATTTCCAATCCCTCCTTTTCAATCTACCCGTTGATACCATCCACTCAATCCTTTTGACCTCAATAATTTCTCTGTCATAACTGTCTCATTCCATTTTTCAACCTTATTGTGTTCCTGCACACCCAAATTGATACAATTTGGAAACCTCATTCATTTCCTATCAAACATTTCATCAAATTCCTTCATTGCTAGACTTAATGGTAAGCCGCAACACAAGTTGCACAAACTTTCCACTCGTAGCACTGTTTCAGTTCAAAGATACTAACTAAGACTCCGTCAATACACTAGTTAAGGAAGTACCATACATTCAACTTCATCATGCATAATTAAAGATAGGATCTTGCTTATAACAGAGGAACATAAGCCAGCAAACTAAAAGAGACTGCACAAATTAAAAAAACCCACAAAAAAAAAATGTTATAGAAAACGCACCTTAGGACTATCTGAAATGCTAGAAACGGCTTGAATTAAATCCTTTCCAAACCCAGTAGAGTTATCAATCCAAGCCACATCCAACACAAACAGAACAACACCCAAAACAAGGCCGAAGTATATCCAAGATGATATCTTTTGCTTCTCCAATTGAAAAACCGCCGAGTCTTCCCCCACCAACAGCGGCTCTTCCGGGACGAGGTGGAGGTTGTTGTATCAGTGTCTTTAATGGAAGTTCGAGCAGAAATTTTCCTCAGTGATGGGAGGGAATTAGACGAAGAGGAAAGAAGGACTGGTTTGAGGAATTTCAAAATTGGGGGTTTTGTGGGGTTTAGGAATGGGAAAGACGAAGTGGGTCTTAGAGATTGACGAATTGGATTATTGGGGCGATGAGATATGGAAGAGAAAGGATTTGAAAGGAGGATAGAAGAAGCCATTGTTGGACTTGATTCCTTTCAAGTATGAAAAGACAGAGAAATCGAATTCAGAGAATTTATATAATTGTTGGGTTTTGCATGTTGCAACCTCATTCTGATTATTTGGCGCTCCCGTACCCCTTTCGTAAGCTCATTAGATTTCTCTCAAGGACAACAAAAGAGTCTGTTAACGAGCCGGTTCGGTCCGGGTAGTGAGATACCCGGACCCGGCCCGTTAACTAACGGGTAGACCCGGAACCGACTCGTTAAGGGAACCGAGTCCCCATTTCAGACCCGGACTCGGACCGTTCATTACCCGGCCGGGTACCCGGACCGGCTCGGTTTCTCCAAGCATGAAGAACACCAAGCACCACGTTCGTTCTATGACCCTTAAACAACCCAAATGTGGCCCAAAAATTACGAAACTCACAGGACAGACTCTAAAGACCTCGTTCTACAACTTTGTAGAAGGAAGAAAATCAAAATTCCAAGTGGAAGACGCTCAAAACAGACGCACAACACAAGACTGTTTTTAACGGGTCCGGGTATCTAACGAGTATACCCGTTCTAACGGGTATACAATATATATTTGGGTATCTAACGGGTATGTTCGGGTATCTCCGGGTATACCCGTTCGGGTTCTCGGTTCTCAACTCAGATCCGGAACCGACTCGTTTGGGTTGCGGGCGGGTCTTCGGTTCCGGGTATAACGGTCCGGGTCCCGGGCGAATCCCGGGTAACCCGGCTCGCTGATAGCTCTACAAAAGAGCAACATTGTCTATAGCCAGCGATACTTATTTAACAAAGTATCATTATCAATATAAACCAAAATGTAAGTAGAGGAACACAAATTATGTGACAAAAATGAATGAAGTGAAAGGAATAAAGAATTTGACTCCATGTAACCTCTCACTGTTGCAAGCCCATTTTCATTGAATAAAATCACAGATACATACCTACATGTAAGCATCTAACACACTTGAATCAAATCAAGTTCCAATTACTAAATTGGAAAGGCAAGAATTCATATTACAATCAAGTTCTCATTTCTTTGCCTTTGCAAACCTGAGGCAACGATACTTTTCACCACTTACAGTGATTTCAAGAGCTCCATCTTGATTATCCTGATTTGATGCGGTTCCCATAAGCACACTTTTCTCTTTCTCAAGATTTTCTTTCTCCATCTTGAGCCTTGCTTCTTGCCGGGCAATCTCTGCCTGGGAGAAAAAGGAGGATGACGTTCTTACACCAGGGGTAAAAATAATTATAAACGGGAAAAGAGACGGACAAAAAGTAACAAAGTAGACATAAACTAGAAGAAGTACCAATTTGGAGGTGGGAAATAGAAGTTAATTAGGTACCTCCCGACGAGATAGCTCGGCCTTCCAAGCAGCTTCGCGCTCGGCGACTTCGCGTTCGCGCTCTTCGATGTAACTCTGCATCTCCCTTTCCTTCATGATTCTGTCTTGGATATCGGCATCTAGTGCCTCCTTTAGCTCCTGCACGAATTTGTCCACCACCACCTTTATCCTCAGAGACATGGCAGATGGCTGGGGTTTCGATCTCACTCAAATTCTAACTTGGCTGGAAAAGAAGAAGATTATAGATTGGCGATGGTGTAACCCAAATCAGCACAAAAGACCTTTGTTTTCTAGATTTAAGGAAAAAGGGAAAACCATTATGGGAGAGATAAGAAGTCGGGAAGGAAAGAATCAAGAACCAAAATTGAAACAAATAAAGACGGCCGCGGGAGGGGAGAAGTTTTGGATCTTGAATTAACTGAGATTAAGTGAAGGTGTGTAGTGGGTAGTCTGTTTGAGCGGCTTGGAGAGAACAAAGGAGTGGGTAGGGTTTCTTTAAATGAAAGCTTAGGATTTATTCGAAATTTAGAAATGGATGGCTAGGATTGTAGGGCGCATAGCATGTGCTTGATCGATAATTAAATAATCAAGTAGCTAAATAATTAAAGTGGACTAGAGATTTACTAAAAAAAAAGAAATAGGTTACAGGCTAGAGTTCAAAAATAGTCATACAAATAATATTAGATGAAATATATTCCAAAATGATAAAAAAATGTATAATATAATGAAAAAATGCATTTAAACACCAGTAATTAAAGATAAACAGCAAGCAAATTTCTTCAGTTACATACATAAAACGACATATTGCTGCACATGGATTAAAGTTCTCATACAAACAGCACTACAGATGCATTTAAACACCAATTTTCTGTATAATTTATATTCTTCTTTCAAATAGAGAATGAAATCAATCATTTAAATTATAATATGAATAAAAATATCAACATATAAACAAAACAGCAAGCACAATCCATTTGCAGAAGGAATTGTCCTGTAAAATAGGGGAGAAACAGGACAGAAACAAAACAAGAGTAATTAAAGATAAACAGCAAGCAAATTTCTTCAGTTACATACATAAAACGACATATTGCTGCACATGGATTAAAGTTCTCATACAAACAGCACTACAGATGCATTTAAACACCAATTTTCTGTATAATTTATATTCTTCTTTCAAATAGAGAATGAAATCAATCATTTAAATTATAATATGAATAAAAATATCAACATATAAACAAAACAGCAAGCACAATCCATTTGCAGAAGGAATTGTCCTGTAAAATAGGGGAGAAACAGGACAGAAACAAAACAAGAGTAATTAAAGATAAACAGCAAGCAAATTTCTTCAGTTACATACATAAAACGACATATTGCTGCACATGGATTAAAGTTCTCATACAAACAGCACTACAGATGCATTTAAACACCAATTTTCTGTATAATTTATATTCTTCTTTCAAATAGAGAATGAAATCAATCATTTAAATTATAATATGAATAAAAATATCAACATATAAACAAAACAGCAAGCACAATCCATTTGCAGAAGGAATTGTCCTGTAAAATAGGGGAGAGACAGGACAGAAACAAAACAAGAGTAATTAAAGATAAACAGCAAGCAAATTTCTTCAGTTACATACATAAAACGACATATTGCTGCACATGGATTAAAGTTCTCATACAAACAGCACTACAGATGCATTTAAACACCAATTTTCTGTATAATTTATATTCTTCTTTCAAATAGAGAATGAAATCAATCAATCATTTAAATTATAATATGAATAAAAATATCAACATATAAACAAAACAGCAAGCACAATCCATTGCAGAAGGAATTGTCAGAAACAGGACAGAAACAAAACAAGAGTAATTAAAGATAAACAGCAAGCAAATTTCATTAAAGTTCTCATACAAACAGCACTACAGTTCTCATACAAACAGAATCAAAACGATGAAAATTCCTAATTTTCTAATTCCGAATCAGGAAAAGAGGAGTAAGGAAAGATAAACAGAAAGCAAAATTAGGCTCATACCTTTGGTGATAACACACACTAGAAAGGCAGCCGGTCTGGAGAAAGGGTGCTGCTGGTCGGTCGGAGGATAGCGCCGGAGGGAGAGAGAGAGCGAAAGAGGAGAACAAGAGCGACGATTGCGGAGGAGGAGAAAGGGTGCTGCTGGTCGAGGATTGTAAAGGGTGTTGCTGAGAGAGAGAATAGAGAGACCGAGAGAGAGTGAAAGAGCCAAAGAGGAGAATATTGGAGAAGAAAGCAAAGAAGAAAGCGATTGCGGCGTAAATATAATGTATCTAGGGTTGGGTTGTTCAAAGATAAAAACCATCCTTCTTGAATTTTAATAAATATACGGAAATTTGGAACTTCCGAAATTTCCTAGAAAATTTCCGTTCCATTCCGTAATAAATTATGGAACGGAAATTCCGAATCAAATTTTTGAACTTCCAAAATTTTACTTCTGAACAAGCAAAACTTCGGGTTCGGAAGTTCGGAAGTTTACTTCCGATGAACAGCCCTAAACATATTTTTGTGTTTGTACCTGTGGTCGGAAATAAAAGAAAGAGAAAGAAAGAAAATAGAAGAGAGGAGAGTGAGGGTTGTGCAGAAGAGAGAAAAGAAAGAGAAAAAGAAAATAAAAGAAGGAAAGAAAGAAAATAGTGAGGGCTGCGCAGAAGAGAGAAAAGAAAGAGAGAAAGAAAAGTGAGGTTGCTTTGAGAAACTGAGAATAAAAGTTAGGGTTATAACTTTTCCCGGGTGTCGGGTCAGTCTGACCCGGTTAGACCCGGCCTAATACGGGTCGGGACCAGACCCGATCCGGACATAATTTGGGACCAAAAACCTGATTCCGGTCTCGGAAAAAATCCTGGGTCTCGGGCCGGGTCTTCGGATCTCGGGCCTGGTTGAAGCAGAGGGAAAGAAAAAGAAATGGATGGATGCGAGAAGTGAAATGACGAAGGTGTCCTGAGGATTTAACCTCTGTGCTTGTCACCCTCTGGCCTCTCCCTTTTAAATATAACATATATAATTGGTTTAATCTTGAATCAAACAATTGACAACCGGGCAGCAAATGTAAGAGCACGGAGGAAGAAAGGACAATTAACCAATAATATTCGAATATAATTAGTTTTAATTGATATAGCTGTAAATAAATAAAAAATCTCGAATACTCTTAATTTTTACGTCAGCAAAAAAAAGAAGTAAAAATAAAATGATAACTTCTAATTTTTTTCATTTTTTTTCTTAAGTGGGCCTCATTCAATTTTAATTCTTTTATTCATAAAAGAGTAAAAAATATCGAAGTAATTAGAAAAACTAAAATTTGTTTTTTATGACACTAGTAAACATATTGCTAAGTTTTTAAAAATTATTTAAATTTAAAGTTAATATTTCCTTTCTAGTCTTATTCTTCAATCAAAATGCCTAATCAATTAGAAAAATAAATTTTATTTTTTAACATACTAGTAAAAATATAACTAAGTCTTTTAAATAAATCCAAATCTTTTTAAAATTTGTATTTTTACATAAATTTAATGTAATATTATATTTTATAATCTTCTTATTGAATTAAAAAAACCGAATTAATTAGGAAAACTAAATTTTATTTTTTAACATATCGCTGATAATTTTCTAGGTTTTTAAAAAAATTACAATATTTTTACTAGTGTGCTAAAAAAATATTTTTCCTATTTGTTTTGGTATTTTTACTCTTTTATGAATAAACTATAAAGTAATTAAATTTGAATGAGGCCACTTAAATAGAGAAAAAAATAACTAGGGTTGACGGTGTATATCTTCTTTTTTTTGGATTTAATGATCAATTTGTCTAATTTTGGCGTAAAATAAAGTCTGGTGACTAAATGGGGTATTTTTGGATAATTCAGTGGCTAAATTGGTAATAATGGTTTTATCTAATTAATTTAAACCGGGCCTGTTTTTGTTGGGCTTACAGCGTTCTTGGGCCTTAGTCCCACCAGAAAATCACTTGACGAGCCGTTTTTCATTACGCAGGAATCTCCCAAACAATTCTACAACCTTCGTCTAGCCTCTCCTCCAAGCTTTTAAAAGGCCCGGTTGGGCCTGCAGCGTTTAAACTATTTTCGAGACTAAAGGGACGAAACATTTGATTTTTCTGTACTCATTTTTTTTTGGAAGGAATAAGATACAATATAAAAAAATACAACTATTAATGGTGTTTTTTTTAATAATAGGCTATTAATTGTTTTAAGTTCATTTTCTTTCCTTTTAGAAAAAAATATGAAAAATGCTTCGAGTTAATAGCTTATGCGGTCATATTTCGATAGAAAAATATAAGATTAATATGACAAATAAATAACTAAAATATTTTAGTATTTTAAAAAGAAAAGGACAAATAGAATTCTTTAGTGATGATTAACAAAAAATTCTAAAATTACCAAATTATACTATTTGGCCTGTGAGATTCCCTTACAATTTACAACCACTAAATGGTCGTGTCTTTTCACATGTTTTTTTAGTAGGCATATACTGTACACCACTTTTAGAAAAATTATAGAGAATGCTTCGAGTTAATAGCTTATGCGGTCATATTTCGATGGAAAAACATAAAATTAATATGACAAATAAATTACTAAAATATTTTAGTGTTTTAAAAAGAAAAGGACAAATAGAATTCTTTAGTGATGACTAACAAAAAATTCTCGAATTCCCAAATTATACTATTTAGCCTGTGAGATTCCCTTACAATTTTACAACCAGTAAATGGTCGTGTCTTTTCACTTATTTTTTTAGTAGGCATATACTATATACCACTTTTAGAGAAATTATGAAGAATGCTTTGAGTTAATAGCTTATGCGGTCATATTTCGATGGAAAAATATAAAATTAATATGACAAATAAATTACTAAAATATTTTAGTGTTTTAATCAAGGAGTAGCAATTAATCATTGTTTTGAGAAAGCTAATTAATCCTACCATGTAGCACCAATTAACTAAATTAATTAAGCCTCCTTGATTTCCCTTTTTCTGTCCAGCCAACATGGCAAAAGACTTATTGGGTCTTCTAAGCATCACCATTGTTTTTATTTTTTTGTCAAGTGAGTCAGTAGAAGAAGACGATATGATGACAAAAAACCACAGTGATTGGTATGGTATATATTCTTTGGATACTAATTTATGTTTTCTTTTCTTTTTGCTGTACTTGTTTTACAGATGCATACTCAAGAAGAAAAAAGACCCTTTTCTGATCTGAAATCAAAAATATGTCTTTCTGCTGAGAGACTGACTCACTTGACCCAAATCTATTTTGCGAATCTGGGCGTGAGGGTGTTTTGAAGATCAATGGTTTGAATGTCAAGTGAAGAGACTGAACTATTTCAATTTCCATACTCTTTCGAATAGTTTTTTCTCCTCTTCTTGGCTTACATATTGGAGTTCATCTGTTTCTCGTAGATAGGTTAGGTAGCCTTTTTTCGCTTGAGTCATACATGACTTATTCACTTTTTTTTCTTTTCGGTAATAGCGAAAAGACCCCTTGTATTATTATTTTTAAAACAAAAACCTTCTCTCACTTTTAAAAACTTTATTTCGCCTCCCATGAACTATGGGTTAATGGCAAAAGTTTGGTCTCCGTTAGTTAACTTAACAGACTGTCAAAGGTGACCCCTGACAAGAGGTTGCAAAGAAAAAAACCTATAATTAATTTTAAAAATACAGAAAATAATATAATTAATTTAAAGAATCCAAAAATACTTTAATTAATTTTAAAAATACTAAAAAATAATGTAATTAATTTTAAAAAATTCATAAAAAAACTGTAATTAATTTAAAAAAATCAAAAAAACTAATGTAATTAATTTTAAAAAAAACTTGTTATTACATGTAATTATTGCATTTTTATTTTCTTTTCCCTTTCTTCCTTCCCTTCATCTTCAACGTTAATTCTCATTTTTCTGTCTCTTTCTGTCTAGTTTATGAAATCTCTATCTTTTTTCCAAAAAATTAGCCATAGAAAAATCATGCCTCTGTATTGGGTCGTTCTCTTTCTTTGGATTAAAGACAAATTAGGAAAAAAGGGTTACTGAAATTACTTGGGATTGCTTAAACCTATATTTCAGATCTGTGTTTAATCTGTTCTTTTTTATTAGCAAGATCCATTTAATTGAGATTATGGCGCAGATCTGAAATAGGATTTTTTTTTTCTTTTCAGTTTCAATTTCAATTACACACCTTCCCCTCCTTCCTTCCAAAACTCCATCTTCTCCACAAAATCTAAGCCACCACAACCATCGTCTCTCCCAACCACTCCTCCACCGCCACCTATCCGCCGGTCTTCACCTACGACCAACTCGAATCATGCACAACCGCTTCGACCCATCTCTCAAAATCGAAGACGGCAGATTTGGATCGGTATACTTAGATCATCTCCTAGATAACTAAATCGTCGCCGTCAAGTACCTCCACAAACGTCACCACGTCGCGCCTCCTTCTCTGCCAAATCGTTCTGTAGCGAGATTTTAATTTGAACGTCTGTAAATCATCCCAATCTCTCGAAACTCCATGACTATTGCAGCAACCTTAGAGGATTTCTCCTTGTTGGTGAGACTTGGATAAGGTGGAGATAGCTGTTGTGACCACCGTCGACAACGATGCGGTGAATTGAGGCTGGTTGGATCGATAATTGGTGGTAGGAAAGAGAAGAGGAGGAGGGAGGATTCAGAGATGGGCTTGTGTTCATCCCTAAAAATACTCATTTCTTGAAGGATGCTTGTTCCAGAGGATTTAGGACAAAGGATGAATGAAATGAATTTCTTTTCTTTTCCCAGATATTATTTTCTATTTTTATTAAAAAAGATTATTTTTTCAAAATTAATTACATTATTTTTCTAGATTTTAAAAATTAATTATATTATTTTTCTAAAATTTTGAAATTAATTACATTGTTTTTTTAGATTAATTACATTATTTTCTGAATTTTAAGATTAATTATATTATTTTTAAATTTTTTTATATTAATTACATTATTTTTTGGAATTTTTAAAATTGTTTTTTTGGATTAATTATATTATTTTTTCTAAATTTTTAGATTAATTACATTATTTTTTAAATTTTAAATTAATAATACTATTTTTCTGTATTTTTTTAATTAGTTACAATATTTTTCTGGATTTTTCTAGATTAATTACATTATTTTTCTGAATTTTAAAATTAATTATATTATTTTTCTGTATTTTTTAAATTAATTATATTATATTTGTGAAAAAAGAAAATAAAAATACCTAAAACATTAGATTTTTTTTTTTTTTTGCAACCTGCTGTTAAGGGTCACCTTTGACAATCTGTTAGGTTGACTAACGGAGGCCAGATTTTTGCCATTGACTAATAATTTTGAGGAGGCGAAATAGAGTTTTTAAAACCTAGAAGAGGTTTTTGTCTTAAAAAATAGTACAATAGCCTTTTCGTTATTACCCCTTTCTAATTTTAATAAAATCTCTAAAAAAAAGTTGTGTTTTAACATGTCATTTGCAAAAGCAAGTCACCCATGTGATTTTGTAAAAATAAGTTTTGGGTAAGATTATGGTTCGAAAAAACTACTACGGAATGTTAACCACATCACCATGTTACTTTTGGCCCAAAAGTTATGGTTTGTTACTACAACCCTGATTATCAGAACTAGAACGGACCGGCCAATCCGACTGGTTCAAACAAGATTTTTCACATTTTTGGTCCGATTCAGCTATTGGATCGGATATGCATGTGAACCGGGTTCGACCGCTCGAACCAGTCGGTTTTTATAGAATCGGCGAACCAGTTGGTTTTTTGTCAAATGGGTTGGTTCGATGAAAACGACATCATTTTGACCAGTCACATCACCACTCCAACCGATCTCCTCACACCAAACCCATCACCCGATCTCCTCACACCATCACCACTGCCAAACACCAAACCCGTAGCCACCAACCACTACCCTCACTCCATCCCCAACTATTGCCGGCGTGCGGTTGAGGAAATAAAAGAGAAAAAGAAAGGAAGTAGGAAAGAGCAAAAAAGAGGAAGAAGAAAGAAAATAGAGAAAAGAAGAAAGAAAAGAAAGAAAAAGGAAAGAGAGAGGAGCGCGACTCAAGTAAGTACTGATGTGGTGGATGGGGAGTTGGCGAAGTCATGTAGGATAAAAGTCTGCACTATTTACTAACTTCAAAATAACCATGCACTACATCATAATGAATGCAAGATTTTTTCCTAAAGAAATGTATTACCAAATCATTCTCACCCTTGGAACTCTGAATTTGCAGAAGACAAACATAAGAAATTTACTGGAATAACTAGAGGCCTGGGACAGATATAAAAAAAAAACTCTTGATGTTGTCTGTCATTTGCTTCACTTGTGTTGTTTTCATAGGAACATGGGTGGTGGGCAAGTGCAGAAAGCTAAGTTCATGCAAGACAACTTCTGGATCACAAGTGAAGTGGCTCTATTTTAATGAATGTGAAGAGCTTTGGTGCTTATGTTGTTTGCCCAAACTGATGATACAATTTTTGGTTATTTCTTTCTCATCAAGAGTTGTATCATAGAATTCTTTGTTACTCTAGACCAGGTGAACCCAAGCATTTAGTAGCATATAAATTGTGTGGAGGGTGGGGACTGAAAAGAAACCTGATTATGCTTTGCAAAAGAAATCTGAATACGGTTCCCATTCCTTTCTTTGTATGCTCTATGTGTTGTGGCTAATGGGATTCCCCTCCGACTCTTAATATCCAACTTAGGAATCTTAATACTTTGGGGCAAGTTGGGTTTGCCTATACCAATGCTTATTTTTGAACTTTTTAATTTTTTCAGCATAATTCAACTTTTGTGAGATGGCTTGATCACACACTTGGTGCTTGTAATTCAAGGCCTTCAGAGCAACATGGAAGGAGACATGTCATCCATGAATGGCCCTGTTAAATTTGATGGACCCTGTGATGCGATCACGGCCTAGGGTTAGTAGGCCGGATTACATATGGAGCTTAAGGAGGATCTTGCCAAATGAATCATCTAGCACGCACACGACCACAAGGAGGGAAATAACAAGATATGGAGATGCAGCGGAGAAAGAGACACAAAAGAGCGATGGAAAGATGGGAATTACCCGGGAGTTAGAAGATGGATGGAAGGGACGGAGATGAGCACACGCGAAGTAACGAAAATCACACGAACGATTGCTTGATTAAGATATACTCCGAGGGCCAAGATTGAGACTCGTTTCTATGGATGATCAACCAAATAAACATATATTTCATTCACATAAATCGACAAAACTATTACAAGCTTTGATTTCCCGGAGAGAGATCGGGAGGAGTAATCTCAAACTCAAGCGATCCCTCTCAAGGAATTAAAGTGATGAGCCAAGGCTTAGGATGATAAGAGAAAGGAGTAATCTCACTTTACAAACATCAACCAAATGTCTAAGCTCCCCCAAATGAAGCAAAAGAGTTACATATATAGTTGGTATGCATTTTGGGCTTGAAAAGCCCAAAATTCGTACCCAAAACAGATGCTGGCGTGATCACGTTAAGGCCTTAGCGTGATCACGCCAGACAACTTTCCCTTAGCGTGATTCACGCCAACACCTTAGCGTGATCACGCCAAGATGCCCAAAAATCCAAAATAGCATCCGAGAGTAGCGTGATCTAAGAACTCTTCACGCTAAGAGCTTAGCGTGATTACGCTAGACCTCTTTCCTTAGCGTGATCACGTTAAGACCTTAGCGTAATCACGTTAAGGATTTTTCTAGCAGCTTCAGCTCCGCGCGCCAAAATGTCGACAAGCATAACTTCTGATCCACCCGTCCGATTGACCTGAAACTTGTACCAAACGAAAGATAACATCTTGAAGTTTCCGTCAAGCCTTTGTTCCCTCAAATCGGACACCATTTGCTTATCCATCTGCTCATAATGATTATCCTCTTGGATGGAACATTTGTTGGCGAGCCTTGGCTTGGTGAATACACACATGGACAGCTTTTTCCTTGGCCTCGATGGGTTCTTCCTCACTCACTTTGCCTTCAAACCATAGCGATAACCTTCGTGCTTTGCTTCGGGTGATCGGTCCTTGAGGCAATATGTCTTGAGGATGAAAATTGGCTTTTAAGGGGTCCATGATCACATCAACCTCTCCCTCTTCAAAAGGATTCGTCCTCGAATCCATAGCCTCAATCTTCTCACCTACACACTCAAAAACACTTGGAAACAAAGGTGAGAAACCCAAGAGGCGCAATTGCGCGTGCCTATGCCTAGGGTGATCTAAGGAAGAATCAACAATAGTGATTGCACATGGATGCACATCGTTTTGAAAAATTTCATGCACAATACGGATGGCATCACAAAGTGTAGAACAACCGACATAATAACTTATCTTTTCTCTTCGGCTCACCACAACAAACCAAGAGAATTGAGCACTACACACAAGCACAATGCACATGAAAATACCAAACAAATTCCGCAAGAGAAAACACAAATTCTCGTAAGAGTTAAACCAATTAATTCTTGACAAATTCGAGCCAAGAATTTGTGTTTTCCTAACACACAACATATCCATGGTATTTAAGTGCATATTATCCACAAATAACTCATGTAGGCTACACTTGGCAAAATAAAATTTATTCAATTCAAAATCATGCACATCCATTTCATCTTTATACACACTAGTCTTCAAGACAATATTGGGAATGCGCACGGGGTCACAAACTATTAAACAACATAGGCGGTGGGTCATTTTCTCAAAGCGGCCTATAAGGATCAGCCAAGAAAATTGAGCCACACGCCCATTTACAAAATGTTTTGGAATACCAAGCAATCGGCACAAAAAGAAATACAATTCTTTGCAGCAATTAGGCCAAGAGAATTCTAACAAGTTGGAGCGAAAGAATTGTTTCCACACTTTATGCCAATCAATCATGGATTCCAAATGAAAACAACATGTATATAAATTATACATATTATCCGAAAAATTACAAAAATTAGCACGTTTGAGCAAGAAAGGGTCATACTTGATGAAATGCAAATTAGGAATTTTAACACATGCCACAAAATTTTCATTCAAGTAATGTCTATGCTCAAACCAAGAAAAATTTTGCTTGACGAAGGGTACAGGAAGGTTGTGGATACATGCCATAAAATTTGTACCCAAGTGGTTTTCAAATACACGAACAAATGGATCATGCTCAATGAAATGCAAGAATGATTCCTTATCACATGCTACATGGTTATCATACAAAATTTCATCATGTGAATAAGGGTGAGTGAATTGAACAACCTCAAACAATTGAGCATTAAAAAAGGGAGTGAAAACATACCCGTTGGGCAAAGCGGGAAGGGGGGAACGGTTTACCTCAAGGCCTTGCCGCATTGAGCACCATTGTTGAGCAATTACACTTCCAACGCCTCCTAGGATTGATGGTTTAGAACCACCTTCGCTCCTTGGAACATTTGTGGGCGTATGTTCGCGACAACCCTTCGAAATTTTCTGCAAGAAAGACACACAAACAGTAGGAAAAGAAGTGTCAATGTTAGAGTGAGCTAATTGATCGTCATTGCACAAAGGCACGCTCATTGGATCAATAGCTCCCACAATTTCAGTTTGCTTCTTTTCCTCACTTTCTTCTCTCAATTTTTCTGTATATTCACTCCTCTCATGTGTGTGTTTCTCTCTCGCATGCTCGTTCTTTTCATGCGGGCTGTTTTGCTCACTATCTCTTGACCCATGCTCACTTTTTTCATGGGGGCTGTTTTGCTCACTTTCTTTTTCCTCAATTTCAAGCTCAAACAACGGATTGTCAAAATATAATTCAAACAATAGGTTGTCATAAACTTGAAATTGATCTAACTCATTGAGCTCACTCAACTCATTCTCGCGAGTACGGTTGTACTCACTCTCATTGGCATGCTTACTTTTTTCATGCCGTGTATTTTCCTCATCACTTACTTTCTTCTCTCCACACTCTTTTCTCTCATTCATAACCTCACATTTTTCACTCTTTTTAGCTTCTATAGCTTGGAGCTCGGCCACATCTCTTTCAATCGATTGACAAGGTAGTGCAAAAGATTGAAATGGTGTGGGTTGTTGTCGTGGAGTGACTTGTGTAGGTTGCACCACTTCCGGTTCGGACTCGAATGCCATAGTGGATTGAGAATGTTGTTGACTTGGACGAGCTTGGGAGGAGCCGCTGCCTTACTTCAAGGGAAGTGAAGGTAAAGAATTCTTGTCACGTTTAGGTCTTGCAATATTCTTCACTAACCCGGACAAATTTTCCCACCAAGCATCATTCCTAACACCACTCGGCAAGTCATCACTATTCTTTGTCTTGCCACTCTTTTCTTTCGTAGTATGATCATTTTCCTCATGCTGCTTAGCTTTTGCACTTACTTCGTTCACTCTATTATTGGGGCAAATGTCACACGAGCGGCCTCTACCCGTACATGTAGTGCAAAATACTTCGCTTGCTTGTTTGGAAGATGTGGAAGGCAAGGATGTGGTTCGGAAGTCTTGCTGAAATTCTTGAAGAGGATGAGGAGGCATTCGGCCTTGGTGATGTCGAATCCTTGGAGGAGGAGAAGGAGGAACTCGTCTTGGCGTTCCATCTTGTTTAGTGCGGACTTGTACACTTGAGGAGAAGAAGTGTCTTGGTTCGGGGCCATGGCTAAGGCTTTGGTGGACAATGGAACCGAGGCCATAACTTGAGACTTGTGGAAAATCTTCGTCGTCGTCATCCTCACTACAACTTGATGTTGAGACACGGATTAAGAGACGAGGACTTGAAGTCTCTTCTTGGTCGTCATCCTCACTACAAACTGAACTTGAGCCACGACTAAAGACATGAGGACTTGGAGGATCTTCATTGTCTTCACTCTCGCTACAAGTTACTTCACTTTCATCTTGGTACTCATCCTCTCTATCAATGCTACACTCATCGCCGCTTTCACCACATGGTTCAAAATCTTCATCACCATCGAATGGGCAACTATCATCACCACATGATTCATCACCACTTTCGTCAATGCATTGTGAGTCATCATCGTCATAATACGACTCTTGATCACAAGACTCACAATCACTATCTCTTGACATTGTGCCTGAAAAATCAAACAAACTAGATATATATGCGTTAGTAAATAATCTCTCCCTCACGTGTTTAAACACTCGTGTTTAGGTGTTTAGGTCACTCGAAAAATACGTGCTCACAAACACTCAACTTCGCGTTCTCCGTGTACCTGCACACTTAAACAAGGGTTAGAAAAATAATTCTCTCCCTCACGTGTTTAACGCTCGTGTTTAATCACTCGCAAAAGATAGCCTCACAAATCGCTCAATACATCCACACACAAAGCTTGCTCGCCACTCAACTCTTTGCCGCAAACAAACTTGTGATTCGAATCAAGCAATTTATCAACAACTATCTTCGCAAATGCTCAAAAGATTAGAACAAAAGTAGGAAAGATTATACTCAACAAAAGACTCAAGAGAATTACAAAAACTTAAGGGGAAGCTGAAAAATTTTCAGAATTCCAAGGAAAATTCAAAGCTTTAATTTATGGGAAAAAATTTTGAATTTCCTTTGGAAGGAAGGAGGGTTGGAAAAATTTGAGTTTAAATAAGTATAAGACTCAAGAAGTTTACAAGGACTCAAAGAGAAAGCTGAAATTTTTTCAGATTTCCAAGGAAATTCAAAAATTTAATTTTGAGGGAAAAACTTTGAATTTCCGTTGGAGGGAAAGGAGGCTGGAATTATTGGGTTTAATTGAGTAAAAGACTCAAAGGAAGACTCAAAGAATTAATGAAAAAGACTTGGAAGTTTAGGACTCAAAATAACTTAAGTTTAGGACTCAAAAGTGTAAAACTCAAGTTTAGGATTTAATAAATTTAGGACTTGAGTTTAGGACTTGTTTAAGACTCAAATAAAAATTAAAAGGACAGCTGCACACAAGAAGAAGAGGAGGACGTGCTAGCTTGGGAAAAGGTGGGGTTATTTTCGTTGGGAATGGGCAATTTAGTTAGGATGGTATTATTTAGTTGGGAATGTTGGTACCCTTGGTCAAGTAGTCAACAAGCTAGGGTGAGGTGGCTTATTGCATTTAATGCAAAGGATGGGGTTCTTTGACTCTTGATGGCCGGCCAAGCTTGGGAAATAATTAATTAATGGCAAACACTTGGCTACAACTTTAATGAAATAATTCTTGGATCAAAACTTTCCCTTTTTGTTCATCTTTTGCAAGAACACCAAGAACAACGAAGAACACCACAATCACACCCAAATGATTTTCTCAAAATTTTGGAATTTTAATTTGGCCAAGGTGATCACAACCAACAGTCAAAAGCTCACTTGAAATAGTATTCAAAAATGACGCAAGAAACTCAAGATTTCAAGGAAGAAAGGTTCTAACACATTTAAAGGAAACTAGAAAATTCGATAGGCGGCCAAAAGCTCCGCTACCACTTGATGCGATCACGGCCTAGGGTTAGTAGGCCGGATTACATATGGAGCTTAAGGAGGATCTAGCCAAACGAATTATCTAGCGACAACTATGACCATAAGAAGAAAAGACACAAGATTTACGAGTTGCAGCGGAGAAAGTACATAAAAGAGTGATGGAAGATGAGAGTTACCGGGAATTAGAAGATGGATGGAAGGGACGGAGATGAGCACACACGAAGTAGCGAACAATCCAAAAGGTTTGCTTGATCAAGATATACTCCGAGGGCCAAGATTGAGACTCGTTTCTATGGATGATCAACCAAATAAACATATATTTCATTCAACAAAATCGTCACAATCAATACAAACTTTGATTTCCCGGAGAGAGATCGGGAGGAGTAATCTCAAACTCAAGCGATCCCTCTCAAGGAATTAAAGTGATGAGCCAAGGCTTAGGATGATAAGAGAAAGGAGTAATCTCACTTTACAAACATCAACCAAATGTCTAAGCTCCCCCAAATGAAGCAAAAGAGTTACATATATATTTGGTATGCATTTTGGGCTTGAAAAGCCCAAAATTCGTACCCAAAATAGATGCTGGCGTGATCACGTTAAGGCCTTAGCGTGATCACGCCAGACAACTTTCCCTTAGCGTGATTCACGCCAACACCTTAGCGTGATCACGCCAAGATGCCCAAAAATCCAAAATAGCATCCGAGAGTAGCGTGATCTAAGAACTCTTCACGCTAAGAGCTTAGCGTGATTACGCTAGACCTCTTTCCTTAGCGTGATCACGTTAAGACCTTAGCGTAATCACGTTAAGGATTATTCCAGCAGCTTCAGCTCCACGCGCCAAAATGTCGACAAGCATAACTTCTGATCCACCCGTCCGATTGACCTGAAACTTGTACCAAACGAAAGATAACATCTTGAAGTTTCCGTCAAGCCTTTGTTCCCTCAAATCGGACACCATTTGCTTGTCCATCTGCTCATAATGATTATCCTCTTGGATGGAACATTTGTTGGCGAGCCTTGGCTTGGTGAATACACACATGGACAACTTTTTCCTTGGCCTCGATGGGTTCTTCCTCACTCACTTTGCCTTCAAACCATAGCGATAACCTTCGTGCTTTGCTTCGGGTGATCGGTCCTTAAGGCAATATGTCTTGAGGATGAAAATTGGCTTTTAAGGGGTCCATGATCACATCACCCTGTAAAAGCATATCATCACTTTCTGAACAACGGTAGGATTCCAATCTTGATGAATATCGTGATTTTTTACCTATCCTCATTTCTATATCCGGGAAGAAAGTTTGGTTATTCCATTAGTTGGTTACCGAACGTATGAATTGAACTTTTAGGGTCGTTTTAAGGCTATAACTCAGCCATTCAGCTATGAATTTAGCACAGGATGGGTTGAGCTCGGATGGCTAGAAAAGCTAACTTTGACTGTAGGTGGAACCTTTGGTGGCCAAGGTGCCAAATCTTGGCCTTCTTATTAATTGGACTAGTGACTCCACCTTCCAAACTATTTTTTTTATACAAAACATAAGCCCTATAGCAGCTGCAACAGTTTAATCTCAGTAGGATTCATTAATAATTTATGTATGCAGTCATTAAAGACTTCTTTCTTCTTTCAGAATGCGAAATTTATGGCAAACAAAAACATTGTTCAAGGCATAGCTTTTCTGAATAGCAAGTTCTTCACGCAGCAGATGCAAGAACTTCTAAGGTAATAAAGTAAAATTTTTGGCATCGACAACAGTCATGACATTCACATGGAATGAATGTCTAATGTGTATATATTTTGACCTCTTATTGGAACTGGAGATGACTCTTTCTCTATTGGACTAGGAAATTCTCAAGTCACCATCACTTGCAGATCTGGAATCAGGTACTGTAGGATTTTCTTAGGGTTTGTGCCTCAAAGAGATTGCAATAGCTCTTAGAGTAATGCTAATGGGGTTGAAGAGAATGACTGAATTCTCAACCTGAATGACGTGTCATTCGTCAAAATTACAAAAATGCCAACCTCTTAAAAGAAAAGTAAGAAAAGAGAAGAACAAATAATTACACTCAACGGTGGCTCCGATTGTGCGCCTACTATGCCAGACTAGGCAACAGGAAACCGTCCAAATTAACTTGGAAACAGACTCAGTAAAATAAGTTACACCGAAATGCAAACAAAGGAAAAGCAAATTGAAAATAACCCAAACGCTACACTCACATTTCACCACGTTCGAGGAGAAGCTATGTTGGGTTTGGAAGGTTTGGAGGGAACCGGTGGTTGTCGCAAAGATTGCGGTGGTGGTGGCTGGCAAGGAGGGAGGAGGAGAAGCTATGTCGGAGGCAAGGAGGGAGCTGTGTCGGGTTTGGAGTGTTTGGAGGCAAGGAGATTGGAGAAGAGAAGCTAGGTTTGACGGGTTGAAGAGGCTGACATTTTTGTAATTTTGACGAGCCACGCCATTCAGGCTGAGAATTCAGTCATTCTCTGCAACTAATGGGGTTGCAGAGAATGACTGAATTCTCAGCCTGAATGACGTGTCATTCATAAAAATTACAAAAATGCCACCCTCTTAAAAGAAAAGTAAGAAAAGAGAAGAACGAATAATTACACTCAACGGTGGCACTGAGCAATCTATTCCCAACCAAGATACATCCTTACAACGGCGAAGCTGACCACCAAAATCCCACTGGACAAAGCTACCAAAATTGGCTTCAGTGGCTCCGATTGTGCGCCTACTGCGCCAGACCAGGCAACAGGAAGCCGTCCAAATTAACTTGGAAACAGACCCAGAAAAATAAGTTACACCGAAACGCAAACAAAGGAAAAGCAAATTGAAAATAACCCAAATGCTACACTCACATTTCACCACGTTCGAGGAGAAGCTATGTCGAGTTTGGAAGGTTTAGAGGCAAGCGGTGGCTGTCGCTTGCGGTGGTGGTGGCTGGCAAGGAGGGAGGAGGAGAAGCTATGGCGGAAGCAAGGAGGGAGCTGTGTCGGGTTTGGAGTGTTTGGAGGCAAGGAGATTGCAGAAGAGAAGCTAGGTTTGACGGGTTGAAAAGGCTAGCATTTTTGTAATTTTGACGAATGATGTGGCTGTGCCACGTCATTCAGGCTAAGAATTCACTCATTCTCTTCAACCCCATTAGCTGGGCGGATTGAAGATGACAACAAACAAACATATACCATACATATACTAGTAAATGTAATGGAAACGCGAGGGGCCGGCCAAAGCGTCGGCGCCCTTGTGCTGGTGGCACCACGTTAGCTGTCGGTGACCGTGACCCGGTTGTATATGTATTTTGATATTTCTGAGTTGTGTAGTTAGGATTAGGAATCTGCTTCTTTCAAGTTTTAACCCTTTTTTTAGTACCCCAAGAACAGACCAAAAATTAAAATTCACTGAATCACCATTATTACCAACCATCCTGATCCACCCCGCACCCTCAAAACCAAATGGCTCTCCCTACCTTTTCTTGCCATTCTGTCTCCTCTCTTCATCTGTTCAGCTCTACCTATGTTATTATTCACTGCACTACACATTTCCACCCGATACTTAACCTCACCCACCTCGTCCAATCATCAATGAGATTAATAAAGACAAATAATGAGAAAACCTCATGGTGTTGTGGTATCCACCAAAAATACGTGAAATGCCAGCAACACCCCCATGCCTGCTCCTGGTCGTCCAATAATATGCCAGTGAAATTGATGAGCAATAATAATCTAACAATAAAATTTGAGTGGAAATCAAAAGTGATAAAAATTCCAAACAAACATGATGACAGGGGCTAACATATTTCGTCTAAACATTTCCGCAGCTTTAAACTATATCCAAGATATACCTACCACACACGCAAGCATAAATTTAGGGCAACACGGTTACACGCATCCAACCCTTTTTGCGCGTCTTTATTTATTGAAAGGACATTTTTAGGTCAAACCCTAGGCACCAAGACCCACAATAAAGGTGTTGAATGGTAGGCTAGCTCCAAATGAATAGGGCTAGAAGGGCACATATGAATCCACATGTTAATTCAAAACCTCACTGTACTTGAAAACACAATCATAAAGCCGTCCTCTAAGAAACTGAGCAACCTCTGGATGTTTAACCTGTTTCAAAAGATGGGGTGGGGCAAAAGTTATGTCATGAAATTACCACAATCCAATAAAGCAACGCCCGTTAACTGAAATCCAGCAGTAGGAACTAGATAGTTACCATCCCAATCTTGAGAGAATCACACTTAAACTGAGCATAAAGATTTGTCTCTATCCCGACCCTGTCAGCCAAAAGTAACAAACTTTGTGAGGGATATGCTGATCAACTTTACATTCTAGCCATTCTTGAAGCATATCCAAAACAACTATCTGTCTTGAGAAGATTCTTGCCAAGGTATATTTGCTACAGTCAATCATCTCATCAATTTAATCTTCGGTATGCTATAAAGATTGGTCAGCTGATCATTTGCTATCATCTACTGGCTTAGAGCCATAACAAAGGGTAATAGAACAGTATACTTCAAAACTAAGATCGTCTCATCCATCAATGACAATGATGCGAATGACCTTCAATATGGTGCTATCTATTGAAACAAAAGCACTAAAATACTAAAAATCAGATCCACACAAGATTACTAAAAAACATAGAACTCCTACCATAATGAGGTAACAAGATCTAGTAGGAGATAAACTAAATTGTTATTAAACCATCTTGATAACTAAACAAATAATCAACATAGATCCCTAAAGAATTACTTGAAGCCCTTTTATAATAAATTGAAACCAAGTAATCATATAATAACAATTATGAGGTCTATAGCCATCATCATCTGGGTCACAATTTAGCTGAAAGAACTTACCATTCCTTCCAAGATTACTAGGTCTGCATCACTTGCTAAGTAGGCCAACTCTTGTGACACTCTAGAAAGATCAATCACCTAGAAGAAATGGAAAATCAGGACTATTAATGTAAGAATACCCATCTCTCAATGAGTAAGAGACATTCATCTCCGTTTCTTACAGGCAAATCATTCCCAGAATTGGTAATCAGAAGATTTGAAATATCCACACCCAAGAGCTGTCCATTTTCATCCTTCAACTGGAAAATAAGTAACCAAGTCAGATGCAAGCAAGGATGCCATTTTATTTCAGTTGTGAATGTTTTAGCTTCCATCACCTTTGATATAATCTCAACGAGTTCAAGGTAAGTAACATCATTGATAGAGGGCAGGTCATTAGCAGCCAACACTACCTGAAATGCAGAAAAGGAGAGAGAGGGGGAGGGAGAGGAAGTTCAGTCCACAAATGCTGAGGATAGAACTGACCACATGCATACAGTGAGAAATTAGATTGCATCCATTAGTCAAAGGCCAGAAAGGATAGCCTCCACAACTGTAGAGATTTCCAAAGAAAAACTATAATGCTAATTTTTTCCATTTAATGAGGCAAAAGAAATTTTGTTTTATTGCTACAGTAATGGCACATTCTTAAGAAAACATATAGATGACCGTGTTTTATTACTCTTTTAGGTGAAATTTTTGTTTCATGGCCAACAATATGCTCACTAGAAGAGAGGCCAAGTATATATAGATTTTAACATCCAACAACTTCCATTATCACAAATATTTTACACCTTTGGTGTTATTTATACATGTCCAAAGTAAACAATTTAAGCTGTGGAACTTGTAACAACTTTAAACAGGCATGCACATACAAGAAATCTGAATGAAAGTGAGAACCTGAGTTCCACAACGCAGAAGCTCTCTAGCAAATGGTAAAATACCCAAAATTACATCTGCGCCAGAATTATCAATAAAGATGACAGTCTGTCAGGAAAAAACAAGGTGGCTAATTAGGACATCTCCAAGTATCACCATAGCATCACCACTGTTTACAGATTTCATTACAGGGAATATAATATTTGTAATAGAAAGAGGAGATTCATTGAAGGAATCAAGTGTGGGACCTACCTTTTTCCAAGATTTCTTGCTCCATTTCGCTTTAAAGGTGTCTAAGTCATCAATAACCCACGGCCGGGGAACAAGATTTTGGAAACTAGCCAGAAAGGACATCCCATCATCCCTTGAGAAGACCTCAGCAAGCTTTGAGAAATTGAGAAAAGAAAGGAAACAGATGATTAAACATTCTAGTGTTAAATATATAAGGAAACATTTTGCTAGCAGTTTGAAATGGTGGAGGTTTCAAGAAATGGCTGCCAGGAGATGGATACAAACAAATTAGTAAAAGATGGTTTAGCAGTTAGCAGACAACACCCATGCATGAGTAAACATTAAAGCATTTGCATTGAATGCTAGAGAGTCGCATGGAAAAGGAAGCTATTGCAATCTCTTTGAGGCACAAACCCTAAGAAGAAAATCCTACAGTACCTGATTCCAGATCTGCAAGTGATGGTGACTTGAGAATTTCCTAGTCCAACAGAGATGGAGTCATCTCCAGTTCCAATAAGAGGTCAAGATATATACACATTAGACATTCATTCCATGTGAATGTCATGACTGTTGTCGATGCCAAAAATTTTACTTTATTACCTTAGAAGTTCTTGCATCTGCTGCATGAAGAACTTGCTATTCAGGAAAGCTATGCCTTGAGCAATGTTTTTGTTTGCCATAAATTTCGCATTCTGAAAGAAGAAAGAAGTCTTTAATGATGGCATACATAAATTATTAATGAATCCTACTGAGATTAAACTGTTGCAACTGCTATAGGGCTTATGTTTTGTATAAAAAAAATAGTTTGGAAGGTGGAGTCACTGGTCCAATTAATAAGAAGGCCAAGATTTGGCACCTTGGCCACCAAAGGTTCCACCTACAGTCAAAGTTAGCTTTTCTAGCCATCCAAACTCAACCCATCCTGTGCTAAATTCATAGCTGAATGGCTGAGTTATAGCCTTAAAACGACCCTATAAGTTCAATTCATACGTTTGGTAACTAACCAATGGAATAACCAAACTTTCTTCCCGGATATAGAAATGAGGATAGGTAAAAAATCACGATATTCATCAAGATTGGTACAGGGTCCATCAAATTT
Source organism: Viola odorata (assembly GCA_963691705.1). Lineage (NCBI taxonomy): Eukaryota > Viridiplantae > Streptophyta > Magnoliopsida > Malpighiales > Violaceae > Viola > Viola odorata. Next base: position 4,027,261 of record OY829539.1, read on the forward strand.
AACAGGGCCATTTGATAACAATCCGCCTATCGGCAAGGACATTTTCATCTTACACCTTGAGAAGAGGGTACAACCACTATTCCTACCGCAAAGACAGCATCGAGGCTATCGCCTCCCTCTATGTGACCAACATTGGGATGGTCGACATCAGCGGGGGGGTCTTACACTCAGCACTGTTATGACAGATGGCGCTATCCCATCCCAGTTCAAGACAAGCTTCTCGTTTGGGGGTGTAGGCATTGCCTCACATAGGTAACACCTACCCCGATAGCTCACTCCACCAACGGGGAATTCTAACCCCCTCCAACGGGAGCGTTAGCCCCCTATGATCCAGATCCCTCAGAAATGCTCCATTTTCATCTATAAGTACTTCCCCCATAAAGGAGGAAGGTAAGCACGAATTACTGGCCCAAGCTCTGCCAAATTCGCTACACATACTGACTTAAGCATCGGAGTGTTTCCACCGGAGACCCCCTCCGGTGTATTGCAGGTACTGCGGACCGCCGTGGGCACTGATCTGAGAGGACCAATTTCTCCATACATCATTCGGCAGAAGACAAATTCTTATCAAATTGGTGCTCTCGTTGAGAGTGTTGGCTCTATTAAGTGAGCATCCTTAATAACCAAGCTCCTTCCTCCCCGAAGCTAGAAGGGTTATGGCCTCGGAGTCAGATCCCGCGCTGTCCCAATCCTCCAACATCCCCTACAACACCCGCCGATGACTTTTTTCTTTCGCTACCTCTGATATCTCTGCCCCAGTGCAAGATGTCACTGTGGGAGAATCAGATCCTCCTCCTGGGCCAAGTACGGAAGAAATTACATTCCAGATTTATTCCCTTTTTCCCACGTAGCGGGAACCGGTCATTCTACCCCCCAAGCAAATAGATCTGCGATAGGCGAAGCAAACAACCCTTTCGCAAACTCAATAGTAGCTCTCCAGGCCCAATTGGATCAGTTGACAGAGATGGCTGCTGGATTTACTCCTCATGCCTCGAGACCTGGTGTGTCCTCTCAAGTAGTTTTCACTCCGTCCATTGTCAACGAACGACCATTATCGCCCCGACAGTCTAGGGGACTCCCGTCCTCCTTACTTTTCTCATCGGCCCCTATAAATGTCCCGCCGCTCACGCGTGGACCTGTTGAACATTCTGGACAATACAGGGGGGAAATCCCTATCCCTGAGGTAGCCCGCCGACATGATGAGCATAGAGAACACTGGGATGATCGGTGAAGGGAGATATTCCGAGAACAATCTCCTAGATACAGTGAGAGATCTAGCAGCAGAGGTCGACGAGCTCGAACTCCAAGAAGCCGTAGCCGATCTCCCAGGCGGCATCAAGAATATGACCCTCAAAATCCCAGATATGATGTTGAAATTCCACACCCGCATCAGCCTCGTGGGGTCCCTGATATTAACGCTGGCCATCCGTTCAGTTACCGTATCAGGCACCACAGGGTCCATCGGCATGTGAAACTCCCTACATAATCATATGATGGCACGAAAGATCCCATCTCTCACCTCAATAAGGTGAAAGACTTTGTGCAATTCCAAACCCGCAGTGATGCTGCATTATGTCAGATCTTCGTAATGACGCTGTCAGGAGTGGCACATCTTTGGTTTGAGGGACTTCCGGCCGGGTCTATTGATAATTTTTCTCAACTGGAAGAAAAATTCAAAAGTCGGTTTAGCACGGCTATTCCTATCAGGAAGTCAGTAGCTGCACTATTCGATATTCATCGAAAACCGCAGGAATCATTGAATGACTTTTTAGGTCGATTTGATCTTGAAATGTCCCTAACGCTAGGGGTCACAATTGATTTTGCGGTTGAGGCCCTGAAACGCAATTATTGATACGGGAAATTGAGAGACACGTTAACGGTGGACCCGCCGCTAACCCTGGATGCGTTGAGGCTAAAAGCGCATAATTATGCGAGGATGGAAGAGGAGGAAAATAGGGAATGGATCCGAAACATGCCAACGGACCCATACTTGGCCCCTAACGCCCCGCATAGCAGCGCCCCTGACATGCGACCCACTGAGGATCATGGACAACGAAAAGAGCATACTGCCAAGGCCTCTAACCGGCAGAGAGGCAATTTCTCGAAAGGAAGACCCGGAGGGTCCCCCACTCGGAAACAAGCAGATCCGCCAAAGGGCCGGATATATGATCCTGACCTTCCATCTCTTATACTCCCAAGGGCTGAAATCCTAGCGATAGTCCAACAGCGAAATCTGCCCATTAGATATCCAACTCCTGTGAAGCCAGGAGTGATCATGGGAGGAAGGGAAAACGCGTATTGCAAGTTCCACAAGTTCAAGGGACATTCGACAGATGTGTACAGAGAACTGAAATTGGCCATAGAGCGATTGGTCGAAGAGGGCTACCTCGGAGAATTTGCCACCAAGGCAAGAGAAGAGGCCAGGAACAACCCAACTGGAATGACATCTGATCAGAGGCAAACGCCTTCACATGCCACGGGGGCTAACGCAATTCCCCTTGGACAAAATAGAGAAGCTCTCGTTGTTCATAGCGATCAGATGCCTATGATTAATATCATCGCCGGGGGAACACCCTACTTCGAGGAGGCCATACCACAAGCGCCCAATCCTGGGGAAAAGCGCAAGCGAGAGAACGCGCAGGTAAAAATTGAGGCGATCAGTGCCTTAGACAGAATGATATTGTCCTTCTCAGAAGAAGACGAAAAAGGCATTGTTTTCCCGCATAACGATGCGTTGGTAGTAACACCCGTCATTGGAAGTCACGGGGTGACAAGAACCCTTGTGGACAATGGGAGCGCAGTAAATCTATTTTCGTTGGAAGCATACAATTTGATGAAACGCCCTGACGGCGAGCTAGCGCCATGCATGAGGCCAATTGTTGGGATTGATGGGGTACCGATTCTGGTAGCCGGAATAACATCATTGCCAGTGTACTTTCGAGAAGACACCTCCAAGCGATCTGAAGAGCTATTATTCCTGGTCGTGGACCTAACGTTACCATATAACGCCATACTGGGGCGACCGTTCCTCAATCATTTCGGGGCAGCGATATCCCAAAAACACCTGCGGATGAAATACCCCTCGTGGGACGGCGTGGTCTCAATCAAAGGAGACTAGAAACTGGCAGTTGAGTGTTATTCACTTATGACTCCAAGGAGTTGTGACCGCTATGTTTGCGTGGCAGACGATCCTTTCGACGATAAAGAAGAAAAACACACTCAGCCGCTAGATCAGATGATGTCAGTACCTATCGGTGGGGACAACGAAGTGAATCTCTTGGTCAGTGAGAAACTGAGCCATGAAGAGAACGTGCAGCTAATCCGACTGTTAAGAAAATGCAAGGGAGAATTCGCATGGAAACCAGCGGACATGCCAGGAATCTCGCGAGAAATTGCGGAACATCGACTAAACGTTAGCCCTGATGCCAAGCCTATTCAGCAGAAACGACGTGCTTTTTCATCAGGGAAAGTAGCAGCTATCGAGAAAGAGTTACTGAAACTCATGGACGCGGGGTTCATCCGAGAAGTCCAATACCCAACCTGGCTAGCTAACCCAGTGTTAGTTCCAAGGCCTAACGAAGATTGGCGCATGTGCATCGATTTCACCGATCTAAACAATGCTTGTTCCAAAGATTGCTATCCCCTTCCTCGAATTGATCAGCTGGTCAACCAAACTGCTGGATACGCTTATTTAAGCTCCCTAGATGCCAACTCCGGGTATCACCAAATCCCTATGGCCATAGAAGACGAAGAAAAAATTGCCTTCATCACCCCTAGGGCTACATATTGCTACACCGCAATGCCGTTTGGACTGAAGAACGCCGGGGCAACGTTCCAGCGCATGGCGAACAAGGTTTTCGAAAAGCAAATCGGGAAAAATGTAGAGGCTTACGTGGACGATATCCTGATTAAAAGTCGAAGCTTCAAAGACCACCTTGCTGACTTGGAAGAAGTTTTCAATGTGATGAAAAAGTACAAAATGAAACTGAATCCACGAAAGTGTATGTTCGCATTCCAAACGGGTAAATTCTTGGGCTACGTGGTTAGCCGGAAGGGTATCCAACCCAACCCTTCAAAGATAAAGGCCATTCAGGACATGATATCCCCTCAGACCGTCAAAGAAATATAGAAGCTCACCGGCCGCATCATCGCGTTAGGACGGTTCATATCTAAGCAAGGCGAGAGATGCTTGCCTTTTTTCAAGGTCATTCGAAACAAGGCCCCATTCGGGTGGACAGAGGAATGCGAAAATGCGTTTGCAGGGCTGAAAGCTTATTTGTCATCCGATCTAGTGCTAACGAGGCATGAGTCCAGCGATGAGCTATATCTATACTTGGGAATAACCGACGAGGTAGTCAGCGTCGTCCTTGTGCGAAGCGAAGGGCATGTACACCGCCCTGTATTTTTTGTGAGTCACATATTGAAAGATGCTGAGCTGCGATACGCTCGCATCGAGAAGATAGCGCTTGCCCTAGTACAGGCAACGCGAAAGATGGATCGATACTTCCAAGCCCACCATGTCACTGTGCTCATTGATCAGCCGCTGAGAAAAATCTTTAAAAAGCCTGAGTCTTCAGGGAGGATGTTGATTTGGGCAATCGAGCTCAAACAATACGGGCTGCAGTACAAAGCCAGACCAGCGATTAAAGCTCAAGCGTTAGCAGACTTCATAGCGGAATGCACCTTCACTAAAGATGCGTCGGCAGACCTGTCAGAGGAAGAACCAGAAAATTCATGCCTACTGTACCCAGAAACGTTAGTGGACTCATGGGTTATTCATGTGGACAGGGCAAAAAATCAAGAGCTAGCAGGTGCAGGTATTTTCCTGGTAGGACCAGACGGCATGGAATTGCGATACGCCATCAGAATCCTGCAGCTGTTATCCAATAATGCCGCTGAATACGAAGCGCTGCTGGCAGGGCTCAGAATTGGAAATAGCTTCTCCGTCGAAGCCTCTACCGTTGCGGAGGAGGAATGCGGCTTGCGCCTAAAAATACGAGGAGACTCTAAATTAATAATGGATCAAGTCCTAGGAAAATCCCAAGCCCGAGAACCCATCATGATTCAATACTTGGCCAAAGTAAAGCGTGAGCTATCGGAGATGCAGAAAAAAGACACTCGGGTCACCTTCGAACATATCCCCAGAGAAAATAATGAAGAGGCTGATAGCCTCGCCAAGATGGCAGCCAACGTGGAAGCCTTCATACCCAACGAAGTGCACTACGGGGAGTTATCCACACCCTTTTTCATGGAAGAGCAAGCATCATTTTGTGTGGAGGAAATAGAAAGTGACTGGAGAATCCCAGTGGTAGAGTATCTGAAACATGATAAGTTACCGGAAGAAATCACGGAAAGAAGGAAAGTACTGAAACGGGCGTCGCAATGTACATATTACAATGGAGAGTTAATACGGAGGTACTTCTCCCACCCAGCCGCTAAATGCATAACAGAACAAGAAGGTTTGCATGTGTTGCGAGAAATTCACGAAGGGATATGCGACATGCGCATCACCAGTGATACACTAGCAGCCCAAGTCTTTCGGTCGGGATTCTACTGGCCCACCATATGAGGAGATTGCCATAACTTCGTGAAAACCTGTCAGAAATGTCAGGAATATGCTAGGATTCCTCGAAAACCGGCCGCGCAAATTTCAGAAATAATCGCTCCATGTCCGTTTGCCAAATGGGGCATTGACATTTTAGGCCCGTTTCCAAAGGCTAGATCTCAGTTGAAATTTGTAATCGTGGCGGTAGACTACTTCACAAAATGGGCCGAAGCCGAGGCATTAGCCACCATCACCACTGAAAAATTTGGCATTTTTTCAAACACCAAGTCATAATGCGATTCGGGGTGCCGCGCATACTGATTAGCGACAATGGAACGCAGTTCACAAGCCAATTCTTCAGGGATTAGTGTGCGGAATTTCAGACCGAACAAAGGTTCTCTTCCGTGGCGCACCCTCAAACCAATGGCCAGGCAGAAGTAACCAACCGCAACATCCTTAGTGGCATCAAAAGAAACCTGGAAGGATCCAAAAAGAAATGGCCAGACGAACTGCCATATGTACTATGGGCCTATCGCATGACTGTCAAGGCCGGCACTAGAGAGACCCCGTTTGCGTTAGCATTCGGAACGGAAGCTGTCACACCGGTTGAGATCGGAACGATGAGCCTTCGGGTGGCTCATTTCAAAGAAGAAAATAATGAGGAAAGGTTACGTGCTAACCTTGACGCCCTACCGGAAACACATGAGGAAACTCTCCTGAAAACTATGCACTACAAAAGAAAAATGGCACAATACCACAACCGGCAAGTGAGAGAGCGATTGCTCAAAGCTGGAGATTTAGTGCTCAGAGATAGACGAGCGGCAGGGCAACGCATGGGAAAACTCAGCCCAAACTGGGATGGACCGTATCGCGTCACCCGTGTTGTGGGAAGAGGAGCTTACCACTTGGAAACGCTCGAGGGAAGGCCCCTACAAAACTCTTGGAATATAGCTCGGCTGAAGCTATACCATGCCAGGAACTAGCTCATCCTATCTGGTAATATCCTATTTGGTAATATCAATGGTATTCTAACAAGATATATTTTCCTGTGCGTTTGCTGTTGATAAAATGCAGATAGCGAAGCATGCCAGGAGTGAAAATCCTATCCTTGTGATGGCTGGTCCTGATCAGACAGCTCACTAAGACGAGGCACGCCCTGGCATGGCTAAGCGTTGGGAGTGAAAATCCTATCCTTGTGGCAACCGTGCTCCCATAGACGGCCCATTAAGACGAGGCACGACCCCAAACGCCCCCGGGAGTGAAAATCCTATCCTTGTGGCAACCGTGCTTATATAGACAACCCACTAAGACGAGGCACGCCCCAGTATCCTTGGGAGTGAAAATCCTATCCTTGTGGCAACCGTGCTCACATATACGACCCATTAAGGTGAGGCACGACCCCAAGGAGAGACCAACTCCATCCTGGAAGTGAAAATCCTATCCTTGTGGTAACCGTGCTCACATAGACGGCCCATTGAGACGAGGCACGTTCCAGGGACGCGAGGTTTCAACGCTTGGGAGTGAAAATCCTATCCTTGTGATGGCTGGTCCTGATCAGACAGCTCACTAAGACGAGGCACTCCCCAAGCCAATCTTCGACGAAAGGAAGGAAAGGATACCCCAGCTAGTAACTGAGCGGTCGATACCTGGTGAAGTAAGGCTGGAAAGGCATCCATACTGCAACAACACTATCGCAGCAGGCCTAACGGGGCAAGAAAGCTTCCCCTAACAACAGAGAGCGGCATGAACGTGAGCAACGCCGATTCATTCTTGGAAATGCTATCAGAAGGCAATGATAAGGCCATCAAAAAGGCGGCTGAGAAACCTGTACGAAAAGACATGCAAGAGCAAAATGGGCATATCTACTGAAACGCGGCAGCAAACGCCATGGGTGAATAATCGCGCAAGCAGTATTATGAAACAAAGCAGACAAGGAAATTCCGTTCAAAAGGCGTGGCCTAACCAAAGCAAGGAGCGATATTGTCAATATTACAAAACAAGGAAGGGCTCATCAGCCGCAAAAAATCAGAATACATCTAAACTCAAAAGCCTAAGGAGCGGGCGGTGCATTGATTCCTCCTTGCTGTTGCAATTTCCATTGATAGAAGCCGTAATCAGTAATAGTGGGGATTCTCCTATCAAAATACGCAGAGAGATCATCAATACGGAGTTTTTCTACCCCATAATGATGCATCAAAGCCTCCGACATGAGCCCTCCGCCTTCCTTCAAGTACCACTGGTTCTTCTCAGAGTTTAGAGTAAGATCGGCCGTCAACTCGACATTCCTCTGCCTCTCCTGACGCAACTCATTCTCCTCCCGAGAAAGGCGTTCGGTCATATTGGCACTCCTCCGTTTCTCCTTCTCCAGAGAGAGCTTGACAGCCTCCAACTCTTGCTTAACAGTCGTCACCTCCTGCCGGACAGTCTCTGTTTCTTGGTTGGCAACGATAAGGGCATCCACAAAACTCTGCCGCTCGTTCAGCAACCTGTTTATCTCTCCCTGACCGTTTGCTACGACCCTAGCATTCTCCTCATCCAGGTAATGAAGATGGCAGAATACAGATAATGCTTGGGAGTGAAGAAAGTTTATACGCTCCTGCTCGCTCCTAGCCACGAAGGCATCCCTCTCCCTTGGAAGAGACATAATTTCGGCCGCCAGATAAGAGGTAGACGTGAGGATAGTATCGAGATCAGCCTCGGCTGGAAACTGCAAAATGTTGTCCCTGAAGAAGCGCAAACTAAGATGATGGGTAGGCATGAGGGGAGGACTATAATGAGAAACACCGGCTATCAAGGTGGGAGCAGGGCCACCTCTCGCGATAGAGGGAGGAGACATTGGGACAAAGAGCAGAGCGGTAGGAGAAGGAGGTCGACTACTGGAACCTCCCGCGTTAGGCACAGGGGACCCGCCTCCCCTAAGTGCTTCAAGATTATGGGCACTCGGATTATAGCCTGTCGTGGTGGAGAAGATTGAGGGACCACCACCGAAATCAATACCATGCGATTGGTCAACAGGAATACCCTCGCCCTCAGGGATATTCAGAGAAGGATTAGCAGCAGAAGAAGAGGGGCTGTGCTGAAGCTCATAGCGAGCCCTCTTCTGACGCTCTCGAAGGATCTCAGCGACAGACATGTCACCTTGAGAGGTTGACTGAGCAGAAACAGTGGCAGCTTCCTAGAAAACGCAGAGTATGATAAGAGAATTATGCGGAATAGAAGAAAACCGTAGAAAGAAATGAACGCATACCTGGGTGACTGAGGAAACTAAAGGTACTCCGATAGGAATGGGATCAACCGTCGCCTTTGAAGAAACAACAGTCTGGGAGGAAACGGGTTGCGTGGCATGTGTTTTCTTCGCCCTTTTCTTCCTTACAACAAGGGTAGTGCCCGTAGCGGTAGCGATAGCGGTCGCGCTAGCAGTTACAGAAATGTTAGCGTTAGTACCTCTTGGCAACACAAAAGAAAAAGGTCAAACGCTCACCCTTCTTGCACTGTTCCATATCCAGACCGTTAGCCACTTTTCGGGCATCAACGCTGAAATCCAGTTGAAGTAGCGTCTTCAACCAGCCATCTTTTGGATCAGAAAGGGGTTTCCGATGACCCCAAGCTCCATCTTTAATTTTCTCATTGAAGCCGGCCCTCCTTAGCGGCTCGGGCAAATCAATAATAAAAAATTCTTCTTTCCAATGAGGAACAGAAGACTCGATGCCCATAAGCTTCCAGGTAAAGGGCTTCAATGAGTCATCTTCATAACGAGGGGATATTGATATCACCCCCTTACGAGAATACAACTGGAAAATGTCATGAAGCAAGGCCAAAGTGGGAGACTCGATCCCCTTGAAACGACACAGTGCGGCAAAGGCACTAACAACGCAAATCGCGTCAGGGCTCAACTGAGCCGGAGCCAAATCAGAATCAGCCAACAGCAACTTGACAAGCGGGTCAAGAGGAAGACAAAACCCATGATCAAACAGCTTAGCATACAATATTCTACTGTTACCGGGCAGAACGTTGTTCAGGCGAAGCGATTCAGAAGTAGCGCGCACGGGATATTCTTTGGTAAATCGCGCATTGCACTCAGCAAGCTTGCGATTAACTAAGGGCAGAGTATAGAGAGAAGTGGGGGTAATATTAATTTTTTCTTCCCCGGCGGACCCCTGAGGATCCCCTTCCTCGGAAGACTTCTTAGTTTTAGCCATGCCCAATAAAAGAGAAGTGACGAGGAAAGAAAGGGTGTGTACCTTCGCAAAGAGAACACCAGGAGTCTCAGACCAGAAAAAGAGAGCGGTCGCGTCTCCCTATAAGACGCTTGCTTCAAACGGCTCTTTGAGGAAAGACACGTGTCTTTTTCCATCATTACTTTTCAAAGTGCATTAAATGGAGGGACTGCGGCATTTAATAACCTAAAAAGCAGCGCTGGCCTCGCCAAACGGCGTGACGACACAAGGAAGAATAGGGAAAAAATAACGGTAGCATCACAATGATTCACGCAAGTGCGATAAAGGCTACGTAGCGTCAGCATTATTACAGAAGGAATAATGTCAAATGGTTTTCAGGAAAAAATAAAAGGAGACAGACAACAACAAGAATAACAAGGGAGGGTCCAGAGACCCGTTGTGGCACTTCTCGAAAAGCAAAGCGGCGCCCCAATCGTTGACGTTAACACCTTTCCCCTTCTGAAGCAGAAGGACCAATCCCGCCTTTGCTAACCTCATCCATCACGGTAGAAATATAATCAGCAACCTGGGCAGGGTCAGAAGAATTACCCTTGAAACGGGTCGTGAATCCAGAAACGAAGACTTCCAAGACCTTCTTCTTCCACCATTCCTCCTTTAATGATGTCCTAGCGGACTCCTCGTCTCGAGCAGATATCTCTTCGCGAAGAAGGAGATTTTTCTTCTTCTCCAGCGCAAACTCTGCCTCCAGAACTTCCATCTTTGCTTTCCCGAAAAACCTCTCTCTGTTCAATTCTTTCTGCGACTCATCGCGGAGACGTGCTAGCAACCTTATCTGGTCTACCGCTTTTTCAAGCTGCACTTTCTTAACGCACATCGCGGTGGAGAAATTGCGTGGCTCGCTATCATGAATCTCGAACAGATAGTTCAGGTGACGGAAGAAATCCAGAGAATCATTCATCACATGGCGGAGACGTGCCGTCGGAGGAAGCTGAAGAAATTTCTCCTTCTCCTTCTGGGAGCCCAGCATCTCCCCTATCAAAGGCGCAGTAAACTCATCTCTGGAAAAAGGTTGGGGAACCCCGACAGCGCGAAGACCATCAAAGCAGAATCCCTTCAAATTCATATGATAGGACGGGGTCTCGTTAGGGCCGCGCATAAGAAAGATTGATTGAGGGAGCCGGAGAAGAACTCGGGGAAAAAACATTCGTGATAGGAGAAAAGAACAGTTGTGGAAGAGGTTTAGGCGGTAGCCCAGCAGCTGAATCCGCAACAGAAGACGTGGCCACTACGTCAGGAATGCAATGAGAAATTAGAGAATCGGGAGCGTCAACTGTAGGAAGAGGACATGACGTCGGTGGGACCTCCGCCTCGGTAGAGCAAGTGGCAACCGGCGCCTCAGTAGCTTTCACCGGTTGGGAGGCACTTGTCTCGGGAGACAACGGCAGGGATGGGAGCAGTTGCTGCATCTACAGAAGATATCCCGGTGGCCTGCTCGTTCGTACCCAATCGAGGTTCTTTCCGGCGCAAGGAAGAATCGTGACAAAGGTCCAATTTGACATCCGCATCCTCATCGTCGCTAGTAATCACCCTCGTTGCGATCGGGCTGGAGTTCGTCCTATTGCGACGATCTGGTAGCCAATCTTCCACAAAGCGAGAAGCTCGGGCAGAGCTGACGGGCCTCCGCCCTCCCCGAGCAGCCGTCTTGACTCTCCTCCTCGGGGGTCGAACGCTACCCTGATTGGAGCCTTCGGTAGGGGGGGAGGCTGGTAAAGTTTGAAGTGGCGTTACATTTAAAGGAGCGCCAGCGTCACTTGGGAGTTAACCGTTAGCATCTTATAACAAAAGAAACGCGCAAAGACAAAAGCAAAGAGAGTGCGAAAGAGGCAGACTCACCTATAGCACACTTCTCTAGAGGCTTGAACAAAGCAAAGTCGCGGATGCGGTAGTGAGTATCTTCGTCTAATAGGGCGTTAGCTTGCTCTAACTCAGCCCTGGTCAATATCAAGGGATTCGACCAAATGGGGCCTATCAGTTCCTGGTTGAAATTAAGACGCCACAAACGGGACGGTAGCTCCAGAACAAAGAAACTGCTTTTCCAATCAGCTACACCCTTCTTAAAGCCGTGAAAACGCTGCCAGAACGACTGCACGAACGCGTCATCCCATCGAGGAGTAATTTCGATTAAACAATTATGGCAATTCATACTAAAGAATTTGCGAAATAAATTGAGAGATGGGGTAGAAATGTTCTTCAACTCGCAAGCGCGAAGAAAAGCATAAACCGCACACCAGGAAGAGGGAGTTATCTAGGCAGGATTAAGGTTATACTCCCGCAGCAGCGTTAGTATCGATTCATGAACAGGAAAGCGGAAACCGTAAAGGAACATCTTAAAGTAAAGAAGCCAACTGTGACCCCACGCCGGATTATGGAGCCGCATATCACTTCCAGGGGAAAAAGGCTCATACCCAGGAGGAAAGGTAATTCCATGTTCCTCCAGTTCGGCTTTCAGAACCACATCGCATGTAAAAATACTGGGTGATTGCGCGACCTCTGGATCCATGGGTTTCCAGATAACCTGGCGAGGTCTATTTCTAGCCATAATAAACCAGCAAAAAGGAAATCTGAGAAGGATTGAATTGGTACCTTGAAAGGGAAGATTTATAGAGGAATCGGCGGGCGATGACAGGCGGCCGGAAAGATATTCGAGGGAGAAGACGAAGGAAGATAAGAGGAAAAATTCGAAGTAAGGGCAAAAGTTGTGAAAAAAGAAAATGGCCCTTCGTAAAGGATTAAAATGCCACTGCATTAATTGAGCCACCAATCGCGCGGAGACGCGTGTAAAAAGAAGTTAGCCACATGGAAGCGCATTAAAGAAAGTTGAAAAAGAGAAGTTACTCGTCGTGATTCCCCAAAAGGGCGACAGAGTTGACTCAGTCAAACTAACTACGAAACGATTGCCTCGACAGGGCCCACCATTTGCGTTGGCTATCAACAAGACCAGCAGGCTAACGGAAAATAACGACAAAAGAAAAATGCAGAAACATCATCTCATTCATAAAATGCCAGCAGGCATATACAACACAAAGGCGTTAATCCTCATCAGCCCAGTCCGTGTCATAGCAGTAATCATAGTCCTCCGGGGACAATGGTAATCCACTGTTGTAGGAAAGGGAATATTCGATAGGTTTAGGCACAAGCTTTGTCGCGTGGGCTACCATCTTGTCATAACAGGCACGAGAACTCTCCCCAATAGTAGAAGCTGTCGGCCTCAAATCAGTGCCATGAGTAAGGGCCTCTTTCTCGAAAGGAGGAGGAAGGGCAGACGGTGACGTCTCATCACCTTTCGGTGGCGTCAGGTAGTGGGGCACAAAGCCGGCAAAGAAGGACTCAAAGGTCTGCTTCTTCACTTTCACTGGCTTCTTGCGACCATGGCGTCTGGCAAGACACTTGGTAGGTCTCCACGGTGGTGTCAGAGGAGAATCATCCGAATCCGGCAAAGTCGGAGGAGTTGGCAAGGAATCACGCCTGTAAAAACCGGCCATTCCAACCTGCAAAAAAGCAGAGAGAAGGAAAGGAGGAAGATGAACAGGGAAAGGGGAAAGCATTTCCCTTAAATAGTCGAGGAAGCGCTCCGATCCTCGGGCGGATCCTGAGATCAATTAAATGCCTGGGAAAAATAACCGCAATAGCAGAATCTGATCCGACACCAGCAGGTCTGCTCACTAAATGCGCTAGTTAAAAGGCACCAAATAACCACCCAACCACTTACCCCTGGAGAGGCGACTCTGGAAACAGTTGAGTCAAAACATTCATTGCTAATTCCCGGAGCACGACCACTGAAATGGTACATCTCGAGGAAGACTCATTTTCAGTTGGGCTTGCCACCAGCATATTTAGCCAATGCAACCAGAGAATAAACGAGAAAAAAGAAGACTGGGAAAAGTAAAAACAACCATTTATTTATGACCATGGAAGCATAAGAGAGAAGCATAAGAGATCAGGAAATTTCGGGACAACTCATCCATGGCGAAATATGAAAAAGAAAGGGACGAGAAAATGCGAAGAAACTTACGCAGAAGAAACTTCAATTTATAGGCTCTGACAAAGACCGTCCAAACTACCTTCTAAGGAGGAAACGCTCCGATATACGGAAGAGCACCTCGTGGGAAAAGGGCGTTAGCCCTTGGTAAACACTCGGGCTCATTTTCAGTTGGGCTTATGATAACAATCCGCCTATCGGCAAGGACATTTTCGTCTTACACCTTGAGAAGAGGGTACAACCACTGTTCCTACCGCAAAGACAGCATCGAGGCTATCGCCTCCCTCTATGTGACCAACACTAGGATGGTCGACATCAGCGGGGGGGTCTTACACTCAGCACTGTTATGACAGACGGCGCTATCCCATCCCAGTTCAAGACAAGCTTCTCGTTTGGGGGTGTAGGCATTGCCTCACATAGGTAACACCTACCCCGATAGCTCACTCCACCAACGGGGAATTCTAAGCCCCTCCAACGGGAGCGTTAGCCCCCTATGATCCAGATCCCTCAGAAATGCTCCATTTTCATCTATAAGTACTTCCCCCACAAAGGAGGAAGGTAAGCACGAATTACTGGCCCAAGCTCTGCCAAATTCGCTACACATACTGACTTAAGCATCGGTGTGTTTCCGCCGGAGACCCCCTCTGATGCGATCCTGCCTAGGGTTAGTAGGCCGGATTACAATGGAGCTTATGGAGGATCTAGCCAAACAAATTTATCTAGCGACAACAAGATCACAAAGAGAGAAGAGACATGGAAAATGTATATTTAGCGGAGAAATTACACATAAGAGTGATGGGAAGATGAGAGTTACCGAGATTTAGAAGAAGGATGGAAGGGACGGAGATGAGCACACACGAGGTAGCGACAATCACACAACGATTGCTTGATCAAGATATAATCCGAGGGCCAAGTTGGGACTCGTTTCTATGGATGATCAACAAAATAAACATATATTTCATTCACATAAATTGTCAATACGATTACAAGCTTTGATTTCCCGGAGAGAGATCAGGAGGAGTAATCTCAAACTCAAGCGATCCCTCTCAAGGAATTAAAGTGATGAGCTCATGGCTTAGTTGACAAGAGAAAGGAGTAATCTCACTTTACAAACATCAACCAAATGTCTAAGCTCCCTAAAGAAAGAAAGAAAGACAAGAGCTATTATAGTTCGTACAAAAGATGGGCTTGAAAAGCCCAAAAATCACATTTTTCCCTATGTCTGGCGGTATACCGCCTGGGAGGGTTGAGGGCTGGCGGTATACCGCTAGCCTCAGCTCTTGGAAGCCAAAATAATTCATTTTCTGGCGGTATACCGCCCCAGTCAGGTCATTTCTGGCGGTATGCCGCTAGGCTCGCTCACACTGCGCGCTAAAATGTCGACGAGCATAACTTTTGATCCACCCGTCTGATTGACCTGAAACTTGTACCAAACGAAAGATAACATCTTGAAGTTTCCGTCAAGCTTCTGATCTCTCAAATCGGGCACCATTTTCTTGTCCATATTCTGGTGGCGAATAGGCGACGCAATTCTGACTTGCATAGATGGAGCATTTGTTGTCAAGGCCTTGGGATGAGTGTGCGTGGTCGGGTGACTTGTTAGGGCTAGACGCACCTCTATTTCATAGCTTTCTCGACCATCTTGGGAGTTCCGCGTGTCTAGGCCTAGGGATTGCGAATATTTAGCACTCGATCCTCGACCTTGGGCATGATTTATGCGCATTTGCAAGGCTCGGCTGCCAGTGACCGATCCTCTCGGCAAGGTGTCAAGTTGTTCCAATTCGAAGGGGGCCGTGATCGCATCACCCTCCGGCGTATTGCAGGCACTGCGGACCGCCGTGGGCACTGATCTGAGAGGACCAATTTCTCCATACATCCTTCGGCAGAAGACAAATTCTTATCACCATTCATGGATGACATGTCTCCTTCCATGCTGCTCTGAAGGCCTCGAATTACAAGCACCAAGTGTGTGATCAAGCCATCTCACAAAAGTTGAATTATGCTGAAAAAAGTAAAAAGTTCAAAAATAAGCATTGGTATAGCAAACCCAACTTGCCCCAAAGTATTAAGATTCCTAAGTTGGATATTAAGAGTCGGAGGGGAATCCCATTAGCCACAACACACAGAGCATACAAAGAAAGAAATGGGAACCATATTCAGATTTCTTTTGCAAAGCATAATCAGGTTTCGTTTCAGTCACCACCCTCCACACAATTTATATGCTACTAAATGCCTGGGTTCACCTGGTCTAGAGTAACAAAGAATTCTATGATACAAATCTTGATGAGAAAGAAATAACCAAAAATAGTATCATCAGTTTGGGCAAACAACATAAGCACCAAAGCTCTTCACATTCATTAAAACAGAGCCACTTCACTTGTGATCCAGAAGTTGTCTTGCATGAACTGAGCTTTCTACACCTGCCCACCACCCATGTTCATGTGAAAACAGCACAAGTGAAGCAAATGACAGACAACAGCAAGAGTTTTTTTTTTATCTGTCCCAGGCCTCTAGTTATTCCAATACATTTCTTATATCGGCATCCAGTGCCTCCTTTAGCTCCTGCACGAATTTTTTCACCACCACCTGTATCCTCAGATACATGGCAGATGGCTGGGGTTTCGATCTCACTCAAATTCTAACTTGGCTGGAAAAGAAGAAGATGATAGATTGGCGATGGTGTAACCCAAATCAGCACAAAAGACCTTTGTTTTCTAGATTTAAGGAGAAAGGGAAAACCATTATGGGAGAGAGATAAAAAGTCGGGAAGGAAAGAATCATGAACCAAAATTGAAACAAATAAAGACGGCCGCGGGAGGGGAGAAGTTTTGGATCTTGAATTAACTGAGATTAAGTGAAGGTGTGCAGTGGGTAGTGTGTTTGAGCGGCTTGGAGAGAACAAAGGAGTGGGTAGGGTTTCTTTAAATGAAAGGTCAGGATTTATTTGAAATTTAGAAATGGATGGCTAGGATTGTAGGGCGCATAGCATGTGTTTCATCGATAATTAAATAATCAAGTAGCTAAATAATTAAAGTGGACTAGAGATTTACTAAAAAAAAAAGAAATAGGTTACAGGCTAGAGTTCAAAAATAGTCATACAAATAATATTAGATGAAATATATTATAAACGAGAAAAGAAACGGACAAAAAGTAACAAAGTAGACATAAACTAGAAGAAGTACAAATTTGGAGGTAGGAAATAGGAGTTAATTAGGTACCTCTCGACGAGATAGCTCGGCCTTCCAACCAGCTTCGCCCTCGGAGACTTCGCGTTCAAGCTCTTTGATGTAACTCTGCATCTCCCTTTCCTTCATGATTCTGTCTTGGATATCGGCATCCAGAGCCTCCTTTAGCTCCTGCACGAATTTGTCTACCACCATCTTTATCCTCAGAGACATGGCAGATGGCTGGGGTTTCGATCTCACTCAAATTCTAACTTGGCTAGAAAAGAAGAAGATGATAGATTGGCGATGGTGTAACCCAAATCAGCACAAAAGACCTTTGTTTTCTAGATTTAAGGAAAAAGGAAAAACCATTATGGGAGAAAGATAAGAAGTCGGGAAGGAAAGAATCATGAACCAAAATTGAAACAAATAAAGACGGCCGCGGGAGGGGAGAAGTTTTGGATCTTGAATTAACTGAGATTAAGTGAAGGTGTGCAGTGGGTAGTCTGTTTGAGCGGCTTTGAGAGAACAAAGGAGTGGGTAGGGTTTCTTTCAATGAAAGGTCAGGATTTATTCGAAATTTAGAAATGGATGGCTAGGATTGTACGGCGTATAGCATGTGTTTGATCGATAATTAAATAATCAAGTAGCTAAATAATTAAAGTGGACTAGAGATTTACTATAAAAAAAGAAATAGGTTACAGGCTAGAGTTCAAAAATAGTCATACAAATAATATTAGATGAAATATATTATAAACGAGAAAAGAGACGGACAAAAAGTAACAAAGTAGACATAAACTAGAAGAAGTACAAATTTGGAGGTGGGAAATAGGGGTTAATTAGGTACCTTCCGACAAGATAGCTCGGCCTTCCAGACCAGCTTCGCGCTCGGCGACGTCGCGTTCGCGCTCTTCGATGCAACTCTGCATCTCCCTTTCCTTCATGATTCTATCTTGGATATCGGCATCCAGTGCCTCCTTTAGCTCCTGCACGAATTTTTCCACCACCACCTTTATCCTCAGAGACATGGCAGATGGCTGGGGTTTCGATCTCACTCAAATTCTAACTTGGCTGGAAAAGAAGAAGATGATAGATTGGCGATGGTGTAACCCAAATCAGCACAAAAGACCTTTGTTTTCTAGATTTAAGGAAAAACGGAAAACCATTATGGGAGAGAGATAAGAAGTCGGGAAGGAAAGAATCATGAACCAAAATTGAAACAAATAAAGACGACCGCGGGAGGGGAGAAGTTTTGGATCTTGAATTAACTGAGATTAAGTGAAGGTGTGCAGTGGGTAGTCTGTTTGAGCGGCTTGGAGAGAACAAAAGAGTGGGTAGGGTTACTTTAAATGAAAGGTCAGGATTTATTCAAAATTTAGAAATGGATGGCTAGGATTGTAGGGCACATAGCATGTGTTTCATCGATAATTAAATAATCAAGTAGCTAAATAATTAAAGTGGACTAGGGATTTACTAAAAAAAAAGAAATAGGTTACAGGCTAGAGTTCAAAAATAGGTTACAGAGACGGACAAAAAGTAACAAAGTAGACATAAACTAGAAGAAGTACAAATTTGGAGGTGGGAAATAGGGGTTAATTAGGTACCTCCCGACGAGATAACTCGGCCTTCCAAGCCGTTTTGCGCTTGGCGACTTCGCGTTTGAATACCTACATGTAAGCATCTAACACACTTGAATCAAATCAAGATCCCAATTACTAAATCGGAAAGGCAATAATTCATATTACAATCAAGTTCTCATTTCTTTGCCTTTGCAAACCTGAGGCAACGATACTTTTCACCACTTACAGTGATTTCAAGAGCTCCATCTTGATTATCCTGATTTGATGCGGTTCCCATAAGCACACTTTTCTCTTTCTCAAGATTTTCTTTCTCCATCTTGAGCCTTGCTTCTTGCCGGGGCAATCTCTGCCTGGTAGAAAAAGGATGATGACGTTCTTACACCAGGGGTAAAAATAATTATAAATGGGAAAAGAGACGGATAAAAAGTAACAAAGTAGACATAAACTAGAAGAAGTACAAATTTGGAGGTGGGAAATAGGGGTTAATTAGGTACCTCCCGACGAGATAGCTCGGCCTTCCAAGCAGCTTCGCGCTCGGCGACTTCGCGTTCGCGCTCTTCGATGTAACTCTGGATCTCCCTTTCCTTCATGATTCTGTCTTGCATATCGGCATCCAGTGCCTCCTATAGGTCCTGCACGAATTTGTCCACTACCACCTTTATCCTCAGAGACATGGCAGATGGCTAGGGTTTCGATTTCACTCAAATTCTAACTTGGCTGGAAAAGAAGAAGATGATAGATTGGCGATGGTGTAACCCAAATCAGCACAAAAGACCTTTGTTTTCTTGATTTAAGGAAAAAGTGAAAACCATTATGGGAGAGAGATAAGAAGTCGGGAAGGAAAGAATCATGAACCAAAATTGAAATAAATAAAGACGGCCGCGTGAGGGGAGAAGTTTTGGATCCTGAATTAACTGAGATTAAGTGAAGGTGTGCAGTGGGTAGTGTGTTTGAGCGGCTTAGAGAAAACAAAGGAGTGGGTAGGGTTTCTTTAAAAGAAAGGTCAGCATTTATTCAAAATTTAGAAATGGATTGCTTGGATTGTAGGGCGCATAGCATGTGTTTGATCGACAATTAAATAATCAAGTAGCTTAATAATTAAAGTGGACTAGAGATTTACTATAAAAAAAGAAATAGGTTACAGGCTAGAGTTCAAAAATAGTCATACAAATAATATTAGATGAAATATATTATAAACGAGAAAAGAGACGGACAAAAAGTAACAAAGTAGACATAAACTAGAAGAAGTACAAATTTGGAGGTGGGAAATAAGGGTTAATTAGGTACCTCCTGACGAGATAGCTCGGCCTTCCAACCAGCTTCGAGCTCGGCGACTTCGCGTTCGCGCTCTTCGATGTAACTCTGCATCTCCCTCTCCTTCATGATTCTGTCTTGGATATCGGCATCCAATGTCTCCTTTAGCTCCTGCACGAATTTGTCCACCACCACCTTTATCCTCAGAGACATGGTAGATGGCTGGGGTTTCGATCTCACTCAAATTCTAACTTGGCTAGAAAAGAAGAAGATGATAGATTGGCGATGGTGTAACCCAAATCAGCACAAAAGACCTTTGTTTTCTTGATTTAAGGAAAAAGGGAAAACCATTATGGGAGAGAGATAAGAAGTCGGGAAGGAAAGAATCATGAACAAAAATTGAAACAAATAAAGACGGCCGCGGGAGGGGAGAAGTTTTGGATCTTGAATTAACTGAGATTAAGTGAAGGTGTGCAGTGGGTAGTCTGTTTGAGCGGCTTGGAGAGAACAAAGGAGTGGGTAGGGTTTCTTTAAATGAAAGGTCAGGATTTATTCGAAATTTAGAAATGGATGGCTAGGATTGTAGGGCGCATAGCATGTGTTTGATCGATAATTAAATAATCAAGTAGCTAAATAATTAAAGTGGACTAGAGATTTACTATAAAAAAAGAAATAGGTTACAGGCTAGAGTTCAAAAATAGTCATACAAATAATATTAGACGAAATATATTATAAACGAGAAAAGAGACGGACAAAAAGTAACAAAGTAGACATAAACTAGAAGAAGTACAAATTTGGAGGTGGGAAACAGGGGTTAATTAGGTACCTCCCGACGAGATAGCTCGGCCTTCCTACCAGCTTCGCGCTCAGCGACTTTGCGTTCGCGCTCTTCGATGTAACTCTGCATCTCCCTTTCCTTCATGATTCTGTCTTGGATATCGGCATCCAGTTCCTCCTTTAGCTCTTGCACGAATTAGTCCACCACTACCTTTATCCTCAGAGACATGGCAGATGGCTGGGGTTTCGTTCTCACTCAAATTGTAATTTGGTTGGAAAAGAAGAAGATGATAGATTAGCGATGGTGTAACCCAAATCAGCACAAAAGACCTTTGTTTTCTAGATTTAAGGAAAAAGGGAAAACCATTATGGGAGAGAGATAAGAAGTCGGGAAGGAAAGAATCATGAACCAAAATTGAAACAAATAAAGATGGCCGCGGAGGGGAGAAGTTTTGGATCTTGAATTCACTGAGATTAAGTGATGGTGTGCAGTGGGTAGTCTATTTGAGCGGCTTGGAGAGAACAAAGGAGTGGGTAGGGTTTCTTTAAATGAAAGGTCAGGATTTATTCGAAATTTAGAAATGGATGGCTAGGATTGTAGGGCGCACAACATGTGTTTGATCGATAATTAAATAATCAAGTAGCTAAATAATTAATGTGGACTAGAGATTTACTAATGAAAAAGAAATAGGTTACAGGCTAGAGTTCAAAAATAGTCACACAAATAATATTAGATGGAATATATTATAAACGCAAAAAGAGACGGACAAAAAGTAACAAAGTAGACATAAACTAGAAGAAGTACAAATTTGGAGGTGGGAAATAGGGGTTAATTAGGTACCTCCCGACGAGATAGCTCGGCCTTCCAAGCAGCTTCGCGCTCGGCGACTTCGCGTTCGCGCTCTTCGATGTAACTCTGCATCTCCCTTTCCTTCATGATTCTGTCTTGGATATCGGCATCCAGTTCCTCCTTTAGCTCTTGCACGAATTAGTCCACCACTACCTTTATCCTCAGAGACATGGCAGATGGCTGGGGTTTCGTTCTCACTCAAATTGTAATTTGGTTGGAAAAGAAGAAGATGATAGATTAGCGATGGTGTAACCCAAATCAGCACAAAAGACCTTTGTTTTCTAGATTTAAGGAAAAAGGGAAAACCATTATGGGAGAGAGATAAGAAGTCGGGAAGGAAAGAATCATGAACCAAAATTGAAACAAATAAAGATGGCCGCGGAGGGGAGAAGTTTTGGATCTTGAATTCACTGAGATTAAGTGATGGTGTGCAGTGGGTAGTCTATTTGAGCGGCTTGGAGAGAACAAAGGAGTGGGTAGGGTTTCTTTAAATGAAAGGTCAGGATTTATTCGAAATTTAGAAATGGATGGCTAGGATTGTAGGGCGCACAACATGTGTTTGATCGATAATTAAATAATCAAGTAGCTAAATAATTAATGTGGACTAGAGATTTACTAATGAAAAAGAAATAGGTTACAGGCTAGAGTTCAAAAATAGTCACACAAATAATATTAGATGGAATATATTATAAACGCAAAAAGAGACGGACAAAAAGTAACAAAGTAGACATAAACTAGAAGAAGTACAAATTTGGAGGTGGGAAATAGGGGTTAATTAGGTACCTCCCGACGAGATAACTCGGCCTTCCAAGCAGCTTCGCGCTCGGCGACTTCGCGTTCGCCCTCTTCGATGTAACTCTGCATCTCCCTTTCCTTCATGATTTTGTCTTGGATATCGGCATCCAGTGCCTCCTTTAGGTCCTGCAGGAATTTGTCCACCACCACCTTTATCCTCAGAGACATGGCAGATGGCTAGGTTTTCGATTTCACTCAAATTCTAACTTGGCTGGAAAAGAAGAAGATGATAGATTGGCGATGGTGTAACCCAAATCAGCACAAAAGACCTTTGTTTTCTTGATTTAAGGAAAAAGGGAAAACCATTATGGGAGAGAGATAAGAAGTCGGGAAGGAAAGAATCATGAACAAAAATTGAAACAAATAAAGACGGCCGCGGGAGGGGAGAAGTTTTGGATCTTGAATTAACTGAGATTAAGTGAAGGTGTGCAGTGGGTAGTCTGTTTGAGCGGCTTGGAGAGAACAAAGGAGTGGGTAGGGTTTCTTTAAATGAAAGGTCAGGATTTATTCGAAATTTAGAAATGGATGGCTAGGATTGTAGGGCGCATAGCATGTGTTTGATCGATAATTAAATAATCAAGTAGCTAAATAATTAAAGTGGACTAGAGATTTACTATAAAAAAAGAAATAGGTTACAGGCTAGAGTTCAAAAATAGTCATACAAATAATATTAGACGAAATATATTATAAACGAGAAAAGAGACGGACAAAAAGTAACAAAGTAGACATAAACTAGAAGAAGTACAAATTTGGAGGTGGGAAACAGGGGTTAATTAGGTACCTCCCGACGAGATAGCTCGGCCTTCCTACCAGCTCCGCGCTCAGCGACTTTGCGTTCGCGCTCTTCGATGTAACTCTGCATCTCCCTTTCCTTCATGATTCTGTCTTGGATATCGGCATCCATTTCCTCCTTTAGCTCTTGCACGAATTAGTCCACCACTACCTTTATCCTCAGAGACATGGCAGATGGCTGGGGTTTCGTTCTCACTCAAATTGTAATTTGGTTGGAAAAGAAGAAGATGATAGATTAGCGATGGTGTAACCCAAATCAGCACAAAAGACCTTTGTTTTCTAGATTTAAGGAAAAAGGGAAAACCATTATGGGAGAGAGATAAGAAGTCGGGAAGGAAAGAATCATGAACCAAAATTGAAACAAATAAAGATGGCCGCGGAGGGGAGAAGTTTTGGATCTTGAATTCACTGAGATTAAGTGATGGTGTGCAGTGGGTAGTCTATTTGAGCGGCTTGGAGAGAACAAAGGAGTGGGTAGGGTTTCTTTAAATGAAAGGTCAGGATTTATTCGAAATTTAGAAATGGATGGCTAGGATTGTAGGGCGCACAACATGTGTTTGATCGATAATTAAATAATCAAGTAGCTAAATAATTAATGTGGACTAGAGATTTACTAATGAAAAAGAAATAGGTTACAGGCTAGAGTTCAAAAATAGTCACACAAATAATATTAGATGGAATATATTATAAACGCAAAAAGAGACGGACAAAAAGTAACAAAGTAGACATAAACTAGAAGAAGTACAAATTTGGAGGTGGGAAATAGGGGTTAATTAGGTACCTCCCGACGAGATAGCTCGGCCTTCCAAGCAGCTTCGCGCTCGGCGACTTCGCGTTCGCGCTCTTCGATGTAACTCTGCATCTCCCTTTCCTTCATGATTCTGTCTTGGATATCGGCATCCAGTTCCTCCTTTAGCTCTTGCACGAATTAGTCCACCACTACCTTTATCCTCAGAGACATGGCAGATGGCTGGGGTTTCGTTCTCACTCAAATTGTAATTTGGTTGGAAAAGAAGAAGATGATAGATTAGCGATGGTGTAACCCAAATCAGCACAAAAGACCTTTGTTTTCTAGATTTAAGGAAAAAGGGAAAACCATTATGGGAGAGAGATAAGAAGTCGGGAAGGAAAGAATCATGAACCAAAATTGAAACAAATAAAGATGGCCGCGGAGGGGAGAAGTTTTGGATCTTGAATTCACTGAGATTAAGTGATGGTGTGCAGTGGGTAGTCTATTTGAGCGGCTTGGAGAGAACAAAGGAGTGGGTAGGGTTTCTTTAAATGAAAGGTCAGGATTTATTCGAAATTTAGAAATGGATGGCTAGGATTGTAGGGCGCACAACATGTGTTTGATCGATAATTAAATAATCAAGTAGCTAAATAATTAATGTGGACTAGAGATTTACTAATGAAAAAGAAATAGGTTACAGGCTAGAGTTCAAAAATAGTCACACAAATAATATTAGATGGAATATATTATAAACGCAAAAAGAGACGGACAAAAAGTAACAAAGTAGACATAAACTAGAAGAAGTACAAATTTGGAGGTGGGAAATAGGGGTTAATTAGGTACCTCCCGACGAGATAGCTCGGCCTTCCAAGCAGCTTCGCGCTCGGCGACTTCGCGTTCTCCCTCTTCGATGTAACTCTGCATCTCCCTTTCCTTCATGATTTTGTCTTGGATATCGGCATCCAGTGCCTCCTTTAGGTCCTGCAGGAATTTGTCCACCACCACCTTTATCCTCAGAGACATGGCAGATGGCTAGGGTTTCGATTTCACTCAAATTCTAACTTGGCTGGAAAAGAAGAAGATGATAGATTGGCGATGGTGTAACCCAAATCAGCACAAAAGACCTTTGTTTTCTTGATTTAAGGAAAAAGGGAAAACCATTATGGGAGAGAGATAAGAAGTCGGAAAGGAAAGAATCATGAACAAAAATTGAAACAAATAAAGACGGCCGCGGGAGGGGAGAAGTTTTGAATCTTCAATTAACTGAGATTAAGTGAAGGTGTGCAGTGGGTAGTCTGTTTGAGCGGCTTGGAGAGAACAAAGGAGTGGGTAGGGTTTCTTTAAATGAAAGGTCAGGACTTATTCAAAATTTAGAAATGGATGGCTAGGATTGTAGGGCGCATAGCATGTGTTTGATCGATAATTAAATAATCAAGTAGCTAAATAATTAAAGTGGACTAGAGATTTACTATAAAAAAAGAAATAGGTTACAGGCTAGACTTCAAAAATAGTCATACAAATAATATTAGACGAAATATATTATGAACGAGAAAAGAGACGGACAAAAAGTAACAAAGTAGACATAAACTAGAAGAAGTACAAATTTGGAGGTGGGAAATAGGGGTTAATTAGGTACCTCCCGACGAGATAGCTCGGCCTTCCTACTAGCTTCGCGCTCAGCGACTTTGCGTTCGCGCTCTTCGATGTAACTCTGCATCTCCCTTTCCTTCATGATTCTGTCTTGGATATCGGCATCCAGTTCCTCCTTTAGCTCCTGCACGAATTAGTCCACCACTACCTTTATCCTCAGAGACATGGCAGATGGCTGGGGTTTCGTTCTCACTCAAATTGTAATTTGGTTGGAAAAGAAGAAGATGATAGATTAGCGATGGTGTAACCCAAATCAGCACAAAAGACCTTTGTTTTCTAGATTTAAGGAAAAAGGGAAAACCATTATGGGAGAGAGATAAGAAGTCGGGAAGGAAAGAATCATGAACCAAAATTGAAACAAATAAAGATGGCCGCGGGAGGGGAGAAGTTTTGGATCTTGAATTCACTTAGATTAAGTGATGCTGTGCAGTGGGTAGTCTATTTGAGCGGCTTGGAGAGAACAAAGGAGTGGGTAGGGTTTCTTTAAATGAAAGGTCAGGATTTATTCGAAATTTAGAAATGGATGGCTAGGATTGTAGGGCGCACAACATGTGTTTGATCGATAATTAAATAATCAAGTAGCTAAATAATTAATGTGGACTAGAGATTTACTAATGAAAAAGAAATAGGTTACAGGCTAGAGTTCAAAAATAGTCATACAAATAATATTAGATGGAATATATTATAAACGCAAAAAGAGACGGACAAAAAGTAACAAAGTAGACATAAACTAGAAGAAGTACAAATTTGGAGGTTGGAAATAGGGGTTAATTAGGTACCTCCCGACGAGATAGCTCGGCCTTCCAAGCAGCTTCGCGCTCGGCGACTTCGCGTTCGCCCTCTTCGATGTAACTCTGCATCTCCCTTTCCTTCATGATTTTGTCTTGGATATCGGCATCCAGTGCCTCCTTTAGGTCCTGCATGAATTTGTCCACCACCACCTTTATCCTCAGAGACATGGCAGATGGCTAGGGTTTCGATTTCACTCAAATTCTAACTTGGCTGGAAAAGAAGAAGATGATAGATTGGCGATGGTGTAACCCAAATCAGCACAAAAGACCTTTGTTTTCTTGATTTAAGGAAAAAGGGAAAACCATTATGGGAGAGAGATAAGAAGTCGGGAAGGAAAGAATCATGAACAAAAATTGAAACAAATAAAGACGGCCGCGGGAGGGGAGAAGTTTTGGATCTTCAATTAACTGAGATTAAGTGAAGGTGTGCAGTGGGTAGTCTGTTTGAGCGGCTTGGAGAGAACAAAGGAGTGGGTAGGGTTTCTTTAAATGAAAGGTCAGGATTTATTCGAAATTTAGAAATGGATGGCTAGGATTGTAGGGCGCATAGCATGTGTTTGATCGATAATTAAATAATCAAGTAGCTAAATAATTAAAGTGGACTAGAGATTTACTATAAAAAAAGAAATAGGTTACAGGCTAGAGTTCAAAAATAGTCATACAAATAATATTAGATGAAATATATTATAAACGAGAAAAGAGACGGACAAAAAGTAACAAAGTAGACATAAACTAGAAGAAGTACAAATTTGGAGGTGGGAAATAGGGGTTAATTAGGTACCTCCCGACTAGATAGCTCGGCCTTCCTACCAGCTTCGCGCTCAGCGACTTTGCGTTCGCGCTCTTCGATGTAACTCTGCATCTCCCTTTCCTTCATGATTCTGTCTTGGATATCAGCATCCAGTTCCTCCTTTAGCTCCTGCACGAATTAGTCCACCACTACCTTTATCCTCAGAGACATGGCAGATGGCTGGGGTTTCGATCTCACTCAAATTCTAACTTGGCTGGAAAAGAAGAAGTTGATATATTGGCGATGGTGTAACCCAAATCAGCACAAAAGACCTTTGTTTTCTAGATTTAAGGAAAAACGGAAAACCATTATGGGAGAGAGATAAGAAGTCGGGAAGGAAAGAATCATGAACCAAAATTGAAACAAATAAAGACGACCGCGGGAGGGGAGAAGTTTTGGATCTTGAATTAACTGAGATTAAGTGAAGGTGTGCAGTGGGTAGTCTGTTTGAGCGGCTTGGAGAGAACAAAAGAGTGGGTAGGGTTACTTTAAATGAAAGGTCAGGATTTATTCAAAATTTAGAAATGGATGGCTAGGATTGTAGCGCACATAGCATGTGTTTCATCGATAATTAAATAATCAAGTAGCTAAATAATTAAAGTGGACTAGGGATTTACTAAAAAAAAAGAAATAGGTTACAGGCTAGAGTTCAAAAATAGGTTACAGAGACGGACAAAAAGTAACAAAGTAGACATAAACTAGAAGAAGTACAAATTTGGAGGTGGGAAATAGGGGTTAATTAGGTACCTCCCGACGAGATAACTCGGCCTTCCAAGCCGTTTTGCGCTTGGCGACTTCGCGTTTGAATACCTACATGTAAGCATCTAACACACTTGAATCAAATCAAGATCCCAATTACTAAATCGGAAAGGCAATAATTCATATTACAATCAAGTTCTCATTTCTTTGCCTTTGCAAACCTGAGGCAACGATACTTTTCACCACTTACAGTGATTTCAAGAGCTCCATCTTGATTATCCTGATTTGATGCGGTTCCCATAAGCACACTTTTCTCTTTCTCAAGATTTTCTTTCTCCATCTTGAGCCTTGCTTCTTGCCGGGGCAATCTCTGCCTGGTAGAAAAAGGATGATGACGTTCTTACACCAGGGGTAAAAATAATTATAAATGGGAAAAGAGACGGATAAAAAGTAACAAAGTAGACATAAACTAGAAGAAGTACAAATTTGGAGGTGGGAAATAGGGGTTAATTAGGTACCTCCCGACGAGATAGCTCGGCCTTCCAAGCAGCTTCGCGCTCGGCGACTTCGCGTTCGCGCTCTTCGATGTAACTCTGGATCTCCCTTTCCTTCATGATTCTGTCTTGCATATCGGCATCCAGTGCCTCCTTTAGGTCCTGCACGAATTTGTCCACTACCACCTTTATCCTCAGAGACATGGCAGATGGCTAGGGTTTCGATTTCACTCAAATTCTAACTTGGCTGGAAAAGAAGAAGATGATAGATTGGCGATGGTGTAACCCAAATCAGCACAAAAGACCTTTGTTTTCTTGATTTAAGGAAAAAGTGAAAACCATTATGGGAGAGAGATAAGAAGTCGGGAAGGAAAGAATCATGAACCAAAATTGAAATAAATAAAGACGGCCGCGTGAGGGGAGAAGTTTTGGATCTTGAATTAACTGAGATTAAGTGAAGGTGTGCAGTGGGTAGTGTGTTTGAGCGGCTTAGAGAAAACAAAGGAGTGGGTAGGGTTTCTTTAAAAGAAAGGTCAGCATTTATTCAAAATTTAGAAATGGATTGCTAGGATTGTAGGGCGCATAGCATGTGTTTGATCGACAATTAAATAATCAAGTAGCTTAATAATTAAAGTGGACTAGAGATTTACTATAAAAAAAGAAATAGGTTACAGGCTAGAGTTCAAAAATAGTCATACAAATAATATTAGATGAAATATATTATAAACGAGAAAAGAGACGGACAAAAAGTAACAAAGTAGACATAAACTAGAAGAAGTACAAATTTGGAGGTGGGAAATAAGGGTTAATTAGGTACCTCCTGACGAGATAGCTCGGCCTTCCAACCAGCTTCGAGCTCGGCGACTTCGCGTTCGCGCTCTTCGATGTAACTCAGCATCTCCCTCTCCTTCATGATTCTGTCTTGGATATCGGCATCCAGTGTCTCCTTTAGCTCCTGCACGAATTTGTCCACCTCCACCTTTATCCTCAGAGACATGGCAGATGGCTGGGGTTTCGATCTCACTCAAATTCTAACTTGGCTGGAAAAGAAGAAGATGATAGATTGGCGATGGTGTAACCCAAATCAGCACAAAAGACCTTTGTCTTCTGGATTTAAGGAAAAAGGGAAAACCATTATGGGTGAGAGATAAGAAGTCGGGAAGGAAAGAATCATGAACCAAAATTGAAACAAATAAAGACGGCCGCAGGAGAAGAGAAGTTTTGGATCTTGAATTAACTGAGATTAAGTGAAGGTGTGCAGTGGGTAGTCTGTTTGAGCGGCTTAGAGAGAACAAAGGAGTGGGTAGGGTTTCTTTAAATGAAAGGTCCGGATTTATTCGAAATTTAGAAATAGATGGCTAGGATTGTAGGGCGCATAGCATGTGTTTGATCGATAATTAAATAATCAAGTAGCTAAATCATTAAAGTGGACTAGATATTTACTAAAATAAAAGAAATAGGTTACAGGTTAGAGTTCAAAAATAGTCATACAAATAATATTAGATGAAATATATTATAAACGAGAAAAGAGACGGACAAAAAGTAACAAAGTAGACATAAACTAGAAGAAGTACAAATTTAGAGGTGGGAAATAGGGGTTACTTAGGTACCTCCCGACGAGATAGCTCGGCCTTCCTACCAGTTTCGCGCTCAGCGACTTCGCGTTCGCGCTCTTCGATGTAACTCTGCATCTCCCTTTCCTTCATGATTCTGTCTTGGATATCGGCATCCAGTGCCTCCTTTAGCTCCTGCACGAATTTGTCCACCACTACCTTTATCCTCAGAGACATGGCAGATGGCTAGGGTTTCGATCTCACTCAAATTGTAACTTGGCTGGAAAAGAAGAAGATCATAGATTGGCGATGGTGCAACCCAAATCAGCACAAAAGACCTTTGTTTTCTAGATTTAAGGAAAAAGGGAAAACCATTATGGGAGAGAGATAAGAAGTCGGGAAGGAAAGAATCATGAACCAAAATTGAAACAAATAAAGACGGCCGCGGGAGGGGAGAAGTTTTAGATCTTGAATTAACTGAGATTAAGTGATGGTGTGCAGTGGGTAGTCTGTTTGAGCGGCTTGGAGAGAACAAAGGAGTGGGTAGGGTTTCTTTAAATGAAAGGTCAGGATTTATTCGAAATTTAGAAATGGATGGCTAGGATTGTTGGGCGCATAGCATGTGCTTGATCGATAATTAAAAAGTCAAGTAGCTAAATAATTAATGTGGACTAGAGATTTACTAATGAAAAAGAAATAGGTTACAGGCTAGAGTTCAAAAATAGTCATACAAATAATATTAGATGGAAGATATTATTAATGCGAAAAGAGACGGACAAAAAGTAACAAAGTAGACATAAACTAGAAGAAGTACAAATTTGGAGGTGGGAAATAGGGGTTAATTAGGTACCTCCCGATGAGATAGCTCGGCCTTCCAAGTAGCTTCGCGCTCGGCGACTTCGCGTTCGCCCTCTTCGATGTAACTCTGCATCTCCCTTTCCTTCATGATTTTGTCTTGGATATCGGCATCCAGTGCCTCCTTTAGGTCCTGCACGAATTTGTCCACCACCACCTTTATCCTCAGAGACATGGCAGATGGCGAGGGTTTCGATTTCACTCAAATTCTAACTTGGCTGGAAAAGAAGAAGATGATAGATTGGCGATGGTGTAACCCAAATCAGCACAAAAGACCTTTGTTTTCTTGATTTAAGGAAAAAGGGAAAACCATTATGGGAGAGAGATAAGAAGTCGGGAAGGAAAGAATCATGAACAAAAATTGAAACAAATAAAGACGGCCGCGGGAGGGGAGAAGTTTTGGATCTTCAATTAACTGAGATTAAGTGAAGGTGTGCAGTGGGTAGTCTGTTTGAGCGGCTTGGAGAGAACAAAGGAGTGGGTAGGGTTTCTTTAAATGAAAGGTCAGGATTTATTCGAAATTTAGAAATGGATGGTTAGGATTGTAGGGCGCATAGCATGTGTTTGATCGATAATTAAATAATCAAGTAGCTAAATCATTAAAGTGGACTAGAGATTTACTAAAATAAAAGAAATAGGTTACAGGTTAGAGTTCGAAAATAGTCATACAAATAATATTAGATGAAATATATTATAAACGAGAAAAGAGACGGACAAAAAGTAACAAAGTAGACATAAACTAGAAGAAGTACAAATTTGGAGGTGGGAAATAGGGGTTAATTAGGTACCTCCCGACGAGATAGCTCGGCCTTCCTACCAGTTTCGCGCTCAGCGACTTCGCGTTCGCGCTCTTCGATGTAACTCTGCATCTCCCTTTCCTTCATGATTCTGTCTTGGATATCGGCATCCAGTGCCTCCTTTAGCTCCTGCACGAATTTGTCCACCACTACCTTTATCCTCAGAGACATGGCAGATGGCTAGGGTTTCGATCTCACTCAAATTGTAACTTGGCTGGAAAAGAAGAAGATCATAGATTGGCGATGGTGCAACCCAAATCAGCACAAAAGACCTTTGTTTTCTAGATTTAAGGAAAAAGGGAAAACCATTATGGGAGAGAGATAAGAAGTCGGGAAGGAAAGAATCATGAACCAAAATTGAAACAAATAAAGACGGCCGCGGGAGGGGAGAAGTTTTAGATCTTGAATTAACTGAGATTAAGTGATGGTGTGCAGTGGGTAGTCTGTTTGAGCGGATTGGAGAGAACAAAGGAGTGGGTAGGGTTTCTTTAAATGAAAGGTCAGGATTTATTCGAAATTTAGAAATGGATGGCTAGGATTGTTGGGCGCATAGCATGTGTTTGATCGATAATTAAAAAATCAAGTAGCTAAATAATTAATGTGGACTAGAGATTTACTAATGAAAAAGAAATAGGTTACAGGCTAGAGTTCAAAAATAGTCATACAAATAATATTAGATGGAATATATTATTAACGCGAAAAGAGACGGACAAAAAGTAACAAAGTAGACATAAACTAGAAGAAGTAAAAATTTGGAGGTGGGAAATAGGGGTTAATTAGGTACCTCCCAACGAGATAGCTCGGCCTTCCAAGTAGCTTCGCGCTCGGCGACTTCGCGTTCGCCCTCTTCGCTGTAACTCTGCATCTCCCTTTCCTTCATGATTTTGTCTTGGATATCGGCATCCAGTGCCTCCTTTAGGTCCTGCACGAATTTGTCCACCACCACCTTTATCCTCAGCGACATGGCAGATGGCGAGGGTTTCGATTTCACTCAAATTCTAACTTGGCTGGAAAAGAAGAAGATGATAGATTGGTGATGGTGTAACCCAAATCAGCACAAAAGACCTTTGTTTTCTTGATTTAAGGAAAAAGGGAAAACCATTATGGGAGAGAGATAAGAAGTCGGGAAGGAAAGAATCATGAACAAAAATTGAAACAAATAAAGACGGCCGCGGGAGGGGAAAAGTTTTGGATCTTCAATTAACTGAGATTAAGTGAAGGTGTGCAGTGGGTAGTCTGTTTGAGCGGCTTGGAGAGAACAAATGAGTGGGTAGGGTTTCTTTAAATGAAAGGTCAGGATTTATTCCAAATTTAGAAATGGATGGCTAGGATTGTAGGGCGCATAGTGACCGCGCGTCGAACACGTCAAATATAGTAGTGAAATAGTTATGGAATTGGGGGTAGAAATACAACTTATCACTGTCTACAAGGATTTGTAGATGATGGTAAGAGGATCGTCCACAGAGACCTCTAGGAAATGTAGTTCTTGAGTTTGACTTCCTCGTCACTGAGTTTTGGTTGGTTGTTATCTGAAACTAAAGACAAAACAGAAAGTAATGAAAACAGTTTAAAATATAAGATAGTATTGGCCGAAGTCTAGGCCAAGACTGCGGGCTAGATTGGGAAAAAGTCTTGTGATACGGAATTCCAGGTAAGGGCGATGGGTGAGCTTGCGTTCTTATGCATCGATCATGGACTGAAGTATGTTCATCTCTTCTTCATAGTACTGCTATAGAGGGGAGGAACTCCTTTTCCCTCCTATCTTCCCTCCTCTTCAAACTATCTGGCGGGTACTCCCTCTCCTGATAATCCTAGTCAAGGGACACCTTGCTGGTTAAAGGGTTTATCCGTTTGACTGCTGTCTTGAATGGTTGCTCACCTCTTCAATGGCACAGGGGAAGACAGTACCTAGGCTAAGTTCCTAGGTTGTCAATCTGGTCTCTACCTATTTTACCTACTCTTCTAGTCTGCTCGAGACTAGTCACCTACTCCGTCTAGCCGGCGGGTACTCCCTCTCCTTCTAGACTGGTTACAACTCTTCTCTCCTAGAGAACAAGGATGATCAAACCTTGGCTCTAGTGAGTAAGCGATGGATTAAGTTCAAGAATAAATAAATACAAAGAAAGAGATTGTGAAGAACGGATTGTGTCTCACGATTGCATTAAGAACTTCAGCTCATCAACCCTTACCAAGAATGGGTTTTTAGTTACTCATACTCATGGATAAAAGATAAAGAAATTAATTTGCATAAAAATATTAAATCCGAAATATTAAATACTCATACTCATGGAAAATCTGATGGGAGATGATGCGGACAGAGGCCAATGATGTTTAGCTAAAATAGCCATAAGAACCTCTGTCCCAATCAAACTCAAACTCCTAAAATATCCTAAAAGATAATTACAATTAATTGTTTCTAAAAAGGAAACTAAATCGCAATTAATTAAAAGAGGGAGATCCCAATCGGGATTCTACTTAAGATTGTCTTCAGATCCCTCTAAAATTGCTGGACAGCTGCTACGTGCCAGCTGTGAGAGTCCATCTCCAAAAATACTTCAATCGCTCCAAGCTGCAGTCTGATCGCAAAGGAGTCTTGGCCGAAGTCTAGGCCAAGACGATTCTGGTAAGCGCACTGCGTCAGATACGACCTTGTCTAGGCCAAGATCCAGGCCTAGACTTGAATAAACAGCTTCAGCTCTAAACTTCATGAATTCTTCTCATTCTGCCTCCAAACCAGACCTGATCAAATGTGGGAAATAAAAGGTAACATCAGTAGAATTACTGTCCAAATTAACTAGAAAATGGACAATAAAACATGATGAAATGCAATGCAATCAAACTCCCCACACTTAAACAATGCTTGCCCCAAGCATACAGACTCAAAGACTCAACAAAAATTAAAAACACATCAAAACAGAACAAACATCCTAAACCCCCTGGACTTCCTCATTTTCAGATTGCTTACCCCTATACTACAACTGCCAAGACACTAAACTAGAGTACCCAATGCTAGACTAACAAGGAATGATCAATACCCCAAACGTACACCTTCCACATGGTATCAAGACACCCTACTAGACTAGGTGGATAAAGTATAGGGCAACAAGGTTCACCAAGGATTTAAGTCCCCCCCGAGTGTCTTCTATTCAAAAGTATCTAAAGACCGGTGCCATTTAAATCACTTTGACAGATATATTTCTTCTTTTATTTTCTTTTGTGTCTTAGCAAATTTTTTTCTGAAAAAATCATGCGCCTTTTCTGTGATATATTTTCTGTTTTATAGACACGGTAATACATAGACAGAGCTTGTCCTTTTCAGCGGGGACTTCCACCTTTGCTATGTCTGTCCTATGACATTCCAACACCTTATTTGTCTCACACTTCATACAAATAGATCGACACACTCAAATCCGGCAGCAAACCTCATCACCCTAATAGAAATAAAGGTCCTAGCTAGGTGTCCTTACGACCATATGGATGACTAACGTTCTGGGAAACATACATTATTATCCCAATCAGTGGGATAATCAAATATAGCCTCATCACTGTGAGCAAATCCAAGCAAAGCATTAAATTCATACACAGACATGTGACTCCATTTGTCACACAACCTAAAATTAACTATTTCGGGGGCTGCAAAATCAGGTTTGTCTCTACCCCTAACATACAAGGCAGGTTCATCAAACCAAAAGGTTGTGTGAAACTCTAGACACAACTCAACATAAGCATCACACTCAAGAGACATAAAAGGTACCCAACCAAGAGCATACACATATTCCCTAATCTTATTCCCTAAAGCCATCTCATTCAAAAAATCAAACTCCAAACGAGCATAAGCAGGAATATCACAGGCATGCATATCACGCAACTTAGATTTATGGTCAGGGGTATCAAATGTTAACCAGCCTTTGAGTGTGTGCAAAGGAGGAAGAGATCGTACCTTAGGAGTCTTGGCCGCAGTTTTGGCCAAGACTAAATCATTTTCATCGTCCTCATCAGAATCCTCCACGACCACCTTCTGTTTCCCTTTGCTCTTGGCAGTGGTAGGAGCGGCAGTGGTCTTCGGCGGAGGTGGAGACTGAGCTGCAATTGGGGTTTTCGCCGGCTTTTTGGTCGGTGTCTTTTTGTGAGCCACCTGCTTGACTCGCCCAGAATTTTTGGTCCGCGCAGTGGCTGGATTTTTCTTCGCCGGAGGTGGCGATGGTGGTGTGGTAAAAGCAGCGGCGGCGGCAGTGGCAGGAATGGATTTCTTTCTAGCGGTTGTTGGAGTCGGGTTAGATGCTCCGGTACCTGCCATTTTCTTCAGTAGCCTGGTCTGGCGGCGGCTAGCTCTGTCTCCCGTCGTCGCCGGAGTAGAGGTCTTTATCCTCTTTGCAAGAGGAATCTCGTCCGAATCCTCGTCGGACACGACAACAGCCCGGTCGCCTCCTTGGACACTCTCCTCTGACTCCTCGGGTAAGTCATCTTCGGAGGACATGGAGTCCTCATCTTCTAGCGCCTGAAGCAGACGACGCGCAGCGGCGGTGGAGTTTGTCGGCATTCCAGTCGGTGCAGCTCCGCGGAGGTCGTCACTCTCCTCAGGGACGGTTGAAGGCGAAGGACGGCTGGGTGCAGTCATTGTTGGAGATGGAGAAGGAGATGAAAGGATTTTCGGATGTTTGGGTTCTTTGGGTACTGTGCGATTTTGATTGGGGAAGAAGAAGGAGAAAGGTTTTATGCTTTTAGCTCAGGTGGGAGCGGTTTAATTTGTAGTGGATGTGAGAAGATCGTGTCAGAGTGGGAGAGAATATGCAGAGGTGGTGGTTTTAATTCCCACGCTGCCTAATTAATTCAATTTAATTGAATTTTTGGAGCTGTCCGTTCCAAAAGCAATTGAATGAATTAATTTGGCAGAGCTGACACGTGTCCCACTATTTAAGAGGAGCTCTTCACACGCTAGGTAGTCTAGCTCTCAGTCTTGGCCAAGATCTTGGCCGAGACTACTTCAATTTCCCCACACTTAATTTCCTGCACAAAAACGAAAAATACCCAGAAATAAAATGTGATAATAAAAAAAAAATATTTACATCCTAAAATTCTAAAAGACACAAGGGTTGCCTCCCTTGCAGCGCCCTTATTTTAAGTCCTAGGCTTGACTCTCAATTTTTTTCAGTTGTTTTGAGGTGGCTCGTCCACCTTTTCGGAAACTTTTTCTTCCTGAAAATTCTCAAAGAACGGCTTTAATCTCTGCCCGTTCACCTTGAGCTCGGCACCTGTTTTCTCATTCCTAATATCTACTGCACCATGTGGGTAAACGTTAGTAATAACAAAAGGGCCTTCCCAACGAGTTTGTAATTTTCCAGGAAATAATTTAAAACGGGAATTGTAAAGAAGAACTTTCTCCCCTGTGTGGAGGGGCTTTCCAATAATTCTCTTGTCGTGGTAAGCTTTCATTCTGACCTTGACAATCAACTGATTGTCATAGGCTAGGTCCCTCAACTCCTCTAGCTCGTGGAGTTGTAATTTTCTGTCTTGGCCAGCCTCATCATAACTTAGGTTGCATTTTCGTATTGCCCAATACGCCTTGTGTTGCAATCCTACTGGCAAGTGACATGTCTTCCCGTAAACTAGCTTGTACGGTGTCATCCCGATTGGTCCTTTGTAAGCCGTTCTACAGGCCCACAACGCGTCATCTAAACGCTGGCTCCAATCTCGTCTGTCTAGGCCTACTGTCTTGGCCAAGACTGACTTCACCTCTCTATTTGACACCTCGGCTTGGCCGTTTGTTTGAGGGTGATAGGCTGTGGATACCCTATGTGTGATGCCATATTTCCTGAAAAGAGAAGTTAAAATCTTATTGCAGAAGTGGGTTCCTCGATCACTAATGATCCCTCGAGGAATCCCAAATCTGTTTAAGATATTAGTTTTAATAAAGGAAATAACAGTCCTAGCATCATCATTTTTAGTGGCTTTCGCCTCTATCCATTTTGATACATAATCCACAGCTAGAATAATATATCTGTTGCCAAAAGAAGTAGGGAAAGGTCCCATAAAATCTATGCCCCATATATCAAATATTTCACAAGAAAGAATAAAATTCATAGGCATTTCATTTCGAGAACTAATGTTTCCCACTTTTTGACATGCCGAACAAGTTTTACAAAATAGAGCACTATCCTGAAAAATTGTTGGCCAATAAAAGCCAGCCTCTAAGATTTTTAGGGTTGTTCTTCTCGCGCCAAAATGGCCTCCACATGCTTGGGAATGACAGAATTCAAGTATGGATTTTGTTTCATCTTGAGGTACACACCTCCTTAGCAATTGATCGGTTCCTATCTTCCATAAATACGGATCATCCCAAACATAGTACTTACT
Organism: Viola odorata; assembly: GCA_963691705.1. Lineage (NCBI taxonomy): Eukaryota > Viridiplantae > Streptophyta > Magnoliopsida > Malpighiales > Violaceae > Viola > Viola odorata. The sequence continues at coordinate 4,064,948 of OY829539.1, forward strand.
GTCATGCTTGACCTTTACCTTCTCATAGGTAGTCATGTCACCATAGTGTTTACCTATTGCTAGATAATTCGCTATTTCAGCGTACCATGGTCGCGGGTTTGGCTGGAGTCTAGCCCTAGACTCCGGGCTAGACAGTGCGACAGAAAACAGCTTCTCATCTGGAAATTCTGCTTTGATCTCGTTTGTGTCTCCCTTTGCTAGGCAACGGCTTAGATGATCTGCTACAAGATTTTCCCTTCCACTCTTGTCCTTAATTTCCAGATTGTGCTCCTGCATAAGAAGAATCCAGCGGATTAATCTTGGTTTAGCATCATGCTTAACCAAAAGATATTTCAAGGCGGAATGATCTGAAAATACAATAATTTTAGTGCCCAATAAATAAGATCTAAATTTTTCCAGGGCAAAAACTATTGCAAAGAGTTCTTTTTCAGTTGTGGTATAATTCCGTTGGGCATCGTCTAGCATCTTTGATGCATAGTAGATGACGTGGGGGTCTTTCCCTTTCTTTTGGCCAAGAACTGCGCCAACAGCAGCGTCGCTTGCGTCGCACATTAGTTCGAACGGCAAGCTCCAGTCTGGTGGTTGGATGATTGGTGCTGTGGTCAGTCGTTCTTTCAGCTCTTCGAAGGACTTCTTGCACGCTTCATTGAAGTCGAACTCCACCTCTTTTTGTAGTAACTTGCACATTGGTTCAGCCACCTTTGAGAAGTCTTTAATAAACCTACGGTAGAACCCTGCATGACCAAGAAAACTATGAACCTCACGCAAGCATGAGGGGTAAGGCAAGTTCTTGATAGTGTCAATTTTGGCTTGATCAACCTTAATGCCTTTCTTAGAGACTACATGTCCAAGGATAATCCCTTGGTCTACCATAAAATGGCACTTTTCAAAGTTTAAGACTAAACATGTATCAACACATCTTTTTAAAATATTTTCTAAGTTGTGTAAACATTGATCGAAGTCATTACCATACACGGTAAAGTCGTCCATAAACACTTCGATACTTCTCTCGACATACTCAGAAAATATGCTTACCATGCACCTTTGAAAGGTGGCGGGCGCATTGCAAAGCCCAAACGGCATGCGCCTATAGGCAAACGTTCCAAATGGACAAGTGAACGTTGTCTTTTGTTGATCTTCGGGAGCAACGGGGATTTGGTGAAACCCCGAGTATCCATCTAGGAAACAGTAGTGAGACTTTCCAGTAAGTCTCTCTACCATTTGATCGATGAAAGGCAGCGGGAAGTGGTCCTTCCGTGTGACTTGATTCAGCCTTCGGTAGTCAATACATACCCTCCATCCGTTTTGAATTCTGGCTGTTCTTTGAGCGCCATCTTCTCCTTCGATTACTGTTGTTCCAGTCTTCTTTGGGACTACCTGCACAGGAGATACCCAATTACTATCTGAGATAGGGTAAATAACACCTGAATCTAACAACTTAATTATTTCTTTCTTAACAACTTCCATCATAGGAGGGTTTAATCTCCTCTGGGGTTGCCGAATGGGTTTCTTATCCTCTTCCACATTTATTTTGTGGGTACAGATGTTAGATGATACCCCCTTGATGTCTGCCATCGTCCAGCCAATCGCCTCTTTGTTTTCCTTCAAGACAGCTATCAATTTATCTTCTTCCTCTCTTGATAGCTTGGCTGAAATTATGACTGGTAGTGTGTCATCTAGGCCTAGATAGGCGTACTTCAAGTGACCTGGTAGGGATTTCAATTCTAACTGTGGTGCCTGCACAACAGAAGGTAGAAATTTAGGAATCGTTGATTGCACATATTGACAATTAACTACTCCTCTTCTTTTGTTCGCAGTCTTGGCCGGCGTCTTGGCCAAGATCGGGGCCAAGACTAAGTCCTCTTCTTCTTGTTCGGCCAAACTGTCCACCATTTGTTGGAGTTCCTTTTGATTCCCAGTGCGGTCTTCTAGCTCTGGCAGTGTTTGAGTGGAAATTCCCCTGGTCAAAACATACTCAAGGGGATCGTTATGATTAATGTCAGCTATTTCTTCTGTAATTGGATCCAAAACATCCAAGAAACTAACACATTGCAAGTCGTTTGGGTGTTTTAAAGCATCTGAAATGCTGAACTTAATTGTTCTCCCGCAAAATTCCAGAATTATGCTTCCTTCGAAGCAATCTATCTTTGCTTTTGAGGTCCTTAGGAAAGGTCTTCCTAATAAAATGTCAGTGGTACAAGATGGCAATTGAACATTCATCTCTACTATATAAAAATCAACTGGATAGATAAAATCATTTACCATTACCAGGACATCAGTCACTACACCTTTAGGTCGGATGATTGTTCGATCAGCTAATTGTATCACCAAATCAGTCTCCTTCATGGTTCCGATTTTCAAGGTTTCAAATTCACTTAGGGACATTACATTGATACCAGCCCCTAAATCACAAAGGGCTTTCTCAATGATTTTGTTCCCTATTTGGCATGGAATTGTGAAGGTTCCTTGATCCTTGCACTTCTCCGGGAGTTGTTGTACTGCTGAAACGTTGTTGGATAAATTTATCCTTTCTACACCTGCAATTTTCTTTTTATTAGTGCACAATTCTTTAAGGAATTTAGCATAAGAAGGGACTTTTGCAATTAAATCCAACATTGGAATATTCACGACTATTTTTCCGAAAACAGTCATGAAATCCCTCATTTCATCTTGTCTTTTTTCTTTTGAAGATCTCGGGGGAAATGGTGGAGGAATTTCTATGATCTCCTCCTTCTGTTTTGGCTTGCCCGAAACAATCTCTTGTTTTTCTGGTTGTGCTGTAACGGTAGTCTTGGCCGGAGTCTTGGCCAAGATGATAGCATGTTTTTATGCATGATTTTCCCTCCACTTTCTCACTTATCTAGAGCATGATTCTGCTAATTTACCCTTGATTTCATTACTATTGCAGATTCAGGCCTAAAAAGGGAGTTTGTGCTAAAACATGCGTTTTTGGTGCATTTTGAGCGAATTCCAGTTTCAAGACCAGAAGTCGAGGTCCCGAGCCCAAAGCAGCGTTCAAGGTCCCGAGTCGGATTCCCAGTTCGGGACCCCGAAGGGCAAAGGATGTCATTTCCACGTGTCATCCCACCTAAAACGCCCATGTGACTCCTCTGACACTGTTCCTGCGCTCTGCACTGATTACCAAACACCTACCGAACTGACCAGTTCAGCCTCGAGCTCAGTCCAGACCTGCCAAAGCTGGAGAAATCAGACAACTTTATGCTTTTCCAGCTTTGTGCTTTAAGGAACATGGATCCACTTCTTTAGGCTTTCAATTAATGCATTTTGTCCCTAGTTTTAGGCTGAAGATATTTTGTGCTTAGGGCTCTACTATATAAAGAGCATCTAAGCTTAGTTTAGGGGTATCTCTTCCGAATTTATAATCAATTAGGATAACTTAGAAGTAGCTTAGACTTCTCTCTAGTTTCTCTCTCTAGCCATTGTTAGCTTCTTCAACATTGCTGCCGAGCTATAAACGGAATTTTAGTAACAAGTTTTCTTCCCTTACACTATTTAATTACTTGTTATGCTTTCTTTAATCGTTATCTGTTTATCTCTAAGTATGAGTAGCTAAATTCCTAGTTCTTGGCAAGGCTGATTCAAGGGTTGCAGGGGCAGATTCGAGGCCTTAATGTGCTTAATATATTCTTGATGCTATATTCAACTATTCATCGATTTAATTACATCTTTGCATGATTTAATTTGAGGCCTGATCAACTGAGAATTATCTTGTGTAAATGCTGCCATTTATGTGATGAATACGGAAGGAAAGTTGCATGAGCAAGTAGGCATCTGTTTAGTCTTGACTGTGTCAAAGTGGTCTCGAATAGATAGGTTGGGTAGTTGATTAGAGTTGGGTCACGAGTCCGACAAACTGAGGGACTTTAGCTCTAGATCTGTCTTTTCTTAGCTTCATGGGCAGTTTGAGTATGGCCCTCCCGCATTCGTGCCTGGGGGGATGGCAAACTGTCAAGACTACCTCATGAGTGGAAACGGGGGGTAGTTTCTCTTAAGAGAAAAGTAGGGGATATCCGAGGAATCTGGTCCCCATGTCATTTCTATGACATCTCGAATGGAATACTCTTGAGCTGATGACGATCTCGTCCCGAATGCAACCCAGAATGCCTTTGCCGAGAACACTTCCTCCATCTGATTATCTGTTGTTATTTCACCCTTGTTCTGTTTCACACCTGTTTCTGATTTGTTTTATTAACTCTGGAATTATTTGCTTACTTGCTTTATTTTATCATTCGGGACTCCCGAATTGACACCTCGGGACCCCGAATACTGCTTTCCTAGATAAAAATTGTTAGCTCCCAAAATCTGCCTTGGCCAACTCGTTTGGCCAAGTAAAACCCCCCCCTAAGTGTTACCCTTTGCGCTCTTCTCCCGAATACATTCACGACCATAAATCAGTTTCTCACAATCCCCGTGTTCGACCCTGACTACCACTGCACACTTTATCTCTTGTGCACACACGTTTTCAGGCACTATAAATTTATGTATTTGATTGACAATCAAATTGGCGCCGTTGCCGGGGATTGTTTCAAGACTGATTTATTTTTCTTGTTTGTATGACCAGGAGATCAGCACCCGAATTACTGCCCCTTGATCACGAGCTTGGACGGACCGAAAGAGGACTTCGACGACTGGCACGAGGAGGCTCCAACCCTTGTGTCCGGGACCTCGAACGTTTTTTTAATCTGGAAGATAGTCCGGACCCCGAAAACCTACCCCCGATCTATCCAGGGAGACCTGATATGAATAATCAGGGTCCCGAAGGGGATATTGTTCCCCCGCTTCCTCCACCGATTCAGACCATCGATGATTTCAATGCCGCCCCCGAAGCCCCAACCAGTTGCATTGTCTGGCCAGCAGTCCCGAATGACTGGGAACTCAAGTCTGCAACCATGCATCATCTGCCACTCTTTCGAGGGCTGGCCAAGGAGAATCCGCATCGCCACCTACAGCAGCTACACTCCATTTGCGACGCCATGAAGCCTCACAACGTTTCTGTTGAGCATGCCAAGCTTCGTGCCTTTATGTGGTCCCTCAAGGACGACGCCCTTGACTGGTTTTATGACCTGCGGCCGCAATCTATCAATTCGTGGGCCGAGATGTCTAAAGCTTTCACGGACAAATACTACCCCGTGTCCATAGCAATGGTGACCCGAAAGCAGCTCGTATCCATCCTCCAAAAGGATTCGGAAGATCTTGAGCAATACTATGAGCGGTTTAAAAAGATGCAAGCCCTATGCCCCTCGCATAATCTGTCCGAACATGCCCTCATGCAATACTTTTGTGAAGGACTCAACGGTCGGGACAAGGCCTTGTTGAACGCTGCCGCTAATGGATCCATCACTAGACTCACTCCAGCTGTTGCCAAGGCCACCATCGAACTCATGGCCAAGAACAACCTCCAGCTCAACAACTCCACTAGCGTTCAAGACGCCCGTTCCGCCGCTATGGAGAATCAACTTGCAGCCATCACAGGCATGTTGCAAAACATGGCTTCGGGACAGCCAGTCCAGGTCAAGGCCTGCCAGATTTGTCAATTTTCAGACCACCCAACGGATGCTTGCCCATTCATCCCCGATGAGATTCCAGTCAATGCAGCTGGCGGATTCAATGCCCCATATGGCCAACACCACAATCAAGGTTGGAAGCAACCTAACTATGGATGGAACAACAACCAGCAGGCCGGACCTAGCCATCAGTATGGACAAAACCCATACGGGAATCACCCCCCTCCTTTCAACATGCAGGCCTTCAAGCCCAGGCCCAATTTTCAGAATTACCAGTACCAGAGGCAGCCTCCCCCGGACCAGAATTTCACCATGCCACCACCCCCGAATGAGGACCCTTCCCCCGACAAAAAGAAAATCGCCGAGCTGGAAAAACAGATTCGGACCCTCATGGCCGAAATGAAGGAAGTAAAAAATGGAGGGAGATTTCCAGGGCAAATGGAACCTAACCCGAAGCATGAAGCGTGTGCCATGAACCTCCGTAGTGGCCTCGAGATCCCTTCTAGTGTCCACCCAGGCCCCGAAGCCGATACTGTTATTCCTGGTCCCGAAGTCAATAATACTGCACCACCACCTCCCGAACAACCTACTGACCAGCCCAAGAAGTCCCGATTTGGCGACGCAGCCCTAGATCACTTCTTCTCCAGCAAGAAGTCTCGCTGTAAGAAGAAGCAGCCCGTTGAGGAGGAAGAATTCTCCCAAGAATTCATAAACAAAGTCTTCGAACCCCCGTTCCCTCAACGGTTGGTCAAAAAGAAGAAAGAAGAAGAAGATCGGGACATCTTTGAGATGTTTAGCAAGGTTGTCATCAATATTCTGCTCCTCAAGGCCATCAAAAACATGCCCCGATATGCTAAGTTTTTGAAACAGCTATGCACCAACAAGAACAAATTCACGGAGGTAAATAGAATCAATGTGGGAGCTAATCTGACCGCCCATATCCAGCGAAAAATTCCACCCAAGTGCAAAGACCAGGGAATGTTCACAGTTCCGTGCAAGATCGGGACTATCGAGATTGGAAAGGCAATGTGCGATTTGGGAGCCGGAATTAATGTTATGCCCTTGACCATCTACAATGGCCTTGGACTCGGACCCTTGAAGGAAACCACACTAGTGATCCAACTTGCAGACCGTTCGGTAGTATATCCCAAAGGAATCGTAACGGATGTTCTGGTCCAGATTGGTGAATTCTTATTCCCAGCAGATTTCTATGTTCTCTCCATGGAAAACCCCACGAACACCAAGTCTTCGGATCTGCTCTTGGGACGTCCCTTCTTGGCTACTGCCCGCACAAAGATTGACTGCTATGAGGCCTCGATATCTCTCGAGTTCGACGGGGAAATTATCCGTTTCAACATGCTAGACTCCATGAAGTACCCTCCCGAATTTTCCAGTGTCAACTTTGTTGATATAATAGATCCCCTTGTGGAGGAAATTGCTGAACTGAATCCTGTCGAGCCCTTGAAACTGATTCTTGACCGAAGTCTCACCCCCGAATCTCTGCAAGAGATGACAGCTTCCATCACGGTCCCATCTGAACTATGCACAGTTGCAGCAGCCCTCGAAGAAAATTCTGCTCTAGTGGTTGAACCCCCGAGCGATTCTCCCGAATGCGCAGATCATGTACGAGTTCCACCATCTCTGGAACAAGCCCCAGACCTCGAACTCAAAACACTGCCCTCACACTTGAAGTATGCATACCTCGGGGAGGGAGAGTCGCTTCCAGTCATAATTTCCAACAAGTTAGAAGCAGACCAAGAGACTGAGCTCGTAAACCTCCTCCAGAGTTTCAAGAAGGCTATCGGATGGACGATCGCCGACATCAAGGGACTGTCACCATCCTTATGCACTCACCGCATACATCTTGAAGATGACTCCAAGACAGTGAGACAGCCTCAAAGGCGTTTGAACCCCCCCTGATGGAGGTGGTCAAGAAAGAGGTCTTGAAGCTGCTCGATGCCGGGGTTATTTACCCCATTTCTGATTCTCCATGGGTTAGCCCAGTTCAGGTGGTCCCGAAGAAAACTGGCATCACAATCATTCCAGGTCCCGAGGGTCAGCCAATCCCCTCCCGAATCCAGAATGGATGGCGTGTGTGCATTGACTATCGACGCCTGAACGAAGCCACCCGAAAAGACCATTTCCCACTTCCCTTCATAGATCAGATGCTGGAGCGCCTTGCGGGCAAGACGCATTATTGCTGCCTAGATGGGTATTCGAGATTCCACAAGATTCCAGTAGCCCTTGAAGACCAGGAGAAAACCACCTTCACGTGCCCCTTCGGGACCTTTGCTTACAGACGCATGCCCTTTGGGTTATGCAATGCCCCGGCCACGTTCCAGAGGTGCATGGTCAGCATCTTTTCAGAATTTGTAGAAGAATGCATCGAGGTATTCATGGACGACTTCACGGTCTATGGTAACTCCTTTTCCGAATGCCTCTTGAATTTAAAGAAAATTCTGCAAAGATGTATAGAAACAAACCTTGTTCTTAATTTCGAAAAATGTCATTTCATGGTCGATCAAGGACTAATCCTGGGCCACATCGTGTCCCGAAAGGGTATCGAAGTGGACAAGGCCAAAATTCAAGCTATCAAGACCTTGCCTTACCCCTCGAATATTCGAGACGTGCGTTCTTTTCTTGGGCATGCAGGTTTTTATAGGAGGTTCATCCGGGATTTTTCCAAGATTGCCCAGCCAATGTGCCAATTACTACACAAGGATGTGGACTTCGTATTCGATGACCAGTGCAAGAAGGCATTCGAGACTCTGAAAGCTAAGCTCATTTCTGCTCCTATCATTCGAGCCCCCGACTGGACACTCCCGTTCGAAATCATGTGCGACGCAAGCAACCAGGCTTTGGGAGCTGTTCTGGGTCAGAAGAAAGACAAGGAGACTTATGTTATTTATTATGCCTCCAAGTTGTTGGATCCCGCCCAACAAAACTATACAACAACAGAAAAAGAGCTTCTGGCCATTGTCTATGCCCTTGATAAGTTTCGGCAGTACCTCCTGGGCACAGAAGTGATAGTGTACTCTGACCACTCCGCTCTTCGATGCCTGCTCAAGAAGACAGACGCAAAACCTAGACTTATCCGCTGGATCCTCCTGCTTCAAGAGTTCAACCTGGCCATCAAAGATAAAAAAGGGACCGAGAACTGCGTAGCTGATCATTTGAGTCGACTCCCGCATCAAGAAGACGACTCCCAAGTAACCATTCGGGAGTCTTTCCCTGATGAGCATTTGTGCTTAGTTGACACGGCAAAGTACCCCTGGTTCACGGACATAGCTAACTATTGTGCCACTGGTGCGCTTCCAGTCGAGGCCTCGAGTGCAGAACACAACCGAATCCGCAAACAAGCCAAGTATTATGTCTGGGACAGCCCTTACCTATGGAAACATTGTTCAGATCAAATCGTTAGGCGCTGTGTCTCCACAGACGAGGTCCCGTCCATCCTCAAGTTCTGCCATTCAACAACGGAAGGGGGACATTTTGCTGCAAAGAAAACCGCACTCAAAGTCCTCGAGGCGGGTCTTTACTGGCCCTCCATCTTCAAGGACAGTTATTTATTTTGCGCAACGTGCCCTCGATGCCAAGCCATGGGAAACATCAGAGCCCGAAACCAAATGCCCTTGACCAGCATCATTGCGTGCGATATTTTCGATATTTGGGGCATTGACTTCATGGGACCGTTCCCGAGTTCATTCGGGCATACGTATATTCTGCTTGCAGTAGATTACGTCTCCAAATGGATCGAAGCCAAGGCCACAAAAAACTGACGATTCAAGGGTGGTTGCCGATTTTCTCAGAACACACATCTTTAACCGATTCGGGACCCCTCGAGCTCTCATCAGCGATCGGGGGACTCATTTCTGCAATCGAACAGTCGCTTCGCTACTTAACAAGTATGGAGTGACTCATCGAGTGTCTACAGCTTACCACCCCCAAACCAATGGGCAAGCTGAGGTCTCGAATCGGGAGATCAAGGCCATCCTCGAGAAAACAGTGAATCAGTCACGAAAAGATTGGAGTCTCAAGCTAGGGGATGCGCTTTGGGCCTACCGCACCGCATTCAAGACCCCGATCGGCATGACACCATATCGGTTGGTCTATGGCAAGCCGTGTCACCTTCCTGTCGAAATAGAACACAAGGCCTTTTGGGCACTCAAGAAAGTCAACATGGACTTGAACTTAGCGGGAAAGGAACGCTGTTTGCAAATTCAAGAGCTTGAAGAGCTTCGGGGGAACGCCTATGAGAATTCCATGATCTACAAGGACAAGACCAAAGCCCAGCACGACAAGCACCTCGTAGTCAAAAACTTCACCATTGGGCAGAAAGTTTTGCTCTACAACTCCAGACTACGGATTTTTTCGGGCAAGCTCAAGTCCAAATGGTCGGGACCATACCGAATCACTGCAGTATTTGATCATGGTGCTGTTGAGATCCAGAATTTGGACAGCGGGGAGCCATTCAAGGTGAACGGTCATCGGTTGAAGCCCTTCTATGAGGGATTCAAGCCCTCAACTGCAGAAGAAGCAAGGGTCGAGGACCCAACACTCAACACTCCCGAATGAGGACACGACGTCCAGGCCTGGACGATAATCAAGGCCAAGTGTGGGGACAAGCCCCTGATTTCTAACCCCCTTCCTTTAATTTTCTTATCTCTTACTTCTGCACCCGACATCCTCTTTTCCATCTTCCCAAAACCCATTTCTTATCTTCCCTAGGTGATTTTAATTAGTTTTGTCCAGACTTATTCCTTTTGTCCATTGGTTTCTTTAGTTTCTTCTATTATTCGAGTCAACTCTAACTTTTCAAATTTTTTATGTGCACTTTTTATGTTACCTAGGAAAAAAAAATTTCATTTTCGTTGTCCTATCCCCCTTTCATTTAATTTTTATGTTCCCCTCTCTCCTTTATTTAATGCCTTGTCCCCTTCTTTATTACCCCCATTTAATTACCTCTGATTTTATTCTTATCTCTCCTCTCTCCAACATCCCAAAAGCTGATTTGCTTTCTCTGATTCCCGTACAGGTGTAAGCGCACGCTGCCCATGGCACTTAGCGCCCTCTCCCATCGCGCCACGTGGACAACGGAGGACGAAGCGTCAGTTCCCGCCTCTCTCTCCACGTTTCCACGCCTGCCACAACCTACTCAACCACGCCACCTAAACCTTCACCCTTCCACGTTACCCAACCGTTACCCAACCAAACCCTTTTCAGCTCTCCCAATCAAATCAAAACGCAGCTTTCCCTCTGCTTTCCCAACACAAAACCCTATTCCCTCCCTTATGGCACACACCAGCATTAACCTCAACAAAAATCCCTCCTCTCACTCTTCTACCCCCACCCCTACTCCTCTCTCCAACCCGAAACAGCCGCACACCATCACCTCCGACCACTCACCCGCCGCCACTGAACGGCTCGGATCCACATCCTCTGAGACCACCCTCAACCTAGACGAAGCCCCCCACACCATCCCTCTCCCAGACATGACCAGATCTGGCAAGGTTCGCCGTGTCCCACCAACCACCACCGCCGGTAGCAAGAAGAGAACGCCTCCCAGCCCGGTCAACTCCGTTCCCCTCGACGTTAAGCCTATCGGCTACGTCATCCCGTCCGACATCGACGGTGAGGAGGAACCCCAGTCCAGTTCTAGCCTCCGGGAAGCCCGGCGGGTGGAGAGAGAGAATGAGGAGCAATTCCCGTGGGATTCCGACGACCAGCGAGAGGAGGAGGACGACGGCGGACAAGACGGTGAAGAGGAGGTCGAGCTGACTGAGCGACCAGAAGCGCAGGACGCCCAGGACCCCGAGCACACTGCTCCCGGTCCCGAGTACATTCCAGAGGGCCCAACTGAGGAGGTCACCAAGGAAGGAGAAGGGGAGATCCATCCACCCGAAACCGGCCAGGGGTAAGACCCGAGCCGCTAAGAACGCTCCCAAGCCCCCTGCACCCAAGGCTCAAGCCCCCAAACCTCCGGCCGCTAAGAAAAGGAAGGCCCCGGCCTCTTCCAAGGGCAAAGCGCCTGCTACTGAGACCCCCCGCAAATCCCAGCGCGTCGAGACAGAGGATGAGGAGTTCGATTCCGCTCCGGGCTCTAGACCCAGTTACCTGGTACATTTGATGAATTTTAAGGGAGTAGCCCCATGCCCTAAGTTAGATATGGAGTTCTATGATAAGATGGGTGTTGGGTCCCGAATTCGGGAGTATATCAGTGGTATCGGGTGGGAGAGTTTCTTTTATATGGATCAGCCTACTTATTTGGAACTCAGTTTGGAGTTCTTTGCTAGTTTTTGGTATAAGTTTGATCTGTTCAAGCCTAAGGGTGGGGTAGGTCCCGATTTGTCTGCGAAGGGTTGTGTGAATTTCAGGCTTGCAAGTAAATGGCACCCTCTGTCCCTCAACGACTTCAACGTTTATCTTGGTTTCGTCAGTCGTGAAGGGACTCAAGAGGCCGCCTATCAAAATGCTCTCACCACCGTTCCTACTGAATTCAACAATCACAAAGCACTTCGGGAGCTCTCTGGCCAAGATGAGATCATCTTTGACTCTCGCAATACCAAAGCCCACTGCATTCAAGACCCGGCGCTCCGCATCCTGCAACGCTTCCTGTCCATTGCCCTCGCGGGTAAATTCGGGACCTCTGGACAGCTTGCCCAAACGGAGTTGTTCTTTCTCTGGGCCATGTACCACAAGAAACGGGTCAATCTTGGATACTGGATCGCCACCGCTGCTCATAACGTCGCCAATGCTCCCCAGGGTCGCTCTCCTGTTCTTGGATCAGTTGTCACCAGCTTGGCCTCAAAGCTTTACACTTCGACACTTCGGGAGCTCAATCTGTATCGACACCCGAGTTCCTTCAAGATCCTTGGATTCAAATCTTTGGACGCGATGGAATTTCTCTGTGTCATTAATGGTGTCTTGAGTTTCCATGCAGGTAACAAGGGTCGGATCGAAGGCAAGTATAGGTACCCAGACCTCTCCAAGCCGTCTGCTGCTCCCGAGCCTCCGTCTAGCAACGCCACCACTTCACCAGCCCCGAAACCCGCAGTTGACTCCCGAGTGCCCGACAACATTCCAGCTGACGACACCACGAACCAGCTCCTCCGCCTCATCCTGGAAACCAATCTTGCAATCCTTCGAGAGATCCAGACTCAAGCGGCTGATTGCGATGCGCCGTCCTCGTCCTCCCCCATGATCCCGAACAATTTTAATCACTTTTGCCCCTGCGTGGGCTGGCTATCACTCTTGAACAATTTCCATTCCTGCTTTCATTTTAAACTGCTTTATCTTTTGTCTCCCTTCCGCATTGAGGACAATGCGCTGCCTACGTGTGGGGGGGAGTTTAAAAACTGCTAGTATTTATCATTATTATCTTGCTCACATTCTAGTTTAATTTTCCTAAGTTTATGCATGACTTTCTTTAAAACTTTTTTTCGGATTTTAGCTCAAGGCCTATTTTTGAAAACACCTCAATAATGGACACACACCTGACTTGTGCACATAGAAGAAAAATGCTGTCCTAGTGAAGGTCCCGAATGATTCATGCTTTGCCTGTTATGCCTTATACCTGCTTCAAGACCTAGACACCAGTAGTCACAACTTAACACCTTGTGAGCATTTGAGCCTTCATGCCTATATTTATTGTTTGAGTGAATGCATGACTAGGTATTGGTTGGGCTTGCATGATATCCATGGGTATAGACACATTTAGACATAGGAAAGCAGTAAAAAGATTAAGTCTTCGCATCACATTATCTTCTCTCATCTTTTCTGTTTTGTTTTCTTTTATTACTCCCGAACCACTTCTTGACCCTCCATTCTGACCATTTGAATTTTCGTTGATCTTTCTTTTGGCAGGTGAGCGATGTTGTTGGGCGCACCATCGAGGGCTAGACTAGACAGAAGAAGCAGCAAAAGCGAAGTGTGGGGGCTCCCGAATACATTCACGGTCCTGAATACTGGCACCAATTCAAGGGCAGACCAAACGAAAAAACCACTTCCCACCCACAGCAAAACACAAGTGTGGGGAAGTGGAATCAGACATCTGGCCCCCAAAGAAAAGGTCTCATTCCTCAACCAGACCAGCTCTCTTCCTCTCTCTCGAAAAAAAAAAATATATATATATATATATATATATAGAAAAACAAAAACAATAAAAGAGAGAGGGAAGAGAGCAAGACAATACTTTCGAAGCCAGAAGAGGAAAATCGGCAGCCAGCATCCACTCAAGGTCGTGAACCTCGGTCCCGAAACGCAGCAAGGGTCCCCCTCGAAGAAGAAAAGCCTAGTCTAGCCTTCGCTCTAGCAACATTGTCTCACCATTTGATTCTTTCTTGCCAAGGGAGCATTCCAGGTTTGAGTTGGTTCCACCACCTTCTCATTTCACTTCCTTACCTTCCCTCTTCTCCACTTTCTCTTCTCGATACGCTCCTTCCATTTCCTCTCATCAATTACTTTCTTTGTTTCCCCTTCTTACCCTTGATGCGAAGTCTTTTGATTGCTAGATTGCCTATGCATGTGTCTAATGTACTCGGATTGATATGTAAGCTTGATTTTGTGCCGTGTTATTGCGTACTTGAGTGTTTAAACACCTAGCCTTGTTCATGAGCGTGAGTGCAAACAGCAATCCATGTGAGGACTGCTGGTTGATAGGCTGATGTGGAAAAATCCATTCTTAAGGGTCGTTATCCTTCTAATTGGATGCAGGTGTATCTAGGCAGGGCTTGATTTCATTCGGGGTCCCGAATCTTGAGTAGCATGATTTTTCTCTGTGCTATTGTTTGGTGTGTTTGTTCTATTTTGGGGACTGTTTTAAATTTTGTGAATGCTCGAGGGCGAGCATTGGGCAGTGTGGGGGCTATTTGATAGCATGTTTTTATGCATATTTTTCCCTCCACTTTCTCACTTATCTAGAGCATGATTCTGCTAATTTACCCTTGATTTCATTACTATTGCAGATTCAGGCCTAAAAAGGGAGTTTGTGCTAAAACATGCGTTTTTGGTGCATTTTGAGAGAATTCCAGTTTCAATACCAGAAGTCGAGGTCCCGAGCCCAAAGCAGCGTTCAAGGTCCCGAGTCGGATTCCCAGTTCGGGACCCCGAAGGGCAAAGGATGTCATTTCCACGTGTCATCCCACCTAAAACGCCCATGTGACTCCTCTGACACTGTTCCTGCGCTCTGCACTGATTACCAAACACCTACCGAACTGACCAGTTCAGCCTCGAGCTCAGTCCAGACCTGCCAAAGCTGGAGAAATCAGACAGCTTTATGCTTTTCCAGCTTTGTGCTTTAAGGAACATGGATCCACTTCTTTAGGCTTTCAATTAATGCATTTTGTCCCTAGTTTTAGGCTGAAGATATTTTGTGCTTAGGGCTCTACTATATAAAGAGCATCTAAGCTTAGTTTAGGGGTATCTCTTCCGAATTTATAATCAATTAGGATAACTTAGAAGTAGCTTAGACTTCTCTCTAGTTTCTCTCTCTAGCCATTGTTAGCTTCTTTAACATTGCTGCCGAGCTATAAACGGAATTTTAGTAACAAGTTTTCTTCCCTTACACTATTTAATTACTTGTTATGCTTTCTTTAATCGTTATCTGTTTATCTCTAAGTATGAGTAGCTAAATTCCTAGTTCTTGGCAAGGCTGATTCAAGGGTTGCAGGGGCAGATTCGAGGCCTTAATGTGCTTAATATATTCTTGATGCTATATTCAACTATTCATCGATTTAATTACATCTTTGCATGATTTAATTTGAGGCCTGATCAACTGAGAATTATCTTGTGTAAATGCTGCCATTTATGTGATGAATACGGAAGGAAAGTTGCATGAGCAAGTAGGCATCTGTTTAGTCTTGACTGTGTCAAAGTGGTCTCGAATAGATAGGTTGGGTAGTTGATTAGAGCTGGGTCACGAGTCCGACAAACTGAGGGACTTTAGCTCTAGATCTGTCTTTTCTTAGCTTCATGGGCAGTTTGAGTATGGCCCTCCCGCATTCGTGCCTGGGGGGATGGCAAACTGTCAAGACTACCTCATGAGTGGAAACGGGGGGTAGTTTCTCTTAAGAGAAAAGTAGGGGATATCCGAGGAATCTGGTCCCCATGTCATTTCTATGACATCTCGAATGGAATACTCTTGAGCTGATGACGATCTCGTCCCGAATGCAACCCAGAATGCCTTTGCCGAGAACACTTCCTCCATCTGATTATCTGTTGTTATTTCACCCTTGTTCTGTTTCACACCTGTTTCTGATTTGTTTTATTAACTCTGGAATTATTTGCTTACTTGCTTTATTTTATCATTCGGGACTCCCGAATTGACACCTCGGGACCCCGAATACTGCTTTCCTAGATAAAAATTGTTAGCTCCCAAAATCTGCCTTGGCCAACTCGTTTGGCCAAGTAAACCCCCCCCCCTAAGTGTTACCCTTTGCGCTCTTCTCCCGAATACATTCACGACCATAAATCAGTTTCTCACAATCCCCGTGTTCGACCCTGACTACCACTGTACACTTTATCTCTTGTGCACACACGTTTTCAGGCACTATAAATTTATGTATTTGATTGACAATCACAAGACTACTTCTGGTTCAGCTTCTTCTTCCTCATCCTCTTCCATATCTTCTGAATCGATTTTCTTCATTTCCTCATCTGTCCTCGCTCCTTTCCTTTCTGGCAACACCACTCCACTCCTCAAACTTATAGCACTCACATTATGGGCTGGATTATTTACCGTAGTAGGAGGTAATTTTCCTTGATTTGCTATTTGAGTGATTTGCTTTTGTAGCTCCGCCAAGCTAGTCTGTGTGGACTGCATGTGATTTTTCTGCATCTCCATCAGCTGCTTGAGCGTGTCTTCCACTGAAGGGCCAGTAAGCTGCAAAGGTCTAGGGGCAGGCGGTAGTTGAGGTAAAGGAGGTTGGCCTGGCTCTTGGCCTAGATTCGGGCCAAGATTCTGATTCTGAGGTGGTGGAACGAAATGCTGGAAGTTGATAGGAGGTTGTTATTGCTGCTGGGGTACACCTTGATTCTGATTCTGATTTGGAGGGACTGGCTCTCTCCATCTGAAGTTTGGGTGTGATCTCCATGCGTATTGGTTGCTTCCTTGGGGATAGTTTTGCATGCTACCTTGGTTCTGTGGATATGCAGCGTTGACCTGAATTATCTCTTCTGGGTGCTGGACCATATAACAGTTGTTGGTCTGATGGTCTTGTTGCTGGCATATCCCACATACCCCGGCTGTTTGCTCTTGATTTCCCGAAGTCATTGGACCTGAAATGTTAACAGAAATGGTTTTAATCATATCGGTTAATTCATTTAATTTTTGTTCAACATTGAGCGAATTTAGAGAAGAAGGAGAAGCATTTCTATCCGAAATGGTATTATTTTGGCAGTTGTCTGCCAACGTTTGGAGCAACATCTTTGCTCTTGTGACTGTTAAATCTTGCAATGCTCCACTTGCGGCTGAATCTACTTTTTCCTTGCAACTTGGGAGCATCCCATCATAGAAATATTGTATCATAGTGTTGTCTGCTACGCCATGAGTGGGGCAGACTTCTTGCAAATCTCTGAACCTTTGATGATACTCAGAGAAGCTTTCTCCGCTTCTTTGTTGTATAGCGGCCATATCTTTCCTAGCTATGCCGGCCTTCGTGGCATTCCAGTACTTGTTGAGGAACATGGTGGACATCTCAGCCCATGTGTTGATGGTATTATGAGGCAGACTGTAAAACCAGTTCTGAGCTCCCCCTTCTAGAGAGCTTGGAAAGGCCTTCAGCTTCGCCCTCTCCATGGTTACCGTAGTGGGTTTCATGATGTCACACTGAACATGTAAATTTCTTAAGTGCTTGAATGGATTCTCGTTGGAATGGCCGTAAAACTTGGGGTGGTTGGCCACCATGTTAGTCTTTATGGACCAATCATTGGCCAATGAAGGGAGATTGATGCAGGAAAAGGTCTCCTGCTCAGCTGTTTTATTCAGCTCCCTCATTGTCGGTTCTGGTTGCTGGTCCACCATGTCTTGGTCTGAATCTAGGCCAAGACCGTGGTCTAGACTATATTCTGATCCGGAATTAGAACCTTCCGATCCGCTTTCTTCTTGGGCTGCCCTTAGTCGAGCTTGCCTCCTTAGCTGTGCTTCGGTCCTAGTGAGATTGGGATTGATGGGTAACAAATCTTGTTCTCTACTTGAGGACCTGGTCATCAACTGTCATAAAATAATAATAAAACAAAAACTACAAATACCGTTAGAGATCCCCGGCAACGGCGCCAAAATTTGACCGCGCGTTGAACACGTCAAATATAGTAGTGAAATAATTATGGAATTGGGGGTAGAAATACAACTTATCACTGTCTACAAGGATTTGTAGATGATGGTAAGAGGATCGTCCACAGAGACCTCTAGGAAATGTAGTTCTTGAGTTTGACTTCCTCGTCACTGAGTTTTGGTTGGTTGTTATCTGAAACTAAAGACAAAACAGAAAGTAATGAAAACAGTTTAAAATATAAGATAGTATTGGCCGAAGTCTAGGCCAAGACTGCGGGCTAGATTGGGAAAAAGTCTTGTGATACGGAATTCCAGGTAAGGGCGATGGGTGAGCTTGCGTTCTTATGCATCGATCATGGACTGAAGTATGTTCATCTCTTCTTCATAGTACTGCTATAGAGGGGAGGAACTCCTTTTCCCTCCTATCTTCCCTCCTCTTCAAACTATCTGGCGGGTACTCCCTCTCCTGATAATCCTAGTCAAGGGACACCTTGCTGGTTAAAGGGTTTATCCGTTTGACTGCTGTCTTGAATGGTTGCTCACCTCTTCAATGGCACAGGGGAAGACAGTACCTAGGCTAAGTTCCTAGGTTGTCAATCTGGTCTCTACCTATTTTACCTACTCTTCTAGTCTGCTCGAGACTAGTCACCTACTCCGTCTAGCCGGCGGGTACTCCCTCTCCTTCTAGACTGGTTACAACTCTTCTCTCCTAGAGAACAAGGATGATCAAACCTTGGCTCTAGTGAGTAAGCGATGGATTAAGTTCAAGAATAAATAAATACAAAGAAAGAGATTGTGAAGAACGGATTGTGTCTCACGATTGCATTAAGAACTTCAGCTCATCAACCCTTACCAAGAATGGGTTTTTAGTTACTCATACTCATGGATAAAAGATAAAGAAATTAATTTGCATAAAAATATTAAATCCGAAATAAATTCGGAGCAAGGGTTTTTAACAATGGAGAACTACGAAAAGGAAAATTGCGTTCTAACTGGGAAAATCTGATGGGAGATGATGCGGACAGAGGCCAATGATGTTTAGCTAAAATAGCCATAAGAACCTCTGTCCCAATCAAACTCAAACTCCTAAAATATCCTAAAAGATAATTACAATTAATTGTTTCTAAAAAGGAAACTAAATCGCAATTAATTAAAAGAGGGAGATCCCAATCGGGATTCTACTTAAGATTGTCTTCAGATCCCTCTAAAATTGCTGGACAGCTGCTACGTGCCAGCTGTGAGAGTCCATCTCCAAAAATACTTCAATCGCTCCAAGCTGCAGTCTGATCGCAAAGGAGTCTTGGCCGAAGTCTAGGCCAAGACGATTCTGGTAAGCGCACTGCGTCAGATACGACCTTGTCTAGGCCAAGATCCAGGCCTAGACTTGAATAAACAGTTTCAGCTCTAAACTTCATGAATTCTTCTCATTCTGCCTCCAAACCAGACCTGATCAAATGTGGGAAATAAAAGGTAACATCAGTAGAATTACTGTCCAAATTAACTAGAAAATGGACAATAAAACATGATGAAATGCAATGCAATCACATAGGATGTGTTTGATCGATAATTAAATAATCAAGTAGCTAAATAATTAAAGTGGACTAGAGATTTACTATAAAAAAACAAATAGGTTACAGGCTAGAGTTCAAAAATAGTCATACAAATAATATTATATGAAATATATTATAAACGAGAAAAGAGACGGACAAAAAGTAACAAAGTAGACATAAACTAGAAGAAGTACAAATTTGGAGGTGGGAAATAGGGGTTAATTAGGTACCTCCCGACGAGATAGCTCGGCCTTCCTACCAGCTTCGCGCTCAGCGACTTTGCGTTCGCGCTCTTCGATGTAACTCTGCATCTCCCTTTCCTTCATGATTCTGTCTTGGATATCAGCATCCAGTTCCTCCTTTAGCTCCTGCACGAATTAGTCCACCACTACCTTTATCCTCAGAGACATGGCAGATGGCTGGGGTTTCGTTCTCACTCAAATTGTAATTTGGATGGAAAAGAAGAAGATGATAGATTAGCGATGGTGTAACCCAAATCAGCACAAAAGACCTCTGTTTTCTAGATTTAAGGAAAAAGGGAAAACCATTATGGGAGAGAGATAAGAAGTCGGGAAGGAAAGAATCATGAACCAAAATTGAAACAAATAAAGACGGCTGCGGGAGGGGAGAAGTTTTGGATCTTCAATTAACTGAGATTAAGTGAAGGTGTGCAGTGGGTAGTCTGTTTGAGCGGCTTGGAGAGAACAAAGGAGTGGGTAGGGTTTCTTTAAATGAAAGGTCAGGATTTATTCGAAATTTAGAAATGGATGGCTAGGATTGTAGGGCGCATAGCATGTGTTTGATCGATAATTAAATAATCAAGTAGCTAAATAATTAAAGTGGACTAGAGAATTACTAAACAAAAAGAAAAAAGTTACAGGCTAGAGTTCAAAAATAGTCATACAAATAATATTAGATGAAATATATTATAAACGAGAAAAGAGACGAACAAAAAGTAACAAAGTAGACATATACTAGAAGAAGTACAAATTTGGAGGTGGGAAATAGGCGTTAATTAGGTACCTCCCGACGAGATAGCTCGGCCTTCCAAGCAGCTTCGCGCTCGGCGACTTCGCGTTCGCGCTCTTCGATGTAACTCTGCATCTCCCTTTCCTTCATGATTTTGTCCTGGATATCGGCATCCAGTGCCTCCTTTAGGTCCTGCACGAATTTTTCCACCATCACCTTTATCCTCAGAGACATGGCAGATGGCTAGGATTTCGATTTCACTCAAATTGTAACTTGGCTGGAAAAGAAGAAGATGATAGATTGGCGATGGTGTAACCCAAATCAGCACAAAAGACCTTTGTTTTCTACATTTAAGGAAAAAGGGAAAACCATTATGGGAGAGAGATAAGAAGTCGGGAAGGAAAGAATCATGAACCAAAATTGAAACAAATAAAGACGGCAGCGGGAGGGGAGAAGTTTTGGATCTTCAATTAGCTGAGATTAAGTGAAGGTGTGCAGTGGGTAGTCTATTTGAGCGGCTTGGAGAGAACAAAGGAGTGGGTAGGGTTTCTTTAAATGAAATGTCAGGATTTATTCGAAATTAAAAAATGGATGGCTAGGATTGTAGGGCGCATAACATGTGTTTGATCGATAATTAAATAATCAAGTAGCTAAATAATTAAAGTGGACTAGAGATTTACTATAAAAAAAGAAATAGGTTACAGGCTAGAGTTCAAAAATAGTCAAATAAATAATATTAGATGAAATATCTTATAAACTAGAAAAGAGACGGGCAAAAAGTAACAACGTAGACATAAACTAGAAGAAATACAAGTTTGGAGGTGGGAACTAGGGGTTAATTAGGTACCTCCCAAAGAGATAGCTCGGCCTTCCAAGCAGCTTCGCGCTCGGCGACTTCGCGTTCGCGCTCTTCGATGTAACTCTGCATCTCCCTTTCCTTCATGATTCTGTCTTCGATATCGGCATCCAGTGCCTCGTTTAGCTCCTGCACGAATTTGTCCACCACCACCTTTATCCTCAGAGACATGGCAGATGGCTGGGGTTTCGATCTCACTCAAATTGTAACTTGGCTGGAAAAGAAGAAGATAGAATGGCGATGGTGCAACCCAAATCAGCACAAAAGACCTTTGTTTTCTAGATTTAAGGAAAAATTGAAAACAATTATGGGAGAGAGATAAGAAGTCGGGAAGGAAAGAATCATGAACCAAAATTGAAACAAACAAAGACGGCCGTGGGAGGGGAGATGTTTTGGATCTTGAATTAACTGAGATTAAGTGAAGGTGTGCAATGGGTAGTCTGTTTGAGCGGCTTGGACAGAACAAAGGAGTGGGTAGGGTTTCTTTAAATGAAAGGTCAGGATTTATTCGAAATTTAGAAATGGATGGCTAGGATTGTAGGGCGCAGAGCATGTGGTTGATCGATAATTAAATAATCAAGTAGCTAAATAATTAAAGTGGACTAGAGATTTACTAAAAAAAAGAAATAAGTTACAGGCTAGAGTTTAAAAATAGTCATACAAATAATATTAGATGAAATATATTATAAACGAGAAAAGAGACGGAGAAAAAGTAACAAAGTAGACATATACTAGAAGAAGTACAAATTTGGAGGTGGGAAATAGGCGTTAATTAGGTACCTCCCGACGAGATAGCTCGGCCTTCCAAGCAGCTTCGCGCTCGGCGACTTCGCGTTCGCCCTTTTTGATGTAACTCTGCATCTCCCTTTGCTTCATGATTTTGTCTTGGATATCGGTATCCAGTGCCTCCTTTAGCTCCTGCACGAATTTGTCCACCACTACCTTTATCCTCAGAGACATGGCAGATGGTTGGGGTTTCGATCTCACTCAAATTGTAACTTGGCTGGAAAAGAAGAAGATGATAGATTGGCGATGGTGTAACCCTAATCAGCACAAAAACCTTTGTTTTCTAGATTTAAGGAAAAAGGGAAAACCATTATGGGAGAGAGATAAGAAGTCGGGAAGGAAAGAATCATGAACCAAAATTGAAACAAATATAGACGGTCGCGGGAGGGGAGAAGTTTTGGATCTTCAGTTAACTGAGATTAAGTGAAGGTGTGCAGTGGGTAGTCTGTTTGAGCGGCTTGGAGAGAACAAAGGAGTGGGTAGGGTTTCTTTAAATGAAAGGTCAGGATTTATTCGAAATTAAAAAATGGATGGCTAGGATTGTAGGGCGCATAGCATGTGTTTGATCGATAATTAAATAATCAAGTAGCTAAATAATTAAAGTGGACTAGAGATTTACTATAAAAAAAGAAATAGGTTACAGGCTAGAGTTCAAAAATAGTCATACAAATAATATTAGATGAAATATATTATAAACTAGAAAAGAGACGGACAAAAAGTAACAAAGTAGACATAAACTAGAAGAAGTACAAATTTGGAGGTGGGAAATAGGGGTTAATTAGGTACCTCCCGACGAGATAGCTCGGCCTTCCTACCAGCTTCGCGCTCAGCGACTTCGCGTTCGCGCTCTTCGATGTAACTCTGCATCTCTCTTTCCTTCATGATTCTGTCTTGGATATAGGTATCCAGTGCCTCCTTTAGCTCCTGCACGAATTTGTCCACCACTACCTTTATCCTCAGAGACATGGCAGATGGTTGGGGTTTCGATCTCACGCAAATTGTAACTTGGCTGGAAAAGAAGAAGATGATAGATTGGCGATGGTGTAACCCAAATCAGCACAAAAGACCTTTGTTTTCTAGATTTAAGGAAAAAGGGAAAACCATTATGGGAGAGAGATAAGAAGTCGGGAAGGAAAGAATCATGAACCAAAATTGAAACAAATATAGACGGCCGCGGGAGGGGAGATGTTTTGGATCTTCAGTTAACTGAGATTAAGTGAAGGTGTGCAGTGGGTAGTCTGTTTGAGCGGCTTGGAGAGAACAAAGGAGTGGGTAGGGTTTCTTTAAATGAAAGGTCAGGATTTATTCGAAATTAAAAAATGGATGGCTAGGATTGTAGGGCGCATAGCAAGTGTTTGATCGATAATTAAATAATCAAGTAGCTAAATAATTAATGTGGACTAGAGATTTACTAATGAAAAAGAAATAGGTTACAGGCTAGAGTTCAAAAATAGTCATACAAATAATATTATATGGAATATATTATAAACGCAAAAAGAGACGGACAAAAAGTAACAAAGTAGACATAAACTAGAAGAAGTACAAATTTGGAGGTGGGAAATAGGGGTTAATTAGGTACCTCCCGACGAGATAGCTCGGCCTTCCAAGCAGCTTCGCGCTAGGCGACTTCGCGTTCGCCCTCTTCGATGTAACTCTGCATCTCCCTTTCCTTCATGATTTTGTCTTGGATATCGGCATCCAGTGCCTCCTTTAGGTCCTGCATGAATTTGTCCACCACCACCTTTATCCTCAGAGACATGGCAGATGGCTAGGGTTTCGATTTCACTCAAATTCTAACTTGGCTGGAAAAGAAGAAGATGATAGATTGGCGATGGTGTAACCCAAATCAGCACAAAAGACCTTTGTTTTCTTGATTTAAGGAAAAAGGGAAAACCATTATGGTAGAGAGATAAGAAGTCGGGAAGGAAAGAACCATGAACAAAAATTGAAACAAATAAAGACGGCCGCGGGAGGGGAGAAGTTTTGGATCTTGAATTAACTGAGATTAAGTGAAGGTGTGCAGTGGGTAGTCTGTTTGAGCGGCTTGGAGAGAACAAAGGAGTGGGCAGGGTTTCTTTAAATGAAAGGTCAGGATTTATTCAAAATTTAGAAATGGATGGCTAGGATTGTAGGGCGCATAGCATGTGTTTGATCGATAATTAAATAATCAAGTAGCTAAATAATTAAAGTGGACTAGAGATTTACTATAAAAAAAGAAATAGGTTACAGGCTAGAGTTCAAACATAGTCATACAAATAATATTAGATGAAATATATTATAAACGAGAAAAGAGATGGACAAAAAGTAACAAAGTAAACATAAACTAGAAGAAGTACAAATTTGGAGGTGGGAAATAGGGGTTAATTAGGTACCTCCCGACGAGATAGCTCGGCCTTCCTACCAGCTTCGCGCTCAGCGAATTCGCGTTCGCGCTCTTCGATGTAACTCTACATCTCCCTTTCCTTCATGATTCTGTCTTGGATATCGGCATCCAGTTCCTCCTTTAGGTCCTGCACGAATTAGTCCACCACTACCTTTATCCTCAGAGACATGGCAGATGGCTGGGGTTTCGTTCTCACTCAAATTGTAATTTGGCTGGAAAAGAAGAAGATGATAGATTAGCGATGGTGTAACCCAAATCAGCACAAAAGACCTCTGTTTTCTAGATTTAAGGAAAAAGGGAAAACCATTATGGGAGAGAGATAAGAAGTCGGGAAGGAAAGAATCATGAACCAAAATTGAAACAAATAAAGACGGTTGCGGTAGGGGAGAAGTTTTGGATCTTCAATTAACTGAGATTAAGTGAAGGTGTGCAGTGGGTAGTCTGTTTGAGCGGCTTGGAGAGAACCAAGGAGTGGGTAGGGTTTCTTTAAATGAAAGGTCAGGATTTATTCGAAATTTAGAAATGGATGGCTAGGATTGTAGGGCGCATAGCATGTGTTTGATCGATAATTAAATAATCAAGTAGCTAAATAATTAATGTGGACTAGAGATTTACTAATGAAAAAGAAATAGGTTACAGGCTAGAGTTCAAAAATAGTCATACAAATAATATTAGATGAAATATATTATAAACGAGAAAAGAGACGGACAAAAAGTAACAAAGTAGACATACTAGAAGAAGTACAAATTTGGAGGTGGGAAATAGGCGTTAATTAGGCACCTCCCGACGAGATAGCTCGGCCTTCCAAGCAGCTTCGCGCTCGGCGACTTCGCGTTCGCGCTCTTCGATGTAACTCTGCATCTCCCTTTCCTTCATGATTTTGTCTTGGATATCGGCATCCAGAGCCTCCTTTAGGTCCTGCACGAATTTTTCCACCATCACCTTTATCCTCAGAGACATGGCAGATGGCTAGGATTTCGATTTCACTCAAATTCTAACTTGGCTGGAAAAGAAGAAGATGATAGATTGGCGATGGTGTAACCCAAATCAGCACAAAAGACCTCTGTTTTCTATATTTAAGGAAAAAGGGAAAACCATTATGGGAGAGAGATAAGAAGTCGGGAAGGAAAGAATCATGAACCAAAATTGAAACAAATAAAGACGGCCGCGGGAGGGGAGAAGTTTTGGATCTTCAATTAACTGAGATTAAGTGAAGGTGTGCAGTGGGTAGTCTGTTTGAGCGGCTTGGAGAGAACAAAGGAGTGGGTAGGGTTTCTTTAAATGAAATGTCAGGATTTATTCGAAATTAAAAAATGGATGGCTAGGATTGTAGGGCGCATAACATGTGTTTGATCGATAATTAAATAATCAAGTAGCTAAATAATTAAAGTGGACTAGAGATTTACTATAAAAAAAGAAATAGGTTACAGGCTAGAGTTTAAAAATAGTCAAATAAATAATATTAGATGAAATATCTTATAAACTAGAAAAGAGACGGACAAAAAGTAACAACGTAGACATAAACTAGAAGAAATACAAGTTTGGAGGTGGGAAGTAGGGGTTAATTAGGTACCTCCCGAAGAGATAGCTCGGCCTTCCAAGCAGCTTCGCGCTCAGCGACTTCGCGTTCGCGCTCTTCGATGTAACTCTGCATCTCCCTTTCCTTCATGATTCTGTCTTCGATATCGGCATCCAGTGCCTCGTTTAGCTCCTGCACGAACTTATCCACCACCACCTTTATCCTCAGAGACATGGCAGATGGTTGGGGTTTCGATCTCACTCAAATTGTAACTTGGCTGGAAAAGAAGAAGATGGTAGATTGGCGATGGTGCAACCCAAATCAGCACAAAAGACCTTTGTTTTCTAGATTTAAGGAAAAATTGAAAACAATTATGGGAGAGAGATAAGAAGTCGGGAAGGACAGAATCATGAACCAAAATTGAAACAAACAAGGACGGCCGTGGGAGGGGAGAAGTTTTGGATCTTGAATTAACTGAGATTAAGTGAAGGTGTGCAGTGGGTAGTCTGTTTGAGCGGCTTGGAGAGAACAAAGGAGTGGGTAGGGTTTCTTTAAATGAAAGGTCAGGATTTATTCGAAATTTAGAAATGGATGGCTAGGATTGTAGGGCGCATAGCATGTGTTTGATCGATAATTAAATAATCAAGTAGCGAAATAATTAAAGTGGACTAGAGATTTACTAAAAAAAAGAAATAAGTTACAGGCTAGAGTTTAAAAATAGTCATAGAAATAATATTAGATGAAATATATTATAAACGAGAAAAGAGACTGACAAAAAGTAACAAAGTAGACATATACTAGAAGAAGTACAAATTTGGAGGTGGGAAATAGGCGTTAATTAGGTACCTCCCGACGAGATAGCTCGGCCTTCCAAGCAGCTTCGCGCTCGGCGACTTCGCGTTCGCCCTTTTTGATGTAACTCTGCATCTCCCTTTCCTTCATGATTCTGTCTTGGATATCGACATCCAGTGCCTCCTTTAGGTCGTACACGAATTTATCCACCACCACCTTTAGCCTCACAGACATGGCAGATGGCTAGGGTTTCGATTTCACTCAAATTTGAACTTGGCTGGAAAAGAAGAAGATGATAGATTGGCGATGGTGTAACCCAAATCAGCACAAAAGACCTTTGTTTTCTAGATTTAAGGAAAAATGGAAAACCATTATGGGAGAGAGATAAGAAGTCGGGAAGGAAAGAATCATGAACCAAAATTGAAACAAATAAAGACGGTCGCGGGAGTGGAGAAGTTTTGGATCTTGAATTAACTGAGATTAAGTGAAGGTGTGCAGTGGGTAGTCTGTTTGATTGGCTTGGAGAGAACAAAGGAGTGGGTAGGGTTTCTTTAAATGAAAGGTCAGGATTTATTCGAAATTAAAAAATGGATGGCTAGGATTGTAGTGTGCATAGCATGTGTTTGATCGATAATTAAATAATCAAGTAGCTAAATAATTATAGTGGACTAGAGATTTACTATAAAAAAAGAAATAGGTTATAGGCTAGAGTTCAAAAATAGTCATACAAATAATATTAGATGAAATTTATTATAAACGAGAAAAGAGACAGACAAAAAGTAACAAAGTAGACATAAACTAGAAGAAGTACAAATTTGGAGGTGGGAAATAGGGGTTAATTAGGTACCTCCCGACGAGATAGCTTGGCCTTCCAAGCAGCTTCGCGCTCGGCGACTTCGCGTTCGCGCTCTTCGATGTAACTCTGCATCTCCCTTTCCTTCATGATTCTGTCTTGGATATCGGCATCCAGTGCCTCCTTTAGCTCCTGCACGAATTTGTCCACCACCACCTTTATCCTCAGAGACATAGCAGATGGCTGGGGTTTCGATCTCACTCAAATTCTAACTTGGTTGGAAAAGAAGAAGATGATAGATTGGATGGTGTAACCCAAATCAGCACAAAAGTCCTTTGTTTTCTAGATTTAAGGAAAAAGGGAAAACCATTATGGGAGAGAGATAAGAAGTCGGGAAGGAAAGAATCATGAACCAAAATTGAAACAAATAAAGACAGCCGCGTGAGGGGAGAAGTTTTGGATCTTGAATTAACTGAGATTAAGTGAAGGTGTGCAATGGGTAGTCTGTTTGAGCGGCTTGGAGAGAACAAAGGAGTGGGTAGGGTTTCTTTAAATGAAAGGTCAGGATTTATTCGAAATTTAGAAATGGATGGCTAGGATTGTAGGGCGCATAGCATGTGTTTGATCGATAATTAAATAATCAAGTAGCTAAATAATTAATGTGCACTAGAGATTTACTAATGAAAAAGAAATAGGTTACAGGCTAGAGTTCAAAAATAGTCATACAAATAATATTAGATGGAATATATTATAAACGAGAAAAGAGACGGACAAAAAGTATCAATGTAGACATAAACTAGAAGAAGTACAAATTTGGAGATGGGAAATAGGGGTTAATTAGGTACCTCCCGACGAGATAGCTCGGCCTTCCAAGCAGCTTCGCGCTCGGTGACTTCGCGTTCGCACTCTTCGATGTAACTCTGCATCTCCCTTTCCTTCATGATTCTGTTTTGGATATCGGCATCCAGTGCCTCCTTTAGCTCCTGCACGAATTTTTCCACCACCACCTTTATCCTCATAGACATGGCAGATGGCTGGGGTTTCGATCTCACTCAAATTCTAACTTGGCTGGAAAAGAAGAAGATGATAGATTGGCGATGGTGTAACCCAAATCAGCACAAAAGACCTTTGTTTTCTAGATTTAAGGAAAAAGGGAAAACCATTATGGGAGAGAGATAAGAAGTCGGGAAGGAAAGAATCATGAACCAAAATTGAAACAAATAAAGACGGCCGCGGGAGGGGAGAAGTTTTGGATCTTGGATTAACTGAGATTAAGTGAAGGTGTGCAGCGGGTAGTCTATTTGAGCGGCTTGGAGAGAACAAAGGAGTGGGTAGCGTTTCTTTAAATGAAAGGTGAGGATTTATTCGAAATTTAAAAATGGATGGCTAGGATTGTAGGGCACATAGCATGTGTTTCATCGATAATTAAATAATCAAGTAGCTAAACAATTAAAGTGGACTAGAGATTTACTAAAAGAAAAGAAATAGGTTACAGACTAGAGTTTAAAAATAGTAATACAAATAATATTAGATGAAATATATTATAAACGATAAAAGAGACGGACAAAAAGTAACAAAGTAGACATAAACTAGAAGAAGTACAAATTTGGAGGTGGGAAATAGGGGTTAATTAGGTACCTCCTGACGAGATAGCTCGGCCTTCCAAGCAGCTTCGCGCTCGGCGACTTCGCGTTCGCACTCTTCGATCTAACTCTGCATCTCCCTTTCCTTCATGATTTTGTCTTGGATATCGGCATCCAGTGCCTCCTTTAGCTCCTGCACGAATTTGTCCACCACCACCTTTATCCTCAGAGACATGGCAGATGGCTGGGGTTTCGATCTGACTCAAATTCTAACTTGGCTGGAAAAGAAGAAGATGATAGACTGGCGATGGTGTAACCCAAATCAGCACAAAAGACCTTTGTTTTCTAGATTTAAGGAAAAAGGGAAAACCATTATGGGAGAGAGATAAGAAGTCGGGAAGGAAAGAATCATGAACCAAAATTGAAACAAATAAAGACGGCCGCGGGAGGGGAGAAGTTTTGGATCTTGAATTAACTGAGATTAAGTGAAGGTCTGCAGTGGGTAGTCTATTTGAGCGGCTTGGAGAGAACAAAGGAGTGGGTAGCGTTTCTTTAAATGAAAGGTGAGGATTTATTCGAAATTTAAAAATGGATGGCTAGGATTGTAGGGCACATAGCATGTGTTTCATCGATTATTAAATAATCAAGTAGCTAAATAATTAAAGTGGACTAGAGATTTACTAAAAGAAAAGAAATAGGTTACAGACTACAGTTCAAAAATAGTAATACAAATAATATTAGATGAAATATATTATAAACGAGAAAAGAGACGGACAAAAAGTAACAAAGTAGACATAAACTAGTAGAAGTACAAATTTGGCGGTGGGAAATAGGCGTTAATTAGGTACCTCCCGATGAGATAGCTCGGCCTTCCAAGCAGCTTCGGGCTCGGCGACTTCGCGCTCGAGCTCTTCGATGTAACTCTGCGTCTCCCTTTCCTTCATGATTTTATCTTAGATATCGGCATCCAGTGCCTCCTTTAGGTCCTGCACGAATTTTTCCACCACCACCTTTATCCTCAGAGACATGGCAGATGGCTAGGGTTTCGATTTCACTCAAATTCTAATTGGCTGGAAAAGAAGAAGATGATAGATTGGCGATGGTGTAACCCAAATCAGCACAAAAGACCTTTGTTTTCTAGATTTAAGGAAAAATTGAAAACCATTATGGGAGAGAGCTAAGAAGTCGGGAAGGAAAGAATCATGAACCAAAATTGAAACAAATAAAGACGGCCGCGGGAGGGGAGAAGTTTTAGATCTTGAATTAACTGAGACTAAGTGAGGGTGTGCAGTGGGTAGTCTGTTTGAGCGGCTTGGAGAGAACAAAGGAGTGGGTAGGGTTTCTTTAAATGAAAGGTCAGGATTTATTCGAAATTTAGAAATGGATGGCTAGGATTGTAGGGCACATAGCATGTGTTTCATCGATAATTAAATAATCAAGCAGCTAAATAATTAAAGTGGACTAGAGATTTACTAAAAAAAAAGAAATAGGTTACACACTAGAGTTCAAAAATACTAATACAAATAATATTAGATGAAATATTTTATAAACGAGAAAAGAGACGGAGAAAAAGAAACAAAGTAGACATAACTAGAAGAAGTACAAATTTAGAGGTGGGAAATAGGGGTTAATTAGGTACCTCCCGACGAGATAGCTCGGCCTTCCAAGCAGCTTCGCGCTCGGCAACTTCGCGTTTGCGCTCTTCGATGTAACTCTGCATCTCCCTTTCCTTCATGATTCTGTCTTGGATATCGGCATCCACTGCCTCCTTTAGCTCCTGCAAGAATTTGTCCACCACCACCTTTATCCTCAGAGACATGGCAGATGGCTAGGGTTTCGATCTCACTCAAATTCTAACTTGGCTGGAAAAGAAGAAGATGATAGATTGGCGATGGTGTAACCCAAATCAGCACAAAAGACCTTTGTTTTCTAGATTTAAGGAAAAAGGGAAAACCATTATGGGAGAGAGATAAGAAGTCGGGAAGGAAAGAATCATGAACCAAAATTGAAACAAATAAAAACGGCCACGGGAGGGGAGAAGTTTTGGATCTTGAATTAACTAAGATTAAGTGAAGGTGTGCAGTGGGTAGTGTGTTTGAGCGGCTTGGAGAGAACAAAGGAGTGGGTAGGGTTTCTTTAAATGAAAGTTCAGGATTTATTCGAAATTTAGAAATGGATGGCTAGGATTGTAGGGCGCATAGCATGTGTTTGATCGATAATTAAATAATCAAGTAGCTAAATAATTAAAGTGGACTAGAGATTTACTAAGAAAAAAGAAATAGGTTACAGGCTAGAGTTCAAAAATAGTCATTCAAATAATATTATATGAAATATATTATAAACGAGAAAAGAGACGGACAAAAAGTAACAAAGTAGACATAAACTAGAAGAAGTACAAATTTGGAGGTGGGAAATATGGGTTAATTAGGTACCTCCCGACGAGATAGCTCGGCCTTCCAAGCAGCTTCGCACTCGGCGACTTCGTTTTCACGCTCTTCGATGTAACTCTGCATCTCTCTTTCCTTCATGATTCTGTCTTGGATATCGGCATCCAGTGCCTCCTTTAGCTCCGGCACGAATTTGTCCACCACCACCTTTATCCTCAGAGACATGGCAGATGGCTGGGGTTTCGTTCTCACTCAAATTCTAACTTGGCGGAGCAGTATAACCACTTAATAGAGAGAAGTATCGATGATTTTGTTAATTTTCTTCGGATTAGGAATTGTGTTCGAATGGAGTTGAACAGTAGTGAATATTCTTTTCTTTCAATTTTTTCTTCTAATATTTAAAAATGAACTAAGGAACGGCGTGGGTAATGGGCATGGCGACGATGGTGGTGAAACTGGGAGCGAATTGCATGAACGGAGATGACCCAATTATGAGGCCTTTTTCTTTTTTAGTAATATTTTATTTGTTTATTTTATTTATTTATTTTCTAGCATTGTATGTATATATATTTGCAGCTTCACGAATGAATTTTTTTTTATGTGCTTACCTTTTTGGTTTTTTTCCCTCAATTAATTAAATCAAAATGACCGCGTTTCATTACAAATTTCTCGAAAGGGAGTCTTTTTGTTCAACTAACTGGAAGTAGAAGAAAATTTTAATCACGGGAATCTGATTCAGAACACAACAATTTTCCTATTGATTTCTGCATCTTCTCCTTCAGAACCTATTGTATATTTTTTAATGACAATTTAAGTACAAACTTTTATGTAATTGTTGAATGCAATGCTTAATAAAATCAGGTGTATTTATAGATGCAGGACAAGTGAATGTGAGTACACCCAATTGTAATTAGAATCTTCTTATAGTTACACATGTTATGGAATGTGCAGAAAGAGAGGAAGAACATTGGTACCCACCAAGTGGATACCATATTGGTTTGACACTGATTAGAGGGAATTTTTGTTTGAGTAGGCATGCAATTGGAACAAGTTTTTTTTTGTGATCAAATTTGAAAGCAATGTTTATTTGTTTATATTGTAAGAGTTCGGTATCTAGTAATCATATCCTCCATATATAATTAGTATTGATTTTGGTCGAATGATGAAGAATTTGTCAACTCTTCTCAAGTTCGAATTTGACAAATTGAGCAAACGGCAAGGGAGAGTCACCCTTTTCAGATTTATCAATGAAACGATTTCACTTGCCAAAAATATAAAACATGCATTTCACTTTATTTCTCACTCCTTTGATCAATTGCAAGAGTAGTAATTAAAAGCGAACAACATCTTGATAAAATAGAAAAAAGATGGAATTCATCACGAGTGGGTAGTTTTTATTTAATCTTAATTGTTCATTAACGTGTATCAAATTCTTAACAGAGGTGTGTAAAATTGTTAATACAAGTGTAGAGGTGCACGGGATTGGAGTTGGGACGAATAGGAACTTGATTCATTAGGGATCTAAAAACAGTAGTATGCATACATACTCTGCATCTTTACCTAATGCGCTCGGTACGTATAGTGTGATACGTCATGAGTAAATATGACCACACGTACAACATGAGATATGTTAGGACACATATATGCTTATGTTCGTATCTTGTATATTGGGCCTATTGGGCCCAAAGTTAGCTTGTATATATACTCATGTATTACTGATTAATGAAGAGAAGGAAAACCTATTTCCCTAAACTTAACATGGTAGCGGAGCCAAGCCGCCTAGCAAACCTACTCTCTTCACGTTGATTCGCCTACTGCGATCGACAAACCAACCCTCTTCCCGTTGATCCGCCTACTGCGATTGACGTAGCTTCAGCGGTTTGCCTACTGCAATCGCCTTTAACCTCGACATGGCCGGCGCAGACAAAAACCAAACCCAACCTCCCGAAGATAGAACTCAATCTCCCTTCTACCTCTCTTCGGGTGATCAACCTGGAAACGTTATCACCAACACAGTTCTAAAGGGCGATAACTTTGTTGCATGGTCGAGAGCGATCACACTAGCTCTCAAATCGCGCCGCAAATTTGGATTCATTGATGGTTCAATCAAGAAGCCCACCGATGCTAGGAAGATCTCGGATTGGGAAACCGTGAACTCCATGATTATTTCATGGCTCACTAGAACGATGGATGCTAGAGTTGCTGCGTCCATCCCGTATCATGAAGAAGCTCGACCTTTGTGGCTGTTTTTGGAGCGCAAGTACATGAAGGCCAACGGTCCACGGATTCAGCAGCTGTGCGCTTCCATCACACTGTGCAAACAATCAAAGGGCGAGTCAATAGATGACTACTACAATCGGTTAGTTGCTCTTTGGGATGAATT
The DNA here is from genome assembly GCA_963691705.1 of Viola odorata. Lineage (NCBI taxonomy): Eukaryota > Viridiplantae > Streptophyta > Magnoliopsida > Malpighiales > Violaceae > Viola > Viola odorata. Next base: position 4,098,742 of record OY829539.1, read on the forward strand.
GACTCGGTTGAAACCCCTACCCACTTGCCTTTGCGGACTCTGTACCTGCGATCTCTCCGCGAAGCTTGCTAATGAGCAAGATGAGGCATATTTCCATCAATTTCTAATTGGAGTTGATGATGATCTCTACTCCGCAGTGCGCACCAATCTGCTTTCCCAGAAGCCTTAGCCACCTCTCTATGAAGCCTATCAAGCATTTGTTCAGGAAGAAAACTCTCGTCACATCGCTCGCGAGAAGGTAATTGAGCAGGAAGTTCACGCATTCGCGTTGAGGGCTGATCGCTCTCGGCTGCCATCAGACCGTGTAGATCGGTCCAAGCTCTTTTGTTCTCACTGCAAGCAGAAAGGACATGATACTACCTCCTGTTTTAAGATACACGGTTACCCTGACTGGTGGGCTGACCGTAACAGAGTGAGCGGGTCTGGCCGCGGGACTCCCGTCACACCTAGCCGTGGGACTCCCGTCACACCTACCACCACAAATGCCGCCTCTCCTGGTCCCTTTCCTGCAACGCCAGCCCGTGCCCATGCAGTCACAGAACTGGGTGATTCCCCATTTGTTGATCTTAGCCAAGCCCAAGCGAAGTCACTGCTGCACTTCCTGAAACATAAGAGTCAGGATGGGGATCGTATGACGGGTGAGCTATTTATTTTGTCTTGGATTATTGATTCTGGCGCTTCTCATCATGTGACAGGAAACCTGGACTGTCTCGTCGATGTCGTACAGATGGATGCTCGCTTGATTGGGTTACCGAATGGTCAATGTGTTGTGGCCACGTTAAAGGGTTCTGTCCTTCTCCCAAGTGGCATAACCCTTATCAATGTTTTATTTGTTCCACAGCTTAACTGCAGTTTGATTTCGGTGACACAACTAATTGATGATTCTAACTGTTTTATCACATTCACTGCTTCTTTGTGTGCTATACAGGACCATCGTTCGGGGAGCCTGATTGGGGCAGGTGAGTGATGGGATGGACTCTACTATTTCCGTGGCGTTCCTACAGTGCATGCAGTAACGGTACCGGGGTTGACAGAGTTTGAGTTGTGGCATCGTCGTCTTGGTCATCCTTCTGAGAAGATTGTCAAATTAGTGCCTGCTTTACAGTCTAGTAGTAGTAGTTCTCAGCCGTCCAGCGACACTTACGTAGTTTGTCCAAAAGCTAAGCAAAAGCGTAGCTGTTTTCCTGTTAGTAACAGTAGAGCTAGTAGAAAATTGGAATTGATACACTGTGATTTGTGGGGACCACATTCAGTTCCTTCTTCCTGTGATGCTATTTATTTTTTGACTATTGTTGATGACTTTTCAAGGGCTGTTTGGATTTATTTATTAAGAAACAAGACGGAAGTCTCTAGAGCCTTTCGCTCTTTCTTTGCAATGATTGAACGACAGTTTGACACCACTATTAAAACTGTGCGTAGTGACAACGGTACTGAGTTCAAATGCATGCTTGACTATTTTGATGAGCAGGGGATCTTATTTCAGACCTCTTGTGTTGGTACTCCGCAACAGAATGGTCGCGTTGAGAGAAAACATCAACACATTTTGAATATAGGTCGTGCCTTGATGTTTCAGGCGAATTTACCCATTCTCTTTTGGGGGGAATGTGTTCTTGCTGCAGTACACTTGATCAATAGAACTCCCTCTGCCCTCCTTGACAATAAGTCTCCATTTGAACTGCTACATGAGGATCTACCTGATCTAGATGACCTACGGGTGTTCTGCTGCTTGAGTTTTGTTCACGATCAACGTTCCCAACAAGGTAAATTCACCCCTCGCAGTCGGCGCTGCATCTTTGTTGGGTATCCTAACGGCAAGAAAGGGTGGAAGTTTTATGATCTGGACACTGGAGACTTTCTTATTTCCAGGGATGTAGTGTTCCATGAAAATGAATTCCCTTTTGCCAACGGGAATTCGACCGCCTCACCTGCTGCTTTGCCTTCTGTCATAGATGTTGTCGCGGTCAATGAAGACCGCCCGGACAGTTTGGATCCGGTTGTGGGGGACGTTGTGTTCCTTCCCCCTATCGACGAGGAAGTGCCACCAACGGAGCCTGCTGGTGCGCTCTCGGCTTCACCATCGGCTGGCCCGGCTGCTGCTGAGTCCTCTGATGCACCTTTACTAGGTCGCGGCTTCCGAGAGAAACGTTCCTCAGGTTGGTTGTCTGATTATGTTACGCACATTGTACGGAATATGAGTCCATCCCCACCTTCCTCGCAACCATTCAGCTCCTCAGGTACTCCTTATCCTATAGCACCATTTGTGAATTGTGATAACCCGTCATTGCACCATCGTACCTTTCTCACAGCTGTCATTGCTGGTGTTGAACCATGCTCTTTTCGTGCGGCCATGCAAGATGCAGGCTGGTGCGAAGCCATGCATAAAGAAATCGACGCATTGGAGGCCAATGAGACATGGGTGGTGGAGGAGTTGCCGCCTGGGAAGAAGGCACTCGGTTGCAAGTGGGTGTATAAAATCAAATATCATGCCGATTGTTCAGTTGAACGCCTTAAGGCACGCCTGGTCATCTTCGGTAACCATCAAGTGGAAGGCATTGATTACAACGAAACATTTGCTCCGGTTGCCAAGATGGTCACGGTTAGAACTTTTCTGGCTGTTGCGGCTGCTAAGCGCTGGGAGTTACACCAGATGGATGTTCACAACGCTTTCCTTCACGGCGATCTGCATGAAGAAGTGTATATGAAAATGCCCCTTGGTTTTGGATTTGACACCCCCAACAAGGTTTGTCGCCTGACCAAGTCCCTGTACGGCCTGCGTCAGGCACCGAGATGTTGGTTTGCCAAGTTAGCGGCTTCTTTGAAGAATTATGGCTTTCTCCAGTCGTATTCAGACTACTCTCTCTTCACTCTACGGCAAGACACAGTGCTCCTCAACGTCCTTGTGTACGTTGATGATCTGATTATCTCTGGTAATGACTCTTCCGCTATTTCTGCTTTTAAAACATATTTGAGCACATGTTTTCACATGAAGGATTTGGGGCGCCTACAATACTTCTTGGGCATTGAGGTTGCTCACAGTCCGGCAGGGATTTTTCTCTGTCAACGGAAGTACACACTTGACATTATCACGGAAGCAGGCCTTCTCGGCGCCAAACCGGCTGACTTTCCAATGGAGCAAAACCACTCTTTGGCACTTGCCGCCGGTGCTGTTCTTGATGACCCGGAACGGTTCCGTCGTCTCGTTGGTCGCCTCATTTATCTCTCTTTTACCCAACCAGATTTGACATACTCTGTTCACATTCTTGCTCAGTTCATGACCGCCCCGCGCCAAGAGCATTGGGATGCTGCGTTGCGCGTTGTGCGGTATTTAAAAGGGAGTCCAGGCCAAGGTGTCTTACTCTCCTCCTCTTGCAATCTATCCTTGACAGGCTGGTGTGACTCTGATTGGGCGAGCTGCCCTCTCTCTCGTCGTTCGCTCACTGGCTGGATCGTCTTCCTCGGTACTTCTCCCGTCTCTTGGAAGACAAAGAAGCAGGACACGGTCTCCCGGTCCTCAGCTGAAGCTGAGTATCGTTCCCTGGCATCCATCACATGTGAGTTGAAATGGTTAAAGACTCTCCTCCAGTGTCTCGGTGTTGATCATCCGCGGGCAATGAATGTCTTTTGCGATAGTAAGTCAGCTCTCCACATAGCCCAAAATCCCGTTCTTCACGAGCGTACGAAGCACATTGAGATTGATTGCCATTGTATTCGTGACGCGGTCACAGATGGGATTGTAGCGCCTCACTACGTGTCCACAACGGAGCAGCTTGCTGACATCTTTACCAAGGCGTTAGGCAAGAGGCAATTCTTATATCTTCTTCGCAAGTTGGGCATTCGTGATCTCCATGCTCCAACTTGAGGGGGGGTGTTAGGACACATATATGCTTATGTTCGTATCTTGTATATTGGGCCTATTGGGCCCAAAGTTAGCTTATATATATACTCATGTATTACTGATTAATGAAGAGAAGGAAAACCTATTTCCCTAAACTTAACAAGATACCAGAAAATAAAATGTTAAGTTGGGTTAGATTTGGATTGCATTCCATGGCTGCGCTGCAGGCGGAAAGCAAAAGCTTCACATACAAGAATTCTCCTCTCGATCGATGGCTATTCTTATACCCAACGTGTCATATAATAATTAATGGGTGATTAACATTTTTAGTCTCTCTATTTACGAAAATTGGTTAAATTTTATCGTTTTACTGCATTAATGTACCGGGACGAGATTAAACATTTTTTATAAGTAAAGAAACGGAAAATATCATTGACTCAATAATTAATATAGATAGGAAATCTTGGGCCACCTTAAAAAACAAGGCTTGTTTAGGGACCAATAAGTAAAAGGCAATTATTTTTTAGGACCAATAAGAAGAAGAAAACTAAGAAGTCATGTACACAATTTGTTTTCAGGTTTTTGAGTGAGCTCTCTGTAGACTTCTGATGAGCAACTTTGCAGAAGAGAAAGTTCCAATTGCCCCAAAAGCAGAACCAAACACAATCAGAACCAAATTGAGAATCCTGACAGGTTTAGACATTTCAGCCCAGCAAATCTTTGTATAGAAAGCACAGGGCAGGACGACGCAAATGCTGATGCTGACAAGGGAGCCTGTGAGGCTCAGAACGTGCTCAAAAAACGGGACCGAGAGGGCTAAGGCTAGGATTACAATCAGCAGGATCGAACCTGCAGTGCCCCTTATGATCATTTTGGTCCTGCTGGTCATGGAACTAGGGAGGCAGTGCTAGAGCTGCATGGCGAATGGCGCAAATTCGAGCGCGTACTTGGTCATGGGAGTAAGCACAGTTGCCCACAGAGCAATTTTTGTGATGATTAGGTGGGGTGGTATGCTTAGGGTGATTTGGGCACTCACTTCAGGGCCGAATAGTTTTGCACCCATAAATGCTAGAGAAATGTACAGAGTTGTTACCGACGCGAAACTTACAATCGAAACCTGAAGAAAAAAGAAATGGTCAAATTAGTGGCTAATTAGACATCTTATAGTGCAGTTTGAATCTTTCATGGATTAAAATGGAAAGGAATTGAAAGTAGGCGTACCTTGGTGAACATGGCAGGATCTTTCATGGACTTGTACAAGTCAGGAAAAACAATGTGTCCTGCATAGCTAAAGAAGTAAAGTCTAGAAATTGCAGAAATGTTCTGTAATTGGAGCACAGGAATGGTATGATTCGCTTTCACTTCTCCAAGAACAGCAACCAGTGCCACAGAAGTGAAAATTAGGAATGACATGAAGATTCCAGCCGACGAGAGGAAGGATATGGAGGATAGATTCCTGAGCCATAGGCTAGGAAGTGCTATCAGAACTGCAATCATGGTTAGCAGGTGAGATGTAGAAACCTGGAGCCATATTGGCAGGGTAAATCTCGTCCCGGCGAACACTGTGATGAGGTTGTCATGAAGAGAAATGGTGTAGGAGACAAGTGTCATGAAAATCTCTGTATACACAAAGATCGAAGCAATAACTCTTCCTTTCGTCCCGAAAGCATTCTATCCGATATCCGTGTATCTTCTTGATTTAGGGTTCTTGTCTAGACATTTTCCAAGTAGGCAAGAACTATATGCACATGTTATGCCTAGTGCAACAAGCAAGAATGAAGAAGCCCAGCCTCCATTTTCTAAAGCAAATGGAGTTGATAATTGCCCTAGACCTGCAATAGAATCTCAAGAAAATTAGTAGAAAATTGCGCAATTAATTAAGGCATGCAGAAAAATGAATGCCTACATCCATGAGCGAGACAGATAAAACGGTTTCGACTATAAAAGGATGAAAGATCTGTTTTTTGTTTTTTACCTATGAGCATTCCAATCATGTTGATGACAGCATGACCAAAAGAAGAATTAGCACCAACAGAATGTTCCAAATCTATTCCATTTGCTGCACTCTTCAAATCTTCTTCAGTACTGTTATTATGATCACACTTACACCCTTTATTTTCCTCTAGACAAGCATCACATCCGAGTCGTTCGGCAGCCGATTTCGCTCCGTGGACCGACTGATCACTTGCAACTTGATTCTTGTGGGAGAGACAATCTGATTCAGAACACAACAATTTTCCTATTGATTTCTGCATCTTCTCCTTCAGAACCCTAATGTATATTTTTTTTATGACAATTTAACTACAAGCTTTTATGTAATTGTTGAATGCAATGCTTAATAAAATCAGGTGTATTTATAGATGCAGGACAAGTGAATGTGAGTACACCCAATTGTAATTAGAATCTTCTTATAGTTACACATGTTATGGAATGTGCAGAAAGAGAGGAAGAACATTGGTACCCACCAAGTGGATACCATATTGGTTTGACACTGATTAGAGGGAATTTTTGTTTGAGTAGGCATGCAATTGGAACAAGTTTTTTTTTTGTGATCAAATTTGAAAGCAATGTTTATTTGTTTATATTGTAAGAGTTCGGTATCTAGTAATCATATCCTCCATATATAATTAGTATTGATTTTGGTCGAATGATGAAGAATTTGTCAACTCTTCTCAAGTTCGAATTTGACAAATTGAGCAAACGGCAAGGGAGAGTCACCCTTTTCAGATTTATCAATGAAACGATTTCACTTGCCAAAAATATAAAACATGCATTTCACTTTATTTCTCACTCCTTTGATCAATTGCAAGAGTAGTAATTCAAAGCGAACAACATCTTGATAAAATAGAAAAAAGATGGAATTCATCACGAGTGGGTAGTTTTTATTTAATCTTAATTGTTCATTAACGTGTATCAAATTCTTAACAGAGGTGTGTAAAATTGTTAATACAAGTGTAGAGGTGCACGGGATTGGAGTTGGGACGAATAGGAACTTGATTCATTAGGGATCTAAAAACAGTAGTATGCATACATACTCTGCATCTTTACCTAATGCGCTCGGTACGTATAGTGTGATACGTCATGAGTAAATATGACCACACGTACAACATGAGATACCAGAAAATAAAATGTTAAGTTGGGTTAGATTTGGATTGCATTCCATGGCTGCGCTGCAGGCGGAAAGCAAAAGCTTCACATACAAGAATTCTCCTCTCGATCGATGGCTATTCTTATACCCAACGTGTCATATAATAATTAATGGGTTATTAACATTTTTAGTCTCTCTATTTACCAAAATTGGTTAAATTTCATCGTTTTACTGCATTAATGTACAGGGACGAGATTAAACATTTTTTATAAGTAAAGAAACGGAAAATATCATTAACTCAATAATTAATACTATGTCGGCCTTTTTGATTATTTGCCGGATACAAGTTACATTAATTGGTTCACGTTTGGTTTAGATTTCGAGTTCAAACCATAGAATATAAAAGAAAAGAGAAACTTCAATTTTATTCCACAGATGTAACGTCAGGATTAAACAATAAAGGTAGAAAAATGTCCGAAATTAAATCAGATGATTTCATTCCCAACTAATTTAATTGATTTAATGGAGAAAGCATAAATACATGCTGCATGAAATTGAAGCTTCCCCTAAAAAAACTACACTAAAAGAAATGAATCATTTCTTTTTAATTCCAAGAATAGGATGATAATTGGCATACCAAAAAGAGAAGGGAACTCTACATGTAATAATTTCTCCTACAAAAGATACCATAGTAAGAATATGGATTAGTCGGGAAAAAAAATTGGATACGAAATGTACATTAAAAATAGATACCGATGCTGTATATCTATAGTTGAAAAACATAAGATGTGTCCCCTTTCCTGCCATAAGAATCTATTTTTTAAATGGTGACGTAAGTGATCATGAATAGATCTATCCAAATTCTTGATGCAGGGCAACTTGTGCCGTTATATCAGCTTGCACAATTAAGGAAGCGTCGGTTCTTTATTTTATAACCTAGCAAAGCTCCTAATTTTTTGTTCTTTTCTTTTCTTTTTGGTTGAGATCGTAATTAAGTTTTCACGTTGAATGTTGATTATTTTAAATTCGAGTTGGATAAGATTCCAAAAAATAATAAAACTCTCTCTAAAGAGTCAACCAAACCATTATCAATCCTCTAACCAAGCATAAAACAACCCCTAATCATTCTAAACTCTTCAACCAAGCATTCTTTCTATGAGATGGCATCTTAACAAATATTTTCCTATAATACGGATTACTGAACTTATCAACTGCCTTGATATAAGAAGCATCCGAAATATCATCCAAACTCCCTAATAAATCCATAACTTCATCGATAGAGTATGGATCTGAAACTGGGCTAGTAGCTTCTGTACTCTCTCCTTTGTATCTCTTAGCTTTAGCTACATCTGCTTCTACTTTCGCACTTAAGAATGCTGCCAACAACTCTAAGCAAGAATCCAACTTTTTAGATCCCGATTTCCTAACACGCCTACACCATGGAACGTTCTCATTAGCAGTACGTTTTCTCTTTGAGCTCCCAGCAGTAGACTTTTCACTTTCCAATGCATACCGTGTAGACTACTTGCATACTACTTGTTTCACTATTTCAAACTTTCTAAAAAACAGCAACATCTCTTAGTTTACATCATCCAACATACTAGCACATGATAGTGGAAATTGAATAAATACATACCGTGTAGACAAAAATAGAAGTAGGAAGGCTGCTATCTCTGTAATTATGTGGTATGAATGGTGATATTTCTAAAAAATAGAAGTAGAAGTAGGATCCAGTTCACCTACAAAGTAGGACTTGTGTCACTAAAAAGAGAATTCAAGACGCAGGACTTCTCCAAAAATGAAAGGATAAAAGTCACAAAAACAAAGTAGCAGCGTTACAGGGAAACAAAAATCAAAGATGGGCTGCGGCACAAGGAAAATTGAAGCCTCACCAAGGACAAAGTTGCGTCAAATGCTTGTGCCCAAATCACAAGAAAAAGAGAAGAGCAGGATGCTTGGTTGCTTTTGTTGGCGTTCCTGCAGCGAGAAAAAACTGGATTAGGTGAAGTACAAAGATCAAGACTACAAAGATCGACTCGATTAAACTATGAAGGTGCGGCATGGTGATATATATATGCAACAGCAACAGCATGCATATGTATACAAAATAAAGTTACGGCAGCAACATTACATTGCACAGCCAATCCAAAGGCAAGAAAGCCATGCATATACATCAGAGAAGCTAAAGAAAAAAAATCAAAAGAAAGAAGGAAAAAGAAAATTATTGAGAGGATGACTTGGTAGATAAACATAAATAATCATCGTAAGCTAATAGTTGAGGGATGACTAGATAGATACACATAGATACACTGCATTCCTACAATCAATAGAAGAGGAAAACAGCACAAACATTGCTGCATCAATGAGTGAAATCTAGGATACCTAGCCCAGACTTTGACAAAGCCAACAAATAGTGTCCGGGTACACACAATAGGAAAATGATTTTGTTGATAGTAAAAAGAGAAAATAGAAGCACATTTGGTTCTTTCTAAGAAATGCCTATAAGGTGAGTTACAGCAGCGTGACAATCCATGGGTGCACAAGTCCATTCTTAGTATCCAAAATTTCATAAAATTTTGAAAGAAGATTCATTGAAAGAACAAAGAGAACAACACTTTGATTTCTATATACAACACATAACCCAATTTGGAGAACATGAAACATCGGCATTTTAATTAGGATCAACTACTTCACTTGGAACTAACGTGGGATGATTCCACATTTTTGTCACACTAATTGATGCCACCCATCAATCAAAATGATGTCTCTTATCAACCAATGACTCGTAACCAATGACTCGTTACTGACAACTAGAAGCACAAGCTAAACCAAGCTTCAACAGTAACGATAGATTTTGAATGAGTCGTCATTGGCTCATTTGCAGCCAAGACACAACAAAAAATTCCTAGGCACAGACTATAGACTTGCATTCAATTAACAAACTTCTCCCCACAAATTACATCAAATATCAATACCCCAAACTTCGATTTCAATTTCTCTTCTCCCTCCGTTATACTCAATCACAGAAGAACCCAAAAAATTAAAATGCAGTTCAATTTCTGAAATGAAGACACGAAAACTTCTTCCATAGTTACCAATCGTAAACCTAGGATCCCAAAGAGAAACAAGAAGTCCTCCCCCAAAATACGATGAAACGAACACGCATCGTATTATAACCTGCAACATTAAATTCGAAAGCGTAGAGATCAAAACCAGAGATCAAACCAATGCAGCAACTCGATTCAGAACAACGATTGAAGAGTGAGTCGAAAGCGTAGAACTACCTGGAGGTTATGCAGCTTGATGTGGGCCCAGATGGTTTTGACTGCCTCAGTGCGAGAAGCTTCGGAAGCGCCGAGGAAGTTGCTGAGAGTAGGGTAGACGGGGAAAGGCTTAAGTATGACGGCGAAATTGAGAAGGGCAAGGAGAGAGACTTGGCGCGCGTCGACAGAAGAGTGAAAACAAGGAGGAGATGACGGCGTGAGAGAAGGAGGTGGAGGAGGAGGTGATAGCGAGGTGGAGGATGAGCTACAGCGAGAGTGAGAGGGATCGAAAATAGAATAGGGTTGAGTAGTGGAATTTAAAGTGGCAAATTTGTAATAACGTAATTGTTAGGGTTATTTTAGTCACTTAAAAAATAAAAATAAAAGGAAAAGCGAGTTTTCCCAATTGGAAAAGGTACTTTTGTTCTTTTCCAAGTCCAAGTGACAAATTAGAAAAAGGAAAATTGATTTTCTTTTTCCAAATTAGAAAATATGGTCAAATGAACACCATCTCCATTTTTCATTTTCCTTTTTCCATTTTTCTGTAAAAAGAGGAAATTTTTCCTCTAGATGAACAGCCCCTAAGTTTTTCTTCTTGGAAAATATGATTAATTAATCAATTTGACCAAATAAAAAGCAGAACAAATTTGGATATAAACATTCTTTTCTTTAGACAGAAAGAACACTTGCATGAATAATTAGAATGGAAAATATTACTTGAACTTTTCAGGGTGGTAAATATTATAAAAATAAAAAATCGCTAAATAGAATTACCCGGGCAGTTTTGCGTAAATGGCCAGGTTCATTTTGTTTAGTAAAAACGAATTGAACTCCTAATTTTCTCTTGAACACAACCAGTCATGTTAGAAGAATTTGAACCGTTTAATAAAATTGGACGGATGAGATTAAAAATTCAAGTAATTAGTTGACCACTTGTTGAATTTTATTGACTGGTCAATTCATTAATGACTTGAATTTTTAATCTAATCCGTCCAATTTTATTGAACGGTTCAGATTTTTTTAACATAACTGGTCATGTTCAAGGGAAAATTAAAGAAGCCGGATCCAGTGAAAACATGGTTGAGAGGTCGAGTCTAATTTTTTAAATAGAAATCAAAATGAATTTAATATTTATGTTAGAAATTGTTTTGACTATTAAGTCATTAATACAACATGCACTAATCAATTAAACTACAATATTGTGTAAAAAATATACTTAAAATTATCCTCCAAGAATCATAAATAATTAAAATTATAATGCGTAGCATAATTTTTTTTTGAAACAACAACAATATAATCATAATAAAAAAATTACGGAAATTTACTAAATAAACACACACAAAAATATTATAAAGATAATTAGATAGATAGAATATGTTAGACGAGTAAAACTTGGGTAGATCATGATCTACCTACATCATAATGTAGGATGATGACACGTGTCTAAAAATGTTAAGAATAGTGGTATTCTAACACTATTTGGAGCACGTGTCATCATCCTAAATCATGATGTAGGTAGATCATGATCTACCTAAGTTTTTTCCTATGTTAGACGGGAGATGAGATAAATAAAAATAAATATAACATTATATTAATAAATAATTACATAATTATTTTAGAATATGTTAATGGAATTTTTTTAAACATAACGATTTTGATTGATTTTCACCTTTTAAAGTTTAAGATGAACAATTTTACACAATTTGTTATTTCTAAAGTCACATGTATGGAACATTATTAGTCATCCTCATACCGGTTGATCTATTAAAAATAAATTAAGTAATCAATTCACATCTAAGAACATGATTAGCATCTTTTGCTTAATAAAAGCACTAGACCACTCATATTAATATATCGAGAAGCGAATTTTTTCGTCGATAGTTTGGTCAATCTTGCTTTTAATCGGAATTTATAATTCCATTAGCATACTCAGGTTCGGCCTGAAGTCTCTTTGTTGCTTATTTGACAATAGCACGAGTTCTTTTTGTTTCCGAATTGTGAGGCGTTATAGCCTCTCTTAGAAGAAAAAAAAAATTTATATAATTATTTTTTTTTCAAATTTATACATCAATTTATTAGTTGCATATATAAAAATAAAAATAAAAGATAATTTTTGTTTTTCTAGTTCAAGTACTTCCTCTGGTTTCTATTATTTGATTTTTAGAACAAATACACGTTAATTAAAAAAATGATTAATCACGACTTTTGAGAGTTTTTTAACATTAAACAATCATCTCTTACATATTAAAAAATTAACTGATTTCTCTCATCTGTAATCAAATAAATTAATCATAAACGGGTTTTTTTGAAATTGCTTCCTAATCGTATTATGTTTTCTGTCACAACTAATCTAACGACCAAAACTGTTTCTAGTAGAATTTCTAAATTTGATGCTTTTGTCGGAATCTATTTTGACCCTTAAATCAAATTTTAAAGGAAACATAATCTGTTAAGAAGTTATTCTAAACGATCTTCTATAAAATTATAAAGAGTTATTCATTTAAAACCATACATTTTTATCTAAAGGGTTTTTTGCAAAAAGGCCCCTTGTACTAAAAAGAAATAGACTCCTCCCCTCGACTATAAAAATTCAAATTGACCTCCCCTGAACTCATGGTCAATTGCATTAGGGGGGTGTGGGCTGGTCAACGTTCACGTCCTTCCGTTTTGACCGTTTTCTGCCGGTTTTCCCCCATTTTTTTCCCCGGTTGCTTCTGCCTTCTTCCTGACATGATTTGACAATTTCTGAAAATTTGAAAAACTTTATTGTGCGTGTGTAAAATTAATTAAAATAGAAACTGACTTAATTAAACAAAGAAACTGAGTTAAATAAAATCATTTGCACAATATTGAACATTTTCTACGCGAAAAATACCGGGTGGCACACGAACCCTAGAAATTCTTTTCTGGAAAAACTCCAAGAGACGGCGAGGCTTGAAGACGGCGAAGGTTGAAGACGGCGAAGATTGAAGACGGCGAAGCTTGAAAAAGTGGAGACATCAGCGAAGGAAAGCAAACCCTAGAAAAACTGAGGGTCAATCACTCCAGTCAGTGGTATAAGAATCGACTTACATCTCAACCGCCAATGGCTTCTTCAAGCAATCGGTCAATCTCGTCTTCCGCCGATACTGCCTCGGCATCGTACATACGATACAAGAAAAGATTGTGCAAGTGTGGGGTGAGGGTTGCGGTGAAGATATCGAAATCGACTCCTAATCCATGTAGGTTGTATTATAAGTGCGGAAATGTGAAGTGTGCTTTCTGGGCATGGTGCAATCCCGAAGGCGGAACGGAGATGCGTCGGGATGAAAGTGATCGAAGGGTTGCTTTTAAGGATGATATTATCGATGTTATCAAGGAAGAAAGCATAGTGATTTGCAGTGAATTGAGGGAGTTTGTTTACGCCGTATCTCAAAGAGCGGAAGCACAAGTGAAGGCGACCCACTGTTCGTATATCTTGCCTGTCATTCTTCTGTTTATCTTCATTGCTATTGGAATTTCTAGGTTTTGAACTGGATTTTCAATTTTAGGGTATGATTTTCGTTTTAATTTTTAGTGTTTTTTTTGTCTGTCATTTAGGTATGCTTTTGTAGTATGATTTCTACTGAATGAATTAATATTAACAATTATATGCGTGTGTTGAATGCCAAAAGGCACCATTGTTGGGAATCCAAACGTTGGCAAACCAACAAACAGCAACTATATGCGTGTGTTGAATGCCAAAAGGCACCATTATTGGGAATTGGCACCATTATTGGGAATTCAAACATTGGCAAACCAACAGACAGCAACTATATGCGTCTGTTGAATGCCAAAAGACAGCTATCTCGGCTATAAATTGTGTGTATTACACCACATTCTTCATTACTCTCCTTTCCTTTTTCATTTAGTAATACTCCTTGTCTCTGTCCACAATGATTAACAATTTGGTGAAGGATAAGTTTATTGAGGAGTCAATCATGGCCATCAACAACTCCGGTGAGGCAGGGATAAACCTCCTTTTCAAGAAGCGTCGCGTGGAAGAAGACTTGAAGCGTTTCAGAGGTGAGTTTGGAGGGAGCAAGTATCTGAAAGACCTACTGTGGGAAGCGGCTAGAGCATGCACATCCACCAAATTCAACCGTATAATGGAGAGAATTAAGGACGAAAAGCCACTTGCATATGCATGGTTGAAGAGGATACCTACACAGAGGTGGTCAAGGCATGCTTTCAATAGCTGGGTGATGTTTGATATTCTACTGAATACCCTATCATAGAGTTTTAATGCCTACATCAAGTAATGTTTTTCATAGTTTCTGTCAAAATATTGTGTTGTTTATTTTTGTATTATACTGTTCCTTCTTATTTGATATTTTTTGTATGTGTTTCATAGACTGGCTAGGAAGAAGCTAATAATCACTTGTCTTAAGACTATTAGAAGGTTGCTAATGAGGAGGTTCTACATGAAGTACCAAGGGATGATGTTGTATGAAGGGACAATCTGTCCAAAATGGTTCAATAAGTTGGAGAGTTGTATTCAAGATAGTCAGTCGTACGTTGTGTTCCCTCATTCACAACTTCAAAAATTTGAGGTAGAGCACTTCAATGGTGAGAAGAGCATTTGTGATTTGCAACTGAAGACTTGTTCTTGCAAGATGTGGGACTTGACTGGAATTCCCTGTAGGCATGCCTCAGCTGCCTACATGTTCAAGAGAGAGAATCCTCATGACCATATACTTATGGCCTATAAGAAGAGCACATTCTTGGAAGCATACAAGGATGGAATTTTGCCAGTTCTTAATAAAAGTGAATGGTCATTAGTTGAAGGACGCTATGAGGTGAGGCCTCCTCAGAATGTGGTACAACCTGGTGGACCTAGGACTAAGAGAAGGCGAGAAGCTGGTGAAGAGGGGCCACCCAACCCTACCAGATTGAGAAGGACTGGGGTGGTGATAAGGTGCAAAAATTGCAGAGGCACTGGTCATAATACAGGTGGTTGTCCTCTGCCTTTGAGGGCTGGCATACCACCAGTAAGGAGGAGAACGAGAGGAAGACGTGCAACAACTGAAGCAAATAGTGGACCTCAACATGCAACAAATGAATCAGAAGCAGGCTCTAATGTGCAGGTATATATATTTATTCAATCATCTTTAATATATATGCATAACCTTAATATAATGTTATCGAATATATATGCATAACCTTAATATAATGTTATTTTTGACAGGATGCAAGGACAACAAGGTCCAGAGCAAGATCTACAAGAAACTCATCAAGGGCTTCTTTATCTCCATCAATGGCTTCTTCAACTCCAACAATGGCCTCTACCACAATGCCTTCTCCATCCCCATCAATGGCTTCTTCAACTCCAACAATGACCTCTACCACAATGCCTTCTCCACTTCCAGCTAGGACTCCACTGGTCATCCCTTCAGTAGTGACCCCAGCCATGAATGTTACTGAGACAACAGCCTAGAGACCAAGGAACCAAAGGATATGGAGGCCAAGTGGAGTTAGTGGCATCTTCAACCCTCCAAGCCCAATAAGTACATCCAGTGCACCTGAACCAGTCCCTCCACCACGAAATCCATTGTCAAGAAATCACATTCCAACAAGGAGATGGATTCCTTGATGGAAAAGATTTTAGTGCATATTTTTGATAGACTATCAAGAGCAATATGTTATGTGTAGTTTTTAGTAAATATTTTGGATGGTCAAGTTTGTGTGTAGTTTTTTGTGTATGTAATAGATGCAAAACAGGGGTAGGTTGTGTTGATGGTGCATTTTAGGGGTATAATTTAGTTGTTTTGATGTAGTTATTGCTGACTTTTTTGGATGGAAAAGCTTTTGTGTAGCTTTTAGTGCATATTTTGGATGGAAAAGTTTGTGTATTTTTCCTTGCATGTAATGGTTGCAAAACAGGGGTAGCTTTTGTGTTGATGGTACATTTTAGGGGTATAATTTAGTTGTTTTGATGTAGTTATTGATGATTTTTTTGGATGGAAAAGCTTTTTTGTAGCTTTTAGTGCATATTTTGGATGGAAAAGTTTGTGTATTTTTCCTCTGCATGTAATGGATGCAAAACAGAGGTAGCTTTTGTGTTGATGGTGCATTTTTTTGATGCAAAACAGGGGAAATATATTTGCCAATTTCATGTTTTCATAATATGTTAGTATAATGTGTGTGAATGTTTATGCTTGTAGTTTATAAACAAAGATGTAAATGTTTATAAACCTGGATCCTTGTAAATATTTATGTTATCACAAAATGTTCTTCATAATATATTTGCCAATAAATCGAATAAAGAAGGACATTGAACATACGAAAACGAAATACTTTCATTACTAATACGTTAACCAAATTTTCATCATGGCCATTACATAATATGTATGCCCAGCATCCTAGGCATCACTCAAACATACCTAAAACCATCATCCTAAAGAACAACCACAAAAACACCCAAACATGCAGCCATTATCCTGGGCATCACCATCACAAAAACATCAAAAATAACCATTACAAAAACAACAAAAACAACCATCACACAACACAAAAACAATCACTTGCATATCCTACTCATTTTCCGGAAACCAGACCATCATCCTCATCGGGAGACTTCTCCCTCTTCCTCTTCCTTCCTGGCATATCCTTCGTATCTCCATAGTAGACATCACTTGCATCCAGGACCTTCTGCACCACAGAGATCTCCATCTCGACTATGCTCTGCCACTGTTCGATAAGCATTATGGCGACCTTAATGCTCCCCAGGGCTTTGTTTAGATGCTCTAGGTACTCTCTAACTGGCCTTGTAGAAAACCAATTCTGAATCCGAGCCTGTTCCTGCAATAAAAATCTCTCATGGTTCTTGAAACGCTTCAAGTCTTCTTCCACGCGACGCTTCTTGAAAAGGAGGTTTGTCCCTACCTCACCGGAGTTGTTGATGGCCATGATTGACTCCTCAATAAACTTATCCTTCACCAAATTGTTAATCATTGTGGACAGAGACAAGGAGTATTACTAAATGAAAAAGGAAAGGAGAGTAATGAAGAATGTGGTGTAATACACACAATTTATAGCCGAGATAGCTGTCTTTTGGCATTCAACAGACGCATATAGTTGCTGTCTATTGGTTTGCCAACGTTTGGATTCCCAACAATGGTGTCAATTTCCAACAATGGTGCCTTTTAGCATTCAACACATGCATATAGTTGTTGTCTGTTGGTTTGCCAACGTTTGGATTCCCAACAATGGTGCCAATTCCCAACAATGGTGCCTTTTGGCATTCAACACACGCATATAATTGTTAATATTAATTCATTCAGTAGAAATCATACTATAAAAGCATACCTAAAAGACAGACAAAAAAAAACACTAAAAATTAAAACGAAAATCATACCCTAAAATTGAAAATCCAGTTCAAAACCTAGAAATTCCAATAGCAATGAAGACAAACAGAAGAATGATAGGCAAGATATACGAACAGTGGGTCGCCTTCACCTGTGCTTCCGCTCTTTGAGATACGGCGTAAACAAACTCCCTCAATTCACTGCAAATCACTATGCTTTCTTCCTTGATAGCATCGATAATATCATCCTTAAAAGCAACCCTTCCATCACTTTCATCCCGACGCATCTCCGTTCCGCCTTCGGGATTGCACCATGCCCAGAAAGCACACTCCATATTCCCGCACTTATAATACAACCTACCTGGATTAGGAGTCGATTCTGATATCTTCACCGCAGCCCTCACCCCACACTTGCACAATCTTTTCTTGTATCGTATATACGATGCCGAGGCAGTACCGGCGGAAGACGAGATTGACCGATTGCTTGAAGAAGCCATTGGCGGTTGAGATGCAAGTCGATTCTTATACCACTAACTGGAGTGATTGACCCTTAGTTTTTCTAGGGTTTGCTTTCCTTCGTTGATGTCTCCACTTTTTCAAGCTTCGCCGTCTTCAACCTTCGCCGTCTTCAAGCCTCGCCGTCTCTTGGAGTTTTTCTAGAAAATAATTTCTAGGGTTCGTGTGCCACCCGGTGTTTTTCGCGTAGAAAATGTTCAATATTGTGCAAATGATTTTACTTAACTCAGTTTCTTTGTTTAATTAAGTCAGTTTCTATTTTAATTAATTTTACACATGCACAATAAAGTTTTTTCAAATTTCCAGAAATTGTCAAATCATGTCAGGAAGAAGGCAGAAGCAACCGGGGAAAAAAAATGGGGGAAACCGGCAGAAAACGATCAAAATGGACGAACGTGAACGTTGACCAGCCCACACCCCCCTAATGCAATTGACCATGAGTTCAGGGGAGGTCAATTTGAATTTTTATAGTCCAAGAGAGGAGTCTGTTTTTTTTTTTTTTTAGTACAGAGGACCTTTTTACAAAAAAACCCTTATCTAAAACATCATAAATTGCATACTATTGGGTAGCCCGGTAGGGTCTTTTGTCTCTGGAACATGGCCCGTGGCCCAATGGGCTGGAGCCTACAGCTTTGACAAGTTTTTGGAGTGACAAAGACAATTTAATTTAATCTGATGCGATAATTAATTGCGTTTAATTAGCTTGTTCTCACCGCAGATCTGCGTGTGAGAAAAGCACACTTTAATAATGTTGTTAGAGTTAGGCACCCACAAGTGCGTCCCCTTGGACGGTTAGCTTAATTTATTTCTTTTACGAGTAACAAATAAGCCTCGTTTAAGTATTTTCAAGTCTTACAAAAAAAAAAATAATAATAATCTGGCTTTGTTTTTGTTGTTTCATTTGATGTAAAATTCAAATAATAACTGGAATACACAATACACAATATAATACACTAATTAAGCAAATCTCAATAAAATTAAAAGTCATATTAGTGATTACCATGTTCATCATATTATTAATTAATACTCTTTTCCAGTTTAATTAAATTCTTAACTTACGTTCGAGAAAAAATAAGAGATAAAATTATCTTAAACAGTAAATCATTCGGGTTTTTTAATATGTGTACTTAAAGTCAAAACGACAGTTAATAAAATTAGAATGGGGTATAATAATTGTATTTTGTATCTTTAATACGATCGAGTAGTTTTGCGTCACTTGAACGTGTCTCTACGCTGCTCCTACATAATTCCATTTGCCTTTTTCTTTCTTGCCAAATTTGTACGAACAAGTGAGTAGTGACCAGGTTCAATGTACCTGGATGAACCCTACTCCCTTTTTAACTTCATTCGACCAAACACATCAACTTCTTCAAGCACAGAGCAAGAGCAAGAGCAGCAGCAGCACTAATATATACCCTCAATTTTCATTTATTTATTCTTCTTCTTTTTATATATTTTTATATTATACGATATACCAGCCAAGATGTAATACTCTAAATTGTTATTGAGTTTTTTTTTTTTTTGTGTTTTTCTTTCAAATTTTTATTTGGGTTTTGAACTTTTGATCATTTTGATGGTGCGCTGGCTGGCTTGAGACGCAACAATGCAGAATTTGTTCTCATCAGTAATACTCTTCCTGGTAAGATTCACAAATTTGTATAATTTTTTTTATTTTGTCAATCGTAGATAAGAATGCCAATTAATAAAGACTCGATCTCCAGAACTTATGTAAAAACATGACAATAGTTGGTAATTTCAGGTTTGTTTATGTATGACTGACTATCTTTGTTAATTAGTAATTTAATGCCAGTTTATGATTGGTCTTTTTTCTTTCAACTTGTGATTGGTTTGAGGTTGATTTTTAATTATTTTAATCACACACACACACATTTATTTTATTTTATTTTTTATTTTTTTATTTTTTGTTTTTTTTATTTTTTGTTTTAAGAAGAATCAAAGAGAAAAGATGAATGATTTTGTGTTGGTATTTGCTTAACTGATCCTGAGTAAACAATGTCTATTATTGGCAAATTTGAAGTCCAAAGCATTGTGAACTTCTTAAATTTATCGGGTTCGGAGATCTTTTAAGATCTAACCTGTTTGTTTATATATATATATTGATTGATATCACATTGGAAATATTGTGAAGTGGAGTTGAGGATGTTGCTTTGATCGAATTCGCGAGCGCAACTGGGAGACCTTTCATGCTCAGGATGTTAGAGTTGAATTTTGAGCCCTACAAGTCTTTTGATCATGCTAACATCCGCATGGAATACTCGTTTATGGACGTGACTAATGTGGCTGCATTGCCAGGATGATCAGAGGGATCAAGGGAAGTGTTTGCATTTGGCAGCTGATGGGATTGCATTGCAACCATCTTTTCGCTGAAATTTGAGATGATTGCTCGATAAAAGGATTCTATCTGTGTTGCTGTTGCGGCGAGCAGAGAAGAGTTCCCCTTTCAAACTTCATATTTGGATCAAATGATTGGAGGCTGCAATGATCAGCGTATGTCAATCCATTTCGTTCTTTCTTTTCCTTTTTTTCTGGAGTGAATAAAAACTTCCCCGCTTGATTTTGTTGGGTAAGTTGCATGCGGGTTTTAGAACAAAAACACGAGTGAAGTTGTGGCAATAATGTTATTTTCTTTATATTTTGTATTAATTACAAACTATATGCTTGGGAGTTTAATATTTATTTATGACATTTTTTTTTTAAAATTAATTTCACATCCACCCGCTTCTTTTTTATTTTTGTATTCTACTTCTTTCCCGGCAGGAAATTATTTTCTATACAAAGATCCAACCGACGTCTTGATCGAGTAAGAAGTGACACTATCACCATCACTTATAGAATATGTAATATTTCAGGTCCAGGCCCAATGTCGGTCTACATTTCGTTGCTTATATCGCAAATCTAATGTCTCTACTACTATTCTAAATGCAGGTTTTATGATCAATCAAAATACGAAAACACGCAGATATGAATATAATGTCTTTTAAAAAAAAATCAGTACAACCGATTATAGTTAGTTATTTACTACTAATGGCTAAATTTCAGTCCACACCTCCACGCCTGGTAAAAATGGAAGACTCTGATTTGCTCTTTGTTCTTTGTCTTTCAATGTGTTTCTCTCATCTCTTCACCAACTTGGTTTGGTTGGCTCCAACCATATTATTTTGAATGTACATTCTATTCCAATACTATAAAATATATTATAACTATGTTAAATGTTTATAATTTTATACGTACTTGTATATATATACATAAAAAAATAAAATATCAAAATGTCAATCGAAATTAATATTTTGATCAAAATTAGTGCATTTCCTACCAATAGCAAAACTGAGGGGCTTAATGTGATTGACAATCTTGGCTAAAGTACTCATACCGTCATACGCAGGAATTGTGACGCATAGAAGGAGCAATAAAAAAAGCGATGTAAGAACTTGTTTGATACTCCCTCTCTCATCAAATAGATGACGCCTACATTATAGATACGCATATTGAGAAGACCGGATGACGTACTATTTGACTTCAAAAAAATTCGAATTTTTTCTCAGACGTGATTAACGTACGTTAGAAAAAAAGAACGGAATTTTTTGGGATCAAATAGTGCGTCATCCGGCCTTCTCGATATGCGTATCTACAGTGTCGATGTCATCTATTTGATGACAGAGGGAGTATCATTTATATTTCTAATTTTTTATTTATTTAGAAAAAAATACAATGTGTTTGGTAAAATTATTTTTTATTTTCAGTTTATTTTTTTAACTTGAGAAATTTATAAAAATAGAATTATAACTTAAAAACCAGAAAAAAAGTTTTTTATTTTATGTTTTAAAAACTAGAAAAAGAAATAGGAAATAAAAACGATATCAAACGAGCCGAATGGGCTGAACTTTTTCTTGGATATTGTGGACCTTTTTGTGGGCTTAAATATTTTGGGCTCACGACTTTTTCTATGGGCTACGCCTAAACCCAATTTTCATCCTGCAAGCATTTTATATTTAATATTTTCGAAGAAAACATCTAAAATTTGGAAGAATCGCATGATCAACTCTCTTCAAATCAGACCCGCATGATCAACTCACAACTATTTAGTCCTTTAGATACATTGATCCACAACTGTCCTATTTTTCAGTCAACTCTTAACAATTATAAGGACCTACGATAATGGAAAAAAGTAGTTAAAAAAAATGCATGGGCTATACTATTTTGTTTTGTATTTTTCTCCAATTATTTACATTTTTTAACAATTATAAGGTTAATGTTATAAATTTTATCTACCGTTACTCTAATTTTTTAGACAAACGTTAAATATCCACGTTTGACATTGTTATTTATTTATTTATTTATTGCAAGTCCATTTTTCACACGGATTATAACGTTCTTGTTTTGCATAATTCATTTCTTGCAAGTCACACGCTTAATAAGCAATATAAGGGTCTGTTTGGCGTTCCGATTCTAGTTGGAAAAATGATTCTGGAAAAGTGCTGTGTGGAAAGTACTTCTGGAAAAGTGTGGTGGAAAACAAGAAGTTGTTTTATAGTGTTTGGTAAAAATTGCGGTTAAAACTATGGTTGGAATGTAAAATGACCATAAAGGGTATAAAACCCATTTTTAAAAAATTAATAAAAATAGAAAAAGTGGATCTAAAAATACTTATCTTGAGATGTGGATTTTATTGTGGTAGTTTTTAATTTATTTTATTCTATTATATAAAGTAAAAAAATAAAATTAAAATGAAAAAGAAAAAAAAAAGGAAAGAAAGGCCAAACGCAGCTACTGTGCAGCCACTAGAGCAATTTGCTCCAGCGCGAGGCAAGGCAATTTATGCCTTGATTGGAACTGGGCTTCTTAAGAAGCCCAGCCTTGGCTGCCATTACCAAACACCTTAAAATGGAAAAGTGATTTTTGAAAAAGGCTTTGGGAGTAGAACCTTAACCCCAAAGGGGCACTAAAAGAGATTAGTTTCGACTCTTTTGACTGTTGAGTCTTCGAGCACGGGACATGGACCGTAATTTTAGCTGGCTTGTTTCTTAGTCACAACTCTTTTGACCCAAGCTACCTTAGTTCTTTGATTTTTGTGATAGTAGGCTCATTAATGCAGTTTATGAGTGATGTCTACTGAATCTTGTCTTTTAAAGTCGGATTTAATCGATTTTTTAGAACTGTTTGTGCTTCTTCTATCTTTTTTACTTCTTCTATCTTTTGTCTCTTTCGAGATAAAAGATAATTTATTTTCACTCACTAAACTTTTTTTTATATATTTTCTACATAAAAAATGAAATATGATATATATGTAGGGCGGTAAAAATCTACCTATATCTAATGGGTACCCATACCCAACTAAATTAAGTGGGTATGAATGTTAAATGAGTTAGTGTAATTTTTAATTGGGTATAAATGAGTAATATACCCTTTAAGCTAAAATATATGGGTTTAATTGGGTTTGGGTATGGATACCCAATGAGTACTCAATTAAATCCAAACCAACCCAATACTTCTCCTTCTCCTCTCTCTCTCTCATTTTTTTTATTTTTCTTTTTTAAATAAATTTAATTTTTTTACTCTATATAATGAACAAAATAAATTAAAAACTATAAAAACGTAATCTCTATCTCGAGATAAATAATTCTATATCCACTTTTCTAATTTTATTTAATTTTTTAAAAATGAGTTTTATACTTTTTATGGGATCATTCATGTTTTTTTTTAAAGCATGAAAAAATCAAGGTCATGGACCATTCAAAATTATTTAAATATATTTTAAATTAATTTAAAAATTTCATAATTATTTTTATAATTAATATTAAATCATTAATGTTGAAATAAATATATAAACTTAAATAATTTATGTTATCATTTGGGCTTTATTTAATTAATTAATAATTTATGAGATCAAATTGTGATTTATGAAGTATCAAGAAAATTCAAATTTAGACGTCAAAATAATAGAAATAATTAATTTGAAAATTCAGTAAATATAATGGACAGGTGTTGCACTTTCATTGAAATTCTTAATTCTACACGTCGGACCCGTGTAGTATCCTACAGCAAACAACCGTCAGACGAGTATTTTCTGAATGTCACTACGGTCAAGGTCAATGGGAAAATCGTTGACTTTAATAACTCCCACTCACTCCTAACCATTGATGAGAATGGGTTTGGTGGAACCAAGATCAACACTGTTAATTCCTTCACCATTCTAGAGAGTAGCTTCTGCAAAGCTTTTGTGCAGGATAATTTGGTGCAGTTTGATCTAGAGGAGAAGAGATTTGGGTTTAGCTCATCCCTTTTGCTAAAAGGGATAAATTGTTCTAATTTCAATTCTAACTAATTTTCTGTTCATAATGTCAACATTAGATTTTTCCCTTTAAAAATCTATAATCATGATTATCTTTCTAGTCATTATGTATTTTTTTAATCATCATTAACTTGTAATTCTTTTTGGTCAAATTCGAACCTAAACGATAAAACCCGAACCTAAACGGTCAAACTCGAGCCTAAATGGTCAAACCCGAACCTAAAGGATAAAAACCGAGCCTAAACGATCAAACCCGAGCCTAAATGGTCAAACCGGAGCTTAAACGATAAAATCAACATACACAATCAAAATCGAGTCACATAATTAGATTTTATCAAAATTTATATTTTTTTGGTCACACATGGTATTTTTTATTTTACTTAATAAAAATATATATTTATTGAGTATGATTTAAATGGGTGTAAATAGGTATGGGTACCCATTTAATTTTTTAAATGGGTAATAAATGGGTATGATACCCATACTCACCCATACCTATTTAATCCTTACCCATACCCACCCATTTGCCACCCCTAATCAAGAAGGGAATGGGCACCGTATCTAACTTGGGACTTTAAGTTCAAAACGTTACTAGCATATTTAGTAATTAGTACACCATGGCCTCTGACTTCAAAAAATTATATAAAATAAAACAACAGTGACGTAGTAGGCACATGGATAGTGGTGGAACTTGTGTGCCTAGGTGTACATGGTCTTGCATGAAGAAGTGACTCGTTTCTCCATCAATAAGGACTCCATGAACGCGTTAAAGATGAAAATTCTGGCATGGGATCCCTTTGCAACATTTCAGTGCCACTGCAACCGCAGATGATGATGTCCTCCTCATCTTCCTCACACACATCAATTGGTTTCACTCCAGATTGTACCTGCAATACCAGCTTACTCATCAAACTTGCTTGATAACTTCAAACCTTTTTTTTATCTAAACTCGCAGTAACTTACCATGGATGAGCAAGAAGTGAATAGCTAAATATTCCATGCAATTATTGTTGGATTTGTCACGTCATGACATTCTAAAATATCATACTGGTAGCTCTACTTCCTGGGGAGTCTGCCCGAGGTCTTTATCCTGATCCATTCACAGTCCCGTGATGCTACAATCTCTAACAACTAGCCCACTAACATCCCCTTCATACTCATATCGTCTAAGCTTCTAGCACTGGTCAGACAATATACACATAAGTACCTCATAAAGGCCAATTCAACAATATAAGAACTATTGCAATCTCTTTAAGGCACAAACCCTAAGAAGAAAATCCTACAGTACCTGATTCCAGATCTGCAAGTGATGGTGACTTGAGAATTTCCTAGTCCAACAGAGATGGAGTCATCTCCAGTTCCAATAAGAGGTCAAGATATATACACATTAGACATTCATTCCATGTGAATTTCATGATTGTCGTCGATGCCAAATTTTTTACTTTATTACCTTAGAATTTCTTGCATTCAATAACTGTTGCGTGAAGAACTTGCTATTCAGGAAAGCTATGCCTTTAACAATGTTTTTGTTTGCCATAAATTTCACATTCTGAAAGAAGAAAGAAGTCTTTAATGACGACATACATAAATTATTAATGAATCCTACTGAGATTAAACTGTTGCAGCTGCTATAGGGCTTATGTTTTGTATAAAACTTACAGTTTGGAAGGTGGAGTCGCTGGTCCAATTAATAAGAAGGCCAAGATTTGGCACCTTGGCCACCAAAGGTTCCACCTACAGTAAAAGTTAGCTTTTCTAGCCATCCGAACTCAACCCATCCTGTGCTAAATTCATAGCTGAATGGCTGAGTTATAGTCTTAAAACGACCCTAAAAGTTCAATTCATACGTTTGGTAACCAACCAATGGAATAACCAAACTTTCTTCCCAGATATAGAAATGAGGACAGTTAAAAAATCACGATATTCATTAAGATTGGAATCCTACCGTTGTTCAGAAAGTGATGATATGCTTTTACAGGGTCCATCAAATTTAACAGGGTCGTTCATGGTTGACATGTCTCCTTCCATGCTGCTCTGAAGGCCTTGAATTACAAGCACCAAGTGTGTGATCAAGCCATCTCACAAAAGTTGAATTATGCTGAAAAAAGTAAAAAGTTCAAAAATAAGCATTGGTATAGCAAACCCAACTTGCCCCAAAGTATTAAGATTCCTAAGTTTGATATTAAGAGTCGGAGGGGAATCCTATTAGCCACAACATACAGAGCATACAAATAAAGGGATGGGAACCATTTTCAGATTTCTTTTGCAAAGCATAATCAGGTTTCTGTTCAGTCCCCACCCTCCACGCAATTTATATGCTACTAAATGCCTGGGTTCACCTGGTCTAACAAAGAATTCTATGATACAACTCTTGATGAGAAAGAAATAACCAAAAATTGTATCATTAGTTTGGGCAAACAACATAAGCACCAAAGCTCTTCACATTCATTAAAACAGAGCCACTTCACTTGTGATCTAGAAGTTGTCTTGCATGAACTAAGCTTTCTGCACCTGCCCACCACCCATGTTCCTATGAAAACAACACAAGTGAAGCAAATGACAAACAACAACAGGAGTTTTTTTTTTTTTATCTGTCCCAGGCCTCTAGTTATTCCAGTACATTTCTTATGTTTGTCTTCTGCAAATTCAGAGTTCCAAGGGTGAGAATGATTTGATAATACATTTCTTTAGGAAAAAATCATGCATTCACTATGATGTAGTGCATGGTTATTTTGAAGTTAGTGGATAGGGCAGGCTTTTGTCCTACATGACTTCGCCAACTCCCCATCCATCACATCAGTACTTACTAACACCTCATTCATACAATTTGGCTCGCTAATCACTATGTTGCCTTCAATTCCAAAATTATAATAATGATAAAAATAAATTAGTTCTGTTAATTTAACTGTAATCTTCTTAAACTACTTGCAACCTTATACAGATTATTTGGCGCTCCTATACCTTTTGTAAGCGCATTAGATTACTCTCAAGGACGACAAAAGAGGAGCAACATTGTCTATAGCCAGTGATACTTATTTAACAAAGTATCAGTATGAATATAAACCAAAATGTAAGTAGAGGAACACAAATTATGTGGAAAAAAAGAATGAAGTGAAAGGAATAAATAATTTGACTCCACGCAAGCCCATTTTCATTGAATAAAATCACAGATGCATACCTACATGTAAGCATCTAACACACTTGAATCAAATCAAGTTCCCAATTACTAAATTGGTAAGGCAAGAATTCATATTACAATCATGATGTGTGGTTCTCTCTCCCCCCCTCTTTCCAGAGGGTGGCTGGCGGAGAGAAAGTGAGGCCCAAAGAGGCAAAAGATTAATATCTAGTTTTCTCCTCCCTTCCTACAAGTTCTCATTTCTTTGCCTTTGCAAACCTGAGGCAACGATACTTTTCACCACTTACAGTGATTTCAAGAGCTCCATCTTGATTATCCTGATTTAATGCGGTTCCCATAAGCGCACTTTTCTCTTTCTCAAGATTTTCTTTCTCCATCTTGAGCCTTGCTTCTTGCCGGGCAATCTCTGCCTGGGAGAAAAAGGATGATGATAGGGTTGCAAGTTCTTACACCAGGGGTGAAAATAATTATAAACGGGAAGAGGGACGGACATAAAGTAACAAAGTAGACATAAACTAAGAGAAGAAGTACAAATTTGGAGGTGGGATGGGAAATAGGGGTTAATTAGGTACCTCCCGACGAGATAGCTCGGCCTTCCAAGCAGCTTCGCGCTCGGCTACTTCGTGTTCGCGCTCTTCGATGTAACTCTGCATCTCCCTTTCCTTCATGATTCTGTCTTGGATATCGACATCCAGTGCCTCCTTTAGCTCCTGCACGAATTTATCCACCACCACCTTTATCCTCAGAGACATGACAGATGGCTGGGGTTTCGATCTCACTCAAATTCTAACTTGGCGCAGCAGTATAACCACTGAATAGAGAGAAGTATCAATGATTTTGTTAATTTTCTTCAAATTAGGAATTGTGTTCGAACGGAGTTGAACAGTAATGAATATTCTTTTCTTTCAATTTTTTCTTCTAATATTTAAAAATGAACTAAGAAGGAACGGCGTGGGTAATTTTTTCTTCTAATATTTTTTCAATTTGTGTTATAACCATGCTAAAAGAAGAAGAAGAAGGGCAACTGTAAGTCATGTATGGCTGGAAATATAACCATGCCAAAAAGACAAGACAACTGCTGCAAGTTATGCACAACTTTTACATGGCATTCGTGGGTTTTTTTACCTTCGCGGCATTCCAAATATGTAACGGGGCACGCTAAGGTAAAAAACTAGCAGCTCACATGCCAAGAAAAACAACACAAGTCACAATCCTAGAGAGAGTTTCAATTTATAGAAGTCTAGTTATTTGGTCATAAACTGCATTTCATCGTATGACAGGAACCAAGTATGAGTAACAATATTTGGGAAAAAAGAATCATGGACAAATTGCTAGCATAACCGTATAGTGAGAACAATAGAATTGCCCAAAAAGAGGAGAACCTGTTACGCTAAAGCTATAATTTCTACCACCCACCCAAAAAGAGATGAGACTTTGTACACATAAGAGGTATAATCCAGAATATCACATCAGCAAACACCATCAGGTAAATCAAAGAAGCAGGTCGGCATTGAATAGTTGAGAGCATACAGAGCCAAGAATAACAACAGCAGAAATCATATTACAGCCACATGCTTTCCCATCAGGAATGTACTGTCAGAAGGACACTTAAAAAATAAAAACAGAAGCAATCTAGGGTTATCGGGAATGAATAAATGATGATGACGATTAGGCAGGAAGGGGGGAAGAAAATTACCTTGCTTCTTGAACTTGTGTAGTGCGGTGGTATCCGATTGGTGATGAGGTTGCTTCTTGAACTTATGTGGCGCGGTGGTTGCCGGTTGGTGATGTGGCCGAGAGGGAGAGATAAGGGAGTGTGACTGGTGTTTGATGATGAGGGAGAGATGAGCTGAGAGGAGGGATATGGTCGGGGCTCGAGGGTGTGGCGGTGGATGGTGATGAGGGAGAGATGTGCGGCGACGAGTCATGGTTGGGTGAGAGCCGAGAGGGAGAGGGTGTTTGTTATCAGCGGGTTAGACTTAGGGAGTTAGGATTTTGTCACTTATGTTATATACTTAGGGTTAATAATAGGTGGGTGGGCGGCCTCATATTACAATCATGATGTGTGGTTCTCTCTCTCCCCCCCTCTTTCCAGAGGGTGGCTGACAGAGAGAAAGTGAGGCCCAAAGAGGCAAAAGATTAATATCTGGTTTTCTCCTCCCTTCCTACCAATTCTTATTTCTTTGCCTTTGCAAACCTGATGCAACGATACTTTTCACCACTTACAGTGATTTCAAGAGCTCCATCTTGATTATCCTGATTTGATGCGGTTCCCATAAGCACACTTTTCTCTTTCTCAAGATTTTCTCTCTCCATCTTGAGCCTTACTTCTTACCGGGCAATCTCTACCTAAGAGAAAAAGGATGATGACAGGATTGCAAGTTCTTACACCAGGGGTAAAAATAATTATAAACGGGAAGAGAGACGGACAAAAAGTAACAAAGTAGACATAAACTAAGAGAAGAAGTACAAATTTGGAGGTGGGAAATAGGGGTTAATTAGGTACCTCCCGACGAGATAGCTCGGCCTTCCAAGCAGCTTCGCGCTCGGTGACTTCGCGTTCGCACTCTTCGATGTAACTTTGCATCTCCCTTTCCTTCATGATTCTGTCTTGGAGATCGGCATTCAGTGCCTCCTTTAGCTCCTGCATGAATTTGTCCACCACCACCTTTATCCTCAGAGACATGGCAGATGGCTGGGGTTACGACCAGTTATCCGACTCAACCCAACTATAACGGGTTGGTTATATAACCATTACCCACGGTTATGATGGTTATATTTTTTTAACGGGTTGAGTCAAATCGGTTATACGGGTCAGACGGGTTGGGTCGGTTTTTTGTACAACCCTAGTAACGAGCATGGTGACGATGGTGGTAAAACTGGGAGCGAATTGCGTGAACGGAGATGGCCCAATTATGAGGCCTTTTTCTTTTCTTTTCCTTTTTTAGTAATATTTTATTTATTTATTTATTTTCTAGTATTGTATATATATTTATTTGCAGCTTCACGAATGATTTATTTTGTTTTATGTGCTTGCTTTTTTTATTTTTTTTCCCTCAATTAATTAAATTAAAATGACTGCATTTCATTACAAATTTCTCAAAAGGGAGTCTTTTTGTTCGACTAACTCGAAGTAGAAGAAAGTATTAATCACGAAAAAATTTGATGAAAAAAGTATTTAAATGTCATAAACACTTATGAATCTTATTCCAATCAAGATTAACTTTATTTAAAATTATATTATAGATAATTATCCATTAAAATATGTTACTATATTAAAAAAACAACATTGATTATTCCTCATTTTTACACACACAAAAATTATAATTTTTGTTTAAAAATTAAAAAATATAACAAAAAAATAACCTGAACAATTCAAAAGTAATTAATAAATTCAGAAATAAACCTAAAAATCCTAAATTTTATTTAAAAATTGTAAAATTACCTAAAAATAACCCAAAAAAAGTGATGCGAGTTTTATTACCAGCGGTTTCTTTTTTATTTTCATTTTCATTTTTTACCAAAACAAAGGAAATCTCCTTTTTGATCTGCTGGGCTTATTCTCTTCGTATTAAATTCCTAATTTATCAGGTGTTTGCTCTCTAAAATACACTCAAGCACATGAACTCCCAGATTAAAAAAAAATACGAGTAATAGAAAGAAAATCAACTGCGAAATTAGACATCAACGACGTAGATGTGATCAACAAGCAACCAACAATCTGCAGAAATCGCGTGCCTTCCCAAGCTCATCTCTACCGCTCCCTTATTGTCACATTCTACTTGCCCTCTAGAGTAGTCCAAACTCTTAGCTAGCTTGTGACCATGCCATATTCCCCATAATTCACCTCGCAGTATGTTGCACACCCCAAGATTCACCACAAAGCCACCTAATCATTTCCCTTGATCATCCCTTAACAGACCTCCACCAAAGGTACCATCACTACCATTCTTGATTGATGCATCGGTATTCAACTTCACACTGCCATAAGTGGGACGCTGCCATTGCACAATTCGGGTTAGCCGGCCTTGGTGGTTTGACATTTTACCCAAATTATTATCTAACCTTAGGGGTACCAAAAATCTACCCATACCCAATTATACACTCATACCTAACTAATTTAAGTGGGTATGAATGTTAAATGGGTCAATGTAATTTTTAATTGGGTATAAATGGATAATGTACCCATTTAAACTACAATATATAGGTTTAATTGGGTTTGGGTATGAATACCCAATGAGTACTCAATTAAACCCAAACCAACATTATGTCTCTCCTTCTCCACTCTCTCTCTCTTCTTTTTTATTTTTCTTTTTTAAACAAATTCAATTTTCTTACTCTATATAATTAATAAAATAAATTAAAAACTATAACAACGTAATCTCTATCTCAAGATGAGTAATTCTATATCCACTTTTCTTATTTTCTTTAATACTTTAAAATGGGTTTTATACTTTTCATAGAATCACTCATGGTTTTCTTCTTCAAAGCATAAAAAATCATGGTCATGGACCATTCAAAATTATTTAAATATATTTTGAATTAATTTAGAAATTTTATAACTATTCTTATAATTAATATTAAATCATTAATGTTGAAATAAATATATAATTTATTTTCCCGGCCTTTTTATTTTTTCATATATCTACGTAAACATAGAATTTTGATTTATTAGGTTTTTTTTCTTCTGCAAAATCCCAATTGATTAGGTCTTCTTCTTTCTTTTTTTGCTTGCTTGGGTTTCACTATTTTTTCTTATTTAATTAATGGAAACATATATGAATGAAGAAAATTTAAGACATAAAATATGTAACTAATACTTGTAGTACTTTTTAAAATAAATATTATATTAAACGAGCAAAAATGAGACAAATTGTGAAGAATGAGCAGAAATGGTGAAAAACGAGCCTAACTGGTGAAAATGAGCCAAATGGTGAAAAAAAGGGAGCCAAAATGGTTAAAAACGAGCCAAATTGGTAAAAAATAAGCCAAATGGTAAAAAACGAGCCTAAATGGTCAAACCCGAGCCTAAACGGTCAAACCTGAGCCTAAATGGTCAAACCCGAGCCTAAACGATGAAACCCGAGCCTAAACGATGAAACCCGAACCTAAACGGTCAAACCCAAGCCTAAATGGTCAAACCCAAGCCTAAACGATAAACCCGAACCTAAATGGTCAAACCCAAGCCTAAATGGTCAAACCCGAACCTAAACGATAAAACCAACATACACAATCAAAATCGAGACACATAGTCAAATTTTATCAAAATCTACATTTTTTGGGTCAAACATGGTATTTTTAATTTTACTTAATAAAAAATTATATTTATTGAGTTAATATTTTAAATGGGTGTAAATGGGTATAAATGGGTGAGTATGATTTAAATGGGTATAAATGGGTATGGGTACCCATTTAAAAAATTATATGGGTAATAAATGGATATGATACCCATACCCACCCATTTGCCACCCCTACTTAATCCTCACAAGAAAATCTTAGATTACATAATTGCATACCATCTCTGATGCGATCATGGCCTAGGGTTAGTAAGTCGGATAACATATGGAGTTTAAGGAGGATCTAGCCAAGCGAATCATCTAGCACACACATGACCTCAAGAAAGAAAAAGCACGAAATATGTATATTTAGCGGAGAAATCACACATAAGAGCGATGGGAAGAAGAGAGTTACCGGGAAATTAGAAGATGGATGGAAGGGGCGGAGATGAGCACACACGAAGTAGCGAAAATCACACAAACAATTGCTTGATCAAGATATAATCCGAGGGCCAAGTTGGGACTCGTTTCTATGGATGATCAACCAAATAAACATATATTTTATTCACTGAAATCGGCAAAACCATTACAAACTATGATTTCCCGGAGAAAGATCAAGAGGAGTAATCTCAACTCAAATGATCTCTCTCAAGGAAGAGATGATGAGCTCATGGCTTAGTTGACAAGAGAAAGGAGTAATCTCAATTTACAAATATCAACCAAATGTCTAAGCTCCCTCGGAAAATGATACAAAAGAGTTATATATAGTTGGTATGCAAATTGGGCTTGAAAAGCCCAAAATTCGTACCCAAAACAGTTGCTGGCGTGATTCACGCTAAGGGCTAGGCGTGATCATGCCAGCCAACTTTCCCCTAGCGTGATCACGCTAGGATGAAATCCAAAACTTCAAAACCACTCTAGAGATTAGAGTGATCACCTTGGCGTGATCACGCTTACCCTAGCGTGATCACGCTAAGACAACTCCCAAAATTCCGAATCCACTCCGGAGCTAGCGTGATTCACGCTAAGAGCGTGGCGTGATCACGCTAGCATTTTTGATCCCGCACGCCAGAATGTCGACGAGCATAACTCTTGATCCACCCGTCCGATTGGCCTGAAACTTGTCCCAAATGGAAGATAACATCTTGAAGTTTCCGTCAAGCCTCTGTTCTCTCAAATCGGACATCATTTGCGTGTCCAAATGCTCATGATGATTGGTCCTCTTGGATGGAGTATTTGTCGACGAGCCTTGTTGCGAGTTGAGGAAGTCCGGCTTTGCTAGAGGCCTTGGGGTGGTGCGCGTGTCCTTGGGACTTTCTAGGGCTAGACGTGCCCCGAATTTATGGCTTGCTCGGCCATCTTGGGAGTTCCGGGTGTCTAGGCCTAGGGATTGGGAAGATTTAGCACTCGATCCTCGACCTTGGGCATGATTTACGCGCATTTGCAAGGCTCGGCTGCCCGTGACCGATCCTCTTCGCAATGTGTCAAGTTGTTCTAATTCGAAGAGGGTCGTGATCACATCAATCTCCAATTAGAAGAGCACCATGCCTACACATATTTCTACCCAATCACAATCAAGTTTTCTTCTCCTTGACTAATGAAGACTTAGGGAAGAAGAACCCAAAAACCCAAGCAGCCAAAATCCCTCCAACAAATGGGCAAATCCAGTACACATAAAACAATTCCCATGTATTGTGCCAATTGTTCAGATACGCCCATCCATACGCATTCACCAGATTCAACGACGGTCCGGTAAATCCCCCTCCTCCGACCACCAATCCTATAGTTGCCACCGCCAAAATCCACACCTTCACAAACAAATTCTTGGGTCCTTTCACAAAAACCAGAAGCAAAACCAAACACAATACAAAACTCATAACCCCTTCAGCGATCGCTCCGGTGTGCAAATCTGTTTTCAAATACGGTCCTTTTAGGATATGTTTGTACGAATCTGGCATCAGGATCAGGATCGCTTTAGTGCCGGCGATTCCTCCGACGGCTTGGGCCGGGAAACGGACGGCCATGGAGAAGAGTGTCGCGTCGGGTTTGAGTCCGGCGGTGTAGAGTGCAACGGTGGTAGTTGGGTTGAAGCTGGCGCCGCCCATGATGGCAATGATGAAGGTGAAGGTGACCATGAAGATGGAGGCGATGTTGATGGTTAGAAAGAGGGAGGGGAGTGATTTGGGTTGGAGATTTAAGTAAGATGCAGCGATGGAAGATGAGACACCCAAAAACGGCATCGTAAAGATGAAAATTGAGGTCAAGAACGCATCTTTAATGGCTCCGTTTATCAGACCCATCAAACTCATCACTGCCGTTCAACTGGTGACTTGGTTGCGTTGGTTGTGGTGTTCTTGAAGGACTGGAGGAGTAGGGGTGTAACCGGTCCGGTTTGGTCCGATTTTGGGCTTAGAACCGGACTGAATCGGAAATATCCGGTTCTGATTGGACTGGAACCGGACAGAACCGGAAATTTTCGGTTCTGTCCGGCCTGGAACTGGACTGAACCGGACAGTTCAGTCCGGTTCCGGTTTTATTTTTTTAATATAATTAATTAAAATATATATTATATCAACAGGCCCAGCCCATTGGCCTGGGCCCAGCAGCCCTCTAGGCCCATCACTGCCTGGACCCAACCCAACCAGCCCAAAACATTATTTGAAGTTATGTGTGAGAGGGGATTCGAATCCCCTTCCTTTAGCTTACAACTCAAATTTTCAACCACTGTAGCAAAGGAAACTTTTGATATATATTTGGAGTTGGAATATGAGTTTTCGTTAAACACTAAAATGATGTGTTTTTTATAAAAACGACATCGTTTTGAAAGAAAATATAAGGAAATAAAGAATTTTTTTCATTTCTTAGTTTTATTATAGGGAATGTATATGTTTTTATTTTCTTTCAAGTAGTTTATTGGAATTGAAATTGTGTTATAATGATAATAATATATTTTTTTAAATGATAATATTATTGTTAATTATATCAATAGTTAGATATCTAAGTTTTTAACAACATATCAATAATAAGAGTTTGTCATGAATTTATAAATGAAACTCTTATAATATATTTTTTTCTATTAACAAGATTCGAATTTGAACCATATTTAATTTATTAAAAATATAATAAATTAATATTTTAAAAAATCACGCTATATATCATTAATTGTCATTAAATATTACAAGAATATAAGTTACATTTCTCGATTTATTTATAACGTTATTTATCAAGAATAAATAACTTGTGGAAGCCAAAGTTAGTTTTTAATTTTTTGTACGATGTGTCAAGATTAATATCATCTCTCAATTGACTATTTTCAATTGATCTATAGTCTAATATATAAAACCACGACTCCTTGAGAGTTTTTTTCTCTTAATTAAATATCTTATTATTATTTTTTTAAATCCAATTATACAAAACACATGTTTCATTTGATACTTTTACGACTTATTTGGTTGCCCGTAATAAACCACAAGAGATGTGAATGGATTCAATGGAGGTAGGCAGTGAGAATTATGGAGTATGTTTTAATGTGTTTAGTATCCTACCACTAGAAATGAGAATAAAAAAGTTTGAATGACTCGTTATTTTGATTTGGTATGAATGACAAAGATTGAGAAAATAAAAGTAAATTTCTATTTTACTTTTTATTTGCATGGAATCATTATTATATATATTTAATAATAAAATTCATTAATTATATTATTGAATAATTTATATATAAACTTATTGAATAAAACATAAATATTAAATTTCACATGAAAATATTAGTAAAATATTGTATAAAAGTCATTAAATTAATTATAAATTAAAAAATTATTAGTTAACTATTACAAACAAATAATTAAATTTTTTAATATTTTAAATCTTACTTCATAAAAAGTTAATAAATAATGAGATTTATCCTTTAGTCACACTTGATGTTTGTGAAATTAAACCATTTACACCTTTTTGTATCCAATTTAAAATATATACCATTTATTTTGTGGAGATAAATAAAAAAAATTTAAAGAAAATTTAAAAAGTGTAAAGAAAAGCAGCACAGCCAGTCCAACATAAACGGAAAAATAATTTTGACGGGAGTGAGGCAACTCCACCTTTTGCCACTGAGCCAAAGTGTTAACTTGATATAAATATGCATATACAAATATTTATATATATAAATTTTCGGTTCTCCCGGTTCTACGGTTCGGTTTATGGGTTTTGACAGTGACAAAACCGGATAGAATCGGTCTGAACCAAAAATCAGTCAGGTTCAGTACAAAATACTCCAATTTCGATTCAATTTTCGATTCAATCCAGTTTTCTTACACCCCTACGGAGGAGTAATGGCATTGGTGGAAGAGGAGACGGAATTGAATATGGTGTTTTTGAAAATGAAAAGACAAAGGATAAGATGCTGCTGACTCACTTCTTACCAAAGGTATCAAAAAGTCACTATGTGGTAGTTGGCGTAACAAAAACAGAAAAAAAAGGAATAATAAATAAAAAACCGTCACTAACAGAACCTTTTCATCGATTTTTTAATTCGTTTTTTAATTACACGTTAAAGTTTTGTGGCCCTAATTACTTATCACATTGAACAAATATTCAATATATTTAAACTTTAGATCTTACCTACTTACTTTGCATTTAATAAGTAGTAATTTTTTATGGATTAATAATCTAAATTAACTGTAATTAGTCTCTTACACATTAGGTCCAACTAAATTATAAAATTATTACCAACAGATCCTTAAATAAAGAAAAACTATTGGTTTGATGAGTATCAAAGTAGTCATTTTTGTACAAGGAAAAACGACCGTGAGACTTGAATTTTTCTGATAAGGGAAGAAACCATAACAAAAGATCCAATTCCTCATGCTTTCTTCTCTTTGACTGGCGAGTAGAACAAGAATCGAAGAATCAGACAAAATCGATCCAATAAAAGGTGAAATCCAATAAGCATAAAACAATTCCCAACTATTATGCCAATTATTCACATACGCCCATCCATAAGCATTCGCCGGATTCATCGACGGCCCGGTATAATTCGCTCCGCCAACCACCAATCCGAGCACCAACACCGATCGGAGCCAAACTTTTAGCACCAAATTCTTAGGGCCCTTGATCATAACAAGAAGCAAAATCAAACAAAACCCAAACGTCAAAACCCCTTCTGCAACTGCTCCTTTGTGCAAATCCACTTTCAAAGACGGTCCTCCCCTGATATACTGCTTCGGCATCAGCTGCATAATCGCCTTTGCTCCGGCGACTCCTCCTGTGGCCTGAGCCGGAAACCGGACGGCCATGGAGATGAGTGACAGATCCGGTTTGAGACCCGCGGCGTAGAATGATAAACTTGTGGCCGGGTTGAAACTGGCTCCGCCAATGGCTCTGCTTATCAAGGTGAAAGTGAGAATGAGAACGGCGGTGACGTTGGTGGTTATGAAAAGCGCCGCCGTGGATTTGAGTGGGACGCCGATGGATGCGGCGATGATGGATGTGAAGAAACCCATAAACGAGCCGTTGAAGACCCACATGGCTGTAAAAATGGCATCTTTGATTGCTCCTTTCACTACACCCATCTCTGTTTTTTCTCTCTTTTCTCAGCTGTGTGTGGAGTTGTGTGTGGTGTCAAAAGATTCGAAATCGATAATAACGGTTTGGCGGGAAAATGCACCACGGTTATTATTTTTATTTTTGTTGATCTCACTTTTCGATTTATGTTCAATTTGGTCCTATCCGTCATTGCCGTTAGCATTCGGGGGTCCCTATCGTCAAAATTAACGTTAACGGTCGCTTTTTGCCGTTAACGTTATTATTTTATTATTATTTTTAACACGTGTCAAATCAGAAAAATTTATAATTAATTCAAAAATTCAAAAAAATAGATAATTAATTAAAAATTCATAAAAAAATATAATTAATTAAAAAAATTCATAAAAAATTAAAAAATTCAGAAAATAATATAATTAATTAAAAAAATCGGAAAATAATATAATTTTTTTTCTTTTATTATCTAATTAATTATAAAAATTCAGAAAATAATATAATTATTTTTAAAAATTCAGAAAATAATATAATTATTTTTAAAAATTCAGAAAATAATGTAATTAATTTATAAAAAGCAATGTAATTAATTTAAAATTTCAGAAAATAATATAATTATTTAAAAAAAATTTAAAAAACAATGTAATTAAATTAAATTTTTTTCCTTTTATTATCTAATTAATTTTAAAAAATTCATAAAATAATATAATTATTTTAAATAATTCAGAAAATAATATAATTAATTTATAAAAAGCAATGTAATTAATTATAAATTTCACAAAAAAATATAATTAATTTAAAAATTCAGAAAAATAATATAATTATTTTTTTCTTTTTTCTTTTATTATCTCTTATTTCATTTATTTTCACTTCTCCTCCTTTTTTCTTTTCTTCTTTATATTTCTCTCTTTCTTTTATTTCTTCTTTTTTCTTTCTTTCTTTCTTTCCATAGTCAAATGTAAATAATGTAAAAATGAGCCACCTTTACATGGCCACTCATCTCGCCTGCCACGCTCCACTACCCAGATCCCCAACCAAACCCAACACCATCGCCCTCTCTTCATCATCTCTCCTATGCTGTAAAAAGAAATCTTAATTTATGTTATTTTTTGAAATAATTAATAAAACTATTTTGGAGATATTTTTGAAAAGATGAGGAGAAGTGAAAATAAAGGAAATTAGAGATAATAAAATTAAAAATTAAAAAATTAATTATATTATTTTTTTGAATTTTTAAGTTAATTACATTATTTAATAATTTTTTTTAAAATTTTTTCTTAATTTTTTAAATTAATTATATTGTTTTTCTGAGTTTATTTAATTAATTATATTTGTTTTAGAATTTTTTAAATTAATTACATTTTTTAATAAAAAATTTAAATTATTTTCTGAATTTTTTAAATTAATTATATTGTTTTTCTGAGTTTATTTAATTAATTATATTTGTTTTAGGATTTTTTAAATTAATTACATTTTTTAATAAAAAATTTAAATTATTTTCTGAATTTTTTAAATTAATTATATTGTTTTTCTGAGTTTATTTAATTAATTATATTTGTTTTCTGAATTTTTAAATTAATTACATTTTCTAATAAAAATTTTTATTTATTTTCTGAATTTTTAAAATTAATTATATTGTTTTTCTGAGTTTATTTAATTAATTATATTTGTTTTCTGAATTTTTAAATTAATTACATTTTTTAATAAAAATTTTAAATTATTTTCTGAATTTTTAAATTAATTATATTTTTTTGAATTTTTTAATTAATTATATATTTTTTTTGAATTAACACGTGTCAAAAATAATAATAAAATAACGACGTTAACGGCAAAAAGCGACCGTTAATGTCAATTTTGACGATAGGGACCCCCGGGTGCTAACGGCAATGACGGATGGGACCAAATTGAATAGAAATCAAAAAGTGGGATCAAAAAAAATGAAAATAATAACCATAGGGACCCCAGAGTGCCTTTTCCCACGGTTTGGCACCCAATATTTAAAGGTTAGTATATTTTCACTCTCAACTTTCTTTTCAGGTTGAATAAGCCCCTAATATTTATACTATTAGACATTTTATCACCCAATATTTGCTCTGTTAAATAATTTAATATCTAACTTTTCAAATAACACCAATAAGTTGTAATTTTTTAAATTATTTTTATATATTTTATTATTTTATTTATTATAAAATAATTTTTTAATGTAACTAACGGAAAAAGTTAATAAATTAACAATGTTAGTTGTAAAGTTGGGTGTTTGGGTGTTAAATTATCTAAAGACGCAAATATAAATTCCAAATTGTGTGACGGTGCAAATATTGGATATTTAATCAATCAGAAATAAAAATTGAGTGCCAAAGTATCTTAATTTCTAAATGTTAAGTATCAAAATGTCTTTTACCCTAATAATTTTGGTATTGCTTATTTAGCGTGTGATCACAAGAAATAAAATATTCAAAGTGACAACTAACTTGAGTGACAACGTATTCAAGCGTTGATTGGCCGATTTCATTAAATGTCAGATGAAACATCTGGAAGATTTCTGAACGATTGTATAATTACTCGAATAATGATAATAATCTTCGTTTTTTTTTCTTTTTTTTCCATTCGGGTCAAAACCCAAGAGGTCACCTACAAAAGTAAAATTAGGAAAAGAAATACAATAACGAAAA
The DNA here is from genome assembly GCA_963691705.1 of Viola odorata. Lineage (NCBI taxonomy): Eukaryota > Viridiplantae > Streptophyta > Magnoliopsida > Malpighiales > Violaceae > Viola > Viola odorata. Next base: position 4,139,694 of record OY829539.1, read on the forward strand.
AAAAACAAGACTTAGATCCCTCCACACAAAAAATGGTTACATAGTTTATACATGATTCAGATCAAATGTGTAACCAATTCATTGATTGGATATATTTACTTAGTTGAGATATCGAGCTAATTATTTTGTAAAATATGAAATGGTTAGAAATCTTCTCACTAACAATTTTATATAAACAAAATAAAAATCTAAATAAATTTTTATTGAGTTTGTTACCAGGAGGGGAAATTTTCTGGAAAAGATTAAAAAAAAAATGCCACTGCTCAGATAATAATAATAATATTTTTTATTTTTTTAAGGAAATAATAATATATTTTCAATCCTTAGTGGACGTAACATTTACTAATAGTATTTATAAGTAGGAATAAGACGACAATAATATAAAATATTTAAAGTGTGTTAAATACACTTTTCTATTTTCGAAAAATTAAATAAAAATATGAAGGAATGTGTTGTCATTTTCTATAGTATATAAAGTGTTTGCAGAAATAAAATTTGGGTAAAGGCTTAGCCCATTGAGAAAGTCACGTGAGCCCAAAATTTTTAGGCCCACAAAAGGTCCGTATATCCATCAAAAAGTTCAGCCCATAATCTTTGATTGCATTAAGCCATCAAGGAAAATAGAAAATAGTCTCGGATTTCATCTAATATCATTTTTTTAGGGAAATATAAAATTATATTTTTGATATATAATGGGTGTCGAATTCGTCAAAAATAAATATAAATTACAACTCATTACTAAGAATAAGTTAATTGTAAATAGTAAGTAAGAGGTTCGATTCAGAGGAAATACTGGTATGATTTTCTTGTGTACTTGTAAAGACCAGAAGTAAATAAGCAAGTGAACAATTAGGTGAAATTTGGATTTTTATCTAAAACTAATACTGGAAAATAAATAAGTAAGTGAACAATCTAGGCCAAGAATGTGATTCTTTGTCAAGACGCGAGTCAATGAGGAAATATCAAATATGAGAAAAATTCCTAGTAGAGCAGCAAACGATGAGATATGAGTTGCAATCATTGACGTGATGCAGTGGTATTCATCTACAATCTACAGAATTGCTATAGGATCAAGGTACGTTTATGACTCCTGCCTCCCTCCTGTATCAACACCACCTCAGGTATGTTTAGAGATGATGTCTAACTAACTAGCACCTTGTTGGTTAAAGAGTTTACTAAGTTGGCTGATAATCGATTAGGAGAAGACAACTCCACATCTGTTTCCTGCGATAATCATAAAATTCGACTGAAATCAATAGAATTACCATTCGAAAATGCATGAAAATAAGTAGTAAAACCACTAGCTCATTTGTTTGTTTTCCACACCAACAGTGTAAAGTGTTGTTTTTTCATCATACACTAACATTATCCTTAAATCCGTCGGATTATAAGTAATTTTGCTTGCATTGGTCAGTCTATTCATAATAACATGATTGGAGTAAAAAAAATTAAGTGTAGAATATATATTTTTTAAATTTATTAAGTTAAATTAATATTGATAATCCGTGGAATGGGGTGAGGGGTTTTATGTCAAATGGCACGCCGGAGTATGGTGGTTGAAGCCTCATGAGTGACCTGCAAAGCGCCGGAAGTGTTTTTCGGCGTAAAAGCTCCGATGCCAAAGTCAGTATTTTGATTCAGTGTAGAGAAAGTGTATGTTTACTCTGTGTGTGTTTTTAGGAGCCGAAGAACCCTCTGCTCATGTACTTCCCTCTAGTCCTTATGTAGGGCTAGAGTGGTTAGATCTTTCGTCATCTTTTCCCTTTTTTTCTAAAAGGTGGTCTGGAAGTAGGAATTGATAATTGTAACGTGGAGTTAATGCCTTTGGGGGAATAAAATATTCCCCTTGTCTAGCTATTAAATGATGACTTGATGGGAGCAGAAAAGGTTGTCCCCCACGCCAACTTTGACTAAATGTGTACTGACTACTGAGTATTATATAAATTATACCAGTGAGTGGAGCTTAATATCTGTGCCCAATCGATATGATGCCGTTGGGGTTGCGTCGGCTGGGTACCGTTTGGTGATACATTGAGATGGTCAATGTATACAACGGTGCCCATCCGTTTTCTCCTGCTTCAGCGGATGGATCGGCCTCGTGCCGTTTGCCGTCGACGGGCTAGACCTACCCTTTGGCCACTTATTCCCTTTGACTTAGTCAAATCGGTCAAATGCCGTTTCTATCCTTGACTTGGTCAAATCGGTCACTCGCCGTTCTGACTGGTCAACGGTACTTTGTGAAGGTACAAAGTCCATTATGCCCTTCTGATAATTTTATGTATTATCAGAGGCCCAACAACAAACGAGCCCGAGTGTTTACCAAGGGCTTGCCGTTCTTCGCTTGATACTTGGCAATCGGCATATTGCCGTTTTGATTTATTTCCAAGTATTTTGAAAGACTTTGTTCTTTCCTGCAAATAAATATTAATCAGTAATAAAGTTTAACTTAAAAGTGTACCTGCGACGTGGCGCTTTAATAGCCAAGTTTTTATAACTGCTTGTTTCTTTTGAGGAGAAAACGTCTCTTCATTTGTAAGGTTTTTTGAATTTTGAAATTCAAAAACCCTTTGAGAACCACCTGCGCCGTCTCTCTTTAAATGCCTGGCTCAGCTTTATTGACAACTTACTGCCTTTTCAGAACAGACCTGCCACTTGCCAGTGTCCGATTGAATATGCTGACGGTTGAAGTATTGTTTCTTTTAAAAGTGGTTTCTTCTTAGAAACCCTAGTTCACTTTCATTTCTCAGCGCCGCTCTCACTCATCTTCTTCCTCAAAATTTCTCTCCCTTTCTCCTTCGTCTGCTCGACCTTCTCCTGCAACTTTGGGGCTCTGTTCTTCAAGACGTCTGCATTTTTAGGTATTTAACCACTCCTTTTCCTCTCTACTTTACTGTTTGAGATTAGGAATGGCACCCAAACGCCCACTTGCCACTGATGAGGCCATTGATAGAATCCCCACTAAGTTAGATAGTGAAGATAAACTGCTGGCTGAGATAGAGGCATTAGATATTGAATTGTCACGTGAATTCTCAGCCCATGTTGCTCCTCCCTCTGTTAGGTTAAATAGTGATTTGGATGATGATAATAGGGTCCTGTATTCAAAGATGTTTGGATTTGGATTTAGGCTTCCCCTTGATTCCATGATTAAGACTCTGTTGAGCCAACATCTTTTAAACCCGGCCCAGATTACTCCTAATTCCTGGGCTGGAATTTATGCCTTTATCAAGGTCTGTGAGTTGAATGGGATCAAGTCGCCATCTCTCCCCCTTTTTAAATTCTTCTTTAATCTGACCAACCGTGGAAGCTTGATGATCATTCGCCCCCGTCGGGATTCCCATTTTAATGAGATTTTTCAGAGATATGACTCTTCTGTTAAAGATTGGAAAGAAAACTTCTTTCTGGTGTCATCTTCTCCGCCTCAATGGCGTTCTGGGTTTAATCGGGAAATGAATGAAAAACACTGGCTCAAGCCAGAGAGTCTCGGTGAACCTCTTCAAGCCCAGGTTGACACGTTGCTGACAGTGAACACGCCGTTTCACACACGGCATTTGGCAATCGGAGTGCCGTTGTCTGATTGTGTTCTTGGTGAGCTTTTACTAACTCTAGCCATGAAATCTCCATTTTATCCTTGTTATACTCTGATGTGAATTTCATTTTGCAGAGAAAGTCAAGAAGAAGAAAAAGGTTGTTTCTGTTTCTGTTTCTTCAATCCGGTTGACATCTGCGACGACCAATACTCTTGCGGAAGACGGAATGCAGACTGAAGGCCATTCGATTGACGAATCGGTTGAAGACCGAACGGGGTCTGAAAGCCACTTGGTTGATGAAACGGTGAATGAGGAAACGGTGGACGAAGAGACTGTTGTTGAGAGCGGTGAGCAATCGGCAAGGCCAGAAGCAAATTTTGCCTTCGATGAAGAAGAAGAAGATGAAGAACCCCCTCTTATCATCAAATGGCGATGAACTGGTAACTCATTTGAGTATTCCCATCTGCCAGATACTGATCCTCAGGTTATCAAAGCGGCCAAAAGAATTCTTAGAAAAAGAAAGAAGGTTGAGGCAAAGAGGGCTGCTGTCGAAGCAGAACAGGCTTCTGCCATTTCAGTATCGGAGAATGTCAGACCGGCTGAAACCGTTTCAACGCCTGCCCCAGATATTCCTTCATCCGTTTGCGCTGATGGCTCAGGGACTTCCGTTCCTCCTTTGGAGACACCTTTAGCGCCTCATTCTCCTGTTATCGTCAATTTATCGAGCACTTCAGAGGGTGTTCCTCAGCCGGTTCACCCAGATCCTTCTCCGTCAGTGCCGATTAATCTTCATTGGATTGCCGGTCCGCCTTTGCCTGAACCGTTTGTCTCAAATGATCATGCGGTCGCTCCCCCTTCTAATCTCAAAAGCTATCTCTCCAGCCATGGTCCTGTCGGGGAGATTACTCACGCAGTCAATATGAGTAACTTTGGAGACAGCGGCTGCCGTTCTCTTGGTTTGAACATTCCTGGCAGCAAAGATTATCGGACCGGTCAACTGATGGGTGAAATGCTAGCAAATAATGCTGACAGAAAACGGTACGCCCGTTTGGAGTTGAGTTCCCACTTCTCTAATATGCAAAGCATTTTTTACAGCGGCCTGTGCGCTGCTCGATATGCTTCTGAAGCCGTTGATTCGAAGTTGGAAGAGGCTAGGGAGGCACTTCGGCAATCATCCGTTGAAAAAACCTCAATTCAGAAAGAGAGAGATACTCTCCTGGCCTCTCGGGAGATAGACAAAAGTGCTGTAACTGAGGCGCGCAAGTGAGAGATACTATCCTGGCCTCTCGGGAGATAGACAAAAGTGCTGTAACTGAGGCGGGCAAGCGGCTGGCTGATAGTTTGCATGAAAGAGATGGCCTTTCGGCAAAGATTAGAGAAGAGCAGGGACGGATCGGGGAACTGATGAAAGACAAGTCTGCCTTGTGCGATTCCGTTACAAAGCTTTCTGAAGACAAGGCGTCCTTAATCAATACCATGGCCAAGCTTACTGAAGAGCTAAATGTGGCCCGTTCCGATCTAGAAGCTAGAACGACAGAGCTAAATACAGCCCATTCCGATCTGACAGTCAGAACGGCAGAGTTAGAAACTGATCGGAACAGTATTGTAGCAAAGGACGCTGAGCTGGAGAAGGTTCCACAAAAGGTAGGTTGGTGGCGAGAGAAGATGAAGAACATCATGCTGGAAAGTTTTGTTTCCTATTATGGCGAGAAGATTTTCCACCCCGACAATCTTTCCCGATATGTTGCTGCCGGAGAAAGGATTGCCGAAGCTAAAGAGTATGAACCCTTCTCTGATTCAGAAGCAGACGAAGATGACGATATTCCTATTGGACCTGACGCTGCCCCTGGACCGTCGGCTTGAGCTTTGGCTTTATTTCTTGATCATTTGCCGATTGGCATATTTTTGTAATGAACAAATATTATTCGGAATATAATTTTGCAATTTTTAGTTATTGCGGATGCTTAATTATTTCTGTTATATATATATACTACTCCAGAAAAATTTTAAAAAGATAAAACAATTGCGAATTGATCTTATCTTTGTTTTGCAGAATCGGCTGCTTGTCGTTCTGAAGATGCCGTTTTGAGGTTAAAAAACCTTTTGAGATGGCTTTTTTGATGATTCGGCACTAGGCCGTTTTGAAGATATTGTTGTTGCACACTTCACTATCTGGTTTACTAAGACACAGATAGGTTTGAATCTTTCTTTACCTGGTTTACTAAGACGCAGGTACTTCTATCTGGTTTACTAAGACACAGATAGGTTTGAATCTTTCTTTACCTGGTTTACTAAGACACAGGTACTTCTATCTGGTTTACTAAGACACAGATAGGTTTGAATCTTTCTCTAGCATTCTTAAGCATTTGTTACTATCTGGTTTACTAAGACACAGATAGGCCTAAGAATGCTTTGTAGGACTTATCAGGCTCTCGCTGATCAAGCCGTTGGCATCCCTAGACAACGCCTTAGGTAGCCCTAGTAGCGATTTGAGCCAATCGGGCGGGAGCCGATTTGGTTGTTGGCATTCCCAGGCAACGCCTTAGGTAGGCCTAGTAGCGTTAATATCGCCAATTCTTTGATTTTTGTAACGTGGTTTGGTTTAAATTGACCTACGTCCACGACTCTTTTATTTTCAATCTGCAACCATATGGTAAACACAATACGGGCAAATATATATTTGCAAATAATTTTGCATCCACAATATTTTCGTTATTTAGGTGCCAAGTGAAAACAACATATTCACTCTGGAATGATATAGTTTTAAATTGGAAATATTCCAAGAGTTGGGTATCGGAGTACCGTTCATTGTTTCAAGGTGATATGCTCCTTTGCCGATGACTCTGACTACGCGATATGGTCCTTCCCAATTCGGCGTTAGCTTTTTCTTCTCCCGGCCGGTTGCCGTTACATTGCGCAGGACTAAATCTCCTGCTTTGAGTAGCCGTTCTTTGACGCGCCGATTGTGGTATTTCGCCATTTTGCGTTTGTAGTGCAATGTTTTGAGAATGGCTTCTTCTCTCATTTCTGGTAAGAGATCTAGCTTCTCCCTTAGTCTTTCTTCGTTTTGCTCTTCGTTGAAGTATTCTACTCGAAGGCTGATTGCTCCAATTTCTACTGGAGAGACAGCTTCTACTCCATATGTCATGGCAAACGGCGTCATGCCGGTGGTGGTTTTTGTTGTCATCCGATAGGCCCACATGACAAACGGCAATTCTTCTGGCCACTTCGTTGGTTTGCCCTCAAGATTTTTCTTGATTCCACTCAGGATTGCCCTGTTGGTGACTTCTGTTTTTCCGTTCGTTTGTGGATGCGCGACGGAAGAGAACCGTTGTTCGATTGAATATTCTGCGCATTTCCTTTTGAAGTAGGCACTGGTGAATTGAGTCCCGTTATCGCTTACAAGAATTCTTGGGAATCCGAATCTCATGATAACGTTGTTCATGAAAAACCTCCAAGTGTTGTCTGCCGTTATCTTTGCCACAGCTTCTGCCTCAGCCCATTTTGTGAAATAATCGACAGCAACAATAACATACTGGAGCTGATTTTTGGCAATCGGGAAAGGTCCCAAGATGTCAATTCTCCATTTTGCAAACGGGCACGGACTCATCATATTTGTCAATTCGGCTACTGGCCGTTGTGGTTCTTTTGCAAACTCTTGGCATTTATGACAAGATTTCACAAAATTATCCGAATCTCTTCTGATCGTTGGCCAATAAAAACCTGTTCGAAGAACTTGAGCAGCCATGGTATTTCCTGAGGCATGCATTCCGCATATTCCTTCGTGGATCTCCCTGAGAGTATATAAACCTTCTTCTTCCGTGATACATTTTGCCGCTGGATAAGTAAGACAACGACGAAGAAGCACCCCTCGTGATAAGTGCATCTAGCTGCTCTTTTGAGAATCTTTAACTTCTCATTCGCATTTTCTGGTAACTTGCCATGCTTGAGATAGTCAATTACTGGAATGCGCCAATCATTCGCCGCTTCTAATACACATAACACTTGCTGTTCTTCCATAAAAGAAGGAATGGAAATTTCTTCTATTATGACATCGGGCGGCATTACTGCTTCGGAGTTAGCTGCTAGTTTGGCGATCTCATCAGCCTCAACATTTTTCTCTCTAGGAATGTGGTTGATTTCGACATGAATTCCCATATTTCTGATTTCGGTGAGCTCTTTCTGTACTTTCTTCAAGTACTGAATCATGATAGGCTCTCTAGCCTAGGAGTCGCCTTTGGCTTGATCAATGATTAATTTTGAATCTCCATAAATGACCAAACGGATATCGACCGTTTGTGCATTGCCGATCAGATTTCCTCCGATATGTAGTCTTGCCAGTAGCGCTTCATATTCGGCAGCATTATTCGATAACGGCCTAGAGATTTTTAAAGCGTAACTCATTTTAATCCCTTCTGGGCCTAAAATAATAACGTCTGCTCCTGCTTCATTTTGATTCTTGGCGCCATCCACGAAAATTGTCCATTGATCTCCGTTCATATCAGGAAGAGGTAAGCAAGCTTCTTCTTTGCTTTCTGGCGGAGAAATTGGCTTCTGAACAAACGTGCATTCAGCAATGAAATCGGCCAGCACTTGGCCTTTGATAGCGGGTCTGGACTGATACTGCAGTCCATATTGCTCCAATTCGATGGCCCAAATGACCATTCGGCCAGACAATTCAGGTCTTCTAAAAATCCTTCTTAAAGGCTGGTCTGTCAGCACGACCACTGGATGAGCTTGGAAATACCTAGCCATCTTTCTAGCAGCTTGCAACAGAGCGAAAGCAATTTTTTCAATTTGAGAGTATCTCAGCTCAGCATCCTTCAAGATTCGGCTGATAAAATGAATCGGCCGATGTATGCTGTTTTCATCTCGAACCAAAACGGCACTGACTACCTCATCGGCTGCCCCCAAATAAAGGAAAAGGGTGTCTCCGTTTTCGGGTCGAGTTAGCAACAATTCAGAAGACAGATACTCTTTTAAGTCGTTAAAAGCCTTTTCACAATCGTCCTCCCATCCGAATCGTGCCTTCTTCCGAATGACTTTGAAGAACAGGAGGCATTTCTCACCTTGCTTGGAGATGAATCGGCTCAAAGCAATTATTCTTCCTGTGAGTCGCTGAACCTCCTTCACACTTTTTGGCGAAACCATGTCTTTAATTGCCTTCAGCTTGGCGGGATTAGGCTGAATTCCTTTTTTGCTGACAACATAACCAAGGAATTTTCCAGTTTGGAATGCAAACATGCATTTTTTGGGATTTAATTTCATTCCAAATTTTCGCATTATCCCAAATACTTCTTCAAGGTCTCGCAGATGCGCCTCAAAATTTCTGCTTTTCACCAGCATATCATCAACATATACCTCCAAATTCTTTCCGATTAAAGGCTCAAAAATCTTATTGGCCGTTCTTTGAAATGTTGCTCCAGCATTCTTCAGACCAAACGGCATAGCCCGATAGCAATAGGTGGCCTTTGGCGTGATGAAAGCCATTTTCTCCTCGTCTTCAATCGCCATCGGTATTTAATGATATCTAGAATTGGCATAAAGCGAACTCAAATATTCATATCCAGCCGTTTGATCCACCAATTGCTCTATCCGCGGCAACGGATAACAATCTTTGGGGCATGCCTTATTTAGATCGGTAAAATCAATGCACATCCTCCAATCCCCGTTTGGCTTTCTCACCACAACTGGATTAGCTAACCATGGCGGATACTGAACCTCTCGGATGAAGTTAGCCTTTAACAACTTGTCTACTTCTTTCTCAATTGCATCTGTTTTTTCTTTGGAGAAAGCTCACCGTTTCTGTTGAACCGGTTTGGCATTCGGATAAACGTTCAATCGGTGCTCTGCCGTTTCCCTCGAAATGCCCGGTATGTCCGACGGGACCCACGCGAATTCTCCTTTACACTTATTTAGTAGAAACGAAAGCTGGTCACACTCTCCTTTGCTCAGCTTCTCGCTTATTAAGAAATGCTCAGTGGGAAGGTCAGCCACTGACACTTGGACCATTTTCTCCAATGGCTGAGTACGCTGCTCCTCATCATTTTCTAACGAATCGTCAGCTATGCAAACATAACGATCACAACAACCATCGACCATCGTTATGTAGCATTCGGCAGCTACCTTCTGATCTCCTCGGATTGTAACAACGCCGTCCCATGAAGGGTATTTCATTTTCAAATGCCTTTGCGATATTACTACTCCAAAAACATTTAAAAACGGACACCCCAAAATCACATTATATGGCAGGTTTAAATCTACCACCATAAATAGCTGCTGTTCCTTTCTCCGGGAGATGTCTTCCACAAAAAAGATTGACAAAAAGGTTATGCCTACAACAGGAATGGGAACGCCATTTACCCCAATAATCGGCCGTCGGCAAGGCTTCAAGTCTGGCTTAGATCCTTGCAAACGGTTAAAAGCGTTGGAAGAAATGAGGTTCACCGCACTTCCGTTGTCCACCAGAGTTCGCCTGACTCCATAATTGGCAATGATGGCTGTTACCACTAATGCTTCGTTCTGAGGATATGTCACTCCGATCTCATCCTCTTCTGAAAATGTTATGGCCATTCGGTCCAGCTCCGATAGACCTGTGTTTTCCACAACGGGATCATTCCGTTTTCTCTTCTCCCCAATCGGTAAATCTTCCGATTCCAACTGCTGGGTTCCTCCTGCTATTAAATTGATCATGTGGAACTCATTGAAAGAGGTTGTCAACACCTCCTTTCTTCTGTCTCCCTGGACACTGGTTCCGGTAGTGTTGGGATTTACGGCCGTTTCTTTCCTGTTGCCGTTAGCTCGATCCTCCATGGCCTTATTTCGAGCTTTGACCGCAAATTCACCCAAATAACCCTCTTTAATTAACTTTTCAATGGCCTTTTTCAAAGAGAAACAATCCTCCGTGTCATGTCCCTTTGCTTTATGGAAACGGCAGTAAGAATCTCTATGCGGTCCCAGAACGACGCCAGGTTTGCGTTTAGGATATTGAATCGGCAATCTCCGTTCTTCTATGATGGCAAAGATCTCCGCTACTGGCTTAGTTAGCTGTAATGTAGAGAAGTCCGTGAGACGATCCATCTGTCGGCCTCCAGCCGTTTGCTTCTTTTCTCCCTGTTTGCGGACAACCGTTTCTTTCTTAGGAGGATCGGACTCCTCCCGTTTCTTCCGTTGGAAGTCTGCTTCTTCCATCCTTGCATATTTATCCACCTCAATCCGCAAGAGGTCCAGGGTCTTTGGTGTGCTCGCGATTAGAGCATTTTCCAACTCCCGATACATGCAGTTCCTCCTCAAAGCCTCAGCTGCAAAGTTGAGCGCAACGTCGGGTAGAGTCACCAACTCAGCATTAAATCTGGCAACATACACTATTAAGGATTCCCCTGACTTTCGCACCATATCAAACAGAATCGCTGGAGACTTTTCCACAGGAATACAAGAACTAAATCGGCTTGTGAAAACTTTTGCCAATTGCTCAAAACAGTCGACAGATCCGGCTGGTAATTTCTCAAACCAGGTGTTGGCGATTCCTTTCAGAGTCATCACAAATATTTGGCACAACGCCTCATCTTTTCTAGTAAAAAACTTAACATGTTTCTTTACTAAACTCACATGAACTGTTGGATCCGTCGTCCCAAGGTAGGAATCGGTTGGCAATTTGACGTGTCTGCTTACTCGATGCTTCCTAACCCGAAAGGTTAAAGGATTCTTTGGATCATCATCTTGCTCTTCACGAGCTGGTAGGGTGACAGAGCCTCTGAAAGCATTCCGATCAGCCCTCTCGTGATCTCTTTCAGATTGAGGTCGATCCATTAATCTCTCTCGACCTCTTCTTCTCTCGGATCTTCCTTCTAATGACTGCCTCTGGCTCCTTCTTGGGCTCTGCTGGACTGCCCGGCTGTTGACCTCTTCCATGTTGTCCAAGTATCCCTCCCCTCTAAGCGGATTTTCACTTTGACGGCCTTGCTGAGGTTCATTCGAAGGATTTCCCCGTTGAGCTGGTTGACTGACGTGCTGGTGTACAGATCTGACTGGCTGGAATACCAAGGACGGGGGCACTAAAGATGGTGTCACCGTTGGTTGATCATGGATCTGCTGAGGAATAACCTGTTGGTGGACAGACGGAGGGATCCTTCCCATAAACGTTTGCATCATCATATCCATCCGTCGATGCAAGGTGGCAAACTCATGCATAACTGCTGGTGGGATGACTGCTGCTGTAGACGGTCCAGGTTGTGGAGTGCTAGGAAATAACACTTCTGGAATTTCAGGGAAATTAAGTCGGCGAGCTGCAGCGTTCATTTCCACACGGGAAGATGAAACTTGAGGAGGTGGAGTTTCATGTTGACCAGCAGCTGCTCCAATAGGTTGAGGTGATTGGAAATTTGGATCGGATGCCATTCTTGAGAATAAAAAACCCCAAAGATATAGAAAAGAAGAAGAAGAGCTTTGAAATTCAAGGTTTTCTCACTTAAAATTCCAAAAGCTCTCAACGAAAGCACCAAATGATAATCCGTGGAACGGGGTGAGGGGTTTTCTGTCAAATGGCACGCCGGAGTATGGTGGTTGAAGCCTCATGAGTGACCTGGAAAGCGCCGGAAGTATTTTCCGGCGTAAAAGCTCCGATGCCAAAGTCAGTATTTTGATTCAGTGTAGAGAAAGTGTATGTTTACTCTGTGTGTGTTTTTAGGAGCCGAAGAACCCTCTGCTCATGTACTTCCCTCTAGTCCTTATGTAGGGTTAGAGTGGTTAGATCTTTCGTCATCTTTTCCCTTTTTTTCTAAAAGGTGGTCTGGAAGTAGGAATTGATAATTGTAACGTGGAGTTAATGCCTTTGGGGGAATAAAATATTCCCCTTGTCTAGCTATTAAGTGATGACTTGATGGGAGCAGAAAAGGTTGTCCCCCACGCCAACTTTGACTAAATGTGTACTGACTACTGAGTATTATATAAATTATACCAGTGAGTGGAGCTTAATATCTGTGCCCAATCAATATGATGCCGTTGGGGTTGCGTCGGCTGGGTACCGTTTGGTGATACATTGAGATGGTCAATGTATACAACGGTGCCCATCCGTTTTCTCCTGCTTCAGCGGATGGATCGGCCTCGTGCCGTTTGCCGTCGACGGGCTAGACCTGCCATTTGGCCACTTATTCCCTTTGACTTAGTCAAATCGGTCAAATGCCGTTTCTATCCTTGACTTGGTCAAATCGGTCACTCGCCGTTCTGACTGGTCAACGGTACTTTGTGAAGGTACAAAGTCCATTATGCCCTTCTGATAATTTTATGTATTATCAAATATTGTTCGCATTAAATTATCGAATAATATTTCTTCTTAAAAAAGATTAGAGAGGTCATGAGGACATGTGAAGTTGAATCGAGATTGGGAAATAGGATTTGAAGTGTTGGGCATAAAAATATAAAGAAGTTTTACATAAATATAAATTTAAATAGCGACATGACCCTAGCAACATGACTCTGGTTTTTCGTTCATTTCAACATTTATTAATTATTAATAAGATAAGTAAAAAAAACAAGGTTCTAACCTAATGTTCTGCTCATCACTGACATGAGACAACTTGTATGTTTTAATTTAACTCTCTTTTTTGGGAGTTGCAAAATAAATACTTATTGAATGGAGTACCTAGTCTAGATATTTTAGAAAAAATGTTTAAATATCATTTTTTTTTAAATATTACTACTTCAGCTATTTTATATACGTTAAACTAACAGAAAATACATATATTAAAAAAAATAATAGAAAGTTAACTGGTGTCTTGAAAAATTAAAAAATTCTAATTACTTTATAATTACTTCTCATGTTCCATGAAAAAACAAATATTGATGAGTAATTCAAATTTTTAATTGTTGTCTTAAAAAATGTAGTTGGACAATTTTTTTAAAATATTTTTTTCCCAAATTAGTAATTTATAAAATAATAGAGGGAGTAGAGAATTACAATTGTTGTGTTTGAATACCTGATTCATAAAGAAGTACTATTGAAAATGTTTTACTACTAATAAATCTTATAAAAAAATTATAATAACAAATGTGGTAAAAATAAATATTGTACTTTAAATGGTGGAACCTTAGTGTAAATTTTTTTAAGATGTCTTACTAATGATAAAAATATCTAATAAGAGTTCCGATTTAGATTCAAATCTTACTTTTGCCTATAAAAAAAAATTAATTGCACTGTATGGAGTAACATAATTTTGTTAGCTATTATAGTTTCTGAAAGCAATCTTGTTAGCAATAATAAATATCTTAACAAATTAAATAATAATTATTTTTCATAATACATTGTTAATGCTGCCAAAGATCCTCTTACTCATCAATCCTCTAATTTCGGTGGACAAAATAAGGCAAGCAGACAAGAGAAGAGTTGCATTCACGTAGGGTTGACAATTTTCGCCCGCGGACATAGATATCCATCGGATACCCGCAATTGTGGGTGGATATTACCCGCAGTTTGTGGGTATTTTGAGGGTATGGATTTACCCTCACCCGCAAATTGCGGGTATGGATGCGGGTATGGATAGTGCTTACCCGCTCCAATACCCGCACTAAATACCCACAATAATACCCGCAAAATATATATACATATCATAAAATTTGTAAACTTTAGTAAATTCCTTAGTCAAACATAAACCATAAATTAAAATTTACATGTCAATCTATTACTTGAAAATTTAAATTTTAAGAAATTTGCGGGTATCCGCGGGTACAATTTGTCTTCTCTTACCCGCTCCGCGCGGGTGCGGGTGCGGGTATGAATTACCCGCAAATTTGCAGATGCGGGTATGAATAGCACCTTACCCGCTCCATTGCCAACCCTACTGATTCACACAAAGAGAGGACCCTTATGTACTTATTTAAACCTAAATGTTATCAATGCCAATTTCACATATGATTTTTTGACTTTGAGCCTAAAATAATGAAGTAAATTACATCGAAGAAAATATTTCACTTTTATATTCAACGGAGTCTGTAAATTGTTGAAGGAAATAAAAGTTCGTAATCTTTTTTAATGAAAAAATATTATTCACTTTAGATTTAAGTTTGTACGGTTTATAAAAAAAAAATTAATTAAAAAATTTATTCTTTTTATATTTATTTTTTATTTCTCACACGATAGTTAAAACCAATTGTTAGATTAAAGAAAGACAATGGGAGCTGCTGGACTTGAGTTTTTTTTTTTTTTTTTGAAAGGAAGAGATAAATGGATTAATTCAAATCTGCAAGTACAAAATGTGCGATCACCTCGGGGCATTCCCCCTATCCATACATTTCCTAAACCGGAAATCAAAGCCAATTGGCCTAACTCATGTGCTGGGATATTCGTGGACCGTCCTGTATGCGAAAAGGAGCAACTATGAAAAGTAGAAGCTAGGCGTGCCACCTCTTCCAGCACCAATCCCGAGTAGTTTAGTGGGAAGTCTCCATTAGTCAGGGCGAGGACGTTCTGCAAGCAGTCAGACTCAACTATAATCTTGTCGTATCCCCATTGGCGAGCCTGTGTTACTGCGTCTCTCAGCGCTAGAGCCTCTGCTATTCGCGCCTCAGCTCCATGCGGAAGGTAGATTGCTCCTGAGAACACTGTTTCACCCTTTGCATCCCGGGCTATAAATCCCAAGCCAATGCCCGTAGTCCCTACCGCTGCATCCGTGTTCACCTTTACCACCCCTGTAGGAAGAGGCATCCATCTCGGGTTGACAGGTCGGGGGAGCAGGGCAGCGGGCTTGTGTTGCTGACACCATGCCTCCTTGAAATCAGACAGTATTTTTCCACCCCGAATAACCACCTCTTGGGTTGATTCATCGCACTGGCGGAAGATCCTGTTATTCCTCGATGTCCGTAGGGACCAAAGGATGGAGATGAGCTTCTCTATATCCGAGACATCCAGAGACGTCCGTAGCCCTGCTAGCCAATCCACCCAGCCATCTCCTTGCAGCGCCGAAACCCTATCCCAGAAAGCAAACTTTCCCCACACTTCCCTGGCAAACGGGCAAGACAGCAGCAGATGCGGAGTCGATTCCACCTCCTCGTTGCAGCAGGGGCACACGGGGTCCACCGATACACCCCTCCTAGCTAGATTCACCCTGGTTGGGAGAGAGTTACTTCCCATCCTCCATATGAAGTTTTTGAACTTTGGGGGGATAGAAAGTCCCCACAAGAATTTCCACCAACCTCTACTGGACTCTGGGCTCTCCTGCGCAGGAATCGATGTAAGACAGTGGTATCCACTACGAACTGAAAACTTCCCATTTGTAGTACCTTTCCATACAAGAGTATCATTCGCCTCACTCCGACTAAGCAGCAGGCTTAATATTGCTGATATTTCCTGTGGTAGAAAAAGTTATTCCACAAGGTCTGTCTTCCAGCACCTCCGATCCCTATCAATAAGCTCAGCCACTTTAGCCTCCTCATCGAGGCCCGTGACCGGTGTTGTGATCATCCCAGTCGCTGTTGTCGGAAGCCATGGGACTTTCCAGATCCGTATCCGTTCACCATTCCCTACCCTCCAGAAGCATCCTTTAAGGAGAGCTGGTCTTCCTGCCAGAGTGTTACGCCACACGTAACTAGGGCGGGAGCCCATTCCTGCCTCTAGAAAGTCCGCGTGGGGAAAGTATCGCGCTTTCCAGATCTGGGAGAGCAAAGAGTTTGGATTTCTGTGCAGCCGCCACCCTTGTTTGGCTAAAAGCGCAAGATTAAATTCTCTAACCTTCCGGAATCCCAATCCTCCCACATCCTTCGACCGACAAAGCTTTTCCCAGGACACCCAGTGCATCTTATGCTCCTCAGAGTTACCCCCCCACCAGAATCTTCTTGTCGCCTTTTCTATGTCCTCGCAGATGGAGATTGGGATCTCAAAACAACTCATCATATACGTTGGGATGGACTGGATGACTGATTTAATTAGCACATCTCTCCCTGCCTGGGATAGCTTTTTCTCTTTCTACCCTCCTAGCCTCTTGCAGATCCTGTCACGGATCGGAGCGAACATCTCTTTCTTCGATCGGCCAAAAGACACTGGAAGTCCCAAGTACCTGGCATGGGATTCCGTCTCCACCATTGCTAGTCTTTATTTTACCTGTATTTTAGCGTCGTGGCCTACGTTCTTGCTGAAACACACTTCTGATTTTGCTAAATTTACTTTCTGGCCAGAAGCTTTTTCGTAGTCCTTCAAAATGGAGCTAATGACTGTGGCCTCCTCCTCCTCTGCTTTCACCAAAATGAGACTGTCATCCGCATAGAACAAATGACTGACCGGTGGACTTCCCGGGCATACCTTGTATCCACATTTCCTGTTGGTCGCGGCTGCATTCTGGAGCATCACTGAAAGACCCTCAGCACACAACACAGAGAGATAAGGGGACAATGGGTCTCCCTGCCGGATGCCCCTTTCTGGATAGAACGTAGGACCCGGGGCCCCATTAAGGAGGATGGCGTAGGAGACCGTTGAGACTCATCGCATCACCAAGGATGTCCATTCAGGTGAGAAGCCCATGCGGGTCATGATTGCCTCCAAGAAGTTCCACTCCACTCTGTCATAGGCCTTACTCATATCTAGCTTGACGCTCATCCATCCTGGACCAGAGCGTTTTGAGTTCATCCCATGGAAGATCTCTTGGGCTATCAGAGCGTTGTCGGTTATGAGTCTGCCAGGAACAAAGGCGTTTTGGTTCTCTGATACTATGCTAGGCAGGATTTGTTTCAGGCGATTTGCAAGAACTTTGGTTATCAGCTTGAAGACTACATTGCACAAGCTAATCAGGCGAAACTGGGAGCAATTTGAGGGGTTGGCTATTTTAGGAATGAGGGTGATAAAGGTATGGTTGAGGTAGGCAGGGTCTTCCCCATCATTCAGGATTCCAAGGACAGCATTGCAAACAGGATTTTCTAAAAAAGACCAAAATTTTTGAAAAAACAAAGGAGGCATTCCGTCCGGCCCGGGGGCCTTCGTGGGATGCATCTGTTTAAGAGCTTTAAAAACTTCATCTTTAGTGAAAATCCGATCAAGATTAAGATTCATGGAGTGGGACACACGAGGGTTAATGGAATGGAGGACATTTGTGGATAGGTCGCTTCCACCAGAAGAGAATAGGGTCTTATAATAATCTAGAACTATCTCCTCTACTTCCTCACGAGACTCCCTCCACCGACCCGACTCATTTTGGATTTTCTCAATTGTATTCTTCTTCTTACGTTGCGAAGCTCGGGCATGGAAGAATTTTGTGTTCCTATCGCCCTCCTCGAGCCATAGGACTCTTGACCATTGTTTCCACATCACCTCATCTCGATGAATGAGCTCCTCAACTGCTTTTCGAACTTCCTCAATCTCATCGAGGGTGGAGTCTGAGCTTGGTTGCATCTGGAGCCATCCCAAAAGCTCTCTTTTCTGCACAATGGATCTGTGCACGTTACCAAAAACCTCCTTACTCCAGCGAGACAACTCTACCCCGCAGCGAACTAATCTGTTATCCAGAGAGTCCCCATTTGCCTGAATCTCTCCCCCGTTCCACAACCTTTTAACAAAGTCAAAACATGACTCATCCCTGAGCCAGGCAGCCTCGAAATGAAACACTTTCCCTCTCGATGATCTATCAACCCTAGGGGTCAGCTGAATCAGGATAGTGCAATGGTCAGATCCGAAGCGGGGGAGGTGTTTAACCGTGGCATCGGGGAAACAACTCATCCACTTCTCATTCGCCGTCCCTCTATCTAGTCTCTCCAAGATAGTGCCGTTTCCCCTTTGGTTGTTACACCAGGTAAATTTTGGCCCTGAAAAACCAAGGTCTATAAGATCACAGTGGTCTAGGGCGCACCTAAATTCATCCATATCATTGAATTGTCTTGCTGACCCGCTAATTTTCTCATGTCCCCACATGACTTCATTAAAGTCCCCAACACAAAGCCATGAGAGAGGGCTCATATCTCTTATATTCTTAATCATGTCCCATGTCTTGTGTTTATCCGCCCCAGATGGCCAACCATAGATGCCAGTAAATCTCCAAGGGGGGTCGTTTGACAGACCATTCAGAAGTTCAATATCAATACAGTGAGCATCACTCCGCAAGACATTAACGGAAATATCATTTCTACACAGTAAGGCCAGACCTCCTCTTCTAGTGTCACCCTCACAGTCAACGACAAGAACATAAGGAAAAGACCATTTATTATTAAACTTTTGAAATTCGTGCGCGTACAATTTTGTTTCAGACAGGAAAATTCGTGGACTTGAGTTATGATACTCCTAGAGCAAAAAAAAAATCCAATTATTCTTTTCTTCACATTGAAGAAAAGGAAAAGAACTAAGAACTAAGTTTTATAAGTTACTAGTATGCTTTAATTTACAATTTTCCAAAATCCCATTTCTTCCATATCCATCTTTTTTCGTAATAAAAAAGAAAACCACCAATACCAGCTATAATTCAATTGGACTTTTTTTTTACTATCCAACGATGTCGTTTTTAAAACTTAAACTCATAAATTTAGATGAATAATGAATAGTGAATAGTGAATAGTGAATTAATCTTTGTCTTTTGTTAATAATTAATGATCATTAAGTTATTATAGTCATATTGTACTTCACTAATTAATGTAAGAACTTGTAATAAGTGAACAAAAATTTCAATTTTCTCGACTTTTCGAGTGTTATTTTTATTGAATACTCTGTCCTTTAATAACTGACGCTTTGAAACAGTAACAAAAAGCAGCTCAAACACTAAAAAGTCAAGTAATATGTACACTAACAAAAACTAGCAAAACGTTCATTATTTATGGACGGAGGGAGTATGATACTAATCTGATTTGACGAGGAAAAAAAATAAAAACCTAATTTAATTACACATATAACGTGATAATTAAATTATAAATTGGACAAAAAAAGTAATGAAATTATATGGTCTGTTTATGAAAAGAAATAAAAGGGGGAAGCTATGACGCTACTGGGTAGCTGCGGCAGTGTGCTGGGATTCTCCTGACAGTGAGTACAGCTCACTTCCTGCACATATTCATTTCTGCTTACTTAAGACAGTATGGCTTTAATGTAGCGCCAAATCAAACAAAAACAAGAGATCTAGGTAGTGTTTGGGGTTGGGGTTGAGTTTGGGAAAAGTGCTTTCCCCAACCCCAAAGCTGGGAAAGGTGTTTGGTAACACCTTTCCACTAGAGCTTTTCCAAAAGCTCTACCAAAATTGTTGAGGCACTGCCTCCTTATCCCACTGCACAAAAATGGGGCAGTGGGCAAACGCAGCTGCGCGTTTGCACCCTCTCTCCTCTTTTTTTTTTTTTTTAATTTCATTTTTTTACTTTATATAATGGACAAAATAAATTAAAAACAATCACAATAAAATCTCCATCTCGAGATAAGTAATTCTAGACCCACTTTTCCTATTTTTATTAATTTTTTAAAAATGGGTTTTATACTCCAACTCTTTCACTTTTATAGTTTTACCAAACACCAAACAGACCCCTAATCCAGAACACTACTCCATAAGAACCTTCAATCACCGACATTTCCCTTTCATCAAACAAAGGAAAAAGAAAAAGAAAAAAGTTTGGTGCTACATAAACACTTTACAGGAAGAAAGATACTTTCTTTTGAATTTGAAAGATTGCTTCTTTGCTCAAAATCCCCCATTTCTCCATTCTTCTTGGTTTTCTTGTTTTTGTGGGTTTTTCTCTCAAGAAACAAAAGAAGACATGAGGTTGTTTTTGGTGTTAGTGATGTTGTTACTAGTGACTTGCAGTAATGGAGAAGATGCTTATAGGTTCTATAATTGGAATGTCACCTATGGTGATATCTACCCTCTTGGTGTAAAGCAACATGTATACACATAAAGCAAACTCCTTTCTTTTTTTCTGTCGCACCCCATTTTTCGTTGAAAACGAGTGTAAGGTTTGGGACGGATGCTAAGCATAAATGGATGCTTCGCATAATACAATGAAGTCGCCACCCTATTTTTTCTAAGGTTTAGGGAACCTAAGCGTCATGGCATAAAATAAATAAACTAAGGCACAATGGTCTAAACCAAAGAACGATGGTTCGAGGTCGTATTTATGGACTTGGGAAGGTGTTAGGCACCCAAGTCACATCCTAAAAAGGCTACCGGTAAGAAAGGTGTTTGAAAACAGTTTTGATGTACAAAGATTTGTTTAGACGATCGAAGCATGTCAACCTCCTCTTCCCACGAACTCAAGTCACTTTTCGATCATTTACATAGGCCAATGATCGAATCGTGCCAACAAAGTCCGCTTACCGAATTGGGACACTTTCCGATTATCTAAACATTTTTGACGTGATTTGGCCCTCAAAGGTGACGTTACATCTTAGCATTTTTCGTAGGGACATGTTATTTCCGTTTGGGTCAGAGGAATGGGTTTACCATTTTGTCTCTATGCTAGAGCGGACGTTCCCCCTTTTCATCGAGCCACGCATGACTTAGTTACTACGTGATCTATCATGGTTGAAACTAGCAAAGTACATTTTTTATGAATGCACATAGGTTGGTATGGCCTTTGGAACCATCATGCCTATCACTTAACAAGAAAACAATTAATCTCATGGTAATTAAATGCGAGTGATGTAAACATGTAGGCATGTGGGTCGATTTTAATTGCTAACAATTCTATATGTCATGCATACGATTTGGTGGTTCTAGCGTTTCCTAAGTGGTCATGTATACGATAAGGTTAAGGCTTTGGACCTTCGTGTGAACATACAAGGAAACGTTTTAAGGTAATCTTACCTTTTGGACGAACCCCGATCGACGACAATTGACATAAGTACTTTAGGTATACCCATACACGATTTAACTACTTAGCTAATTATTACAAACCATAATTCAATATAATAACTACTTTTCTAATTATTACAAATTGGAGGTCGGAATAACTATATAACTAATTATTACAACAATTGAAATAACTAATTATTACAACAATTGAAATAACTAATTATTACAACAAGTGAAAATGGGTAATTAATTATTACAACAATTGAAATAACTAATTATTACAACAATTGAAATAACTAATTATTACAACAATTGATATAACTAATTATTACAACAATTGAAATAACTAATTATTACAACAATTGAAATAACTAATTATTACAACAAGTGAAAATGGGTAATTAATTATTACAACAAGTTTAGCAATTAATTATTACCTCATTTATGCAATTAGAAGTAATTGACGATTAATTATCATATATGAATGCATGGAAATAATGCTTATAATTCTAATGGGCCGGGCTTAGGCCCATTCTTGGATTCATAATTTTGGACAATACACATGCAAATCATTTTTATGGAAATCATTTAAATTAAATAAAAGAACGGTAAAACGTACTTTTGTGCGAGGATTTAAAGTTTAACCTACAAAGCGAGAGTGTTAGCGAAGGTTTAAAAAATAAATAAATAATAAAGAGCGCATGCAATATTTATTTAATTTGAGCAAGCAATTATATAAACAGCGCAAACAAGTATACCATTTATTTATTTATTTTATAAGCATACGAGTATTTCATTTTAAAGCATGGCATGAAATAAATATCATGTGGGCATTTTGCGATAATTGACATGGCATAAAATAAATAATACATCATACGAAGCATGCAATTAATTTCACGATAATTCTCATGGCATGTAAAAATAAAATAATACATCATACGAGGTATCCGAATATTTTATACGAATTTAAACATGTCTTAAAAGCATACAAACATTTTATGGAAATTAAACATGTTATACAAGCATACGAGCATTTTTACAATTTCTACGAAAAAAGAGTGGGTCCCACATTCGAATTTTGGACATTAAAAAATGGGCTTGGCCTAAGCCAAGCCCAAGTTTTAATTTATATGATTGATGGGCCATGCATAAAAGGAAAGGAAGTAAGAACGGATGGGCTTGGCTTAAGCCAAGGCCCATCCATGTAATTAATTAAGGGAAAGGAAGGGACGGGCTTGGCCCGTCACCTTTCCTTGAAAGAACAAGCAGCCATGCTGCCACTGTTCTTCTTCATCTCCAACGCCGGCCACCACGGCCGGCCACCATGGTGATTACAACATGTTAAAAACTCACCCTAATTGACCCTAAATAAACCCCTACATGGCAGCAACTCATATGCATGAAAACAGAAAATGTTGGAATTGAAAACAGTAGCAAATTTCAGCATAGAATAACAAACTAATTAACATGCATATTAGGCTATTAATTACCCAAGACTTTATACCATTAAATTGAAGCAAGGGAAATGAAATTGGCATGGAAACTAAGCATGTGAGGCAAGTTTTAGCAATTTATTTCATGCTTTAGACCAAAAATGAAATTTAAAAAGAGTTTAGAGGGAGAGGGAGCTTACTGTCTAGGAGAGCTTTTGGTCCAAGAAGGATGAGCAAGAAAGTGGAGAGTGAGAGTGAATTTTGGTGCCCATTTCTTGTTGATAATTGCTTGCTATTTATAGAGGGAAGTGGAGTCGGTTTGGAGGCAAAGGCTTGGCTGCAAATGGCCGGGAAAGGTGGAAAGGTGGAAAGGTGAACAGTGGCGGAGTGGAGGCCAAGTTTTGGGTTTGTGTGGCCAAAGGTCACTGATGGGAGGTTTTGTGATGATCAATTGTAGTCTGCGAGCTAGCTGGGAAGAAAAGGGAGGCAATTTGGATATTGACAATTAATGCATGAAATTGGACATGAACGGGATATTTTCGTACGAGCAAAATCGTACGAAAGCGAAAATAAATCCGAGCCGAGGAACCCACGACGTGTAGAAAGATAAGACAAGA
The DNA here is from genome assembly GCA_963691705.1 of Viola odorata. NCBI lineage: Eukaryota > Viridiplantae > Streptophyta > Magnoliopsida > Malpighiales > Violaceae > Viola > Viola odorata. The sequence goes on from OY829539.1 coordinate 4,163,009, forward strand.
AAACTAGGGTACAGTAAATAAACGAGAAGTTTGAGTTAACTTATTTATTTTCTCTTTCGGAAACGTCAAAACGTTTGAACGCAAAATAAATGTTCTTACGAAAAAAATTGAACGAAACTGAACGAGGTGGCGTGAAAGAGAAAAATATCACGTAATTATCAATTAAAGAAATTACGCGTTCGAGCCACGGTCCGAGAAAACTTACTCGGGACCGAGAAAAGTTCGCGTGAAGACAGTCGAAAATACGAAAAACTATAAAGGCACGAAATGACACGGAATATTAAACAAACTAGCCTAGGACCAAGAATCGACAGAAATTTGATCTAGACAAGCTATTAAATACGATAAATGATAAAATGCGTAAAGTTGCGAGAAAAAGTCAAAAATTGGGTAGCAACAGTTGCCCCCTCTTTACTGTCTGATCAAAAATTCAGTGTAACTGAGATTTTTTGATTAGCAGTAAAGACGGTTGCCCTAAGTATTACCACGGTTTTGGACATGATGAAGACTTACCTAGGAGTGGGATGAGCTTTTAAATTTTGGTATGGGCGAGGCTATCGCTCTTCAGATGTTGATGTGGAAGATGTAATGCGCGTCCGTGCGAGGCTATCGCTCTCCGAACGTTTGATAAAGGGATGAGATCCGAGCGGGGATACCGCAAACTTCAGACATTTGACGTAGAGATGTAATGGTGAGATCCGAGCGGGGATACCGCAAACTTTGGACGTTTGATGTGGAAGATGTAGATTTCACATCCGAACGGGGATACCGCAATTGTCGGAGGTCGATGCAGAAAACGTAAATTTGACATCCGAACGGGGATACCGCAATTGTCGGTGGTCGATGCAGAAAACGTAAATTTGACATCCGAACGAGGATACCGCAATTGTCGGAGGTCGATGCAGAAAACGTAAATTTGACATCCGAACGGGGATACCGCAATTGTCGGAGGTCGATGCAGAAAACGTAAATTTGACATCCGAACGGGGATACCGCAATTGTCGGAGGTCGATGCAGAAAACGTAAATTTAACATCCGAACGGGGATACCGCAATTGTCGGAGGTCGATGCAGAAAATGTAAATTTGACATCCGAGCGGGGATACCGCAATTATCGGAGGTCGTTGTGGAAAACGTTGATGTAGGTTCGTGCGAGGCTATCGCTCTCCGAACGCTGGTGCGTATGGATTGAAATTGATTTGAACGTGAGGATCCGCCATATGAATTTGATTTGGGAGTGGTAACGTACTCCATTCGATGTTGATTGGATTTTGAGGAGAATCCAAGACGACGAGGGCTTTACAATGATTTCTTCATCGAAGACCCAATTTGTGGCATGATTCCAACGAAGTGTATCTGTGTCCTACAAGGAAAGAAGCAAACACAAAGCAGCAACAGATAGAAAAAGAGAGAGCAAATGACCTATGTGCGAAATATAAAATATTCCTACTTTTAACCCATGGCTTGCCCCCAAGTTTTTGTTTGGAATGAAAATGACCTCTTTGTTTAAGAGGAAATAAATTCAAGTGTTATTTTTTGAAAAATGCGTTCAATTTTCGTTATACAAACTTAATCGACACAAGTCTAGATAACGTCTACGTCTTGTTCAGGAAATAACGACCTCAAGAACAAGACTTTCCCACGACATGCAGCTGTAAGCAATCCTCACCAGATATTAGTGTTTGCGCTCACGCTCAGAAAACAAGGCTATGTGTTTACACTCCTAAAAATGCAATAAACATAGCACAAAAATTAAATTTGCAATGTCAATCCGAGTGAATAGACTTCAAATGAAGATGCACATGCATGGGTCTACTAATAATCAAAAGGACTTTGTGAGGGAGAAAAAAAAGAGGAATTTGTAGCAAGGTATTGTGCTTTTTGACGAAAGTTTTATGAGTTTCGTGCTCGACGATTGATTGTGATGAAGTCAAATTGTGGTGAACGATGCTCGACGATTTGATTGTGGCGAAGAGCAAAGTACATGATTTTTTTTGTTGAGGCGTTCTTCTTCATGGTCATCCTTGCGATCTTGATTGACTTCTCTCTCTCTTTCTTTTGCACTTGCTTCCGTTTTTATTGGTTTGGTGGTTCTTGAGACACCTTTTCTTTGTATTTCTTTCTTCTCTTTTTCTTTTTTCATTTCAATTTTCTTTTTTCTTTTCTTTTCTTTTTTTTTCCTTTTCTCTTTTTCCTTTTTTCTTCTTTTCCTCCTTTTTTTTTCTCTCTTTCTTTTCCCTTTTTTTTTTTTGTAGGTACTAACAGCAAGTGAAGCAAGTGCAATTTTTGTTTGGTCTATCCTCCTCTCTGTCTTCGGCAGAAGCCTCGAAGTCTTGATTCATTTTGGCTTTCTTCTGACGTTGTTTTGCCAGAGATCCTCTAAAGGTTCCTTTGTTACCTCCTTGCTTGATGTGTAACTCCAATTTAGCGATCCCAGTCGAGCACTACTCACTTGGTTTAGGAGGCTTTTAGGTGTTTGATAGAGTTGTACATGGTGTACAAAATATGTGTTTTGAGGGGAAAAAATGTTTAAAATGAAAATGTGGAAGAAGAGCAAAAGCAAAGTCCCATGTCATCTTACCGTTATCCCATGTCCGACAGTTCATGTACCCTGGATATTATGCAAATCTAACTAGCACCTAGTTTAGCATTTGCACTCATGAAAGAAATAAGGCGTGAAGGCCCAAAGTACTCATAGGGATATGTTTTGTGACTGCTTACATCTAAACATGTCATGGATATAAGAGCTAACAGACAAGATCATGTATGCTTATATAATTTCCAATGAACGCAAAATGATGAATGCTTTGACTTAAAACGTTCAAAAACGTGGGATCTTTTTGTTTTCCTTCTTTTTAGCCCAAGTAGTACATGTATTAAGAGAATTTCTTTTGAGAAACTTACGCGTTACACGCGCATATTTGTAACAATGTCAATCGTAGAAATTTCTATAATTACGGTCAATGTAAATTGCGGAAATGTAAATTGCGAAAATATAAATTACGGAAACGTAAATTGCGGAAACGGGAATTGCAAAAATGTAAAAGGATAACTTCCCTGAAAAATGAGTTTGGACTTTTTTTTTTGGACACTTTCTTTTGGTCCTCACTTCACCTACTTGCCCCCAAGTTCACAAGTCTTGTTGTACCTGAAATGCAAAATTGCAGAAATGTAAATTGTAAAAACATAGATTGCGGAAGGGGAATTTGTAAATGTAAAGGACAACTCCCTTGAAAAATGAGCTTTGACATTTTTCAACGCCTTCCTTCGGTCGTCACTTCATTCGCTTGCCCCCAAATTTACAAGTCTCAGCGCACCTGAAATGTAAAATTGCGAAAATGAAAATTGTGAAAACAAATCACAGAAGCGTAAATTGCGAAAGGGGGAAATTGTAAACACAAAGGACAACTCCCTTGGAAAATGAGCTTTGACATTTTTCAACGCCTTCCTTTGGTCGTTACTTCATTCACTTGCCCCCGAGTTTACAAGCCTCGTTGCACCTGAATTGAAGAGACAATTAAATAGTAAATTCATTAGGGAAAGAGTATCCCAAGATGTTGATTTTTAGAGTTAACAAAAAATAGAAATATCGAAAAGAACACGTGGGCTGCCTCCTACGAAGCGCCTTTGTTTAAAGTCGGAGGCTCGACTAATGGCGGAGCTTCCTTGAGATCAAAATTTGATGAAAGTAGGGGTGTGAACCGCTCCGCCCTAGTTTAGTTGTCGACTTTTCTGACGGTTGCATCATAGCATCTTGAAGAATAGCCATTAAGTTCTTGAATAGTGTTCTAGATGAGAATGACCTCTTCGTTACCCTTGCTCGTGTGTATGGAGAAAAACTCACCTGTTGAAACATGTGTGAACGTACACACCTATCATTGTACCTATAAAACTTAGCATTGGGTTAATGGGGTTAGTCAAAACGTAGTTCTTATGACCCTAACTACTCCTAGGTGCCGCTGACACCACACTTCCCTCTGTCATTTAAAACTTAACCATTTGACACGTAAGTTTTACAAAAAAAAAAAAATTCTCATTTTTGATTTTGAGATAAACATTAATTGGTAAGGTTAAACATATTTATTTATTTTTAAACCGAAGGGGAACACAAGTTCCTATAAAAGATAATAAAACATACATACATATTACAAGGAGACATCAGGAAGCGTGGTGGCGGTTTAATTACACAGAGGCCCCCCAGACTTCTTCATGAAAATGGTCGATCCCTATATCGTCCTTCTGCTACCCAGAGTATGATTTGGAAGTGGGTTGGTGTTTTTTGTTGGGTTCTTTGGCTAGCCCTTCAAATGAGATCCATCCGCTCTTGAGCAAGTGATTAACCTTTCCTTTAAAGGCAAAACAGTTTTCTAGAGGATGGCCCGGCGCTCCAGCGTGGTATTCGCACTTTGCGTTGGGGTTATACCATTTCGGGTAAGGAGGTTGTAGATGTATGGGTGGGATCGGCACAATCTGCCCGGCTGCCAAGAGATGCTTGTAAATTTCCTCCAGAGGAACGGGAAGAGGTGGCAGCGGCTCCCGGTTCCAACGGTTACTTGGGTTATTTTGGTTGTTTGGCGGGTCATATGAAGATGGTGGAAATGGTGTAGGGTGTTGAGGAGGTGGCGCGAAAAGTGGCCTGTAGCTAGGCTGGTGAGAGGCAAAGTTGACATCTTTCTTCATGATGGGCTCTTTCTTAGGTGTTACCTCTGGTGTGGAAACATCGATCCTCCCTGACTTGATCCCTTGTTCGACTCTTTCAGCCACCAAGACCATGTCAAAAAAGTTATTTGATGGATTGGATATAAGATGAGTGTAGTAGGGAGCCTTGAAGGTGTTTACAAAGATGGCTATGAGCTCTTTGTCGTTTAAAGGTGGAGAAATTCTAACCGCTAGCTCCCTCCATCTTTGGGCATATGCTTTTACTGATTCGTCCATTTTCTTCTCTAGGTTTTGGAGGTCGGAGCGGTCCGGTGCTACCTCCATGTTGAATTTATATTGTTTGAAGAAAGCATCCGATAGATCCCTCCAAGTCTTGATCTTGGCTCTGTCTAGGCCCATGTACCAAATTAATGCATGCTTGGCTAAGCTTTCCCTGAACAGATGGATCAACAGAGGTTCATTATGTATCATATCTGCCATTTTGTTACAATAGGCTTTGAGGTGAGTTCTTGGGCACTCGACCCCAGTATACTTCTCGAAATCTGGAACTTTGTACTTAGGAGGCATTACGATCCCTGGGACCATGCACATGTCCGTTGGGCCTGTAGGGTCAAAGGGGTCCGTTCCTTCAATGGCTCTGAGCCTTTCTTCTAGTAGGTTCAACCTATCCATATTCGGCCTCTCCATGACAACCATGTTAGGACCAAGGGGTAATAGGGGTTCTGACGTGAACGGTGGTTGTGTCGGATTGACGAAAGGAGGACGAATTCCCGTAGGATCGGGGATCATGCCTCGAGTATGGTGGCCCTGAGGAGGGCAACGGCTTTGGGATTCTTGATGAATCTGAGTTTTACCAGGGTCCAAGGTGAGGTTGACTAAGGAATGCCGCAGGGCTGCAGTAGCTTCTTCACCTATGTTGACTACAGGATTTGTAGTGATAGGTCTGACGAACGGATTATTCCACTGCCATTGACCCGTGGGCCCTGAGAATGACTGGGGTACCGAAGGTCCAGCTATGGTGGATGAAGAAGGCCCCATCATCTGAGTAGGATCAAAACCGGGTGGGAACTCTGAGGTGACTTTATCTCGCTCTTTTTCGGCCTGAGCGGCCCTCTCTGTAGTAACCCTGACTTGCTCTTCTAACTCCGCTATTCTAGCAGCCAATATCTCTTCCGTCTTCGCTTGTTCAGCCATTTTTCGCGCTTGAAGTCTAGTCACGGGGAGCCTAGGGGGAGTAGTTTTTCTTCGAGGAGCTATCGTTAACCTGAAAAAATGGAAAAAGGGCAATAAAAAGGTTAGCGTCGGTGATGCGATCCCGAGGCCTCCACGCTGCTTATTCACTCTTCCGGCCACAATTTCACTTAATGCTTTTAGGATGAATGCGAAGATGACTTCGGTGAAGATATGAAGGAATCTTTTATTCATTCCAACGACGCGACGTGATCTTGGAGGTCATCAACGGAACCCTTGAAACAAACCCGCGTGAGTACCTAATGTTTAGCTTGCTCAGAATAATGTCTAATTTATTTTGCGAGAGATCCGTCGCCCAGAAAAAATTTGTTTTTTGTCATGAGCATACTTCAATCTATTATCAACATCTCTCGTGTTTTGGCCAAACGGGAATTTTGAGCCTAACGTATTCATATTGGCCGAGACAAAAGATCGCGCAGCTGAGATCGAGAAAACTATCCTCCTTACATCCAAATTATTTTCGAGAGATGGGCTGCTCGGAAGAATCCCATTTTTGGTGAGGGAAATCTTCAATATCCCGTGAACATCTTTCATGTTTTGGCCGAGTGAAAATTCTGAGCCCATCGTATCCGTATTGATCAAAACAAAAGAACGCGCGGCTGAGACCTAGCAGAGCAGCTGTCCTTACGCCTAAATTATTTGCGAAAGATGTGTTGCCCCGAATGCTCTGAAATTTGGTGTGGGCATACATAAATGTGTTGCGAACATCTTTTGTGTTTCGGTCAAACAGAAATTCTGATCCCATCGCATCGATATTAGCCAAAGAAAATGAGCGCACGGCTGAACGAATGATTTTGGGGTGAAAAACTGATTTCGGAGCCGAAGCTAGCGGTATACCGCCAGGGGCCAGGCGGTATACCGCCAGAGATGGCTTTTTGCGGGCCTTTGCTTTTGGCTGAGGTGCACTGCTCCAAAAAATCTAAAATTTTGTAGGGATACACTTCAACGTGTTACGAACATCTTTCGTGTTTTGGCCGAACGGAAATTCTGAGCCTAACACATTCATATTGGCCAAGACAAAAGATCGCATGGTTGAGACCGAGAAAACTGTCCTCCTTACGTCCAAATTATTTGCGAGAGATGGGCTGTTCGGAAAAATTCTATTTTTGGTATGAAAACTCTATAAGGTGTTTTGAACATCTTTCGTGTTTTGGCCAAGTGGAAATTCTTAGCCTATTGTGTTGATATTGGCCAGAACAAAAGAACGCACAGCTGTGATCGAGCGGAGTAGTTATCCTTACGCCTAAATTATTTCCGAGAGATGTGTCACTCTGAATGCTCTGAAATTTGGTGTGGATGAAGTTCAGTATGCTGGAAACATCTTTCATGTTTTGTCCAAGTGCAAATTCCTAGTAAATCGTGTTGATATCGGTCAAAACAAAAGATCGCACAGCTGAGCGGATGATTTTGGGGGTGAAAAACTGATTTCGGAGACGAATATAGTGGTATACCGCCAGGGGCCAGGCGGTATACCGCCAGAGACAGGTCTGGGAGTCCATCCCGACTTTTGTCGGTCTATCCTACTCGGAAAGCTCTGAAATTTTGTAGGGATATACTTCATTGTGTTATGGACATTTTTTATGTTTTGACCGAGCCGAAAATCCAAGCAAATAATCTCCATTTTGGTCAAGGAAAAAGATCGCGCAGCTGAAATCGAGAAGCAGCTATCTTTGCATTCTGAATTTTTTGTGGGAGATTGGCTGCTCAGAACTTTCTGAAATGTTTCATGGTTAAACTTCAACCTGTTGCCAACATCTTTCATGTTTTGGCCGAGTGGAAATTTGGAGTGAATCGTATTTATATTGGCCAAGGTAAAAGAGTGTGCAGCTGAGTTTATTCTTGCGTTGGAGAGAAAAGAAAAATTTTGAGTGTGTTTTTATTTCCAAGGTCAGTTTTTGGCTTCTTTTTTTTTCGTGGGCTTTATACGTAGTTTATTTTGGGGGGGGGAAGGTTGATTTGATTGTCGGCGATGGCCGTTCGATGTCTTTTGGATGTGTGAGAGAAAAAACGCATTTCGTAATTATCCGAATAACTACGACTTTTGTCATTGATATATATATATATATATATATATATATATATATTCCAAAAGGGGTTACAACCATTACAAGTTGATTAACCATCTAGATTTATCTAAAGGCTAGTAGACAAAGTCTAGGAACATTGTTACATGGGGTAAAAAGATAAAATCAGGGTAGCTGATGCGCGATTTAATTTCTCAAGTTTTGAAACGTCCAACTCCACTACGTCCCTTCCAATCCTGGTCGACAAAACCTGACTTCCATATATCCCCTTGTTCTAACTGATCAATGTAGCTCAAAATTCCGAAAGTATTAAATGAAAGCATCGTGGATGTTGCCATTTGAGTGAATAAACAGTGTGGGGCTTTTTCGGAAAGAAAGAATCCTGTAATTTTTAAAAGATAAAATGTGAGGAAAATAAAGATGAGATCGTAATATATAAATGAATGGCATCAAAGAAGAAGAAAAAAATTCACGAACATGATGCATGTGCTGGTGTGACTCCAACTATTTCTAACTGGCTGAAAAGTTTCCCGAATGTTACCCTAAAAGGGGTCCCCCATAAATGGATACGAGAGCGTTGACCGAATCATGACAAGGATTCTGGGCGCTCAATCCATTTAGGGGTTCAACATCCGAGTTAGGGTTCGTGAAAGCATACTGGGACACAGGTCCGCAGGGCTTCACTAATACCTTCCTAATCCTATTGGGTATTATAGCCGGTGATAAGCATTATGCATAAGATGCATATGAACAATTTATTAAAGCCAATAGTATAATCACGAAAATAATTTATTTAAAGCAAGTAAATAATAAAAAAGCAAACACCATAAAACCGGCTTCGACCCTACTAGTCCCCAGTGAAGTCGCCAAACTGTCGCACCCCCTTTTTCGTTGAAAACGAGTGTAAGGTTTGGGACGGATGCTAAGCATAAATGGATGCTTCGCATAATACAATGAAGTCGCCACCCTATTTTTTCTAAGGTTTAGGGAACCTAAGCGTCATGGCATAAAATAAATAAACTAAGGCACAATGGTCTAAACCAAAGAACGATGGTTCGAGGTCGTATTTATGGACTTGGGAAGGTGTTAGGCACCCAAGTCACATCCTAAAAAGGCTACCGGTAAGAAAGGTGTTTGAAAACAGTTTTGATGTACAAAGATTTGTTTAGACAATCGAAGCATGTCAACCTCCTCTTCCCACGAACTCAAGTCACTTTTCGATCATTTACATAGCCCAATGATCGAATCGTGCCAACAAAGTCCGCTTACCGAATTGGGACACTTTCCGATTATCTAAACATTTTTGACGTGATTTGGCCCTCAAAGGTGACGTTACATCTTAGCATTTTTCGTAGGGACATGTTATTTCCGTTTGGGTCAGAGGGATGGGTTTACCATTTTGTCTCTATGCTAGAGCGGACGTTCCCCCTTTTCATCGAGCTACGCATGACTTAGTTACTACGTGATCTATCATGGTTGAAACTAGCAAAGTACATTTTTTATGAATGCACATAGGTTGGTATGGCCTTTGGAACCATCATACGTATCACTTAACAAGAAAACAATTAATCTCATGGTAATTAAATGCGAGTGATGTAAACATGTAGGCATGTGGGTCGATTTTAATTGCTAACAATTCTATATGTCATGCATACGATTTGGTGGTTCTAGCGTTTCCTAAGTGGTCATGTATACGATAAGGTTAAGGCTTTGGACTTTCGTGTGAACATACAAGGAAACGTTTTAAGGTAATCTTACCTTTTGGACGAACCCCGATCGACGACAATTGACATAAGTACTTTAGGTATACCCATACACGATTTAACTACTTAGCTAATTATTACAAACCATAATTCAATATAATAACTACTTTTCTAATTATTACAAATTGGAGGTCGGAATAACTATATAACTAATTATTACAACAATTGAAATAACTAATTATTACAACAAGTGAAAATGGGTAATTAATTATTACAACAAGTTTAGCAATTAATTATTACCTCATTTATGCAATTAGAAGTAATTGACGATTAATTATCATATATGAATGCATGGAAATAATGCCTATAATTCTAATGGGCCGGGCTTAGGCCCATTCTTGGATTCATAATTTTGGACAATACACGTGCAAATCATTTTTATGGAAATCATTTAAATTAAATAAAAGAACGGTAAAACGTACTTTTGTGCGAGGATTTAAAGTTTAACCTACAAAGCGAGAGTGTTAGCGAAGGTTTAAAAAATAAATAAATAATAAAGAGCGCATGCAATATTTATTTAATTTGAGCAAGCAATTATATAAACAGCGCAAACAAGTATACCATTTATTTATTTATTTTATAAGCATACGAGTATTTCATTTTAAAGCATGGCATGAAATAAATATCATGTGGGCATTTTGCGATAATTGACATGGCATAAAATAAATAATACATCATACGAAGCATGCAATTAATTTCACGATAATTCTCATGGCATGTAAAAATAAAATAATACATCATACGAGGTATCCGAATATTTTATACGAATTTAAACATGTCTTAAAAGCATACAAACATTTTATGGAAATTAAACATGTTATACAAGCATACGAGCATTTTTACAATTTCTACGAAAAAAGAGTGGGTTCCACATTCGAATTTTGGACATTAAAAAATGGGCTTGGCCTAAGCCAAGCCCAAGTTTTAATTTATATGATTGATGGGCCATGCATAAAAGGAAAGGAAGTAAGAACGGATGGGCTTGGCTTAAGCCAAGGCCCATCCATGTAATTAATTAAGGGAAAGGAAGGGACGGGCTTGGCCCGTCACCTTTCCTTGAAAGAACAAGCAGCCATGCTGCCACTGTTCTTCTTCATCTCCAACGCCGGCCACCACGGCCGGCCACCATGGTGATTACAACATGTTAAAAACTCACCCTAATTGACCCTAAATAAACCCCTACATGGCAGCAACTCATATGCATGAAAACAGAAAATTTTGGAATTGAAAACAGTAGCAAATTTCAGCATAGAATAACAAACTAATTAACATGCATATTAGGCTATTAATTACCCAAGACTTTATACCATTAAATTGAAGCAAGGGAAATGAAATTGGCATGGAAAATAAGCATGTGAGGCAAGTTTTAGCAATTTATTTCATGCTTTAGACCAAAAACGAAATTTAAAAAGAGTTTAGAGGGAGAGGGAGCTTACTGTCCAGCAGAGCTTTTGGTCCAAGAAGGATGAGCAAGAAAGTGGAGAGTGAGAGTGAATTTTGGTGCCCATTTCTTGTTGATAATTGCTTGCTATTTATAGAGGGAAGTGGAGTCGGTTTGGAGGCAAAGGCTTGGCTGCAAATGGCCGGGAAAGGTGGAAAGGTGAACAGTGGCAGAGTGGAGGCCAAGTTTTGGGTTTGTGTGGCCAAAAGTCACTGATGGGAGGTTTTGTGATGATCAATTGTAGTCTGCGAGCTAGCTGGGAAGAAAAGGGAGGCAATTTGGATATTGACAATTAATGCATGAAATTGGACACGAACGGGATATTTTCGTACGAGCGAAATCGTACGAAAGTGAAAATAAATCCGAGCTGAGGAACCCACGACGTGTAGAAAAATAAGACAAGAAAACTAGGGTACAGTAAATAAACGAGAAGTTTGAGTTAACATATTTATTTTCTCTTTCGGAAACGTCAAAACGTTTGAACGCAAAATAAATATTCTTACGACAAAAATTGAACGAAACTGAACGAGGTGGCGTGAAAGATAAAAATAGCACGTAATTATCAATTAAAGAAATTACCCGTTCGAGCCACGGTCCGAGAAAACTTACTCGGGACCGAGAAAAGTTCGCGTGAAGACAGTCGAAAATACGAAAAACTAAAAAGGCACGAAATGACACGGAATATTAAACAAACTAGTCTAGGACCAAGAATCGACAGAAATTTGATCTAGACAAGCTATTAAATGCGATAAATGATAAAATGCGTAAAGTTGCGACAAAAAGTCAAAAATTGGGTAGCAACATTTTCTCTTTTTTTCTTTTCTAGTTTGGTTTTAATTTGCACTGTTTTTCTCATTTGGGTTTGTTTATTAATGTGGTGTTTTGATGAAAATGGCAGGGGATTTTGATAAATGGGCAATTTCCTGGGCCTCAGATTGATTCAGTGACCAATGATAACTTGATTGTCAGTGTTTTCAACAGCTTGGACTAACCGTTCCTCATCTCTTGGTTAGTGTTCATCGTTTACATCACATTGGTTTAACACATTCTTTTTTATAAAGGTGTTTTCTTTCTTGTTTTTTCCCTGCCCTGAAATTTTGGGATGTTTCATATTGGTCTACATTTATGAATGTTAGTGTTTAGTTATGATGGCCAAATTTTGGACCAGAAAGTAAAAAGAACAATGTCCTGATTAGGGTCTTTAGTTATGATTGTTCAGAAACTTATGTTCATGTAAATGGGAAATTTATAATCATTGATAGGTCTCTATGCAGACAACATGTTCGATATAGGTCAATGGTTGTTATTGCATCTGGATCGTTTTACGAAGCTAGCTGATTTAATCCAAATCCACTGAATAAATGGTCTGTAATTCATACATCTGAGGAACCACAATTAGCATGAACGTGGTCCTAAATAGGAGGTGGTCCTTTTCTTTAACCTGAGTAGTTCTACCTAGTTTAGTTCCATTTTCCTGATTGGATTTTGTTCAAGATTGAAAGTTCTTCGGATGGATGCTGCTTAATGCAATTGAGCTGGAATGTTTAATAATGAGTTGTGATTCTTGTTCAGGAATGGTGTGCAGCAGAGGAGAAACTCGTGGCAAGACGGAGTTTATGGCACCAACTGTCCCATCCCACCTGGGCAGAACTTCACTTATGTATTGCAGGTGAAGGATCAGATTGGTAGCTACTTCTACTTCCCTTCCCTTGGCATGCACAAGGCTGCTGGAGGATATGGTGGCATCAAAGTCGCTAGCCGTTCGGTCATACCTGTGCCATTCTCACCTCCTGCTGGAGATTTCACCATCCTTGCTGGTGATTGGTACAAAAAGAATCACACTGTAAGTATATCATATTTCAATAGAATTCTTAGTGCATGGTGCAATGAAGTTGTCATGAGATTCAAATACATGGTTGGGTCTTACAGGATTTAAAGGCAATTTTAGATGGTGGATCTGATCTTTCTTTCCCTGATGGGATTCTTATCAACGGCCGTGGATCGGGTGGATATACATTCAATGTAGAGCAAGGTAAAAAAGAGAGAAGATGTCCTGATCTATTATTACCTGAATTCAAACCACTGCATTATGATGACTGTTTGTGGTGAATTCTATCCAGGCAAGACCTACAGGTTTCGGATATCGAATGTGGGGCTGACCACTTCCCTCAATTTCAGAATCCAAGGGCACAAGATGTTGCTAGTGGAGGTTGAAGGAACTCGCACACTTCAGCATACTTATGATTCTCTTGACATCCACCTGGGCCAATCTTATTCTGTGCTAGTCACGGCTGATTAACCAGCACAAGATTACTACATTGTCTTTTCAACGAGATTCACCTCCCAGGTCCTCACATCAACTTCCACATTTCATTACAGTAACTCAGCTGGGAGTGTCTCTGGTCCTCCCCCTGGTGGGCCAACAACTCAGATTGATTGGTCTCTCGAACAAGCTCGATCTTTCAGGTAATTTTTCAAAAGTCTCATCAATGAATAAGCTCACCTTAAGTTTGCACTACACAGTTAGCCATTCCAATATCTTTGCATTTCATATCATGCCAAATCAACTTGGAATGAGAGTCTGAATTTGAGTTTTCGGGACCAAATGAAGTTAGCCATTCCAAAGATTGAAGTGCTTCTGCTGTTGTTGATCTTTTTTTTTGGGAAAATTCTGCATCTACCCATCCTTGCATATTTTTTCTAGTAAAATAAGGAGAGTTAAGTTTCGAATTCGATTTATATAAAAAAAAATTACTAAAAGACTAGTACTTCTAATTTTGCAAATTAAAAAAAGTTAAATTTTAAATTTGATTGGTAAAAAAAACTACCGAAAAACAAAAAAAAGCTAATGACAAGAAATATTCGAGGTCAAGTATCATCTTCTGTTTTGCATGATATATTAATCTAGTTCGATCGTTACCGTTCTTCGAAAAATCTATATCTGCATCTATGAAATTTGAATGATGAAATCATTCATGGGCATCGCCAACTCTTCTGTAGACAGTAATGATCAGTTTGCTTCTGACTTCTGAACACTTATTAGTAGCACTACATAACCATAAATGCATTTTTAATTTTGAAGACTTCTTGAACTACTGGCCAGTAGATCTATCATCTAGGGCTCTGCTTGACTAAGTCTGTCTTGTACATGTTCTTATGGCATTAGTGCCCACTTCTCCAGCTATGCACAAATTCAACTAGGTTTCGTCGGCTGATTTTTATTTTTTAAGAGAATAAGAAAAATAAAATCTAAATTACCCATCGATTTTTTAAGAAACAATTGTTTTTTTATAATATTTTTCCTTTGTAGGAAACTAATACTGTATTTACTTTTGGGTTAGAATGTGAGAAAATTAGCTTATAGTTTCTTATGAATATAAAAAATTAAGTGACGAAATATCAATTAGTTAGCATGGTGGTTGTTTTGTGACTGACAAAGTACGAATAAGAATTCAAGTCCAAATCTCACCCAAATTTATAGAAAAAAGTTGTCGTAAACTAACTTTAGGAGATCGAAAGAGTGTATCAATTAATTAACCTAGTAGTTATTTTATTGCTGATAAAGTACCGATAAGAGCTAGATTTCAAATCTCATCTAAATTTATAATTTTTTTAATATAAACTAATTTTAGGAGATCAAAAGACATTTTCGTAAAATCTTAGATAATGGGCAAGAGAAAACAGCAATACCTCGATTCATTTAAAAATAAATAAAGTGTTCAATCCAAAGCTAGCACACAATCGGATGTTGATGCTGATAGTTCAACAATTTTGGCGCATCCCTCTGAACCTCTTGAGATTGAATATGGGAGCAATCTTAATTCCTCTATTTGTCACATGTCTACTAGTGACAAAGTAGATGGTTTAGAACGTGATCCAGGATTGCGTCCCCAAATGTGGGATTATTTAGTAGATCAACGAGATGAGATTCGACATGCTTATCTAATTACTGGTCCGTATCAACCTCGTGCTTCTACCTCTGACTCTAAGTATCCATTATGCAAGAATCAACAACGACATTTTCAAGCTTCTTGGTTCTCTCAATTTTCTTCTTGGTTAGAGTACTCTCCTACCAAAGATGCTGCATATTGTTTGCCATGTTATCTTTTTACTGTCAAATCATCTGAGCGACCTGGATGGGATGTTTTTATTAGACATGGATTCAAGAGTTGGAAGAAGATCAATAATGGAAAACAATGTGCTTTTCTGAACCATATCGGGTCGCTCACCACATAATAATGCCGTGAAAGCTTGCGCAGATTTAATGAATCAACCGGGTCACATTGATAAAGTCTTACTTGTGCAACGGTCTGATCAAATTCAGAATAATAGATTGGGACTCAAGACTTCTATTGACGTGGTTTGTTGGCTTGCATTTCAAGGGTGTGCATTTAGAGGTCATGATGAGACTTCAAGCTCTACAAATCGAGGTAACTTTCTTGAGTTGATACAATTTGTATCATCATACAATGAAAATGTTGCAAATGTTGCTATGGCTAAATACATTTCACATAACATCCAAAAGAAGATTGTACATGTTCTAGCAAATAAAGTTCGCAATAAGATTGGAGAAGATATTGGTGATTCCAAATTTTGTATTATTGTTGATGAGGCTCGAGATGAGTCTAAAAGAGAGCAAATGGTTGTTATTTTGAGGTTTGTTAATCAAGATGGTTTTATACAAGAACATTTCTTTGATCTAGCTCATGTTAAAGACACAACTTCAGCAACACTAAAGAATGAGATTTCAAGTATTCTCTCTCGTTATTGTCTTGATATTCAGAACCTGCGAGGTCAAGGATATGATGGAGCAAGCAACATGCGTGGTGAATGGAAAGGGCTACAAGCATTGTTTATTAAGGATTGTCCTTGTGCCTATTATGTACATTGTTTTGCTCACCGGTTACAACTAGCATTAGTTGCTGCAGCTAGAGAAGTACATCCAATTCATGAATTCTTTTCCAGTTTGACTTTTATTGTCAATATTGTTACCTCGTCATATAAATGTCAAGATGAATTGCAAGCTGCCCAAGCATCTAAAATTGCATATTTGCTTGTTATTGATGAACTTGAAACTGGAAAGGGTTTCAATCAAATTGGAACTTTAAAACGAGCCGGTGATACTCGTTGGGGATCACATTTTCATTCCATTTGCAGTCTTCTAAGTATGTATGATGCAACTTGCTCTGTTCTTGAACAAGTAAAGACTAATGGAGCTACTTACTCTCAACGAGGTGATGATAACTCAGCTTTGAATATGATGACATCCTTTGAATTTATTTTCATCTTGCATCTAGTGAAGGAAGTCATGGGGATTACTGACATACTTTGTCATGTTTTGCAGCAAAAGTCTCAAGATATTTTGAATGCTTTACATTTAGTTTCAAGTTCAAAAGTATTGATCCAGAAGTTGAGAGAACATGGTTGGAATGATTTTATTGAAAGTGCCATATCATTTTCAAAGAAAGAAGATGATGTGATCCCTGATTTGAGTGCTCAATATGTTGAAGGTCGAGGTCGTCGTCAGCGTGATAACATTATTAAGGAGCATCACTATCACTTTGATATATTTAACGTTGCAATAGACTTCCAATTGCAAGAGTTAAATAGTAGATTCAATGAGCAAGCAATGGAGCTTTTGACACTCAATTTAGCATTGAATCCAAATGATGGCTACAAATCCTTTAACATTGAGGATATTTGTAAGCTTGCTGAAAAGTTTTATCCCATGGATTTTAGTGAGCAAGAAGTGATGAGTCTCAAATATCAATTACAACATTTTAAGATTGAGATACAGAATCATCCTAAGCTACATCATTTGTCATCTCTTTCAGAATTATGTCAAGTGTTTGCAGAAACAAGGATGTTAAAGACGTTCTATCTTATTGATAGAATAATTCGTCTTATTTTAACTCTTCCAGTATCTACAGCAACAGGTGAACGTAGGGGTGTACAAGAACCGGACCGGACCGGGAACCGGCTTTTTTTTTACCCGGACTGGTCCGGCTCGGGTTTTTTTTTACCCGGACCGGACCGGACCGGAACTTCCGGTTCGGTCCGGTTCTCCACCTCTCTAAATCCGGGAACCGGCCCGGAGAACCGGTAGAACCGGAAGTATATGTATATAAATATATATATATATGTACAATAATATCAAAGTTTCTATTTGGTTCAATGGTTAACTCATCACCTATTGTATTAAAGGGGAGAGGTTCAAATCCTCTTGGCTCCCACTTTTTTCTTTCTTTCTAAACTTAACTCATTCTCATAAACTATATTAAAATTTCTCATATATGTATATATTTTTTCTAGTAATATAATTGTAAACTCAATTAAAAATTCTCATTTTTTCTTTTTATTTGTTATTTTAAATACAAAAATGTATTAAGGATGTTATATGAACTAAGAAATAAAATTTTAATAGCCATTTATATAGTTAAGATGACACATACTAGTAATATATTATTGTAAATTGTAATAGGCATATATAGTTAATATGTATAAAGTAAGACCATTAATTATTAATAATATAATTATTAATTATTATCAATTGTCATAAAATTAAAATTTACTAATTGTTTAGAGTTTTATGCTTTTAATTTAAATTATGTTAATGTTTAAATTACTAATGTATTATGCATTTTTCCTTTTTTCCTTTTAAACTCAATTAAAAATTCTCATTTTTTTCTTTTTATTTGTTATTTTAAATACAAAATTTTCCTAAGGATGTTATATGACCTAAGAAATAAAATTTTAATAGCCATTTATATAGTTAAGATGACACATACTAGTAATATAGTTGTAAATTGTAATAGCCATTTATATAGTTAATATGTATAAAATAAGACCAATAATTATTAATAATATAGCTATTAATTATTATCAATAAATAATTAAGGTTCCAATTCTCCAACCTTTAAAATCCGGGAACTAGTAGAACCGGAAATATATATATACACACACACGCACATTGATATCAAAGTTTCCATTGGTTTAATGGTTAACACCTCACCTACTATATTAAAGGGGAGAGGTTCAAATCCTCTTGGCTCCCACTTTCTTTTTTCCTTCTAAACTTAACTCCTCCTCATAAATACAAAAAAAAAAAAAAATTCCGGGTCAGAACCGGAACCGGCCCGGCCCGGTTCTGTCCTGGCCCAGAACCGGTAATTCCGGTCCGGTCCTGTTCTAGCCCAAGAACCGGCCCGGACCGGCCCGTGTACACCCCTAGGTGAACGTGCATTTTCGGCAATGAAAATTGTTAAAAATAGGCTTCGAAACAAAATGGAAGACGAATTTCTTGCAAATAATTTGGTGTCTATAATAAAAAAGAAATTGTCGAGACTTTCAGTTTAGACTCGATATTAGATGGATTTGTTGATTTGAAAAAACGTCGGGTACAATTCAGGTAATTTAATTAATTATACATAATATATATTAAATTTATTATTATTATAATTATTGACGAGAATGTTTATATTTTACAGGTAATGTTTTTAATTTCGTCCCCTAAAGTAGAGAACAATTGTAAAAGATACGTATATTGTATGAATTCTAATGTATAATTATTTTTTCTATATTGTTTTCTTATTTATCTTTTTGTTAAGTTTATCTAAATATTTGTTATTTAATGATGGATACAAATACTCTTAAGTATTTTTCTAATTTTTCGTTCAACTCGTTTGTTTTTTTTTTTAAATACTGGATCCGCCGAGGATAGCGACTGTTGATCTCTACAACTTACTTGTTTTCCGTTCCGGGAGGATCCGTCTCTCCGTGTCAGATATCCTTCTTAATGGGGGATGTAATTGGATCTAATCTGGGGTTGTTGTTGTTTGTCCAAGCTGGAAAATAAACCCTGGTTAACATATTAATAAAATGGGCTTGCGTTTAGCCCACAAAAATAGTTATTATATAAGGTATTTTTCTTATTTTTTTATCGTTTCATCTCCAATCTTTACAAATTTCAATATCTCTAGGCTAACCTATTTCCAAATTTCTAGACTTTAGGAATTTCAATGCCTTTTCAAAAAAATATTTTTTTAATAATAAAAAATATCTAAAATTTAGAAATTTCATTAGATAGTCCCTAAAAATTCAATTCATGACATACTTTATAAAAAAAATATGCACATTTGTATTACCATCGATTTAATACTTAAATAATAAATATATACTATATGCGTTATATTAATTAATTCAAAAAATTCAGAAAGTAAAA
The DNA here is from genome assembly GCA_963691705.1 of Viola odorata. Classification (NCBI taxonomy): domain Eukaryota; kingdom Viridiplantae; phylum Streptophyta; class Magnoliopsida; order Malpighiales; family Violaceae; genus Viola; species Viola odorata. The sequence goes on from OY829539.1 coordinate 4,182,367, forward strand.
GAATTGTTTGAAATTCGCATACGAGTTAGAAAATTTAACAAAAATATTTTTTGCAAATTTTAATTTTAAAAACACTGCAAATACCAAAACTATAAGAAAACTTTTTTTTTTTTTGGATGAAAATGAAAACCCTACCGGTCCATGCCATCCTGTCCGGTTCACATAACTCGAAAGCAAAAACTACTCCTACAACGAAATCATGACAAGCGAATCAAGTGATCCTCGTCTCTCCTCTTCTATCCAGAACCAGAAGGACCATAACTAAAGATTTCCAAACTGAAAGTCCCCCGTCATATCTTTCTAGTGTTCTTCCCAGGACCTAACCTGTAACTGTGCCTGATTACCAAAATGTCAATTAAATCGCAGCTATTTACAGGGTTAGCTTTGCCATTGCCACACCCTCCTTCCACTTCCTCATCCTCCGCCTCTTCCAATAGCAACAGCACTGTTTGTATGCTGAAACGGTCACCGCTCACTACCTCGTTTCTCAATTCTGGAGGTAAATTGAGATTGATGTTTTCTTTATTGGGTTTCATTGGGTTTATGTTTTTGTAGTTTTCTATTGCTAAAGTTTGATTCTTTTGTGGAGTTAAGTGTGGTTTGAAGAGAATCATATGGCTAATGGCTTTCTTTCGTTATTTAAACACTTATAATGATAACAAGCCTTTGTACAATGCGACATTGATGGCTTAAGAATGGCTCTTTTCTTGTATTATGAGAGTGGATTCTTTATGGTTCAACTAGTCCAAAATGCTATTTGAAAGTCAGGGGACTTGGGTACATGTACATTTTTACCTTTGCTCTGCTTTTACTTGGGGTTGGGCTTTTGATGAGGTGTTTTATATTAAGGTTTTTCAATGTTTCATCATGGATTATAGGTCTTTAAACAAATGAATCTATGTAATGGCCACTTATTGCCAATAGAAAAATGGAACTCTATGCCTGATGTATGCATACGAATGCAATTACCATGATACTTCATGTTTGGAGTTGTACTGATCTCCTTGGTTTTATTCTTGCAGTTGAAACTCTTAGAGTTACTAGGTTAAGGACTGGTCCTTCTACTCGGTCCCATTGTTATAGACAAGGTGGACTTGGCATTCGTATGAACCTTTTTGATCGCTTTGCCAGAGTAGTCAAGGTAAGATCATGTGAAATTTGACCTGAATTTATTCAATGATTAAGCTTGTTAATTGTGTCTAAAGCAATTTCCTCTTCTGCTATCTTACATGTTACATGATTTTGCTTTCTTCTGTTAGTCATATGCAAATGCAGTCTTAAGTTCGTTTGAAGACCCAGAAAAAATTCTAGAGCAGGCAGTTCTTGAAATGAATGATGACTTGACTAAGATGCGCCAGGCAACAGCTCAAGTAAGCATGGCATGCATTATTGCATCTCTATTCTAGTTTCTATATTTTCATTGATATTGTTTTTTTTTGTTTTTCCTGTTCTTTTCATCTTCTTTTCGGGATTCCCTGTTTTGTTTTCTGCCTACTGTTTCTTGTGCTTCTGTCCTTGTATATTACAAAATAAGTGCTGCATGTGGTGGTGGTGATGGTCTCTTCTGCAGATCCAGTCTTTCCTGCATGGAATTTGGTTATTCTTTCTCTTTTATGATTCTTCTTTTTTATTTTGTTTAGGTATTGGCATCTGAAAAACGGTTGGAAAATAAGTACAAAGCTGCGCAACAAGCTTCAGAAGATTGGTAAAATGACTGGAGTAATTGTTGTCAACAATGAAGAAACAGACTAGAGTCATTTGTTTCTTATTTTGATGAGTATAATGGGAAAAGAGTATAATTTTCTCTTTTAAATCTAGGTACCGTAAGGCACAACTTGCTCTCCAGAAAGGTGAGGAAGATCTTGCACGTGAAGCGCTTAAGAGGCGTAAATCTCTTGCTGTAAGTTTAGTCCTTCCTTAAGGAGTTTATTTGGGGCATATTAGCCGTAATCTTTTTAGTCAAGTAAATATTTTGTGGGGAAACCTGCAGTTGTCCCTCAAATTTGTCGTGTGTTTTATTTGTAAAATATTTTGTTGTGATAATTCTACCATTTTAATTTGTGCAGGATAATGCTAATGCTTTGAAAGCTCAACTTGATCAGCAGAAAGGTGTTGTTGAGAATCTTGTCTCTAATACTCGGGTATGCTAGTCACTGTATTCCTGGATTATTCTTTTGAATAGCCCGTGTTTTGTCATTGTTTTGTCTCATGGGGAAGACTAAGTGCTTTTATAGAATGCTTCCTCATATAGCCACTGTCTCATTTGAGGTCTGAAAAAACTTAAGGTCCTTTTGTGAAATAAATTGTCTGGTAAGGTCGGGATTGAAAGTGATAAGACAGGGATCTCAACGTTTTCTTTTAGCAATATGAATTGGTGTTGAATGCCCTAATTACTGTTAATTTTAGGGTGGTTATACATTAGTGGAGTTTCTGTAGTTCCAGTAATGAACTCATCTTTTACAGCTTTTGGAAAGCAAAATACAAGAGGCCAGGTCAAAGAAAGATACTCTGAAGGCGCGTGCTCAATCAGCAAAGTCTGTTTCTGCCTATCTACTCTTGATTAATTATGTTACTTATGCTGCTGTCAATGCTCATTCTATGCTTCTTTTTTAGGACTGCAACCAAAGTGAATGAGATGCTGGGGAATGTAAATACTAGTAATTCTCTCTCAGCTTTTGAGAAAATGGAAGAGAAAGGTATAGCTGTTGGAGTCAATCTGAGTGTTCTGAATCATCCTGTCCATCCCAACCTTTCCTTTGCTGCATCATTCTTTTAGTTCTGGAATCCCATTATTCGTCCTGGAAATGTATGTCTGCATGTGCCCTAGTGTAACTTATGGCCCTTCTCTTATACCATATCTTAGCATTCACCAGATTCCTCAAGTTAATCTATCCATATTTTCTGAAGTACATGGGCCTACGAAGGCATATCAATCTGCATGCACATATAGTGTCTTCATGTTTCCTTTATTTTAATTAACATATTTGTTTTTATAATATGATATTTTTTTCATAAGAAAAGAAAATGATTAACCACATGGATTTACCGATTTGTATTGTCAGTATGTTAAAATTTCAGTCAATCTAGGTTTACGTTAAACCTTTTTTTCCTTTTCTCATCGTCAACCTGCATCCTTACCTTCCGATTGCAGCAGCATATTAGGATGCACTAAGATATCAATTATTTTTCATGACTAGATGTGGCTATTGGATTGGATCTGACCTTTCTTTCCTTTTGATGTTTCATCTTGGCAGTAATGGCAATGGAGTCGGAAGCAGAAGCTCTAGGCCAGTTAACTACTGATGACCTGGATGGAAAGGTATCTATTGTTTTTGTCCTTGCACTCCCCTATATTTGTGGCAACAATTTCCATCTTTATTTTCACGGTGGAATCTCTGTTTTGTTAATGTTTTGTCATTTGATATCTGAAAGAAATTCAGAATAAATTTTCATTTTCCTTTATTTATATATTTTTTAAGACTCATGAAGCATCAGAATAGGTCATATTAATTCCACACATAGCTGTATGCATACTTAAGTACTATGCTAATACATGATATTTATTGAATGGTTCATGCTGTCACATCCCTTTTTTTGAAACTACAAATAAGGTAAATGAATTGAGTTCCAGCTCATCTGTCTCATTCTTGCATTGAAATTGAGACCAAAACTAGCTGTGGGTCAAAATGAATAGAATTGGACTTCACATGAGACAGGACTGTGGTTAATAAGCACTCGAGAAGTCATAAGGGCATGATGATGGCAAAGTTACTAGTGTGGATTGTGGGGATAACACAGATGGGTTCAATAATCTGTTTGTAGATCTTTTGTAAGCCTTTTGATCTCTTAGCTTCAAACATTGCGAAGGAATCAGGCATATTCAGCACCACATGCTACAGTTTTTCCAATTTTTGACAAGATAATTTTAGTTGGTGAAGCCATTCTGGTCAATTGTGTTGAAGTTATGCAATAGTGTCAGAGAATATTTGCATTGTAACTGTAGTAACAATAAGGATAGACTGGGAGGTGCTGTTGGTTTGGAGGTGGCTGAAATGCCTGTGTGTGAGTATTTTTACTACGCACTGAGCCAAGTTAAGCAGGCTCTCGGCTTCTAATCACTTCTGAAGGAACTGAGGTATGCCCTTTCTGAAACTTTGGGGAGAATGAGGCATTATACCTTCACTGTCATGTGATATTTCGGGATATAAATTACTTGACCGTAAAATGGATTAGAGCCTCATGTTTGTTTGTTGAAATAGAAAATACGAGAGCAACACTATAGAGTCCTGATTAGAATTGTTAGTTGATGAGGTGCATTGTTATGTGCTTACTCTTACAGCTTGCTGTGTTCTTTCAGTTGCCAGTGGTTATTTTATAGAAAGGCTCAGTATAATGCTTATTAAAACCTACCCTCATAATAGGCTAAGAAAACTCAAGTTTATGCCAGTAAAGTAAGGTTCATCAGCAGTTGAAGTAAGGTTCATCAAACTTGTGAATTCTTTTCTGGATGGATTGCCAAGTCTATTCTAATATCACTAAATGTTCATGTTTCTGCATCAATAAGTGTCCTTGTTTGCTGTTGTGTAGTTTATTTAATCTACAGTATGTTGAGACATTTACAATTTTGATTAGCTTAAAGTATAAAGTCAGGGGACAGAAATTAGAATTTACTGTGATAGTTTTTCCAGATTTCAACAGCAGTGGATAAGTTTGGCTATTTTGGGTGTTTTTCCTTTAAGAATTTTATATGTTTGTAGGGCTACTGCTGTTGTTTCTAAAGTTTGAGGAAGATTTAGTGTTACTAGATTTTAAGGAAGATTTTAGTATTGCTAGGAATTTGAGATTTTGACCCATTATTGGAGGTGTTCTAGTACTGTCTTCTTCCCTTTCAATCTTTGCTCAAGTATCGATCTTTCTAAACCAGCTATTATGTCAAGTGCACTTTCTCAATTACTACCTATAAACAAAATCATAATTCCCTATTAACTGTCAAATATGGGACACCTACAGGGCTCTCCTGGTCTCTTGTATAAAGAGTTTGTATAAACATGCATTTTATGGTCAAATGTTGAAAGATTGACTTTGATTTGGCTGTTATGTCTTCATTTTTCTGTTGTAGTTTGCGATGCTCGAGAGCACATCGGTTGATGATGATCTTGAGAACTTGAAGAAGGAACTCTCTGGTAGCTCAAAGGTATGTTTTTGCACATCCTTGATATGAAGATAGTAGTTAGACTTAAACTGGCCCGTTTAGCCTTGTCTTTTCCTCTTTGTTGTGTTTCTCCAAAAGAACTTGCGTGGCTGGTCATTATAGTACTTTTCTTTTACCGCCTCAAAACATACAAGTTATATCTCGTTTTCCATCTAAGATCTTTTATATATTTTGTTACTTCTTAATCTACCCTCCTAACAGAAAGGAGAGCTTCCCCCTGGAAGAACAATTTTCACCAGCTCACCAAGCGCACCGTTACGAGATGCTGAAATCGAGATGGAGCTCAACCAATTGAGACAAAAGCGAAAAGATTTTTAGAAGCGTGTAATTTTGCTGCTGTGAACAAGTAATCGGTCTTTTTCATCTGCCAACAGATTTTGTAAAGGTATAAAAGGCCAAATAGATGGAAAAATTGTATAGTTAGGCTAAAACTCAAATAAAGTAGTAATTTGTGTTGAATTGGTACATTGTCATGTTGCAGTGCAGCAATCGTGTGCATGAATACATTTATGCGCCACAGTTTTTAAACAAGTATTTGAAATAGTTTGCATTTGTACAAATGCATAAAAAACAAAGAAAGGATATTCTGCTGGCACAGGCAAATTCTTTCCACACTTGGCTACAGGGGTGTCAAACGGGTCGACCCGACCCGACCCGTTTAGCAGTGACCCGTTGGGTTGAGGGTCAAAAATGACCCGACCTGTTTTTGACCCGCAGGGTAGCGGGTCGACCTGACCCGACCCATCTGACCCAATAAGCAAAACGACGCCGTTTTGACGAATCAAAACGACGTCGTTTTACCATGTTGTGTCTTCATCACCACAAAAATTCAGAGGGTCAAACGGGTCGTAAACGGGTCAGCATGACTCGCACGCGACCCGTTGACCAGTCAACTACCCATGAACAGTACGAGCGGGTCAACCCGCCCAAATGCAGTCGGGTTAACCCGTCCAAATTCGGGTGGGTCGTCCCGACCCGAATTTTTGACCCGGATTTTAAATTTTTTTTTTAAATTTTTTTGATATGGGTTTTTGTTTTTAAAAATAATGGTGCATTTAAAATATCAATTTTCTTTATAAAAAATTTTAAAATAAATATTTTATAAAAACAAGTTATTATTGACGTGATTCTTCGGTTAATAAGTTTCATACTATATATTTTATACATTTAAATTTCTAAACAAATACTACAATGAAATAAATGGATTTAAAAATGCAATTCTAGCATAAACATTAAACAAATTACATGTATTTAAACGAAAACTAGCAATAAAAAAACTTATTTAAAATTCTAGCATAAACATTAAATAAATCCAATGAAATTCTAGCATAAACATTTGTACTAATTCTAAAATTAAAATTGCATGTATTTAAAGGGAAATAATATCTTCAGTGAGCTCCTCCAAAAGCTGACTTCTCAACCTCTACAATAAAAACAAATTAAACAAATATTAAACAAATTACACGTGTACTCAATTTAAAATCTATAAATTAAAATGATATTACCTTGTGTCCCATACAACCATCTTCTCTATAAATCAAATTGAATATGACCCACAAACATCTTCTCTAGAAACATGACATCTCTGTTAAAAACACGTTGCATGTGACAGCAAAGGCTACTTGTCATGAACTAATATGGATATTGGCAGGAAGATCAAGGTAATTAAGAAAGTGGTCACTCGTCAGACCAGCAATGCCAGGGCCAAAAAGTTTTTGTAACAAGTATCTAGTTAACACCTATAAATCATGACAAACGTTAGTATGTGACCACGGTTCTGATTATGAGAAAGATTAGAACAGTTTTCATACAGCAGGACACATCTATAGATGTAGAAATACACTGGGAGGACGAGTATATGGTCAAAACAAAATGGGGAAGGGAGAAACAGACCAAATCAACTAACAGAAACATGACCATTAGTGCCTCAAAACCTCTTAAAAAGAGTTAGCAGTGGCTGTCAACAGACAACAGATGAAACAGCCAATGAATGTTTCACAGTCTAATTTCATAACCTAATGATATCATTGCCTTCACTTTCACAAAGGTAATCAGGAATGAAAAAATAAGAGCCTTCAGAAGGCAGATAGCCAAAAGTAAAGGGTATAGTACCACTTTATATAACCAAGAATACACTTTAAAATCACACGGAAATTTATTTAAAGTATCACTTCCAGTCACAGAAACATACAAGGCATTGAGCACAATAAAGTAGATTACAACAATTCCATGTAAACATAGACACACTATCAAAACCTTTTGATCGGTTGAGAAGGTCACACAAAACAGAATCATATATCCCTGGTAATCATTGTTATTTTTCTTTTAAAATTATGTCTTGATCTATTTCTCTTCATTGCAAATACACCAAGCCTATCAAATTTAAGGTTAAACAATGATCTAAGATGCTTGATGGGTGGGTGAGTTTGTAGACCTCCAACATTCAGCAATTTCAACAGTTCAGCAGGTCAACAACACCCAAATACATTTTATCCATACAGTTAGCTTGAACTTTACATTGATCTGGACAAGCATTAATTCAGCCTCACAAATGCTGACTGACGACTAGTAACTTTAATTGATACCGACTATCACTTTACAATTCAGATCAACATACTCATAATTCAATTCTACGGTTTAGATTCTCTAATTTACATATAAGAGAGTAAACTTGCTTAAATCCTATCTTCAATAGGAATTCAAATATGGTATGTAAACGATAACAGTAACCACCACATTCATAATAAACAAAAGTTCAACAAGGTATGGGAAAAAGATAACAGGAGCACACTTATGAATCCCAAGAGACAATCACAAGTAAACCTGAGCAACTTCTCTTCTTTTTATCATTCATTTGTTTCAATGTATAGCACCAACGTTAACAGATACTAGCACCAACTTCTCTTCTCTACTATTTAACAGATATTTTCACCAAACATTACAATTCCTATAGAGATGCAGAATCCAAAATATAGCACCAACGTTACATACCTCTCCTTTTCCAAAGATGAGCCCGGAAGTCCAAATAATCAGATCCCCACCTTCCTGTCGATCAGGTTTCAATGTATCCTTCTGTTTCTTCAACCAGCACTGAAGAAACAAAGCAAGCAATGTAAGAATTGCAATCTCACAGGTGCAACTAAATCACACAATTCAATAACTTTCTCCTCCATTAAGTACATAACACTAGAAGTGACGTAAAATGAGTAAATGGGCTTTCATGGGTTCTCAAGTCCTCAACCGATTCAAATAAGATCAGTCACCATCAACTAAATCAAAGATAATTCTGATTAATTAGTAACAAAGAGTAAATTATGAGTGGACAGAGCAGCCCTACCTGTAAGAGAAGATGGTGGTGACGATGGGGTGGGTCGGCGTTGACGATGGTGGGGAAGAAGATGGTGTGTTGGTAGGTCGGCGGTGACGATGGTTTGTTGATGGGTCGGCGCTGGTGATGGATTAAGGAAATTTAAAAACTGAAGAAGATGAGTGAAGAAGATGACAGACCGATGGAAGAATGTATATATGCTGGGCTAGGCGTGGATGCGGATGAGGCGACGAGGTGGAGATCGGGAAGAACAAGACAGGTGTTAGAGGAGATGAGAACAAGACAGGTGCAGTAGCAGAGAAAAACGGCGGTGGAAAGCGAAGAGATGAGAGGAGAGGATGAGGGTTTTTTGTTTAAAATTTTAAACGGGTCAGACGGGTCGACCCACGACCCGTAGGGTTGACCCGTTTCTGACCCTTTATTCAACGGGTCGAAAAATAATGACCCAACGGGTCAAATTGCGGGTCGGGTACGGATCGACCCGTCGGGTCAGACCCATTTTGACACCCCTACTTGGCTATTCCAACATCAATCCATTAACTTGCAAGTTTTTTAATGGTTTTCAACTATATGGTTAAGTGGTTAGAATTTTAGGTCTACTTGTAATTTAGGTCTCATGCAAAGAGCTTTGAAGTGCTGCAATTTATTCCTTCTAGCCTCTGTGAGGCTCCACCCTTTGCTCGAGTGACTATAAACTTGGATCGTAGTTGATTGGTAAGTTACTTGTCTATTATTAACTCAAGTTTCAAATTTAAGGAGTTGAGAAAACTATGCTATAATAACTATATCATAGTTTGATTATATTTGAATGAAATTAATCATTCTCTAGAAGAGATAAAAAGGATGCCTAACGGAATCGAAAAAGAAAAACACATGTAGGGTTATTTGCAGTAAAAAAAAGCAGAGTCGGTTTGACAAAAAGTGTAGAGACATCCTCAAATGAGGAAAGAAAAGGGACATGTTATACGTGAACAGGGCTTGTTGCTTGCATTATTTTTCTGATCGGATTACTTGCACGGTAATGCAAGTAATTAAGTGCGCTGTGAGGAACTGATTTGTGGGCGATCATGAATCATTTTTTAGTTATATATCTCTCTCACTAAAAGAAAATTAGTGTACTTTATTGGTTCAAAATTATAAATTTTGGCCTAATTTAGACATTTTAAACCAACAGTTATTTGTTTTATGTATAGTGATTTAATTTAGAAAAATGGGCACATATTTGGATAAGACGAATGTGAGATTCAAAATTAAATCCATATTTTTATTGGTTGGAGCAAATTGTATTTAGAGAATAATATACTTTTAAAATCAGACAATGTTACGATAAAATTAGTTTTAAAAACAACTCAGATATACTTGGAAGGTGAATATTTTTTTTTGTTATAATTGGGGATACCTCAATTTCCTTCCTTTTTTTTCCGGTTTTCTACCGATAATTCAGCCTACTCACTAACTAATTCGGATTCAGGTAGTATAGGCCTTTTTCTCTAATGGTTTTAAAGCAACTACGTTCATAATGCTCAAATTTAAACTCTAACTCAAACTCGGGCTTCTTTTTATTATTTGTATATCCCTGGGTAATGTGGTTAAGTACCTTAAACTCCTCATGTTCCCAAGATTCAACTGTCTAAAGCATTCGACGTAGACGTACAGCATTTTTTGCCATTAATTGGAAGAAAGGCGAGACACTAGTTTTCAATTTTTATTCTGCAGTATTTTTTTTTGGCTTGGCTGGTAGTCTGTAACAATTGATTTAATTTTATTAGTTTGGCTGGTTGATTTTAACTTTATAAAACTTTATTAATTTTGATTTCCCACCTAATAATCTACGGGGGTAATAGCTTAAAACACCCCTGTACTAACCGCGAAAAACAAACTCCTCCCCCGAACTTCAAAAACGCTAATACACCTACCCCTGAACTACGTTGATCGTACAATTAGCCCCTTCTGTCCATAATTAATTACATTTTTTTGTGATTTTTTGGAATTTTTTACAATATTTCTTGATTTTTAGGTTAATTACATTTTTTTTAGAATTTTTACATGTTTTTTAGAATTTTTACAATTTTTTTAAAATTGAAAAAATGTGCATTGAGGAGCCTTTTTGCCCGAAAACAATAGTCCAGGGGAGGTGTATTAGCGTTTTTTAAGTTCGGGGGAGGAGTTTGTTTTTCGCGGTTAGTACAGGGGTGTTTTAAGCTATTACCCCTAATCTACGCAACTATATACACGTAAAATTGTACTTGTATAAATCCTTTTTTAAAGAGTGAACCCTAATTAGTGATTTTAAAATAGTTGCGTCTTCAACCTTTGAGTTCGAAATCTTTATTAAATCAGAAAAATTCTTTGGGCCGTTTATAAATTTTCATGTTCACTTAAAAGTCTATCCAATTATCAAAACTGAATGTAATTAAAAAATACCATGCCGAAGGTTTCACATGTTCAACATCAGGCAAATTTCTCCGCGAATTTCCTCTATTCTTTCTCTTATCAGTTTGTTCAAGGTGTTAATCCATTTGTCAATTTGTCTGAGGGGTTAGATTATTCATGATGTAATTGTCTCGTATCGTAACAGAGTTCACGCTCTATTTCATACTAAAAAATAAAAAGTACTACGTCTCATTCATATACAGTTGTCGTAAAAATAGTGGTGGAGCCTAAAATATTTTTTGGGGGTGCTAAATAAGTTTTTTCCTATAGTGGAGCAAATGAATGATCAAAGCAAAAGGAATAAACTTTAAAAGGACGAGAGAATTTAAAATTTTTAGAAATAAATATGAATAGGGATGAGTACGGATCAGAAAATTCGACCGATCCGATTTAAACTAACACATCCGATCCGATTCAAACTGGGTCGGGTGAAATTTCAGATAGAGGGTAGAAGATTCGATAAAATTCAGAATCCGATCCGATATTATTTGAAAATCTAAAATATCCAAATAAATTCTGAATTTAAGTTTTTAATCTCTTAGTTTGACTTTTCTTTTCTTTTCTTTTTTCTTTTCTTTTTTACTATTTATTCCACTTATTAAGTTGTAGTAGTTTTTGAATGCCTTGCTAGGTTGCCAAAGGGAGAAAGCAACTAAGGATTAAAAAAAAGGTTTAAAATTAATAAATTTTGTCTTTTTTAAATAAAAAATTACTAATTTAAAAGTATTAAAAAAAATTATCTGAAAAATTCTACCGTTCTGATTCGAAATAGTCGGATAGCAATCAGATTAGGGTAATATTCGGAGAGTTCAGATTATCGCCGACAAAATCTGACCGAAGTATCTGATTGCAAATATAAAGGATTAAAGTGAAAAGAATAGAACTTTAAGGACTATTATAGGAGAATTTGAAGTTTTATGAAAGAAATATGAAGGATTAAAATAACAATAATAGAACTTTAAGGATTTTTATAGGAAAATTTAAAACTTTTTTTTTTTTTTAATAAGCGGAAGAAAATATATATTAATATAGCCATTAGAAAATGGTTGAAAAAAGGAAAGAATATACAAGAAACAGAGTAATCGAAGGACCTAACTCACAAGGCAAATACAAAACGCTGCCCAAAATGCAGATTAGCCCCAAGAAGTAAGCCATGCAGGAAAATTTAAAACTTTGGGGGGCAATATATATAGAGGACTAATGTAAAAAGAACAAAATTTTAGGGACTGTCATGGGAGAACTAAAATTTTAGAGGGGCAGTGATCCACCCTAGCCCGTTCCGCCGCTACTCGAAAAGACACATTTTTCTTTTCTTTTTTAGTTGTCCAATTTTAATTATTTTTCAATGTAAAATAAAAAATGCACTCTAATTAATTTTCAGTTTTCAATATAAAATACATTACCTAATTGGTAAAAAAATGTAAGTTGATTGTAATATTAATTATTATTTTAGTTTTTATTCCATTACTTTTTACAATAATTATATCCGAATAGAAAGTAATTTTTATTGGAGTAACATTTAAATATTCTTTAAGGTAAATGGTAAGGGAATGCTTTGAAGGGATTTGGCAGGTTGTTCTTTAATTAAGTTATTATTTTTTTCTATAAATAACTTGTAAATGAGTAAATGTTGCATGAAAGAAAAAATTAAAATTCATTTGATGTCTAATATATTTTCATTCTTATCTCTAAATATTAACATCTTTGTCGCTTCATTGACACGACTTTCCACAGTTCAGTCGAACAATGTATCTAAGAAATTAAAAGCTCTAGTCAATTCAAAATTTGCAAGCCAACCGGTGACTTGTGCCGACGGTCAAAATTTAAATCCATGTTTCAACAGCTCGATCGCCTAATTTTGTGTTCTCATTCTTCTCGGGAAGCCAAGCCTCTGTAACCTCAACAAAATCAATCAATACTCCTATAATCTAGGGTTTATTTTCATATTCCATGCAAAAAAAAGTGTTATCAAATTGATTTTTTCGTATAATAAATGAATAGTGGAATAGCATGTAAAGAGAATTATTCGTCGTTAATTTACGTCTCACGTTATACCTGAAAAGAATGAGAGAAAAAAAACAATTGGATTCTAAAAGCAAAATAAGTATAAATTGGTGTGAATTGTTTGACAATATATCAAATGTTTTACCCACAAACACGTAGATTAACTGTCAGAGAGTAATTCTAGCTTAACTATAAATCTCAGATTCAAACCCTAAGTACGCAACTGTGTTAAAACTTATTAGGAAGAGATTTAACGCGCTTTTGAAATCCTATCAAACTTGAGTTTAAAATAATCGACACCCTATCAAAACAGAAATCAGATAATCTTGACCAAAATATCTAATTCTTTGATTACTTGTTGAGAGAAATTAACCCCTTACTCTTTACTATATAAACATTATATAAACATGTTTAGTTATATATATATATATATATATGAATAAAGAGAAAAATTAGCTAGTCCGTAAGTGTCTGCGGAATTTTCAGCTATAAGATTAATAATGAATAAAAATAAAACAAACAACTTGATTAGTTTTGATTAGCAAAGCAATGAATCTATAGTGTCGCAAGTATCCAACACATATATTATGCTCACATCATGGATAACAGCAGCTAGCCTGCTGCATGACTGTTTCAAACAACTGCTTGGTCAACACGTAAGACTTGTAATAGAGAACTCCACCTAACAAAATTAAAATATTTTGCATTCCCAATTAGTCACACACAAGTCCAAGAAACACCCATTTAATACTAGTATTATCATTCACCTTCAACTTTTATTTTTTATTTTAATTTCTTTTGTCTTCTTAGGCTATATAAATGCCTAGCTAACACAACCCCACCATCATTCCACCATACACACCAACAACAAATACCAACAGAGAGATAGATCTTCTTCTAATTCATTCATTTTTTTAGCAATCCAGGTGAAATTTGGAGATGGGTTTTGGTAGAAGAAGCAATTACCTCTTGATCATTTTGGTCATTTTTGTGGGTTTAATGATGACGAGTCATGTTGAGGGGAGAAGAGTGTTGTTTCAGGATGATTTTGGGCGGCCGAATCATTTGGAGAGTTACACGTCGTCGTCAGTTTACGGGAAGGCAAAGGACAGCATCATGGCATGTTGGCTTGGGAAACTAGCATCAGGGCCTAGCCCCAAAGGCCCTGGTCATTAATAATTACCTCACCAATCCAATCCAAACTGAAGAAGAAGAAGGCTTATTGGGTCTTTTTTTTGTTGATAAAATGCTAGCTAGTAAACTCTGTAGTACTGGTTCTTTCATTTTATAATATATTCATATTCCCAATTTATTACTGTATGATCAATTGGTCTTTAATTTCAAAGTTCACAACCAATACGAAGTACGTATATAAATTCTCACTCGATGGATGCCAAGAAATGCAGCTATATGAATAAATAATAATAAAAAAAAAACAAATCTTAATGAGAATTGAGAAAAAAATGGAAAAAAGTGGTTTTTTGGGGTTGCCTCTATTTTCTTGTTTTGTTAAATGTCAAACCGAGGTTAATTAATCTCCAATTTTTTATTATTAATTAATTGAAATTAATCTACAATAAAAAGAGAGAAGATGGTGTGCATGTTTTTTGTGTTAAAAAAACAAAAAAAAAACTTTTTTTTCTTTTTAATAAATATATTGAATAGTAGAAATATTAACATGAATTTTTTAACTCTTTTTAATTTAAATATTTGTGGAAATTTAGTTTCATATCTATACTACTACTCCGTCAAGAACTTTTTAACTGTCATTCTAATTTCAGGCACACAGATTAAGGAAGGTCTGAACACGCACTGTTCATGACGATTGTGTCCTCTTGCCCTTTGAAAAATTACTAGCGTGCCATTGTCCTCATGTACTGGTATTTATGAGCGTGCCATTGGTGTTTTAATTACGAGTGTGCCATTAGTTTTTCTATTTACGAGCGTGTCATTGGTTTCTTAATTACGAGTGTGCCATTAGTTTTTAATATTTACGAGCGTACCATTGGTTTTTTAATTACAAGTGTACCATTAGTTCTTCTATTTACGAGCGTGTCATTGGTTTTTCGGGTTCACAGAGTGTGATTGGGTTCTTATTTACGAGCATGCCATTGTATTTTCGCCCAAAAAAGGGGCTAAAATAAAAATCACCGAAATTCAGACTGCATTTTTTCAAAAAATTTGTTGATTGAAATAGAGTGAAATTTAGAGTTGCGCCAAAACCTGAAAATTTAAATTCTGTTTTATTTCCTCCCTTTACACTTTTACTTGTCTCCTCTCTCTATAACTTTTGAATTTCTATTTATACCAACAAACCAAAATTATGAATCCTTAGTTCCTTGATCTTTTGGAAGAGAATTCATCTCTACAACCACATCTTCAAGTAGTATATCGTCAACCAAATCCACTTCCTGAAGAACCAGAATTCAATAGAGAAGATGATCGTGGCAATGCGTTTACAGGAAGTGGGTGAGCAGAATAAATGATCGATTTAAATGTAGACTCGAATCCCGATATGATTCATTTATATGGTTTCTTATTTCATTTACTCAACTTATAATATTTTAGTAACGCAATTGATATATGATTCTATTGTTATTGTTAGACTTGAATGAACCGGTCCTCAATCAGAAAAAGAAAGAACTGACTAACGAGGAAATGAATGTTGCATATGGAATGTTTTTGCAGCAGAGTAAAAAGGCGACACTTCAAAAGGGGTCAACTAGGGAAGTGGCTGAATTGTTTAACGTCTCTATGCGAACCATCCAAAGGTTGTGGAAAAGGGGAAAGGAATCTGGGTTCCACAACACATCGAGCAGCAGAGTTAAAAATTGTGGCCTGAAGAGGGTCCAAATTGATTTGGACAGGATTCGAGATATCCCTTTGAGACGGAGAACCACTCTGAGATCTCTAGCTGCTGCTCTTGGTGTGTCTAAGACCCTGAGGAAGAGAATGAAAAGTGGATAACTCTGGCACCATAGCAATGCCATTCGGCCAACATTAACAGAGAAAAATTTGTTAGATCAAAGATATTTAAAATAGATTGAAAAATGTTAAAATTTCCAGCTTATTTTTATTCAATGAACTACTAACTTTTATACATGGAAAAACATAACAACTCTCCTACTAACTAGCCACTCATCCTACTAACAAGCCACTCATGAAGTGGTTTAACAATAATAGCAAAAACATAGGAAACAAACTTTGACAGAGTCTTGTACTAAGAAATAAACTAAAATAGAAATAAGGTTGTAACTAAAATGCCACTTATCTAACACTCCTCCTTGGCATTTCGATGACAAACACCAATTCTTTGTCTCAAGTCTTCAAACCTTTCCTTTAGTAATGCTTGGTGAAAATGTATGCTAGTTGATCTTCATTCCAAACTTCTGGGCAGAACTAGTTTGGCATCTCCTTCTCAATCATAAGACACTGATCCATCTCCATAATGGTCCTGTTCTTCCTTTCAGACACGCCGTTTTGTTGTGGTGTGTAGGGTAGAGTCAGTTGATGTTCAATACCATTGAACGATTCTATTTTTATTGGGCCACACACATTAGTGTGAATAAGCTAAAGGTTTTGATTGGCCCTCCATGCTTGATTTGTTTGAAATGGCAACTTTATTTGCTTACCCTGTTGATAGATCTCACAAACTTGAGTATCATATGCAATTTCATGTAAATCTCCCACCAAATTTTTCTTGTTCATCTCTACAATGCTTCTATGATTGAGGTGGCCAAGCCTTTTGTGCCACAAGTTTGTAACTGTCTGTGAGGCACTAGTATAAGTATGCTCAGTCACTTTTTCCCAATCAGCTGCAAAAGATCTATTTTTCATCTTCATGCTAAATAGTTCTTCACCAGAAGGATCAAAAATTGTGCATTTTCGATCCTTAAAATGCAGTGAATAATTCTTCTCAAGCATCTGCCCAACACTCAACAGATTTTGGCTAATGTCAGGAGTATAAAGAACATCTGGAATGATTTTCATACTTGAGGTTGTTGATACAACAACTGAACCTCTTCCTTCGACATTCAAGAACTCTTCATTCCCCACCTTTACTCTTGATTTGAATGTGTCATCAAGATCCCTGAACATATTAGCCTATTTGTACAAATGATGTGTACAACCACTATCAACCAGCCAATTATCATCGGAATTATTTGCTGAAAAACACGAAGCTACAAAGAGTTACTTCTCCTGTACATCAGCAACTTCAACCAGTTGTGCATGCTTGGAAGCTTTATCTTTGTACTTACAGATCTTGGATATATGCCCTAACTGCTCACAGTTTCCACATACAACATCAATCCTCCACCAGCAATACTTCTCTAGATGTGTTGTCTTTTTGCAATGTTTGTAGGGAGGGAATGACTTCTTATCATTACCATTCATAGCCTTACTCTTCTCATTAGATTGTTGTCTTCCTTTACTAGAATTTTACCATAGAAGGCTCCTTCAGTGACCTTCTTTTGCCTCATGGTCCTTCTTTGCTCTTGTGCTTAGAGAGCACTCATCAGCTCTCCTAAAGAGATTGTGTTTCCTTAGATTCTTCAAGATAGGAGATCTTGGACTTAAACCTCTGAGGAAGAGTCACGAGAACCTTCTTCACAATCCTTTTGTCTGCGAAATCTTCACCACGAAATCTAATATTATTGACAATTGCAGAAATTGCATAAATCTTCACCAATCGTTTCATTCTCCTGCATATGTAGAGACTCGAACTCCCTTTTCAGATTCAACACCTTCATTTGACGTGTTTGATCACTACCTTGATACTATTCTTTTAGTTTGTCCCAAGCCTCTTTTGTTGTGCTACAAGCCATGATCCTATAAAATACATGTTCTGCTACAACATTTTGAAGAAGAGACTTGGCTTTTGCTTTCTTAGTCTTTTCTTCGTTGTTGTACTTAATCTGATTTAAAGTTGGATTTTCAGTTAGTAGTGAGATTTGTTTGTCTTCAGAAATGAATTCCCAAAGATCATATGCTTCAAAAAAAGATTGCATCTTCACTGACCAGATATGATAATTGTCACCAGTGAAGATGATGGGTGCAATTAAAGTTTGGTTGCTGGATGCCATTGGTAGTTTTAGGATTAGAAAATGGTTTTGGTGTTTTAGAATTAAAAATGGTTTTGCCCTCTAAGATCAACTAGGGCTCCGCTACCACTGTTAGATCAAAGATGTTTGAAATAGATTGAAAAAGGTTAAAATTTCCAGCTTGTTTTTAATCAATGAACTACTAACTTTTATACATGGAAAAACATAACAACTCTCCTACTAACTAGCCACTCATCCTACTAACTAGCCACTCATGAAGTGGTTTAACAATAGTAGAAAAAACATAGGAAATAAACTTTGACAGAGTCTTGTACTAAGAAATAAACTAAAATAGAAATAAGGTTGTAACTGAAATGCCACTTGTCTAACAAAATCATCACTGAAGGTTGCAACATTGTCTATCAATGATAGACCTCTACTTCTGATGGTAACAATCCGACCTTCTCCAACATGGAAAATGTTGTCCATATCGATGAGAAATGATTTCAGATGACGAGGAAGATACAAACCTACTACTTGGTGGCCGATGAAGATGATCCGGTAAGAACTATCAAATCATTTAATTTTGTGCCTAAAATAATATTTTTAGCAGCGGTTACTAGGTCTAGGTATGATTCTCAAGGGACTTGCACATTTGATGGTAAAATAAGAGTGTTCCCATTAGTTCATGAGGTCACCGCAATTAGGTCGAGTAGCAATAGGATGTCTGGAACAGTTGAATTGAAAGCAATCACGAAAATTGATAGGTAGGTAATTCAAAATTTCATGATTATCAAGATTTTATCGGCCATTAAGGATAATTGGTCGAGGGATAACATCATAGAACCAATCATAATACAATAAGATAATGCTAAGACATATATTCCCGAAGATGACGCAGAGTTTATTTGTGCAGCTCACACATTAGGTTTTAATGTTAAGATACTCTGTCAACCCCTTAATTCCTCAGATCTAAATTATTGGACTTGGGATTTTTTAAAGCCATGCAATCATTACAAGAGAAAGAGTGTGCTAGAAATGTTATTCAATTGGTTGAAGTTGTTACGAAAGTATTTTGGGAGCTTTCAGACAAGAGCAACAACATATTCATAACACTTCAGTCTTGTATAAGTGAGGTTATGGAAATCTTGGGTTCCAACACATAAGATTCCACACTTAAAGAAAGAGCATATGGAAATGCAAGGCATACTACCCTCACAACTATCCTGCGATCCAGCAGCTGTTGCAATTGCTAATGCTCATTGTCCTCAATAAGAAGGTAAGTACCAATACTAATTTTCTTATTTAATTCTGTCGCACCTTACTTTACAAAGCCACATACACTATGTTGACTCTATGTACTCTTCCTTTTTTCAGGTTGTTATATTGCAGACGATGGAGGATAGCGTAGTATTAATACGTTTTGATTAGTGTAGATTGGGAAATGGAAAATGGAAGATAGTGTAGTATTAATACGTTTTTTGTTTGTGATGGTAAATGAGTGGATAATGGTTGTTGGCATCTTAATGACGTTGTATGTTAGTAGAAGAGGGTTGTTCTGCAACTTGCTCTGAGGACTGCGATAGTTTGCATTGAGTCCATCAATGCCTTTGTCAATTGCTTGTTGTTGTTCTGCTTATTTTGGATGAGTCATTCAGTGAGATGATTAGAGAAAGATTTTGGTTCAATCTACGGCTGTCAATTGCTTGTTGTTGTTCTGTTTGTGTGCTTTTGTACCAGCTGGATTGGAGTAACGAATTTGAACCTTTTGTGTAAACTGGAATGGAAAACATTTTTTGCCTTTTGTTTGGTACTCCTTTTTGGATGTTGTTGTTCTGTTTGTGTGCTTTTGTATCAGCTGGATTGGAGTAACGAATTTGAACCTTTTGTGTAAATTGGAATCGAAAATATTTTTTGCCTTTTGTTTGGTACTCCTTTTTGGATATTGTTGTTATGTTTGTGTGTTTTTGTATCAGCTGGATTTGAGTAACGAACTTGAACCTTTTGTGTAAACTGGAATGGAAAACATTTTTTGCCTTTTGTTTGGTACTCCTTTTTGGATGTTGTTGTTTTGTTTGTGTGCTTTTGTATTAGCTGGATTGGTGTCACAACCTCAACTATGAAGAGAAGTAAAAGGAAAAGCGAAAAAGGAGACAGCACATTAGTTACAACCGTTGGAGCCCCTAGAGGTTTTGTAACTGATGTACTGTCAATCGTTAGTTACATTTCAAAAACTGTAACTGATGTACTATGCAAAAACTATTTTGATTAGTTGTTTAACGGTTCTTGATTAGTTGTTAGCTGTCAAGTTGTTAGAGATTAGTTGTCAAGCGTTAGTTACATTTCAATTCTGTTGTGAGAGGAATCAATGTATAAAAGAGAGAGAAGGAGCTGGAAAAGCTTAGACTTGAATTGTAAGCATATCGCAAATTGTTCAATGAACATATGAATTCAATGAATTCAATTACATTTCCAGTTTCAGTAGAACAACAATCTAATTAACCAAACATCAGATAAAGTCTCAATTTGCATTGATAACTGAATGACTGATAATAGAGATCCTAACTACATCAATTGTTGGGTATGCCTGCAACCCCATTCTCAAAGCAGTTGAGATATTCACCGGCAGTGCTGACATTCCTCAAAGCCAACTCCAAAAGAGCCCTTTTTCTGCTCCATGTGAGCCAAAGTAGAACCGAGGTGGGTGAGGCAATCATCAATTGATTTTATGGTTGCAATAGCCTCATCCTCTTCTTCTTCCGCATATATCCGCTCCTGTACCAGCCTCAGCTCGTCAACTCTCGCCTGTAGAGATTGAATGCCATTCTTGGTTTGCAGGATATTATCTTCAAACAAAGCAGTGCCATCATAGAGATGAGTACTAACAATCCTAGCACCATTGAGGATGCCTTATTTTTCAGTTGGATTCATGCTCTTAAATCTGAATAAATTGAGAGAGTAAAATAAATTGATAGAAGGAGAATTTATGTGGATGAGAAAAACATGCCTTGTGATCATTTTAAATAGGGAAGGAGTTTACAAAAGGAGTCTGCATACAAAAGGAGTCTGCCAACATAAGCCTTTGTGTACATGGCAAGTTCATTTCCACACGCAAATAAGAAGCATTTCCACATGCAACAAGACTTGACACAATAACAAACAATGCCAATTACCATAACCAAAATATACACAACAAAGTAATGGTTCAACTGTGAAGATGACTACACACACAAAATGCCAATGACTAGAGATAAATTCATACAGAAAATAGTACAAAGCATACGACTTGACACACATAACAAAAGATGTTTACACTTTGCAGACAACAAGACTTGACACAACAACAAACAATGCCAATTACAATAACCAAAATAGCCTAGAATGACAGTTAAAAAGTGTAAACATCTCTGTTATGGAAGTTCATTTGATAAATTTTATCTATACACATCTCTAAGCATTAAGGGGAAAGAAAGAGTGCACTTCTATTCCAAGGAAGGGTTAAGTAATTTAGCTAGACTGACACAATTTTTGCCTCAAACACAAGTAAACCAGAAATACAACTTTCATTGGTCTGGGCCAGAATGCACATACTTTTATCACTCCCATTGAAACTGACTTCAAGAATTTACATAGTTTTGTCCTCAAACACCAAAAAAAGACCACACATTAGCATCAATTTGTGGCATATATAACCTAGACTGGTCAAAATAAAGCAATTATAAACCCATGAGAATTCTACATAAGCCATTGTCTTAAACAACCTTACAGTCTAACTTATAATTTACACAATGATAATGCCACAATCTAGCAATATCATACATAAGGGAACACCCTAAACAAAAAAAATTAGAAAATATTTATGGAAGAATGATCCGCAGAATCTCAATGAACATCGGCTCGCAACCAGGGTCATCGAAATGGTACATACCTGCTATTGTTTCTTAATGGGTCTCCTCAACAGGCTTAGTTGCTTGTTGGGTCTCCTCATAAGGCGTTGTTGCTTGCTGGGTCTCCTCAGCATAGGGCTTGTTCAGATAGAAATCAAATGGTAATTTTTCTGTTTTGATCGATGTAGCAATTATGTTGGGTCTCCTCAATAGAGGGATTGCATCCTCATCGATTTCCATGGAATCTGGTGCTAGAAGAAGAGGAGAGAAGGGAAGGATGGGAGATTGGCGTGCGTTATTGTAGAAAGGGCAAGGTAGTAATCTCACCACTAAAAATTTCTGAAAAGTGGGGCCGCGACAAGTAATTGTGTGATTTTCCAAATAGCCTAGAATGACACTTAAAATGTTTCGGAGGGAGTACTATAAAGTAGAAGCAAAAGTACTAAGTATTTTAAGATGTCTACATATATATGTTATTAAAAAGTTTTTTTTTAGCCACGTGGGATAAAATATAAAAAAAATAAAATCTTATCAATATTATTCTTATTAATCAACACCACTCTTGAATAAACACAACTTTTTTTAAAGGAAACCAACACAATTTTTTAAATAATAGAAAATTAAATATATTTTCAAATATCCATCCACTAAAAGATGTATCCAACTGTATAAATCTTACTTTCTTTATCTAAAGAGAAAAAAATTACGATAACTATAATTTCAAGATAGTGTGGAAGAGACGTAAATAAATTGAAAGATTTCAAATTTATTTATTGGTAAGTACGTAATTATGATCTTATTTAGTTTTCTAATTTATTTATTTCCTTTATAAACTGCCCTTCCTTTTCTTTTTCTTTTTTCCTTCTCCCCACTGAAATTTCTTTTTTTTCCATCATCATTGTAAAGACACCATCTCTTTCAATCTCATCTCCTCCATCCTCTAACCACTACCACCACCATCTCCTCCTCTTCCATTTTTCACAAACATCACCACAACCGACGCTCGTCACAAACACTAGAACTATATTAATGGTCCCAAATCCTAGATCAATGAGATCACAACCGTCCAAAGTACATTGAAATGCATCCATAGTATTGAAATCTCTATCTAAACCGCCAAATTTCTCATGGGCCCATAGGATTTCATTAAAATCCCCAACACAAAGCCATGGAAGGGAACTCTTATCCTTAAGCCTATGTATGAGAAGAAGGATTAGGGTGAAATGGAAAGGAAGGGAAATAAATTTTTAAAATTTTCCCTTATATAGGAAAAAAAAGTTTAAGGGAATAAAAGGGAATGCAGAGTAAATAAATTGTAAAAATTTCCTTCCGGGCCCATAAAATATTTTCTCCCACAAGTGGGAGGAAAATGAAGGAATTAAAGGGAAGAAAAAATTATTTCATTAATATCCTTCTAATTTTCTTCCTGCTTTTTATTGCAAAGCAAACTGGGCACGAATTTCTTGCCTCCAACCATGGCACGATACAGTCTCCATGAGAACCATGCCCACATGGCATTTTAGTCTCCAGTTCCACAACAACAACCATACCCTTGCAAATAGTACACACTGCAGTCTCCTGCTCAGACTTAATCTCCACCTTTCCCAATCCCAGCACCGCACTCTTTGAGGCGGGCGGTGAATCTCTCTTCCCTCCATCACTCTCTGCTAAATTCTGCAATAGTGCCTCATACCCTACCGCGTCCATATAATCTTCTGGGTTTCCGATATATCTATCAGTTATAAGATGAAACTCAATTGAATTATCCTCAAGCTCCACCAGAATATCGGCCTAGTCAAGGATCCGATTCCGCTCGCTTCTTGCTTGGCTAACAAAGTCTCGGATCCGCAGCTTGAGCAACTCACGCGTCCTCCTCCTGGCATCCTTCTCTCCTTCTTCTCGGTTTCCTTCATTTTCATCATCGTTTTGATTTGTTGTGGCGTTGTTCTAATTATTGGAGACCAAAGGGAGGAAGATGAGTTATAAGGATAAAGTGGTAAAATAATTATTAAAAAAATCATTCGCATCCATGTTGTCATATACAAATATTATAATTTCCTTTTTCCCCCTCTTGTATCTAAAAAATGCAGTCATAGAAAGAAATTTATCTAGAAATTTCCTCTTTCTCCTTTCCTTTCCTTTCTCTTGTTAAATTTCCCCTCTTTTCCTTCGTGCACTTTAGTTCCTATACATAGCATAAGATTCCTAAGAATATCCCAAGTTTTATGTTTATCCTCAGTGTGTGGCCAACCATAAATGCCAATGAATCTCTAAAACGGACCACTTATACAACCATTCAAGATTTCAATATCAATGCAATGAGCATCACACTGCAACATATTAACAGAAATATCATATCTACACATCAGAGCAAGCGCACCTCTCCTAGTAACACCCTCACAATCAGCAACAAGAACATAAGAAAATAACCATTTATTATTTAAACTCTTAAACTCATTGATAGCGTGTGTTTTATAAGCATTTTCCCTTCTTTTTCTAATCCACTTTGATCTAGATGCTACTCAATTACATTTCTTTCCTTCCTTTTCGCAGATATGGACTTGGAGAAGAGAATTCACGAAAATACATATTTTCGGCTAGATTCTGAAGGATGTTGAGCGCCAAGGCCTTGCAGCTGATTGTTCGCAGATGCTGAGGAGCCAGAGACAGAAAAGGAAACTATCGGAAGAGAAAATTCAACAGAATAGCCGACTTTCCTCCCGAGTATCCAGCTCAGTGACAACACTTTTATGGAAACCTAGTTCTATTAGACTTAGGACTTTTATTTTCGCTACTATATATATTAGAGTTTCTAGGGTTTTTGACAACTTTTTCTACCTCTCCCTTTCGAAAATTGTTCCAGACTTTCTCTTTCAATTTGTAATAATTCAGAAACTCCAGTTCCGGCCGACATTGGAGAGTTGCGGTTGTGTAGCACTTCCTTCTTCTACTTTTCTCTTTATGATATTTAAGTTTTATCCTCTTGTTTGTTTAATTATGAGCATGAGTAGCTAAATCTCTCTTTCTTAGTAAAGATCATTGAAGGTTACGTAGGTTAGTTGTGAGGTCGAAATAGTCCTAATAAAATTTTGAGTTTATATTTGTTAGTCTATCGGATGCTTGTCAATTTACCTAGGGTTAATTAGAAGTCTGACCAACCAATAATTGAGTCTAGGCAATTACCGTCGTCTTTGTAGCAATAACTCTTATGAAAAGCTACTTAGTAGAGTAGAGACAACTAGATCAGAGTCACTAAGTTGCCAGTCTAATTTGACTAGAGTAGATAACTAATTAGAGTAGGGCTCCGAGCGTACTGCGTGTCTCGCCTTAGGTGTGTCTTTCCTCCTCTTCATGGGAAGTTCGAAAAGCAACCCTATAAGTGTACCTTAAAGAACGACGGACTGTCAAGGCCTCTCCATAAGCGTACCTTGAAGTTTCTTCTCTTACGAAGGAAAGCGAGAGACCTAAGCGTACCTGGTCTATATAGCACGCTTATGAACTAAGAATAGAATACCCTTGTACCGATGATCAACCGACTGTAATCGCAACCGGAGATAGATCTTTACTAGGAAGCCTCCTCTCATTGATTTCATCTTAGTATTTACTTTGTCTTTGTTTGCTTTATTAATAGTTAATTTACCATACACTCAAAACCCCCTTTTTTTATCACACCTATTTCGGTTCGATAGTTCTAGTCATTCACAGAAATAAGTGTCTTGCCCTAATCCCTGAGTTCGACCCTGTTACCATTATACACAATTAATCTTGTGCATTAGGCGATAAGATTTATTATTATTTTTTACGGCTTCGACAATCGATCACTCAACAACATATAATTTTATTTTTGACAAAAACTAAACCAGGATACTCTAATCCTAGTAACTTCGAGAATTTTACACTTGCTTGAGGGTTCCCAAACCCTCAACAGTTCTAGAATAACAGACTCATGCCTTTGGGCAGGATTGTTTAGCAACCGACGTCAAAATCTCATCCTCATCCCAATGCACCCCTTTCATCCTTTTGTACACAATAGACGACAGATCACTACTATCCCACTTAAAAGACATCCTAAAAACTACAGAAGTGTAAAGCAAGCAGGAGACAATAAATAAATAAATAAATAAAATAATTAATTAATTAATTAAAAATAAATAATCATCAACCAAATGGGCCAAGAAAATTCGGCCCACAACACTTCCTCTCCTCACCAAATCAGGAACTATAACCAACCTCTAATAGGCCTAAGCTACCCAACCTCCCAAAATTAGACCCAACAACCAACTAACCCTAAAGCACTCAACTTCATTTTCTTCCTTTAGACATCCATCACTGCCGCCAGCCACCAGGTTCTCTTGACTAAGTAAATGGATTTGGGTCTTTTCCTTCAAGGTGTAATTCCCTCATGGAGCTATGTAAGTACACACATTAACATAACTCATATTTTGTTAAATTTATAATTGAAATATTTATAGATAGTAATTTTTTTAAGAAAATAAAAGAATCTTATGAAATATTATTCATAAAGTATGATAAAGAACTAGTTAAATACTATCGTGCAAAATTATATAGTATTCTTTTATCTTAATTTAATTTATATATGAAGAGCTATAAAAAGTATGACAAAATTTACATACATTATCATATGTAAAAAAAAATGACAATGAATTTTATTTTTAAGATTTAGTACGTGTTTGGCCCCACTTTTAGTTGTTTTGTTTAAAAATTAAGCAAAGTAAAAGTATTTGGTTAGGGTGTCTACTTTTAACTGCTTAATTTTTAAAAAAAATTAATTTTTTTTTAAAATTTAACTTCATTTGAAAAACATAAAAAAGACAAAAAAAAAACAAAAATATATTTATTTTAAATACAAATTTATTTAGAGTATTAAAGATATTAACATGAGATGTCGGGTACGAGTCCAACTCACTTTAAACTGGTCGGGTACGGATCAGAACAGACCCATTTTAACACCCCTAATTGTAATTATTATATATAACATTTATTCCTTTGTTGTCATTAATTATCTTACAGTGTGTTTGGCCCCATTGTGTTGTGTTGCATTGTTGTGGGTGTTGTGTTGTAAAATGAAGCAAATAAGTTATTTAGTTAGAAACTATTGTGTTGTGTCCTGAGTTCTTTTAATTAAAATGAAATAATCTTTAAAATCATTAATTGTTAATTTTTTTAATCCAAATATTGTAATATAAATTAATACAACTAATTTATAACATTAAAATTTTAAATATATTTAATTTATCTTCTTTTTTTTAAATAAGTATATGTACTACTACATCTCATATTAATATCTTTAATATTCTAAATAAATTTGTATTTAAAATAAATATTTTTTTATTTTTTTATTATAAATAAGCAGCGTTCCATTCAAAAACATATCTTTCCATATTTTTCATATGGAGTTAAGTTATATAAAAAAAAAACAGCTTGATTTTTTTTAAAAGTTAATCAGTTAAAAGTAGACACCTTAACCAAAAACTTTTACGTGCTTAATTTTAAATCAAAGCAGCTAAAAGTGGGAGCCAAACACATCCTGAGTCTTAAAAATGGAATTCATTCGCAATTTTTTCACGCATGATAATGTATGTAAATTTTATGTCATACTTTTTATAGCTCTTCATAGATAAAGTAAATTAAGATAAAAGAATATTATATAATTTTGCACGATAGTATTTAACTAGTTCTTTATCATACTTTATGAATAATATGTCATGATTCTTTTGTTTTCTTAAAAAAAATTACTATCTATAAATATTTCATTTATAAATTTAACAAAATATAAATTATGTTAGAAATATTAACACTTTTATTATTTTTTTTACTTTGTTCTATTTTAATAATCATGTTTACTTTCTACACGGATTGCAATTAATAATCATCAAATAAAAAATTTACCGAGGATTAATTTATATTCTTTGGAAATATAAACTAACTAAATATATTGGAAAAAACAAAACAAATATAACTAACTGAAGTCTTTTTTTTTCTTCAATTTATTAGATTTTGGTATTATGTGCTAAAATTACTAGCAAGTTAGATTGTCCTTGGGGATTAAACTCCTTTAATTTTCGCTTGCTTGAAAATAACTAGTCATATTAGAGAAATCTGAACCGTTTAATAAAATTGAGCGGATGAGATTAAAAATTTAAGTAATTAATGAGTTGACCACTTATTGAATTTTATTAACTGGTCAACTCATTAATGATTTGAATTTTTAATCTCATTTGTCCAATTTTATTGAACGGTTCATATTTCTCTAACATGACTAGTCATTTCCGGTGCCGCAAAATCCCCATCTGCTGCAACACTCACCCGCTCCACATCCGCAGTTCTGACCATTAACCACTGCAACAATACTTCCTATAATTAGAAAAATGATTACCAGGTTTTTCGCTACAGAGGGTGCCATTTCTTAGTTTCTCGCTTTCTGCTGTGTGAAATTTGATTCAGAGGTATGACATTTTTATAGATGTGTAGAATGTGAAAGCTGTCGACTAGGTGTTCTACGGAAATTTAGTGTGGAATGTGGACATATGAATTATACAGCACGAAAGCCCATATTCTAGAAAGCAAAGCGTTGTTGGTCAAAGCTTTGAAAAGTCTATCTCAGTTAGAACTAACGTCGTTCTTCGATTAAGGAAGATCAACGTTCAATTTCTATGCATTAGCTATCGCTAGAACTTTACACCTTAATGAACCTATCGCTAGAACTTTACAATTTAATGAACCAATCTGATGTGAACTGATCTGATTCTAATTCAATAGAATTAAAAATACTTATAAAAAAACATCACTCTTATTAAAGTCATCAAATTTTTATGCATTAGTTCAGATATACCTTAAATTCACTCTAGCTTTTTTTTCTTTTAAAAAACATCACTCTTATTAAGGTCATCAAATTTTTAAAAAAGTGACGAATTCAAATCTTATAAAATTAAAACAGTGTAATTTTTAAGAGTGTGTGATGTTCTACCCAGTGAAATGGTCATAATTTCCCTTTGAAGCATATGCTATAAATTAGGAAAAACAATCGTCTAGTTTTCCAAGGTCATAATAACTTTTAAATTTGAAATCCTCAAATTTCCTACAAAAATAAAAGTCAACGTCAAATTTAATTGTTGAGGTGGATCTAGGGATGACAATTTCGCTCGTGGATATGAATATCTACCCAATACCCACAATTATGGGTGGATATTACCCGCACATTGTGCGCAAAGTGCAAATATGGATGCGGGTATGAATAATGCTTACCCGCTTCAATATTCGCACTAAATACCCGCGATATATATAATATATTTTAATGTATAAGTAATTAAGTGACTGGACACTAGTTTACGGCGGAGGCACACAACAATAAAACCACCCACCCTCTCATTCTTTCTCGCAGTCACCGTACTGTTCTCTTTTCCTCCCCTTTCAATCTTCACCAACCATAGAATTGTTTTTCTCTTTCACCACAACCCGATCCGCTGCTCAAGACAGGAACTAAGTGATTGGATCAAGGTGCTCCCAATTTCAGGTGGTAGGAAAATTGTCTTATTCCTTGACACCAATTGTATCCAGTCGATTTTCTTGTTCTAATTTTTCTGCACATATGGCTAGAAATCGCTCTGCACAATAAGGTACTTTTCTGATGGTTTAAGGCCGCATGTCTAGACTATTATCATGACACTGACAAACGATGATTGTAAATAAATTCAAGTTATCTTATTAATAAATTAATAAATAGTTCTCTTTTTTATTATATTTATGTTAAGTGATTTTTTTTACCATGTAGCTTTTACAGTTCATGACTAAATTGGAGAAAATTTTACTTTTCATCAAAAATTAATAAGGATGTTAAATTGCAAGCCGGAGTTGCTATTTATTTTATTAAATTGTATTTTCTTATGAATTATTATTTCTTTATTGGATTATTATGGATTATCATGTTGGATTAGTGTATCGTATTATTGTGTGGTACTGTTATTAAATTAGATTGATTTTTTATATATTAATTTGATTGAAATTTTAAATTCAACCAAATTTGCGGGTATACGCGAGTAACCCGTGGATAATCTGCGGGTACAATTACTCTTTTTTTACCCACTTTATATGGATGTGAGTGCAGATATGGATTACCCACAAATTTACGAGTACAGATATAAATAGTGCTTACCCGCCCCATTGTCATCCCTAAGTGGACCGACCTCCATTATCAAAATTAAGAAAAGTAAAAAGTGCACGTTGACAAAAGGAATGGCTCTACAACACAACACATAACAAGAGTCTCTTTCTATTCTCCCAATTATATTTGTATTGTTACATATAAAATTATTTTGGATTAGGCTCCTCTAATTTTCCCTTGAATATGATCAGTCATGTTCAAGCTATCTAAGCCATTAAAAAAAATAGACGGACAAGATTAAAAATCATACCATTAATAAAATTGGGCTGATGTGGCTAACGTTAACTTCTAATTTAACAGTAAGTCCACTGTTAACTTCATTTTTTTTGCCAAAATTGGGAACAGAGAAACGAGAAGTCGAGAATAGAGAATAGAGAAACGAGAACAGAAGAAGAACCCTAATCGAGTGAAGAACAAATATGGATGATTCACGGTGAGATGGCCCTTTCCTTTTACTCACTGATATGTTGCTTGATTTTGCTATTTGAAATTGTTTTCTTAATCTGTAACTGGATATTATCTTCAGTAAAATCAAGCAACATGTCAGTCGTCTGGTACTGCAAATTAACCTGTTGTAATGCCAATTAGGAAACTATACATGTGAAAAAGACTCTATTTTGTTAATTTTCACATTCCCTTGCCCAACAGTATTGCTCTATTCAGTACAGTGGTTAAAAATACAAAATGGCGGCCTGGCCACCAAAACGCCACAGAGATTAGCATTGCTTGATTTTGACAGCACATGTATATATATTGCTTGATTTTGCTATTTGTAATTTTTTTCTTAATCTGTAACTGGATATTATCTTCAGTGAAACCAAGCAACATGTCAGTCGTATTCCCTTGCCCAGCAGTATTGCTCCATCCAGTATAGTGGTTAAAATATAAAATGTAATGCAACAAGCAAATGGGCGACTCACTGATATGTTGCTTGATTTTGCTATTTGTAATTATTTTCTTAATTTGTAACTGGATATTATCTTCAATTAGATTAATTTCTTCTCTAACAATGGGATGCATGAATAAAACTTGGGTGCTTGTTTGAATCTTTTGAATCTATCTTCTTAGAATTCCTGCAAAATTTCCAATCTAAGTGTCAATCTTGCTTCATTTGTTAGATCCACACTTGGTTGTTCTCTGCAAATAGGACAAAAATATATCAAAGAGGTTATTCAATTCATTAATATATACATATGCTGTCAAAATTAGTATATATATGTACTGTCATGATTGGTAAAAACTAATTAGTATATACATATAAACAGTACTATAAGCAACAAGATATTTTTTTTATTCTTCCTTTAATTATTAATTTATCAGTATTTCTAATTTTTGCTACTTTAATAATTTGAGTATACATTATTTATAGCCAAGAAGAAAATAAAAATTTCAATGGGATGCCTCAATTAGATATGAAATTTGAAATAATCGAAGATGGATGGAAATTTTAGAGAACTTATGGTGCACGAGTTGGTTTTGATATTCGAAAAGCCTATTATAATAAGAGTAAAAAAGATGGGAGGATCACATCAATTAGATTTGTTTGTAACAAAGAGGGTTGTAGAAGAGAAGATAAACGTGATCACCTAACTAAATGTCCTCGTGCTGAGACGAGGGGTTCGTATGGGACTTGTGTTCAACCAAGAAACGAGAAGATATAAAGTGCATGATTTAATTGTTGAGCACAACCATATGCTCCATCTTGCAGAAACTGTCCATATGATGACATCACAGAGGAAGATATCAAATATCCAAGCAACAGAGATTGATTTGGCCGATGACTCTGGGATTAGATTGAAAGCATCATTTGAATTTATGAGTAGACAAGGTGGAGGGAAAGAAAGTGTCGGCTACACTCTACAAGATCAAAAGAATTACCTTCGAACTAAAAGGCAAAGAGACTTGAAGCATGGAGAAGCAGGGAGTATATTGAGGTACTTTCAACGATAAATTTTATCTAATCTGTCATTTTATCATGCTGAATAGTTAGATGATGATGAACAAATTACAAACATTTTTTTGGGCTGATGCAAGAATGATTATGGACTATGCATATTTTGGTGATGTGATCACTTTTGACACGACATACAACACAAATAAAGAGTTTAGACCTCTAGGTGTGTTTCTTGGATTTAATCATCATAGAGAAGTCACAATTTTTAGAGTTGTACTTTTGTATGATGAAACTAGTGCATCTTTTGAGTGACTATTTAAAACTTTTTTGGAAGCACATAAAGGGAAAATGCCAATATCTATTTTTACTGATCAAGATCCTGCAATGGCTAGTGCACTCAGTAAAGTAATGCCAGAGACATACCATGTGTTATGTTCTTGGCATATCATGCAAAATGCTATAAAGCATTTGGGAAATTTACTGAAAGAAGGATCTCATTTGCTTAAGGATTTTAATAGATGCATGTATCATTATGAGGAAGAAAATGAATTCCAAGACGCATGGGAAAAGATGCTCATTAGTTACAAAGTTCAACAAAATAGTTGGTTGCATCGCATATATGAGAGGAAAGAACAGTGAGCTAAGTGTTAC
Organism: Viola odorata; assembly: GCA_963691705.1. Taxonomy (NCBI): domain Eukaryota; kingdom Viridiplantae; phylum Streptophyta; class Magnoliopsida; order Malpighiales; family Violaceae; genus Viola; species Viola odorata. The sequence continues at coordinate 4,215,000 of OY829539.1, forward strand.
ATGAAAAATGCCTATACATTAGGTATGCGGAGTACACAACTCAGTGAAAGTTTTAATGGAGATTTAAAAAATTATTTGAAATCAGACTTAGACATTATTCAATTCTTTAAGCACTTTGAAAGAGTTGTGGAAGATAAGAGATACAATGAGTTGAAAGCTGAGTATAACTCGAGGCAAAAATTACCAAGATTGAAAATGGGCTACTCGCCTTTGTTAAAGCAAATGGGACATATTTATACTCCAACGATGTTTGAACTATTTCAGGAGGAGTATGATTTATCTTTAGCAACTGTCATAAAATATCGTCAGGAGAGCGACCAAGTTTGTGAGTTCATAGTTGCTACGTATGAAAAGGGTGGAGAGTATAGAGTAATTGGTGATGCACATGAAAAAACTGTTTGTTGCAGTTGCAAAAGTTTGATACATTTGACATCTTATGCTCCCATGCTTTGAAGGTGCTTGATGTGATGGATATAAAAATTATTTCTGACATTTACATTCTAAAGAGATGGACAAGAGGAGCTAAGAATGTAAGTGTACAAGATGCACATAAGGAAGAAGTATCTGCTGATGTTAAATTGGAAGCCTCTAGATGTTATAAGTATTTATGTCCTAAATTGATCAAGTTAGCCTCTCGAGCATCTGAAAATGAGGAGGCCTATGAATTATTAAATAAAGTCATTCAGAATACAAGCCAAGAAATTGAAAACATCTGTACAAGTCGTGTTGCTTCTAATTTTAATAAAATTGATGCCAATAATAATCATTTAAATAGCGATGGGAACTTACATGAAGAATTATTGGCTCAAAATATAAGAGGTTTGAAAAAGAGAACTGGAAAAAAATGTGGAAAAAGGCCAAAGAGTTGGGTGGAAAAACAACCAAAGATTACAAGAAAAAAGAAGAAAACTATTCCAGAGAGTCAATCATTGGAGGTACTTGTTTTATTCATAATCTCTCTTTTTTCTCAATCGAACTACATTAATGTGGTATTTTTTTTTACCAGATTGTTGAAGACTCTAATGCTATGACATTCATGAGTTCAAATCAAGTGGAAGGAGTGTCAAATGCTCATACTGCATTATTGATGGTAAATAATTCGCAATGGATCAATTGGTGTTTTGTCCTGTTAAATTATTAAAGACACATTACTAATTTAAACTATATTCAGGCTATGAGCAGTACTGGACCAATCAACTGCGAGAATCCATTTAATTTTGGTTCGTCCTCTAAAGCTTCAAGCTACAATAATGTAAAATTTAATAAATAAATAAGTTAATATTTTTTACTGTTTGCATATATAATGTAGAATTGATTAAATTTTTTATGTTTATTTCCAGGGCATAAATGGTGAACCAACTCATTTCATAAACATTAATGAAAGTACACAAAGAATTACTTGACTGCATATGGAACATAATTAAGTACATTGGTGCAATGTTATGTTATTGATTGACTATTGAAGATTTGATTTATGGGTTTATCCAAATTTAATAGCATGAACTTTAAAATTATTCATATATTTCTGAATGTTAAATCAATTTTTGAACAACTAATTGCAAGCTTTAGAAAAGATATATGATACGAGTTTACTTTTTTATCTTATTTTTTAATAAAAAGGTATGATTAAGTCTCTTTGGATGGTGTTAGTCTTGAGTTATGTTTTGTTCTGTCCTTTAGACCTGAAACATGAAGATAAAAGTGTTTCAAGTTTTCAACTTATGTCAACCTCACAGCTAAACGGCTACAAACTCTTGCCGTACAACTAATTCTAACCTACAGGACCCGTAAATGCAAAAAAAATGGCATGGGCATTGGATCCATAATCCTGGAATAATATTAACGAATGAGTATAAGCCATTTTATATGACTTTCTTACATCCGGAAAATAAATTCTACTACAAACTATAATTACAAGCACAAGACACATGATTTTTGATTGTGGAAAAGTATAATACTCTATTGTTCTGCTACATAATGTACATAACTGCTAAAGAATACATGACCCTACTAAAAAATCAGGCTTAGCTGGTTTCTAAGGCACCAATGCTAATCTTTGTGGCGTTTTGGTGGCCAGACCGCCATTCTGTCGCAGATTTTGCCTGAAAGTGTGTTGGATATGTTTGTGGTGAAGTTGGCGAAAGTGGGAGGCAACAAATTTCAGTCCTCAGCTACAAGAGCAAATGCTTCAACTTCTGTCAGAGCTTGTACTGTTCTATTTGAGATGGGGAGATTGGAAGAGGATTGCAGCAACCAGAATGGGTTCAAGGCTAGTAATACGATGCTCTGGCTGCCACAAAACGACTTGGTATTAGTCAGAAATTGAAAACTCCAAATTCACAGAGCAAAAGCAGAAAGTACAATGGTAATCTACAAATTATGCTTCCTAAGTGCGTTCTGAAAGGGGGAAAAATAATTATTTTAGGCTCATACATTCCCTTAACAGGCTCTCTTTCTGCATATTAATAGCTGCAAATCAATAGATGAGAATAACCTAAGTTGGTAACATGTCATGTTGGAGTCAAACTATTTCATTTCAACCCAAATCTCCAAACATCAAATTTCATGACAAGACATAACTCGTAGAAACAAACAACAATTAGTATTCCATTCACAACACCGAAATGAAAAATTTAGCCAAACTGAAAAGACAAGACAACATAGATTCTGCAGAAGTTAATCCAGCGACTGATAGAAAAGTAATCTATGTAGTAGTGGTAGAAAGAATTAAACATACCTATTCAAGATCAATTCTGGATACAATCTCAAACATTTGGCGGGACTCTGCTCCTCTAATCCTTCCACATATGATTCTCGTGCAAACAAACACAATAACAGTGGCACTCATCCCAAATTCTGGATTCAATCTCAAACATTTGGCGGGACTCTGCTCCTCTAATCCTTCCACATATGATTCTCGTGCAAACAAACACAATAACAGTGGCACTCATCCCAAATTCTGGATTCAATCTCAAACATTTGGCGGGACTCTGCTCCTTTAATCCTTCCACATATGATTCTCATGCAAACAAACACAATAAAAGTGGCACTCATCCCAAACCCAATATCACATGATTAGAATTGACGATTGACAAATCATTTCATCCATAGGAATCCTCCTCTAACCAAGAATCCAATCCTTTATCCTTACGGCTAACGACTATTAGATTAGAGACTTAGATTGAAATTTTTGCAGGGATTCTCAGAAGATAAATTTAAAAGAGTCAAACAAGCACCCAAGTTTTATTCATGCATCCCATTTCTGATTGTTAGAGGAAATTAATATAAATGAAGATAATATCCAGTTACATATTAAGAAAATAATTTCAAATAGCAAAATCAAGCAACATATCAGTGAGTAAAAAGAAAGGGTCATCTCACCGTGAATCATCCATATTCGTTCTCTGCAAATCATTCGTCACTCGATTAGGGTTCTTCTTCTGTTCTCGTTTCTCTGTTCTTTGTTCTCGACTTCTCGTTTCTCTATTCTCGATTTTTGCACACAAAAAAAGAAGTTAACGGTGCACTTACTGTTAAATTAGAAGTTAACATTAGCCACATCAGCCCAATTTTATTAATGGTATGATTTTTAATCCTATCCGTCTATTTTTTTTAATGGCTCAGATCCTTTAAACATGACCAGCCCAATCCAATTATTTTTGTGCTTTTAAAATGAAATTACCATTATTTATAACTAATACTTTATGTTTATTGATTTATTTGAGATGTTAGTAGTTAATAGAAAGAGATATTTATTGATAATTAATGTCTTTTTTAATATTTACAAAATATGTTAGAGAGTCATTTTTCGTATAAAGGGAAAGCAATCATTGGAATTCTCAAAGATCTCACACTTTTGAATTCTACTGGTGGTAAACTTCACTGTTTAAAGTGAGTAGTGTTTAAAATATGATTTGACATTTTAAAAATATATTATATAACTTCTGTTTAATCAATTTTTAAAAAATTAGACCGAATCAATTGGTTCAACCTGTAATCCACTGGGGTTACCAGAGACGGCAAAAAGGTACGTGGTACTCTCATTTTTTTCTCCTCCCCATATATACCCTATCTTATTTCATTAACTTCCTGCACATACCCTATCTTTATCCTCTCTTTTAAATTTTACACGCTCGCACATCCTTTTATTACCCTTTTTTTCGGTATTAATTATTGGCTATCCATTTTATCAAGTTTCTATTCTTTTATTTCTCATACCGTACTACCCATTTTAGGAGTGATAAATGGGTGGGTATGAGTGGGTATGGGTAATGATTAAATGGGTATGGGTGGGTATGGATATTATACCTATTTATTACCCATATAATTTTTTAAATGGGTACCCATATCCATTTATACCCATTTAATCATACCCACCCATTTATATCCATTTAAATCATACTCACTCAATAAATATAATTTTTTATTAAGTAAGATTAAAAATACTATGTTTGACCCAAAAAATATAGATTTTGACAAAGTTTGACTATGTGATTACATTTTGATTGTGTATGATGATTTTATCGTTTAGGCTCGGGTTTGACCATTTAGGCTCGAATTTTATTGTTTAGGCTCGGGTTTGACTATTTAGGCTCGGGTTTGACCATTTAGGCTCGAGTTTGACCATTTAGGCTCGGATTTTGTCGTTTGGGCTCGGGTTTGACCATTTAGGCTCGGGTTTTATCGTTTAGGCATGAGTTTGACTATTTAGGGTTGGGTTTGACCATTTAGACTCGGGTTTAACCGTTTAGTAATAGTAAAATATTATTTTTGACCTTGATAGCCAAAAAAAATAAAAAATTTAATAAATAATAAAAAAATAAAAAATTTCTATCCTAAAGTGTGGGAAATAAAAATTTGTAATAAGATTGAATGTTACTTTCTCTTCTTTTTTTACATACTTGGTGAAAATTAAATTTTTTTTCAGACTCGACGATTATAATGATAATTAAAATTTAAAATATATAATTGATTTTATCTAATGAGAACAGTTAAAATATTTTAATAATTCTCTAGAAATAAAATATTTGAAATTGTATTTATTTTATATTATTAGTAGCTCATTAATTATGTAGCTGAAAAATCTATTTTTTTTATAAAAAAAAATTCTATGGTCATGATTTTATCTCATGAAAAGTATAAAAAACCCATTTTTAAAAAATTAAATAAAATAAGAAAAGTAGATATAGAACTACTCATCTTGAGATAGAGATTATATTGTTGTAATTTTTAATTTATTTTATTGTAAGAAAATTGAATTTATTTAAAAATAAAAAATAAAAAAGATGAGAGAGAAAAGAGAAAGAGACGCATAGGGTTGGGTTAGGTTTAATTGAGTACCCAATGGGTACCCATACTCAAACCCAATTAAACCCATATATTTTAGTTTAAATGGGTATAATACTCATTTATACCCATTCAAAAATTTAACTAACCCATTTAATTAATTGGGTATGGGTGTATATTTGTCACCCCTACTTAATTTGTGGCTGAAATAATATTTGGATAATGCCAACAGTAATTAAAACAATATTTATTTGAATAAAATCATAAAATGAAATAATAAAAAATTTAAAATTGCTAATAATATTTTCTACGATTTAATCATGGTGTTTTTTTTGGACGAATTTTAGAAAAATAAATGATAAAATAATATTTACTGATTAATTGCCCTTTACAAGTAACCTAATTTTTTAAATGTTCAATCTTATAATAAGTTATCTTTCATCGGAAGTAGAACTATTGTCACTCATAGTTTGACCATGGCTCAATTTGACCCTTGGGAATCATAATTTATTTTTTTCATACTACTTTTTTGCCTATAATTTGATGTCTTGACATATTCTCTCTGGAACTTTTAACTGCCATTTTGAAATAGTAGCAAATTTAAAACAATAATTTTTGATCTTATTTTACTCTACATTGTTTTATTTTTACTCCTAATTTCCACTCAAATTACCACACCATCATCAAATTAGGTTGATGTATAAAAAAAATTGTCATTTGCACAAAATATATACTTCGGAAAATATAAAATGACAAGTATTATGAACAGTAAGAATCCGTAGAAAAACGACAATTAAAAAGTTCCGGAGGGAGTATTTCATTCTTGTAAAATCGATTTGTGTACTATATGCTAATCTAACTGGTTAATTTCATCCATACCAATTTATACAAAAATCAACCACACCATACTTAAGTGACCAATAGCTTTTAAGGTTATTATGTTTAAATTTCATATATTTATTTGTAATTTATTAGCATTTTTTAAAATTAATCTCCAATTTTACAATTATATTTAAAATTGAACATAAATTTTATATTAAAATATATGCAATTAATATATTACACTCAATTATAAGTGTTGGATAACTCAAATTAAAGATTAATACATTTTCTTATTTAATTTAAAGTAAATTAAAGTTATTTTCCTTCAATTTACATATTATTTTTTTTGGAAAAAAAAAGAGTATTCTACCATCAATTTAATTTATTTTAAAAGCACCATAAAATTTAATTTCCATTTTACCATTCTTTTTTCAAAGAGACTGTGCATTGTTTAGCAATCGTTTTTCCTTCTTTTTCTAAAAATTATAATAATAAGTCATTTGCGCTAGTATAAAACTTAAATTTAAATTTTTACTCATACTTTATGAGCAGCACAATCACACCGCCCCCGCAGTCAATTTGAAAGCATAGTACGCGGATGAGTTGGGTAAAGCAGTAAAAGACTACTAAAAGTTAAGAACTGCGCGGTTGAGCACACAGCCCCAATGGCGGGAAAATGAAAGCGGCGGGTGAATCGGATTGCAGACTTTTTGCCAGCAGTGGCTATGACTATGAGTGATCCTAATAGCAAATTACCAAAATCTGTGACCGGCAAAGTTTTCACAGTCGATGGATAAGTATTTGGTGCCACTGAAACCCTCATCTGAAGCAGCAATCAAGCCCAGGTATGTGACGCCATCGCCATTATCATCAGATTTACCAATATCTTCAATCCCTAATTCATTGTTTTGTTTATGAAATGGTTGGAATTGGGGAAAAAGGCGTGGATGGAAGAGGAGTTTAATCGAGGTGAATGGGAGATTTGAGCCCAGGTACCGCCATCATCTTTCCTCGTTGCTGCTGCAATCCTTCTCAGAGATTGGAGCTTTTCCTCATTTATATCACGCTCATGATGGTGGATTCGCTGGTGGAATGGGTAATGCCATTCCATGTCCCACACATGTATGCATTCTCAATTCGTTTAATGATACTATTATTATTGGCAGCATATCAGTAATTAGGGTTTTATGGTTGCTTAACTGGAGTTATTGTTCATGCTTGCAGATGAATAGAGTGGGTGGCCGACACTCAACCACCAAGTCTGTGTGCTTCATCATTCTAATTGATTTATAGGTTTGTGTTATACCAATTGGTCTGCTGTTTACGTCCTGTTCATTATTTTGGTCTTCCATTTCAGGCAAGGCATTTCTGCACTTGAATTCGACAACAAGGTGAATGTCTTCATTATTGTTTCTTACAACTGAGTTCTGAAAAATCTTTTCTTCTTTTCATCTTCGAGGATTCCAGGGTATTATTCTCCTGGAAAGTAAATAAATTTCGGACTCAGATGCCTCATACTCTGACATTAATATAGCGCTACCTCTATTGAATTCCCTTAGAAATAGAAATGGATCTTCTCTTTGCATTTCGAGTGAATTCTGATGTTTTGTTAATTTGTTGCAGGGAATTTACTTAGTATCAGTGACCAAAGCAGGGTGCTTAACAGTGCATGACTTTGAGTCACTTCATCGCCAGGCTGCTGACTCCTTCCAGGGTATGTTCATCTCTGAGATTTGTCGCGGAATTTTGTGCTTTTAGGTTCCGTCATGCACAGACGAGAACTTGGTTTATAGTTTTTAGGGATCTAATGTTATGTGAACTCAGTAACATAGCTGGTGCCTATATGTCGAAATTGTGTATGTATGTTGTATACTGTAGCCAATAGGCCCTTTCTTTTTTGTTTCCAAAATGAATTTGTTTTAGCAGTGTAGTTTATATTTTCCTTTCTATCAGGTTTTGGCGAAGATGAAAGCAAACACGTTTTGCACCTTTCTTTGCGCACCCAACTTGATGCTATTCGTTGGAACGTTGCCAACCAAGATGAGGTTTTGGTAGCATTGTTTAAATATGCATTGTGTTTTTTACTTTTATAATTGCAGATCGGTTATTATTACCTGTTAATGATATTGTTGTCAACTTCTACTGTGACCAGTATTTATGATTTCAGCCTTGATATTCCCCTTTGTCAGCGTGGTCTGTCAAAACTTCATAGCTTTTTTGGTTTTGAAACTGAACTGGTCAAGGAAGAAAACTTTAGGTAGTTTTTTTGCTTCTAGGATTGGAACCATTCATCATGTTGCATTTTACATTTCATCTTTACCCTACTAAAGGGAGTGAGTAGGGAGAGGGAATATAGCTGCTAGTTGGACTTCTGACTTGCCAAAAATAAATTCTTTGAATTTCATTGCAGATGTCATGTAATATTTGGTTTACTTCTTTTCTCTAGGTTGCTTGCACATCTATGAAAAGTAATGAAGTACTCATTTTTGATATCGGTTATGTAACTTCCGAACCAGTTGAGGTAAGTTCTTTTCATATGCCGTGCTATCTGCTCTTTTTCTCCCTGGTTCATGGTGTTTCATACCGATTATTGTTTCAACTTCCACTAGATATTACATAATTCGATTTCAACATCTCAGTTTCACTGTCAAGTTCGTATTTTTGTTCAATCTGTATACATGTTTCTTGTGACGTATTTCATTTGTTGTTATTGCAGGTTTTAAGTACAAAGCCTACTGTCACTGTTCACGGATCTCCCATTCATAATGGCCTTACTGATATAGTTTTTAACTCAGATTCAAGGTTTGTATAAGTGATAACTTGGTCTGAAATGTCTCTATTTTTATCAGCAAGAAAATAAATTTATTCTTGGTCTGAAAAGTCTCTATTTTTTTAACAAGAAAAAAAGGAAGGAAAAAAAACTCTGTTGACGGAGAAAAGTCTCTAATATATGTTAGTATTCTACCCTGACTACCAAAATTGTATGAATACTATTGTTGTGTTGGAAGTTAAAAATTTACAGTTCCTATTACATATTATGAGTAAGAAGCAGTGCCTCCAATTTAGCAGACATCAAGTCTAGTGGTGTGATTGCATTTAATTTGCTGAAATCATTTAACTTATGGATGAGTTAATTGAAGTTTACTTCCTAACCTTTCAGTTTATTGCATTATACAGGTCAGGTGTTTTTGACATAAATAATTTTCGAATTATACATGTTCATTGCCCACCCCCAGCTTGGTTGTAAGTAAAATGATATATTTGAATTGCGGCAAATGTTAAGTAGCATTTGCCAACTTCCCTTGCCTAATCTTGTATTTACTGCTTGTTTGAACTGATCAGGAACGGTTCCAACACTTCAGCAGATATGTTACACCTGAGAAAACCATCATGGCTACAATCCTATTCTGTAATGCATCAACCAACTTTACGACACTTATTCCTTTATATCATCATTACAAGCTTACACTATGAACTTCCATCTGTGTACGTGTATGTATATAGGCGGTATTGGACTTATGATGGCACTTGTTGGTTGGCTTGTATATTTCCTGGCTTCTTTACACCTTTCTTAAGAGCACCAAAAACAGACCATGATTTTAGTGGTTAGTGCTAATGACTTCTCTACAAAGTCATGCATCATTTGTAATGAGGTTTATATCAAAAAATAATATAGTAATTGACTCTTTATGTTTACATAGTAATCCTTAGATATCATCAGATCATCGTGTCAATTGTGCTATGGCAGTGAAGTTGTGCTTTACTCCCTTTTTCTCTTTATTAATATTTAGTTGCTAGTCAGTTTTTTCTTAGTGCAAAGGGACATATAATGTTGATCCTTCAATCCTTCTTGGCATTGTATATTTGTAAACCTCTTGTATCTAGGTTAACATTTATTCCCAAGTACTTGATAATTACTTCATCATGCTATAAATCTGTATAGTTGTGATTCAAACTTGGTTTTCAAACTCTTTATGGCTTGTGTGAGTTCTGGTATATGGAATTTAACTCGTCTTCTATTGCAGGTTTATGTGGTTGGATCATCAGCTGAGAATGGAATTCATCTCTTGGATTTCTATCCTGATCTCCGCTCTCCTTGCCATGTAAATTATAGGTATATTTCTCCATACAAAGTGAAAGTGTTTTCTCTTCGTAATTAGAATATGCAAGTATATCTGACACTTCTTAGAGCTCCAATGCTCCACCTATCAAGTCCTCTAATAATGTCAAATTTCACAATTCTCTTTGTAATTAGAATATGCAAGTATATCTGACACTTCTTAGAGCTCCAATGCTCCACCTATCAAGTCCTCTAATAATGTCAAATTTCACAATTCTCATGGAAATTGACATTTTCCTATGGTGTTAGGTGATGTATTATGTAAAAACTTTCCACCTCCCCTGCTGTTAAACCTCTCCCTTTCGATATCTTATTTGTCATGTGTTGCTATCGTCTTGCATTGCGTATCTTCTTTTGTTATGCCATTAACATTGATCTATTTGTTTTGCTATACTAGAGAGGATATGGTGACGCATTCTCGGGGGGGAGAACAAAATATACGAAATAGGTTTATACCATTGTCTGAAGGTGTTACAGCATGTACCACAAATCCCCTCAATGGCACAATCATAGCTGGCACCAAGGTTTGTGGTTTTGGTGGATTTGCATAGATCTTTACTCCTTTACATTAAGGGAAATGAACATATATAGACTATGGTGTCTTCATCAGTTCGAGAGATGGAAGACAAGTTAATTTTTTGTGACTATTTATTTTCAACACAATGGGAGCTAAGTTATGAATCCTTGTTTCAGCTTTCATCGTTGCTGGTGGTTTCTCAGCGGAAGGAGTCATCTGATCAAGCAGAGGCTTTGTCTATGAACTAAGCAACAAGCAAGCCTATTTAAAGGCTTTATAAAGTTTTTGCCCTATTACTATTAGATGTTCTTGTATATTAGTTAGAACTATAAAATTCTGTAATCTCACTTCAATGTAGTATCTATCTTAGTTAGAAAAGAAAATCAATTTAACGCGATCAAGCGTCACGAACATGAACTCGTTGTATAAGTAAGCTGAAGTAGGATTCAACTTATAACTTCCTTTATTTATTGTTATATATGTAAAACCCCAGTATCCACACACCAGAAAGGATACAGAGGAAGAGGATACATTATATTACACGAGTTTCCTCATTTATTTATTTTCTATGTTTTAATGACGAACTTAACAGCTTAGGTTATTGCCAGGTGCAACACCAAGCTGTCTACAATAGTCGTTGTAGTAACGGATACGTGCCTGGACTGCCCCAGAATTTCTTCCATTGCATTCGACTGCACCATTAATAGCTCTTATTGTGGCTCCAAATCCTTGGTTCACGACAGGTCGAACGTTGGTCATCCAGTACCACAAGGCTGTCTTAAAGGACACGACACGATCGTTAGCTACAGTTTCAGGTGAGTTTACGCCATCGAAGCCTATTGCTCGTCCAGCTGCTCCGTAGTTGTAGTTCCATGTCAGCTGAAGAGGTCCACGCCCGAAGTATTTCTTGCTTGGGTTGCATGGGTACTGCCTGTTGTTTCTGTCGCAATAGTCTTGAGAGGCACCATTTATCTCTTCAATGTAGCAGAAATCTGGAAAAAATACGATACAACTTAAGAAAGTTTTGATGGATAAAAAGTAAGCAGTCAGTGCGTTTGTTATGGTGTTTTTAGACTGTAAGATATAAGTTGGTTTATAAATAAGAATGAAAGTGAATGGCTCCATAACTTACAGAATTAGCGTTACAAAAAGCTGTAAGAGAATGAGTTAGAGAGAAATCTTACGTCCGGTCTCGTGAGTGACATGCGCGAAAAAAGCTGCAATCTCGCGCTTGGAATCATCACTTGATCCAACCTTACCAAACTGAGGGAATGAATTGGCAGCATTGAGGAATGCATCTCTGGAATAGAAGCTCTTTCCACGACAATTCCCAGCCGCTTGGTTAATAATTCCACTGAAAAATTGAGGTGTCACAACTTGAGCCACCGACACACCGCCGGTAGGAGTGGTAGGCGGCCTAGTACCAGGACTGCATGGACCGCCGCGGCACCCTTCACCGCAATATTCCGGACCTGTGCCACAGTAGCCGAACCTACTGCAACACAAGTTTGGAGCACAGCCGCAGTTTTGGGACACGACATTTTCGGTCATGGCTCCAAGGATGACAACCATAATGGCTAGGGTGATAGGCAGTGGATTTCTAGCCATATTGGTGAGGGACAGCATATTGTATAATAAGAGATTAAAATGCTTAGTTTTGTGACTTTAGAGAAAAATGTACGTTTGATGGAGGTGTAAGTGTAGGGTGGTGAGGTATTTATAGCTGCTGGTAAAGGGTTGAAGTGATGTGAACAGAAACCTGAAATGCTACGTGTCATCCCAGCGCAAGAGCCATGCTTATCTCCTCTGTGCCGTTCCAATTTTTATCGGATGTGGCCGAAGGGAATCCCGCTCGATACAAAACGAAACCTGATATCCTGCTTACGATCGTGCGTGCGCGTGCGCGTGTGCGTGTGGTCTTTTCTCACTTTTTTCTTGGGGTGGCTAGGATCAGGTGCGTACAGCAGACTAAGAGACCTTGCAACAACTTGACTGCTTCGTGAATTGCCAAACTTTTAATTTTCTGCTAATGCTTGGACTCTCTCTCTTTGTCACGTCATTGCGTCTCTTTCACGTAAATAGAAACTAAATTAAAAATAAGAGGTTTAATTGGAAATTTTTATTTTTATTGAAGAGTTTAATTGGAAAAAAATTACGAATACTGTGATTGAATTAATCATTAATGGGGATCTTTTATGTACACGCGAACTAAAGTAATTTTAAGAGGTTTAATTGAATTTTCTTTACAGGAATAAATTAAACATCAATTTCATTGAAACTTCTATACTTACACAGGAACTAAATTAATTATTAGGGGTTTAGTTGGAAACTTCGTATGAATTCAGACACTAAATTATTCATATAGGACTAAATTAATAAATAAATAAAAAGAAAACAGCTTTTATTGAGATTTTTTTACGGACACAAACACTAAACTAATTAGTAAAATGTTTAATCATGTAGGGGTTGATTGGAAATTTTTACTGGGACTAAATTAATTATTAAGATTTTTTTTTGCGAATACAAGCATTAAATTAATTAGTATAAGGTTTAATCATACAGGGGTTTGATTGAAAGTTTTTATGGAGACTAAATTAATTATTAAGGAATTTAATTTAAAATTTTCACAAATATTGAAACTAAATTAATTATGTAAAAATTAGATTGGAATTTTTTTATAAATAGAGAGGTTAAAGGAATTGTTTAAAAATAATAATAACATCAGCACAATTGGCTAGGACCGAAAGGAACAGTGCACAGCATAGTCCCCCTAGCCATTTTGCTTTATATGTATATATCTCAATCTTAATCTTAATCATAATTGAAAACAATAATAAATTTTTAAATTTTTATGAAATACAAATCAAAATAAATATCTAAATAATAAACATTCAAAATTTATCAAAACGGATGTAGTCGAGAAGTAAGAACTCAACTGGATTCTCTTAAGGTCTTGAATTTGAGCTTAGAGAAGCAAATGTTTTAAAATACGAATGATGCTATTCACTCTGACTCTTAGTGGGCTCGAAAAAGAAACCCGCATGAGATTCTCATAGTAAAATTTCAAATTAGTCAAATTTGAAAAGTTAGGGTGTTATATATAAAAAAACATTCAAAATTTAAATAATCATTCAAGAATCACAAAACATAAGAAATATTCAAAAGACCCAAGATTACAATTATAATAATAAATATATTTAAATGAATAAAAGAGAGAGAGAGAGAGGAAAACTTGCCCTAGCACAAAAAAGAAGAAGAAAAAGAGAGAAAAAGAGTCAAAAAAAAGGACTTAACTCTTGCGTTGCCAAGCCCAGTAAGACCACGTCTAACTTGTACTTATTGGGCCGTTAAAGTATTCCAATAACTTTTACTTATTGGGCCGATATATTTGACCTTTAGTGCCTGGCTCCATTAGGGTCGCCCACTATGGAATGAAAACATTAGCTAATGCCTAATAGTAATTAAATAAGTACTTAGAACACTGGACCAGTGTAGACTAATGACTTCTTATCCAAATCAAAGATGGACTTCAAAATTCCAGTTTTATACGCAAAGGCAAAGATGGACTAGGTCAACGTACCGACACTAAATAAAATCATCTGATCATGCGGTCCAAAATGGCAACTCCTTTCTCCTTTCTTTAATTCCCAACATCATATGCCATCCATGCATATAACACACGTACGGATCAGATCGCTTATTTAGCTTAAAACCCTACACTAACTAGCAAAGCTAGAATGGAACGGAAGAGTAATAATTAATTCATTAACACTTCCACAATTTTCAACCGATAAATTACAGTTCTGGAAAACTTTGATTTGGTTTTTGTTCAATATTTTGGGCAGGAAAATGTGACTGGCATAGTCAAGATAGCGAATTATGTGGCGCATTGTGCGGAGAAAACTCTTCAACGTCAAAAATACGTTTGACTCAAACAAGAGCACTATCTAATAGTTTCATTATGATTTAGAGTTATAAAAAAGTATCTAATTTTTGAATTTTATATAAATAATTAAAACTTAAAAATTAGAAAATAAGAAGTCGAAAAATCAATACCACATATCTAAAAATATAGATCCCGTTAATCTAAACTAAAAGGAATTAGACACAAGTTAATTAATATTTGAAATTATATTAAACCGAGTATTAACCATCATAGAATTTTCAAATAACATAAAAAAATTACCGAAAAATGCTGATGTAAATTTAATTTTTTTTAATTTTTTTTCGTTATGTTACGTCAGCGTTTATTTGGTATAGATAGATAAAAAATTTCCATGTCATCTTTTTTATCCAAGGTCATTTTTTGGAATAGCCAAATAGGTTTTAAGATAATTTTAAAAATAGAGTGTGATATGTTAAAATTGACAAACGTAGGGTTCTATATGACTCAATTACAAACGTGGAGTGCTTTTCGAATATTTGGTACAAATGTGAAGTTGATATTAAAGCTTTTCCCAATTAGAAAAGAAAAAAGAAAGAAAGATATTTTTATTTGTATATATATAAAGTAAATAATTGAAAATGTTAATTGAATATAAATGGAAAATAAAAAAATTGGCAGTACGTAGAAATTAATAGAGAAGATTGTGAAAAAGGAAGAAGAGGAAGAACAGAAGAGAAAGGGAGAAGAGTGAAACGCTACTCTTATTAATGACCTGTGACATAAGCTATGACTAAGGGTCTGTTTGGTGTTCCGGTTCTAATTTGAAAAGGGTTTAAATCCAAAATTGGCACTTGTACATGAATTGATTGACTCATTTGGCACCTCTACTTGAAAAACGGTTTAAAAAGCACCTGTACTTCAAACATATGACACATTTGACACCTCTCACTCACACCGTTAGCCGTCTACCGTTATCTGCTGATGTGGCATGCCACGTGGTTTGACACGTCATCATGGCATGCCACATCAGCATTACTTTAATTTTTTTCCTTTCTATTTTTCTTTTCTTCCATTTTTCCTTTTTTTCCTTGGCCGCAGCCCAAAACTTTTTCTTCTCTTTTTTTCTTTCTTTTCCTCTTTCTATTCTCTCCTCTGCACTTTCCTTTCTCTTCTATTCCCTTCTCTGTTCCTTTTATTTCTTCTCCTCTCTCTTTTTAATTTGGTTTGGATCGGTGATGGGTGATTGGATCGGAGGTGGAGAGAGCGGCGAGGCAGATCGGGAGTGAGGGAGAGCGGCGAGGCAGATCGGGAGTGAGAGAGAGCGGCGACACAACGACGGTGATGGATGAGGCTGACTGGTGCTGCGGCTGTGACGATTGGATGGTGGCAGTGGTGATTGTGGCTGCCCTTGGCGATGACGTGGCGGTTTGTGGTGGTTGTGGCGACGAGGACGGATGATTTCGGGCTTGTGGTGTTTGGCCGGCGATTGGATGGTGGCAGTGGCGGTTTGTGGTGGTTGTGGCTGCCCTTGGCGATGACGTGGCGGTGGGGTGATGGTTTGTGGCGACGAGGACGGATGATTTCGGGCTTGGATGATTGCTGTACTGAAATTGATTTTTTGGGTTTTTCTTGATGGGAAAGTTGATTATAAAGGAATTGATTTTGAATTCATCCCATCTGGTGCTGGAAGTGTTGAACTTCCTCTGGCGAATTTGTTGAATCATTTTGGTTGGAAAGTAGCAGGTAGACATGGATGAATCTTTTGGTATTACTTGCAGGAAAAAAAAGTCTTTGGAATTGATTCCTATCATGTACTATCATCCTTGATTCCCAGACAAATCTCTATTTTTTGTGTTATTTCTCATTTATCAATTGAATTTTTGTAGGTTCTGTTTGTGTTTGGTAAATTGGTATAAGGTTTTTCTTTCTCATTTTTTTTTGTTTTTTCTAACATTATCTTTTTTATGTTTAATATTTGATATTTGATAAAAAAAAGAAGAAGAAGAAGAGGTCCATGGAAAATAAAAGAAAGGAAAAAGAAAGAAAAAGAAAAATAGAAAGAAAAAAAAATAAAATAATGCTGATGTGGCATGCCACGTCATCATGTTGATGACGTGTCAAACCACGTGGCATGCTATATCAGTAGATAACGGTGGATAACTAACGGTGTGAGTGAGAGGTACCAAATGTGTCATATGTTTGAAGTACATGTGCCTTTTAAACCGTTTTTCAAGTAGAGGTGCCAAATGAGTCAATCAATTCATGTACAAGTGCCAATTTTGGATTTAAACCATCCAAAAAGTGCTGTGGGAAAAGTACTTCTGGAAAAGCTAGTATGCTGTTTGGTAAACATTTCTTAAAAGTGCTGTGGGAAATGAGAAGTTGTTTTCGGTATTTGGTAAAACTATAAAAATGAAATAGTTGGAGTATAAAACCCATTTTTAAAAAATTAATAAAAATAGAAAAAGTAGATCTAGAATTACTTATCTTGAGATTGAGATTTTATTGTGGTAGTTTTTAATTTATTTTATTCTAGTATATAAAGTAAAAAAATGAATTTAAAATGAAAAAAAAAAGGAGAGAGAGGGCAAAAGCTCAACCGAGTTTTTGCCACTAGAGCAATTTGCTTCAGTGAGGAGAGAGAGGGCAAAAGCTCAACCGAGTTTTTGCCACTAGAGCAATTTGCTTCCGAGGGGGCCAAGGCAAAAACTCAACCGAGCTTTGTAGAAAGTTAGTTTCCAAAGGTGTTGCCAAACACCACTTTCCAGCTTCTTGGTTTTGAAACCAACTTCTGCAACCCAAATTTGTTTCCTAAATAGGCACTAAGTCATAAAATGAAATGATAAAATTTGAATAAAAAATTCAATTTTATGTCACTATTAATGAATGTGAAGAAAATAGTATATCCTAAGAGAATTTGTCCGTAGATATAAACAATTACGATGAAAATGATGATTTTCTTTTTTAACCGATTACATTAAATTGTATTCATAATGAAATTGTATTAAATCTAAAATTAATTAAATCATTAAATGAAAATATGTATTAATAATTTTTTCATTAAATTTTTTAAAAAAAAAAGCCATATGGCGTATTAGAATAAACTTAAGTGATGACGTGACACGCTTAAAATCATTCTAAGTTTTCTTTTTCTTTTCCTTTTTCTTTTGAGGTTATTGTTAAGGGAAGATGTTGATTAGTAAATCATGGGTTGCTCTAACCATGGTTGATCTAGAAACATTTTTTTATTAAGAATTGTTGTCGGTTATTTTAAATAGAATTATCCACGACAAGAGACTACGGGCCTGTTTGGCGTTCCGGTTCTAGCTGGAAAAGTTCAGTAGAAAAAAGTTCAGTCTGCAAAAGTCAGTTTCAAACTTTTGTAGAACGGAGTATGCTGTTTGGTAAATGTTTGTTAAAAGTTATGTGGAGAAACCAGAAGTTGTTTTTGGTGTTTGGTAAAAACTGTTTTAAAACTATGGTTGGAATGTAAAATGACCATAAAGGGCATAAATTCATTTCAAGTGTTAGAATTAATTTTTTTAATATCTTTATATATGTTTTTAATCAATTTATTTATAATCTAACATCTACCACCTAATATTTATCTAATATCATAAATAAATTAAACTTTTTTTAATCATAAATAAATATAAATTTATTAATACCATTAAAAATTTGAGTTATTTGCTATATGATTAACATCATTTGCATATAAAACCCCATTAAAATAAATCTATTAATATCATTAAATTTATTAATATCGTTAAAAATTTATTTACACACATAACTTGCTACATGATTAACATCATTTGTTTTAATTTTATTTCATTGAAATGAATAATTTAAAATTATAAATGTAAAAATAGATGGAGTAAGGATTTTAAAAATAATATTTAAGTATTTTACTTTCATTGTGCAAATCATTGTATTTGTAGTATAAATTAATCAGTTAGAATGACGGTATAATATTAAATTACGATTGGTACTAAAAAAAATGGTTAAATTTGGTACAAATACATAGACAATATATTTCGGTTATTCCGTATATGTTAAATTACGTTTATTATAAATGAGGTATTGTAATCATAGTTTTTTTAAAATTTTAAATCAACAGAAAAATCTCATTTTACTAGTACATTCTTCACGAATTTTCATAACTTCTTTACATTTTTTTAATCATTTTTAAGCTTTTAGAATTGTTAAATTTGAATAATGTCATTTTTTATCTTTTTTTAGATAAAAGGAAAACTAAGTTGGTTCTTTATTTTTATTTTATTTTTCATGAATCA
The DNA here is from genome assembly GCA_963691705.1 of Viola odorata. Lineage (NCBI taxonomy): Eukaryota > Viridiplantae > Streptophyta > Magnoliopsida > Malpighiales > Violaceae > Viola > Viola odorata. The sequence continues at coordinate 4,233,923 of OY829539.1, forward strand.
AATATAAATAATGACATCTCAAATTATAGCAAAATAAAATCAAAACAAATTAATTATTCATTGGAAAAATCTAACAAAGTATATTGACCTGTCTTCATTTCTTGGTTTCCTTCTCAAAATCATTGATATATTCATTCTCAGAATTGTGACATAAGTTACAATAATCATTTATTTAGCATTTTCAAAAAAAGAAAAACATTTATTTAGCTCCAGATGCAATGGACAGAAGTATCATCATGGAGTTCATGGCTCACTTTTACTTAAGTCCCTTGGGTTGCATCCAATCCCACCCTTTGCACCCCCATATGGTATATCAGCTACAGCACTCTTCCAAGTCATTAGTTGAGCCAGGGCATTCACCTCATCAGGGTCAACCTTTTTGAACAAATCAAAAGAAAACATGCAAATTAATCTCATTATACTGATGTAAAAAAGAACATTAAAGTTCTGTTTCTTATGCAGCAATGGTAGAACCAGTCTATCCTTCCTTATCTTCCACATCCACATCTGCTCCATGTCTAATTAGAAGGAGTGCTACCTATCAACAAAAAACGAGTCAATACGGATAAAAGGAACTGAAGAACATTTCAAGTCAAGTAAAATAATCTACATTTGTCGAAGAATCTCAATTAATCAATCTTTTCAACAGTATACCACCATTCCACAGCAAATCAACATTAAGCAACATTAAAAGAGAGGGCATTAGCCACATGCAGCTTCACAGCCAAATATGTATGTCAAATAGATGAAAAGTAAGAATAAAAGTAACCACCAATATGTATGTCAAATACATTAAAAGTAAGAAAACTCGGGAATAGCAAATAATTTCTCTATGACCTTTTTTAACATTCAAGTTTCCCTAGTCTGTTCTCATTCAAGCTTCACATACAAATTAATCTTTGAAAGGCTATAGTAAAAATCAATATCAACTCACAATATATAGGAAGTAAAAACTACAAAAATCCATGTTGTAGTATAACAAGTACAAACACAGCAGAGGTAAAGAACACTAAATAAAGCCTGTTGTAAATGAATGGATACACAAAGGATATGCAAACTCAACCAACAATCAGAAAGATAATTCCTCAAGGATGAAGACTTTATAATTTGCTGACAAAGAAAGTGTACATGTATGCTTTTCAAGCTACTCTGATCAAGCATACCTCTTTGTTTTCACAAATGACAGCATTCATTAAAGGTGTTTCACCAGCTTATCAACCTCATCAATCTCAGCTCCTTCTTCAGTTAGGAATTCACCCATCGCCGAGTTTCCCGTGCTAGCTGCTCGATGCAATGGGGTGCAACCAACCTGGAAGCAGAGTACTCAATTTAACACAAGTGAGGGAAGATGAAAAAAATTTCAGCACCTTTGCTCAATAGAATCCCCACAATTTCAGCATTTCCAATGCTGGCAGCGGAGTGAATATTAAACCTTCTTGATAAGGAGATTAGGGATGGAGTATAACAGAGATGAATTACTCACTCGAAACCAGCTAAGATGCTCCTTTGAGCAAAAATCCCCCACAGTAAACGAAAACCAGATAGATCGAAGAGCCCGCTTCGTAAGGAATTGAAGCTAAATAAACGCGAGGAACCGAGCAACGAAACCAAGACAATGTGCGATAGAAAACCCTAGGAAGATTAAAGATAAACAATTGAAGAAATCAAATCCGATTTTCAAACCTGGATCTCGCGACGAACCTTTTCCCCGACAGAGAGAGCAAGAGAGGGAGAGGTGGAAATGAGAGCAAAAGAGGCTGATGAGTGAGAGATCTCTTGGGCAAAAGAGGCTGATGTGTGAGAGAACCGCGGCTGCGTGGTGAGGCAAAGAGAAGAACAATTTTGTTTCTGTTTTGCAATCGGACGCGATGAAGAAGAAAGGGGTATTTTTGGATTAATAAAGTTTCATTAACCTTGGGCCTCCGTTCCGTGTTTAGGCCAAACCATTGGTTTCAGCCACCGGAGGCCCAGAGAGCAGTGGCTTTTGACATGATTTCTTTGGTTTTTTAAACCAACTTCTAAAGAAGTTGGTTTAAAAAAGGTGTTACCAAACACCTATTTTGGCTTTCTGGTTTGGTAAACCAACTTTCTGGTACCAAACCAGAATGCCAAACACCCACTACGTCGTTCGACGCATCAATTTGGCAAGGCAAGTCGGAAAAAAAGCATTACTCGTTTTCTCTAAATATAACAAAGGCTAAAAGTTAATTTCAGCCCTCATATTTGTGCATTTCTCTTAATTAAGTCTTTATATTGTCCAATTTGACTCAATTAGATCCTTGCCTAATTCAGTTTCCACAATGTTCATTGACCAAGTGATAATCCTGAATTGAGGGTGAGGGCAATTGTGTGATCTTGCTTGCTGATGAAGTAGGTCTTTTTGTTTTTATGCCACCTATAAAGCGCCGGAGGAGGTTTTTAGCATAGAAACTCTGACGATTAGGTGAAAGACTGATAAAAAAAATGAAAAAGGAAACTATCGGGTGAGAGTTTAGGTACCGGTAAGGTGTTTTTAGATGGGTAGTAGTGTGGGTAGGTATTTGTGCATGCATCTACCCAAATAGAGGGTGAAAAGAGTATTTATACCCCTTTTCTCATGGGTGAGTTATGATGGACACGTGTCATCCAGTCTCAACAAAATGCAAGCCATCTGTCTTTCGTGAACAACCGTTACCGGTATTTACCCATTTCTCTCGATAATTTACCCGATATATTATGTAAACAGTATATCTAGCGGAGCAGGTATTCTTGTAAGCTAGGATTATCGAATGTGGTTATATACCGAAACCCTTTTTTGATGGTGAAAAGTCAAAATTACCCTTTATGTATTTATTTGTATTATCACCAAGAATAAATTGCTTCCATAAGTTATGGTTTAGGGTTAGCAAGGGCAAGACAACCGTGCAATAATGTGTCACTCATGAAAATACATTGGGCCACGGTAAAATATTTTCAATCGATAATTACTTTTTATTTAAGAAATGAAAATGAAAGATATTTCACTTGCACCCAGTAATCCATTCCAAGGTATAATGAACGAAGGTGGAGACATTCCCTACGCAAAAGGCTTCTCTTGAGGAGAACTAGTCAAAGAACCAACAGAAAGAAGATATGTGCAACTAGAAGTTGGAATATAACATAGATATTAGTTTTTAAATACTCACTTCGCTTATTCCATAGGTAATATTGTGGCTTTCTCGAATTGTATTCGGTATTGGATTTATTATTGAATTAGTTAAAAATTATATAACTTGTAACTTTTTTAAAATTCTTTTTTTAAGATCATTTTTAGTATAATTTTTTTGTAATATTCTCTCGGAATGAAAAGTTACACATAAAATTCGTACCGGTCAAGTCATACAAATTTCCCATAACATAAGTAATCTTTATTTAATTTAGTATCTGGTTTTTGTAACTAGACCTGTCATTATTACATTTCATTCCCCAACAAGGAAATGACCGGAATAGGCACAACTATGGTGCCCTCTCAACAAGTCACTCATTTATTCCGTTTCTTATTACAAGTTAAAATACAGAGAATAAAGAGAAGTACATAGCAGTTGGAGCCTAACAGGAGAGGTTATTGCCAGGAGCAACCCCAAGTTGGCGACAATAGTCTTGGTAATACCTAATCCGAGCCTGAACCGCAGCAGGACTTCCCCCGTTACATTCAATTCCATTAACGGCACGGATTGTTGCACCAAACCCTTGGCTTACGACAGGTCGCACGCTCTTCATCCAGAACCACAACCCAGTCTTGAACGCCACAACTGGGTCTCTCCCCACTGTTTCAGGAGAGTTCAACCCATCAAACCCGATGCTCTGCCCCGCCGGAATGTAATTGTAGTTCCACGTAAGTTGTATCGGTCCTCTACCAAAGTATTTCTTGTTTGGGTTGCATGGGAATTGCTTGCTGTCGCAGTAATTTTGAGACGCACCATTTATTTCTTCAATAAAGCAGAAATCTGCACAAATTCAAATGAATTATGTTGGTTCGGTGACGAATTGGAAGCTAAGCAGTGATAATTTTAAAGATTCCACTGAACATATTGATATCTAAAACGTTACTCTTAAAATACAACGAAATGATTTATATCAAAGATTCTGACAAACTTACGTCCTGTTTCATGAGTGACATGAGCGAAAAAAGCAGCAATCTCGCGCTTCGAATCATCTGTGGAGCCGAGCTTTCCAAACTGATTGAAGGCATTGACAGCACTCAAGAAAGCATTTCTTGTATAGAAATTCTTTCCAGCACAACTGGCAGCAGCTTGACCAATGATTCCATTAAAGAACTGTTGTGTGACAATTTGTTCCACAGAATTACCAGATGAAGGGGTTCCGGATCCGAAACAAGGCCCTTGACGGCACCCTGGTCCGCAGTACGGGGTGTCGCTGCCACAGAACCCAAATTGACTGCAGCAGAGGTTAGGTGCACAACCGCAATTTTGAGCCACCACCACCCCATTTTTGGAGATGGATACGGCTACAACAATAGCAGCCAAGATGGTAATTAGTAGATTTCGTGCCATGTTTCTTTTAGGCTAATTAACCAATTGAATTTGTGTGAAACTAAAGATGAGAATTCAGTATTTATAGGCGCGACATGTATCGGAGTGACACCCAAATCCAATATCATCTTTTATTTTTTATTTATTTATATTTTAAAAATGGTTTGGCAACGTGGCATAGTTGAATCGGCATAGTAGAATCTTTCTTTGGTTCGACGACATAGGCATAGCTAGCATGTGACCGTACACGGCTGCGTTTACAAGCGGCTCCGAAGACTTGACTCAAAAAATCTTATTTAAATTTAAGTAACGATTTGTTTGGCGGAAATAAATGGGAAATTAACTTAGAAATTTAAAATTTTAAACTTTATTATATTTATTTGACGCAGAAAAAATTAGTATCCAATTTTTTTTGACCTTTTTATTTTCTCTCTAAATGAGAGAAAGAAATTTCCTATCCAGAGGATAAAGAATCTTACTTTCCCTACAAAATTGTGTTTATTAAAATTACTTAATCGTCCATTTTATTTTACTATATGCATTAATCTATATTTTAGAAAAAATAAATTTACACTCAACCTTTTTTATTTTATTTGTTAATTTAATTTTAATCAAATATTTTATTTTCACAATATTATTTTTAATTTTATTATATTTTAAAATAAGTTAAAAATGAATATTTTATATTGTATTTAAAATAATTAAATTATTATTATTATTTAAAATTAAAGTAGTATCTTTTTTTCTTATTTTCTCTTGGCACTAAGAAAACTAGCATTTACGGACGGAAGGTTTTGGCCGCAAATTTTGATAATTTTCAAAGGAATTTCCGTAAAAAAAATAAAAACAGATTTCTTTTATGAAGAAAACTTTTAGCGACGAAAAAGGTCGTCCAATGCTTTCAACGGAATAGGTTTAGTCGAAAACATCATTTTTACGCGCGAAGTGTAACACTAAACTCTTTCGACCAAAATTTTAATTGAAAATAAGTGTGTGTACCATTTGTGACGAAAATTCATCGCAAAAGCTTTCGACGGAAGGTCCGTCGAAAAATTTACTGATTTGCGAATGAAATACCATCGCAAAGTCCCTTTCGTCACAAATGTTATGAGATAAATTAATATTTGAATTACTCTTTTGTATAATTAATATAATAAAATGTTAATCAATTTTTATATTAACAATTAAAATTATATAATATATAAATTATCATGTTAATATTACTTAACAGATAATATTCATACCCCAAAAATAATTAGAATGTATGGTATTGTTACTTAATATGTAATCAAAGTAAGAATATTTATTAATTATGAAATATGTTAAATTAAATTAATTAATTTTATTTCTTATATTAAAATTTAATGTATTATTAATTTCTAGCCAAAATTTAAATTCTTATACTAAAATTTAATGTTAATATCTTTCAATTATAATATAGTAATTTCATTATGTAGTTACCTTGATACGATTCTAGTTGCGTAGAATGCGTAACATGTATTTGATCAAGTTCAAAGGCTTGGATTTCACGCGGAAGATAGTTAACTCAATGTGATGAGTTAGACTCAAGCAAGAGACCTGCCTTGCTTAATCTAAATCGATACAAGTGAGGGTCTTGATTCGTAGGTTAGGCTCAGACTCACACCTGGGAGAAAACTACCTAAAGGAAATGAAATCAATGGGTCGAAACTTCGGGTTTTACTTGCAATCAATCCTAGCTTTCGGGAATAAAGATAGGAACAAGGTTCACGCATGAACAATTGAGAAAACTTCTCTATTTTTTTTTAATCAAAAGATATCGTAACCTTACAATGAAAAAGGTGGCTCCTTTAAATAGGAAAACCCTAAATCCTTACTTTAGAAATCATACTTCTAATTGAACTTCTAATTAAATAATTAAAGTAATTATAAATAAATCCAACTAATATAATTAATAACTAATTAAAAAAAAGACACTTGGAAATTTCCTTGTTGGCGCAAACAAGGTCTCGTTGGCGTGATCATGCCATACGGGATCACCTTCCTCGCCTAGCCGCTCACCCCTATTTTGGGCGCGATCACGCCAAGGGATGACGTGATCACGGGATCACCTCCCTCTCCTTGCCGCTCGCCTACTGTTTTGGGCGTGATCACGCCAAGGGGCGTAATGACGCCAAGACCAGATGCTCTCTCTTCGTGCTACAACTCGTCTTGCTCATGCCTTTGACCTCGCCTCCACACGCTTGGTCCGTTTTAATCTCTCTTGGCTCCTTGTTGTTTCCTTGGCGTGCCCTCTCACCTTTAATTAGATTAGTATTCGCATCATTCTCTCCCCCTTCGAAAGTATTCGCCATCGAATCCTCTTTAGGATCCTCAATAGCAACTGCAAGGCAATACCTTAAGTTAGTATGAGCGAGAGACACATAATTAGTTCCGAGATTACCCAAGACACCCAAATTGCCCTTGGTGTTCACGCGCTTGACAATTGTATGAGTTGAACCATTGCCCAAATCAGTGACCATCTCCTTGGATTGAGTAGGCATCCTATCCCAATCAAGGACTTTGATGAACATGCGAAGCCCCCTTTTGTATCCTTGGTCAGTCCGAGGAATGCCCATGCGCTCCATGTGAGTCATGGCTTGCTCCAATGGTATTTTTGCCATCATTGAGTCCTTGTCAATTCCTAAACTTGCATAGCAACTTTAAAACAAGGGATTTAGCGGCACAACAAGTATAAATCCATAAGAGAATTCGTTAGAAATATATAAAAGTGAAAAATCATGAACAAACTCAAACTTACATACCAAAGAATACCCTACAGCTCCGAGACGTCGTTCTTCCTCCCTCAGGTGTCTCCGAAATTATGGGTGATGGTTTAACTTATAAGTCTTTGGCACACTTAGAGTTACCCACTACTCTCGACTTAAGCCTGCCAAAGGCTCTCTGAAACGCTTGCTAACTTTACATAAAGATAATGATAACAAATCTTGACTACCCCAAGACTAGGGGGGCCACCTTTTTGAGCCATGTCATAGCTTGAAGACCATTTAACCAAGGCAATCCCGTCGGCACTCTCTGAGGCCTTCTCCCAGGCCAGCCGACGGCCATCCGACGGGCCTTCTACTGAGCCAGCCGACGGCCCTCTCTGAGGACTTCTCCCAGGCCAACCGACGGGCCCTCTCCATCAGACCACATACTATTTCCCGACGGCTCCTTCCGACAAAGGCATATAAAGGGGAATATTAACAGCTCACCAATGGCCCATTTAAAGGCATCACCAACACACATTCCAATCCCACTGAAAGCGTAGGCTATATTTAATAACATGATAATCTCCCTTTACAGCAAGGGAGCATTATGATAATGATGAAGGTTTATGGTGGGACCTCCACCACCCACGAGTTTGGGCTATAAAGAAGGCTCAAGGCTAAGCAAGAGAGGGAGATGGAGAAAAACACAGATGGAGAAAAACACAGATGGAGAGAAACACAATGAGATAGAGAGGGTGAATCACAGCATGATGCTGGTAACCTCTCAAAACTAATAAATGAGATTATCCTTTGATTATCGATTTACTGACTTGATCGTCGGAGGTTCGACGCCGGGGTACCCCCGGCGCTTTGCAGGCACATGGTCGCCAGCCAGGTCATCATGGTCAGCGGAGTCAACACAGAAAACTCCTACCCCCAGGTAGAAGATTATCATTTTGGTGCTTTCGTTGAGAGCTTTCTGGGTGAATAAGTGAGTTTCCTTGTTCCCAGAGACTCTCCTCAAATTCATTTTCTAGCTTAAACACTTGTCTTTTCGCAACAATTACCATGACTCCCCATCAGAATACTACACCTACTCCCTCTAGAGGATCTCCACAGCCGGGAGATATAAACTATTACGGTCCACCTCAGACCAGAGAAATACAAAACTCTTTTCAGCCTTTTCCCATGCCAGGGGACTTAAACGTGTCTTTAGCCAACCTTTTTGGGATGATTCAATCTTTGAGCAATCGTATAGACACCATGGCAGCCGTACAATCCACAGTTGCCCAACCAGTCCACTCGCAACACTTGGTTACTGCCCAGCCAACGGGTCCAGTTGTTCAGGGAGTTGAAGCAGCGGTCTATGGAAATCCACCACAAATCAATCACTTGGAGACTAATGCAGTCGGAAGCCAGCAGCAGTTGGTGGAAAATAAAAAGCCCTCACAACAGCAAACGCCGCCGGCAATACAACCCCGACGGCCAAACCTGCGGCAAGACGAAAGACTTGGTGGTCGTCGAAGCAGGGAAAGATCTCCTGAAGTTTCCCGACGGCATCATTACCGTCAGTCTCAACCACACGACTTTGTAGAGAAGTCGGCAGAATCAGTACTGCGAGTACCCCGACGGGAACACGATGATGATCCAACACATCCATTAACCTTTCAAATTCGAAAGCATAAGGTTAGTCGACGAATCAAGGTACCGACGTGAGTATATGATGGAGTCACGGATCCTATGGCTCATTTAAGTAAAATAAAGAAACACGTAAAGTACCAGACAAAGAAAGATGAAGACTTGTGTCAAATCTTTGAGCTAACTCTTGCTGGAATAGCTCAGACATGGTTTGAGAAATTACCGACGGGGTCCATCCATTCTTTTGCCCAACTAGAAGAAAAATTTGTTAATAGATTCAAAACGTGCATCCCTTTGAAGAAATCTGCAGACATGCTCTTTGATGTCCAACGAAGAACAGATGAGTCTCTAAAAGCTTTCATCGACAGATTTAATTTTGAGATTTCTACCACCCCTGATGCTACGGTAGAATTTGCAACGCAAGCTCTAAAAAGAAATTGCCAAAATAGCAAACTCAAGGAGATGCTATGGACTGATCCGCCAGAAACATGGGACCTGCTGCGGGTCAGAGTAAATAATTATGTTAATATGGAAGAGGCAGAAGGCCTAGAACAGCAACAGCTCAATTATTTTCCTGGCAAATCCGCAACAAGCTCGCCGACGACTTCATGGCAAACAGAATGAAGAACCTACGTTTTTTCTGGCCAGATTTATTGGGTTTCACGAGGAAAATCATATCTTTTTCGTGAACATTCAGAATTCTGCGTATGATAGCTCGATTTGAAGGCAATTCGACGGGCTACAAGTCTCGTGAAGAAATCGAACTGAGATTTTGAGGTTAGATAGGCTTTCTGGAGCCTCGAAGTGACGCCACAGGTTGGGCAGATTGTTTCTTGGGACAGGTGCATCCAGTTTCGGGAAAAAGCTCATATCTTGTTCATATGAGTTCGGAAATTTCTTTGTGATAGCTCGATTTAAAGGAAATTGAAAGGGCTACAATTTGCGTGAAGAAATTTAGCTGAGATTTTGAGGCGAGCTAGGCCTTCGGGATCCTCAAAGTAACGCCACAGCAATTCTCCAGTCAAAAAGATTGATCCGTCGGATATCGGGCAAGGATTGCGATGACAATCAATCATCATGATCTCTATCTCCATCTCAGCCCAGCAACACACAAGTTGACACGACAACAGCCGCATATGTGGAGCAGCAATTATAACTGACAATCAAGCAATGTTTTTTCCACATTTATTGTGGATGACATAGACAAAAGCAAACAGCTGTGGCCCATTTTTACAAATTGCCGACGGCCAAGCAAGCTGGCAATCAGCTTTGGTCCACTTTTGCAATTGCCGACGGTAAGGCAAGGTATAGCTAGTGGTAAAGCTATGGATTTATTAATGACGTGATGGTAAATGGCACAGGCTTAATTACCTCAAATATTTTTTCTGTTCCGATAGTTTTTTATGAGAAATTAATCGATGTGGTAAGGATTTGGCTTACATTTTATTTATGTTTTCCGATGGTCATATTATTATGGTTGTGAGAGCTAATGATGCAGGACATTCAAGCGAGACAAGTTGTTTGTCCGTGAAAAATTGTCTAAACAGAATGGGAAGAAAAAGAATTTGCTCTTTTCTATTTTTGCAGGATATGCAAACTATTGGCCTGTTGGTCATACCTGAGCTAACTTGGCAGGAAGCTAACTTAAAGGCTTGTAATGGCCATATAAGCCGACGGCTTTGCAAAAGTGATGGGCCATGGTAGCCCAAGCTGCCAAAGCAAATAGAAGCAGACGGAAAAATCATGGTGCAGCCTGTTATGCAGTCCAGATGAGAAATCAGACATGGAATGAATATTCTCTCGTGTTGATACATGGACATCTTGTCGTCTGGAATATACGGTAATTATTTTCAATTGAGTTAAATGGCATATATGGGCAGAATATTATTATTCTGGCAGACGAATATATTTGTTATCAATGATATATTGCACAAGTGGTTTTGTGTATGATTAAAATTCAGAACAGTGACCGAAATTGCAAAAGTTTAAGCCCAAACTGGGATGGACCATAAAGGGTCGTGCATGTCGTTGACAAAAGGGCATATCACTTGAAGGATCCCGACGGTAAACCTTGATAATATCTCTGATGATATTTGATGATAGAAATTTTTTATGAAGAGTGGATGTAGGTAGTGACACCGAACCACTATAGAATTTTTTTGTTAAAGGGTGGACGTAGGTATCCGAACCACATTAAAAAATGAGATTCGTGGAAGTAGGTAACTACATCGAACCACGTTAGAAAAAAGCTGATCGTGTAGATTCGTGGATAGGATTTATTTCTTACCACGTTAAAAAATGAGATCGTGGATGTAGGATTCATTTCCGAACCACTATAAAAAATGAGATCGTGGATGTAGGATTCATTTCCGAACCACTATAAAAAATGAGACAGTGGATGTAGGACTTATTTCACCGAACCACTATAGAAAAATTGTAAGAGTGGAGGTAGGTATGACACCGAACCACTATAGAAAAATTATCTGAGGTTGTGGATGTAGGAAGAAAGTCCGAACCACATTAAAAGAAATTATCTGAGATTGTGGATGTAGGAAGAAAGTCCGAACCACGTTAAAAGAAATTATCTGAGGTTGTGGATGTAGGAAGAAAGTCCGAACCACGTTAAAAGAAATTATCTGAGATTGTGGATGTAGGAAGAAAGTCCGAACCACGTTAAAAGAAATTATCTGAGATTGTGGATGTAGGAAGAAAGTCCGAACCACGTTAAAAGAAATTATATGAGTTATTTGATTATATACCGACGACATTTACAAAGATAATGCTAAAGAAATTCCAAGGTGTCAAATGCAAATACCGACGGCATCAGTAAAATGAAAGTTTCAAGAAGAAAACCAGCGGATACCAGTAAAGTAGTTAGCCTTTGGTAAACGCTCAGGCTAGTTTCCGTTTGGGCTTCTGATAACAAATCTTGACTACCCCAAGACTAGGGGGGCTACCTTTTTGAGCCATGTCATAGCTTGAAGACCATTTAACCAAGGCAATCCCGTCGGCACTCTCTGAGGCCTTCTCCCAGGCCAGCCGACGGCCATCCGACGGGCCTTCTACTGAGCCAGCCGACGGCCCTCTCTGAGGACTTCTCCCAGGCCAACCGACGGGCCCTCTCCATCAGACCACATACTATTTCCCGACGGCTCCTTCCGACAAAGGCATATAAAGGGGAATATTAACAGCTCACCAATGGCCCATTTAAAGGCATCACCAACACACATTCCAATCCCACTGAAAGCGTAGGCTATATTTAATAACATGATAATCTCCCTTTACAGCAAGGGAGCATTATGATAATGATGAAGGTTTATGGTGGGACCTCCACCACCCACGAGTTTGGGCTATAAAGAAGGCTCAAGGCTAAGCAAGAGAGGGAGATGGAGAAAAACACAGATGGAGAAAAACACAGATGGAGAGAAACACAATGAGATAGAGAGGGTGAATCACAGCATGATGCTGGTAACCTCTCAAAACCAATAAATGAGATTATCCTTTGATTATCGATTTACTGACTTGATCGTCGGAGGTTCGACGCCGGGGTACCCCCGGCGCTTTGCAGGCACATGGTCGCCAGCCAGGTCATCATGGTCAGCGGAGTCAACACAGAAAACTCCTACCCCCAGGTAGAAGATTATCAGATAACCCATACAAAGGTAAAATGTGCTCAAGATTCAAGTTAGCGACGTTAGTTGTGCAAAAACGACCCAATATTTGTTCACAATCTGCCCTAGACACAACTAATTCTTCCCGATACTCAATCGACCTTTTATTAATTTCGTGTGTCCACAAATAATCCTCAAAGGTAAATGACCCAATCTTCAGCTCTTGAATAGTTTTGTCATTAAATAAATTAATACTAGTAGTATTATAAAGATCAATAATGTCAAAGTACTCATTCAAATCAGACCTAAGAAACGAGAGACGCAACAAACCTTGATGACTAGGATTAGTCGCACTAGTCTCACTTACAACGTCATAGTCCTTGCGTTTCCTAAACAGTAACGCATTGTGATTCACCTCTGGCTTCAATTCATCAACTTCCTGCACATGAGAAGGAACAATAGAAATAGGGAACTCAAACATGTTAGGGTTAGTGGTGTAAGGCCAATAATTAAACGGTTTCATACGGCTTGCGCCAAAACTCTCTTTCCGAATCATTAATGCCTGCCTCACTTTCTCTCATTTGGCACGAGCGCTCTTTTCTTTTTTCCCTCAGAATGCTACTCTTTGCATGCTCACTTTTTTCATGCATGTGTTTTCCTCTCGCAAGCTCTCTATTTTCTTACGAGCTATTTTTCTCACTCACGCTCTTCACATGCTCTCTGTTTTCATATGAGCTATTTTTCTCCCTAATTCCCTCTTTCTTTTCAAAACTCATTCTTTATTTTTCTTTTCCTTACCTTGTGATCTCATACTAGGCATAAGCCTTGATAAGCCAGTGTTGATCCTCACAAATTTCAAGTGGTGTCAATGGTGCAAGAGTGAATTTTCGTCCATCCTTCACTAACTTGTAGTGATTGCTTCTCCCATCGTGATTTGAGTCTCTATCAAATTGCCAAGGCTGGCCAAGTAATAGGTGACTAGAACTCATAGGGATGACATCACATAGGACTCTATCTTCAAATTCACCGATAGAAAATTGAACTAAAACTTGTTTAGTTACCTTCACTTCTTTACCGTCGGTCAGCCATTGAAGTAGGTAGGGCTTCGGGTGCTTTATCATGGGAAGATTTAGCTTGTGCACCAGCAAATAGCTTACACAATTCGCACAGCTCCTATTATCGATGATCAATGAACACACCTTCTGTCCAACTGAACAGCGAGTGTGGAATAAATTTTCTCTCTGTTCCTCATCTTGTACTCCGGCTTTTAGTTGCGCGCTAAGATTGCGCCTAATCACTAACAGATCACTACGCTCAACTTTCACTACCACTTCTTCATCAGAATCATCATCATCTTCTTCCTTCCCTCTCCTAGGCACCTCAACCTCATGATCATCATCACTACTCAAGTCGTCATTCTCTCGAATCAGTAATACTCGCTTATTGGCACATTCAGCAGCCCTATGCCCTCGGCCAACACATTTAAAACACACTATGTCCTTAGTAGCGACCCTATTAAGAGGTGTAGTAGAAGAAGAATTACCATTCGTCTTAGGACCAGTCGTCGCACCCTTGGTGCCATAGTCGTATGGTAAGACGCTAAGTGGTTCCCTTGCTCCCTTGCTATCTTTCGCCCACGACGTTTGCTTCCATAGCGTAGTTCTTCCACTAGTTGTAGAGAGGCTAGTAAAAGAACTCCGCAACTTCTTATGCCTCTCTATCTTGATAGCCAAGTGCAACATATCCTCTAATATTGTGTAATAAGTCAGCTCCAAGGCGTTGGTTATTTCTCTATTCAAACCACTAAGAAACCTCGCCATTGTTGCCTCCCTATCCTCCTCAATTTGTGCCCTAGCTAACGCAATTTCCATCTCGTTGAAGTAATCTCCGACGCTCTTACTTCATTGGGTTAATTTCTATAACCTTTTGTGGAGATCACACTGAAAATAGGTAGGAACGAATCTCCTCTTCATAATGGATTTCATCTCCTCCCAAGTCCGAATTGGACCGATTCCATCTCTTTCTCTTTTCTGAGTCCACGAATCCCACCAATGCACGGCGTACCCACTAAAATTTACAGCTGATAATCTCACCTTCTTATTCTCCGAATAATTTTGGCAAAGAAAAATCGAGGTGGCCTTTCTTTCCCAATCCAAGTATGCATCCGGGTCATCCTTACCCTCAAACGGAGGTATCTTCATCTTAATACTCCCGAGACTAGAATCAACTCTCTCTTCTGGCCTATAACGCCTATCATTAAATATGTTCCTCGACTCATACACATAGTCCTCATCATACTCATCATTATCCCACTGCTCATGGTGAACTTGGCATTCGAGCGCGAGTCGATTACGTGCTGCTGGGCGTTCGCGCGTTGGGCACTCGGGTGCTGGTTGCTTACGATGAGGTACACGTCTCGGTATTACTTCGCACCTTGGAGGTTCCACCTCCTCATCACTATCACTAGCCACCAAACCTTCAACAAGAGGTGGTTTTTGGCTAGCCTTTGGTATAAACGCATGAGAACTAGTTGTGATATTGTGATTGATCGCAAAGTTCGTAAAAGGTACTCCCAATTGTGTTCCCTCCACTTTGGCTGAAACTGTCTCTACTTTGTCCGAAATTGTTTGTAGGCGGGCATCCATCGCCACTAGACATTCGAGAATAGTCTCCAACATCCTAACTCCCCTAGGTCCCTCCACTTCATCGGTCGAATGATTAGACATACTGTTAATTCCTGAAAAGTCACAACACGAACAAACTGCGTAAAATTGCACTAAACCTAGCACTCCCTCACGTGTTTACTCTCGTGTTTAAACTCTCTATTAAACTCACAAATCACTCACAAATGTTTCTGCAATTGTTCACACGTAAATGTTAGTGACTTGAGAATTCAAAAGAAACCTGCCAAGAAGACACACAAGGACAACTTGCTTCGAAACAAATTTTGAGGCTAAGTACTTGAATAGTCGCAATAAGCAATCAACTAAGCAAATACTTAACAGGAGTAGAAACAATATATCTAGAATCAATAAAAGCTCAAAGAGTCAAGAACAACTCAAATAATTTGCAAATTGCAATTTAAGTGCGGTAGTAATTCCAGAATTTTGTTCCCTTTGCTGTCTTTGATTTTGATCACAACACTTCGTCCCTTCTTGATTCTTCCTCTCTCTTTTTTGTAGCACAAATACTTCTTTTCTTTTTGTATTTGCAAATCGAAAATTCTTCTCTTTTTTTTTTCTTTTTTTTATGACTAATAACATATTGAAAACGAAGACTCTTTTTGTGTTTTTGTGACTTTTTTTGACAGCAATTAATTAGATTGAAAACGCACACACTTGAGCTAAACCTAGCTCGACTCGACGACACACAAAAAAACTAACACAAGCACATAAAAAGATTGTCTAGGAACGGAATAAAGGAAAAACCAATCTTAACAAAGAAAACTTGACAGAAAATAAAGGATAGTTACCAAGCTTTGAATGCCTTGAGCTTTGCTACCAATTGATACGATCCTAGTTGCGTAGAATGCGTAACACGTATTTGATCTAGTTCGAAGGCTTGGATTTCACGCAAAAGATAGTTAACTCAACGAGATGAGTTAGACTCAAGCAAGAGACTTGCCTTGCTTAATCTAAATCGATACAAGTGAGGGTCTTGATTCGTAGGTTAGGCTCAGACTCACACCTGGGAGAAAGCTACCTAAGGGAAACGAAATCAATGGGGTCGAAACTTCGGGTTTTACTTGCAATCAATCATAGCTTCCGGGACTAAAGATTGGAACAAGGTTCACGCATGAACAATTGAGAAAACTTCTCTGGTTTTTTTTTAATTAAAAGATATCGTAACCTTACAATGAAAAATGTGGCTCCTTTAAATAGGAAAACCCTAAATTCTTACTTTGGAATTCCTACTTCTAATTGAACTTCTAATTAAATAATTAAAGTAATTATAAATAAATCCAACTAATCTAATTAATAACTAATTAAAAGAAAAGACACTTAGAAATTTCCTTGTTGGCACAAACAAGGTCTCGTTAGTGTGATCACGCCAAGGGATGGCGTGATCACAGGATCACCTTCCTCGCCTTGTCGCTTGTCCCTATTTTAGGCGTGATCACGCGTGTGATCACGGGATCACCTCCCTCGCCTCGCCGCTCACCCACTATTTTGGGCGTGATCACGGGATCACTATGCTTCAAGTCACGCCTGCTCCTGCTTTGGGCGTGATCACGCCAAGCATAGGCGTGATGACGCCAAGACCAGATGCTCTCTCTTCGTGCTACAACTCGTCCTGCTCGTGCCTTTGACCTCGCCTCCACGCGCTTGGTCCGTTTTAATCTCTCTTGGCTCCTTGATGTTTCCTTGGCGTGCCCTCTCGCCTTCCTTGGCTCTAGCCGCATGGTGTGTACGCGAGGATTCACATCATACCCGTAACTATCATTTAATTAGAAATAAAAATATTTCTTAATATAAAATATTTTATATTAAATTAACTAATTTGATGACTTATACTAAAATGTAAGAGATAAAGACATAAAATAAACTTTAATTTTAATGCTTTAATTAATCGCAACCCTGAACTATTTTTTTATTTAATTACCCCCCTAGTCGTAGTTATTATGGTTCAATTACCCCCTACCGTTACAAAAATCGGACATGGTATCAACGCCATCAGTTTTTTTCCACGTCAGCCCCCACCGTTGCCACATCTGCTTGCCATGTCAGCTTGATGACACATCGGTGAACAATGACTGTGGGCCCCGCCACTCCATCTTACCTTATCTCTACACCGCTGCCACTTCCCTCTCCACCCTTCACCTCCACCACCATCTCTCTCTCACCCACTCTCACCAGTCTCCTCCACCTACCACTACAACCATTTTTATTTCCTCTTGCTCCTCCCACTCCATTGCTCCCTTCATCTCCACCGACCCGACTCCTAAGTCCCAACTACCTGGATCCATCAAGTCATCCCTTTCCTCTTTCTCCCTTATCTTCATCATCCTCCTCCTACTTCAGATCTCATCTCTGCGATCATTCTTCTCTCTGGGCCCCTCATATTCTTGCTATTGTAAGTTTTCTAAATCTAGATCTACTCGTCTAATTACTTAATTACCTATAAGAACGGCGAAGGCAATGGTGGAGGATATGTTGGCTCTCACAGTGGAGGTTATGTCAATGGTGGTGGTGGAGGAGGCTATGGTGGCAACGGTGGCAGAGGATATGGAGGCGGACGTGACCGTGGTTATGGTGGATCTAGTTACTCCAGGGGTGGCGGCGACTCTAAGGGAAGCTGGAGGAGTTAGGATTGTTAGAAGTGTTTGTTGGATTGGGTATGGGGAGTTATTATGTCTGTTAGGGTATTCCAGTGGTGGTTTATGTTACTGTGTTTGATTTGGTTATGTCTTATTTCTGGATCTTACAATGTTACTCTAACAACTCCAACAACAATAATATATTTGTGTTGTTGAATAACAAAAAAATCCTTAGCATCTGTTTCACATGCAAGAAGAATCTTGAACAGAAAAATGACATCTACATTTACAGGTTTAGACCAATTCACTCTAAAAAGATCTTGAGATTTACCCCCGAGTTTTTTTCTTCTATTCTTTGGATCAAATTATGATTTTAATTTAATTTAATTTTTGTGATGCAAAGGAGAAAAAGCCTTATGTAGTCAGGAATGCAGGTACAAGGAACTAATATTGGATGAGAATTACAAGATGCTACAAAATAAGATGTAAATTTCATGATTTGGAGCTTCAAAAAATAAAAATAAAAAGTTAAAAGAGAGAAAAAGAAAAAAAAGGAAGAGCAGCAAGCCATTCTATTTTCAACAATCAATTTTGCCATTTGTTGATTGATGATGAGTTGAGAATGAATGATCGATTGATTGTAGATTGATTGTAGGGCCAAAGCAACGAGGTTCAAATAAAATTAATGTTTACTGAGAACCTCGCCACCAAACCCCTCTATGAATCCGATCTCTAAGCATGTGTGAAGAGATGAAGCAACGAGAGAGAAGAGAGGAACAATGGAAGAAAGAAATATAAAGGTAAAAGCGAGTGGCGGGGCCCACCTCCATATGGCAGCCAACTTGGCAGCAAGCCGATGTGGCAACGTTGGGGGCTGATGATAGTGTGTATTTTGTGCATATTTTTCTCTTCGCGCTTAGTCTAATTTTGAGCATGATACTGCTAAATTGTCCTTGTTTCCATCCTTTTTGCAGATCTGGACTAGAAAAGAGAAAGACGCAGAAATATGTGCTTCGTGGAAGAATTTTTGTTGGAACATCAAGCGTCGAGGCCAAGCTGCTGATCGTCTGCAGATGCTTACAATTCCGACGCACAAAAGGAAACTCCCGAATAGGATCTCCAATGGATTCTTCCTTTCATTCCCGCGATCCTCCATTCAAACGAAGATCTATTTCCATTTTATGTAATTCCCTTAGATTTAGGATTTCCCCTTTTTATATTTTCTATTTTTAGAATTTCCTTATTTTGTAATTTCCCTATAAGACTCTAGGATTTTAGGGTTTTTGGGGGCTTCTTCCGACGAGACTTTCTTCCACTTTCGGAGAAGAGTTTTTCCATACTTCTGCCTCCAGCGTTTTCCAGCTTTTGTAATAAACTAGAGCTTTAGCTCCAGCCGGTAATATTCAGGAGTTTTTACATCTTCTTCCTTTTTAACTATACAATTCAATTTCTTTATTTGCTTTACTGTTAGCATGAGCGGCTAAGCTCTCCCTTCTCAGCAAAGGTAATTTGAAGGTTGCTTAGGATAGTTAAGAGGTTAAATCGGGGCTTAATAAACTCCATGTTTGTATTTGCTTGCTTACCATTATCTTGTCAATTTATCTAGGATTAATTAGGAGCCTGATCAACTATTAATTAAACATAGGTAATTACAGTCGTCTTTGTAGTATAGCTAACGTGAGGCTACAGAGGACAATAGACAACTAGTTCAGAGTCATCACGTCGAACTGGTCCAATCTGACTAAGACAAGCAACCAACTAGGGTAGTGCCTCGAACGTACTGAGTGTCTCTCCCTAGGTGTGTCTTTCCTCTCTTTAATGGGCCTCTAAGTATTGTCTTCATAAAAGTACCTTGGAGGACGACAAAGCATCAAGGTTATCTCATAAACGTACCTTGGGGTAGCTTCTCGTACGAAGGAAAGCAGGGGGCCTAAACGTACCTAGCCCCTATAGCACGCCTATGAACCAGGAGCGGAATACCACTGCACCAATGACTGACTAGGCCTAGATGCAACCGGAGGTGAACCTTTGCTAGGAACCTTTCCCATCTGATTCTATATTTTCATTTACTCTGCTTTATCTAGTTTTAGTTAATCAACAACTCTCTCAAAACCCCCCTTGTGTTATTGTTTCGGTTTGTTTGTCTCTTTCATACATTAAAGTGAGCGTCTACCCTTAGTCCCCATGTTCGACCGTGTTACCACTATACACAATTTTATTGTGCTTTAGACAACTTATTTTATTATTATTTTTTACGATTTCGGCAATCGGTTCAACTGACGTGGTAAAAAACTGACGGCGTTGATGCCAGGTCAGATTTTTGTAATGGTAGGGGGGTGATTGAACAATAATAACTACAACCAAAGGGGTAATTAAATAAAAAAATAGTTTAGGGTTGTAATTAATTAAAACATTAGAGTTTAGGGTTGTTTTATATCTTTATTCCTAAAATGTAATATATACTAATTAAGTTAGTTAAGATACAAATTAAATAGCATATTAATTAACTAATATTCATAAAATTCGGTCGATGTTGATAATTTTCCTTGCAAACTTTGACCGGTCATAATTTTGAGCTTGGATGTCTAAATAAGGTGAATTTTTTTTTCATGGATCCATTTTTCGAGCTCTATACCTAATTGATTGTTGAAGTAGATTTGGCCAACTATTTTTTCCAAAATCAATTATTTTCTGCTCCCAATTTTTTTATTATTTTCAATTAATATTACATTTTTTATGTCTTTACTGTTATTATTATTTTTGTCAATTTCTCATTTTTAGTCTTACAAATGTTATTTATATGTAATTTTGGTTTGGACATGGGATTTTGGGTTCAATTTTTGAGTTCGAGGTTGGGGTTTGAGGTCCAGGTTATGGAGCTTAGGGCTTAGGGTTAGGGTTTAGTATACGAAGTTTGAGAGTTAGAATTAATAGGCGTCCATATTAGTGTGTAAGTATCCATATAATTATCAATATATAATTTGTGTTTCAAGTACAAGGGGTTGTGGGTTCGGGTTTAGGTTTGGGGTTTAGAGTATAGAGTAAATATACAGAGTATGTGGTATGAAGTTTGAAATTTGATGATAAAATATAGTTTATTTATATTTTGACAAAAAAAATGCTTAGTCACATTAATTGATTTAATTTTAATTATAAATATTTACTATTTGCTAGATTAGTGTCAGAAAAGAATGTTGTGCTTACTCTCTTTACAAACATAATTATCTAAAAAAATTATAGTAAAAAAGTTAATTATTTAAAATTATTTTTTGTTAACTCATATTTAATTATTTACATTTATATAAACGTATCAAAAATGTAATTAATCATTATTTTAAATGATGGGTCCTAAAAAAAAGGAAATAAAAAGAACAGAGAAGATGTTAAGTAAACAAAGTAGATGAATCAAAGTTGTACAACAATAGAGTTGGTCACGCCCGCGTGAGATCCCAAGTTCAAATCCGGAGGAGCGCAAAGAGGGGAGATTGTTGCTGCTGCTGTGAGACGCGTGGTGGGTTGTGTCAAGCTCTAGTACGCGTATGATGCGTGGTGGGCTAGTACGCATGGTGGCTGTGGTGGTGGGGTCCACTCCCAAATTATTAATAATTTTTGGATCTTTTTATTGAAAATAATAAATTTGCAGCGGAAAACTCCGTCAAAAATAATATTTGCGACGGAAAAGTCCATTGGAAATGCTGGATATTTTTTACGGAAAACTCCATCGAAAAATATGTTCAGCACTTTATATAATTTTGACGGAGTTTATTTGTGACGCCAACTCCATCGAAGTGCCCTTGAAAACTCATTTTTGTCAATATTTTGGTCGAGAAGGAAGGGCTTCTACAAACTGTTTTCCAACGACATATTTGCACGGAAATTGCCGTCGGAATGAGGTAGTTTTTTTGTAGCGTAGGATTCTTAAGTACTCCCTCCGGCTGTAAATAGATGTCGTTTTGGGCCAAAAATCATTGCCTGGTATTACTTGTCGTCTTGGATAATTGTGTCCACTTAGTTTGTGCTTTTACACTTTTGTCCCTCAAACGACTTGTCGTTCGGCGTGGAACAGCGTGTCACACATGGGTTTTTTTTGAAATGAAAAAGTTAGTGTACCTTTACTGAAGTTTAAATTTAGCTTTTGTTGGAGACACTACCAACGTCTCTGACAACAAAACCAGAGCTTCTCACTCCATCTCCTCGATTTCCTTTCTTCTTTCCTTAACAACAAAACCAAAGCTCGATCAAACAAAAAATGGAGGATTATTATGCTGAAATTGAGGATTCAAATGATATGAATATCCCCATATTTTGTGATGAAATGGAGAATTTTGGATTTGAAAAAGAGAAGCAGAGAAGAGAGAGAGAAGAGAGAGAGAGAGTGTTGAGGAAGGAGTTGGCGTTTGAAAAATTAATTGGAGGCTGACGCGTGGCCTTAGGCCACTGACATGCTTGACAAAAAGCTGGCCATTTTACAGCTGTCTTAATATTCGTGATTCCGGCCCAAATGACAAGTAATTCGGGCCGGAGGGTGTATAAAATAAACATAAGAATAATACTTTCCTAAGAATTTTAAATGCAAACTAAACATAAAAAATTAACATTCCCTTCAATCACTATTTTGGATATCACTCTCTCGGGAGAGTGTTTTCAAAGGAGAAAATAACATTTCATCAACCAAACGCTACCCTTACTGGTTTAATTACAGTGAAATTTGAATTTTGGTAAAAATCTAGTCGGTTTAGGGGGAAAAAAGATTTTCCCCCCATTTATCTCTAGCTACTATTTTCTATAGATGCCATCGTCCAGTTCGTAGTGGGTGATGAATCTCCGGTTATTTTTTATTTCTCCTAAAAAGATAAATTAATCACTTTGAAATGAAAGATTAATTAGGTATCGGGTTCTTAAAGTAAATGTACTACTAATTAAATTCTTCTTTTTTACCAGTCCAACTTTTTACCGCATTGCAACTGTGCTGAAGCCTGAATTGCATGTTTTGGATCTTGTACGGCATGCCTTTTGTTAAACCAGACAGCGTTCTTGTGGTCACCATTAATGGCATTGGCCTTGTCATTGGATCTATGACAGCAAGCATAAAGGGCGAGTAAGTAATTTTTTTCATATTAATTTGTTTTCGAAATCACTGGTAATAAAGATACGTGTAATTCAGACCTGAAAATTGATTAGCAAAATTAACATATATATAATTAATATGTGGTTTTAATTTTGACAGATACATATTATTCAGACATAAAAACTCGATTAATCATGTTAGGTAAACAAAATTCCACAATGTAAAATAAAGTATAGTAAAGAATAAAATAAAATTCTTGCACTAAAATCCAATCAGCTTTGAGATGTGCATGGCATGATTTGTCCAATTTGGAGGCCAAAACACATGGAAAAACTCAAGAAGAGGTTGAAAATTCTCAATAGGATCAAACCATTTGAAACAACTTACTTCAGTATGGCATATCCTTTGGACTTTATTATCTAATGTTTAAGTTTTTTCAAAAGGAAATATTGCAGGTATGTTACCTTTTTTTAAGCAGAATATTCCAATTTTTAATATTTGATTTTTTAATATGAATATAAAAGTGTGAAAAAATTTGAAATAATTATGATAAATTATAAAGGTGAAGGTGGTTTTATGTTTGATGAAATAATATTGAAGAAATAAAAATTCACTAATATGTTTATACGAAATGTATTACTTACTTTAGACCGATAACCTTACAATTTCCCAAAAATGTTTCATTCTATTGATAACTCACTTATTTTTCTTTGATTTGCACTCACCAAGAACCTCCCTCCCTCTAACTTATTAAGTAGTACACAAGCCCACCGCCAGGTCTGCCGACTTCCAGTTCGCCCAAGAGTATGGCACCTAGATCCCGGGCACCGGGCCACTCTTTGCAACAGTCATACCCCATCTCGTCATATAATTGGCTCTTCGATACTATTCTCTATATAAGTTCTTTTGGTTGATGTTTTTTTACTTTTTGTAGAAACCAACATAATTATTAGTTGTCAATTATGAAGTGATTATCAAAAGCATGCCAACAATATATTTTAAATTCTCGGCCAATCAAATTGCAACATTTTTTTGCCAATTATAGAGTAATTAAGGGTGTTAGGGATATTTATGTAAATAATTACTTTTAATTACCTTGAAAATTATAAATGGACAACTAATTCACCTATTCTATTTTCTCTAAAACCCACGATTAAAAAACTTGAAAGGAGTATTTGTTAGTGAATATAAAAATTCATCTTTTTCTTTATATAGAAAAAATGATATTGTCCCGACTATAAAAGCTTAAGAAAACAATGGTGGTGTGGGGAAGCCATGGGGAAATTCTATTCTAATACTTATATAAGGGAATGGAAATAGGAACAATTATGGCCCGTTTACCTGGGAGAAATCTCAGTTTGAAAAAGTGCTATTTTTCTGAAATTAGAACTTTTTCATTTCAAACAGAAAACTGAAAAACGTGTTTAGTTCGCACTAACTGTAAAATTTTCTAAATTTGAAAAACTAAAAAACATGTTTACTTCACACTAATTTTCAAATTTTTGAAAAACGAAAACGTGTTTGGGCGTCATGACGCTGGGATGTTTTCGCAAGAACTCATCACTTCTATTTGGGTCGTCATGACGCTGGGATATTTTCACAAGAACCCATCACTTTTGTTTGGGCGTCATGATGCTAGGATATTTTCGCAAGAACCCATCACTTCTGTTTGGGGCGTCATGACGCTATAAAAATCGTCAGAAAAATAGTCTAAAAAATGATTTCATCCAATTTGACTTCCGAAAACTTCTAATTAATATTTTTTTCCCTCGTAAAGTAGCTATGAGGGCAAGCATAGGTTAGTGTGGGGGATTTGATTGAGCGCTAAATTGTCTTATTTTCGTCATCCTTTTATGTCTATTTTAGGATGATGATACTGCTAATTCTTGGGTTTTCCACTCCTTTGTGCAGATTATGTTGCTGAGAAGCAAAATATTTATTAGGAGCTGAAATCGCCAAGTTTAGAGCTTTTTTGCACTAGAAGCTTCCTTGCCCCAGACCTGGGACAAGGAGATCCGAATTTGTCAAACGTGAGCCAACTGTCTTTCTCTTCTAGAAGATTTCTTTCTGCTGAAGTCTAATTCCAGCTAGAAGTCTTCATTGGTAGGGCTATCTCCTATTGTTTAGGAGATATAAACAATTTCTTTTAATTAGATAATAATTATTTTAAGTCTTTTATTAAGAAGAAAACACTTAGGGATTATTATTTAGGATAAATGAGAGGGTTGCGTCTCTGGACTACTACTTCTTCTTTTACACAAAAACATATTTCTTCTTCTTCTCCGCTGAAGAACAGCAGCCATAGTTGGAGCAAAAACATTGTTTGCTATTCTTTCTTTTTAATTAATTAATTAATTTTAGTTTATGCTCTCATCTATTTTATTTATTTATTTCTTATGATGATCGGCTAAGCTCATCTATTCCTTGTGAGGATTTATAGTCATGCTTAATTGATTGTGAGGTCTAAACGCAATTATTAAATCTCATCTTGCATCTTTAATTGTTTTAATTAAATGTCAATTTATGCATACTTCTATTGAAGCTTGATCAACTACACTAGGGTTTGCATGATTAATATCTTCTCTTGATACTTTGGAGTCTACACTGTAGAAAGAGATACGAAGGCGACCAACTGATCGACGGATCAGATTGGAAAATAATTAGAGTCTGGTTTATAGGAGTAGACACTTCTCTCTCCTGAACCTGGGAAGGTCTCTTACGGTAGAATTATTTGATTATTTTATTAGACCTAATAGAATAACTTCTTTAGGCCATAAGATATATCAAGAACCTTAATAGGTGAGAACCTTTAAGAATCTCGAATAGGTAGAGAGTAGGAGATCTAGGTGAGAACCTGATCTCTATAGCCGCCTGTAAGTTGGTTTTGAAAATACTTGAATCGATGATCAATTAATTAAATGCATGAGCTCATCTGAATCCTCACTGGGAATTTATCACATCTGATTTCACACACCACATCCATTTATTTCTTTCTGTTACTTATATTTCGCAATTATTCACAACAACTCAATATTGGTATTTACCACCAGTTACATTCCTAATCATTTATAAAGAATATTAATTGCCACCGAATCCCTGAGGACGAACCTTTTACCACTTGCTACTGTTTTAAAACTACATGTGCATTGGTAGATTGTATTTATTTTATTTTGACGGCATGTAAATAAAACAGTAGCAAGTGGTAAAAGGTTCGTCCTCAGGGATTCGGTGGCAATTAATATTCTTTATAAACGATTCGGAAAGTGACAAGTGGTAAATACCAATATTGATTTGTTGTGTTCGCAATTGCTTAAGAAATAGAAATAGCATAAAACAGTAGCGAATAAAGAGTTGTGTGTGTTCAGAGGTGACAAATTCCCAGTGAGGATTCCGATGAGCTCATGCATTTAATTAATTGATCATTGATTCAAGTATTTTCAAAACCAAACTTGCAGGCGGCTATAGAGATCAGGTTATCACCTAGATCTCCTACTCTCTACCTATTCGAGATTCTTAAAGGTTCTCACCTATTAAGGTCCTTGATATATCTTATGGCCTAAAGAAGTTATTCTATTAGGTCTAATAAGATAATCAAATAATTCTACCGTAAGAGACCTCCCCGAGTTCAGGAGAGAGAAGTGTCTACTCCTGTAAACTCGACTTTAATTGTTTTCCAATCTGATCCGTCGATCAGTTGGTTGCCTTCGTATCACTTTCTACAATGTAGACTCTAAAGTATCAAGAGAAGACAGTAATCATACAAATTCTAGTGTAGTTGATCAGGCTTCAAAAGAAGTATGCATAAATTGACAATCAATTAAAACAATTAAAGATGCAAGATGAGATTTAATAAATTCGTTTAGATCTCACAATCAATTAAGCATGACTGTTAATCCTCACAAGGAATAAATAGAATTTAGCCTATCATCATAAGAAATAAATAAATGAGATTGAAAGCATAAAAAGAAATTTAATTAATTAAAGAAGAAAGAAAACAGAGTTTTGACGCTCTGTTAATGGCTGTTGTCCAGAAAGAAGGAAAAGAAATATTCGGGAAGATGAAGTTCTCCCTCTGAGGCGTAGCTCTCTTTTCCTTAAATAATAATCCCTAAAATAATAAAAGGATAATATCTAATATAATTAATTGTTCAAAATCCTAACAGAAACGTTGGAGACGTTCTGTGGCAGCAGGACTCCTTGCTGGAATAGAAGATCAGCAGCGTGAGGTCTTCTAGAAGAACAAGACAGCTGGTCCACGCTGGAATTTCGGGTCTTCCTTACCCCAGGTCTGGGGTAAGGACGCTTCAGACCAAAACTGCTCTAAACTTGACAATTTCAGCTCCTAATGAATCGTTTTGCTTATCAGCGACATAATCTGTAAAAAGGAGTGGAAAGCGCAAGAATTAGCAGTATCATCATCCTAAAAAAGGAGGAAAGGACGATGAAAATAAGACATTTTAGCGCTCAAACAAATCCCCCACACTAACCTATGCTCGCCCTCGAGCATTACACTCAAAACAACCCCCTAATAAGAACAAATGATTTTCCACATGGCAAACAGGAAAAGCACACTTTGCACACAAGCACAATATTCGACACAACCTGCTACCTAGATAGCATCCACATCAAACCCAAGGAATAACGAAACCAAGGGAGAAACTTTCTCATACCTAGCATAGTCGCAAGCAATCCTTACACGAGAAAAAGTATTTGCACTCAAACTCAGCAATGATAATGGCAAGGTGTTTACACTTAACAATGCAATTGACAATGTACAAAATCAGACTTGCAATAACGACCCGAGTACGGAGAACACATGCGCAGGCAATCAAATAATCATGAAAACTTTGCAAAGGTAAACAAGAGAAATTGTGTAAGAGAAGAGGGTTCAAAAGAGAGGCAGGGAGAGAAGGATATAGATTTCTTAGCTGAAGAAGCGAAGCGACAAGAGACATCCTCTGTTGGCAGCAGCGAAGGCAAGGCAAAGAACGATCGGTTTTCAGTAGGGGTATTTTCTTCTTCTGTACTCGATGCGGTCAGTCGTCTGTTTTTCTTTATGCTTTACTCAGTCTCTGATTTCGACTCCACTTTTGCTCGAATCTTTATTCTATTATTTTTTTTCTTCATTTTCTTCATTTTTTTCTTTTTCTTTTTCGAGCAAAAGGGAGTGCTTACAAACTGTTTTCAAATATCTGACTGGAGCAGTAAAGACGAATCGATTATCTTGGCTTCAACGAATGGTGGTTTCTGCCTATATTTTTCAGCATCTTGATCTCGCATTGCGCAATTTTTCAGCTTCTAAATTTCCCTTTTCTTCTTTTTGAATCCGCTGATTTTCAGTGTCTTGCTGTCGCAGCTTGATACCCCCACACCGAAAGATATTGCTTCTCTTTGCCCCACCTTGCCAACTACCAGAGAATATCTCTCCCCTGCTAAGAATAGAAGGAAAAGTCTCAAACAGTTAGAAGGGTGATGGAAAGAAAGGTGATATGAGTGGCAGGGGTAATATAAAAGCAAGAAAAAAGATAAGAAGAAAAATGCAAAGTTCCCAATCATTTCATCGCTTTCCCACGTCTAATGGTGTCTATACCTAGGGGCCTCATGCAAATCTAGCCAGCACAAAAGTCATGCATCCACTCAGAATAAAATTCACGGCATGAAAGTTCAAAGAGCTCACACGGGTAAACAAATGACTACAAGCGACTACAACAAGGCATGGATATAGGAGCTAACAAGTAGTGTGGTTGTGCGCGTTAACATGTGCAGTGGGATGAGTGTTCCTGTTTAAAGTGCCTAGACCATTCATTCAAAATAGAGGGGCTGTTTTCAAAACAAGGGTAATGTGGTATTCAATCAATTCAGCGAGACACCCAATCAGAGCAAAAATATACACGATCAATCAAGCATATATACAAAAAGATTGACTCAAAACAGTCAACGCAAACAGACTCAAAGACAGACTCAAACATTCACAAAAATTGAGAACAAAAATCACACATCAGACCTGAAAAATCTAAAGAAATTTCAACTAACTCATGACAAATTGACTCAAACAGACTGACTCGATCAAACAAGTTGATTTCAATCACACAGTCAATCAAAATCAGCATGCTCACATTAAAATCCTCCCCCACACTTGACGACACTTTGTCCTCAAAGTGAGAAAGGGAAAAGACTCAATTGAAAAGTTAAAGAAAGGAAAGAATGTACCCGGGCAATCAGGGCTGTGGTGGGGTCGGTGTTTGGTCTCGAAGCAGGATGAGCAGTCTTCTAGACCTTGTGCCATTTAAATCCAAGCAGAGCAGAAGAACTTTGAATTAGCAGCAAAATAGATACATATGATTCAACCAACCACATGATTTTCTAGCTTAGTGCTCTGCTTAGCAACTCCTAAGTAAATTCTTTAGATAGAGATTCCCATATCACATTGACACATATACCTATTCGCACATATAGGATGATTGATCACATCTACCTTCCTCAACAAAGGAATTGCAGGAATGAACTCAACAAAATTAGAGACACAACATAATGCCATAATATGAATGTTTTTATAAAATGTAAATCAAAATTTTGCATCAATAAAACTTCAACACGTAATTTTGTCACCGTTCCATTTGCATATGCATATGACAAACATGCCTGAGCTATTTCATCATCTGCACCCTTCTTCTTCTTCTTTGATGTTTTCATGTTCCCATTATCGTTTTCCAGAATAGTTGCCTCTGTAGCTTCTTCTTCTCCCTCAATTGTATGAACGCTGCCACCAGACTTGCTCTTTGACACGGAGTACTTTGCCTTTGAAGGCTCCATTTCTACAGCCTCTTCTGCAATCTTACTCCTGACACTGGCTGCTGGTTTATTTAGCTTTGAAATCGAATCATCTGCTCTAGATTTGAGAGCAACAACTTTCCTTTTTGTTTGAGCATTCAAAGCCACCTCTTTTGTTAATTCATTCTTAACCTTGTCCTTTTGCAACTTTCCCCTCTTCTCGGTAAACATCTCTGCCAAGACTTTATTATCCATCCCAAAAGCAAGAGTGATTGAACCTGAAGCTAGACAATACAAGTACTGTCAAGATTGTCTTAGCACATGGATCTAAGGCAAAAGAAAAAATGATGATAAAATATGGAAAATTTTCAAAGAGTGCACTCTAAACTCATAACACAATGAATTAAATTCCAAATGCAACATAAAATAAATAAATAAATATATATATATTGCTGCTAGTCACAGCCCAATTCAATTGCTTAATTCTGTATTAAAAGGACAGAGAAACCCAAAAACTGACACATGACCAACATCAATAGGAAGAGAGATTTTTGTACTGACTGTCGCTGCACTAGCGTCAAGAAAGCTAGAATTCTCAAACAAACCCAACTGATGAGGAGTGCAAAATGTCAAACTACCAGCTACTTGTTGAAGCAATTCAACCTCACAATTGTATGTCCACCAGAGAAGAAAAAGGCCCGAGGAATGAAAATCAGAAGTTGGCTCTGAATGGTTAAGAAATTAAAGAGTAGGACTCAGAGATGATAGGATAGTTCAATTAAACAAGAGAGGACATTGATGTGCTCTTTCACGCTATACACGACATTGCTGCCATTTTAAACTTGTTTTGTTTGTTAGGGAGGCTGAATTTGAGCATGGAGCTTTTTAGTTTAGAACCTCCCTATTCTGCCCATAGTGAGTAAAGCCTAATTGCAGCCAATAAGAAAAAACTCTTAATTCATCAGTACTGAAGAGCAAAGTACCTGAACTCATACACTCAATGAAAGTATCATGACAGTTCTATATAGTCCAACGAGAGAAGAAATTCTACGACTAATCAACATTGATCAAATTTGCTTACTAATATTATTTTGCCAAATTTCACTTATTTCCCCTCAACATAACAAATTCACCACCTATTAGCCCCACCATCCAAAATCAGGAATCGGGCAGCTGAAATCCGAACTAGAAAACTAAAATCACTATTAAAGCAACAAAATTAACAGCAAAATAACTGATAAAAACATCTATTGTGACTGCGGTGTTACCTTGGAGAGCTCAAGGAGAGCATTTTCGCGCAGATCAGGGTTGCTTAGGTCAAGCACGAGATGCTCAACAGACGCCATCTTGCGGCCCTTGTTGGGCGGAGCTCCAGCGCCTGCGATAGGAGTGGACGCGCTGGGACTGCCTAACGGCTAGTTAAGGGAGAGAGGCTGTGGCAGATTGGCCATGCAAAAATGGCTTCCTTGGTTCTCATTCTCTTTCTTTTTGGCACTAATCGGGTGATTGTTTCGGTTTTCAACTATTCAGAGACGTTGGGCTCGTTCGATTTGTTTGTTGTAAAATTTAGATCTTTGGTTCTCAGCCGATGAGGAGGCCGCGCGATCTAGGAGGGATGGATTGGGGGTGGATTTGAGATTGAGAGAGAGAGAGAGAGTACTGCACTTTGATGCGTTTGAACTTCGAAGATCTTGATGGAGATGAGAAGAGAGGAAGAGATGAGGGTAAATTTGCCATTAAAAAAAATTCATTAATGCGCACTGTTTGGAAACAGAAGGAAACGCGTGTTTTCATTTTGAAGAGAAAGTTCTAAAATTTAGAAAACACAATTTTGGACATCTCCAATTTTCTTCATTAATTTTGAAACAGAGGTTTTTCATTTTCATTTTCTGAATGGAAAACTACTCAAAATAAGTACATTTTTCGGAAAAAACTTCCAAGCACATTTTTCGGAAAAAACTTCCAGTTTTCTAAAAACTGGAGATTTTTTCGGAAAAACCTCCTAGGTAAACGGGCCCTTAACATCTTTTCATGTTACCATTTCTACAATAACTCTCTTCCCTTTCTTTCTTTTTTAAATTATTTATTAAATCTTTAATCCCTAATATTTTTATTTATATCAATTCGATCCTACTATTACTATTGATTCATTTTTCCCGTTAAGTTTTATATGATGGAGTAACTCAATTGATAATATAATTTTTTATTTTTATTTTTTATGAATTTATATATTTTTTATTTGTACCAATTTGGTCCTACTATTACTATTGGTTCATTGTTTTTATTAAATCTTACACAATCGAGTGACTTAATTAACATCATAAATGATAAAGGACGTCATAAATAATCACTAATAATTTGGTAGCATTATTTTCTTTTTCATTAGAAATAATGATTATAAAATATAAAAATAAATTAAAGGTAAAATATGAAGTAAAAAAACATTTGTCTTGGAATAAAACCCATTGGCCCAAAGGAACCCACGCACAAGTTTGTCAAGTTTGTCAACATCATTACACAGTCACACTAGGTAACCAAGACGACTGCATCGAGTACAAAGGAATTGTGGAAAGGGTCGACTGTCGACAGCAAGAGTCGTACTCCCTGCTAGATTCAAGAATTTCGTTTTCCAACCAGCAAGCCTCGTCCTCATCTTCTCATATGATTGAATAGAAAAATGAGTCAATAGTATAAGATCAAACATTGATATCAAATAAAAATTATTAACGATTATAAAATTTAACTATGATTGGATGAGAATAAATCATGAGTAACTAGACACCTACGGGGTAGATATTAATGTTCACATTTTCTTAACTTCCCACAACAAATTGTTGTCTTTTGAAATTCCATATAAAAAAACTATGCTCGTATTTAGAAAAATAAATAAATTATATAATTCACCGTAAATGATGAGTCAAGATTCGTGCTGTGATTAATTTTTTAGATTCACTTTATTTATTTATTTTCTAAAAGGGTACCCAATAATTAATTTCAATCTTTCAACTCAACGTCTCCTATAAATTTAGGGTTTCTGTCTTATGTAGATTTCTTAGTTTAGTTTAATAATTAATAATTCAAATGATGGGCTGGGTTTCTAGGCTTTTGTATTATATTGTAAGGATTGCACGTGGGCCGAAGAAATGGGCCTAAACATAGTGATCCACAAGATAAATGACCATTTCCATTTTACCAATAAATGAATAAACCCCATAATCGCTTGCCGCAGCAAATAGCCTACTCAATTTCTTCTACTCATCTTTTTTTCGTTCGCTGCATGAAGCTCTTTCTTCCCCCAAATCAACAGTCATGTCATCAGTTTTATGGCATTTCCATGACTTTAAGGGCTCTTCGCTTTTCCACACAAACTCTAACCAGAGCACCCTCCGCGATCAGTCCTCTAAGGCGTATGATCGTGCGGGCAGGAAATCCAACGGCTTCTATTGTTCCAATTCTTGAGAATTGGGTTCAACAAGGCAAAGAAATTAAGCATTCGCAGCTCCAAAAGTTCATCAGGAACCTCCGCAGCAGTAATCGCTTTAGCCATGCTCTCGAGGTATACTTCTTATCTTTGTACGCATATTCCACCATTAACGCTTTCGTTGCTGAAGTTTCATTTTTGTGGGCTGTTGCGTTTCTGTTAGATTTTTATTTTTTTTTGACAATGCCCACTTGCCAATTTCAATTTGTAGTTGTGCCATTGTTTTGAAATATGTTTTTTTTTCTTCCTTTAAGCGCTGATGCACTTAGACCGGGTTATGTGTATGGTTAATCAAATACATTATATCTGTAATTTGTACATCTGTTTTATGATTTAAAGTTTTGTAAGTATGTTTGCTCTGTTGGCCAACAAAAGAAGTGCTCAGACATCGTTAGAAAATGGCATGAAATGTTCACATCAACATGAGGTTCATGTTAAGGAAACTAAAAGTAGCTGAATCCTACCCTAGAGCTTGTCTCTGTCTCTTTCGTTTGTCAAGTGTTTATTGTTGAAGTTTAAAATCATTTGGTGGAACTTGTTCAACCTGGTTTTGAGTTAACGGTTTACTATGGACATTTATGTTTTACAAGTGAATGTTGATCGAAGAAAAAAGTTCCACTATTTCTGCAACTTGTTGTTGAATTGAATCTGGTTATGAGTTCACGGTTTACAATGGAAATTTAAGCTTTACAAGTGAATGTTGATCAAATAAAAAGTTTCACATTTGATGCAACTTGTTGAATCTAGTTATGAATTAAAAGAAGTTTTGTCATTGTACCTGGTTATGAGTTATTTTTTTCTTGCCAAACAACGTGAGAAATTAATTTGCGCATTTGATTAGTTGTGTTTTGATCTCTTGAACATGTCTTCCTTTTTAACTTTAGATGTCACAATGGATGTGTGACAAAGAGGGTTATGAATTGTCAGCTGCGGACCTTGCAGTTCAGCTAGATTTAACCTCAAGAGTTCATGGGATAGAACAAGTTGAGATGTGTTTTAATGCCATCCCATACAATTTGAGAGGGTTTGAGGTTTATGGTGCTCTTTTAAGTTGCTATGCACATCATAAGTGCTTAGAAAAAGCTGAAGCCACCATGCAAAAATTAAGGGAGTTGGGTTTTATAAGAAATGCATTAACTTACAACGTGATGATGGCCTATTATTCTAAGATAGGAGAGTATGAGAAACTGGACATCCTAGCGGAAGAGATGGGAGAAAAGGGTATCAGTTGTAACAGGGTCACGTACAACATTCAGTTGAAAGCTTACGCTGCTAATTTGAAAATCGAGGAAATGGAGAAACTTCTTATGAAATTGGAAGCCGATCCTCTTCTTAACATTGACTGGTATCATTACGTTGTTGCTGCAGAAGGTTATTTGAATGCTGGTGTAGTTGAGAAGACTTTGACAATGTTGAAGAAGTCGGAGGAATCAATTGAGGGCAACTTAAGTAGGCTTGCTTATGAACGCTTCTTCACTTTGTATGCTGCTGTTGGAAATAAAGCTGAAGTCTATCGTTTGTGGAGTTTGTATAAGCGTATCAAAGGGTTCTACAACATAGGCTATCTTTGTATGATAGATTCTTTAACAAAGATGGATGATATTGATGGTGCTGAAAGGATTTGGGAGGAATGGTTTTCCAAGAAGAAAGATATTGATATTCGAATTCCAAATACAATGATTCGTGCTTATGCCAAAAAGGGTCAATGGGAAAAGGCTGAGGCATTTATATTAAAAATTACTGAGAGAGGGATAGAGCCGGTTGCGACTACCTTAGATCTATTAGCAACTGCATATCACCTTGGCAGTCAGATGGATAAGGCAGTAGAAACTGCGAGGAAAGCAATTTCACTGAGCAAGCCAGGATGGAAACCAAACATTTACACCATGGCTGCATGCTTCGAGTATTTGAAAGGTCAGGGATATGATGTAGCAACGGAAGAGCTCTCGAAGATGTTGAAGGAACATTGCGGTTTGTCTACATCGGTGTGTGATAAACTAAAGAGCTGCAGTGATGAGGGGAACCTGGCCTCCAAAGCCCTTTCTCTTATCGAAGTTGATAACCAAAGTCTTGGGAGTGCAAGTCCTGCGGTTGTGGAGTTTGAAGATAAGAGCAGCAGCGAACTGTGATGCATTAGTTGAATTGCCAAAGATGGGTTACTTTACACTTTCTATTTGTTGCTGTGATAGGTTACAATTTCTTCATTGATTATCCCAGAAATTAGAGCATCAGATTGGTGATGTGAAGATCATTCGAGTAAATTCGTATCGTTGTATGTCTATATTTGAAATATTTAATTTAAGCACCAAACATTTTTCTGAGATAATTTAGTCATTAAGGTTTTTGTGAAGTAGGATATATTGGAGATTAATTTGTTAAATCTTATAATTTGAAATTATTAAACAATTAAATTACAAGTTGTGATCCTTTTTCTTAAGACAAAATAATCTAAAAGTACAAAGAATAGGCAGGTTACAATTTCATGGGCTTGATTATTGGGCCTAGAGGGAATACCCAGAAGAGAATGGAGAGGGAAACCGGAGCAAAGATTGTAGTTCGAGGTAAAGGATCCGTGAAAGAAGGTTGCAGCAGAAGAGGGGTTTGAAGCCTGACCCACTGAGAATGAAGACTTACATGTTTTGGTTGAGGCAGAGACGCAAGAGGCACTTGATGCTGCCGCCGGGATTGTTGAGAGGCTGTTGCAGCCAGTGGACGAGGTCTTGAATGAGCATAAGAGGCAGCAGCTTAGAGAACTTGCTGCTTTAAATGAAGCAATCAGGGACCGGGAGTACTGTAGGTTATGTGGTGAGCCTGGACATCGGCAGTACGCATGTCCTTCACGTACCGCCACTTTTAAGGGTGATGTGCTTTGTAAGATTTGTGGTGATGGTGGGCATCCAACTATTCATTGTCCTGTGAAGGGAACAACGGGGAAGGAGATGGACGCTGAATATCAGAACTTTTTGGCTGAGTTGGGAGGGAGTATGCCTGAATCTGGCAAACAAAGCAAACAGCTACCTTGCCTTTAGGATCAGGTAGTTCCGGAACCAATCCTCCATTCCTCCTTGGCTAATAACACTGGTGGTCTTGGCAGCTCAAATCAAGCTGGATTGGAAGCTAGTGTAGTTAAGCCCACCAAGGAATATGATGGTACCAATCTGTATATTGGTTACTTGCCCTCAAATCTTGATGATGATGGCTTGATTGAGTTGTTTTCTCCTTTTGGTGATATTGTGACAGCCAAGGTCATTAAGGATCGGGTTTTGGGGTTGAGCAAAGGTTATGGCTTTGTCAAGTATCGTGGTGTCCAAATGACGAATAATGCCATTACAAGCATTAATGGTTATCGAATTGAAGGTCGGACCATTGCAGTGAGAGTTGCTGGAAACCCTCCTCACCCAGCTGTTCCCCCATGCCCTCCTGCTTCATGCATTCCTATATACCCAGTCGCAACGCCAGTTGGTTCCTATCCTTCACAGCAGTTTACACCTGGTGGTCCTCTTACAATTTCTCCACCTCCACCTTCCAGCTATGGTGGGACTCCGCCCACCTATCCTGGAACTGCGGTTCCATGGGGTCCACCAGTTCCTCCTCCTCTCCCTGGGTCAACCATGTACCCTCCTTGTTGCTACCCGATTTTTGACTTTTCATCGCAACCTTTACATTTTTGCCACTTATAGCTTGTCTGAATCAAATTTCTGTTGATTTTTTGGTCCTAGGCTAGCTTGTTTAATTTTTCTAGTCATTTCGTGCCTTTTTAGTTTTTTCGTACTTTTAACTGTCTTTTCGCGAACTTCTATTGGTCCCGAGTAAGGTTCCCGGGACCGAGTGTAGAACGCCCTTTTTATTTAATTGATGATTACGTGTTAATTTTCTCTTTCACGCCAGCACGTTCGGTTTCGTTCAATTTTTGTCGTAATGACATTTATTTTGCGCGCGAACGTTTTGTTGTTTCCGAAGGAGAAAATAAATACGTTAAATCAACTTTCGCATATTTTCACTGTATATTACTTTTATCGCCTTATTTTTCTGCACGCTTTGGTTCCCTCGGTTCGGATTTATTTTCGTTCTCGAGCGTCTTCGCTCGTACCAAAATATCCCGCTCGTATGGGAATTAATGCATTTAATGCATGGTTTGTTTTTGATTGGTCCTCCGAAGGCCTGGCGGACAGGAATATTTGTTGTTCCCTTGATATTATAAGGAACGGATTGACTACAAACAAGGACTTGGAGGACCACGCCGGGCTGGTTTTGTTCTCCACTCACGGTCGGAGACCACAACCGATGTACGCTCCTTCAATCTTGACTCTTGCTTATAAATAGGAGGCTCTTCACCACTGCGCGGGGACGGGTTGTCGCACCTACTCATCATCAACTTCAAACCAGAGCAAAGGAAAGCGTTGAAGGTAATTGTTCGAAGCTTTCTCTCTCTAACCTTTCTCTTGATAATCTGCGTTTATGCATGTATGAACTGAATTGATGGCTTAAACTTGTCTTAAATGTTTGATTGTCAAGTTATATGGTCTGTTCTTGCTCCAATTTAAACATCTACTGCTCGAACTAATTAATCACGAATTATTGACATTAATGCATATTATTTTGCCATGTTGAAATTACCTACGGTTCATGGACGGTTTGAGCTAGTTCTTGATAGGTTTTGTTCGTATGATAGTTCTTCTACTTCCCTGCACGGTAGGAGTTAGTTTTGTGTCGAATAGTTGTTTGTTATTGCCCACGGTTGCTTCGGTTTTCCGAAGAAGAACGCATGCTCTTTTCCTTCAGTTTTGCTGGATGTTTGGCTACTGTTTTTGTATGGTTTTACTGCTTGTATAGCCTGTGTTGGTTTAGGTCTGCTTAGGGAGTATTTGGTGGCGGTTATGGAGCTTGAGTTGCCGGCCATGGTGGCCGGCGACGTGGAACACAAGAACAGCCGCTGCTGTTCTTGCGCAAGGGAGAAGACGAAGGTGACGGGCTTCAGCCCGTCCCTTCCCTTCCTGTTTTTATTTAATTCCCTCATGGGCTTGGCTTAGCCAAGCCCATGTGACCCTTTAGTCCCTTAATTTAATTTGTTTTTCGCGTGAGCCCCTCCGATTTAATTTTCGTTAACTTGTTCAAATTGCTCGTATGTTTTTGACATGTTTAATTTGCTGAAATTAAGTGCCTGACTAGTATGCTGTTTTATTTATTTTACACCATGTATGAAGTTTTATTTAATTTATACCATGTATTTTACTATGAATTTTAAATTGCATGTTTTGCACGATGTTTTATTTGCTATGTGGTTGTTCCAATTTGTGGTGAAAATTGTAAAATGCTCACATGATATTTATTTATTTTCATGATTGTTTGTATGAAATAAATGATGCATGTGTCTTTGTTATTTATTATCTTTAGAGTTCGTACTAACAATTTCATTTTGTAGGTATAATTTTGAATCACCGATCAAAAGTACGTATTTAAATTTCTTTTATTTAATTTAAATGTTTTCTGTAAGAATTTTTGCATGCATGAT
Organism: Viola odorata; assembly: GCA_963691705.1. NCBI lineage: Eukaryota > Viridiplantae > Streptophyta > Magnoliopsida > Malpighiales > Violaceae > Viola > Viola odorata. The sequence goes on from OY829539.1 coordinate 4,272,501, forward strand.
ATCTAAAGAACTAGAAAACCAAGTATGGGCCTAACCCGGCCCATTAAAACTAAAAGTATCATTTTCACGCATTCGCATATGATAATTAATCATCAACTATTTAAATCCCATGTTTGGAACAATAATTAATTGCTAAACTTGTTGTAACAATTAATTGCTTATTTTCACTTTTTGTAATAAGTAATTACTCATTATCAACTTGTTGTAATTAATTAGATATTTCAATCGTTGTAATAATTATTTAGATAAGTATTCCGACCTCCAATTTGTAATAATTAGGTAAGTAGTTGGTTTGTAATAATTACTTAAGTAGTTTTATTATGATTTGTCAATTTGTAATAATTAGTTTAAGTAGTTAAAAAATCGTGTATGTTTGTTATATCTACATATTTATGTCAATTGTCATTTAACATCGGTTTTGAAGAGATGGATCGATCGGGGATCGTCCAAAAGGTAAGATTACCTTAAAAACGTTTCCTTGTATGTTCACACCAAGGTCCAAAGCCTTAGATCTTATCGTATGCATGACCACTTAGGTAACCATAGAACCGCCCTACGCGTATGCATGACATATAGAATTGCTCTCAAATAAAATCAATCTCACATGCTTACGTGTTTATATCACTCGCGTTTATATGACATGAAATAAACTGTTTTTCTTGTTAAGTGATATGCATGATGGCTCCAAAAGCCATGCCAACCTACGTGCATTCATAAAAATATACCTTGCTAGTTTTAGCCATGATAGATCACGTAGTAATTAAGTCATGCATGGCCCAATGAAAAAGGTGAGCGTCCGCTCTAGCATCGAGACAAAATGGTAACCCCATCCCTCGAACCCCCAAACGAAAATAACATGACCCTATGCTAAGATGTAACGTCACCTTAGAGGGCCAAATTTCATGTTCAAATGTCTTCTAAAAACACCTCTCATACCGGTAACCTTTTTTAAGGATGTGACTTGGGTGCCTAACACCTTCCCAAGTCCATAAATACGACCTCGAACCATCGTTCTTTGGTTTAGACCATTGTGCCTTAGTTTGTTTATTTTATGCCATCGATTAGGTTCCCTAAACCTCACAAAATTAGGGTGGCGACTTCATTTGCATAGTGTTAAGACAGGTCCAACGCTTGTCTATCATTATGGCCCGTCCCGATCCTTAAACTCGTTTTCAACGAAAAAGGGGGTGCGACAGTTTGGCGACTTCATTGGGGACTAGTAGGGTCGAAGCCGATTTTATGGTGTTTGCTTTTATTTGCTTTAAATAAATTGTTTTCGTGACTGTTATTGTTGTGGCTTTATTAATTTGCTCATATGCATCATGCATAATGCTTATCGCCGGCATTGACACCCTTTAGGATTTAGGAAGGTACTAGTGAAGCCCTGAGGACCTGTGTCCCAGTATGCTTACACGAACCCTAACTCGGATGTTGGACCCTTAAATGGATTGAGCGAACGGAATCCTTTTATGATTCGGTCAACGCTCTCGTATCCGCTTAGGGGGACCCTTTAGGAGGGCACCATTCGGGAACCTTTCAGCCATGCTAGTTTAGTGGAGTCACACCAGCATATGCATCATGTTCGTGCATTTATAGTCGTGTTTATGGCTTTACTTTATACTCGTATTTTCTTCATGTTGTGTTTCACTAACGCAATAATTTTCTTTTTTGCTCATAAACAGCCCCCATCTTACTTATTCACTCAAATGGCAACACCAACGATGCTTTCACTTAATACTTTCGGGATTTCGTGCTACACCGATCAGTTAGAACAAGGGGATATGTTGAAATCAGGTTTTGTCGACCAAGATTGGGAAGGAAGAATTGGAGATGCAGAAATGGGAGATTGCGTCGTCGAAATATTTTAGTATGAGCGAGCGGATCCGGACTTTCAAGGTTGATGCCTCCGCAAGAAGGAGCATGCGCCAGATACTCCAAAGTTTTGCTTTTTGCCCAATGTAATTTCTAGACTTTGTCTACTTGTTCTTAGACGAATCTAGATAGTTGGTCCAACATGTATTAGGTGTGTTCGTTGCAAAACATCAGCAATGATAAAGCTTGTAAGTTTTTCGGATGAATTTGGGGAGTGTTTTACTACAAAGGATGTCAAAAGACCGCAACTCCCGAAGCACATCTCGCACACAAAAAGTTTTTCGAAGCGCAAGGACAGTCGCTCCTTCTTGATCCCGGCTGCGCAACCTTTTGTCTTGGCCAAAACGGAGATGATTGGTTCGGATTTTACACTCAGACATAACATGAAAAATGTTCCCAACATGTTGAAGGTCACTCGTGACAAATTTCAGGAAGTTTTGGGTAGCCAAACTCTCAAAAAGGGTTTGTTTCCAGTGGAAAAACGCTATAGCGTTACCTACAAAACGCTATGGCGTTTTGACCCTGTTAGGGCGACGGCTGGTTGTTGGATCCTCCTTCGCGTGTTCTTTTGTTTTGGCTGATATTGATACATTGGGCTCAGAATTTCCGTTCGACGAAAACATGAAAGATGTTCAAAATACTTGGAAGTGTACCCACACAAACTTTCAGAGCATTTGGGGTGACACATCTCTCGGAAATAATTTAGACATGAAGACAGCTACTTTTTTCGGTCTCAGTCGCGCGTTCTTTTGTTTTGACTGATATAGACGTGATGTGTTCAGAATTTCCGTTTGACCAAAACATGAAAGATGTTCATAACACATTGAAGATTGTCCATGCCAAAAATGGGATTTTTTCGAGCAACGCATCTCTCGAGGATAATTTAAACGTAAGGATGACAATTTTTTCGGTCTCAGCCGCGCAATCTTTTACCTTGGCCAATATGGACATGATGAGTTCAGAGTTTCAGCCCGGCCAAAGCACGGCAGTTATCAATAACAGATTGAAGTATTCTGATGCAAAAAAATTAATTAACCCTTTTGGGCGATGGGTTTTAGAGATTTTCCGAGCACGATGACAGTAGCTATTCACGTCATTTTGATTCAAGGGTTTTCATCGGTAGCATCCAGGATCGCATCGCGTCGTGAATGGGAATGAATAAAAGCTTCCTTTATATCTTCATCAGAGTATTATCTTCTCGTCCATCCTCAAAGTATCAAGTGAAAGTGTGGCCAGAAGAGTGAATAAACAGTGTGGAGGCCTTGGGATCGCATCACCGATACTAACCCTGTTTATTGCTTTTTCGTTTTTTTCAGGTTAACGATAGCTCCTCAAAGAAAAACTACTCCCCCTAGGCCCCTCGTGACTAGACTTCAAGCACGAAAAATGGCTGAACAAGCAAGAGCAGAAGAGATATGGGCTGCTAGAATAGCAGATTTGGAAGAGCAAGTCAGGGTTACTACAGAGAGGGCCGCTCAGGCCGAAAAAGAGCGAGATGAAGCCACTTCAGAGTTCCCACCCGGTTTTGATCCTACTCAGATGATGGGACCTTCTTCAACTACTATCACTGGACCCACAGGGGCCCAATTTTTTGTTATGATGCCCACGGGTCAATGGAAGTGGACTGGTCCGTCCGCCGGACCTAGTATCGTGAACCCTGTAGTTAGCACGAGTGAAGAAGCTACTGCAGCTCTGCAGCATTCCTTAGTCAACCTCACTGTGGACCCTAGCAAGAATCAGATTCATCAGGAATCTCAGGACTCCCACCCTCCTCAGGGCCATTACACTCAAGGCATGATCCCCGACCCTAAGGGAATTCGTCCTCCTTGCGACAATCTGACGCAACCACCGTTCGCATCAGAACCCCTACTACCCCTTGGTCCTAGCATGGTTGACATGGAGAGGCCGAATATGGATAGAATGAACCTGCTAGAGGAAAGGCTTAGAGCCGTTGAAGGAACAGACCCTTTTGACCCTACGGGCCCAGCGGACATGTGCATGGTCCCAGGGATTGTGATGCCTCCCAAATATAAAGTTCCGGATTTCGAGAAGTACACTGGGGTCGAGTGCCCAAGGAATCATATTAAGGCTTATTGCAATAAGATGGCCGAAATGATACACAATGAGCCTCTTCTGATCCATCTGTTCAGAGAAAGTTTGGCCAAGCATGTTTTGACCTGGTACATGGGTTTGGACCGAGTTAAGATTAAGACTTGGAGGGACCTATCTGATGCTTTCTTCAAGCAATACAAGTTCAACATGGAGGTGGCACCAGACCGTTCCGATCTTCAGGATTTAGAAAAGAAAGTTGGGGAAACAGTGAAAACCTACGCCCAAAGATGGAGGGAGCTAGCGGCTAGGATTTCACCACCACTAAGCGACAAAGAGCTCATAGCCATATTTGTGAACACCTTCAAGGCCCCTTACTACACGTACCTCATCTCTAATCCGTCGAACAGTTTTTCTGACATGGTTTTGATAGCGGAAAGAGTTGAGCAGGGAATCAAGACAGGGAGAATTGTCATTTCCGAAGCAACACCCAAGAAAGCGCCTCCAGTGAAAAAGGAGGTCGGCTTTGTATCTCACCAACCCAACTATCGGCAACCATTTACACCACCACCATACCATGCGCCCTCACCATATCAATCACCATATTTCCCTCCACCAATGCCCATTACTAATGTGGCTCTGCAATACCCCGCGCATCCTCCACCTTATCAATATCCACCACCACAAATGCCACAACCCGCACAACCTAGACCATATAACCCACTAAAGAACCCTGGCAATCAAACCACTCAAGCTAACCGTTTCCAACAGGGACCACCACCACCCCTTCCTCTTCCTGCAGGGGAGATTTACAAGCACCTCCTAGCCGCTGGACAAATTGTGCCAACTCCCGCACAACCTGTACTACCTCCTTACCCAAAGTGGTATGACCCTAGCGCAAAGTGTGAATACCATGCAGGGGCTCCAGGTCACACTATGGATAATTGCTATGCCTTCAAGGTGAAGGTGCAACAATTGATCAAAAGTGGATGGGTCTCCTTCGAAGGAGTGGCCAAAGGACCTAACATCACCACTAACCCTCTCCCAAATCACACTCAAGGAAGTGGAGGGGTGAGCGCGGTCTCCTTGGAAAAGGTTAAGGATCCCTTCCCTCTCATTTTGGAGTTACCTCGGGAAAGGCTTTTCGCCGCACTAGTCGAATGTGGTTACATCCCACACTCACAGGAGGGTTTGAGTGTTTGTCTGTTTTGTCATCAAGCAAGAAACCATGGAATCCAGGATTGCGGTCTTTTTGCGGAAAAGGTGAAACAGCTTGTGAGTTTTGGGGTTATCCAAATAGGAAGGAAAATCCCAGAGGTAGAGGAAATCAGTGTTGTGGGAGATGGACCTCCCACCCCATATACCTTCAAATGTATAGCTCAAGCTGAGACGCCCGTCGCAACGCCCTTCAAGCTAATCTTCAAGTTTGCTCAGAACACTCCTAACCAAGATTTGCACGCCGTCCCCTTTGACTACGGCTACACGGTTGTCGCCACTCCTCCCTTCGCTACATCAACGGCCGAAACCTTTAACATTGGGGGCATGACTCGCACCGGGAGATGCTACATTTCTGAAGAAGTTGAGAAGCAAAGGTTGGACAAAGGGAAGAACCCTTTGATTCCCGAGGGAATAGTGGAAAAAGAGCAAGGGGGGAATGAACCCGTGACCGAAGAAGATGCAACTGAATTCTTGAAAATTATGAAAAGAAGCGAGTTCAATGTCATTGAACAATTAAAGAAGACTCCAGCTCGCATCTCCATAATGGAATTGATCCTCACCTCTGAGCCTCATCGCCGATCCCTTCTAAAAGTCTTGAATGAAGCTTTTGTGACTAAAGACATCACAGTGGAAGGAGTGGGAAACCTCGTAGGGAGGATCCAAGCTCTTAGCACTATCACCTTCTCTGAAGAGGAAATTGACCCCGAGGGGACGAATCACAACAAGGCCCTCTACATAACAGTGGAATGTAAGGGCCATGTCATAGCCAAGGCTTTAATTGATAATGGATCCGCGCTGAATGTTATGCCTAAGCATGTCCTCGCACAATTGCCAATAGACATGGCTCTTCTGAAACCGAGTGGATTGATGGCACGAGCATTCGATGGAACCATCCGAGAGATCATCGGAAGCCTTGAATTGGATATGGTAATAGGGCCTCACACATTTACCTTGACGTTCCAAATCATGGAAATCGAACCCGCATACAGCATGCTTTTAGGGCGACCTTGGATCCACGCGGCGGGGGTCGTTCCCTCGTCTTTACATCAATGCCTTAAGTATGTGAAGGATGGCGTCCTTATTACCATAAAAGCAGAAGAGGCTTTGATTCTAGCAAAGCATTCATCCGTGCCTTATATCGAGGCTACCGAAACCTTGGAGAGCTCATTCCAAGCTTTCGAAATAGTTAACGCGGAATGGATAGAGGAGGGATCGCCCATCGTCAAAGCTCAAGTTCCCGAGGGGGCCATGATAGTTACCCATGTGATGTCGAAGGACAACTCTCAGTTAGGAAAAAGGCTAGGAGCCATGCTATAGGGGGCAAAAGGCTTAGCGCCGACTAAGAAGTTTGGAGACCGCTTCGGGTTGGGGTATCAACCGACCAAGGCTGATTTCATGAGGATCTCTGAGGAGAAGAAAGAGAAGCAACTAGCCAAGCTCTTTGGGCGTCCTACGCCTTCCTATAGCATGAGTATCCCACACATTAGAACCACTTTCCCTTTCACAGCTGAAATTGTCAACTCGAACTCCACCACAGTCAGTGTGGTTTCGGATTTCCATGTTTGCACCCTCGGAGAAGAAGTGTCATCTTCGGGTTTAGCCATTTTCGTGAAGAAGTCTGGGGGGGCCGTGCGCAATTGGACCGCCATCACACTTCTTGATGTCCATGTGTAATTATATGCATGTTTTTTGTCGTCTTTTATAGGAACTTGCGTTCCCCTTCGGTTAAAAAAAAAAAAAAAAAACACACAAAAAAATAATTATGTATGCATGCTTTTGTTGTCTTTATTAGGAACTTGCGTTCCCCTTCGGTTTATAAATAAATAAACATATTTAACCTTTTTCCAAATGTCTTTTACTGTTCGCATTTTGTTTTTCAGGATAAATGCTAAACCGATTGGTCTTGATATACCCTATGTCTTTACTGATGAAGAAGTTTTCGCCGCAACCGAGGATGAAAGTGAGGTTCCGCGCGAATTGGCCCTTTTAGTAGAGAGTTGGGAAAGAGAAATAATCCCTCATCAGGAGGAGTTGGAAGAAATAAATTTGGGGACAGGTGAAGAAAGTCGAAAAGTTGTCAAGATCGGAACGACTTTAAACTCTACTCAGAAAGGAAGGATGATCTCCCTCCTCAAGGAATACTCGGACGTATTCGCTTGGTCTTATGACGATATGCCTGGCCTCGACCCTAGCATAGTCGAACATCGCATACCTTTAAAACCTGAGTTCAAGCCCATAAAGCAAAAACTCCGAAGAATGCATCCAGACCTCCTTTTGAAGATAAAAGAGGAAGTTACCAAACAACTAGAGGCAGGTTTCTTGAAGGTTGCTGAATATCCAGAATGGATCGCCAATATTGTACCAGTGCCAAAGAAGGATGGGAAGGTCCGCATGTGTGTGGACTTTAGAGACCTCAATCGGGCAAGCCCCAAAGATGACTTCCCACTCCCTCATATCGATATCCTAGTGGACAGCGCCGCTCACAGTGACATGTTCTCCTTCATGGATGGGTTTTCAGGATACAATCAAATCAAGATGGCTCCGGAAGATAGTGAGAAGACAACATTCATCACGCCTTGGGGAACCTTTTGCTACAAAGTGATGCCTTTTGGATTAAAAAATGCAGGTGCCACTTACCAACGCGCCGCTGTCACTCTTTTTCATGACATGATGCATAAAGAGGTCGAAATTTATGTCGATGATATGATTGCCAAGTCTCGCGGAGAACAAGATCATGTAGACATCCTAAGGAAGGTTTTCGAAAGGTTGCGACGATTTCGTTTACGCTTGAACCCCACTAAGTGTACCTTCGGAGTGACATCCGGAAAATTGCTAGGGTTCATTGTCAGCAGCAGAGGCATTGAGGTAGACCCGGATAAAGTGAAAGCCATTCAAGAGCTACCTTCGCCTAGGACTGAAAAAGAGGTACGGAGCTTCTTAGGGCGCATTAACTACATCGCCCGCTTTATCAGTCAGTTGACACTCACTTGTGAGCCAATGTTCAAGATGTTGAGAAAGAATGGAGAGGCTGATTGGGATGAAGATTGTCAGAGGGCTTTTGAGAAAATCAAGACATATCTACAAAATCCGCCAGTACTAGTCCCTCCTACTCCAGGGCGCCATTTGCTCATTTATTTAACAGTCACAACCAGTGCCATGGGGTGTGTCTTAGGGCAACACGATGACTCCGGAAGACGTGAACGAGCCATCTATTACTTAAGTAAGAAGTTTAACGAATGCGAAATGCGTTATTCTGCTTTGGAACAAACCTGTTGTGCTTTAGCATGGAGTGCCCGAAGACTCAGACAATACATGTTATATCACACCACATGGCTGATTTCTCGCATGGATCCTTTGAAGTACATCTTTGAGAAGCCATACCTATCAACTCGGATTTGTAGGTGGCAAGTGTTGTTGGCCGAATACGAGATCATTTACGTGGCACGAAAAGCAGTCAAGGCTAGTGCTCTTGCTGACCACTTAGCCGATAATGCCATGGATGATTATGAGCCTATGAAGTTTGACTTCCCTGACGAAGATATCATGGTAATCAACGATGAGATCACGGAAGATTCAGAAGAAGACGATTGGTGGACCATGTTCTTCGATGGCGCGGTAAATCTCTCAGGAAAAGGGGTAGGGGCGGTAGTCATAGCCCCAGATGGTCGGCAATTCCCCGTGGCATGCAAATTGAATTTTTCATGCACCAACAATGTCGCCGAATATGAGGCATGTGTTAGTGGCTTGATGGCAGCCATTGACCTAAAGGTGAAAAAGTTGAAAATTTTTGGAGACTCGGCCCTCGTCATCTACCAAGCTCAAGATTTGTGGCAAACCCGAGATTCTAAGCTAATACCTTATCAAAGGTTGCTCACCCAGCTCATGGGGGAATTCGACGAAACCAAGTTCGACCGAATTGATCGAGACAAGAACCGCTTTGCGGACGCATTGGCCACTTTGGCTTCAATGTTCAAATTAGAATGTGGGGTAATGCTTCAGCCATTGAGGGTAGAAGTGAAAGAAACGCCGGCATGTTGCGCCACATTGGAGGATGAGCCCGACGGGAATCCGTGGTTCCACGATTTAGTCCGGTTCATCAATTATCGAGAGTATCCACCGGGAGCAAGTCAAAGTAGTAAGAAGACCCTTCAACGTTTGGCTTTGGACTTCTATCTCGATGGTGAGGTGTTGTACAAGAGAAAGGCAGATGGGGCTTTACTTCGTTGCGTCACTATTCTCGAAGCTAAGAGGATCATGACTGAAATTCACGAAGGGGTTTGCTCCACGCATGCTAGTGGGCATATGATGGCAAGACAAATCATGAGGCAAGGTTATTTTTGGCTCACCATCGAAAGAGATTGCATTGATTATTTCCGGAAATGTCACAAGTGCCAAGTCTATGCGGACCACCTTCACGTCCCTCCGGCACCGCTTTTTAGCATGACATCGCCCTGGCCTTTCGCAATGTGGGGAATTGATATCATCGGTCAGATTCACCCGAAAGCCTCCAATGGTCATCGCTTCATCCTGGTGGCAATTGATTACTTCACCAAATGGGTAGAAGCCGCTTCTTATTCCAACATTACTCAAAAGACGACCATGCGGTTTATTGAGAAGAACATCATTTGCCGCTATGGGGTCCCCGAGACGATCATCACCGATAATGGTACCAATCTGAATGGAAAGATGATCAATGATCTATGCCAACAATGGAAGATGAAACATCGCAATTCCTCGCCTTACCGCCCAAAGATGAATGACGCGGTCGAGGCCGCCAACAAGAATTTAAAGAAAATCATCCAGACAATGGTAGTCACCCACAAAGATTGGCATGACATGCTCCCTTTCGCCTTACATGCCTATCGGATCGCAATTCGCACCTCTACGGGAGCAACCCCTTACTCTTTGGTCTACGGCATGGAGGCAGTGATACCACTTGAGGTGGAGATTCCCTCCCTCAGAGTCTTGGCTGAATCTGGAGTAGAAGAATCAGATTGGGCGAAAGTGAGATATGAGCAGTTGAATCTCATCTCGGAGAAACGCTTGGCTGCTATGTGCCATGCCCAGTTATATCAAAAGAGAGTGGCTAACGCTTACAACAAGAAAGTGCGGCCGCGCGAGTTCAAGATCGGGGACTTAGTGTTAAAGAAAATTCTTCCTCACCAGGAGGAGAGTCAAGGAAAGTGGGCCCCTAAGTATGAAGGACCATACGTTGTCAAGAGTGCCTTCTCGGGTGGAGCTCTAATGCTCGCCAGAATGGATGGGGATGATCTACCAAGACCTGTGAATGCGAATGCCGTCAGGATGCATTTCGCGTAGGAATCAGTAGGCTGCCTCTCGTTGGTTGAAAGGACATAGGGTTCTTCTTGACCAATCTGTTTAATGTTTATTCTGAATCAAAAAAAATGAGAGCTTTCTCTTCTTGAAAAAAAAACTTGCGTGTCAAATCTTTAAGTTAAATAAAGGAAGTGTGGTGTCGGTAGCACCCGGGAGTAGTTAGAATCTCAGAACTGGCAGTTAGACTAACCACACTAATCAAGTGTTAAGTTTTTCAGGTGCAAGAAGACTTGCAAACATGGGGGCAAGCAGAGGAAGTGACGACTAAAAGAAGGCGTTGAAAAATGTCAAAGCTCATTTTTCAGGGAAGTCGTCCTTTCACACTTTTGCAATCTAGTCTCCGTTTGTTTACATTTCTGCAATTTTACATTTCAGGTGCAAGAAGACTTGCAAACTTGGGGGCAAGCAGGTGAAGTGGCGACCGGAAGAAGGCGTTGGAAAAATGTCCAAGCTCATTTTTCAGGGAAGTTGTCCTTTTACCTTTTTGCAATTTCCGTTTCCGCAATTTATGTTTCTGTAATTTTTGTTTTTTGCAATTCTAAAAGTCCCACTATTTACATTGTTGCAAGAGTACGTGCATAATGTTGGCTGAGAACCCTTAGTTCTCACAAAAGTTTCTCTTTACACATTTTGCAACTTGGGCTAAAAAGAATGAAAACAGACACATCTCACGCTTTTGAACATTAAAATCAAGCACGTCCATCTTTTTTAGCTTGTGCGTTCATTAGAAATGATGTAAACATACATGATTTTGTCTGCTAACTCTTACATCCATGACATGTTTAGATGTAAGCAGTCACAAAACATATCCCTGTGAGTATTTCGGGCCTTCACGCCTTATTTCGTTCATGAGTGTAAATGCTAAACTAGGTGCTAGTTAGATTTGCATAATATCCAGGGTACATGGACTGTCAGACATGGGATAATGGTAAGATGACATTGGACTTTGCTTTTGCTCTTCTTCCATATTTTTCACATTTTACTTTTTACTCTCAAACACATATTTTGTACACCATGTACAACTCTATAAAACACTAAAGACTAAGCCTCTCATTTTCTCCTAACCAAGTGAGTAAGTGCTCGACTGGGACCGCTAAGTTGGAGTTCCACATCAAGCAAGGGAATGACAAGGAAGCCCTTAGAGGATCGCTGATGAAACAACATCAGGAGAAGGCCCAAATAAATCAAGACTCGGAGTTTTTTGCCAAAGACAGTAAGGATGATAGACTAAACAAGGGTATGAACTTGCTTTGCTTGCAAAAGAAAGAAAAAAAAAAAAAAAAGAGAAAAGAAAAGAAAGGAAAAAAGACAGAAGAAAAAATAGAGAAAAGAAAAGAAAGAAAAAAGAGAGAGATCAAAAGAATCAAAATCAAGAAGAGAGTGTTCGAAGAACACAAAACAACAGAAAAAGCAAGCACGTACCAAAAAAAATTTGTCAAACATCAACAGCAAAATAATCTCAAAATGGAAGGAGATTATTCACAGAGCTTGGGCTTGGTGCCCTCAAAACATCAAGAAGAAACCTCTCCAACAAAGATTCAAGGATTGGTGCACTTTGCTCCTCGCCACAATCAGTCGTCGAGCACAAACTCATTAAAACCTTTCGCCAAAAGAAAAACACCACACTTTATTCTACAAATTCCTCTTTTTTCCTCCCTCGCAAAGTCCTTTTGATTATTAGCAGGCCCATGCATGTTCATCTTCATTTGAAGTCTATTCACTCGGATTGACATTGCAAATTTAATTTTTGTGCTATGTTTACTGCATTTTTTAGGAGTGTAGACACATAACCTTGTTTCTGAGTGTGAGCACAAACACTAATATCTGGTGAGGGTTGCTTACAGCTGCATGTCATGGGAAGTCTTGTTCTTGAGGTCGTTATTTCTTGAACGAGACGCAGACGTTATCTAGACTTGTATCAATCCTGTTTATATAACGAAAATTTGAACGAACATTCTTTCAAAAAGGTGTACTTGAATTGATTTTCTTAAACAAAGAGGTCATTTTCATTCCACACGAAAAACTTGGGGGCAAGCCATGGGTTAAATGTAGAAATATTTGATATTTCTCACATAAGTAATTTGCTCTTTCTTTCCATCTGTTGCTGCTTCGTGTTTGTTTCCTTCTCATTTGCAGAATACAGATATGGGAATCAGCATTCAATTGGGTCTTCGATAAATAAGTCGTTGTAAAGCCCTCACCTTAGATTTTCATTAAAATCCCATCAACAAATCGAATGGAGTACGTTACCACTCCCAAATCAAATTCATGTGGCGGGTCAGGCACCCTCACAGTCAAATTAACTTCAGTACTCAGGTAAGTTCAAGGTAAGCTTTGCTTCCCCTCTTACATTTTTTCTGTCACTCAGCTAGAATACCTTTCTGGATTTTCATTAAAATCTAATTAGAGAAATCAAAATTTAGGTAAATGTCCGAGGTGACCAACTTCCTCAAAATTTAGGTAAATGTCTGAGGTGACCAGCTTCCTCAAAATTTAGGTAAATGTCCGAGGTGACTGATATGATGCCTTTTTATGCATGTTTTTCCCTCTCTTTCAGGTCTAATTTCACACTTGATACTACTAATTTGGCTTGTTTTCCAACCATTTTGTAGATTTGGACTAAAGGGAGGAACTTGCTGAAAAGCGCGCCATTTGGATGCATTTTTGCTGATCTTACATCGTCGAGCCCTAGATGCAGTTTTGTCGTCGAGACCTACCGTCGGGACCTAGACGAGATCTTATGTCTAGGCCTAGACGAAGCACGTGGATGTTTCTTTTCGGATGACGCTTGGCCGAAGATGCTAAAAAGATTCTAGCGGGATTCCATGTGCAAATCATCCAGCTCATCAGAGAATATTCCTCTATACCATTTTGTCCCCTAGTGGGGTTGTTAGGCTATATATAGAACCTTAACTTTAGGTTAAGGGAGGCTACTCTTTAGTATATTTTTCATCTTTTTAGGGTTTTCAATCATTGTAGCCACCTCTCTAACATTGGGATTTGTTCTTCCTTTATTTTTCCAGAAATTGGAGCCCCAAGCTCCAATTAGTTTTTAATCCAGATTTTCGTTTTCATCTGCACCTCTTCTCTGTTTATGTTGCTTTCTCCATCTATCTTGTGCATGATTTCCAGCATGAGTGGCTAAATCTCTTAGTCTTGGCAGGGGTGTTTTAAGGATTGCAAGAGGATAGTTGGGAGGTCAAAGTGTTCTTAAAACGTGTTCATTGTTGTATCCGCTTTCTTGCCATTTTATTGTCATTTCGTGTGAGATTTGTTGGTAGTTTGATCACCTATTTGCATGTTTCTCATGAATATTGTCATTTCCATGGTAATAACTAACGTGAGGCCATGGAATAGAGTAGGCACCTGGTCCAGAGTCACCATGTCGTTTGGTCCAATCTGGCTAGGGCAAGAAACCGGTTAGGGCAGACTTCTCAGTGTCTAGCCCTAGACGTGTCTTCTCTCCACTTCACGGGCCTGTGTGTATGACCCATAAGCGTACCTTGGGCACAGTGTCACGGCCACTCCCATAAGCGTACCTTGGGAGTGACTTCTCTTAAGAAGAGAAGTAGGGAATCTCCGTGAAAACAGGGTTCCTATAGCACGTCTATGGCGTGAACGCAGTCTATCCTTGCACCGATGACCGACTAGACCTCGACGCAATCCGCCGTCTACCCCTGCTAAGATTTCTCCTTTTATCTGATTTAGTATCTTTACTTACTTTGTTATTATCTTTATTACACTTGTTAGTCTTTACCATTTTTATTGATATTCGCTTGCTTTATTTTCGTTCCCTTTTTATTTAATTATTTCATTTGTCTAGTGTTACTTGTTATTTGCATTTTTATTCTCTGTCTCAACATCAACTGCCATCGTTGGCTAGATTCGTCTAGACCGACCAAACCCCCCCCCCCCCCTTGTGTTACTTTTATGTCTGTTGCATTTTCATCCTCATCATACATTTAGGGCAAGATTAAATTTAGTCCTTCATTTTCCCTGTGGTTCGACCCTGACTTGCTGCTATATTCATTAATTTGTGCATCTAGCCTATCAGGAACTTTACAAATACTCTATTACTTTTGACGCGCGTTTCGACGGCGCGTCAAATTTTGGCGCCGTTGCCGGGGACAGTGTTTACGGACTAATTTTCTTTCTTTTACTTGTATGACCAGGAGATCTGCACCAGACCTTCTACCCCTCGACCACGAACTCACGAAGACAGAGAGAGAATTTCGGAGACAGGCCGGAGCAACCTCTAGAAGAGTAATTCCCCGTCCTGCCCTCGACAGTCAAACCTCTAGTCAGACCGGTCCCGACAATCATCTTCATCCCGACCTCGACAACCCAGCAGTTGTCTACCCCGAGATATTCACTATGGCAGATCGTCCTAATATCGACAATCCTCCGCAAACCATTGAGGACCTCAATGGTGCCCCTGAAACACCCAACACTTGTATCGTTTGGCCCACTGTTCCTCATGATTGGACGCTCAAGTCCGCAGTCATGCACCATCTACCCCTCTTCCGGGGTGTTCCAAAGGAAAATCCTCACCGCCATCTTCAGCAATTGCACTCTATTTGCGACGCCATGAAGCCAGCCAATGTCAGTATTGAGCACGCCAAACTCCGAGCCTTCATGTGGTCTTTGAAAGATGATGCCCTAGACTGGTTCTATGATCTACCCCCAAATTCCATCAATTCTTGGGCTGAAATGTCAAAATCCTTCACCGAAAAATATTACCCATCAGAAATGGCTAATGTAACTCGCAAGCAATTGGTGTCTATAGTCCAGAGGAAAGAAGAAGATTTTGGCCAGTACCATGAGCGCTACAAAAAGATGCAAGCTATGTGCCCCTCACACAACCTTACCGAGCACGCCCTCATCCAATATTTTTGTGAAGGTCTCAAAGCTCGTGACAAGGCATTGCTCAACGCCGCTGCTGGTGGTGCTATCACCAGACTCACCCCTGCTGCCGCGAAGGCTACCATAGAGTTAATGGCAAGGAATTGCATACCCGAGGAAAGCAATCATCCAGGGCAAGATGCCCAAGTGGCCGCGATGCAGACCCAATTGACCGCTATGATGGGCATGCTTCAGAACATGGCCCCCGGACAGATAGTTCAGGTCAAGACCTGTCAGATATGCAACATGACCGATCATCCAACAGATGCGTGCCCGCATATCCCCGATGAAATTCAGAGTATCAACGCCATTGGAAATTACAATCAGGCCCCATACGGACAGAATTACAATCAGGTGTGGAGACCACCAAACTCCGGTTGGGTCAGCCATCAACAAGCGTCTGGACCAGGGCAACCAATGCAGCACAATCAGTACATGAATCAGGCCCAGCCACCTTTCAACGCCCAAAACTTCAAGCCTAGACCTACCCATCCCAACAACCAACAACCTTTCTATCAGACCGATCAGGGCCAGACCTCCAATTCTTCTGCCCCGCCGGTTGATGAGGTAGCTCACTGTAGGAACGCCATCACTGATCTACAAAAACAAATGAGCATCATGTCTGATCTACAAAAACAAATGAGCATCATGGCCGCGGACATGAAAGAATTGAAAAACCAGGGCAGATTGCCGCCCCAGACTGAGGCCAACCCAAAGCACAATGTGTGTGCTATGACTCTTCGCAGTGGCTACGTCTTGCCCCGTCCAGAGCATCTAGGCCTCGACGTTGAAAAATCATCCCCAGAGCATCTAGGCCTCGACGTTGAAAAATCTCCTGAATCTGAAATCTTGCCCAAGAAAATACCCAAAGCCAAGTTTATTGGGCCTAAACTCCCAGAAGTGATGGAGGACCGCATTAGATCTCCACGAGGGATGGCTCCACGAGGTGACACGAGCCCACAAGAATTCACCCAGGAGTATATACACAAGATCCTCGAGCCGCCCTTTCCTCAAAGGCTCGTCAAGACCAAGAAGAAGGAAGAAGACAGCGAAATCCTTGATATGTTCCGAAAAGTTATCGTCAATATCCCACTTCTCCAGGCCATCAAAAATGTGCCTCGCTATGCCAAGTTCCTAAAAACGCTCTGCACCAACAAATGCAACTTGACAGGGGTAAACAAGATAAGTGTGGGGGTCCAGGTCTCCGCTCTCATTCAGCAAAAAATCCCTCCAAAATGCAGTGATCGGGGCATGTTTGTTATCCCTTGCACCATTGGGACAGTCAACATAGGAAAAGCTATGTGTGACCTAGGGGCCGGCATTAATGTCATGCCCTTGACGATCTTCATCAGTCTAGGCCTGGGACCCCTCGAACCAACCCAACTTGTTATCCAATTGGCTGATCGTTCCATAATCCGCCCCGAAGGGGTAATTAAGGACGTCTTGGTCCAAGTAGGCGACTTTCTATTTCCCGCGGACTTCTATGTCATTGCAATGGAGAACGAAGAATCCGCTAAAGCCACAGATGTGCTTCTAGGCCGACCATTTCTAGCCACAGCCAGGGCGAAGATAGACGTTCACGACGCATCTATTTCTCTTGAATTTGATGGGGAAATCATCAAGTTCCAAATGATGGATGCCATGCGATACCCCTCCGATTTTGCCTCTGATCTCTCTTGTGTGAATTTTGTTGATTTGATTGACCCCCTAGTCGATAAAGTTGCTGACTTAAATTCTTTTGAACCCTTACAGGTTGCCCTAGATTGGAGCATCACGCCAGCAACATTGGACGTCTTGGCCTCAACGATCAATATTCCTCCGGAGCTGCATACCAACGTTGCAACCCTAGAGGAAAAGCCTCTTGACGCCTCCCTTCAAACTACTATCTCTCCTTATCACGGTCAGCACACCAAACTACCTCCATCCCTTGTGCGGGCGCCTATTCTTGAGTTGAAAGCTCTTCCAGCGCATCTCAAATACGCCTATCTAGGTGCAGACAACTCGCTCCCAGTTATTATCTCCAATCGGTTAGACCATGCCGAAGAAGCTGAATTGATTTCTTTGCTTAAAGAGTTCAAGTCGGCCATAGGGTGGACTATTGCCGACATCAAGGGTTTATCTCCAGATCTATGCACTCATCGGATCCATCTTGAGGACGCAAGCAAAACGGTCCGCCAGCCACAGCGACGCCTGAACCCCCCAATGATGGAGGTAGTGAAGACAGAAATATTGAAGCTCTTGGACGCGGGTGTGATCTACCCCATTTCGGACAGCCCTTGGGTAAGCCCCGTCCAGGTCGTGCCAAAGAAATCCGGAATCACCATTATAACTGGCCAAGACGGAGAGTTGATTCCGACCCGAATTCAGAACGGCTGGAGAGTGTGTATTGATTATCGGCGTCTGAATGCAGCCACCCGGAAAGATCATTTCCCCCTCCCGTTTATTGATCAAATGCTGGAGCGACTCGCGGGCAAAACCCATTACTGCTGTCTAGACGGATATTCCGGTTTTCACCAAATCCCAGTTGCCCTAGACGATCAGGAGAAGACCACCTTCACCTGCCCCTTTGGCACTTTTGCATATCGAAGAATGCCGTTCGGCCTTTGCAACGCCCCAGCCACTTTTCAGCGATGCATGATCAGTATCTTCTCCGAATTCGTCGAAGAATGCATCGAAGTCTTCATGGATGATTTCACTGTCTACGGCAACTCCTTCTCTGAATGCTTGTCCAGCCTGCGAAAGATTCTTCAACGATGCGTCAAGACCAATCTGGTTCTTAACTTCGAGAAATGCCACTTTATGGTGGACCACGGCCTCATCTTGGGCCACATAGTCTCCATCAAAGGCATCGAGGTCGACAAAGCAAAAATTGAAGTGATTGAGTCATTGCCCTATCCTACATGCGCCCGAGACATCCGTTCCTTTCTAGGACATGCCGGCTTCTACAGGAGGTTCATTAAAGATTTCTCAAAAATCAGCCAACCAATGTGTCGTCTATTGCAGAAAGATGCTGATTTTGTATTCGATGACAAGTGCAAGTTAGCATTTGACTCTCTCAAAGCCAAACTGACGTCTGCACCTATTATTAGAGCCCCCGACTGGTCCCTTCCCTTTGAAATCATGTGCGACGCCAGCAATCATGGTCTTGGAGCCGTCTTGGGGCAGACGAAGGACAAAGAACACTATGTGATTTATTATGCTTCCAAATTACTTGATCCTGCCCAGCAAAACTACACAGTCACCGAAAGAGAACTCCTAGCTGTCGTTTACGCCCTGGACAAATTTCGTCAGTACCTCTTGGGCACTCACGTCATCGTCTACACCGACCATTCTGCCCTAAGGTGCCTCCTGACGAAGGTAGATGCTAAACCACGCCTTATCCGTTGGATTTTGCTCCTCCAAGAGTTTCATCTTCTCATCAAGGATAAGAAAGGCGCAGAGAATGTGGTCGCGGACCATTTGAGTAGACTTCCTGCCCAAGATGATAATTCACTAGTGCTAATCAGGGATGTCTTCCCTGACGAGCGTGTCTGTCTTACCCAAGCTGTCCAATTTCCATGGTTCACGGATATTGCAAATTTTTGTGCTACAGGCTCTTTCCCCGCGGATGCATCACCTAGCGAACGCACCAGAATTCGGAAGCAAGTGAAATACTACATCTGGGACAGCCCCTACCTATGGAAGTATTGCTCCGACCAAGTGGTGAGGCGTTGCGTGAATCTTGAGGAAGTGCCCTCAATCTTAAAGTTTTGTCACTCTTCCGTAGAGGGAGGCCATTTTGGTACCAAAAAGACCGCAATGAAAGTTCTCGAAGCCGGATTCTTTTGGCCATCCCTATTCCGTGATTGTTATATGTATTGTGCGTCTTGCCCTAGATGCCAAGTTACGGGGAATATTGGTGCACGCAACCAGATGCCCTTGACAGGTATCATCTCTTGCGAGATCTTTGATATCTGGGGTATAGACTTTATGGGGCCATTTCCGAATTCTTGTGGTAACACTTACATCATCCTCGCCGTCGACTATGTGTCTAAGTGGGTCGAGGCCAAGGCAACCAAGACAGATGACTCAAAAGTGGTTGTCGAGTTTCTACGCTCCAATATCTTCAATCGATTTGGCACACCACGTGCCCTAATCAGTGACCGGGGCACCCATTTTTGCAACCGAATCGTCTACTCTCTCCTCAACAAGTACGGAGTGACTCATCGCGTCTCCACCGCTTATCACCCCCAGACGAATGGGCAAGCTGAAGTTTCCAACAGGGAGATCAAAGCAATTCTTGAAAAGACGGTCAATCCGTCACGAAAGGATTGGAGCACGAAACTTGGAGATGCTCTTTGGGCTTACCGGACAGCCTACAAAACCCCGATCGGGATGACACCTTATCGACTTGTCTATGGCAAGCCATGTCATTTGCCAGTGGAGATTGAGCACAAAGCCTTCTGGGCCATCAAGCAGGTCAATACAGATCTAGACCAAGCCGGCAAACACCGTCGCTTGCAAATCCAAGAACTGGAGGAATTAAGAGATGATGCCTACGAGAATGCTCTCATCTACAAGAACAAGACAAAAGTTCAACACGATAAGCTTCTGGCCCCCAAATCATTTGCTGTTGGACAAAAAGTCTTATTATACAACTCTCATTTGCGTTTGTTCGCAGGAAAATTGAAATCCAAATGGACAGGCCCCTATCTGGTTACCACGGTTTTTGACCATGGAGCTGTCGAGATCCAGAGCCTAGACACGGGCGTCGCCTTCAAAGTAAACGGTCATCGCTTAAAGCCATTCTACGAAGGTTTCAAACCCTTCACGATCGATGAAATGAGGGTGGCAGATCCACCAGTCTTGCCCTAGACGCCTAAAATCGTCCGGGCCTGGACGAAAAAAAAATTTTGGCCAGTCAAGGAGGCATTCCACGCGCCTCATTTAATTTTTTCCTCGTATCTATCGTGTAGATAATTATTTTCGTTATTCCTATTTTTATTTTATTTTATTTATTATTATTATTATTATTATTATTATTATTATTTTCTTATGTAGTATTCCTTTGTTTTATTTTCGTTTTTATTAATTCCCTCCTTTCTCTTTTATTTTTTCCCCCTCTCCCTCAGCCTTTTCAAAATTTGAAATAGCTGAACTCCATTTTGCAGGTTGAGAGACGCGGAATCAATCGGAGCGCGACACGCGGAGCCAACCAGGTCGCGACACGCGTCCTCCACAATCCGACCGTTATCCACATCCTCGCCCAACCGCGTCGTGCCGCGTGGCACGCAATCCGCCTCTCCAGCCAACGCGTGACACGCGCCTTGTCCGCAATCCTGCTCGCGCGAATCAGCGCGCGACACGTGGCGGCGCCTTATCCACAATCCGCGCCTCCAATGCCCGCGCGCCACGTGGCAGATCCCCTCATCCAAATCGTCTTATCCGCAATCCGGATACGACCAACCAGCGCGCGACACGTGTACACAATCCGCGGCCTCCAATCCCACAGCGCCACGTGTCCCGCGTCATCCTCAACGGTCATCAGCCAGTCAACGCGTTATCCTTGCGCAATCCGCGTAGACCAACCAGAGGGCGCCACGTGGCAGCCCCTCATCCAGCCAATCCGCGTCCCCTGTGGCGATCCGCGTCTTCCCCCATCACCCAACCGCCTAGTGCCACGTGTCCCTCAGCGAATCCGAGCACGCCACGTGTCATCCGGCTTCCCTCAACATCACTTACCCATTTTTCCTATCTATCTTGTTTTCTCTTTCCCTTTCAACCGACCACCTTTCTCCTTCACTCCATCTTCTTCCCTTGGAACCCTAACCAGTCACTTAGCCAAACACCATGTCCCCCAAAAGACCCACAAGAATTAAAATGGTGGCCCACAAAATCGGGACCACCAGCCGCAGCCCCACTCCCACCCGAAAAATCCCCTCCCCCACCAACTCATTGTCCGCATCACCTTCAGCCGCGGATTCCGGCCAATCCCACTCTCACCACACCCACATAGGGCCAGAAAATGAGGAAACCTCCGACCGCCAGCCTCCGGCCGATGAAGACTTAGAAGTTACCGGGTCAAATCCGGCGACCCACACCATCACTAAATCCGGTCGGTCGGTCCCCAAGATCCCGGACCTCAACATTTACAAGTCGTCGGCACCGACGACTGATCCGGCAACCACCGTCGAGCAGGAAGCCGCGTCCGAAGGGGAGGAAGAAATCGTCTTGGTCGTGAGGAAGCCTAAACCACCTCTGTCCGTCAAGGTTGAGGAGGTTACCATCGACGCCGGAGAACCATCTAATCCGGCGAATAAGAAAAGAAAGGTCACCGAGAAGGAAAAAGGCAAAGCAAAGGTCACCACCAGATCTACAAAACCTCGCGCCACTTCACCCCCACCAGCTTCAGATCAGGTTACATCTGACCTCGCCGACCTTAAGGGTTGGCTCACTTTTGATGATAAACACTCTCTTGATAGACTTGTTGCTTTTAACTCGAAAGGTGTTAGCCCATGCGCGCGCCTTGATCTTGTGTTTTTGGACAAAATGAGTATAGGCTCTCGAGTTCGAGAGCTTGTAAAAGGTATTGGGTGGGAAGCTTTGTTCTTCCTGGAGCATCCGACCTTTTCCGAGCTCTCACTTGAGTTCTATTCCACATTTTGGCTTGCTTCGGACCAATTCAAGCCTAAGGGCAAGACTGGTCCGTGCCTATCAGCCCCTGATATTGTCCATTTTAGGCTGATGGGAAAATGGCGTAAAATGTCTGTCGATAAGCTGAATTGTGTGTTGGGTGTTGTTAGTGTTGATGAGCTAGAATCTTCTTCGTATAGATCTGCCCATACCATATATCCTACTGATTTTGATGCTGATGTTGCCTTTCAGGAGCTGACCGGCAAGGCAAATGCCGAGTTCAGCCCTAAACTTGCCAAAGGACATGAACTTTCTGACCCTGCTCTGAGGATCTTGCATCGATATTTGGCCTTTACTTACTCGGGCAAGCCCCATTCTTCTGGCCAGTTATCGATGCAAGAGCTGTTTTTCTTGTGGTGTATGAAGCATGCGATTAGGCTTAATCTTGGGTTTTGGTTTGCTACTGCTGTTTCATCTGTTCAGGCCATACCTCGTAGTCCTGTCATGGGGTCATTGGTCACTAGTATTGCTATAAACGATGATTTTTTTAATTTGGTTTTGCCTTGTAGCAATCTATCTGCACCTGTTGATTTTAAGATGCTAGATCCTAAGACCCTCGATCAGATGGGTCATTTGTGTGTCTCACAGCGTATATTGCAGTTTAGTACACGTTGTACGCAGGTGAAAGATCAAGCATTCGGCACTAAGCACCAAGGAAACTTCATGTACTCGACTGATGCCCAAGCCACACATCCTGGCCAAACTAGCTCTGCCCCAGACGCTCCGACCAGTCCCGGCCAAGATGATCCACCTAGTGCTCCATCAGCACAGGATGTTCATCCTGCCCTCCTTGCCGCCACAGCTGAGACAAATATCCTCCTCCGGTCCATTTTGAAGCAACTACAAGATTTGACCACGGAAGTTGCTAGGCGCAACCTCCCACCTATGTAGCGTTCCCAGACTATGTCCCATCGCCTTAGGGCAATCCGCCACATTCCCCCCCTCCCCCTCCCCCTGAACTCTTTTTATATTCTGAAACTCTCATATTTATTTTGTGCGCCTCTCTCGCATTGAGGACAATGTGAAGCCTCAGTGTGGGGGAGGGTTTATGTGTTTGTGTGATATGTTAGTATATATATTTGATTGCATGCTTTGTGCAAAAATTTAAAATTTTTCGGATTTTCACTTTAAAGGATTTTGCTAATTTGGTATCACTGCCCAGTTTTAAAACCCCCTTTGTATGGACACACTTTTGACTTATGAGCACATAGAAATGAACTGCCTTTCATGTTAGTCTTGCCCTAGATCTTGCATGCTTTGTCTGCTAGCTCTTATAACCTGCATCTGCACTAAACATCAGCAATCATTTATAGCACCTTGTGAGCATTTGAGCCTAAACAGTTGTATTTTTCATGTGTGATTCAATGCTTAGCTAGGCACTCAACTAAGTTTGCATGAGACCCCTGGGTATGGGCACCATCAGTCTTAGGAAAGCAACAAAAAGACGAGAAAAATGAACTTTGCATCTTTGTTTTCTTTTCCTTTGCTTTCTATCCCTTCTCTCTTTCTTCATCTTGCCCCCGACGCTCTTTCTCATCTTGCCCCAGACATCTTCTCATTTCCTTCTCATTTCTCTCTTCTTTAAACACCTGTTCTAACTTTTCTTGATCCTTTTTTCTTCCAGGTGAGTAGTATTTGTCAGAGGTAGCGGGCTAGATGTTCAGCAAAGCCTAAGTGTGGGGGAGACCGACAAGAAGGTGCAGATGCTGAAAAACATCTAGGGCAAAGTCATCAAGCCCTAGCCGGAGTAAGTTGGCAAAATCCTTGAGCTAACTCAATCTTCATCAGCTGAAGTTTGTCGAATTCGTTTTCATCTGCAAAAAAAAAAAAAAAAAAAAAAAAAAAAAAAAAAAAAAAAAAAATCAAAACCAGAAATAAAGCAAAGAAAAGAAAGTCTTATCTGGTTTCAAAAAAAAAGAGGAAAGAAAAACGAAAGAAGGCAAAGGTGCGAACAAGAAAAATGAAGTATTGTCAGCATGGCTCCCAAGAGAAGAACTCCCCCAGACGAAGAACTTCGTCTAGCCCTCGACTGTCTGCCCTTGACAGATACTGCCTCACCGTTTCATCTCCATCCGGTTTTTTTTTTTTTTCCGTTCTATTCTCCTTCTCTTTTCCTTCCTCTTTGTGCTCTTTGTATATAATATATCCTTTTGCTTTTCCTATTTTCTTTCTTTCTTTCTTTCCCTTTTCTCTCCACATTCTTCATATTCTCTATACACCTTTCCTTTCAATCCTTTTTTATGGTGCAAAGTTCATTTCTGATTGTTGATTGCCTAAGCATGTGGATTTTAACTCGGGTTGATGTGCAAATTGTGTTGTGTGTCTTGTTAATTTTGCATATTTGAGTGATTACACACCGAGCCTAGTT
The DNA here is from genome assembly GCA_963691705.1 of Viola odorata. Lineage (NCBI taxonomy): Eukaryota > Viridiplantae > Streptophyta > Magnoliopsida > Malpighiales > Violaceae > Viola > Viola odorata. The sequence continues at coordinate 4,296,919 of OY829539.1, forward strand.
GAGTGAGAGTGTAAACACTTGCCCTGGTGAGGATTGCTGGTGCCAAGTCTGATGTGGTAAAGTTTCTTCATTAGGGTCGTTATCCTAATGATTTGATGCAGAGTTATCTAGGCGGAGTATGTCTTGACATGGTTAGGGTTGATTGTTTGGTTTGTTAATTCTTGTGCTATGGTTGATTGTGCTTGTCTGTGTCTTGGGGTGTGTTTTCCTTTTTGATTGCTCGAGGGCGAGCAATGGGCAGTGTGGGGGAATTTGATATGATGCCTTTTTATGCATGTTTTTCCCTCTCTTTCAGGTCTAATTTCACACTTGATACTACTAATTTGGCTTGTTTTCCAACCATTTTGTAGATTTGGACTAAAGGGAGGAACTTGCTGAAAAGCGCGCCATTTGGATGCATTTTTGCTGATCTTACATCGTCGAGCCCTAGATGCAGTTTTGTCGTCGAGACCTACCGTCGGGACCTAGACGAGATCTTATGTCTAGGCCTAGACGAAGCACGTGGATGTTTCTTTTCGGATGACGCTTGGCCGAAGATGCTAAAAAGATTCTAGCGGGATTCCATGTGCAAATCATCCAGCTCATCAGAGAATATTCCTCTATACCATTTTGTCCCCTAGTGGGGTTGTTAGGCTATATATAGAACCTTAACTTTAGGTTAAGGGAGGCTACTCTTTAGTATATTTTTCATCTTTTTAGGGTTTTCAATCATTGTAGCCACCTCTCTAACATTGGGATTTGTTCTTCCTTTATTTTTCCAGAAATTGGAGCCCCAAGCTCCAATTAGTTTTTAATCCAGATTTTCGTTTTCATCTGCACCTCTTCTCTGTTTATGTTGCTTTCTCCATCTATCTTGTGCATGATTTCCAGCATGAGTGGCTAAATCTCTTAGTCTTGGCAGGGGTGTTTTAAGGATTGCAAGAGGATAGTTGGGAGGTCAAAGTGTTCTTAAAACGTGTTCATTGTTGTATCCGCTTTCTTGCCATTTTATTGTCATTTCGTGTGAGATTTGTTGGTAGTTTGATCACCTATTTGCATGTTTCTCATGAATATTGTCATTTCCATGGTAATAACTAACGTGAGGCCATGGAATAGAGTAGGCACCTGGTCCAGAGTCACCATGTCGTTTGGTCCAATCTGGCTAGGGCAAGAAACCGGTTAGGGCAGACTTCTCAGTGTCTAGCCCTAGACGTGTCTTCTCTCCACTTCACGGGCCTGTGTGTATGACCCATAAGCGTACCTTGGGCACAGTGTCACGGCCACTCCCATAAGCGTACCTTGGGAGTGACTTCTCTTAAGAAGAGAAGTAGGGAATCTCCGTGAAAACAGGGTTCCTATAGCACGTCTATGGCGTGAACGCAGTCTATCCTTGCACCGATGACCGACTAGACCTCGACGCAATCCGCCGTCTACCCCTGCTAAGATTTCTCCTTTTATCTGATTTAGTATCTTTACTTACTTTGTTATTATCTTTATTACACTTGTTAGTCTTTACCATTTTTATTGATATTCGCTTGCTTTATTTTCGTTCCCTTTTTATTTAATTATTTCGTTTGTCTAGTGTTACTTGTTATTTGCATTTTTATTCTCTGTCTCAACATCAACTGCCATCGTTGGCTAGATTCGTCTAGACCGACCAAACCCCCCCCCCCCTTGTGTTACTTTTATGTCTGTTGCATTTTCATCCTCATCATACATTTAGGGCAAGATTAAATTTAGTCCTTCATTTTCCCTGTGGTTCGACCCTGACTTGCTGCTATATTCATTAATTTGTGCATCTAGCCTATCAGGAACTTTACAAATACTCTATTACTTTTGACGCGCGTTTCGACGGCGCGTCAGTGACCACCTTCCTCAAATTTAGATAAATGTCCGAGGTGACCAACTTCCTCAAAAAATTTAGGTAAATGTCCGAGGTGACCAACTTCCTCAAATCTAGATAAGTGTCCGAGGTGACAACCTTCCTCAAATTTAGATAAGTGTCCGAGGTGACTACCTTCCTCAAATTTAGATAAGTGTCCGAGGTGACAACCTTCCTCAAAATTTAGATAACTGTCCGAGGTGACTACCTTCCTCAAATTTAGATAAGTGTCCGAGGTGACGACCTTCCTCAAAATTTAGGTAAATGTCCGAGGTGACCAACTTCCTCAAATTTAGATAAGTGTCCGAGGTGACAACCTTCCTCAAAATTTAGGTAAATGTCCGAGGTGACCACCTTCCTCAAAATTTAGGTAAATGTCCGAGGTGACCAGCTTCCTCAAAATTTAGGTAAATGTCTGAGGTGACCAGCTTCCTCAAATTTAGGTAAATGTCCGAGGTGACCAACTTCCTCAAAATTTAGGTAAATGTCCGAGGTGACCAGCTTCCTCAAAATTTAGGTAAATGTCCGAGGTGACCAACTTCCTCAAAATTTTGGTAAATGTCCGAGGTGACCAACTTCCTCAAAATTTAGGTAAATGTCCGAGGTGACCAACTTCCTCAAAAAAAATTTAGATAAGTGTCCGAGGTGACTACCTTCCTCAAATTTAGATAAGTGTCCGAGGTGACAACCTTCCTCAAAATTTAGATAAGTGTCCGAGGTGACGACCTTCCTCAAAATTTAGGTAAATGTCCGAGGAGACCAACTTCCTCAAATTTAGATAAGTGTCCGAGGTGACAACCTTCCTCAAAATTTAGGTAAATGTCCGAGGTGACCAGCTTCCTCAAAATTTAGGTAAATGTCCGAGGTGACCAGCTTCCTCAAAATTTAGGTAAATGTCCGAGGTGACCAGCTTCCTCAAATTTAGATAAGTGTCCGAGGTGACAACCTTCCTCAAATTTAGATAAGTGTCCGAGGTGACTACCTTCCTCAAATTTAGATAAGTGTCCGAGGTGACAACCTTCCTCAAATTTAGATAAGTGTCCGAGGTGACAACCTTCCTCAAATTTAGATAAGTGTCCGAGGTGACTACCTTCCTCAAATTTAGATAAGTGTCCGAGGTGACAACCTTCCTCAAAATTAGATAAATGTCCGAGGTGACCAGCTTCCTCAAATTTAGATAAGTGTCCGAGGTGACAACCTTCCTCAAATTTAGATAAGTGTCCGAGGTGACTACCTTCCTCAAATTTAGATAAATGTCCGACGTGACCAGCTTCCTCAAAATTTAGGTAAATGTCCGAGGTGACCAACTTCCTCAAAATTTAGGTAAATGTCCGAGGTGACCAACTTCCTCAAAAAAAAATTTAGATAAGTGTCCGAGGTGACTACCTTCCTCAAATTTAGATAAGTGTCCGAGGTGACAACCTTCCTCAAAATTTAGATAAGTGTCCGAGGTGACGACCTTCCTCAAAATTTAGGTAAATGTCCGAGGTGACCAACTTCCTCAAATTTAGATAAGTGTCCGAGGTGACAACCTTCCTCAAAATTTAGGTAAATGTCCGAGGTGACCACCTTCCTCAAAATTTAGGTAAATGTCCGAGGTGACCAGCTTCCTCAAAATTTAGGTAAATGTCAGAGGTGACCAGCTTCCTCAAATTTAGATAAGTGTCCGAGGTGACAACCTTCCTCAAATTTAGATAAGTGTCCGAGGTGACAACCTTCCTCAAATTTAGATAAGTGTCCGAGGTGACTACCTTCCTCAAATTTAGATAAGTGTCCGAGGTGACAACCTTCCTCAAATTTAGATAAGTGTCCGAGGTGAGAACCTTCCTCAAATTTAGATAAGTGTCCGAGGTGACTACCTTCCTCAAATTTAGATAAGTGTCCGAGGTGACAACCTTCCTCAAAATTAGATAAATGTCCGAGGTGACCAGCTTCCTCAAATTTAGATAAGTGTCCGAGGTGACAACCTTCCTCAAATTTAGATAAGTGTCCGAGGTGACTACCTTCCTCAAATTTAGATAAGTGTCCGAGGTGACAACCTTCCTCAAAATTTAGGTAAGTGTCCGAGGTGACAACCTTCCTCAAATTTAGATAAATGTCCGACGTGACCAGCTTCCTCAAAATTTAGGTAAATGTCCGAGGTGACCAACCTTCCTCAAAATTTAGATAAGCGTCCGAGGTGACTACCTTCCTCAAAATCAGAGAAATGTCCGAGGTGACCACCTTCCTCACCCCACTCTCAGGTAAGTCTTCGTTATTTCCCAAAAATATGGTAAAGACTAGGAGCAACCATCTTTACTGCTTATCAAAAATTTCAGTTACACTGTATTTTTTATCAGACAGTAAAGAGGGGGCAACTGTTGCTACCCGATTTTTGACTTTTCATCGCAACCTTTACATTTTTGCCACTTATAGCTTGTCTGAATCAAATTTCTGTTGATTTTTTGGTCCTAGGCTAGCTTGTTTAATTTTTCTAGTCATTTCGTGCCTTTTTAGTTTTTTCGTACTTTTAACTGTCTTTTCGCGAACTTCTATTGGTCCCGAGTAAGGTTCCCGGGACCGAGTGTAGAACGCCCTTTTTATTTAATTGATGATTACGTGTTAATTTTCTCTTTCACGCCAGCACGTTCGGTTTCGTTCAATTTTTGTCGTAATGACATTTATTTTGCGCGCGAACGTTTTGTTGTTTCCGAAGGAGAAAATAAATACGTTAAATCAACTTTCGCATATTTTCACTGTATATTACTTTTATCGCCTTATTTTTCTGCACGCTTTGGTTCCCTCGGTTCGGATTTATTTTCGTTCTCGAGCGTCTTCGCTCGTACCAAAATATCCCGCTCGTATGGGAATTAATGCATTTAATGCATGGTTTGTTTTTGATTGGTCCTCCGAAGGCCTGGCGGACAGGAATATTTGTTGTTCCCTTGATATTATAAGGAACGGATTGACTACAAACAAGGACTTGGAGGACCACGCCGGGCTGGTTTTGTTCTCCACTCACGGTCGGAGACCACAACCGATGTACGCTCCTTCAATCTTGACTCTTGCTTATAAATAGGAGGCTCTTCACCACTGCGCGGGGACGGGTTGTCGCACCTACTCATCATCAACTTCAAACCAGAGCAAAGGAAAGCGTTGAAGGTAATTGTTCGAAGCTTTCTCTCTCTAACCTTTCTCTTGATAATCTGCGTTTATGCATGTATGAACTGAATTGATGGCTTAAACTTGTCTTAAATGTTTGATTGTCAAGTTATATGGTCTGTTCTTGCTCCAATTTAAACATCTACTGCTCGAACTAATTAATCACGAATTATTGACATTAATGCATATTATTTTGCCATGTTGAAATTACCTACGGTTCATGGACGGTTTGAGCTAGTTCTTGATAGGTTTTGTTCGTATGATAGTTCTTCTACTTCCCTGCACGGTAGGAGTTAGTTTTGTGTCGAATAGTTGTTTGTTATTGCCCACGGTTGCTTCGGTTTTCCGAAGAAGAACGCATGCTCTTTTCCTTCAGTTTTGCTGGATGTTTGGCTACTGTTTTTGTATGGTTTTACTGCTTGTATAGCCTGTGTTGGTTTAGGTCTGCTTAGGGAGTATTTGGTGGCGGTTATGGAGCTTGAGTTGCCGGCCATGGTGGCCGGCGACGTGGAACACAAGAACAGCCGCTGCTGTTCTTGCGCAAGGGAGAAGACGAAGGTGACGGGCTTCAGCCCGTCCCTTCCCTTCCTGTTTTTATTTAATTCCCTCATGGGCTTGGCTTAGCCAAGCCCATGTGACCCTTTAGTCCCTTAATTTAATTTGTTTTTCGCGTGAGCCCCTCCGATTTAATTTTCGTTAACTTGTTCAAATTGCTCGTATGTTTTTGACATGTTTAATTTGCTGAAATTAAGTGCCTGACTAGTATGCTGTTTTATTTATTTTACACCATGTATGAAGTTTTATTTAATTTATACCATGTATTTTACTATGAATTTTAAATTGCATGTTTTGCACGATGTTTTATTTGCTATGTGGTTGTTCCAATTTGTGGTGAAAATTGTAAAATGCTCACATGATATTTATTTATTTTCATGATTGTTTGTATGAAATAAATGATGCATGTGTCTTTGTTATTTATTATCTTTAGAGTTCGTACTAACAATTTCATTTTGTAGGTATAATTTTGAATCACCGATCAAAAGTACGTATTTAAATTTCTTTTATTTAATTTAAATGTTTTCTGTAAGAATTTTTGCATGCATGATATCTAAAGAACTAGAAAACCAAGTATGGGCCTAACCCGGCCCATTAAAACTAAAAGTATCATTTTCACGCATTCGCATATGATAATTAATCATCAACTATTTAAATCCCATGTTTGGAACAATAATTAATTGCTAAACTTGTTGTAACAATTAATTGCTTATTTTCACTTTTTGTAATAAGTAATTACTCATTATCAACTTGTTGTAATTAATTAGATATTTCAATCGTTGTAATAATTATTTAGATAAGTATTCCGACCTCCAATTTGTAATAATTAGGTAAGTAGTTGGTTTGTAATAATTACTTAAGTAGTTTTATTATGATTTGTCAATTTGTAATAATTAGTTTAAGTAGTTAAAAAATCGTGTATGTTTGTTATATCTACATATTTATGTCAATTGTCATTTAACATCGGTTTTGAAGAGATGGATCGATCGGGGATCGTCCAAAAGGTAAGATTACCTTAAAAACGTTTCCTTGTATGTTCACACCAAGGTCCAAAGCCTTAGATCTTATCGTATGCATGACCACTTAGGTAACCATAGAACCGCCCTACGCGTATGCATGACATATAGAATTGCTCTCAAATAAAATCAATCTCACATGCTTACGTGTTTATATCACTCGCGTTTATATGACATGAAATAAACTGTTTTTCTTGTTAAGTGATATGCATGATGGCTCCAAAAGCCATGCCAACCTACGTGCATTCATAAAAATATACCTTGCTAGTTTTAGCCATGATAGATCACGTAGTAATTAAGTCATGCATGGCCCAATGAAAAAGGTGAGCGTCCGCTCTAGCATCGAGACAAAATGGTAACCCCATCCCTCGAACCCCCAAACGAAAATAACATGACCCTATGCTAAGATGTAACGTCACCTTAGAGGGCCAAATTTCATGTTCAAATGTCTTCTAAAAACACCTCTCATACCGGTAACCTTTTTTAAGGATGTGACTTGGGTGCCTAACACCTTCCCAAGTCCATAAATACGACCTCGAACCATCGTTCTTTGGTTTAGACCATTGTGCCTTAGTTTGTTTATTTTATGCCATCGATTAGGTTCCCTAAACCTCACAAAATTAGGGTGGCGACTTCATTTGCATAGTGTTAAGACAGGTCCAACGCTTGTCTATCATTATGGCCCGTCCCGATCCTTAAACTCGTTTTCAACGAAAAAGGGGGTGCGACAGTTTGGCGACTTCATTGGGGACTAGTAGGGTCGAAGCCGATTTTATGGTGTTTGCTTTTATTTGCTTTAAATAAATTGTTTTCGTGACTGTTATTGTTGTGGCTTTATTAATTTGCTCATATGCATCATGCATAATGCTTATCGCCGGCATTGACACCCTTTAGGATTTAGGAAGGTACTAGTGAAGCCCTGAGGACCTGTGTCCCAGTATGCTTACACGAACCCTAACTCGGATGTTGGACCCTTAAATGGATTGAGCGAACGGAATCCTTTTATGATTCGGTCAACGCTCTCGTATCCGCTTAGGGGGACCCTTTAGGAGGGCACCATTCGGGAACCTTTCAGCCATGCTAGTTTAGTGGAGTCACACCAGCATATGCATCATGTTCGTGCATTTATAGTCGTGTTTATGGCTTTACTTTATACTCGTATTTTCTTCATGTTGTGTTTCACTAACGCAATAATTTTCTTTTTTGCTCATAAACAGCCCCCATCTTACTTATTCACTCAAATGGCAACACCAACGATGCTTTCACTTAATACTTTCGGGATTTCGTGCTACACCGATCAGTTAGAACAAGGGGATATGTTGAAATCAGGTTTTGTCGACCAAGATTGGGAAGGAAGAATTGGAGATGCAGAAATGGGAGATTGCGTCGTCGAAATATTTTAGTATGAGCGAGCGGATCCGGACTTTCAAGGTTGATGCCTCCGCAAGAAGGAGCATGCGCCAGATACTCCAAAGTTTTGCTTTTTGCCCAATGTAATTTCTAGACTTTGTCTACTTGTTCTTAGACGAATCTAGATAGTTGGTCCAACATGTATTAGGTGTGTTCGTTGCAAAACATCAGCAATGATAAAGCTTGTAAGTTTTTCGGATGAATTTGGGGAGTGTTTTACTACAAAGGATGTCAAAAGACCGCAACTCCCGAAGCACATCTCGCACACAAAAAGTTTTTCGAAGCGCAAGGACAGTCGCTCCTTCTTGATCCCGGCTGCGCAACCTTTTGTCTTGGCCAAAACGGAGATGATTGGTTCGGATTTTACACTCAGACATAACATGAAAAATGTTCCCAACATGTTGAAGGTCACTCGTGACAAATTTCAGGAAGTTTTGGGTAGCCAAACTCTCAAAAAGGGTTTGTTTCCAGTGGAAAAACGCTATAGCGTTACCTACAAAACGCTATGGCGTTTTGACCCTGTTAGGGCGACGGCTGGTTGTTGGATCCTCCTTCGCGTGTTCTTTTGTTTTGGCTGATATTGATACATTGGGCTCAGAATTTCCGTTCGACGAAAACATGAAAGATGTTCAAAATACTTGGAAGTGTACCCACACAAACTTTCAGAGCATTTGGGGTGACACATCTCTCGGAAATAATTTAGACATGAAGACAGCTACTTTTTTCGGTCTCAGTCGCGCGTTCTTTTGTTTTGACTGATATAGACGTGATGTGTTCAGAATTTCCGTTTGACCAAAACATGAAAGATGTTCATAACACATTGAAGATTGTCCATGCCAAAAATGGGATTTTTTCGAGCAACGCATCTCTCGAGGATAATTTAAACGTAAGGATGACAATTTTTTCGGTCTCAGCCGCGCAATCTTTTACCTTGGCCAATATGGACATGATGAGTTCAGAGTTTCAGCCCGGCCAAAGCACGGCAGTTATCAATAACAGATTGAAGTATTCTGATGCAAAAAAATTAATTAACCCTTTTGGGCGATGGGTTTTAGAGATTTTCCGAGCACGATGACAGTAGCTATTCACGTCATTTTGATTCAAGGGTTTTCATCGGTAGCATCCAGGATCGCATCGCGTCGTGAATGGGAATGAATAAAAGCTTCCTTTATATCTTCATCAGAGTATTATCTTCTCGTCCATCCTCAAAGTATCAAGTGAAAGTGTGGCCAGAAGAGTGAATAAACAGTGTGGAGGCCTTGGGATCGCATCACCGATACTAACCCTGTTTATTGCTTTTTCGTTTTTTTCAGGTTAACGATAGCTCCTCAAAGAAAAACTACTCCCCCTAGGCCCCTCGTGACTAGACTTCAAGCACGAAAAATGGCTGAACAAGCAAGAGCAGAAGAGATATGGGCTGCTAGAATAGCAGATTTGGAAGAGCAAGTCAGGGTTACTACAGAGAGGGCCGCTCAGGCCGAAAAAGAGCGAGATGAAGCCACTTCAGAGTTCCCACCCGGTTTTGATCCTACTCAGATGATGGGACCTTCTTCAACTACTATCACTGGACCCACAGGGGCCCAATTTTTTGTTATGATGCCCACGGGTCAATGGAAGTGGACTGGTCCGTCCGCCGGACCTAGTATCGTGAACCCTGTAGTTAGCACGAGTGAAGAAGCTACTGCAGCTCTGCAGCATTCCTTAGTCAACCTCACTGTGGACCCTAGCAAGAATCAGATTCATCAGGAATCTCAGGACTCCCACCCTCCTCAGGGCCATTACACTCAAGGCATGATCCCCGACCCTAAGGGAATTCGTCCTCCTTGCGACAATCTGACGCAACCACCGTTCGCATCAGAACCCCTACTACCCCTTGGTCCTAGCATGGTTGACATGGAGAGGCCGAATATGGATAGAATGAACCTGCTAGAGGAAAGGCTTAGAGCCGTTGAAGGAACAGACCCTTTTGACCCTACGGGCCCAGCGGACATGTGCATGGTCCCAGGGATTGTGATGCCTCCCAAATATAAAGTTCCGGATTTCGAGAAGTACACTGGGGTCGAGTGCCCAAGGAATCATATTAAGGCTTATTGCAATAAGATGGCCGAAATGATACACAATGAGCCTCTTCTGATCCATCTGTTCAGAGAAAGTTTGGCCAAGCATGTTTTGACCTGGTACATGGGTTTGGACCGAGTTAAGATTAAGACTTGGAGGGACCTATCTGATGCTTTCTTCAAGCAATACAAGTTCAACATGGAGGTGGCACCAGACCGTTCCGATCTTCAGGATTTAGAAAAGAAAGTTGGGGAAACAGTGAAAACCTACGCCCAAAGATGGAGGGAGCTAGCGGCTAGGATTTCACCACCACTAAGCGACAAAGAGCTCATAGCCATATTTGTGAACACCTTCAAGGCCCCTTACTACACGTACCTCATCTCTAATCCGTCGAACAGTTTTTCTGACATGGTTTTGATAGCGGAAAGAGTTGAGCAGGGAATCAAGACAGGGAGAATTGTCATTTCCGAAGCAACACCCAAGAAAGCGCCTCCAGTGAAAAAGGAGGTCGGCTTTGTATCTCACCAACCCAACTATCGGCAACCATTTACACCACCACCATACCATGCGCCCTCACCATATCAATCACCATATTTCCCTCCACCAATGCCCATTACTAATGTGGCTCTGCAATACCCCGCGCATCCTCCACCTTATCAATATCCACCACCACAAATGCCACAACCCGCACAACCTAGACCATATAACCCACTAAAGAACCCTGGCAATCAAACCACTCAAGCTAACCGTTTCCAACAGGGACCACCACCACCCCTTCCTCTTCCTGCAGGGGAGATTTACAAGCACCTCCTAGCCGCTGGACAAATTGTGCCAACTCCCGCACAACCTGTACTACCTCCTTACCCAAAGTGGTATGACCCTAGCGCAAAGTGTGAATACCATGCAGGGGCTCCAGGTCACACTATGGATAATTGCTATGCCTTCAAGGTGAAGGTGCAACAATTGATCAAAAGTGGATGGGTCTCCTTCGAAGGAGTGGCCAAAGGACCTAACATCACCACTAACCCTCTCCCAAATCACACTCAAGGAAGTGGAGGGGTGAGCGCGGTCTCCTTGGAAAAGGTTAAGGATCCCTTCCCTCTCATTTTGGAGTTACCTCGGGAAAGGCTTTTCGCCGCACTAGTCGAATGTGGTTACATCCCACACTCACAGGAGGGTTTGAGTGTTTGTCTGTTTTGTCATCAAGCAAGAAACCATGGAATCCAGGATTGCGGTCTTTTTGCGGAAAAGGTGAAACAGCTTGTGAGTTTTGGGGTTATCCAAATAGGAAGGAAAATCCCAGAGGTAGAGGAAATCAGTGTTGTGGGAGATGGACCTCCCACCCCATATACCTTCAAATGTATAGCTCAAGCTGAGACGCCCGTCGCAACGCCCTTCAAGCTAATCTTCAAGTTTGCTCAGAACACTCCTAACCAAGATTTGCACGCCGTCCCCTTTGACTACGGCTACACGGTTGTCGCCACTCCTCCCTTCGCTACATCAACGGCCGAAACCTTTAACATTGGGGGCATGACTCGCACCGGGAGATGCTACATTTCTGAAGAAGTTGAGAAGCAAAGGTTGGACAAAGGGAAGAACCCTTTGATTCCCGAGGGAATAGTGGAAAAAGAGCAAGGGGGGAATGAACCCGTGACCGAAGAAGATGCAACTGAATTCTTGAAAATTATGAAAAGAAGCGAGTTCAATGTCATTGAACAATTAAAGAAGACTCCAGCTCGCATCTCCATAATGGAATTGATCCTCACCTCTGAGCCTCATCGCCGATCCCTTCTAAAAGTCTTGAATGAAGCTTTTGTGACTAAAGACATCACAGTGGAAGGAGTGGGAAACCTCGTAGGGAGGATCCAAGCTCTTAGCACTATCACCTTCTCTGAAGAGGAAATTGACCCCGAGGGGACGAATCACAACAAGGCCCTCTACATAACAGTGGAATGTAAGGGCCATGTCATAGCCAAGGCTTTAATTGATAATGGATCCGCGCTGAATGTTATGCCTAAGCATGTCCTCGCACAATTGCCAATAGACATGGCTCTTCTGAAACCGAGTGGATTGATGGCACGAGCATTCGATGGAACCATCCGAGAGATCATCGGAAGCCTTGAATTGGATATGGTAATAGGGCCTCACACATTTACCTTGACGTTCCAAATCATGGAAATCGAACCCGCATACAGCATGCTTTTAGGGCGACCTTGGATCCACGCGGCGGGGGTCGTTCCCTCGTCTTTACATCAATGCCTTAAGTATGTGAAGGATGGCGTCCTTATTACCATAAAAGCAGAAGAGGCTTTGATTCTAGCAAAGCATTCATCCGTGCCTTATATCGAGGCTACCGAAACCTTGGAGAGCTCATTCCAAGCTTTCGAAATAGTTAACGCGGAATGGATAGAGGAGGGATCGCCCATCGTCAAAGCTCAAGTTCCCGAGGGGGCCATGATAGTTACCCATGTGATGTCGAAGGACAACTCTCAGTTAGGAAAAAGGCTAGGAGCCATGCTATAGGGGGCAAAAGGCTTAGCGCCGACTAAGAAGTTTGGAGACCGCTTCGGGTTGGGGTATCAACCGACCAAGGCTGATTTCATGAGGATCTCTGAGGAGAAGAAAGAGAAGCAACTAGCCAAGCTCTTTGGGCGTCCTACGCCTTCCTATAGCATGAGTATCCCACACATTAGAACCACTTTCCCTTTCACAGCTGAAATTGTCAACTCGAACTCCACCACAGTCAGTGTGGTTTCGGATTTCCATGTTTGCACCCTCGGAGAAGAAGTGTCGTCTTCGGGTTTAGCCATTTTCGTGAAGAAGTCTGGGGGGGCCGTGCGCAATTGGACCGCCATCACACTTCTTGATGTCCATGTGTAATTATATGCATGTTTTTTGTCGTCTTTTATAGGAACTTGCGTTCCCCTTCGGTTAAAAAAAAAAAAAAAAAACACACAAAAAAATAATTATGTATGCATGCTTTTGTTGTCTTTATTAGGAACTTGCGTTCCCCTTCGGTTTATAAATAAATAAACATATTTAACCTTTTTCCAAATGTCTTTTACTGTTCGCATTTTGTTTTTCAGGATAAATGCTAAACCGATTGGTCTTGATATACCCTATGTCTTTACTGATGAAGAAGTTTTCGCCGCAACCGAGGATGAAAGTGAGGTTCCGCGCGAATTGGCCCTTTTAGTAGAGAGTTGGGAAAGAGAAATAATCCCTCATCAGGAGGAGTTGGAAGAAATAAATTTGGGGACAGGTGAAGAAAGTCGAAAAGTTGTCAAGATCGGAACGACTTTAAACTCTACTCAGAAAGGAAGGATGATCTCCCTCCTCAAGGAATACTCGGACGTATTCGCTTGGTCTTATGACGATATGCCTGGCCTCGACCCTAGCATAGTCGAACATCGCATACCTTTAAAACCTGAGTTCAAGCCCATAAAGCAAAAACTCCGAAGAATGCATCCAGACCTCCTTTTGAAGATAAAAGAGGAAGTTACCAAACAACTAGAGGCAGGTTTCTTGAAGGTTGCTGAATATCCAGAATGGATCGCCAATATTGTACCAGTGCCAAAGAAGGATGGGAAGGTCCGCATGTGTGTGGACTTTAGAGACCTCAATCGGGCAAGCCCCAAAGATGACTTCCCACTCCCTCATATCGATATCCTAGTGGACAGCGCCGCTCACAGTGACATGTTCTCCTTCATGGATGGGTTTTCAGGATACAATCAAATCAAGATGGCTCCGGAAGATAGTGAGAAGACAACATTCATCACGCCTTGGGGAACCTTTTGCTACAAAGTGATGCCTTTTGGATTAAAAAATGCAGGTGCCACTTACCAACGCGCCGCTGTCACTCTTTTTCATGACATGATGCATAAAGAGGTCGAAATTTATGTCGATGATATGATTGCCAAGTCTCGCGGAGAACAAGATCATGTAGACATCCTAAGGAAGGTTTTCGAAAGGTTGCGACGATTTCGTTTACGCTTGAACCCCACTAAGTGTACCTTCGGAGTGACATCCGGAAAATTGCTAGGGTTCATTGTCAGCAGCAGAGGCATTGAGGTAGACCCGGATAAAGTGAAAGCCATTCAAGAGCTACCTTCGCCTAGGACTGAAAAAGAGGTACGGAGCTTCTTAGGGCGCATTAACTACATCGCCCGCTTTATCAGTCAGTTGACACTCACTTGTGAGCCAATGTTCAAGATGTTGAGAAAGAATGGAGAGGCTGATTGGGATGAAGATTGTCAGAGGGCTTTTGAGAAAATCAAGACATATCTACAAAATCCGCCAGTACTAGTCCCTCCTACTCCAGGGCGCCATTTGCTCATTTATTTAACAGTCACAACCAGTGCCATGGGGTGTGTCTTAGGGCAACACGATGACTCCGGAAGACGTGAACGAGCCATCTATTACTTAAGTAAGAAGTTTAACGAATGCGAAATGCGTTATTCTGCTTTGGAACAAACCTGTTGTGCTTTAGCATGGAGTGCCCGAAGACTCAGACAATACATGTTATATCACACCACATGGCTGATTTCTCGCATGGATCCTTTGAAGTACATCTTTGAGAAGCCATACCTATCAACTCGGATTTGTAGGTGGCAAGTGTTGTTGGCCGAATACGAGATCATTTACGTGGCACGAAAAGCAGTCAAGGCTAGTGCTCTTGCTGACCACTTAGCCGATAATGCCATGGATGATTATGAGCCTATGAAGTTTGACTTCCCTGACGAAGATATCATGGTAATCAACGATGAGATCACGGAAGATTCAGAAGAAGACGATTGGTGGACCATGTTCTTCGATGGCGCGGTAAATCTCTCAGGAAAAGGGGTAGGGGCGGTAGTCATAGCCCCAGATGGTCGGCAATTCCCCGTGGCATGCAAATTGAATTTTTCATGCACCAACAATGTCGCCGAATATGAGGCATGTGTTAGTGGCTTGATGGCAGCCATTGACCTAAAGGTGAAAAAGTTGAAAATTTTTGGAGACTCGGCCCTCGTCATCTACCAAGCTCAAGATTTGTGGCAAACCCGAGATTCTAAGCTAATACCTTATCAAAGGTTGCTCACCCAGCTCATGGGGGAATTCGACGAAACCAAGTTCGACCGAATTGATCGAGACAAGAACCGCTTTGCGGACGCATTGGCCACTTTGGCTTCAATGTTCAAATTAGAATGTGGGGTAATGCTTCAGCCATTGAGGGTAGAAGTGAAAGAAACGCCGGCATGTTGCGCCACATTGGAGGATGAGCCCGACGGGAATCCGTGGTTCCACGATTTAGTCCGGTTCATCAATTATCGAGAGTATCCACCGGGAGCAAGTCAAAGTAGTAAGAAGACCCTTCAACGTTTGGCTTTGGACTTCTATCTCGATGGTGAGGTGTTGTACAAGAGAAAGGCAGATGGGGCTTTACTTCGTTGCGTCACTATTCTCGAAGCTAAGAGGATCATGACTGAAATTCACGAAGGGGTTTGCTCCACGCATGCTAGTGGGCATATGATGGCAAGACAAATCATGAGGCAAGGTTATTTTTGGCTCACCATCGAAAGAGATTGCATTGATTATTTCCGGAAATGTCACAAGTGCCAAGTCTATGCGGACCACCTTCACGTCCCTCCGGCACCGCTTTTTAGCATGACATCGCCCTGGCCTTTCGCAATGTGGGGAATTGATATCATCGGTCAGATTCACCCGAAAGCCTCCAATGGTCATCGCTTCATCCTGGTGGCAATTGATTACTTCACCAAATGGGTAGAAGCCGCTTCTTATTCCAACATTACTCAAAAGACGACCATGCGGTTTATTGAGAAGAACATCATTTGCCGCTATGGGGTCCCCGAGACGATCATCACCGATAATGGTACCAATCTGAATGGAAAGATGATCAATGATCTATGCCAACAATGGAAGATGAAACATCGCAATTCCTCGCCTTACCGCCCAAAGATGAATGACGCGGTCGAGGCCGCCAACAAGAATTTAAAGAAAATCATCCAGACAATGGTAGTCACCCACAAAGATTGGCATGACATGCTCCCTTTCGCCTTACATGCCTATCGGATCGCAATTCGCACCTCTACGGGAGCAACCCCTTACTCTTTGGTCTACGGCATGGAGGCAGTGATACCACTTGAGGTGGAGATTCCCTCCCTCAGAGTCTTGGCTGAATCTGGAGTAGAAGAATCAGATTGGGCGAAAGTGAGATATGAGCAGTTGAATCTCATCTCGGAGAAACGCTTGGCTGCTATGTGCCATGCCCAGTTATATCAAAAGAGAGTGGCTAACGCTTACAACAAGAAAGTGCGGCCGCGCGAGTTCAAGATCGGGGACTTAGTGTTAAAGAAAATTCTTCCTCACCAGGAGGAGAGTCAAGGAAAGTGGGCCCCTAAGTATGAAGGACCATACGTTGTCAAGAGTGCCTTCTCGGGTGGAGCTCTAATGCTCGCCAGAATGGATGGGGATGATCTACCAAGACCTGTGAATGCGAATGCCGTCAGGATGCATTTCGCGTAGGAATCAGTAGGCTGCCTCTCGTTGGTTGAAAGGACATAGGGTTCTTCTTGACCAATCTGTTTAATGTTTATTCTGAATCAAAAAAAATGAGAGCTTTCTCTTCTTGAAAAAAAAACTTGCGTGTCAAATCTTTAAGTTAAATAAAGGAAGTGTGGTGTCGGTAGCACCCGGGAGTAGTTAGAATCTCAGAACTGGCAGTTAGACTAACCACACTAATCAAGTGTTAAGTTTTTCAGGTGCAAGAAGACTTGCAAACATGGGGGCAAGCAGAGGAAGTGACGACTAAAAGAAGGCGTTGAAAAATGTCAAAGCTCATTTTTCAGGGAAGTCGTCCTTTCACACTTTTGCAATCTAGTCTCCGTTTGTTTACATTTCTGCAATTTTACATTTCAGGTGCAAGAAGACTTGCAAACTTGGGGGCAAGCAGGTGAAGTGGCGACCGGAAGAAGGCGTTGGAAAAATGTCCAAGCTCATTTTTCAGGGAAGTTGTCCTTTTACCTTTTTGCAATTTCCGTTTCCGCAATTTATGTTTCTGTAATTTTTGTTTTTTGCAATTCTAAAAGTCCCACTATTTACATTGTTGCAAGAGTACGTGCATAATGTTGGCTGAGAACCCTTAGTTCTCACAAAAGTTTCTCTTTACACATTTTGCAACTTGGGCTAAAAAGAATGAAAACAGACACATCTCACGCTTTTGAACATTAAAATCAAGCACGTCCATCTTTTTTAGCTTGTGCGTTCATTAGAAATGATGTAAACATACATGATTTTGTCTGCTAACTCTTACATCCATGACATGTTTAGATGTAAGCAGTCACAAAACATATCCCTGTGAGTATTTCGGGCCTTCACGCCTTATTTCGTTCATGAGTGTAAATGCTAAACTAGGTGCTAGTTAGATTTGCATAATATCCAGGGTACATGGACTGTCAGACATGGGATAATGGTAAGATGACATTGGACTTTGCTTTTGCTCTTCTTCCATATTTTTCACATTTTACTTTTTACTCTCAAACACATATTTTGTACACCATGTACAACTCTATAAAACACTAAAGACTAAGCCTCTCATTTTCTCCTAACCAAGTGAGTAAGTGCTCGACTGGGACCGCTAAGTTGGAGTTCCACATCAAGCAAGGGAATGACAAGGAAGCCCTTAGAGGATCGCTGATGAAACAACATCAGGAGAAGGCCCAAATAAATCAAGACTCGGAGTTTTTTGCCAAAGACAGTAAGGATGATAGACTAAACAAGGGTATGAACTTGCTTTGCTTGCAAAAGAAAGAAAAAAAAAAAAAAAAGAGAAAAGAAAAGAAAGGAAAAAAGACAGAAGAAAAAATAGAGAAAAGAAAAGAAAGAAAAAAGAGAGAGATCAAAAGAATCAAAATCAAGAAGAGAGTGTTCGAAGAACACAAAACAACAGAAAAAGCAAGCACGTACCAAAAAAAATTTGTCAAACATCAACAGCAAAATAATCTCAAAATGGAAGGAGATTATTCACAGAGCTTGGGCTTGGTGCCCTCAAAACATCAAGAAGAAACCTCTCCAACAAAGATTCAAGGATTGGTGCACTTTGCTCCTCGCCACAATCAGTCGTCGAGCACAAACTCATTAAAACCTTTCGCCAAAAGAAAAACACCACACTTTATTCTACAAATTCCTCTTTTTTCCTCCCTCGCAAAGTCCTTTTGATTATTAGCAGGCCCATGCATGTTCATCTTCATTTGAAGTCTATTCACTCGGATTGACATTGCAAATTTAATTTTTGTGCTATGTTTACTGCATTTTTTAGGAGTGTAGACACATAACCTTGTTTCTGAGTGTGAGCACAAACACTAATATCTGGTGAGGGTTGCTTACAGCTGCATGTCATGGGAAGTCTTGTTCTTGAGGTCGTTATTTCTTGAACGAGACGCAGACGTTATCTAGACTTGTATCAATCCTGTTTATATAACGAAAATTTGAACGAACATTCTTTCAAAAAGGTGTACTTGAATTGATTTTCTTAAACAAAGAGGTCATTTTCATTCCACACGAAAAACTTGGGGGCAAGCCATGGGTTAAATGTAGAAATATTTGATATTTCTCACATAAGTAATTTGCTCTTTCTTTCCATCTGTTGCTGCTTCGTGTTTGTTTCCTTCTCATTTGCAGAATACAGATATGGGAATCAGCATTCAATTGGGTCTTCGATAAATAAGTCGTTGTAAAGCCCTCACCTTAGATTTTCATTAAAATCCCATCAACAAATCGAATGGAGTACGTTACCACTCCCAAATCAAATTCATGTGGCGGGTCAGGCACCCTCACAGTCAAATTAACTTCAGTACTCAGGTAAGTTCAAGGTAAGCTTTGCTTCCCCTCTTACATTTTTTCTGTCACTCAGCTAGAATACCTTTCTGGATTTTCATTAAAATCTAATTAGAGAAATCAAAATTTAGGTAAATGTCCGAGGTGACCAACTTCCTCAAAATTTAGGTAAATGTCTGAGGTGACCAGCTTCCTCAAAATTTAGGTAAATGTCCGAGGTGACTGATATGATGCCTTTTTATGCATGTTTTTCCCTCTCTTTCAGGTCTAATTTCACACTTGATACTACTAATTTGGCTTGTTTTCCAACCATTTTGTAGATTTGGACTAAAGGGAGGAACTTGCTGAAAAGCGCGCCATTTGGATGCATTTTTGCTGATCTTACATCGTCGAGCCCTAGATGCAGTTTTGTCGTCGAGACCTACCGTCGGGACCTAGACGAGATCTTATGTCTAGGCCTAGACGAAGCACGTGGATGTTTCTTTTCGGATGACGCTTGGCCGAAGATGCTAAAAAGATTCTAGCGGGATTCCATGTGCAAATCATCCAGCTCATCAGAGAATATTCCTCTATACCATTTTGTCCCCTAGTGGGGTTGTTAGGCTATATATAGAACCTTAACTTTAGGTTAAGGGAGGCTACTCTTTAGTATATTTTTCATCTTTTTAGGGTTTTCAATCATTGTAGCCACCTCTCTAACATTGGGATTTGTTCTTCCTTTATTTTTCCAGAAATTGGAGCCCCAAGCTCCAATTAGTTTTTAATCCAGATTTTCGTTTTCATCTGCACCTCTTCTCTGTTTATGTTGCTTTCTCCATCTATCTTGTGCATGATTTCCAGCATGAGTGGCTAAATCTCTTAGTCTTGGCAGGGGTGTTTTAAGGATTGCAAGAGGATAGTTGGGAGGTCAAAGTGTTCTTAAAACGTGTTCATTGTTGTATCCGCTTTCTTGCCATTTTATTGTCATTTCGTGTGAGATTTGTTGGTAGTTTGATCACCTATTTGCATGTTTCTCATGAATATTGTCATTTCCATGGTAATAACTAACGTGAGGCCATGGAATAGAGTAGGCACCTGGTCCAGAGTCACCATGTCGTTTGGTCCAATCTGGCTAGGGCAAGAAACCGGTTAGGGCAGACTTCTCAGTGTCTAGCCCTAGACGTGTCTTCTCTCCACTTCACGGGCCTGTGTGTATGACCCATAAGCGTACCTTGGGCACAGTGTCACGGCCACTCCCATAAGCGTACCTTGGGAGTGACTTCTCTTAAGAAGAGAAGTAGGGAATCTCCGTGAAAACAGGGTTCCTATAGCACGTCTATGGCGTGAACGCAGTCTATCCTTGCACCGATGACCGACTAGACCTCGACGCAATCCGCCGTCTACCCCTGCTAAGATTTCTCCTTTTATCTGATTTAGTATCTTTACTTACTTTGTTATTATCTTTATTACACTTGTTAGTCTTTACCATTTTTATTGATATTCGCTTGCTTTATTTTCGTTCCCTTTTTATTTAATTATTTCATTTGTCTAGTGTTACTTGTTATTTGCATTTTTATTCTCTGTCTCAACATCAACTGCCATCGTTGGCTAGATTCGTCTAGACCGACCAAACCCCCCCCCCCCCCTTGTGTTACTTTTATGTCTGTTGCATTTTCATCCTCATCATACATTTAGGGCAAGATTAAATTTAGTCCTTCATTTTCCCTGTGGTTCGACCCTGACTTGCTGCTATATTCATTAATTTGTGCATCTAGCCTATCAGGAACTTTACAAATACTCTATTACTTTTGACGCGCGTTTCGACGGCGCGTCAAATTTTGGCGCCGTTGCCGGGGACAGTGTTTACGGACTAATTTTCTTTCTTTTACTTGTATGACCAGGAGATCTGCACCAGACCTTCTACCCCTCGACCACGAACTCACGAAGACAGAGAGAGAATTTCGGAGACAGGCCGGAGCAACCTCTAGAAGAGTAATTCCCCGTCCTGCCCTCGACAGTCAAACCTCTAGTCAGACCGGTCCCGACAATCATCTTCATCCCGACCTCGACAACCCAGCAGTTGTCTACCCCGAGATATTCACTATGGCAGATCGTCCTAATATCGACAATCCTCCGCAAACCATTGAGGACCTCAATGGTGCCCCTGAAACACCCAACACTTGTATCGTTTGGCCCACTGTTCCTCATGATTGGACGCTCAAGTCCGCAGTCATGCACCATCTACCCCTCTTCCGGGGTGTTCCAAAGGAAAATCCTCACCGCCATCTTCAGCAATTGCACTCTATTTGCGACGCCATGAAGCCAGCCAATGTCAGTATTGAGCACGCCAAACTCCGAGCCTTCATGTGGTCTTTGAAAGATGATGCCCTAGACTGGTTCTATGATCTACCCCCAAATTCCATCAATTCTTGGGCTGAAATGTCAAAATCCTTCACCGAAAAATATTACCCATCAGAAATGGCTAATGTAACTCGCAAGCAATTGGTGTCTATAGTCCAGAGGAAAGAAGAAGATTTTGGCCAGTACCATGAGCGCTACAAAAAGATGCAAGCTATGTGCCCCTCACACAACCTTACCGAGCACGCCCTCATCCAATATTTTTGTGAAGGTCTCAAAGCTCGTGACAAGGCATTGCTCAACGCCGCTGCTGGTGGTGCTATCACCAGACTCACCCCTGCTGCCGCGAAGGCTACCATAGAGTTAATGGCAAGGAATTGCATACCCGAGGAAAGCAATCATCCAGGGCAAGATGCCCAAGTGGCCGCGATGCAGACCCAATTGACCGCTATGATGGGCATGCTTCAGAACATGGCCCCCGGACAGATAGTTCAGGTCAAGACCTGTCAGATATGCAACATGACCGATCATCCAACAGATGCGTGCCCGCATATCCCCGATGAAATTCAGAGTATCAACGCCATTGGAAATTACAATCAGGCCCCATACGGACAGAATTACAATCAGGTGTGGAGACCACCAAACTCCGGTTGGGTCAGCCATCAACAAGCGTCTGGACCAGGGCAACCAATGCAGCACAATCAGTACATGAATCAGGCCCAGCCACCTTTCAACGCCCAAAACTTCAAGCCTAGACCTACCCATCCCAACAACCAACAACCTTTCTATCAGACCGATCAGGGCCAGACCTCCAATTCTTCTGCCCCGCCGGTTGATGAGGTAGCTCACTGTAGGAACGCCATCACTGATCTACAAAAACAAATGAGCATCATGTCTGATCTACAAAAACAAATGAGCATCATGGCCGCGGACATGAAAGAATTGAAAAACCAGGGCAGATTGCCGCCCCAGACTGAGGCCAACCCAAAGCACAATGTGTGTGCTATGACTCTTCGCAGTGGCTACGTCTTGCCCCGTCCAGAGCATCTAGGCCTCGACGTTGAAAAATCATCCCCAGAGCATCTAGGCCTCGACGTTGAAAAATCTCCTGAATCTGAAATCTTGCCCAAGAAAATACCCAAAGCCAAGTTTATTGGGCCTAAACTCCCAGAAGTGATGGAGGACCGCATTAGATCTCCACGAGGGATGGCTCCACGAGGTGACACGAGCCCACAAGAATTCACCCAGGAGTATATACACAAGATCCTCGAGCCGCCCTTTCCTCAAAGGCTCGTCAAGACCAAGAAGAAGGAAGAAGACAGCGAAATCCTTGATATGTTCCGAAAAGTTATCGTCAATATCCCACTTCTCCAGGCCATCAAAAATGTGCCTCGCTATGCCAAGTTCCTAAAAACGCTCTGCACCAACAAATGCAACTTGACAGGGGTAAACAAGATAAGTGTGGGGGTCCAGGTCTCCGCTCTCATTCAGCAAAAAATCCCTCCAAAATGCAGTGATCGGGGCATGTTTGTTATCCCTTGCACCATTGGGACAGTCAACATAGGAAAAGCTATGTGTGACCTAGGGGCCGGCATTAATGTCATGCCCTTGACGATCTTCATCAGTCTAGGCCTGGGACCCCTCGAACCAACCCAACTTGTTATCCAATTGGCTGATCGTTCCATAATCCGCCCCGAAGGGGTAATTAAGGACGTCTTGGTCCAAGTAGGCGACTTTCTATTTCCCGCGGACTTCTATGTCATTGCAATGGAGAACGAAGAATCCGCTAAAGCCACAGATGTGCTTCTAGGCCGACCATTTCTAGCCACAGCCAGGGCGAAGATAGACGTTCACGACGCATCTATTTCTCTTGAATTTGATGGGGAAATCATCAAGTTCCAAATGATGGATGCCATGCGATACCCCTCCGATTTTGCCTCTGATCTCTCTTGTGTGAATTTTGTTGATTTGATTGACCCCCTAGTCGATAAAGTTGCTGACTTAAATTCTTTTGAACCCTTACAGGTTGCCCTAGATTGGAGCATCACGCCAGCAACATTGGACGTCTTGGCCTCAACGATCAATATTCCTCCGGAGCTGCATACCAACGTTGCAACCCTAGAGGAAAAGCCTCTTGACGCCTCCCTTCAAACTACTATCTCTCCTTATCACGGTCAGCACACCAAACTACCTCCATCCCTTGTGCGGGCGCCTATTCTTGAGTTGAAAGCTCTTCCAGCGCATCTCAAATACGCCTATCTAGGTGCAGACAACTCGCTCCCAGTTATTATCTCCAATCGGTTAGACCATGCCGAAGAAGCTGAATTGATTTCTTTGCTTAAAGAGTTCAAGTCGGCCATAGGGTGGACTATTGCCGACATCAAGGGTTTATCTCCAGATCTATGCACTCATCGGATCCATCTTGAGGACGCAAGCAAAACGGTCCGCCAGCCACAGCGACGCCTGAACCCCCCAATGATGGAGGTAGTGAAGACAGAAATATTGAAGCTCTTGGACGCGGGTGTGATCTACCCCATTTCGGACAGCCCTTGGGTAAGCCCCGTCCAGGTCGTGCCAAAGAAATCCGGAATCACCATTATAACTGGCCAAGACGGAGAGTTGATTCCGACCCGAATTCAGAACGGCTGGAGAGTGTGTATTGATTATCGGCGTCTGAATGCAGCCACCCGGAAAGATCATTTCCCCCTCCCGTTTATTGATCAAATGCTGGAGCGACTCGCGGGCAAAACCCATTACTGCTGTCTAGACGGATATTCCGGTTTTCACCAAATCCCAGTTGCCCTAGACGATCAGGAGAAGACCACCTTCACCTGCCCCTTTGGCACTTTTGCATATCGAAGAATGCCGTTCGGCCTTTGCAACGCCCCAGCCACTTTTCAGCGATGCATGATCAGTATCTTCTCCGAATTCGTCGAAGAATGCATCGAAGTCTTCATGGATGATTTCACTGTCTACGGCAACTCCTTCTCTGAATGCTTGTCCAGCCTGCGAAAGATTCTTCAACGATGCGTCAAGACCAATCTGGTTCTTAACTTCGAGAAATGCCACTTTATGGTGGACCACGGCCTCATCTTGGGCCACATAGTCTCCATCAAAGGCATCGAGGTCGACAAAGCAAAAATTGAAGTGATTGAGTCATTGCCCTATCCTACATGCGCCCGAGACATCCGTTCCTTTCTAGGACATGCCGGCTTCTACAGGAGGTTCATTAAAGATTTCTCAAAAATCAGCCAACCAATGTGTCGTCTATTGCAGAAAGATGCTGATTTTGTATTCGATGACAAGTGCAAGTTAGCATTTGACTCTCTCAAAGCCAAACTGACGTCTGCACCTATTATTAGAGCCCCCGACTGGTCCCTTCCCTTTGAAATCATGTGCGACGCCAGCAATCATGGTCTTGGAGCCGTCTTGGGGCAGACGAAGGACAAAGAACACTATGTGATTTATTATGCTTCCAAATTACTTGATCCTGCCCAGCAAAACTACACAGTCACCGAAAGAGAACTCCTAGCTGTCGTTTACGCCCTGGACAAATTTCGTCAGTACCTCTTGGGCACTCACGTCATCGTCTACACCGACCATTCTGCCCTAAGGTGCCTCCTGACGAAGGTAGATGCTAAACCACGCCTTATCCGTTGGATTTTGCTCCTCCAAGAGTTTCATCTTCTCATCAAGGATAAGAAAGGCGCAGAGAATGTGGTCGCGGACCATTTGAGTAGACTTCCTGCCCAAGATGATAATTCACTAGTGCTAATCAGGGATGTCTTCCCTGACGAGCGTGTCTGTCTTACCCAAGCTGTCCAATTTCCATGGTTCACGGATATTGCAAATTTTTGTGCTACAGGCTCTTTCCCCGCGGATGCATCACCTAGCGAACGCACCAGAATTCGGAAGCAAGTGAAATACTACATCTGGGACAGCCCCTACCTATGGAAGTATTGCTCCGACCAAGTGGTGAGGCGTTGCGTGAATCTTGAGGAAGTGCCCTCAATCTTAAAGTTTTGTCACTCTTCCGTAGAGGGAGGCCATTTTGGTACCAAAAAGACCGCAATGAAAGTTCTCGAAGCCGGATTCTTTTGGCCATCCCTATTCCGTGATTGTTATATGTATTGTGCGTCTTGCCCTAGATGCCAAGTTACGGGGAATATTGGTGCACGCAACCAGATGCCCTTGACAGGTATCATCTCTTGCGAGATCTTTGATATCTGGGGTATAGACTTTATGGGGCCATTTCCGAATTCTTGTGGTAACACTTACATCATCCTCGCCGTCGACTATGTGTCTAAGTGGGTCGAGGCCAAGGCAACCAAGACAGATGACTCAAAAGTGGTTGTCGAGTTTCTACGCTCCAATATCTTCAATCGATTTGGCACACCACGTGCCCTAATCAGTGACCGGGGCACCCATTTTTGCAACCGAATCGTCTACTCTCTCCTCAACAAGTACGGAGTGACTCATCGCGTCTCCACCGCTTATCACCCCCAGACGAATGGGCAAGCTGAAGTTTCCAACAGGGAGATCAAAGCAATTCTTGAAAAGACGGTCAATCCGTCACGAAAGGATTGGAGCACGAAACTTGGAGATGCTCTTTGGGCTTACCGGACAGCCTACAAAACCCCGATCGGGATGACACCTTATCGACTTGTCTATGGCAAGCCATGTCATTTGCCAGTGGAGATTGAGCACAAAGCCTTCTGGGCCATCAAGCAGGTCAATACAGATCTAGACCAAGCCGGCAAACACCGTCGCTTGCAAATCCAAGAACTGGAGGAATTAAGAGATGATGCCTACGAGAATGCTCTCATCTACAAGAACAAGACAAAAGTTCAACACGATAAGCTTCTGGCCCCCAAATCATTTGCTGTTGGACAAAAAGTCTTATTATACAACTCTCATTTGCGTTTGTTCGCAGGAAAATTGAAATCCAAATGGACAGGCCCCTATCTGGTTACCACGGTTTTTGACCATGGAGCTGTCGAGATCCAGAGCCTAGACACGGGCGTCGCCTTCAAAGTAAACGGTCATCGCTTAAAGCCATTCTACGAAGGTTTCAAACCCTTCACGATCGATGAAATGAGGGTGGCAGATCCACCAGTCTTGCCCTAGACGCCTAAAATCGTCCGGGCCTGGACGAAAAAAAAATTTTGGCCAGTCAAGGAGGCATTCCACGCGCCTCATTTAATTTTTTCCTCGTATCTATCGTGTAGATAATTATTTTCGTTATTCCTATTTTTATTTTATTTTATTTATTATTATTATTATTATTATTATTATTATTATTTTCTTATGTAGTATTCCTTTGTTTTATTTTCGTTTTTATTAATTCCCTCCTTTCTCTTTTATTTTTTCCCCCTCTCCCTCAGCCTTTTCAAAATTTGAAATAGCTGAACTCCATTTTGCAGGTTGAGAGACGCGGAATCAATCGGAGCGCGACACGCGGAGCCAACCAGGTCGCGACACGCGTCCTCCACAATCCGACCGTTATCCACATCCTCGCCCAACCGCGTCGTGCCGCGTGGCACGCAATCCGCCTCTCCAGCCAACGCGTGACACGCGCCTTGTCCGCAATCCTGCTCGCGCGAATCAGCGCGCGACACGTGGCGGCGCCTTATCCACAATCCGCGCCTCCAATGCCCGCGCGCCACGTGGCAGATCCCCTCATCCAAATCGTCTTATCCGCAATCCGGATACGACCAACCAGCGCGCGACACGTGTACACAATCCGCGGCCTCCAATCCCACAGCGCCACGTGTCCCGCGTCATCCTCAACGGTCATCAGCCAGTCAACGCGTTATCCTTGCGCAATCCGCGTAGACCAACCAGAGGGCGCCACGTGGCAGCCCCTCATCCAGCCAATCCGCGTCCCCTGTGGCGATCCGCGTCTTCCCCCATCACCCAACCGCCTAGTGCCACGTGTCCCTCAGCGAATCCGAGCACGCCACGTGTCATCCGGCTTCCCTCAACATCACTTACCCATTTTTCCTATCTATCTTGTTTTCTCTTTCCCTTTCAACCGACCACCTTTCTCCTTCACTCCATCTTCTTCCCTTGGAACCCTAACCAGTCACTTAGCCAAACACCATGTCCCCCAAAAGACCCACAAGAATTAAAATGGTGGCCCACAAAATCGGGACCACCAGCCGCAGCCCCACTCCCACCCGAAAAATCCCCTCCCCCACCAACTCATTGTCCGCATCACCTTCAGCCGCGGATTCCGGCCAATCCCACTCTCACCACACCCACATAGGGCCAGAAAATGAGGAAACCTCCGACCGCCAGCCTCCGGCCGATGAAGACTTAGAAGTTACCGGGTCAAATCCGGCGACCCACACCATCACTAAATCCGGTCGGTCGGTCCCCAAGATCCCGGACCTCAACATTTACAAGTCGTCGGCACCGACGACTGATCCGGCAACCACCGTCGAGCAGGAAGCCGCGTCCGAAGGGGAGGAAGAAATCGTCTTGGTCGTGAGGAAGCCTAAACCACCTCTGTCCGTCAAGGTTGAGGAGGTTACCATCGACGCCGGAGAACCATCTAATCCGGCGAATAAGAAAAGAAAGGTCACCGAGAAGGAAAAAGGCAAAGCAAAGGTCACCACCAGATCTACAAAACCTCGCGCCACTTCACCCCCACCAGCTTCAGATCAGGTTACATCTGACCTCGCCGACCTTAAGGGTTGGCTCACTTTTGATGATAAACACTCTCTTGATAGACTTGTTGCTTTTAACTCGAAAGGTGTTAGCCCATGCGCGCGCCTTGATCTTGTGTTTTTGGACAAAATGAGTATAGGCTCTCGAGTTCGAGAGCTTGTAAAAGGTATTGGGTGGGAAGCTTTGTTCTTCCTGGAGCATCCGACCTTTTCCGAGCTCTCACTTGAGTTCTATTCCACATTTTGGCTTGCTTCGGACCAATTCAAGCCTAAGGGCAAGACTGGTCCGTGCCTATCAGCCCCTGATATTGTCCATTTTAGGCTGATGGGAAAATGGCGTAAAATGTCTGTCGATAAGCTGAATTGTGTGTTGGGTGTTGTTAGTGTTGATGAGCTAGAATCTTCTTCGTATAGATCTGCCCATACCATATATCCTACTGATTTTGATGCTGATGTTGCCTTTCAGGAGCTGACCGGCAAGGCAAATGCCGAGTTCAGCCCTAAACTTGCCAAAGGACATGAACTTTCTGACCCTGCTCTGAGGATCTTGCATCGATATTTGGCCTTTACTTACTCGGGCAAGCCCCATTCTTCTGGCCAGTTATCGATGCAAGAGCTGTTTTTCTTGTGGTGTATGAAGCATGCGATTAGGCTTAATCTTGGGTTTTGGTTTGCTACTGCTGTTTCATCTGTTCAGGCCATACCTCGTAGTCCTGTCATGGGGTCATTGGTCACTAGTATTGCTATAAACGATGATTTTTTTAATTTGGTTTTGCCTTGTAGCAATCTATCTGCACCTGTTGATTTTAAGATGCTAGATCCTAAGACCCTCGATCAGATGGGTCATTTGTGTGTCTCACAGCGTATATTGCAGTTTAGTACACGTTGTACGCAGGTGAAAGATCAAGCATTCGGCACTAAGCACCAAGGAAACTTCATGTACTCGACTGATGCCCAAGCCACACATCCTGGCCAAACTAGCTCTGCCCCAGACGCTCCGACCAGTCCCGGCCAAGATGATCCACCTAGTGCTCCATCAGCACAGGATGTTCATCCTGCCCTCCTTGCCGCCACAGCTGAGACAAATATCCTCCTCCGGTCCATTTTGAAGCAACTACAAGATTTGACCACGGAAGTTGCTAGGCGCAACCTCCCACCTATGTAGCGTTCCCAGACTATGTCCCATCGCCTTAGGGCAATCCGCCACATTCCCCCCCTCCCCCTCCCCCTGAACTCTTTTTATATTCTGAAACTCTCATATTTATTTTGTGCGCCTCTCTCGCATTGAGGACAATGTGAAGCCTCAGTGTGGGGGAGGGTTTATGTGTTTGTGTGATATGTTAGTATATATATTTGATTGCATGCTTTGTGCAAAAATTTAAAATTTTTCGGATTTTCACTTTAAAGGATTTTGCTAATTTGGTATCACTGCCCAGTTTTAAAACCCCCTTTGTATGGACACACTTTTGACTTATGAGCACATAGAAATGAACTGCCTTTCATGTTAGTCTTGCCCTAGATCTTGCATGCTTTGTCTGCTAGCTCTTATAACCTGCATCTGCACTAAACATCAGCAATCATTTATAGCACCTTGTGAGCATTTGAGCCTAAACAGTTGTATTTTTCATGTGTGATTCAATGCTTAGCTAGGCACTCAACTAAGTTTGCATGAGACCCCTGGGTATGGGCACCATCAGTCTTAGGAAAGCAACAAAAAGACGAGAAAAATGAACTTTGCATCTTTGTTTTCTTTTCCTTTGCTTTCTATCCCTTCTCTCTTTCTTCATCTTGCCCCCGACGCTCTTTCTCATCTTGCCCCAGACATCTTCTCATTTCCTTCTCATTTCTCTCTTCTTTAAACACCTGTTCTAACTTTTCTTGATCCTTTTTTCTTCCAGGTGAGTAGTATTTGTCAGAGGTAGCGGGCTAGATGTTCAGCAAAGCCTAAGTGTGGGGGAGACCGACAAGAAGGTGCAGATGCTGAAAAACATCTAGGGCAAAGTCATCAAGCCCTAGCCGGAGTAAGTTGGCAAAATCCTTGAGCTAACTCAATCTTCATCAGCTGAAGTTTGTCGAATTCGTTTTCATCTGCAAAAAAAAAAAAAAAAAAAAAAAAAAAAAAAAAAAAAAAAAAAATCAAAACCAGAAATAAAGCAAAGAAAAGAAAGTCTTATCTGGTTTCAAAAAAAAAGAGGAAAGAAAAACGAAAGAAGGCAAAGGTGCGAACAAGAAAAATGAAGTATTGTCAGCATGGCTCCCAAGAGAAGAACTCCCCCAGACGAAGAACTTCGTCTAGCCCTCGACTGTCTGCCCTTGACAGATACTGCCTCACCGTTTCATCTCCATCCGGTTTTTTTTTTTTTTCCGTTCTATTCTCCTTCTCTTTTCCTTCCTCTTTGTGCTCTTTGTATATAATATATCCTTTTGCTTTTCCTATTTTCTTTCTTTCTTTCTTTCCCTTTTCTCTCCACATTCTTCATATTCTCTATACACCTTTCCTTTCAATCCTTTTTTATGGTGCAAAGTTCATTTCTGATTGTTGATTGCCTAAGCATGTGGATTTTAACTCGGGTTGATGTGCAAATTGTGTTGTGTGTCTTGTTAATTTTGCATATTTGAGTGATTACACACCGAGCCTAGTTGAGTGAGAGTGTAAACACTTGCCCTGGTGAGGATTGCTGGTGCCAAGTCTGATGTGGTAAAGTTTCTTCATTAGGGTCGTTATCCTAATGATTTGATGCAGAGTTATCTAGGCGGAGTATGTCTTGACATGGTTAGGGTTGATTGTTTGGTTTGTTAATTCTTGTGCTATGGTTGATTGTGCTTGTCTGTGTCTTGGGGTGTGTTTTCCTTTTTGATTGCTCGAGGGCGAGCAATGGGCAGTGTGGGGGAATTTGATATGATGCCTTTTTATGCATGTTTTTCCCTCTCTTTCAGGTCTAATTTCACACTTGATACTACTAATTTGGCTTGTTTTCCAACCATTTTGTAGATTTGGACTAAAGGGAGGAACTTGCTGAAAAGCGCGCCATTTGGATGCATTTTTGCTGATCTTACATCGTCGAGCCCTAGATGCAGTTTTGTCGTCGAGACCTACCGTCGGGACCTAGACGAGATCTTATGTCTAGGCCTAGACGAAGCACGTGGATGTTTCTTTTCGGATGACGCTTGGCCGAAGATGCTAAAAAGATTCTAGCGGGATTCCATGTGCAAATCATCCAGCTCATCAGAGAATATTCCTCTATACCATTTTGTCCCCTAGTGGGGTTGTTAGGCTATATATAGAACCTTAACTTTAGGTTAAGGGAGGCTACTCTTTAGTATATTTTTCATCTTTTTAGGGTTTTCAATCATTGTAGCCACCTCTCTAACATTGGGATTTGTTCTTCCTTTATTTTTCCAGAAATTGGAGCCCCAAGCTCCAATTAGTTTTTAATCCAGATTTTCGTTTTCATCTGCACCTCTTCTCTGTTTATGTTGCTTTCTCCATCTATCTTGTGCATGATTTCCAGCATGAGTGGCTAAATCTCTTAGTCTTGGCAGGGGTGTTTTAAGGATTGCAAGAGGATAGTTGGGAGGTCAAAGTGTTCTTAAAACGTGTTCATTGTTGTATCCGCTTTCTTGCCATTTTATTGTCATTTCGTGTGAGATTTGTTGGTAGTTTGATCACCTATTTGCATGTTTCTCATGAATATTGTCATTTCCATGGTAATAACTAACGTGAGGCCATGGAATAGAGTAGGCACCTGGTCCAGAGTCACCATGTCGTTTGGTCCAATCTGGCTAGGGCAAGAAACCGGTTAGGGCAGACTTCTCAGTGTCTAGCCCTAGACGTGTCTTCTCTCCACTTCACGGGCCTGTGTGTATGACCCATAAGCGTACCTTGGGCACAGTGTCACGGCCACTCCCATAAGCGTACCTTGGGAGTGACTTCTCTTAAGAAGAGAAGTAGGGAATCTCCGTGAAAACAGGGTTCCTATAGCACGTCTATGGCGTGAACGCAGTCTATCCTTGCACCGATGACCGACTAGACCTCGACGCAATCCGCCGTCTACCCCTGCTAAGATTTCTCCTTTTATCTGATTTAGTATCTTTACTTACTTTGTTATTATCTTTATTACACTTGTTAGTCTTTACCATTTTTATTGATATTCGCTTGCTTTATTTTCGTTCCCTTTTTATTTAATTATTTCGTTTGTCTAGTGTTACTTGTTATTTGCATTTTTATTCTCTGTCTCAACATCAACTGCCATCGTTGGCTAGATTCGTCTAGACCGACCAAACCCCCCCCCCCCTTGTGTTACTTTTATGTCTGTTGCATTTTCATCCTCATCATACATTTAGGGCAAGATTAAATTTAGTCCTTCATTTTCCCTGTGGTTCGACCCTGACTTGCTGCTATATTCATTAATTTGTGCATCTAGCCTATCAGGAACTTTACAAATACTCTATTACTTTTGACGCGCGTTTCGACGGCGCGTCAGTGACCACCTTCCTCAAATTTAGATAAATGTCCGAGGTGACCAACTTCCTCAAAAAATTTAGGTAAATGTCCGAGGTGACCAACTTCCTCAAATCTAGATAAGTGTCCGAGGTGACAACCTTCCTCAAATTTAGATAAGTGTCCGAGGTGACTACCTTCCTCAAATTTAGATAAGTGTCCGAGGTGACAACCTTCCTCAAAATTTAGATAACTGTCCGAGGTGACTACCTTCCTCAAATTTAGATAAGTGTCCGAGGTGACGACCTTCCTCAAAATTTAGGTAAATGTCCGAGGTGACCAACTTCCTCAAATTTAGATAAGTGTCCGAGGTGACAACCTTCCTCAAAATTTAGGTAAATGTCCGAGGTGACCACCTTCCTCAAAATTTAGGTAAATGTCCGAGGTGACCAGCTTCCTCAAAATTTAGGTAAATGTCTGAGGTGACCAGCTTCCTCAAATTTAGGTAAATGTCCGAGGTGACCAACTTCCTCAAAATTTAGGTAAATGTCCGAGGTGACCAGCTTCCTCAAAATTTAGGTAAATGTCCGAGGTGACCAACTTCCTCAAAATTTTGGTAAATGTCCGAGGTGACCAACTTCCTCAAAATTTAGGTAAATGTCCGAGGTGACCAACTTCCTCAAAAAAAATTTAGATAAGTGTCCGAGGTGACTACCTTCCTCAAATTTAGATAAGTGTCCGAGGTGACAACCTTCCTCAAAATTTAGATAAGTGTCCGAGGTGACGACCTTCCTCAAAATTTAGGTAAATGTCCGAGGAGACCAACTTCCTCAAATTTAGATAAGTGTCCGAGGTGACAACCTTCCTCAAAATTTAGGTAAATGTCCGAGGTGACCAGCTTCCTCAAAATTTAGGTAAATGTCCGAGGTGACCAGCTTCCTCAAAATTTAGGTAAATGTCCGAGGTGACCAGCTTCCTCAAATTTAGATAAGTGTCCGAGGTGACAACCTTCCTCAAATTTAGATAAGTGTCCGAGGTGACTACCTTCCTCAAATTTAGATAAGTGTCCGAGGTGACAACCTTCCTCAAATTTAGATAAGTGTCCGAGGTGACAACCTTCCTCAAATTTAGATAAGTGTCCGAGGTGACTACCTTCCTCAAATTTAGATAAGTGTCCGAGGTGACAACCTTCCTCAAAATTAGATAAATGTCCGAGGTGACCAGCTTCCTCAAATTTAGATAAGTGTCCGAGGTGACAACCTTCCTCAAATTTAGATAAGTGTCCGAGGTGACTACCTTCCTCAAATTTAGATAAATGTCCGACGTGACCAGCTTCCTCAAAATTTAGGTAAATGTCCGAGGTGACCAACTTCCTCAAAATTTAGGTAAATGTCCGAGGTGACCAACTTCCTCAAAAAAAAATTTAGATAAGTGTCCGAGGTGACTACCTTCCTCAAATTTAGATAAGTGTCCGAGGTGACAACCTTCCTCAAAATTTAGATAAGTGTCCGAGGTGACGACCTTCCTCAAAATTTAGGTAAATGTCCGAGGTGACCAACTTCCTCAAATTTAGATAAGTGTCCGAGGTGACAACCTTCCTCAAAATTTAGGTAAATGTCCGAGGTGACCACCTTCCTCAAAATTTAGGTAAATGTCCGAGGTGACCAGCTTCCTCAAAATTTAGGTAAATGTCAGAGGTGACCAGCTTCCTCAAATTTAGATAAGTGTCCGAGGTGACAACCTTCCTCAAATTTAGATAAGTGTCCGAGGTGACAACCTTCCTCAAATTTAGATAAGTGTCCGAGGTGACTACCTTCCTCAAATTTAGATAAGTGTCCGAGGTGACAACCTTCCTCAAATTTAGATAAGTGTCCGAGGTGAGAACCTTCCTCAAATTTAGATAAGTGTCCGAGGTGACTACCTTCCTCAAATTTAGATAAGTGTCCGAGGTGACAACCTTCCTCAAAATTAGATAAATGTCCGAGGTGACCAGCTTCCTCAAATTTAGATAAGTGTCCGAGGTGACAACCTTCCTCAAATTTAGATAAGTGTCCGAGGTGACTACCTTCCTCAAATTTAGATAAGTGTCCGAGGTGACAACCTTCCTCAAAATTTAGGTAAGTGTCCGAGGTGACAACCTTCCTCAAATTTAGATAAATGTCCGACGTGACCAGCTTCCTCAAAATTTAGGTAAATGTCCGAGGTGACCAACCTTCCTCAAAATTTAGATAAGCGTCCGAGGTGACTACCTTCCTCAAAATCAGAGAAATGTCCGAGGTGACCACCTTCCTCACCCCACTCTCAGGTAAGTCTTCGTTATTTCCCAAAAATATGGTAAAGACTAGGAGCAACCATCTTTACTGCTTATCAAAAATTTCAGTTACACTGTATTTTTTATCAGACAGTAAAGAGGGGGCAACTATTGCTACCCGATTTTTGACTTTTCATCGCAACCTTTACATTTTTGCCACTTATAGCTTGTCTGAATCAAATTTCTGTTGATTTTTTGGTCCTAGGCTAGCTTGTTTAATTTTTCTAGTCATTTCGTGCCTTTTTAGTTTTTTCGTACTTTTAACTGTCTTTTCGCGAACTTCTATTGGTCCCGAGTAAGGTTCCCGGGACCGAGTGTAGAACGCCCTTTTTATTTAATTGATGATTACGTGTTAATTTTCTCTTTCACGCCAGCACGTTCGGTTTCGTTCAATTTTTGTCGTAATGACATTTATTTTGCGCGCGAACGTTTTGTTGTTTCCGAAGGAGAAAATAAATACGTTAAATCAACTTTCGCATATTTTCACTGTATATTACTTTTATCGCCTTATTTTTCTGCACGCTTTGGTTCCCTCGGTTCGGATTTATTTTCGTTCTCGAGCGTCTTCGCTCGTACCAAAATATCCCGCTCGTATGGGAATTAATGCATTTAATGCATGGTTTGTTTTTGATTGGTCCTCCGAAGGCCTGGCGGACAGGAATATTTGTTGTTCCCTTGATATTATAAGGAACGGATTGACTACAAACAAGGACTTGGAGGACCACGCCGGGCTGGTTTTGTTCTCCACTCACGGTCGGAGACCACAACCGATGTACGCTCCTTCAATCTTGACTCTTGCTTATAAATAGGAGGCTCTTCACCACTGCGCGGGGACGGGTTGTCGCACCTACTCATCATCAACTTCAAACCAGAGCAAAGGAAAGCGTTGAAGGTAATTGTTCGAAGCTTTCTCTCTCTAACCTTTCTCTTGATAATCTGCGTTTATGCATGTATGAACTGAATTGATGGCTTAAACTTGTCTTAAATGTTTGATTGTCAAGTTATATGGTCTGTTCTTGCTCCAATTTAAACATCTACTGCTCGAACTAATTAATCACGAATTATTGACATTAATGCATATTATTTTGCCATGTTGAAATTACCTACGGTTCATGGACGGTTTGAGCTAGTTCTTGATAGGTTTTGTTCGTATGATAGTTCTTCTACTTCCCTGCACGGTAGGAGTTAGTTTTGTGTCGAATAGTTGTTTGTTATTGCCCACGGTTGCTTCGGTTTTTCGAAGAAGAACGCATGCTCTTTTCCTTCAGTTTTGCTGGATGTTTGGCTACTGTTTTTGTATGGTTTTACTGCTTGTATAGCCTGTGTTGGTTTAGGTCTGCTTAGGGAGTATTTGGTGGCGGTTATGGAGCTTGAGTTGCCGGCCATGGTGGCCGGCGACGTGGAACACAAGAACAGCCGCTGCTGTTCTTGCGCAAGGGAGAAGACGAAGGTGACGGGCTTCAGCCCGTCCCTTCCCTTCCTGTTTTTATTTAATTCCCTCATGGGCTTGGCTTAGCCAAGCCCATGTGACCCTTTAGTCCCTTAATTTAATTTGTTTTTCGCGTGAGCCCCTCCGATTTAATTTTCGTTAACTTGTTCAAATTGCTCGTATGTTTTTGACATGTTTAATTTGCTGAAATTAAGTGCCTGACTAGTATGCTGTTTTATTTATTTTACACCATGTATGAAGTTTTATTTAATTTATACCATGTATTTTACTATGAATTTTAAATTGCATGTTTTGCACGATGTTTTATTTGCTATGTGGTTGTTCCAATTTGTGGTGAAAATTGTAAAATGCTCACATGATATTTATTTATTTTCATGATTGTTTGTATGAAATAAATGATGCATGTGTCTTTGTTATTTATTATCTTTAGAGTTCGTACTAACAATTTCATTTTGTAGGTATAATTTTGAATCACCGATCAAAAGTACGTATTTAAATTTCTTTTATTTAATTTAAATGTTTTCTGTAAGAATTTTTGCATGCATGATATCTAAAGAACTAGAAAACCAAGTATGGGCCTAACCCGGCCCATTAAAACTAAAAGTATCATTTTCACGCATTCGCATATGATAATTAATCATCAACTATTTAAATCCCATGTTTGGAACAATAATTAATTGCTAAACTTGTTGTAACAATTAATTGCTTATTTTCACTTTTTGTAATAAGTAATTACTCATTATCAACTTGTTGTAATTAATTAGATATTTCAATCGTTGTAATAATTATTTAGATAAGTATTCCGACCTCCAATTTGTAATAATTAGGTAAGTAGTTGGTTTGTAATAATTACTTAAGTAGTTTTATTATGATTTGTCAATTTGTAATAATTAGTTTAAGTAGTTAAAAAATCGTGTATGTTTGTTATATCTACATATTTATGTCAATTGTCATTTAACATCGGTTTTGAAGAGATGGATCGATCGGGGATCGTCCAAAAGGTAAGATTACCTTAAAAACGTTTCCTTGTATGTTCACACCAAGGTCCAAAGCCTTAGATCTTATCGTATGCATGACCACTTAGGTAACCATAGAACCGCCCTACGCGTATGCATGACATATAGAATTGCTCTCAAATAAAATCAATCTCACATGCTTACGTGTTTATATCACTCGCGTTTATATGACATGAAATAAACTGTTTTTCTTGTTAAGTGATATGCATGATGGCTCCAAAAGCCATGCCAACCTACGTGCATTCATAAAAATATACCTTGCTAGTTTTAGCCATGATAGATCACGTAGTAATTAAGTCATGCATGGCCCAATGAAAAAGGTGAGCGTCCGCTCTAGCATCGAGACAAAATGGTAACCCCATCCCTCGAACCCCCAAACGAAAATAACATGACCCTATGCTAAGATGTAACGTCACCTTAGAGGGCCAAATTTCATGTTCAAATGTCTTCTAAAAACACCTCTCATACCGGTAACCTTTTTTAAGGATGTGACTTGGGTGCCTAACACCTTCCCAAGTCCATAAATACGACCTCGAACCATCGTTCTTTGGTTTAGACCATTGTGCCTTAGTTTGTTTATTTTATGCCATCGATTAGGTTCCCTAAACCTCACAAAATTAGGGTGGCGACTTCATTTGCATAGTGTTAAGACAGGTCCAACGCTTGTCTATCATTATGGCCCGTCCCGATCCTTAAACTCGTTTTCAACGAAAAAGGGGGTGCGACACTCCTGTTCCAGGTCAGCCCATGCCACCTTATGGTGTGCAATACCCTCCACCACCTACTCAATCTGTGACAGCTAGTGAATCTCAACCAAGCTACCACCTGGAGTACATTCTGAAAATGGCTCTTCTGCTCCATCTGCATCTTCAAATATGTACGGGAACCCTGTGGCTGCAATGTCGTCTAGTACTCAACCTGCATATGCAACAGCCAATGGCGGAGCCTCGTTGTGGCTAGGGGAGCTGCGGCCCCCCCAAACTTTAAAAAAAAAAATAGTATATACATTAAATTTTTTTTTTCTGTATATCTTTAATCAGTTAAGAAAGTATTAGGGCCCAATAAATACTTGGCCGAATAAATATTTGACTTGTGTAAATAATTTTAGACTATGACCTTTGGGGCTAAAGCAGATACAATACTGATTATCATGATATCATCCCTTTCCCTTCCCTTTCCAAATTAAATCCAACAGCAACATCAATTTGTAATCATCGGCGATTCCAGTGGCGGAGCCTCTCCCTCTCGGCCAGTCGGCCTCCTCCTCGCCAAACTCCTGTCCTTTCCCAGTCTGAGTAGTCTCCCTCTCGGCCTCCTCCCCCTAGCCACAACGAGGCTCCGTCGCCAAACTCCTCTCCCTCTAGGTAAATTATTATATATTTTTATTTTTGTTATTTCTTGGATTCTGATGTGGTTAGTGTTTGGTTTTATGAGTTTTGTGGTAATTGATTGAAATGAGTTTTAATTAATCATTTTTAAATGATTGAAATGAGTTTTAATTAATCATTAATGGGTTTTGTGCAATTGATTGAAAAGAGAACAAAAGAATTAGTTGCTTGCTTGCTTGCTTCTTCAGTTCTGTTAAATTGAGTTTTAGGATTTCAGTATTTAGATGAAATTTAATTATCCTTTAGGATTTACTAGTTATATACCCTAGAAATATTTCATTAATTTTTGGTGTATTACAGTTTTATATCGAATTTGAAAATCGAAGAAGTCATGCCGCCGAAAAAGCAACAATGTCTCGATTCATTTTTTAGAAAACAAAGTGTTCAATCTGAAGCTAGCACACAATTGGATGTTGATGTTGATACTTCAACAATTCCGGCGCATCCCTCTGAACCTTCTGAGATTGAATGTGGGAGCAATCTTGATTCCTCTATTCGTCCTATGTCTACTAGTGTCAAAGTAGATGGTTTAGAACGTGATCCAGGATTACGTCCCCAAATGTGGAACTATTTAGTAAATCAATGAGATGAGATTCTACGTGCTTATCTAACTGCTGGTCCGTATCAACCTTGTGCTTCTAGCTCTGACTCTAATTATCCTTTATGCAATAAGCAAAAACGACGTTTTCAAGCTTCTTGGTTCTCTCAATTTCCTACTTGGCTAGAGTACTCTCCCACTAAAGATGCCGCATATTGTTTGTCATGTTATCTTTTTACTATGAAATCAGTTGGGCGATTTGGATGGGATGTTTTTATAAGAGAGGGATTCAAGAGATGGAAGAGGGTCAATAATGGAAAAAATTGTGCTTTTCTGAACCATATCTGGACAGATTCGAGCTCACCACATAACATTGCAGTGAATGCTTATGCAGATTTAATGAATCAATCTGGCCACATTGATAAAGTCTTACTTGCACAACGGTCCGATCAAATTCAGAGCAATAGACTGAGACTCAAGACTTCTATTGATGCAGTTCGTTGGCTTGCATTTCAAGGGTGTGCATTTAGAGGTCATGATGAGACTTCAAGTTCTAGAAATCGCGGTAACTTCCTTGAATTGATACAATTTTTATCATCATACAATGAAAATGTTGCAAATGTTGTTTTGGAAAATGCTCCTCCTATTGCTAGATACTCTTCACATGACACCCAAAAGGAGATTCTACATGTTCTAGCGAAGAAAGTTCGCAATAAGATTTGAGAAGATATTGGTGATTCCAAATTTTGTATTATTGTTGATGAGGCTCGAGATGAGTCTAAAAGAGAGCAAATGGCTCTTATTTTGAGATTTGTTAATGAAGATGGTTTTATAAAAGAACATTTCTTTGATCTAGCTCATGTTAAAGACACAACTTCAGCAACACTAAAGAGTGAGATTTCAAATATTCTCTCATTATTCTCTTGATATTCAGAACCTGCGAGGTCAAGGATATGATGGAGCAAGCAACATGCGTGGTGAATGGAAAGGGCTACAAGCATTGTTTATTCAGGATTGTCCTTGTGCCTATTATGTACATTGTTTTGCTCACCGGTTACAACTGGCATTAGTTGCTGCAGCTAGAGAGGTACATCCAATTCATGAATTCTTTTCCAATTTGACTTTTATTGTCAATATTGTTACCTCTTCATGTAAACGTCATGATGAATTGCAAGCTGCCCAAGCATCTAAAATTGCCTATTTGCTTGATATTGATGAGCTTGAAACTGGAAAGGGTCTCAATCAAATTGGAACTTTAAAACGAGCCGGTGATACTCGTTGGGGATCACATTTTCATTCCATTTGCAACCTTATTAGCATGTATGATGCAATTTGCTCTGTTCTTGAAAAAGTAAAGACTAATGGATCTACTTACTCTCAACGAGGTGATGCCAGCTCAGCTTTGAATATGATGACATCCTTTGAATTTATTTTCATCTTGCATCTAGTGAAGGAAGTCATGGGGATTACTGAAGTACTTTGTCAAGTTTTGCAGCAAAAGTCTCAAGATATCTTGAATGCTTTACATTTAGTTTCAACTTCAAAAGCATTGATCCAGAAGTTGAGAGAACATGGTTGGAATGATTTTATTGAAAGTGTTATATCATTTGCAAAGAAAGTAGATGTTGAGATTCCTGATTTGAGTGCTCGATATGTTGAAGGTCGAGGTCGTCGTCAACGTGATATTACTAAGGAGCATCACTATCACTTTGATATATATAACGTTGCAATAGACTTCCAATTGCATGAGCTAAATAACAGATTCAAAGAGCAAGCAATGGAGCTTTTGACACTCAGTCTAGCATTGAATCCAAATGATGGCTACAAATCCTTTAACATTGAGGATATTTGTAAGCTTGCTGAAAAGTTTTATCCTCTTGATTTTAGTGAGCAAGAAAAGATGAGTCTCAAATATCAATTGCAACATTTTGAGTTTGAGAAACAGAGTCATCCCAAGCTGCAAGATTTGTCATCTCTTTCAGAATTATGTAAAGTGTTTGCAGAAACCAAGATGTCAAAGACGTTCTATCTTATTGATAGAATGATTCGTCTTATTTTAACTCTTCCAGTATCTACAGCAACAGGTGAACGTGCATTTTCAGCAATGAAAATTGTTAAAACAAGGCTTCGGAATAAAATGGAAGACGAATTTCTCGCAGATAACTTGGTGATTTATATTGAAAGAGAAATTGCCGAGACTTTCAGTTTAGACTCGATATTAGATGGATTTGTTGATTTAAAAGAGCGTTGGGTACAATTCAGGTAATTTAATTAATTATACATAATACATATTAAATTTATTATTATAATAATTATTGACGATAATTTTCATATTTTACAGGTAACTTTTTTTTCTCGCCCCCCCTCCAAGCGATGATGGCAGGCTCCGCCACTAGCAACAGCTCCATTAGGTTACCCATCTTATTATGGTGCAGTTCCTCCCCCCGCTCCAACTGACCATTCACAGAGCACGATGATGTGCCATGGGCCAAACCCCCCCCCCCCCCCCCCCCCCCAAGGCCCCCCTCCAGCTCCAGCCCTTCTATAGTACAGATGCTGAGTATGACAATTTATGGCAGAGATGAAATGATACGAAACACTTGCAATATTACTTCGAGAGAGGTACATGCACATACCCATTCCATATTTTGGTGTTTATATTGATGTTATATCTAAATATGCTTCCTGGTTTTTTCATTGAATATACTTTGCTGTAGTAAGAGAGTGAGAATTTGAAGGCCGCCGTGCTCAAGTATCAGCAGTGGGGGGGAACACAGAGATGTCATTGGCACTAATAATGCTTGTCGACTGGTT
Source organism: Viola odorata (assembly GCA_963691705.1). Lineage (NCBI taxonomy): Eukaryota > Viridiplantae > Streptophyta > Magnoliopsida > Malpighiales > Violaceae > Viola > Viola odorata. The sequence continues at coordinate 4,338,761 of OY829539.1, forward strand.
TTGCGGTTTTTCTTGTTATGTACTAATGGCTAACGGTATTGTGTTATTGTGTTCTAGTTGGTCAGGATTTTATAGTTACTTTGAGATGAAACGAAGTTGGTGTCAGAAACCTCCAGGACCTCGTCAAGATGGTACTCCCTCTGGTCCGAAATGTATGACTTCCTCGCATCCCAATATTCAGTAGGTAACGCATATCGAGGAGGTCAGATGACGCACTATTTGACCCCAAAAAATTTCGTACTTTTTTTCGTACTTCCAAGAAAAAATTCGGAGCAAAATTGTCTCAAATAGTGACTGTTCAGACCCTTAGCTTGGGATATTAACTGGCTGCTTTATAATTGAAAATTGATATTCTTCTGGTTATCCATCTTATGCTGATTGGACCTGTGTTTTTCATGTCATTGAATTGGGATGCCGAATCGTGTTCTCGAATTTACCATCTTATGTTGCCCAACTGTGGTGCAACATGAACTAACACTGCGTTTTGGATCCATCCACATTTAACCAACCAATGGATTGAATTAGTCAAAATTGGACAGGATATCATCCTCTGCACTGCTTGCTTTTGCATTGCAACCATACTGGATAATAATAATAAAGTTTAAATAACATTTTTCAACTAATAAGATTATGACTTACAACGTACAACAGACCGCAAGTTCAAAGTATACAATTCCAAAATAGCAGTAAATTCAAATTGTGTATCATCTATGTAACCACCAGAAATTATACCTGGGATCACTCGTGGAGAAGAAAAACCTGGGAAATGACACTTTGTCTAGGGCCACACAATCTCCCGCTTGCTTGCTGTCCAATCATAGGCGATCTCTTAACAGTCATAACTCCAGCTCTCTTCATTATCCTATGGAATTAACAATTATAGTAAAACAGTCAAGGATTATCAAGCTTGCTTTTCTCATGGTCGTAACCAGATGCCTTTCCTGTTGTGCCAACTAAATATGGCTCTGGCGTCGAATTTTCCAGGTTCATGTCAAGCCCATGATACGTTCTTGTTGCAAAATAATAATCTGCTCCAGATTTTATCGTTCCCTTGGTGAGAGAAGAAGGATTTTGGTCACGTAGATGTAGGGACTTCTCCACTGCATTTGCCAAAGCGAGAGTTTCTCCATTTTCAATTTCATTATTTTCTGTCATAAGTTTCAGCAGTCAGTAAATAAATTGCTAATAACCAATAAATGCATCAATGCGCTACTGCAATCAAAGTCAAATTTCAACATTATGAAATAACTCAAGGACTCCTGTACACACTGGGTTAATAAAAAGGGCAATAAGTGGATAGTATAGAACACCACAAGGGCTGCATGTACAACAAAATCAAAAGATCATTAACAGAAATCACTTGATGCAAAACAGATTGACAAATGGGATTCAGCGGAACCAAAGCAGTCCCATTGGAGGGTTGTTTTAATAGATACACTTAAAACACCTACTAAACACATTTCCATCAACTCAAAATAGCACAACCATAGAACCAAGCAAGAATAGACATGAACTAGCTAAGAGTACTCCCAATCAAACTAGTAAGACCACACAAAAGCTTAGGAGCCGCAATTTAAAATTTGCCTTTCCTATGCTCAATTACTTCCAGAAAAACTTTACAATTTCTACCCCATGCAAATGCAAACTAGAATACCATGATTCAGTACTTCATTTCAAGGCACAAGGTTTTGAGGGCTCAGTTTGTAGAATGCTTAATTAAAAGCAGTAAACCAAAACAACATGGTATCTCTTAATCCCTAGAAGCTTTAAGTTTTTCTTTCAAGCTCTAACAGATCAAAAAATGGCTATCAGCTAATCGCTGTAAAGGACAGGACAGGGCTCAGTTGAAAGTCAGCTTTCACCCGAAGATACATTCCACCAGTTCTAGATAATAAACAAATGAAAAGTTGGTTGTATGTTCGAAAGTACCCTGTAAATCAATGTCTTCCACGTATCCTCCTTGCACAAAAGAAAATCGTGCTTCTTCAGAACGGTGTCTTACTTCCACTGAAGATGAACTAATCAAATCCTGGAATCCCATGAAATATGCTCCTGTCCATTGGCTGCCTCTGCAGGATAAACATTCTGATGAATTAGGATACAGTAATAAAGCATAATCCAAAACTCAAAAGACAATCATATATGTAACAAATTCTGAAACATATGCATATTATTCATTGACTCAGATACATAAAGAGCTGCCAGCAAGCAAGCAAATTGATGCATTCCAAAGTTATAATGGTGAAGAAAAGGAGCAAATTAAAAGACAAAATCTGGGATAAGCAGAATTGAAAAGAAACAGTACAGCCATAGCCTCCTGTTAAGTGTGATTGATAACCTGCAAATGGGTCAATTGACTCAATGCATTGTAGATGTCATCTATTATTTGTCAATTATCTGGTTGAACTATGAGGTAGGAAGCACGGGCTGAGTCTTGTGAAACCAGTTCATATAAATCTATTAATATCTTTTTACAAAGCGGATTCCTTAGTCCTAACGAATGAAAAAAGTATAAAAACAAGAACTGAGGCTGAAGAAACTACTTAAGAGGATGGTGGATGAATCATATAGAGGTTTAAAGGGCATCTGAGTTATGCTTTTGGCTAGGGATTCAAAATTTGGAGAGTAAATGTAATGAATTCACACCTGTTAAAAGCTAGGATGGCCTCAAATGGTGTAATAACCGGAGCATAGAACTCTTTGCTATCCAGAAGAGCAGTTTGGGCACAAGAAACATACACAAAAATATCACACTGCCACAAAAAATAAACTTGTTATTACTTTAACTTCAAAGTCTAATCACTCTGATATAAAATACATAATTTTGTATACATGAACGAGGAGATTTACTTCAGGGAAGTTGGCAAGTTTTGCAGGATTTGGTCTACCCATAACAAGAGTATAAACTTTTTTTCCTGCACCAGTGATCAGGTCCTTCATCTGGTGAATCATGCTAAGGTACCCAGCTACATTAAAAGGATTATTCAAATGATTAGAAGAATGAATTTGCAAGTAAATCATTATTATACATAGATGAGAAAACATCATTACATGCAGGAAAATAACTGACCAAACCCAGAAACAACCTTGAAAACTTAGGTGAACTAATAGTAAAGATGTGAATTAAATTGTCCCTGTGAACAAAATGGTTCCTTTCTAATAACAATTCATGAGGAGATATGCATATTCCGCAATCTGTAATTCGGTTAAGTGCTAAATCTAAATCCACCACCCCAAACCTCTTTGTGTTTGCAACTCTAGAACCAGAGGTTTTTTGAACCCAAATAAAAAACATCATTAAATGAGAAAACAAGGATATAACCAAAAAAAGAGAAGACTGTGACTCTTAAATATTATGTCCAGACTATGTAAAGATGCACACTACATAGACAAAAACAACATAAACATAGGAGTATAATACTTTGAAGGAAAGAACAGAACTTCATATTTAGCAAAAAACGTGTTTAGGAATACTATTGGAACTGAATCTGCAGCCAGAGCACAATGCAGAATCTAGACTATAAGAAAGTCAAAATTCCAAATGTCGAAAATATGAAAAGTGAAAAAAGAGACCATGTCCCAAAGAACAGTTAAAAATGGCAAATCACAATACTATGTTGTTAAAAATCATACAAAACATGATAAGGAACCATACCCACACCAAGAGTTCCCACCAAAATCCCAACAATGTTAGCATCTTTTGCTTTCTCCACTAGGTAATATCTGCACGAAGGCATCACAAACTAATCACCCGACAGAGGTACATAACATGAATGCATAACATAGGAAGAAAAAAGGAAACTGAGCATGGTTCAAGAGTATAAATGGAACAAAATCTGAGTGAAATGACATCATAAAAGGTGAAGATTGTTATCTAAGAAGTAGTACCTACGCTTAAGAACCCTTCTCTGCTGAGATAAATCCGTCACCAAGCAATTCTCCTCTGCATCATATCTGACTAAAACCAAACCACCACACAAAAGTTATTTTTATTTAAGCACATGAAGGGAAAAAGAAATACAGCTATGATAGTTTGTTATAAATGTCACAAAATAATCAACCATGTTGGCAAGTACATGAATGTAATCAACATTAAGATCATATATATTCACATTTAACAAATATTTCTATGACCAGCAAATCGCACATAAGTAACAAAAAAGAGAACATATCATGATGTTGTCATGCCCATGCTAGCGAACAAGCTCAGTCAACGAGAAAAATGGTGAATGCATGCCGTGATATTAAAACAATCATTACAATATAAGCAAAAATTAGCAAAGAAAGGACAGAATGTGGCTAATAATTGACCAAGTGCCAGTTAAGCAGTAGAACATATAATTCTCTAGGTTAATGTAAACAGCCCAACATTGCCAGACACACAGGCCGCAGATCACCACCTGTCTCTTTTCAGTAATTTTTTAAAGCCAAAAACGCAAATAATTTGTCAACTGCACACACATAGATGAACATCTAGCAAAACTCTGAAGCTTAGTTTCATAAAAAGCATTGCAACATCTTTACCTATTTCACAGCTATTGAATGTCATCACAACATTAACAAATGCTGCATTGTCTGAACCAATCCATAAGACCAAGTAGTCCTCCATTTTTTGTCCAGTGGGTATATCCCAGGCCAGGCCTCCAATGGCATGCCTAGAACCAACTGCTACATCATTACTAGTAAGGTCTCCAACTGGTTTGGAGAACCCTTGAGAATTCTCATCAGGGTTGAGGGGATTCACTACTGAAGGCATAACATCAGCAAAATGGAATTCTAGATTGGTTTTGGATGCTAGTAGTGTTGAAGATACCGTCATTAGTTCTCTAATCTGTGGGATGGCATGTGCATATTCCAGTCCAAAAAGGGCCTACATCAGGAAAGAAAATTAGAAGTGACTCACAGCAGAGACAATACAGCTCTTTATCAGCAATAAGTTGCACCAGACCAAGTTACAGATTTAAAAAGCAGAGGAAATTTTGGTGCATTCAAGAAAAAGAAAAGAACAAAAATGAGTGAGCAAGCAAATTTACAACATTTTTCACATGGTGAATGAAACATTTAAAGCGTTCATACAGCAGCAGAGCGTCATGCAGCTTCAAGCATTTAAAAATTCTACTGAGCATGAGTTTTGTTTAGGGTTCAAACTCAAAGAAAAGAGTATAATGCAGAGAAAGAACTTCAATTCCAAAGATGAGTAACATACATACTCACAAGGAGAAAACATTACAAACTTCATCTAAACACAATAATGAGGAATATAGTTTTTAACTAAAAATGTCACACTCTCATATACAACACCACACTTCAAGTGAAACTGACAACCTCTACTATCTGCACAATCATCAAATGGATATGCACTATTCCAAATTTTTAGCACACAAGCAACATCATTTTATATTACCTCCAATTTTCCTCCTACATTCACGACTAACCTGTCAAATATATGACACCATAGAAACACAAAGAATGTAGTAATATTAATAATACAAAGGAACAATAACTTAAGAACATACCAAAACAGGTTTCTGACTGCTCAATCCATAGTTCAACAAACTTTCAGCACAGTCAGACACATCAATCGTCGCCTTCCCAAAAACAAACAAGGCAGCTAGTGTTGAAGTCCTGCATCAAAACAAAAAATATTAAAAAAATTGTTTCAAAAAACACAAAATAAATCAAACTAAACAATCAAGAACAAGCAGTGACCTACGGGCTGAGACACGTGTGGCCATAATGAATAACGCAATCAGCGTCCACATGTGAAGCCCCAACTTCATCAACGCAACAACTGCCAAACGTCGTGTCGGCCATCACGAACAAACGGACCTCTCTGCTACCAACATCATCACTAGTTCCTCTGAGCGAATTGAGCTTGTCGCGGAGAAGTCTCACAACTTTTATGGAAGTCTTCAACAACTCGTCTGGAAACTAATTAAAGGAAGGAAAACAAAGTGAGTCATAAATTAATAAACTAATGAAATTTTGAATTTTTTTTGTTTCACTTGCTTACTTGTAATGCTACTCTGGCGAAGTTTCTGGTATGAATGAAATCTGCAGTTCGGTAAATTTCGTAAATTTCCTCGATATCCATGGGTAAGAGCGAACTTCGCTGCGCATACGACCTTACTTTTTAGTATGAAAGAAGACAATGAAGTTACTGATATTTTCCCTTAAAACGTGCGGCGGAGGTGACAGCGGCGCGCTACTGTATGGTGTCGCAGTTTGGGGAGGAGGTGAGGCAATTGTGTCACTGTTTTTCTACGAGAAGCGACCGGAAAGTTGAAGGAGACGGAGAGGGGAAGGGGCGGCGGGTTAGTAAAACATGGATGCATATATTAAATAAACAAATTTAATATATTTATTTGTAGATATTAGACACTTAATTTTATTTCGTGTTACGCGTCATACTGGTTTCTGACACTCATATTCGAGGAATAAAATTATAGCTTTTAAAAAAATTACAATCAAATTAACTTATTTCTATAATTAATTACTGCAAAAATAAAAACTAACATTAATCTATTTAATTATTTTCTTTTTTTAACACTTCAACATTATGCACTAATAAAAAACACATTAAATCAAAAAACTATCGAATTCATCAAAAAAATGTATGTGGCGGTTTAAACCCCACCTTTGAAAAATCGTGTGGCGGTTCCAGCCCCACATTTCAAAAAAATCATGAGGCGGTTCATGCCCCACACTTCAAAAAAATCGTGTGGCGTCCACATTTCAAATCGTGTGGCGGTTTAAACCCCACCTTTCAAAAATCATGCAGCGATTCCCCCCACTTCAATGTTGATCGCATAACAGAGGCATGGAAGGGAGCTTCGCCGTAGTCGAGCCTTCGACTTTAAACAAGGGCGCTTCGTGGGAGGCAGCCCACGTGTTCTTTTCGATATTTCTATTTTTCGTTAATTTTAAAATTCAAACATCTTGGGATACTCTTTCCCAATGAATTTCCTATTTAATTGTCTCTTCAATTCAGGTGCAACGAGACTTGTAAATTTGAGGGCAAGTGAATGAAGTGACGACCAAAGGAAGGCGTTGAAAAAATATCAAAGCTCGTTTTTCAAGGGAGTTGTCCTTTGTGTTTACAATTTCCCCCTTTCGCAATTTACGCTTCTATGATTTATGTTTTCACGATTTTCATTTTTTCGCAATTTTTCATTTCAGGTGCAACGAGACTTGTAAATTTGGGGGCAAGCGAATGAAGTGACGACCGAAGGAAGGCGTTGAGAAATGTCAAAGCTCATTTTTCAAGGGAATGCAACGAGACATGTAAATTTGGGGGCAAGCGAATGAAGTGACAACCGAAGGAAGGCGTTGAAAAATGTCAAAGCTCATTTTTCAAGGGAGTTGTCCTTTACATTTACAAATTCCCCTTCCGCAATCTATGTTTTTACAATTTACATTTCTGCAATTTTGCATTTCAGGTACAACAAGACTTGTGAACTTGGGGGCAAGCAGGTGAAGTGACGACCAAAAGAAGGTGTAAAAAAAAAAAAAATGTCCAAGCTCATTTTTCAGGGAAGTTATCCTTTTACATTTTTGCAATTTCCGTTTTCGCAATTTCCGTTTCCGTAATTTATGTTTTCGCAATTTACATTTCCACAATTTACATTTTCCATGATTATAGAAATTTCTACGATTGACATTGTTACAAATATGCACGTGTAACGCGTAGGTTTCTCAAAAAAAAAAAAAAATAAAAACAAAAACATCCCACGTTTTCTGAACGTTTTAAGTCAAAGCATTCATCATTTTACGTTCATTGGAAATTATATAAGCATACATGATCTTGTCTGTTAGCTCTTATATTCATGACATGTTTAGATGTAAGCAGTCACAAAACATATCGCTGTGAGTACTTTGGGCCTTCACGCCTTATTTCTTTCTTGAGTGTAAATGCTAAACTAGGTGCTAGTTAGGTTTGCATAATATCCAGGGTACGTGTGTTAGCCCAAGGGCAACTTACTCTTGTTTTGATGATTTAAGACACACAAACTAACTAATAATACTAATGCAATTTGAAGTTAAAGTGTGTGTAGTTTGCGACGAACAAACAAAAGAGGCAACAAACTCATTATTCGCAAGCTCAAGATCAAGTGTACATTAGGGCTTTAATCATGTAAGTATGATTCTAATTAGCACTTGATTTATGTTCAAGATACCTCAAGGAAAGTGTGTCAAAAGGTTTTTCACGAAAACAATTTTTAAATCTCGTGTTAAGGGACATTTTGTTCCTGGCGGTGTGTCTGGCGGTATAGGAATTTTAATTCCCTCTTAAGCGAAGCTAGCGGCATACCGCCCCAGCTCGTTGGTGTCTGGCGGCATACCGCCCCGTCCAGGAGACAGACTCCAACAGCTAGTTTTCCCACTAAAAACGGCTAGTTTTGAACCCATTCTTCCTTGTCCGAACTTCTACTCTTTCTACACTATAAATACTCATCTTAGATGAGTTAGAACATAACAAGGAACAACAAGAAAACACTAGAAACCCTTTTACACAAAATCACATTTTGCAAGCTTACAAAATCAGTTTTACAACGCAAGTATTTTGTCAACGATTTCAATCCTTCTTGCGTCACTTTGTCCAGCTTGTTTTGGGTTTCTTCTTGAGGTAACTTTGAGGTATTCTTGTTCATTTATTGGTGTTGATTATTGAATCATACATAGTTTATTTGTACACCAATTTTGTGTTGCTATTTAACTTTTCTCTTGTCAAGTAATCTTGATTGTGATAGGTTGTGATTGAGCCCGGAAAAATCACATTGTGAGGTTTGTTGGTTGAGCCCTTAGCAAAAACCAAAGTGAAAGGTTTATTGGTTGAGCCTTTAGGAAAAACCAAGTTGAGGTTTATTGGTTGAGCCCTTAGCAAAAACCAAGGTGTAAGGTTTGAGTTGAACCCGTAAAAACTCAAGGTAATAACGAAGTGTTCGTTGTTCAAAATCCTAAGGGTGAGGCTCTTAGGTAGTGGAGTACAATTCATTGAGGAATTGGAACCACTATATATCCTTGTGTTTTTACATTCTTTTTCCGCACTCATATTTCCTTACTATTTGTGTTAGATTTTTATTTACCTATTCACCCCCCCCTCTAGGCTGGTATATTGTTTATCAATTGGTAGCGGAGCAAGGTCACTTGTTTTGTAGGTTTAACCACCTCAAGTGAAGATCAAATATGGCTCAAGAGGGATTCCATACTCATAAGGAGGGTGTTGCACCTAACCGACCACCATATCTAGATGGGAACAATTATCTTCATTGGAAGACAAAGATGAAAGCCTACCTTGGTTCACAAAATGCACAAATTTGGGATTGTGTAGAAAATGGCTTTGACGTTCCAATGGATGTAGCTGATACAACATCCTCAAAACCTCTTCCTTTCTCAAAATGGAGCGCCGCATCGAAAACAAGGAAAACCTTGGAAGAAAAAGCTAAGTATAATTTATTTTGTGCTATTTCTCCTAGTGAATTTAATCGTGTGAGTGCTTGTCAAACATCCAAGGAAGTTTGGACAGCTTTAGAGACGGCTCACGAAGGAACCCCCCAAGTGCGTAATATCCGACTCAACACACTCAAACACGAGTATGAGCTACTTGCAATGAAGAAAGGAGAGTCCATCTATGATCTTAGCACACGCATTCAGAATTTGTGCAATGCCATGGGTAATCTCGGATGGGCTCCTAATGATAGAGAAATGGTTCGGAAGATTTTAAGTGTTCTTCCAAGCAAATGGCTTGCCAAGACAACCGCCATTGATGAATTAAGTGAGAAACCAACATTTGCTCAACTTATTGGTTCTCGTACCGCTTTTGAGTACAAGTTGCAGCTGCATGATTTGGAAGAAGAAAATGTCAAAGGGAAAAGCAATGATATTGCTTTCAAAAGCACTATTCAAGAAGGAGATGAAGAATCATTTGCTCTCTTCAACAAGCATTATAAGAGTTTCTTGAAAAATTCAAGAAACTACCAAGGTAAGAATTCTAACTCTTCTAAATCCAAATTCAAGAATGACTCTATTGTTTGTTTTGGATGTGAAAAACCAGGACATGTTAGGAGTGAGTGTCCTAATCTTGAGAAGAAGAAGAGATATGAGAAGAGAGAGTCTCTAGACAAGAAGCAAGGAAGAAGGTCTCATAGAAGAGCATTGAAAGCTACTACTTGGGATGATGATGAAGAATCATGTAGCAACACATCGGAGTATTCATCCGAAGAGAATGCAAATATATGTTTTCTTGCCGATTACGATAGCTCTTCATCAACGTCTACCTCATTCAATGGATGCACAAACGTTTGTCTTATGGGCCAAAGCGATGATGAGGTTAGTTCATGCAATTCCGAGAATGATTGTAATATTGATGATTTGAAACTTGCTTTTAGCAATTTATACAAAGAATTTGACACATCTAGTAAGAAAAATGTGAAACTTGCTAAAGAGTTAGACAATGTTAAAAATGAAATTAGCAAGTTAGAATCATTGAATAAATCTTTAACTAATGAGCTTAATGATGTGAAATATTTGTTAGAAGATACTAAAAATGAAATTATTTCTTTAACAAATTTGCTCTCTAGTAAAGAAGATAAGAACAAGGGAACTATTTGTGAATCTTGTGAGAAATTCACTAAAGATATTTTTGAGTTAAATGAAAAGATTAAAAATCTTGAGACCACTTTAAATAAATTTGTTTATAGCAACCACTCTCTTAATAATGTTTTGAATGCTCAAAAGAAATGTGGTGATAAACATGGTCTTGGTTTTAAATCTTCAAACTCAAATAATCAAAGAAGATCCTTTGTTAAAGCTAATTATCATGCTAGTTCTTCTTTTGCTACACCTTCACATGCTAAGCCTATATACAAATGTAGCTTTTGTAATAAGAATGGTCATTTGGCTTACTTTTGCTACATTCGAAGAGGACTTGGAAATGCAAGAAAAGTTTGGGTACCTAAGGGTACATTTGCTAACATGGAAGGACCCAAAGGTGTTTGGGTACCAAATTTGAACTGATTTGTTTTGTAGGAGTGTCGGAAACCTTTGAAGATAAATGAAGTATTCGAAGAACGGGTATTTCCGACACATGTTGGGTGATAAATCCAACTTCACCCTTTGGTAATTTTGATTTGGCAATAAAGTTTGACTATATGATATTTGGTTATTGAGAGATTGCCATAAATGTTTTGAAGTGGATATGCATAATATGTTTTTTCTAGAAACTCAACGTATATGCATTTTGATTATCCTATCTTTCTCACTTATATGTCTATTGACTTTTTGGATTGGATAATTGTTTGATCTTAATACTTGTTAAAGTATTTTTGGATTTGATCCTTGCTTGCTCCTTTAATACTCTTAACATGCTCTTCATAGATATCCCTCATTTTCTTTTTACCCTTTTTGTTGTTGACAAAGGGGGAGAAAGTCTCAATTTGGAGAAGTTTAAATTTAAAATGTTTTTTTGTCAAAGGGGGAGAAAGGTAAGGTTTAAGAGATTAAGGGGGAGCAAAATTTTGAATCTTTGCTATGCTCTATGTGCAACTAATGTTTTATGTAGGGGGAGCATTCATTTGGCAAAGATAGGAGATGTAAGTTTTCTCCATTTAACTTTAATTTCAAATTGCAATTTTAAATTTGTTTTCAAATTGGTTTGTGGTTGTCATCATCAAAAAGGGGGAGATTGTTAGCCCAAGGGCAACTTACTCTTGTTTTGATGATTTAAGACACACAAACTAATTAATAATACTAATGCAATTTGTAGTTAAAGTGTGTGTAGTTTGCGACGAACAAACAAAAGAGGCAACAAACTCATTATTCGCAAGCTCAAGATCAAGTGTACATTAGGGATTTAATCATGTAAGTATGATTCTAATTAGCACTTGATTTATGTTCAAGATACCTCAAGGAAAGTGTGTCAAAAGGTTTTTCACGAAAACAATTTTTAAATCTCGTGTTAAGGGACATTTTGTTCCTGGCGGCATACCGCCAGGAATGGGGTGTGTCTGGCGGCATACCGCCAGACATAGGAATTTTAATTCCCTCCAATGCGAAGCTAGCGGCATACCGCCCTAGCTCGTTGGTGTCTGGCGGCATACCGCCCCGTCCAGGAGACAGACTCCAACAGCTAGTTTTCCCACTAAAAACGGCTAGTTTTGAACCCATTCTTCCTTGTCCGAACTTCTACTCTTTCTACACTATAAATACTCATCTTAGATGAGTTAGAACATAACAAGGAACAACAAGAAAACACTAGAAACCCTTTTACACAAAATCACATTTTACAAGCTTACAAAATCAGTTTTACAACGCAAGTATTTTGTCAACGATTTCAATCCTTCTTGAGTCACTTTGTCCAGCTTGTTTTGGGTTTCTTCTTGAGGTAACTTTGAGGTATTCTTGTTCATTTATTGGTGTTGATTATTGAATCATACATAGTTTATTTGTACACCAATTTTGTGTTGCTATTTAACTTTTCTCTTGTCAAGTAATCTTGATTGTGATAGGTTGTGATTAAGCCCGGAAAAATCACATTGTGAGGTTTGTTGGTTGAGCCCTTAGCAAAAACCAAAGTGAAAGGTTTATTGGTTGAGCCTTTAGGAAAAACCAAATTGAGGTTTATTGGTTGAGCCCTTAGCAAAAACCAAGGTGTAAGGTTTGAGTTGAACCCGTAAAAACTCAAGGTAATAACGAAGTGTTCGTTGTTCAAAATCCTAAGGGTGAGGCTCTTAGGTAGTGGAGTACAATTCATTGAGGAATTGGAACCACTATATATCCTTGTGTTTTTACATTCTATTTCCGCACTCATATTTCCTTACTATTTATGTTAGATTTTTATTTGCCTATTCACCCCCCCTCTAGGCCGGTATATTATTTATCAACATGAACTGTCAGACATGGGATAGCGGTAAGATGACATTGGATTTTGACTTTGCTTTTTTTCCACATTTTCATTTTTACTTTTTGCCCTCAAACACATATTTTGTACACCATGCACAAATCTATTAAACACCCAAAAGCCTTTTAACCATGTGAGTTAGTGCTCGACTGGGACCGCTAAACTGGAGTTGAAGTTACACATCAAGCAAGGGAATGACAAGGAAGCCCTTAGAGGATCACTGACAAAACAACGCCAGAAGAAGGCCAAAATAAATCAAGACTAGGAGGCTTCTGCCAAAGACCGAGAGAATGATAGCTTTGCTTGCAAAACAAAAAAAGAAAAAAAAAAAGGGAGAAGAAGAAGAAAAAAAAAAAAGAACAAAAGAAAAAAAAAAGATCAAAAGAATCAAAAAAAAAAGAGAGTGTTCAAGGAACACAAAACAACAGAAGAAGCAAGCATATACAAAAAAAAACTATCAAACATCAACAGCAAAATGATCTCAAAAGGAAAGGAGATCATTCCCTGCAAATATCGCAGAACTGGGGCACAGTGCCCTCAAAACAATCCAGAAGAAACATCCCCAACAAAAGAAGAAGAACTCGGGTACTTTGCTCTTCGCCGCAATCAAATCGTAGAAACATCGTTCACCATAATTCGCCCTCATCACAATCAGTCGTCAAGCACAAAGCTCATTAAAACCTTTCGCCAAAAAACACAACACTTTATTCTACAAATTCCTCTTTTTTCCTCCCTCGCAAAGTCCTTTCGATTATTAGCAGGCCCATGCATGTGCATCTTCATTTGAAGTCTATTCACTCGGATTGACATTGCAAATTTAATTTTTGTGCTATGTTTATTGTATTTTTAGGAGTGTAAACACATAGCCTTGTTTTCTGAGCATGAGCGCAAACACTAATATCTAGTGAGGATTGCTTACAGCTACATGTCATGGGAAAGTCTTGTTCTTGAGGTCGTTATTTCCTGAACAAGACGCAGACGTTATCCAGACTTGAATCAATCATGTTTATATAACGAAATTTGAACGCATTTTTTCTCTCAAAAAATAAAACTTGAATTGATTTTCTCTTAAACAAAGAGGTCATTTTCGTTCCCAAAAGAGACTTGGGGGCAAGCCATGGGTTAAATGTAGGAATATTTGATATTTCTCACATAGGTCATTTGCTCTCTCTTTTTCCATCGGTTGCTGCTTCGCATTTGCTTCCTCCTTATTTGCAGAATACAGATATGGAAGTCAACTTCGGCAAAATTTCAACCATGGGTCTTCGATGAAGGAATCGCTGTAAAGCCCTCACCTTGGATTTTCATTAAAATCCAATCAACAAACGAATGGAGAACGTTACCACTCCTCAATCATGGGTCTTCGATGAAGGAATCGTTGTAAAGCCCTCACCTTGGATTTTCATTAAAATCCAATCAACAAACGAATGGAGAACGTTACCACTCCTCAATCAAGGGTCTTCGATGAAGAAATAGTTGTAAAGCCCTCGTCACCTTGGATTTTCATTAAAATCCAATCAACAAACGAATGGAGAACGTTACCACTCCTCAACCATGGGTCTTCGATGAAGAAATCGTTGTAAAGCCCTCGTCGTCTTGGATTTTCGTCAAATTCCAATCAACATCGAATGGAGTACGTTACCACTCCCAAATCAAATTCATGTGGCGGATCACGCTCCCTCACGTTCAAATCAATTTCAATCCATATGGTAAGTTCGCGGAGGTGCAATACCCCCACTTACCACTTTATTTTTCGCACGGTAAGTTCGCGGAGGTGCAATACCCCCACTTACCACTTTATTTTCGCACAGTAAGTTCGCGGAGGTGCAATACCCCCACTTACCACGTTATTTTTCGCACAGTAAGTTCGCGGAGGTGCAATACCCCCACTTACCACTTTATTTTTCGCACCGTAAGTTCGCGGAGGTGCAATACCCCCACTTACCACTTTATTTTTCGCACAGTAAGTTCGCGGAGGTGCAATACCCCCACTTACCACTTTATTTTTCGCACGGTAAGTTCGCGGAGGTGCAATACCCCCACTTACCACCTTATTTTTCGCACGGCAAGTTCGCGGAGGTGCACTTACCACCTTATTTTTCGCACGGTAAGTTTGCGGAGGTGCAATACCCCCACTCACTAGTTTACAATGCGGTGGCTTCCAACCACTCTCCATTTTAGTTCATATGGTAAGATCGAGGTAAAACTTACTTCCCTTTTCGCCCTACGTTTAGCGTTGTGATTGGTCATGTCCCCACACACGTCATGTCTTTTAAATTTACGTAAGCGGTTCGTCCCCACGTAGCGTAAGCGGTTCGTCCCCACACATGGTCTTTTAAATTTACGTAAGCGATTCGTCCCCACGTAGCGTAAGCGGTTCGTCCCCACGCATTGTCTTTTAAATTTACGTAAGCGGTTCGTCCCCACGTAGCGTAAGCGGTTCGTCCCCACGCATTGTCTTTTAAATTAGCGTAAGCGGTTCGTCCCCACACATTGTCTTTTAAATTTACGTAAGCGGTTCGTCCCCACGTAGCGTAAGCGGTTCGTCCCCACACATTGTCATTTAAAAGATGTGATTGGTCACGCCCCCACATCTTGTCTATTTAATGTTGTGATAGGTCACGTCCCCACATACACCTTGTCTATCTAAATACTCCTCCTTGAGCGACTACTTTTCTGCATATCTATATAACTCCTCCTTGAGCGACTATATTTTCAGCACCAGCGTCCATGACTGCGATAGCCTCGCCCGGATATCTTTACCTTTCAGCAATGTCCATGACTGCGATAGCCTCGCCCGGATATCTATATTTTCAGCATCGTCCGTGACTGCGATAGCCTCGCCCGGATATCTTTACCTTTCAGCATCGTCCGCGACTGCGATAGCCTTGCCCGGATATCTTTACCTTTCAGCAACGTCCGCGACTGCGATAGCCTCGCTCGGATATCTTTACCTTTCAGCAACGTCCGTGACTGCGATAGCCTCGCCCGGATATCTATATTTTCAGCATCGTCCGCGACTGCGATAGCCTCGCCCGGATATCTTTACCTTTCAGCAACGTTCGCGACTGCGATAGCCTCGCCCGGATATCTTTACCTTTCAGCAACGTCCGTGACTGCGATAGCCTCGCCTAGATATCTATATTTTCAGCATCGTCCGTGACTGCGATAGCCTCGCCCGGATATCTTTACCTTTCAGCATCGTCTGCGACTGAGATAGCCTCGCCCGGATATCTTTACCTTTCAGCAACGTCCGTGACTGCGATAGCCTCTCCCGGATATCTATATTTTCAGCACCAGCGTCCATGACTGCGATAGCCTCGCCCGGATATCTTTACCTTTCAGCATCGTCCGTGACTGCGATAGCCTCGCCCGGATATCTTTACCTTTCAGCATCGTCTGCGACTGAGATAGCCTCGCCCGGATATCTTTACCTTTCAGCAACGTCCGTGACTGCGATAGCCTCTCCCGGATATCTATATTTTCAGCACCAGCGTCCATGACTGCGATAGCCTCGCCCGGATATCTTTACCTTTCAGCATCGTCCGTGACTGCGATAGCCTCGCCCGGATATCCTTACCTCACCAACATCGTCCGAAGAGCGATAGCCCGGCACGGACACACATTTACATTTTCCGCAACAACGCCCGGAGAGCGATAGCCTCGCACGGACCTACAGTCTCATTTTTTCATGCCATCATCTGGCAATGTGATAGCCTCACCCAGACCAGAATCTAAAACTCACCCCACTCTCAGGTAAGTCTTCATCATTTCCAAAACGTGGTAAATACTTGGGGCAACCGTCTTTACTGCTAATCAAAAATCTCAGTTGCACTGTATTTTTTATCAGACAGTAAAGAGGGGGCAACTGTTGCTACCCGATTTTGGATTTCTCTTGTCACAATTTCGCATATTTAACGTTTACCGCATTTAATAGCTCTTCTAGGTCAAATTTCTGTCGATTCTTGGTCCTAGGCTAGTTTGTTTAATATTTCGTGTCATTTCATGCACTTTCAATTTTTTCGTACTTTTAACTGTCTTTTCGCTCGAACTTCTCTCGGTCCCGAGTAAGTTTTCTCGGACCGTGGGTCGGACGTGTAATTTCTTTAATTGATAATTACGTACTATTTTTCTCATTCACTCCATCGAGTTTTGTTTCGTTCAATTTTTATCGTAAGGACATTTATTTTACGTCCGAACTTTTAACATTTCCGAAAGAGAAAATAAATGTGTTAAATCAAGTTTTGCATTTCTTTGTTGTATATCATTTTTTTCGTCTTATTTTTCTGCACGTCGTGGCATCCTCGGTTTGGTTTTAATTTCGTTTTCGAGCGATTTCGCTCGTACCAAAAATATCCCGTTCGAACCAATTAAATAAATATCTTCCAAACATCACCTAGCCACATACCCAAACCTGCCGATTTCCAGCCACACACTCTCCCAACCGACTCCAAATTTTCCTCTATAAATAGAGCACCCTCACAACAAGAAAAGGGGGGACGAATCCGACTCTAGTCCCTCCCGTTTATTCACGCTTTCCCCCGATTGGTAGCTTGGAATTTATTTAATTGCTTTGATTTTAATTAATTAATGGTCTTGGTTTTAATTAATTAATTGTCTTGGTTTTAATTAATTAATAGCTTCTGTTTTTCAATTTATTGTTGCTACCACTGCTACTCGATTGCTTACGCTTGT
The DNA here is from genome assembly GCA_963691705.1 of Viola odorata. Taxonomy (NCBI): domain Eukaryota; kingdom Viridiplantae; phylum Streptophyta; class Magnoliopsida; order Malpighiales; family Violaceae; genus Viola; species Viola odorata. The sequence goes on from OY829539.1 coordinate 4,356,354, forward strand.
CTTTTATATTTTTCTGCATGTTTCCTTATTTTTCTGCTGCCACCGTTGCCTCCTGGACACCGTTGCTGCCCTACTGCCGCCGCTGCTGTCTCCGCCACCGTTGCTGTGCCGCGCCCTCGCTGCTGCTGAGCTGATGTCTCACCGCTGCCGAGCTGCTGCTGTGCTGCTTCTGTCGCCGGAGCTGCTGCTGTTTGCTGTTGCTGCTGCACGGTTCTGGTTGGGCTGAAGGAAAGGGACGATGAACAATATAGGAGGGAAGGGTGATGGGCTGCTTTTAATTTAAAGGGTTGCTTATGGGCTTGGCTTGAGCCAAGCCCAGAAAAAAGGAGACGCTTGATGCGTCCAGGAAAGGAAAAGAAGGAGCTGGGCCGTGCAGGCCCAGCGTGGAGAAAAAAGAAAAGGGCTTGGCCCTTGGGCTGGTTAGGGGCAGGTGCAGTGGGCCCAACTACTGGGCCCAGTCATCGAGGCCCGTCGATTTATTTCCGCTAATGGATCGTTGTAATAATTAGTTAAATAATTATTTTAATTGTGGTTTGTAATAATTATTTAAGTAATTATTTTAATTGTGGTTTGTAATAATTAGCTAAGTAGTTAAAAATCGTGTATGCATGTTTATATCTACGTATTTATGTCAATTGTCATTAATCATGGTTTTGAAGAGATGGATCGATCAGGGTTCATCCGAGAGGTAAGTTTACCTTAAAAACTTCTCCTTGTATGTTTAGTTAAAAATACTAAAAATCGAATCGAATGCATGACACCCTAGTAAGCGTTAAAACCACCCTACGCGTATGCATGACATATAGAATTGCTAAAACAAATTAAAATCAATCTCACGTGTATACCATGTTTATAACACTTGTCTTTTATACCATGAGATCAATTGTTTCTTTGTTAAATGCTATGCATGATGGCTTCAAAGGCCATGCCAACCATATATGCATACATTAATCGGTACGATGCTAGTTTTTGCCATGATAGATCGCTTAGTAAATAATTAATCATGCATGGCCCAATGATAAAGGGGGGAACGTCTGCTCTAGCATAGAGACAAAATGGTAACCCCATCCCTCTAACCCAAACGGAAATAACACGTCCCAAATGCTAAGATGTAACGTCACCTTTAAGGGCCCCAATTACATGTTTAAAATATTTTCAAAACACCTCGCATACCGGTAACCTTTTTAGGATGTGACTTGGGTGCCTAACACCTTCCCAAGTCCATAAATACGACCTCGAACCATCGTTCTTTGGTTTAGACCATTGTGCCTTTGTTTGTTTATTTTTTTATGCCATGACGATTAGGTTCCCTAAACCTCAGAAAATTAGGGTGGCGACTTCATTTTGCATGATGTTAAGACAAGTCCAACGCTTGTCTCGCATTGTGGCCCCTCCCGAACCTTAAACTCGTTTTCAACGAAAAAGGGGGTACGACAGTTTGGCGACTTCACTGGGGACTAGTAGTGTCGAAGCCGGTTTTATGGTGTTTGCTTTTTTATTATTTACTTGCTTTAAATAAATTATTTTCGTGATTGTTATATGCTATTGGCTTTAATAAATTGTTCATATGCATCTCACGTATAAATGCCTATCGCCGGCCATAACACCAAATAGAATTAGGATTGGTAGTAGTGAAGTCCTGGGGCCCACGCCTTGGTAAGCTTTCATGAACCCTAACTCGGATGTTGAACCCTTAAATGGATTGAGCGCACAGAATCCTTGTCATGATTCGGTCAACGCTCTCGTATCTGTTTATAAGGGACCCCTTTTAGGGTAACATTCGGGAACTTTTTCAGCCAGTTAGAAATAGTTGAAGTCACCCCAGCATCTGCATCATATTCTTGCATTTATGTCATGTTTATGTGTTACGGTTTTACTTTATACTTGTATTTTCCTCATGTTGTATTTTTTTTTCGCTAACGCAATAATTTTATTTTCTTCTCGTAAAATAGCCCCACCTTACTTGTTCACTCAAATGGCAACACCCACGATGCTTTCACTTAATACTTTCGGGATTTCAAGTTACAATGATCAGTCGGAATAGGGTGACATGTTGAAATTCGATTTTATCCCCAATATTACAACCAAGATTGGGATGGAAGAAGTGGAGAGTCAAAAAAGGGAGATTGCGTCATTGGAATGAAATGAAAACACAAAGAAATATAAACCAAATGACGATAAATTCGGAGATGACTGCTTCTTCTCGATTTCAGCAGCGCGTCTTTTTGTTTTGGCTGACCTAGACGCAAATGTTTCGGATTTTCCCCTTGGCCAAAACACGAAAAACGTTCATAACACATTGAATATTTCCCACACCAAAGAAGGGACTTTTCTGGGCAGCGCCTCGCTCGCAAATAATTCAGCTGCGCGCTCTTTTGTTTTGGCCAATATGGACGCAATTGGCTCAGAATTTCCACTTGGTCAAAACATGAAAGACGTAGGCAACAAGTTGAATCATGCGCACGCCAAAATTCAGATTCTTTTGGGTAGTAAACCTCTCACAAAAAAATTCGGAATGCAAAGATCGCTGCTCTTCTCGGTCTCAGCCGCGCGATCTTTTGTCTCGGCTAATATCAATGTGATTTGCTTGGAATTTCCACTCGGTCAAAACATTAAAGACGTAGGAAACGGGCTGAAGTTTTCCCACACTAAATTTCTGATTTTTCTGGGTGACACATCTCTCGCAAATAATTTAGACGTGAAGATGGCTGCTCTACTCGGTCTCAGCTGCGCGTTCTTTTGTTTTGGGCAATATCAACACGATCGGTTAGGAATTTCCCTTTGGCCAAAACACAAAAGATGTTCGTAACGCATTGAAAATTTCTCATGCCAAAAATGAGATTTTTTTGAGCAGCACATCGCTTGAAAATAATTTGGGCGTAAGGAGGATAGCTTTCTCAGTCTCGGCCGCGCAATCTTTTACCTAGGCCAATATGGATACGATGGACTCAGAATCTCCGCTCAGCCAAAACACGAAAGATGTCGATAACAGATTGGAGTATGCTCATGCCAAAAAGCAAATTTTTCTAGGTAACAAATCTGTCGCAAAATAAATTAGAGATTATTCTGAGCATGATAAACACTAGCCACTCGCACGGGTTTATTTTGAGGGTTTCGTTGATAGCATCCAAGATCACATTGCGTCGTTGGAATGAATAAAAGCTTCCTTCGTATCTTCACCAAGAAAGCCGATTCGAAGTGTCGTCTTCTCATTCGTCCTAAAAGTATTAAGTGAAAGTGTGGCCGGAAGAATGAACAAGCAGCGTGGAGGCCTCGGGATTACATCGCCCATACTCACTTTATTTCTCTTCACCTTTTCAGGTTAACGATGGCTCCCATGAAGCGAGCTACCCCACATTTCAAAAATCATGTGGCGGTTTAAACCCCACCTTTCGACAAATCATGTGGCGGTTCACGCCCCACATTTTTAAAAAAAAAAAAAAAAATCATCATGTGGCGGTTCAAGCCCCACATTTCAAAAAATCATGTGGCGGTTCACTCCCCACTTTTCAAAAATCATGTGGCGGTTTAAACCCCACCTTTCGACAAATCATGTGGCGGTTCACGCCCCACCTTTTTAAAAAAAATTAAAAAATTAAAAAATTAAAAAATTAAAAAAAATAAATTAAAAAAAAACGTGTGGCGGTTCAAGCCCCACATTTCAAAAATCATGTGGCGGTTTAACCTCCATCTTTCAACAAATCGTGTGGCGGTTTAATCCCCACCTTTCAAAAAAATCATGTGGCGGTTCACGCCCCACTTTTCAAAAATCATGTGGCGGTTTAAACCCCACCTTTCAACAAATCGTGTGGCGGTTTATTCCCCACCTTTCAAAAATCATATGGCGATTTAAACCCCACATTTCAAAAAAATCATGTCGCGGTTCACGCCCCACATTTCAAAAAACACATGTGGCGGTTTAAACCCCACCTTTGAAAAATCGTGTGGCGGTTCCAGCCCCACATTTCAAAAAAATCATGAGGCGGTTCATGCCCCACACTTCAAAAAAATCGTGTGGCGTCCACATTTCAAATCGTGTGGCGGTTTAAACCCCACCTTTCAAAAATCATGCAGCGATTCCCCCCACTTCAATGTTGATCGCATAACAGAGGCATGGAAGGGAGCTTCGCCGTAGTCGAGCCTTCGACTTTAAACAAGGGCGCTTCGTGGGAGGCAGCCCACGTGTTCTTTTCGATATTTCTATTTTTCGTTAATTTTAAAATTCAAACATCTTGGGATACTCTTTCCCAATGAATTTCCTATTTAATTGTCTCTTCAATTCAGGTGCAACGAGACTTGTAAATTTGAGGGCAAGTGAATGAAGTGACGACCAAAGGAAGGCGTTGAAAAAATATCAAAGCTCGTTTTTCAAGGGAGTTGTCCTTTGTGTTTACAATTTCCCCCTTTCGCAATTTACGCTTCTATGATTTATGTTTTCACGATTTTCATTTTTTCGCAATTTTTCATTTCAGGTGCAACGAGACTTGTAAATTTGGGGGCAAGCGAATGAAGTGACGACCGAAGGAAGGCGTTGAGAAATATCAAAGCTCATTTTTCAAGGGAATGCAACGAGACATGTAAATTTGGGGGCAAGCGAATGAAGTGACAACCGAAGGAAGGCGTTGAAAAATGTCAAAGCTCATTTTTCAAGGGAGTTGTCCTTTACATTTACAAATTCCCCTTCCGCAATCTATGTTTTTACAATTTACATTTCTGCAATTTTGCATTTCAGGTACAACAAGACTTGTGAACTTGGGGGCAAGCAGGTGAAGTGACGACCAAAAGAAGGTGTAAAAAAAAAAAAATGTCCAAGCTCATTTTTCAGGGAAGTTATCCTTTTACATTTTTGCAATTTCCGTTTTCGCAATTTCCGTTTCTGTAATTTATGTTTTCGCAATTTACATTTCCACAATTTACATTTTCCATGATTATAGAAATTTCTACGATTGACATTGTTACAAATATGCACGTGTAACGCGTAGGTTTCTCAAAAAAAAAATAAAAATAAAAACAAAAACATCCCACGTTTTCTGAACGTTTTAAGTCAAAGCATTCATCATTTTACGTTCATTGGAAATTATATAAGCATACATGATCTTGTCTGTTAGCTCTTATATTCATGACATGTTTAGATGTAAGCAGTCACAAAACATATCGCTGTGAGTACTTTGGGCCTTCACGCCTTATTTCTTTCTTGAGTGTAAATGCTAAACTAGGTGCTAGTTAGGTTTGCATAATATCCAGGGTACGTGTGTTAGCCCAAGGGCAACTTACTCTTGTTTTGATGATTTAAGACACACAAACTAATTAATAATACTAATGCAATTTGAAGTTAAAGTGTGTGTAGTTTGCGACGAACAAACAAAAGAGGCAACAAACTCATTATTCGCAAGCTCAAGATCAAGTGTACATTAGGGCTTTAATCATGTAAGTATGATTCTAATTAGCACTTGATTTATGTTCAAGATACCTCAAGGAAAGTGTGTCAAAAGGTTTTTCACGAAAACAATTTTTAAATCTCGTGTTAAGGGACATTTTGTTCCTGGCGGTGTGTCTGGCGGTATAGGAATTTTAATTCCCTCTTAAGCGAAGCTAGCGGCATACCGCCCCAGCTCGTTGGTGTCTGGCGGCATACCGCCCCGTCCAGGAGACAGACTCCAACAGCTAGTTTTCCCACTAAAAACGGCTAGTTTTGAACCCATTCTTCCTTGTCCGAACTTCTACTCTTTCTACACTATAAGTACTCATCTTAGATGAGTTAGAACATAACAAGGAACAACAAGAAAACACTAGAAACCCTTTTACACAAAATCACATTTTGCAAGCTTACAAAATCAGTTTTACAACGCAAGTATTTTGTCAACGATTTCAATCCTTCTTGCGTCACTTTGTCCAGCTTGTTTTGGGTTTCTTCTTGAGGTAACTTTGAGGTATTCTTGTTCATTTATTGGTGTTGATTATTGAATCATACATAGTTTATTTGTACACCAATTTTGTGTTGCTATTTAACTTTTCTCTTGTCAAGTAATCTTGATTGTGATAGGTTGTGATTGAGCCCGGAAAAATCACATTGTGAGGTTTGTTGGTTGAGCCCTTAGCAAAAACCAAAGTGAAAGGTTTATTGGTTGAGCCTTTAGGAAAAACCAAGTTGAGGTTTATTGGTTGAGCCCTTAGCAAAAACCAAGGTGTAAGGTTTGAGTTGAACCCGTAAAAACTCAAGGTAATAACGAAGTGTTCGTTGTTCAAAATCCTAAGGGTGAGGCTCTTAGGTAGTGGAGTACAATTCATTGAGGAATTGGAACCACTATATATCCTTGTGTTTTTACATTCTTTTTCCGCACTCATATTTCCTTACTATTTGTGTTAGATTTTTATTTACCTATTCACCCCCCCTCTAGGCCGGTATATTGTTTATCAATTGGTAGCGGAGCAAGGTCACTTGTTTTGTAGGTTTAACCACCTCAAGTGAAGATCAAATATGGCTCAAGAGGGATTCCATACTCATAAGGAGGGTGCTGCACCTAACCGACCACCATATCTAGATGGGAACAATTATCTTCATTGGAAGACAAAGATGAAAGCCTACCTTGGTTCACAAAATGCACAAATTTGGGATTGTGTAGAAAATGGCTTTGACGTTCCAATGGATGTAGCTGATACAACATCCTCAAAACCTCTTCCTTTCTCAAAATGGAGCGCCGCATCGAAAACAAGGAAAACCTTGGAAGAAAAAGCTAAGTATAATTTATTTTGTGCTATTTCTCCTAGTGAATTTAATCGTGTGAGTGCTTGTCAAACATCCAAGGAAGTTTGGACAGCTTTAGAGACGGCTCACGAAGGAACCCCCCAAGTGCGTAATATCCGACTCAACACACTCAAACACGAGTATGAGCTACTTGCAATGAAGAAAGGAGAGTCCATCTATGATCTTAGCACACGCATTCAGAATTTGTGCAATGCCATGGGTAATCTCGGATGGGCTCCTAATGATGGAGAAATGGTTCGGAAGATTTTAAGTGTTCTTCCAAGCAAATGGCTTGCCAAGACAACCGCCATTGATGAATTAAGTGAGAAACCAACATTTGCTCAACTTATTGGTTCTCGTACCGCTTTTGAGTACAAGTTGCAGCTGCATGATTTGGAAGAAGAAAATGTCAAAGGGAAAAGCAATGATATTGCTTTCAAAAGCACTATTCAAGAAGGAGATGAAGAATCATTTGCTCTCTTCAACAAGCATTATAAGAGTTTCTTGAAAAATTCAAGAAACTACCAAGGTAAGAATTCTAACTCTTCTAAATCCAAATTCAAGAATGACTCTATTGTTTGTTTTGGATGTGAAAAACCAGGACATGTTAGGAGTGAGTGTCCTAATCTTGAGAAGAAGAAGAGATATGAGAAGAGAGAGTCTCTAGACAAGAAGCAAGGAAGAAGGTCTCATAGAAGAGCATTGAAAGCTACTACTTGGGATGATGATGAAGAATCATGTAGCAACACATCGGAGTATTCATCCGAAGAGAATGCAAATATATGTTTTCTTGCCGATTACGATAGCTCTTCATCAACGTCTACCTCATTCAATGGATGCACAAACGTTTGTCTTATGGGCCAAAGCGATGATGAGGTTAGTTCATGCAATTCCGAGAATGATTGTAATATTGATGATTTGAAACTTGCTTTTAGCAATTTATACAAAGAATTTGACACATCTAGTAAGAAAAATGTGAAACTTGCTAAAGAGTTAGACAATGTTAAAAATGAAATTAGCAAGTTAGAATCATTGAATAAATCTTTAACTAATGAGCTTAATGATGTGAAATATTTGTTAGAAGATACTAAAAATGAAATTATTTCTTTAACAAATTTGCTCTCTAGTAAAGAAGATAAGAACAAGGGAACTATTTGTGAATCTTGTGAGAAATTCACTAAAGATATTTTTGAGTTAAATGAAAAGATTAAAAATCTTGAGACCACTTTAAATAAATTTGTTTATAGCAACCACTCTCTTAATAATGTTTTGAATGCTCAAAAGAAATGTGGTGATAAACATGGTCTTGGTTTTAAATCTTCAAACTCAAATAATCAAAGAAGATCCTTTGTTAAAGCTAATTATCATGCTAGTTCTTCTTTTGCTACACCTTCACATGCTAAGCCTATATACAAATGTAGCTTTTGTAATAAGAATGGTCATTTGGCTTACTTTTGCTACATTCGAAGAGGACTTGGAAATGCAAGAAAAGTTTGGGTACCTAAGGGTACATTTGCTAACATGGAAGGACCCAAAGGTGTTTGGGTACCAAATTTGAACTGATTTGTTTTGTAGGAGTGTCGGAAACCTTTGAAGATAAATGAAGTATTCGAAGAACGGGTATTTCCGACACATGTTGGGTGATAAATCCAACTTCACCCTTTGGTAATTTTGATTTGGCAATAAAGTTTGACTATATGATATTTGGTTATTGAGAGATTGCCATAAATGTTTTGAAGTGGATATGCATAATATGTTTTTTCTAGAAACTCAACGTATATGCATTTTGATTATCCTATCTTTCTCACTTATATGTCTATTGACTTTTTGGATTGGATAATTGTTTGATCTTAATACTTGTTAAAGTATTTTTGGATTTGATCCTTGCTTGCTCCTTTAATACTCTTAACATGCTCTTCATAGATATCCCTCATTTTCTTTTTACCCTTTTTGTTGTTGACAAAGGGGGAGAAAGTCTCAATTTGGAGAAGTTTAAATTTAAAATGTTTTTTTGTCAAAGGGGGAGAAAGGTAAGGTTTAAGAGATTAAGGGGGAGCAAAATTTTGAATCTTTGCTATGCTCTATGTGCAACTAATGTTTTATGTAGGGGGAGCATTCATTTGGCAAAGATAGGAGATGTAAGTTTTCTCCATTTAACTTTAATTTCAAATTGCAATTTTAAATTTGTTTTCAAATTGGTTTGTGGTTGTCATCATCAAAAAGGGGGAGATTGTTAGCCCAAGGGCAACTTACTCTTGTTTTGATGATTTAAGACACACAAACTAATTAATAATACTAATGCAATTTGTAGTTAAAGTGTGTGTAGTTTGCGACGAACAAACAAAAGAGGCAACAAACTCATTATTCGCAAGCTCAAGATCAAGTGTACATTAGGGATTTAATCATGTAAGTATGATTCTAATTAGCACTTGATTTATGTTCAAGATACCTCAAGGAAAGTGTGTCAAAAGGTTTTTCACGAAAACAATTTTTAAATCTCGTGTTAAGGGACATTTTGTTCCTGGCGGCATACCGCCAGGAATGGGGTGTGTCTGGCGGCATACCGCCAGACATAGGAATTTTAATTCCCTCCAATGCGAAGCTAGCGGCATACCGCCCTAGCTCGTTGGTGTCTGGCGGCATACCGCCCCGTCCAGGAGACAGACTCCAACAGCTAGTTTTCCCACTAAAAACGGCTAGTTTTGAACCCATTCTTCCTTGTCCGAACTTCTACTCTTTCTACACTATAAATACTCATCTTAGATGAGTTAGAACATAACAAGGAACAACAAGAAAACACTAGAAACCCTTTTACACAAAATCACATTTTACAAGCTTACAAAATCAGTTTTACAACGCAAGTATTTTGTCAACGATTTCAATCCTTCTTGAGTCACTTTGTCCAGCTTGTTTTGGGTTTCTTCTTGAGGTAACTTTGAGGTATTCTTGTTCATTTATTGGTGTTGATTATTGAATCATACATAGTTTATTTGTACACCAATTTTGTGTTGCTATTTAACTTTTCTCTTGTCAAGTAATCTTGATTGTGATAGGTTGTGATTAAGCCCGGAAAAATCACATTGTGAGGTTTGTTGGTTGAGCCCTTAGCAAAAACCAAAGTGAAAGGTTTATTGGTTGAGCCTTTAGGAAAAACCAAATTGAGGTTTATTGGTTGAGCCCTTAGCAAAAACCAAGGTGTAAGGTTTGAGTTGAACCCGTAAAAACTCAAGGTAATAACGAAGTGTTCGTTGTTCAAAATCCTAAGGGTGAGGCTCTTAGGTAGTGGAGTACAATTCATTGAGGAATTGGAACCACTATATATCCTTGTGTTTTTACATTCTATTTCCGCACTCATATTTCCTTACTATTTATGTTAGATTTTTATTTGCCTATTCACCCCCCCTCTAGGCCGGTATATTATTTATCAACATGAACTGTCAGACATGGGATAGCGGTAAGATGACATTGGATTTTGACTTTGCTTTTTTTCCACATTTTCATTTTTACTTTTTGCCCTCAAACACATATTTTGTACACCATGCACAAATCTATTAAACACCCAAAAGCCTTTCAACCATGTGAGTTAGTGCTCGACTGGGACCGCTAAACTGGAGTTGAAGTTACACATCAAGCAAGGGAATGACAAGGAAGCCCTTAGAGGATCACTGACAAAACAACGCCAGAAGAAGGCCAAAATAAATCAAGACTAGGAGGCTTCTGCCAAAGACCGAGAGAATGATAGCTTTGCTTGCAAAACAAAAAAAGAAAAAAAAAAAGGGAGAAGAAGAAGAAAAAAAAAAAAGAACAAAAGAAAAAAAAAAGATCAAAAGAATAAAAAAAAAAAAGAGAGTGTTCAAGGAACACAAAACAACAGAAGAAGCAAGCATATACAAAAAAAAACTATCAAACATCAACAGCAAAATGATCTCAAAAGGAAAGGAGATCATTCCCTGCAAATATCGCAGAACTGGGGCACAGTGCCCTCAAAACAATCCAGAAGAAACATCCCCAACAAAAGAAGAAGAACTCGGGTACTTTGCTCTTCGCCGCAATCAAATCGTAGAAACATCGTTCACCATAATTCGCCCTCATCACAATCAGTCGTCAAGCACAAAGCTCATTAAAACCTTTCGCCAAAAAACACAACACTTTATTCTACAAATTCCTCTTTTTTCCTCCCTCGCAAAGTCCTTTCGATTATTAGCAGGCCCATGCATGTGCATCTTCATTTGAAGTCTATTCACTCGGATTGACATTGCAAATTTAATTTTTGTGCTATGTTTATTGTATTTTTAGGAGTGTAAACACATAGCCTTGTTTTCTGAGCATGAGCGCAAACACTAATATCTAGTGAGGATTGCTTACAGCTACATGTCATGGGAAAGTCTTGTTCTTGAGGTCGTTATTTCCTGAACAAGACGCAGACGTTATCCAGACTTGAATCAATCATGTTTATATAACGAAATTTGAACGCATTTTTTCTCTCAAAAAATAAAACTTGAATTGATTTTCTCTTAAACAAAGAGGTCATTTTCGTTCCCAAAAGAGACTTGGGGGCAAGCCATGGGTTAAATGTAGGAATATTTGATATTTCTCACATAGGTCATTTGCTCTCTCTTTTTCCATCGGTTGCTGCTTCGCATTTGCTTCCTCCATATTTGCAGAATACAGATATGGAAGTCAACTTCGGCAAAATTTCAACCATGGGTCTTCGATGAAGGAATCGTTGTAAAGCCCTCACCTTGGATTTTCATTAAAATCCAATCAACAAACGAATGGAGAACGTTACCACTCCTCAATCATGGGTCTTCGATGAAGGAATCGTTGTAAAGCCCTCACCTTGGATTTTCATTAAAATCCAATCAACAAACGAATGGAGAACGTTACCACTCCTCAACCATGGGTCTTCGATGAAGAAATCGTTGTAAAGCCCTCGTCGTCTTGGATTTTCGTCAAATTCCAATCAACATCGAATGGAGTACGTTACCACTCCCAAATCAAATTCATGTGGCGGATCACGCTCCCTCACGTTCAAATCAATTTCAATCCATATGGTAAGTTCGCGGAGGTGCAATACCCCCACTTACCACTTTATTTTTCGCACGGTAAGTTCGCGGAGGTGCAATACCCCCACTTACCACTTTATTTTCGCACAGTAAGTTCGCGGAGGTGCAATACCCCCACTTATCACGTTATTTTTCGCACAGTAAGTTCGCGGAGGTGCAATACCCCCACTTACCACTTTATTTTTCGCACCGTAAGTTCGCGGAGGTGCAATACCCCCACTTACCACTTTATTTTTCGCACAGTAAGTTCGCGGAGGTGCAATACCCCCACTTACCACTTTATTTTTCGCACGGTAAGTTCGCGGAGGTGCAATACCCCCACTTACCACCTTATTTTTCGCACGGCAAGTTCGCGGAGGTGCACTTACCACCTTATTTTTCGCACGGTAAGTTTGCGGAGGTGTAATACCCCCACTCACTAGTTTACAATGCGGTGGCTTCCAACCACTCTCCATTTTAGTTCATATGGTAAGATCGAGGTAAAACTTACTTCCCTTTTCGCCCTACGTTTAGCGTTGTGATTGGTCATGTCCCCACACACGTCATGTCTTTTAAATTTACGTAAGCGGTTCGTCCCCACGTAGCGTAAGCGGTTCGTCCCCACACATGGTCTTTTAAATTTACGTAAGCGGTTCGTCCCCACGTAGCGTAAGCGGTTCGTCCCCACGCATTGTCTTTTAAATTTACGTAAGCGGTTCGTCCCCACGTAGCGTAAGCGGTTCGTCCCCACGCATTGTCTTTTAAATTAGCGTAAGCGGTTCGTCCCCACACATTGTCTTTTAAATTTACGTAAGCGGTTCGTCCCCACGTAGCGTAAGCGGTTCGTCCCCACACATTGTCATTTAAAAGATGTGATTGGTCACGCCCCCACATCTTGTCTATTTAATGTTGTGATAGGTCACGTCCCCACATACACCTTGTCTATCTAAATACTCCTCCTTGAGCGACTACTTTTCTGCATATCTATATAACTCCTCCTTGAGCGACTATATTTTCAGCACCAGCGTCCATGACTGCGATAGCCTCGCCCGGATATCTTTACCTTTCAGCAATGTCCATGACTGCGATAGCCTCGCCCGGATATCTATATTTTCAGCATCGTCCGTGACTGCGATAGCCTCGCCCGGATATCTTTACCTTTCAGCATCGTCCGCGACTGCGATAGCCTCGCCCGGATATCTTTACCTTTCAGCAACGTCCGCGACTGCGATAGCCTCGCTCGGATATCTTTACCTTTCAGCAACGTCCGTGACTGCGATAGCCTCGCCCGGATATCTATATTTTCAGCATCGTCCGCGACTGCGATAGCCTCGCCCGGATATCTTTACCTTTCAGCAACGTTCGCGACTGCGATAGCCTCGCCCGGATATCTTTACCTTTCAGCAACGTCCGTGACTGCGATAGCCTCGCCTAGATATCTATATTTTCAGCATCGTCCGTGACTGCGATAGCCTCGCCCGGATATCTTTACCTTTCAGCATCGTCTGCGACTGAGATAGCCTCGCCCGGATATCTTTACCTTTCAGCAACGTCCGTGACTGCGATAGCCTCTCCCGGATATCTATATTTTCAGCACCAGCGTCCATGACTGCGATAGCCTCGCCCGGATATCTTTACCTTTCAGCATCGTCCGTGACTGCGATAGCCTCGCCCGGATATCCTTACCTCACCAACATCGTCCGAAGAGCGATAGCCCGGCACGGACACACATTTACATTTTCCGCAACAACGCCCGGAGAGCGATAGCCTCGCACGGACCTACAGTCTCATTTTTTCATGCCATCATCTGGCAATGTGATAGCCTCACCCAGACCAGAATCTAAAACTCACCCCACTCTCAGGTAAGTCTTCATCATTTCCAAAACGTGGTAAATACTTGGGGCAACCGTCTTTACTGCTAATCAAAAATCTCAGTTGCACTGGGCAACTGTTGCTACCCGATTTTGGATTTCTCTTGTCACAATTTCGCATATTTAACGTTTACCGCATTTAATAGCTCTTCTAGGTCAAATTTCTGTCGATTCTTGGTCCTAGGCTAGTTTGTTTAATATTTCGTGTCATTTCATGCACTTTCAATTTTTTCGTACTTTTAACTGTCTTTTCGCTCGAACTTCTCTCGGTCCCGAGTAAGTTTTCTCGGACCGTGGGTCGGACGTGTAATTTCTTTAATTGATAATTACGTACTATTTTTCTCATTCACTCCATCGAGTTTTGTTTCGTTCAATTTTTATCGTAAGGACATTTATTTTACGTCCGAACTTTTAACATTTCCGAAAGAGAAAATAAATGTGTTAAATCAAGTTTTGCATTTCTTTGTTGTATATCATTTTTTTCGTCTTATTTTTCTGCACGTCGTGGCATCCTCGGTTTGGTTTTAATTTCGTTTTCGAGCGATTTCGCTCGTACCAAAAATATCCCGTTCGAACCAATTAAATAAATATCTTCCAAACATCACCTAGCCACATACCCAAACCTGCCGATTTCCAGCCACACACTCTCCCAACCGACTCCAAATTTTCCTCTATAAATAGAGCACCCTCACAACAAGAAAAGGGGGGACGAATCCGACTCTAGTCCCTCCCGTTTATTCACGCTTTCCCCTGATTGGTAGCTTGGAATTTATTTAATTGCTTTGATTTTAATTAATTAATGGTCTTGGTTTTAATTAATTAATTGTCTTGGTTTTAATTAATTAATAGCTTCTGTTTTTCAATTTATTGTTGCTACCACTGCTACTCGATTGCTTACACTTGTCTTTTATATTTTTCTGCATGTTTCCTTATTTTTCTGCTGCCACCGTTGCCTCCTGGACACCGTTGCTGCCCTACTGCCGCCGCTGCTGTCTCCGCCACCGTTGCTGTGCCGCGCCCTCGCTGCTGCTGAGCTGATGTCTCACCGCTGCCGAGCTGCTGCTGTGCTGCTTCTGTCGCCGGAGCTGCTGCTGTTTGCTGTTGCTGCTGCACGGTTCTGGTTGGGCTGAAGGAAAGGGACGATGAACAATATAGGAGGGAAGGGTGATGGGCTGCTTTTAATTTAAAGGGTTGCTTATGGGCTTGGCTTGAGCCAAGCCCAAGTGGAAAAGAAAAAAGGAGACGCTTGATGCGTCCAGGAAAGGAAAAGAAGGAGCTGGGCCGTGCAGGCCCAGCGTGGAGAAAAAAGAAAAGGGCTTGGCCCTTGGGCTGGTTAGGGGCAGGTGCAGTGGGCCCAACTACTGGGCCCAGTCATCGAGGCCCGTCGATTTATTTCCGCTAATGGATCGTTGTAATAATTAGTTAAATAATTATTTTAATTGTGGTTTGTAATAATTATTTAAGTAATTATTTTAATTGTGGTTTGTAATAATTAGCTAAGTAGTTAAAAATCGTGTATGCATGTTTATATCTACGTATTTATGTCAATTGTCATTAATCATGGTTTTGAAGAGATGGATCGATCAGGGTTCATCCGAGAGGTAAGTTTACCTTAAAAACTTCTCCTTGTATGTTTAGTTAAAAATACTAAAAATCGAATCGAAAGCATGACACCCTAGTAAGCGTTAAAACCACCCTACGCGTATGCATGACATATAGAATTGCTAAAACAAATTAAAATCAATCTCACGTGTATACCATGTTTATAACACTTGTCTTTTATACCATGAGATCAATTGTTTCTTTGTTAAATGCTACGCATGATGGCTTCAAAGGCCATGCCAACCATATATGCATACATTAATCGGTACGATGCTAGATTTTGCCATGATAGATCGCTTAGTAAATAATTAATCATGCATGGCCCAATGATAAAGGGGGGAACGTCTGCTCTAGCATTGAGACAAAATGGTAACCCCATCCCTCTAACCCAAACGGAAATAACACGTCCCAAATGCTAAGATGTAACGTCACCTTTAAGGGCCCCAATTACATGTTTAAAATATTTTCAAAACACCTCGCATACCGGTAACCTTTTTAGGATGTGACTTGGGTGCCTAACACCTTCCCAAGTCCATAAATACGACCTCGAACCATCGTTCTTTGGTTTAGACCATTGTGCCTTTGTTTGTTTATTTTTTTATGCCATGACGATTAGGTTCCCTAAACCTCAGAAAATTAGGGTGGCGACTTCATTTTGCATGATGTTAAGACAAGTCCAACGCTTGTCTCGCATTGTGGCCCCTCCCGAACCTTAAACTCGTTTTCAACGAAAAAGGGGGTACGACAGTTTGGCGACTTCACTGGGGACTAGTAGGGTCGAAGCCGGTTTTATGGTGTTTGCTTTTTTATTATTTACTTGCTTTAAATAAATTATTTTCGTGATTGTTATATGCTATTGGCTTTAATAAATTGTTCATATGCATCTCACGTATAAATGCCTATCGCCGGCCATAACACCAAATAGGATTAGGATTGGTAGTAGTGAAGTCCTGGGGCCCACGCCTTGGTAAGCTTTCATGAACCCTAACTCGGATGTTGAACCCTTAAATGGATTGAGCGCACAGAATCCTTGTCATGATTCGGTCAACGCTCTCGTATCTGTTTATAAGGGACCCCTTTTAGGGTAACATTCGGGAACTTTTTCAGCCAGTTAGAAATAGTTGAAGTCACCCCAGCATCTGCATCATATTCTTGCATTTATGTCATGTTTATGTGTTACGGTTTTACTTTATACTTGTATTTTCCTCATGTTGTATTTTTTTTTCGCTAACGCAATAATTTTATTTTCTTCTCGTAAAATAGCCCCACCTTACTTGTTCACTCAAATGGCAACACCCACGATGCTTTCACTTAATACTTTCGGGATTTCAAGTTACAATGATCAGTCGGAATAGGGTGACATGTTGAAATTCGATTTTATCCCCAATATTACAACCAAGATTGGGATGGAAGAAGTGGAGAGTCAAAAAAGGGAGATTGCGTCATTGGAATGAAATGAAAACACAAAGAAATATAAACCAAATGACGATAAATTCGGAGATGACTGCTTCTTCTCGATTTCAGCAGCGCGTCTTTTTGTTTTGGCTGACCTAGACGCAAATGTTTCGGATTTTCCCCTTGGCCAAAACACGAAAAACGTTCATAACACATTGAATATTTCCCACACCAAAGAAGGGACTTTTCTGGGCAGCGCCTCGCTCGCAAATAATTCAGCTGCGCGCTCTTTTGTTTTGGCCAATATGGACGCAATTGGCTCAGAATTTCCACTTGGTCAAAACATGAAAGACGTAGGCAACAAGTTGAATCATGCGCACGCCAAAATTCAGATTCTTTTGGGTAGTAAACCTCTCACAAAAAAATTCGGAATGCAAAGATCGCTGCTCTTCTCGGTCTCAGCCGCGCGATCTTTTGTCTCGGCTAATATCAATGTGATTTGCTTGGAATTTCCACTCGGTCAAAACATTAAAGACGTAGGAAACGGGCTGAAGTTTGCCCACACTAAATTTCTGATTTTTCTGGGTGACACATCTCTCGCAAATAATTTAGACGTGAAGATGGCTGCTCTACTCGGTCTCAGCTGCGCGTTCTTTTGTTTTGGGCAATATCAACACGATCGGTTAGGAATTTCCCTTTGGCCAAAACACAAAAGATGTTCGTAACGCATTGAAAATTTCCCATGCCAAAAATGAGATTTTTTTGAGCAGCACATCGCTTGAAAATAATTTGGGCGTAAGGAGGATAGCTTTCTCAGTCTCGGCCGCGCAATCTTTTACCTAGGCCAATATGGATACGATGGACTCAGAATCTCCGCTCAGCCAAAACACGAAAGATGTCGATAACAGATTGGAGTATGCTCATGCCAAAAAGCAAATTTTTCTGGGTAACAAATCTGTCGCAAAATAAATTAGAGATTATTCTGAGCATGATAAACACTAGCCACTCGCACGGGTTTATTTTGAGGGTTTCGTTGATAGCATCCAAGATCACATTGCGTCGTTGGAATGAATAAAAGCTTCCTTCGTATCTTCACCAAGAAAGCCGATTCGAAGTGTCGTCTTCTCATTCGTCCTAAAAGTATTAAGTGAAAGTGTGGCCGGAAGAATGAACAAGCAGCGTGGAGGCCTCGGGATTACATCGCCCATACTCACTTTATTTCTCTTCACCTTTTCAGGTTAACGATGGCTCCCATGAAGCGAGCTACCCCACATTTCAAAAATCATGTGGCGGTTTAAACCCCACCTTTCGACAAATCATGTGGCGGTTCACGCCCCACATTTTTAAAAAAAAAAAAAAAAATCATCATGTGGCGGTTCAAGCCCCACATTTCAAAAAATCATGTGGCGGTTCACTCCCCACTTTTCAAAAATCATGTGGCGGTTTAAACCCCACCTTTCGACAAATCATGTGGCGGTTCACGCCCCACCTTTTTAAAAAAAATTAAAAAATTAAAAAATTAAAAAATTAAAAAAAAACGTGTGGCGGTTCAAGCCCCACATTTCAAAAATCATGTGGCGGTTTAACCTCCATCTTTCAACAAATCGTGTGGCGGTTTAATCCCCACCTTTCAAAAAAATCATGTGGCGGTTCACGCCCCACTTTTCAAAAATCATGTGGCGGTTTAAACCCCACCTTTCAACAAATCGTGTGGCGGTTTATTCCCCACCTTTCAAAAATCATATGGCGATTTAAACCCCACATTTCAAAAAAATCATGTCGCGGTTCACGTCCCACATTTCAAAAAACACATGTGGCGGTTTAAACCCCACCTTTGAAAAATCGTGTGGCGGTTCCAGCCCCACATTTCAAAAAAATCATGAGGCGGTTCATGCCCCACACTTCAAAAAAATCGTGTGGCGTCCACATTTCAAATCATGTGGCGGTTTAAACCCCACCTTTCAAAAATCATGCAGCGATTCCCCCCACTTCAATGTTGATCGCATAACAGAGGCATGGAAGGGAGCTTCGCCGTAGTCGAGCCTTCGACTTTAAACAAGGGCGCTTCGTGGGAGGCAGCCCACGTGTTCTTTTCGATATTTCTATTTTTCGTTAATTTTAAAATTCAAACATCTTGGGATACTCTTTCCCAATGAATTTCCTATTTAATTGTCTCTTCAATTCAGGTGCAACGAGACTTGTAAATTTGAGGGCAAGTGAATGAAGTGACGACCAAAGGAAGGCGTTGAAAAAATATCAAAGCTCGTTTTTCAAGGGAGTTGTCCTTTGTGTTTACAATTTCCCCCTTTCGCAATTTACGCTTCTATGATTTATGTTTTCACGATTTTCATTTTTTCGCAATTTTTCATTTCAGGTGCAACGAGACTTGTAAATTTGGGGGCAAGCGAATGAAGTGACGACCGAAGGAAGGCGTTGAGAAATATCAAAGCTCATTTTTCAAGGGAATGCAACGAGACATGTAAATTTGGGGGCAAGCGAATGAAGTGACAACCGAAGGAAGGCGTTGAAAAATGTCAAAGCTCATTTTTCAAGGGAGTTGTCCTTTACATTTACAAATTCCCCTTCCGCAATCTATGTTTTTACAATTTACATTTCTGCAATTTTGCATTTCAGGTACAACAAGACTTGTGAACTTGGGGGCAAGCAGGTGAAGTGACGACCAAAAGAAGGTGTAAAAAAAAAAAAATGTCCAAGCTCATTTTTCAGGGAAGTTATCCTTTTACATTTTTGCAATTTCCGTTTTCGCAATTTCCGTTTCTGTAATTTATGTTTTCGCAATTTACATTTCCACAATTTACATTTTCCATGATTATAGAAATTTCTACGATTGACATTGTTACAAATATGCACGTGTAACGCGTAGGTTTCTCAAAAAAAAAATAAAAATAAAAACAAAAACATCCCACGTTTTCTGAACGTTTTAAGTCAAAGCATTCATCATTTTACGTTCATTGGAAATTATATAAGCATACATGATCTTGTCTGTTAGCTCTTATATTCATGACATGTTTAGATGTAAGCAGTCACAAAACATATCGCTGTGAGTACTTTGGGCCTTCACGCCTTATTTCTTTCTTGAGTGTAAATGCTAAACTAGGTGCTAGTTAGGTTTGCATAATATCCAGGGTACGTGTGTTAGCCCAAGGGCAACTTACTCTTGTTTTGATGATTTAAGACACACAAACTAATTAATAATACTAATGCAATTTGAAGTTAAAGTGTGTGTAGTTTGCGACGAACAAACAAAAGAGGCAACAAACTCATTATTCGCAAGCTCAAGATCAAGTGTACATTAGGGCTTTAATCATGTAAGTATGATTCTAATTAGCACTTGATTTATGTTCAAGATACCTCAAGGAAAGTGTGTCAAAAGGTTTTTCACGAAAACAATTTTTAAATCTCGTGTTAAGGGACATTTTGTTCCTGGCGGTGTGTCTGGCGGTATAGGAATTTTAATTCCCTCTTAAGCGAAGCTAGCGGCATACCGCCCCAGCTCGTTGGTGTCTGGCGGCATACCGCCCCGTCCAGGAGACAGACTCCAACAGCTAGTTTTCCCACTAAAAACGGCTAGTTTTGAACCCATTCTTCCTTGTCCGAACTTCTACTCTTTCTACACTATAAGTACTCATCTTAGATGAGTTAGAACATAACAAGGAACAACAAGAAAACACTAGAAACCCTTTTACACAAAATCACATTTTGCAAGCTTACAAAATCAGTTTTACAACGCAAGTATTTTGTCAACGATTTCAATCCTTCTTGCGTCACTTTGTCCAGCTTGTTTTGGGTTTCTTCTTGAGGTAACTTTGAGGTATTCTTGTTCATTTATTGGTGTTGATTATTGAATCATACATAGTTTATTTGTACACCAATTTTGTGTTGCTATTTAACTTTTCTCTTGTCAAGTAATCTTGATTGTGATAGGTTGTGATTGAGCCCGGAAAAATCACATTGTGAGGTTTGTTGGTTGAGCCCTTAGCAAAAACCAAAGTGAAAGGTTTATTGGTTGAGCCTTTAGGAAAAACCAAGTTGAGGTTTATTGGTTGAGCCCTTAGCAAAAACCAAGGTGTAAGGTTTGAGTTGAACCCGTAAAAACTCAAGGTAATAACGAAGTGTTCGTTGTTCAAAATCCTAAGGGTGAGGCTCTTAGGTAGTGGAGTACAATTCATTGAGGAATTGGAACCACTATATATCCTTGTGTTTTTACATTCTTTTTCCGCACTCATATTTCCTTACTATTTGTGTTAGATTTTTATTTACCTATTCACCCCCCCTCTAGGCCGGTATATTGTTTATCAATTGGTAGCGGAGCAAGGTCACTTGTTTTGTAGGTTTAACCACCTCAAGTGAAGATCAAATATGGCTCAAGAGGGATTCCATACTCATAAGGAGGGTGCTGCACCTAACCGACCACCATATCTAGATGGGAACAATTATCTTCATTGGAAGACAAAGATGAAAGCCTACCTTGGTTCACAAAATGCACAAATTTGGGATTGTGTAGAAAATGGCTTTGACGTTCCAATGGATGTAGCTGATACAACATCCTCAAAACCTCTTCCTTTCTCAAAATGGAGCGCCGCATCGAAAACAAGGAAAACCTTGGAAGAAAAAGCTAAGTATAATTTATTTTGTGCTATTTCTCCTAGTGAATTTAATCGTGTGAGTGCTTGTCAAACATCCAAGGAAGTTTGGACAGCTTTAGAGACGGCTCACGAAGGAACCCCCCAAGTGCGTAATATCCGACTCAACACACTCAAACACGAGTATGAGCTACTTGCAATGAAGAAAGGAGAGTCCATCTATGATCTTAGCACACGCATTCAGAATTTGTGCAATGCCATGGGTAATCTCGGATGGGCTCCTAATGATGGAGAAATGGTTCGGAAGATTTTAAGTGTTCTTCCAAGCAAATGGCTTGCCAAGACAACCGCCATTGATGAATTAAGTGAGAAACCAACATTTGCTCAACTTATTGGTTCTCGTACCGCTTTTGAGTACAAGTTGCAGCTGCATGATTTGGAAGAAGAAAATGTCAAAGGGAAAAGCAATGATATTGCTTTCAAAAGCACTATTCAAGAAGGAGATGAAGAATCATTTGCTCTCTTCAACAAGCATTATAAGAGTTTCTTGAAAAATTCAAGAAACTACCAAGGTAAGAATTCTAACTCTTCTAAATCCAAATTCAAGAATGACTCTATTGTTTGTTTTGGATGTGAAAAACCAGGACATGTTAGGAGTGAGTGTCCTAATCTTGAGAAGAAGAAGAGATATGAGAAGAGAGAGTCTCTAGACAAGAAGCAAGGAAGAAGGTCTCATAGAAGAGCATTGAAAGCTACTACTTGGGATGATGATGAAGAATCATGTAGCAACACATCGGAGTATTCATCCGAAGAGAATGCAAATATATGTTTTCTTGCCGATTACGATAGCTCTTCATCAACGTCTACCTCATTCAATGGATGCACAAACGTTTGTCTTATGGGCCAAAGCGATGATGAGGTTAGTTCATGCAATTCCGAGAATGATTGTAATATTGATGATTTGAAACTTGCTTTTAGCAATTTATACAAAGAATTTGACACATCTAGTAAGAAAAATGTGAAACTTGCTAAAGAGTTAGACAATGTTAAAAATGAAATTAGCAAGTTAGAATCATTGAATAAATCTTTAACTAATGAGCTTAATGATGTGAAATATTTGTTAGAAGATACTAAAAATGAAATTATTTCTTTAACAAATTTGCTCTCTAGTAAAGAAGATAAGAACAAGGGAACTATTTGTGAATCTTGTGAGAAATTCACTAAAGATATTTTTGAGTTAAATGAAAAGATTAAAAATCTTGAGACCACTTTAAATAAATTTGTTTATAGCAACCACTCTCTTAATAATGTTTTGAATGCTCAAAAGAAATGTGGTGATAAACATGGTCTTGGTTTTAAATCTTCAAACTCAAATAATCAAAGAAGATCCTTTGTTAAAGCTAATTATCATGCTAGTTCTTCTTTTGCTACACCTTCACATGCTAAGCCTATATACAAATGTAGCTTTTGTAATAAGAATGGTCATTTGGCTTACTTTTGCTACATTCGAAGAGGACTTGGAAATGCAAGAAAAGTTTGGGTACCTAAGGGTACATTTGCTAACATGGAAGGACCCAAAGGTGTTTGGGTACCAAATTTGAACTGATTTGTTTTGTAGGAGTGTCGGAAACCTTTGAAGATAAATGAAGTATTCGAAGAACGGGTATTTCCGACACATGTTGGGTGATAAATCCAACTTCACCCTTTGGTAATTTTGATTTGGCAATAAAGTTTGACTATATGATATTTGGTTATTGAGAGATTGCCATAAATGTTTTGAAGTGGATATGCATAATATGTTTTTTCTAGAAACTCAACGTATATGCATTTTGATTATCCTATCTTTCTCACTTATATGTCTATTGACTTTTTGGATTGGATAATTGTTTGATCTTAATACTTGTTAAAGTATTTTTGGATTTGATCCTTGCTTGCTCCTTTAATACTCTTAACATGCTCTTCATAGATATCCCTCATTTTCTTTTTACCCTTTTTGTTGTTGACAAAGGGGGAGAAAGTCTCAATTTGGAGAAGTTTAAATTTAAAATGTTTTTTTGTCAAAGGGGGAGAAAGGTAAGGTTTAAGAGATTAAGGGGGAGCAAAATTTTGAATCTTTGCTATGCTCTATGTGCAACTAATGTTTTATGTAGGGGGAGCATTCATTTGGCAAAGATAGGAGATGTAAGTTTTCTCCATTTAACTTTAATTTCAAATTGCAATTTTAAATTTGTTTTCAAATTGGTTTGTGGTTGTCATCATCAAAAAGGGGGAGATTGTTAGCCCAAGGGCAACTTACTCTTGTTTTGATGATTTAAGACACACAAACTAATTAATAATACTAATGCAATTTGTAGTTAAAGTGTGTGTAGTTTGCGACGAACAAACAAAAGAGGCAACAAACTCATTATTCGCAAGCTCAAGATCAAGTGTACATTAGGGATTTAATCATGTAAGTATGATTCTAATTAGCACTTGATTTATGTTCAAGATACCTCAAGGAAAGTGTGTCAAAAGGTTTTTCACGAAAACAATTTTTAAATCTCGTGTTAAGGGACATTTTGTTCCTGGCGGCATACCGCCAGGAATGGGGTGTGTCTGGCGGCATACCGCCAGACATAGGAATTTTAATTCCCTCCAATGCGAAGCTAGCGGCATACCGCCCTAGCTCGTTGGTGTCTGGCGGCATACCGCCCCGTCCAGGAGACAGACTCCAACAGCTAGTTTTCCCACTAAAAACGGCTAGTTTTGAACCCATTCTTCCTTGTCCGAACTTCTACTCTTTCTACACTATAAATACTCATCTTAGATGAGTTAGAACATAACAAGGAACAACAAGAAAACACTAGAAACCCTTTTACACAAAATCACATTTTACAAGCTTACAAAATCAGTTTTACAACGCAAGTATTTTGTCAACGATTTCAATCCTTCTTGAGTCACTTTGTCCAGCTTGTTTTGGGTTTCTTCTTGAGGTAACTTTGAGGTATTCTTGTTCATTTATTGGTGTTGATTATTGAATCATACATAGTTTATTTGTACACCAATTTTGTGTTGCTATTTAACTTTTCTCTTGTCAAGTAATCTTGATTGTGATAGGTTGTGATTAAGCCCGGAAAAATCACATTGTGAGGTTTGTTGGTTGAGCCCTTAGCAAAAACCAAAGTGAAAGGTTTATTGGTTGAGCCTTTAGGAAAAACCAAATTGAGGTTTATTGGTTGAGCCCTTAGCAAAAACCAAGGTGTAAGGTTTGAGTTGAACCCGTAAAAACTCAAGGTAATAACGAAGTGTTCGTTGTTCAAAATCCTAAGGGTGAGGCTCTTAGGTAGTGGAGTACAATTCATTGAGGAATTGGAACCACTATATATCCTTGTGTTTTTACATTCTATTTCCGCACTCATATTTCCTTACTATTTATGTTAGATTTTTATTTGCCTATTCACCCCCCCTCTAGGCCGGTATATTATTTATCAACATGAACTGTCAGACATGGGATAGCGGTAAGATGACATTGGATTTTGACTTTGCTTTTTTTCCACATTTTCATTTTTACTTTTTGCCCTCGAACACATATTTTGTACACCATGCACAAATCTATTAAACACCCAAAAGCCTTTTAACCATGTGAGTTAGTGCTCGACTGGGACCGCTAAACTGGAGTTGAAGTTACACATCAAGCAAGGGAATGACAAGGAAGCCCTTAGAGGATCACTGACAAAACAACGCCAGAAGAAGGCCAAAATAAATCAAGACTAGGAGGCTTCTGCCAAAGACCGAGAGAATGATAGCTTTGCTTGCAAAACAAAAAAAGAAAAAAAAAAAGGGAGAAGAAGAAGAAAAAAAAAAAAGAACAAAAGAAAAAAAAAAATCAAAAGAATAAAAAAAAAAAGAGAGTGTTCAAGGAACACAAAACAACAGAAGAAGCAAGCATATACAAAAAAAAACTATCAAACATCAACAGCAAAATGATCTCAAAAGGAAAGGAGATCATTCCCTGCAAATATCGCAGAACTGGGGCACAGTGCCCTCAAAACAATCCAGAAGAAACATCCCCAACAAAAGAAGAAGAACTCGGGTACTTTGCTCTTCGCCGCAATCAAATCGTAGAAACATCGTTCACCATAATTCGCCCTCATCACAATCAGTCGTCAAGCACAAAGCTCATTAAAACCTTTCGCCAAAAAACACAACACTTTATTCTACAAATTCCTCTTTTTTCCTCCCTCGCAAAGTCCTTTCGATTATTAGCAGGCCCATGCATGTGCATCTTCATTTGAAGTCTATTCACTCGGATTGACATTGCAAATTTAATTTTTGTGCTATGTTTATTGTATTTTTAGGAGTGTAAACACATAGCCTTGTTTTCTGAGCATGAGCGCAAACACTAATATCTAGTGAGGATTGCTTACAGCTACATGTCATGGGAAAGTCTTGTTCTTGAGGTCGTTATTTCCTGAACAAGACGCAGACGTTATCCAGACTTGAATCAATCATGTTTATATAACGAAATTTGAACGCATTTTTTCTCTCAAAAAATAAAACTTGAATTGATTTTCTCTTAAACAAAGAGGTCATTTTCGTTCCCAAAAGAGACTTGGGGGCAAGCCATGGGTTAAATGTAGGAATATTTGATATTTCTCACATAGGTCATTTGCTCTCTCTTTTTCCATCGGTTGCTGCTTCGCATTTGCTTCCTCCTTATTTGCAGAATACAGATATGGAAGTCAACTTCGGCAAAATTTCAACCATGGGTCTTCGATGAAGGAATCGTTGTAAAGCCCTCACCTTGGATTTTCATTAAAATCCAATCAACAAACGAATGGAGAACGTTACCACTCCTCAATCATGGGTCTTCGATGAAGGAATCGTTGTAAAGCCCTCACCTTGGATTTTCATTAAAATCCAATCAACAAACGAATGGAGAACGTTACCACTCCTCAATCAAGGGTCTTCGATGAAGAAATAGTTGTAAAGCCCTCGTCACCTTGGATTTTCATTAAAATCCAATCAACAAACGAATGGAGAACGTTACCACTCCTCAACCATGGGTCTTCGATGAAGAAATCGTTGTAAAGCCCTCGTCGTCTTGGATTTTCGTCAAATTCCAATCAACATCGAATGGAGTACGTTACCACTCCCAAATCAAATTCATGTGGCGGATCACGCTCCCTCACGTTCAAATCAATTTCAATCCATATGGTAAGTTCGCGGAGGTGCAATACCCCCACTTACCACTTTATTTTTCGCACGGTAAGTTCGCGGAGGTGCAATACCCCCACTTACCACTTTATTTTCGCACAATAAGTTCGCGGAGGTGCAATACCCCCACTTATCACGTTATTTTTCGCACAGTAAGTTCGCGGAGGTGCAATACCCCCACTTACCACTTTATTTTTCGCACCGTAAGTTCGCGGAGGTGCAATACCCCCACTTACCACTTTATTTTTCGCACAGTAAGTTCGCGGAGGTGCAATACCCCCACTTACCACTTTATTTTTCGCACGGTAAGTTCGCGGAGGTGCAATACCCCCACTTACCACCTTATTTTTCGCACGGCAAGTTCGCGGAGGTGCACTTACCACCTTATTTTTCGCACGGTAAGTTTGCGGAGGTGTAATACCCCCACTCACTAGTTTACAATGCGGTGGCTTCCAACCACTCTCCATTTTAGTTCATATGGTAAGATCGAGGTAAAACTTACTTCCCTTTTCGCCCTACGTTTAGCGTTGTGATTGGTCATGTCCCCACACACGTCATGTCTTTTAAATTTACGTAAGCGGTTCGTCCCCACGTAGCGTAAGCGGTTCGTCCCCACACATGGTCTTTTAAATTTACGTAAGCGGTTCGTCCCCACGTAGCGTAAGCGGTTCGTGCCCACGCATTGTCTTTTAAATTTACGTAAGCGGTTCGTCCCCACGTAGCGTAAGCGGTTCGTCCCCACGCATTGTCTTTTAAATTAGCGTAAGCGGTTCGTCCCCACACATTGTCTTTTAAATTTACGTAAGCGGTTCGTCCCCACGTAGCGTAAGCGGTTCGTCCCCACACATTGTCATTTAAAAGATGTGATTGGTCACGCCCCCACATCTTGTCTATTTAATGTTGTGATAGGTCACGTCCCCACATACACCTTGTCTATCTAAATACTCCTCCTTGAGCGACTACTTTTCTGCATATCTATATAACTCCTCCTTGAGCGACTATATTTTCAGCACCAGCGTCCATGACTGCGATAGCCTCGCCCGGATATCTTTACCTTTCAGCAATGTCCATGACTGTGATAGCCTCGCCCGGATATCTATATTTTCAGCATCGTCCGTGACTGCGATAGCCTCGCCCGGATATCTTTACCTTTCAGCATCGTCCGCGACTGCGATAGCCTCGCCCGGATATCTTTACCTTTCAGCAACGTCCGCGACTGCGATAGCCTCGCTCGGATATCTTTACCTTTCAGCAACGTCCGTGACTGCGATAGCCTCGCCCGGATATCTATATTTTCAGCATCGTCCGCGACTGCGATAGCCTCGCCCGGATATCTTTACCTTTCAGCAACGTTCGCGACTGCGATAGCCTCGCCCGGATATCTTTACCTTTCAGCAACGTCCGTGACTGCGATAGCCTCGCCTAGATATCTATATTTTCAGCATCGTCCGTGACTGCGATAGCCTCGCCCGGATATCTTTACCTTTCAGCATCGTCTGCGACTGAGATAGCCTCGCCCGGATATCTTTACCTTTCAGCAACGTCCGTGACTGCGATAGCCTCTCCCGGATATCTATATTTTCAGCACCAGCGTCCATGACTGCGATAGCCTCGCCCGGATATCTTTACCTTTCAGCATCGTCCGTGACTGCGATAGCCTCGCCCGGATATCCTTACCTCACCAACATCGTCCGAAGAGCGATAGCCCGGCACGGACACACATTTACATTTTCCGCAACAACGCCCGGAGAGCGATAGCCTCGCACGGACCTACAGTCTCATTTTTTCATGCCATCATCTGGCAATGTGATAGCCTCACCCAGACCAGAATCTAAAGCTCACCCCACTCTCAGGTAAGTCTTCATCATTTCCAAAACGTGGTAAATACTTGGGGCAACCGTCTTTACTGCTAATCAAAAATCTCAGTTGCACTGTATTTTTTATCAGACAGTAAAGAGGGGGCAACTGTTGCTACCCGATTTTGGATTTCTCTTGTCACAATTTCGCATATTTAACGTTTACCGCATTTAATAGCTCTTCTAGGTCAAATTTCTGTCGATTCTTGGTCCTAGGCTAGTTTGTTTAATATTTCGTGTCATTTCATGCACTTTCAATTTTTTCGTACTTTTAACTGTCTTTTCGCTCGAACTTCTCTCGGTCCCGAGTAAGTTTTCTCGGACCGTGGGTCGGACGTGTAATTTCTTTAATTGATAATTACGTACTATTTTTCTCATTCACTCCATCGAGTTTTGTTTCGTTCAATTTTTATCGTAAGGACATTTATTTTACGTCCGAACTTTTAACATTTCCGAAAGAGAAAATAAATGTGTTAAATCAAGTTTTGCATTTCTTTGTTGTATATCATTTTTTTCGTCTTATTTTTCTGCACGTCGTGGCATCCTCGGTTTGGTTTTAATTTCGTTTTCGAGCGATTTCGCTCGTACCAAAAATATCCCGTTCGAACCAATTAAATAAATATCTTCCAAACATCACCTAGCCACATACCCAAACCTGCCGATTTCCAGCCACACACTCTCCCAACCGACTCCAAATTTTCCTCTATAAATAGAGCACCCTCACAACAAGAAAAGGGGGGACGAATCCGACTCTAGTCCCTCCCGTTTATTCACGCTTTCCCCCGATTGGTAGCTTGGAATTTATTTAATTGCTTTGATTTTAATTAATTAATGGTCTTGGTTTTAATTAATTAATTGTCTTGGTTTTAATTAATTAATAGCTTCTGTTTTTCAATTTATTGTTGCTACCACTGCTACTCGATTGCTTACACTTGTCTTTTATATTTTTCTGCATGTTTCCTTATTTTTCTGCTGCCACCGTTGCCTCCTGGACACCGTTGCTGCCCTACTGCCGCCGCTGCTGTCTCCGCCACCGTTGCTGTGCCGCGCCCTCGCTGCTGCTGAGCTGATGTCTCACCGCTGCCGAGCTGCTGCTGTGCTGCTTCTGTCGCCGGAGCTGCTGCTGTTTGCTGTTGCTGCTGCACGGTTCTGGTTGGGCTGAAGGAAAGGGACGATGAACAATATAGGAGGGAAGGGTGATGGGCTGCTTTTAATTTAAAGGGTTGCTTATGGGCTTGGCTTGAGCCAACCCCAAGTGGAAAAGAAAAAAGGAGACGCTTGATGCGTCCAGGAAAGGAAAAGAAGGAGCTGGGCCGTGCAGGCCCAGCGTGGAGAAAAAAGAAAAGGGCTTGGCCCTTGGGCTGGTTAGGGGCAGGTGCAGTGGGCCCAACTACTGGGCCCAGTCATCGAGGCCCGTCGATTTATTTCCGCTAATGGATCGTTGTAATAATTAGTTAAATAATTATTTTAATTGTGGTTTGTAATAATTATTTAAGTAATTATTTTAATTGTGGTTTGTAATAATTAGCTAAGTAGTTAAAAATCGTGTATGCATGTTTATATCTACGTATTTATGTCAATTGTCATTAATCATGGTTTTGAAGAGATGGATCGATCAGGGTTCATCCGAGAGGTAAGTTTACCTTAAAAACTTCTCCTTGTATGTTTAGTTAAAAATACTAAAAATCGAATCGAAAGCATGACACCCTAGTAAGCGTTAAAACCACCCTACGCGTATGCATGACATATAGAATTGCTAAAACAAATTAAAATCAATCTCACGTGTATACCATGTTTATAACACTTGTCTTTTATACCATGAGATCAATTGTTTCTTTGTTAAATGCTACGCATGATGGCTTCAAAGGCCATGCCAACCATATATGCATACATTAATCGGTACGATGCTAGTTTTTGCCATGATAGATCGCTTAGTAAATAATTAATCATGCATGGCCCAATGATAAAGGGGGGAACGTCTGCTCTAGCATAGAGACAAAATGGTAACCCCATCCCTCTAACCCAAACGGAAATAACACGTCCCAAATGCTAAGATGTAACGTCACCTTTAAGGGCCCCAATTACATGTTTAAAATATTTTCAAAACACCTCGCATACCGGTAACCTTTTTAGGATGTGACTTGGGTGCCTAACACCTTCCCAAGTCCATAAATACGACCTCGAACCATCGTTCTTTGGTTTAGACCATTGTGCCTTTGTTTGTTTATTTTTTTATGCCATGACGATTAGGTTCCCTAAACCTCAGAAAATTAGGGTGGCGACTTCATTTTGCATGATGTTAAGACAAGTCCAACGCTTGTCTCGCATTGTGGCCCCTCCCGAACCTTAAACTCGTTTTCAACGAAAAAGGGGGTACGACAGTTTGGCGACTTCACTGGGGACTAGTAGGGTCGAAGCCGGTTTTATGGTGTTTGCTTTTTTATTATTTACTTGCTTTAAATAAATTATTTTCGTGATTGTTATATGTTATTGGCTTTAATAAATTGTTCATATGCATCTCACGTATAAATGCCTATCGCCGGCCATAACACCAAATAGGATTAGGATTGGTAGTAGTGAAGTCCTGGGGCCCACGCCTTGGTAAGCTTTCATGAACCCTAACTCGGATGTTGAACCCTTAAATGGATTGAGCGCACAGAATCCTTGTCATGATTCGGTCAACGCTCTCGTATCTGTTTATAAGGGACCCCTTTTAGGGTAACATTCGGGAACTTTTTCAGCCAGTTAGAAATAGTTGAAGTCACCCCAGCATCTGCATCATATTCTTGCATTTATGTCATGTTTATGTGTTACGGTTTTACTTTATACTTGTATTTTCCTCATGTTGTATTTTTTTTTCGCTAACGCAATAATTTTATTTTCTTCTCGTAAAATAGCCCCACCTTACTTGTTCACTCAAATGGCAACACCCACGATGCTTTCACTTAATACTTTCGGGATTTCAAGTTACAATGATCAGTCGGAATAGGGTGACATGTTGAAATTCGATTTTATCCCCAATATTACAACCAAGATTGGGATGGAAGAAGTGGAGAGTCAAAAAAGGGAGATTGCGTCATTGGAATGAAATGAAAACACAAAGAAATATAAACCAAATGACGATAAATTCGGAGATGACTGCTTCTTCTCGATTTCAGCAGCGCGTCTTTTTGTTTTGGCTGACCTAGACGCAAATGTTTCGGATTTTCCCCTTGGCCAAAACACGAAAAACGTTCATAACACATTGAATATTTCCCACACCAAAGAAGGGACTTTTCTGGGCAGCGCCTCGCTCGCAAATAATTCAGCTGCGCGCTCTTTTGTTTTGGCCAATATGGACGCAATTGGCTCAGAATTTCCACTTGGTCAAAACATGAAAGACGTAGGCAACAAGTTGAATCATGCGCACGCCAAAATTCAGATTCTTTTGGGTAGTAAACCTCTCACAAAAAAATTCGGAATGTAAAGATCGCTGCTCTTCTCGGTCTCAGCCGCGCGATCTTTTGTCTCGGCTAATATCAATGTGATTTGCTTGGAATTTCCACTCGGTCAAAACATTAAAGACGTAGGAAACGGGCTGAAGTTTGCCCACACTAAATTTCTGATTTTTCTGGGTGACACATCTCTCGCAAATAATTTAGACGTGAAGATGGCTGCTCTACTCGGTCTCAGCTGCGCGTTCTTTTGTTTTGGGCAATATCAACACGATCGGTTAGGAATTTCCCTTTGGCCAAAACACAAAAGATGTTCGTAACGCATTGAAAATTTCCCATGCCAAAAATGAGATTTTTTTGAGCAGCACATCGCTTGAAAATAATTTGGGCGTAAGGAGGATAGCTTTCTCAGTCTCGGCCGCGCAATCTTTTACCTAGGCCAATATGGATACGATGGACTCAGAATCTCCGCTCAGCCAAAACACGAAAGATGTCGATAACAGATTGGAGTATGCTCATGCCAAAAATCAAATTTTTCTGGGTAACAAATCTGTCGCAAAATAAATTAGAGATTATTCTGAGCATGATAAACACTAGCCACTCGCACGGGTTTATTTTGAGGGTTTCGTTGATAGCATCCAAGATCACATTGCGTCGTTGGAATGAATAAAAGCTTCCTTCGTATCTTCACCAAGAAAGCCGATTCGAAGTGTCGTCTTCTCATTCGTCCTAAAAGTATTAAGTGAAAGTGTGGCCGGAAGAATGAACAAGCAGCGTGGAGGCCTCGGGATTACATCGCCCATACTCACTTTATTTCTCTTCACCTTTTCAGGTTAACGATGGCTCCCATGAAGCGAGCTACCCCACATTTCAAAAATCATGTGGCGGTTTAAACCCCACCTTTCGACAAATCATGTGGCGGTTCACGCCCCACATTTTTAAAAAAAAAAAAAAAAAATCATCATGTGGCGGTTCAAGCCCCACATTTCAAAAAATCATGTGGCGGTTCACTCCCCACTTTTCAAAAATCATGTGGCGGTTTAAACCCCACCTTTCGACAAATCATGTGGCGGTTCACGCCCCACCTTTTTAAAAAAAATTAAAAAATTAAAAAATTAAAAAATTAAAAAATTAAAAAAAATAAATTAAAAAAAAACGTGTGGCGGTTCAAGCCCCACATTTCAAAAATCATGTGGCGGTTTAACCTCCATCTTTCAACAAATCGTGTGGCGGTTTAATCCCCACCTTTCAAAAAAATCATGTGGCGGTTCACGCCCCACTTTTCAAAAATCATGTGGCGGTTTAAACCCCACCTTTCAACAAATCGTGTGGCGGTTTATTCCCCACCTTTCAAAAATCATATGGCGATTTAAACCCCACATTTCAAAAAAATCATGTCGCGGTTCACGCCCCACATTTCAAAAAACACATGTGGCGGTTTAAACCCCACCTTTGAAAAATCGTGTGGCGGTTCCAGCCCCACATTTCAAAAAAATCATGAGGCGGTTCATGCCCCACACTTCAAAAAAATCGTGTGGCGTCCACATTTCAAATCGTGTGGCGGTTTAAACCCCACCTTTCAAAAATCATGCAGCGATTCCCCCCACTTCAATGTTGATCGCATAACAGAGGCATGGAAGGGAGCTTCGCCGTAGTCGAGCCTTCGACTTTAAACAAGGGCGCTTCGTGGGAGGCAGCCCACGTGTTCTTTTCGATATTTCTATTTTTCGTTAATTTTAAAATTCAAACATCTTGGGATACTCTTTCCCAATGAATTTCCTATTTAATTGTCTCTTCAATTCAGGTGCAACGAGACTTGTAAATTTGAGGGCAAGTGAATGAAGTGACGACCAAAGGAAGGCGTTGAAAAAATATCAAAGCTCGTTTTTCAAGGGAGTTGTCCTTTGTGTTTACAATTTCCCCCTTTCGCAATTTACGCTTCTATGATTTATGTTTTCACGATTTTCATTTTTTCGCAATTTTTCATTTCAGGTGCAACGAGACTTGTAAATTTGGGGGCAAGCGAATGAAGTGACGACCGAAGGAAGGCGTTGAGAAATATCAAAGCTCATTTTTCAAGGGAATGCAACGAGACATGTAAATTTGGGGGCAAGCGAATGAAGTGACAACCGAAGGAAGGCGTTGAAAAATGTCAAAGCTCATTTTTCAAGGGAGT
This sequence comes from Viola odorata, assembly GCA_963691705.1. Taxonomy (NCBI): domain Eukaryota; kingdom Viridiplantae; phylum Streptophyta; class Magnoliopsida; order Malpighiales; family Violaceae; genus Viola; species Viola odorata. The sequence goes on from OY829539.1 coordinate 4,390,278, forward strand.
TGTCCTTTACATTTACAAATTCCCCTTCCGCAATCTATGTTTTTACAATTTACATTTCTGCAATTTTGCATTTCAGGTACAACAAGACTTGTGAACTTGGGGGCAAGCAGGTGAAGTGACGACCAAAAGAAGGTGTAAAAAAAAAAAAATGTCCAAGCTCATTTTTCAGGGAAGTTATCCTTTTACGTTTTTGCAATTTCCGTTTTCGCAATTTCCGTTTCCGTAATTTATGTTTTCGCAATTTACATTTCCACAATTTACATTTTCCATGATTATAGAAATTTCTACGATTGACATTGTTACAAATATGCACGTGTAACGCGTAGGTTTCTCAAAAAAAAAATAAAAATAAAAACAAAAACATCCCACGTTTTCTGAACGTTTTAAGTCAAAGCATTCATCATTTTACGTTCATTGGAAATTATATAAGCATACATGATCTTGTCTGTTAGCTCTTATATTCATGACATGTTTAGATGTAAGCAGTCACAAAACATATCGCTGTGAGTACTTTGGGCCTTCACGCCTTATTTCTTTCTTGAGTGTAAATGCTAAACTAGGTGCTAGTTAGGTTTGCATAATATCCAGGGTACGTGTGTTAGCCCAAGGGCAACTTACTCTTGTTTTGATGATTTAAGACACACAAACTAATTAATAATACTAATGCAATTTGAAGTTAAAGTGTGTGTAGTTTGCGACGAACAAACAAAAGAGGCAACAAACTCATTATTCGCAAGCTCAAGATCAAGTGTACATTAGGGCTTTAATCATGTAAGTATGATTCTAATTAGCACTTGATTTATGTTCAAGATACCTCAAGGAAAGTGTGTCAAAAGGTTTTTCACGAAAACAATTTTTAAATCTCGTGTTAAGGGACATTTTGTTCCTGGCGGTGTGTCTGGCGGTATAGGAATTTTAATTCCCTCTTAAGCGAAGCTAGCGGCATACCGCCCCAGCTCGTTGGTGTCTGGCGGCATACCGCCCCGTCCAGGAGACAGACTCCAACAGCTAGTTTTCCCACTAAAAACGGCTAGTTTTGAACCCATTCTTCCTTGTCCGAACTTCTACTCTTTCTACACTATAAGTACTCATCTTAGATGAGTTAGAACATAACAAGGAACAACAAGAAAACACTAGAAACCCTTTTACACAAAATCACATTTTGCAAGCTTACAAAATCAGTTTTACAACGCAAGTATTTTGTCAACGATTTCAATCCTTCTTGCGTCACTTTGTCCAGCTTGTTTTGGGTTTCTTCTTGAGGTAACTTTGAGGTATTCTTGTTCATTTATTGGTGTTGATTATTGAATCATACATAGTTTATTTGTACACCAATTTTGTGTTGCTATTTAACTTTTCTCTTGTCAAGTAATCTTGATTGTGATAGGTTGTGATTGAGCCCGGAAAAATCACATTGTGAGGTTTGTTGGTTGAGCCCTTAGCAAAAACCAAAGTGAAAGGTTTATTGGTTGAGCCTTTAGGAAAAACCAAGTTGAGGTTTATTGGTTGAGCCCTTAGCAAAAACCAAGGTGTAAGGTTTGAGTTGAACCCGTAAAAACTCAAGGTAATAACGAAGTGTTCGTTGTTCAAAATCCTAAGGGTGAGGCTCTTAGGTAGTGGAGTACAATTCATTGAGGAATTGGAACCACTATATATCCTTGTGTTTTTACATTCTTTTTCCGCACTCATATTTCCTTACTATTTGTGTTAGATTTTTATTTACCTATTCACCCCCCCTCTAGGCCGGTATATTGTTTATCAATTGGTAGCGGAGCAAGGTCACTTGTTTTGTAGGTTTAACCACCTCAAGTGAAGATCAAATATGGCTCAAGAGGGATTCCATACTCATAAGGAGGGTGCTGCACCTAACCGACCACCATATCTAGATGGGAACAATTATCTTCATTGGAAGACAAAGATGAAAGCCTACCTTGGTTCACAAAATGCACAAATTTGGGATTGTGTAGAAAATGGCTTTGACGTTCCAATGGATGTAGCTGATACAACATCCTCAAAACCTCTTCCTTTCTCAAAATGGAGCGCCGCATCGAAAACAAGGAAAACCTTGGAAGAAAAAGCTAAGTATAATTTATTTTGTGCTATTTCTCCTAGTGAATTTAATCGTGTGAGTGCTTGTCAAACATCCAAGGAAGTTTGGACAGCTTTAGAGACGGCTCACGAAGGAACCCCCCAAGTGCGTAATATCCGACTCAACACACTCAAACACGAGTATGAGCTACTTGCAATGAAGAAAGGAGAGTCCATCTATGATCTTAGCACACGCATTCAGAATTTGTGCAATGCCATGGGTAATCTCGGATGGGCTCCTAATGATGGAGAAATGGTTCGGAAGATTTTAAGTGTTCTTCCAAGCAAATGGCTTGCCAAGACAACCGCCATTGATGAATTAAGTGAGAAACCAACATTTGCTCAACTTATTGGTTCTCGTACCGCTTTTGAGTACAAGTTGCAGCTGCATGATTTGGAAGAAGAAAATGTCAAAGGGAAAAGCAATGATATTGCTTTCAAAAGCACTATTCAAGAAGGAGATGAAGAATCATTTGCTCTCTTCAACAAGCATTATAAGAGTTTCTTGAAAAATTCAAGAAACTACCAAGGTAAGAATTCTAACTCTTCTAAATCCAAATTCAAGAATGACTCTATTGTTTGTTTTGGATGTGAAAAACCAGGACATGTTAGGAGTGAGTGTCCTAATCTTGAGAAGAAGAAGAGATATGAGAAGAGAGAGTCTCTAGACAAGAAGCAAGGAAGAAGGTCTCATAGAAGAGCATTGAAAGCTACTACTTGGGATGATGATGAAGAATCATGTAGCAACACATCGGAGTATTCATCCGAAGAGAATGCAAATATATGTTTTCTTGCCGATTACGATAGCTCTTCATCAACGTCTACCTCATTCAATGGATGCACAAACGTTTGTCTTATGGGCCAAAGCGATGATGAGGTTAGTTCATGCAATTCCGAGAATGATTGTAATATTGATGATTTGAAACTTGCTTTTAGCAATTTATACAAAGAATTTGACACATCTAGTAAGAAAAATGTGAAACTTGCTAAAGAGTTAGACAATGTTAAAAATGAAATTAGCAAGTTAGAATCATTGAATAAATCTTTAACTAATGAGCTTAATGATGTGAAATATTTGTTAGAAGATACTAAAAATGAAATTATTTCTTTAACAAATTTGCTCTCTAGTAAAGAAGATAAGAACAAGGGAACTATTTGTGAATCTTGTGAGAAATTCACTAAAGAGATTTTTGAGTTAAATGAAAAGATTAAAAATCTTGAGACCACTTTAAATAAATTTGTTTATAGCAACCACTCTCTTAATAATGTTTTGAATGCTCAAAAGAAATGTGGTGATAAACATGGTCTTGGTTTTAAATCTTCAAATTCAAATAATCAAAGAAGATCCTTTGTTAAAGCTAATTATCATGCTAGTTCTTCTTTTGCTACACCTTCACATGCTAAGCCTATATACAAATGTAGCTTTTGTAATAAGAATGGTCATTTGGCTTACTTTTGCTACATTCGAAGAGGACTTGGAAATGCAAGAAAAGTTTGGGTACCTAAGGGTACATTTGCTAACATGGAAGGACCCAAAGGTGTTTGGGTACCAAATTTGAACTGATTTGTTTTGTAGGAGTGTTGGAAACCTTTGAAGATAAATGAAGTATTCGAAGAACGGGTATTTCCGACACATGTTGGGTGATAAATCCAACTTCACCCTTTGGTAATTTTGATTTGGCAATAAAGTTTGACTATATGATATTTGGTTATTGAGAGATTGCCATAAATGTTTTGAAGTGGATATGCATAATATGTTTTTTCTAGAAACTCAACGTATATGCATTTTGATTATCCTATCTTTCTCACTTATATGTCTATTGACTTTTTGGATTGGATAATTGTTTGATCTTAATACTTGTTAAAGTATTTTTGGATTTGATCCTTGCTTGCTCCTTTAATACTCTTAACATGCTCTTCATAGATATCCCTCATTTTCTTTTTACCCTTTTTGTTGTTGACAAAGGGGGAGAAAGTCTCAATTTGGAGAAGTTTAAATTTAAAATGTTTTTTTGTCAAAGGGGGAGAAAGGTAAGGTTTAAGAGATTAAGGGGGAGCAAAATTTTGAATCTTTGCTATGCTCTATGTGCAACTAATGTTTTATGTAGGGGGAGCATTCATTTGGCAAAGATAGGAGATGTAAGTTTTCTCCATTTAACTTTAATTTCAAATTGCAATTTTAAATTTGTTTTCAAATTGGTTTGTGGTTGTCATCATCAAAAAGGGGGAGATTGTTAGCCCAAGGGCAACTTACTCTTGTTTTGATGATTTAAGACACAAAAACTAATTAATAATACTAATGCAATTTGAAGTTAAAGTGTGTGTAGTTTGCGACGAACAAACAAAAGAGGCAACAAACTCATTATTCGCAAGCTCAAGATCAAGTGTACATTAGGGATTTAATCATGTAAGTATGATTCTAATTAGCACTTGATTTATGTTCAAGATACCTCAAGGAAAGTGTGTCAAAAGGTTTTTCACGAAAACAATTTTTAAATCTCGTGTTAAGGGACATTTTGTTCCTGGCGGCATACCGCCAGGAATGGGGTGTGTCTGGCGGCATACCGCCAGACATAGGAATTTTAATTCCCTCCGATGCGAAGCTAGCGGCATACCGCCCTAGCTCGTTGGTGTCTGGCGGCATACCGCCCCGTCCAGGAGACAGACTCCAACAGCTAGTTTTCCCACTAAAAACGGCTAGTTTTGAACCCATTCTTCCTTGTCCGAACTTCTACTCTTTCTACACTATAAATACTCATCTTAGATGAGTTAGAACATAACAAGGAACAACAAGAAAACACTAGAAACCCTTTTACACAAAATCACATTTTACAAGCTTACAAAATCAGTTTTACAACGCAAGTATTTTGTCAACGATTTCAATCCTTCTTGAGTCACTTTGTCCAGCTTGTTTTGGGTTTCTTCTTGAGGTAACTTTGAGGTATTCTTGTTCATTTATTGGTGTTGATTATTGAATCATACATAGTTTATTTGTACACCAATTTTGTGTTGCTATTTAACTTTTCTCTTGTCAAGTAATCTTGATTGTGATAGGTTGTGATTAAGCCCGGAAAAATCACATTGTGAGGTTTGTTGGTTGAGCCCTTAGCAAAAACCAAAGTGAAAGGTTTATTGGTTGAGCCTTTAGGAAAAACCAAATTGAGGTTTATTGGTTGAGCCCTTAGCAAAAACCAAGGTGTAAGGTTTGAGTTGAACCCGTAAAAACTCAAGGTAATAACGAAGTGTTCGTTGTTCAAAATCCTAAGGGTGAGGCTCTTAGGTAGTGGAGTACAATTCATTGAGGAATTGGAACCACTATATATCCTTGTGTTTTTACATTCTATTTCCGCACTCATATTTCCTTACTATTTATGTTAGATTTTTATTTGCCTATTCACCCCCCCTCTAGGCCGGTATATTATTTATCAACATGAACTGTCAGACATGGGATAGCGGTAAGATGACATTGGATTTTGACTTTGCTTTTTTTCCACATTTTCATTTTTACTTTTTGCCCTCGAACACATATTTTGTACACCATGCACAAATCTATTAAACACCCAAAAGCCTTTTAACCATGTGAGTTAGTGCTCGACTGGGACCGCTAAACTGGAGTTGAAGTTACACATCAAGCAAGGGAATGACAAGGAAGCCCTTAGAGGATCACTGACAAAACAACGCCAGAAGAAGGCCAAAATAAATCAAGACTAGGAGGCTTCTGCCAAAGACCGAGAGAATGATAGCTTTGCTTGCAAAACAAAAAAAGAAAAAAAAAAAGGGAGAAGAAGAAGAAAAAAAAAAAAGAACAAAAGAAAAAAAAAAATCAAAAGAATAAAAAAAAAAAGAGAGTGTTCAAGGAACACAAAACAACAGAAGAAGCAAGCATATACAAAAAAAAACTATCAAACATCAACAGCAAAATGATCTCAAAAGGAAAGGAGATCATTCCCTGCAAATATCGCAGAACTGGGGCACAGTGCCCTCAAAACAATCCAGAAGAAACATCCCCAACAAAAGAAGAAGAACTCGGGTACTTTGCTCTTCGCCGCAATCAAATCGTAGAAACATCGTTCACCATAATTCGCCCTCATCACAATCAGTCGTCAAGCACAAAGCTCATTAAAACCTTTCGCCAAAAAACACAACACTTTATTCTACAAATTCCTCTTTTTTCCTCCCTCGCAAAGTCCTTTCGATTATTAGCAGGCCCATGCATGTGCATCTTCATTTGAAGTCTATTCACTCGGATTGACATTGCAAATTTAATTTTTGTGCTATGTTTATTGTATTTTTAGGAGTGTAAACACATAGCCTTGTTTTCTGAGCATGAGCGCAAACACTAATATCTAGTGAGGATTGCTTACAGCTACATGTCATGGGAAAGTCTTGTTCTTGAGGTCGTTATTTCCTGAACAAGACGCAGACGTTATCCAGACTTGAATCAATCATGTTTATATAACGAAATTTGAACGCATTTTTTCTCTCAAAAAATAAAACTTGAATTGATTTTCTCTTAAACAAAGAGGTCATTTTCGTTCCCAAAAGAGACTTGGGGGCAAGCCATGGGTTAAATGTAGGAATATTTGATATTTCTCACATAGGTCATTTGCTCTCTCTTTTTCCATCGGTTGCTGCTTCGCATTTGCTTCCTCCTTATTTGCAGAATACAGATATGGAAGTCAACTTCGGCAAAATTTCAACCATGGGTCTTCGATGAAGGAATCGTTGTAAAGCCCTCACCTTGGATTTTCATTAAAATCCAATCAACAAACGAATGGAGAACGTTACCACTCCTCAATCATGGGTCTTCGATGAAGGAATCGTTGTAAAGCCCTCACCTTGGATTTTCATTAAAATCCAATCAACAAACGAATGGAGAACGTTACCACTCCTCAATCAAGGGTCTTCGATGAAGAAATAGTTGTAAAGCCCTCGTCACCTTGGATTTTCATTAAAATCCAATCAACAAACGAATGGAGAACGTTACCACTCCTCAACCATGGGTCTTCGATGAAGAAATCGTTGTAAAGCCCTCGTCGTCTTGGATTTTCGTCAAATTCCAATCAACATCGAATGGAGTACGTTACCACTCCCAAATCAAATTCATGTGGCGGATCACGCTCCCTCACGTTCAAATCAATTTCAATCCATATGGTAAGTTCGCGGAGGTGCAATACCCCCACTTACCACTTTATTTTTCGCACGGTAAGTTCGCGGAGGTGCAATACCCCCACTTACCACTTTATTTTCGCACAGTAAGTTCGCGGAGGTGCAATACCCCCACTTATCACGTTATTTTTCGCACAGTAAGTTCGCGGAGGTGCAATACCCCCACTTACCACTTTATTTTTCGCACCGTAAGTTCGCGGAGGTGCAATACCCCCACTTACCACTTTATTTTTCGCACAGTAAGTTCGCGGAGGTGCAATACCCCCACTTACCACTTTATTTTTCGCACGGTAAGTTCGCGGAGGTGCAATACCCCCACTTACCACCTTATTTTTCGCACGGCAAGTTCGCGGAGGTGCACTTACCACCTTATTTTTCGCACGGTAAGTTTGCGGAGGTGTAATACCCCCACTCACTAGTTTACAATGCGGTGGCTTCCAACCACTCTCCATTTTAGTTCATATGGTAAGATCGAGGTAAAACTTACTTCCCTTTTCGCCCTACGTTTAGCGTTGTGATTGGTCATGTCCCCACACACGTCATGTCTTTTAAATTTACGTAAGCGGTTCGTCCCCACGTAGCGTAAGCGGTTCGTCCCCACACATGGTCTTTTAAATTTACGTAAGCGGTTCGTCCCCACGTAGCGTAAGCGGTTCGTCCCCACGCATTGTCTTTTAAATTTACGTAAGCGGTTCGTCCCCACGTAGCGTAAGCGGTTCGTCCCCACGCATTGTCTTTTAAATTAGCGTAAGCGGTTCGTCCCCACACATTGTCTTTTAAATTTACGTAAGCGGTTCGTCCCCACGTAGCGTAAGCGGTTCGTCCCCACACATTGTCATTTAAAAGATGTGATTGGTCACGCCCCCACATCTTGTCTATTTAATGTTGTGATAGGTCACGTCCCCACATACACCTTGTCTATCTAAATACTCCTCCTTGAGCGACTACTTTTCTGCATATCTATATAACTCCTCCTTGAGCGACTATATTTTCAGCACCAGCGTCCATGACTGCGATAGCCTCGCCCGGATATCTTTACCTTTCAGCAATGTCCATGACTGCGATAGCCTCGCCCGGATATCTATATTTTCAGCATCGTCCGTGACTGCGATAGCCTCGCCCGGATATCTTTACCTTTCAGCATCGTCCGCGACTGCGATAGCCTCGCCCGGATATCTTTACCTTTCAGCAACGTCCGCGACTGCGATAGCCTCGCTCGGATATCTTTACCTTTCAGCAACGTCCGTGACTGCGATAGCCTCGCCCGGATATCTATATTTTCAGCATCGTCCGCGACTGCGATAGCCTCGCCCGGATATCTTTACCTTTCAGCAACGTTCGCGACTGCGATAGCCTCGCCCGGATATCTTTACCTTTCAGCAACGTCCGTGACTGCGATAGCCTCGCCTAGATATCTATATTTTCAGCATCGTCCGTGACTGCGATAGCCTCGCCCGGATATCTTTACCTTTCAGCATCGTCTGCGACTGAGATAGCCTCGCCCGGATATCTTTACCTTTCAGCAACGTCCGTGACTGCGATAGCCTCGCCCGGATATCTATATTTTCAGCACCAGCGTCCATGACTGCGATAGCCTCGCCCGGATATCTTTACCTTTCAGCATCGTCCGTGACTGCGATAGCCTCGCCCGGATATCCTTACCTCACCAACATCGTCCGAAGAGCGATAGCCCGGCACGGACACACATTTACATTTTCCGCAACAACGCCCGGAGAGCGATAGCCTCGCACGGACCTACAGTCTCATTTTTTCATGCCATCATCTGGCAATGTGATAGCCTCACCCAGACCAGAATCTAAAGCTCACCCCACTCTCAGGTAAGTCTTCATCATTTCCAAAACGTGGTAAATACTTGGGGCAACCGTCTTTACTGCTAATCAAAAATCTCAGTTGCACTGTATTTTTTATCAGACAGTAAAGAGGGGGCAACTGTTGCTACCCGATTTTGGATTTCTCTTGTCACAATTTCGCATATTTAACGTTTACCGCATTTAATAGCTCTTCTAGGTCAAATTTCTGTCGATTCTTGGTCCTAGGCTAGTTTGTTTAATATTTCGTGTCATTTCATGCACTTTCAATTTTTTCGTACTTTTAACTGTCTTTTCGCTCGAACTTCTCTCGGTCCCGAGTAAGTTTTCTCGGACCGTGGGTCGGACGTGTAATTTCTTTAATTGATAATTACGTACTATTTTTCTCATTCACTCCATCGAGTTTTGTTTCGTTCAATTTTTATCGTAAGGACATTTATTTTACGTCCGAACTTTTAACATTTCCGAAAGAGAAAATAAATGTGTTAAATCAAGTTTTGCATTTCTTTGTTGTATATTATTTTTTTCGTCTTATTTTTCTGCACGTCGTGGCATCCTCGGTTTGGTTTTAATTTCGTTTTCGAGCGATTTCGCTCGTACCAAAAATATCCCGTTCGAACCAATTAAATAAATATCTTCCAAACATCACCTAGCCACATACCCAAACCTGCCGATTTCCAGCCACACACTCTCCCAACCGACTCCAAATTTTCCTCTATAAATAGAGCACCCTCACAACAAGAAAAGGGGGGACGAATCCGACTCTAGTCCCTCCCGTTTATTCACGCTTTCCCCCGATTGGTAGCTTGGAATTTATTTAATTGCTTTGATTTTAATTAATTAATGGTCTTGGTTTTAATTAATTAATTGTCTTGGTTTTAATTAATTAATAGCTTCTGTTTTTCAATTTATTGTTGCTACCACTGCTACTCGATTGCTTACACTTGTCTTTTATATTTTTCTGCATGTTTCCTTATTTTTCTGCTGCCACCGTTGCCTCCTGGACACCGTTGCTGCCCTACTGCCGCCGCTGCTGTCTCCGCCACCGTTGCTGTGCCGCGCCCTCGCTACTGCTGAGCTGATGTCTCACCGCTGCCGAGCTGCTGCTGTGCTGCTTCTGTCGCCGGAGCTGCTGCTGTTTGCTGTTGCTGCTGCACGGTTCTGGTTGGGCTGAAGGAAAGGGACGATGAACAATATAGGAGGGAAGGGTGATGGGCTGCTTTTAATTTAAAGGGTTGCTTATGGGCTTGGCTTGAGCCAAGCCCAAGTGGAAAAGAAAAAAGGAGACGCTTGATGCGTCCAGGAAAGGAAAAGAAGGAGCTGGGCCGTGCAGGCCCAGCGTGGAGAAAAAAGAAAAGGGCTTGGCCCTTGGGCTGGTTAGGGGCAGGTGCAGTGGGCCCAACTACTGGGCCCAGTCATCGAGGCCCGTCGATTTATTTCCGCTAATGGATCGTTGTAATAATTAGTTAAATAATTATTTTAATTGTGGTTTGTAATAATTATTTAAGTAATTATTTTAATTGTGGTTTGTAATAATTAGCTAAGTAGTTAAAAATCGTGTATGCATGTTTATATCTACGTATTTATGTCAATTGTCATTAATCATGGTTTTGAAGAGATGGATCGATCAGGGTTCATCCGAGAGGTAAGTTTACCTTAAAAACTTCTCCTTGTATGTTTAGTTAAAAATACTAAAAATCGAATCGAATGCATGACACCCTAGTAAGCGTTAAAACCACCCTACGCGTATGCATGACATATAGAATTGCTAAAACAAATTAAAATCAATCTCACGTGTATACCATGTTTATAACACTTGTCTTTTATACCATGAGATCAATTGTTTCTTTGTTAAATGCTACGCATGATGGCTTCAAAGGCCATGCCAACCATATATGCATACATTAATCGGTACGATGCTAGTTTTTGCCATGATAGATCGCTTAGTAAATAATTAATCATGCATGGCCCAATGATAAAGGGGGGAACGTCTGCTCTAGCATAGAGACAAAATGGTAACCCCATCCCTCTAACCCAAACGGAAATAACACGTCCCAAATGCTAAGATGTAACGTCACCTTTAAGGGCCCCAATTACATGTTTAAAATATTTTCAAAACACCTCGCATACCGGTAACCTTTTTAGGATGTGACTTGGGTGCCTAACACCTTCCCAAGTCCATAAATACGACCTCGAACCATCGTTCTTTGGTTTAGACCATTGTGCCTTTGTTTGTTTATTTTTTTATGCCATGACGATTAGGTTCCCTAAACCTCAGAAAATTAGGGTGGCGACTTCATTTTGCATGATGTTAAGACAAGTCCAACGCTTGTCTCGCATTGTGGCCCCTCCCGAACCTTAAACTCGTTTTCAACGAAAAAGGGGGTGCGACACCATCACCCACCACACACTCCTCCATCACCGCCATCACCACAATCAAACCCAACCACCAAAACCAACACAAACCCCAATCTCCATCTTCGATTTTTCAACCCATCCCTAAAATCACCAAATCCCAGCCCCGATTCAACACCAAATTGCCACCCCCTCTCTCCGATCAGTGTGTGTGTTTGTTGTTTTTGTTGTTCTAAGCAGAGAAGAGAATAGGAGAAGAAAAGGAAAAAAGAAGAAAAGAAAAGAAAGCAGAGTGAACGAAGAGAATAAGAGAAGAAAAGGAAAAATAAAAAAGAAAAAGAAAGAAGAGAAAAGAGAGCAAAGTGAACAAAAAGGAAAAAAGAAGAAAAGAAAAGAAAGAAAAAAGAAAGAAAAGAAAAAAAGTACAGGAGTAAGAAAATAGAAGGGAGAAAAAGTAAAGGCAATGAAAAGAGATAGAAAACAGATGAAGGAGACGAGATGAGATAAAGAGATGAAGGAGGCGACGAGATGAGATAAAGAGGGAAAGGAAAACTTTTAATCTGAGCCGTTCAATTTTAATGAAGGGTTCAGATCTATCTAACATGACTGGTCATGTTAGATAGAACATTAGAGGATCCAAATCCACACTTCGCATAGTTGTTTTAAAGTAAAGGAGGTTGACTACCATTCCAAGAGCGCAACGAAATCAAGTAACTGACATCTATGGCATTAGATAGGGTTTTAATTTCCAGAAGGCACATACACATGTCATGTTCAGGAAGCTTCATGACGAATTGAGAACGACTGGTAATTGGTTTGTGAGGTAGATTTCCATTAGATAAAAGGACAATGTCCAATACAAGGTGTAAAAAGAACTCGAGGTCAAGAAAAGAGTTGAACTTGGGTGCATCGTTGCCAACGCGCAATGTGGTACATGGGGAGCTGTGCGAAATTTAAACTTAATTCTCATATGTTCTAAGACACTAGAATAGTTTATTGCTACATGACGTGCATGATGGAGCTTAAGGCAATGGACTGCATACGTCACCGATATGTGCTAAGGAGGTGGCATAAGGGTGTGGACATACAAGACGTCCACATGCGGTATATGCTGAGGAGGTGGTGTGAGGACGTGAACAGGCAATGCACCCACGAGTTGATGTTTCAATGAGCTCAGACAATAAGTAATATGGTAAATACAACAATTGTTCGAGGTATGTATGGAAGAATATGGATATGGGAAGTTTTGCAGATGTACCGCAGTTAGAGGTGTCCGCGGACCTGGCCAGACTCGGAAAATTCGGGTCTGAACCCGATCAGTCCCGTTTTTCTAGTCCCAGTCCCGGCCCGGCTAAATGGTCCGGGTCCGAAACCAGACCAGAACCCAATTTTTCATTTTTATTTTTATTTTATTAAATGCATTTATTTTTCTGTTTTCTTTTCCTTTTTTTGCTTTTTTCTTTGTAAATTAATTAATTTGTTAAATATACAATTTTTATTGATACAATTTTTGTCATATTACCATAAACTACCGTTTACGAAACGAACTTACGATAATTTATTAAATTTATATCCAATCAACTACCTACTTTTGAATTTTGATGCCGAGAAAAGCAACAATTTCAACTTACGATAATTTTTTTCATAACTAAAACATATATAGAAATAGAAGTACCAATATTCAAATTTACAATCCCCAAATAATAGTGCTGATTCTGCTGAAACATTCATTATCACCTTCTCATCCAAAGTTCAAGTATAACCCAAATAATAGTGTTGAAACAGAAGTACATAACTCAATTCTCTTCGACTCCAACCTCTCCAGCTTCATCTTCGATATTTAATTCCATCATATTTATACTAAGATCATCTAACTCATCTTTCATTTCTGCACAAACATGTAATTAAAAATGAGTAATACACAAACAAATGATTAACTTAAACAAATTAAAACAATATTAATGAGATGAGAACATAGAAAAAATATTACCTTCAGAACCATGCAACCAATCCCTGGTGCAAAGTAGAGCCTCAACAATATCCGGTAAAAGCGAACTTCTAAATTTATCAAGCACTCTACCACCAATGCTAAATGCACTCTCAAAAGCTATGGTTGAAATCAGAATGACAAGAATATCACGAGCCATTGCAGCAACTCCAGGATATCGAAATTGACTAGACTTCCAAAAGTCTAGAATATCTAACGAAGCTCTCATATCAATCCTAGGATCATCCAAATATTGCTCAAGCTCCGACTTTTGAGGCATAACATCCGATTGAATCGCAACAAATTCCTATAAAAAAATAAAATTTATCAAACACATTCAAACAAAACAAAACTAAATTAAAGCATACATTTGTAATAAATTTATACATAACATACCATTATCCTAGAAGTAGTTTGTCTAGAAAGGAATTCCATTGATTGTAACGTGTTTGACTTTTACGAGACACTGAAGTGGATGAAGAAGGAGGATCATTTGATGAGGTGGTTGACACACCTTGAGATGAAGGTGTAGGTTGTGTAGCATTACCATACTCCATGAAAAGTAGTACCAACTTTTCCATTAGAGAGTTAGCCTTAGAAGGTCCAACATGCTCACCATAAACCTTTGTAAAGCACCACTCAACAAAAGCAAATTTGTATCGGAGATCTAAAATCACAGCAAAAGCTAAAATCTCGCTAAAATTCCCCCCAATACTTATTAAATTTTGCATACATAGGTGCTGCCATGGTTCTCATAAACTCATCCTCGCTACTCATTGCTTCTGTCAAAGTCATATAGGCTGAAAATACACCCGTGAAGTACAGATTTGCAGTTGGATATTTACTTCCCGAGAAAATAACAGTCATATCATAAAAGACGCCCAAGAATTTAGACACCTTCTCTACAATATCCCATTCAATGTTGGATGGACAACAACATGTGAAGTTTGTATCAACCAACGCTAAAGTTGCCAAAGCCCGAAGGTAGTAAATAGCGCTCTTAGCATGAGATATGTTGAATTCCACCTAGTTGGAACATCTTGTTTCAGAGTTCTTCTACCATCAATTGAACAATCAACAACACATTCTAAGAATTTTTTCTTCCTAGCTTGAGATCCTTTCACATACTTGACACTTTCTCTTACTTTTTTTACAGCAGGATCCACTACTTTTTCTTTCAAACCATCTTGAACATACAGATTAATTATATGTGCACAACATCGAATGTGAACATAATCTTCATTAAAAAATGACACCCCTCTATTCCTCAAATTAGCAATCAACAAATCAATATATGAGTCATTAGCAGTAGCATTATCCAAAGTAATTGTCATAATTCTTTTGTCTACCCCTAAGCAGTCAAACATGATAAGAGTTTTTGAGACAAACATATACCATTGTGAGGAGGTGGCATATAGCTAAAGTTCAAAAGTTTTTATGCATATTCCACTCTCTATCAATAAAATGAGCTGTCAAAGTAATATATCCTTCGGTGGTAATAGAAGTCCAACAGTCAGAAGTGAAGCTAATCTTACCCGGTGCTCGTTGTAACATGGCTACAATTTTGGACCTCTCCCTCTTATACATTTTAACCACGTCAGCTCTACAAGTATTTCTACTACCAACACTCAAATCTTTTCCCCGGAGATAACAAAAAATGGCTCTTATACCCTCATACTCAGTAAATTGAAATGGAAGATCATGCTTGAAAACACATTGTGACAATAAATCTCTAAAAACAGCACCATCAAAATTAGGCCTAACGAGATGGCTCAATTGTACAGATGGTCCTACTATGTGAGACTGACCTGATTCGTGTTGCCCAATCTTTTGACAAACTCCAAAATGCTTCTTCATAGTGTTAGTTCCATTATAGGACTTGTACTCGTACTTTGTTTTGCACTTCTTGCATTTGGACCAGGTACGATTGTCCCCTTCAATAGCCGACAAGTAATCAAAAAATTGCCACCATTTTGAAGTGAGAGCTTTCTTCCTTTTATTACTTGCTATAGTTGTTGTAGCTGTACTTTCATTTGGACAATCACTGTTTTCTTCTTCTGTAGGTGGAATAGCATCTATTCGGATATCTTCTATGTCATCCCGTTCCTCCTCTGTTAGTATATTGACCCAATTAGGTTCCAAGTTACCGTGATTTTCCATCTACATTTGGAAACAAAATTGTATATAAGAAGTTTATAACAACAAAAGCAGATGACACATTTCAAGTTCTATCCATTTCTAATTCCATATTCAATTCCAGTAGCATGTAAATTTTCAATACTAACAGATTTGATAACTCAATAGCTAACATTATGCTAACAAAAGCTAACATTTTCAATACTAATATCAAACACATATTCAATTTCAGATTTGATAACTCAATAGGTAACATTATACTAACAAAAGCTCCCAAAATGATGGACTCCTTAACTTTGAATAAGTTAAATGCAAAAGTCTATATCATTTATTTGCCACATTTCAAACAAAAGAGAATTCTAAAATGAGATTGATAAATTAAGGTTTGGTAGACCACTGATGCACCAATCAATGTTTGGGTACTAACCTTGAAGAAGAGGTAGAAATCGACGATAGGAGATAGGAGGAGGTCATGGCGGTGCTGCTGGACGAGGAGAAAGGAGACGAGCATGGCGTTGCTGCTGCTGGACGAGGAGAAGGGAGACGGTCACGACGACGGTGATAGGTATGGTGTGGCTGCGGCGTCAGCGTCGGTGTGGTGTGGCAGTGGCTGCGTAGAAAAGAAGTGAAGAACGAAGAAGTGCCAAAAAAAATTAGGTTAGCAAAATTAGAACCTCATTTTTCCGGGTCTCGGGTCTGGGTCTGGCCTGGATGGACCCGGGATTTCCCGGGTCGGGACCAGACCAGGCCCGACTCAAAACGGGATCAGATATTGGTCCCGGACCAGGCCCGAATTGCCGGGTCCCGGACCCGTTTTGACACCTCTAACCGCAGTCATTACAACATCAAAAATACATGTACATGTTGGGAGCATTGGGAATTCCATCAGCATGCCTAACGCCAAGATCATATGCGACACGCCCATCCTGAACATTAAGATTATGGTGGCGACTGGAGCTACTCTGCAACATTTGACGCTAAACAGTATGAAGGCGATGGGCAGGCTGCGAAAAGGCAGGGTTATGACAACCATTGAATTGGACAGTACCAAAGGAAATTAGAGGCGCCCAGACAAGAATGGGATCCAAGATCACAACAAAGATGTGGATGTAGTTGTAGTTCTGCAGTGCACCGTATTGATAGAGTTTTGAGATTCATGCATTTAACCTATGGTGTGTATCATTTACTATATTATAAAACCTAAAATCTTATCGGAAATTATAATGATATTGATGTCAGGTTTAATTTTAAAAAAAAACTATAGTTTAAAATGTTATTTGCCAAATACTATAATATATGAGTATAAATGTGGATCGTATTCTGAATGATTTAAATATTTTCTCATCTCCTGTAGTCTTGGGTTTCCCTGCTTCTTGTATCAAAAAATAAAATACAATTACACATTTGAATCAAAATCAAATGGGCCAGTATTAACAGTTAAAGCCCCTTCTTTTAGTGTTCCTACCACAAGAATGGGCCAAAATACCAAACCTCACGAGCAAGCCCAAGCCCACAAATTTCCATATTAATACCACCATTTCTCAGAATGTCTCTATCCTCTTCTTATCTTCCCCTTATACCTCTTCTCGTGGGAAACGACAACCGGCGGGCAATCCGACGGCTCATATTAACCGGTTACATCTCATACCTCCTTCTTTCACCGCTGATATCTCCTTTTCCTTCTCTTTATCTTCTCTCTTCAAACGTTAAGTTTATACTTTTAGGTCTCTGCATTTTTTTCTGATTTTATTCCATGGCATTTAACATATCAAGATTTTGATTAGGGTTTTAGAGCTGGATTCTTTAATGCGAGGCTAGAATGGCGAGTCATTGCGTGCGCATAAACCCTTCCAAGCTTTACTTTTGTGTGCCACCATCATCTCATTCGCGCACTCAGTCGCGTGTTACGTGCGTCTTGCCTGTTTCCGCTTCCGGTTCACGTGCAACATCTATAAAACTTTCCGTGAATACTACGGAGAACCTGCAATTTGCGCCATTGGTTGATCACAAAAAGCGGCGTGGAAGTGTCCTAATATACGGGAAAGGGGCACCGGTGGTTTGTTTGCTTGGGGGCAAAGACAAGTCTGAAAATGGCGACAAGGTAATGGGACTTTGTAACTCGGTCTTATTTTCCAATTCAAGGAGCTTATTGTTTGAAATTTTGGGTTGGTGTGACATATGGTGGTTTTGCTTGCATTTACTTTTCCTTTTGTATCTGCTTATGGATTCTTTCACATTTTTTGGTTTTTAGAGTTTGTTCTGATTGTGAAAGGGGGCGTTGAGATGGTTTTTTTTTTTATTTGTCAAGTGAAGAAACCACTAATGGGTCCAATTTAGTACATTTCTTATGGTCATGTAGCTTGTTTTAGCAAATTGTTACGGTCATATAGTTTGGTTTAAAAGCATGGGAGATGTTGTTGATAGGATAAATAATGCCTGGAGGAAAGTTTTCTGTTGGACCTCCTGTTGTCACTGATAACGTGACTAGGACCTTTGTGCACCAACCTAGTAGATTGACCAAAGCTAGCCCTATAAGTTTGGTCCGAGTTCAGAATTTCTTCCTCAAATTATTATTTTTTTCAATCGTGGTTAGAATGTGAAAACAACATGGTGAAAGAAGGATCTAGCTAAGTCCCTACTGTTACTTATAAATAATACCATATGTTATTGTAGTTAATAAGTTAACGTGTTTATTTTCATAAGAATGAAGAGAGTGGATTATTTTGCACGTATCGGTTTAGTTCTTTTCTTCAATTTGGTTTTGAAGTAACAGAAGGACAGACTTTGTCCTGGACATCAACCGTGTATAATCATTGATTTGGATAGATTTTTAACTCAAGCAATCTCTCTTGTATTGGCCACTACATTCAATGCAGTCTTGTTTGAGTGAACTAGTATATTCATACTTTTCTCATGGTCTGTTTTCATATCACATTACACATGCTGTAAAGGAAGTTGAAATTCTTTTGCCAAAGCATATTGGTATCACTCTATCTTTTCTGATATATAACAAATTTCAGAAAGAAATCTTGATTTTCTCTATTTTATCTGTGTAACCTTTATCAGTTCTTGCTTGCTTTGCAACAATAGATTGTGAAGGGGGCATAAAAGAGAAATGCTGCCTAATGCAATAGGGGCACTTACTGCCTCAGGCACTGGGAGGTTTTTGTCATTAAACAATTTTAAATGCAATCTACAATCTGGACAAGGCCTAATATTAAGTTTTTATTTTATATTTTGTTATTATCATTATCACAGGGATCTCCATGGAAATCTTTAGAGAATGCTATGGGAAGTTTGAAGGGGAAGTCAGTAGAAGATTTGCTTCAGGAGCAGATTCAAAAACAAAAATTCTTTGATGGAGGCAGCGGCAAAAATCCACCACCACGTGGTGGGGGCGGAGGGAGCGGGGATGGTTCTGGAGGATCAGAGGATGAAGGCCTTGGTGGAGTTGTTGATGAAACTGTGCAAGTGGTCTTAGCTACACTTGGCTTCATCTTTCTGGTAATAAGATATTTTTTTCCTCATTTAGCTTTATTTAGCTTGAGACCGTGTTAGAAGTCTTTTTATGTGGAAGAGAATGCTGCTACTAGTATCTGATGACTGATGCCAGGATACTTTACTATTTAAATGGGAACTAACCTGCTTACCTGCATGAGTGGGACACACACACTGATAGTATCTGAGAATAAGATAAGTGGAAATCCTGTGCCAAATGTGACAAACAAACAGACGGTTATCATGAATGTAAAAAGGTTCATCTCTATATTGCTAAAAGGGACTCTGGATGGATACATGACCTTTGCTCTTTTTTCTCTCTTTAGCTACTTTCTTTTGGATAGTATTTAATCTCCGTGGGGACTAGGAATGTTTTTAGCCTTAGTGTTTATCTTATACTTGCAATTAGCATTCCATTATTAACCTTCATGCTTGTACGCATATGATATCCTTTTGTGAAAGAATGAAAAGTCTCATTCAAAGTGACTTTGGCAACTTTGGTTGTTTAGTAGGGTGTCTTGCCATGTTTATAACTGTGTTGACTCATCTGTTTTGATGCAGTATGTTTACATCATCTGTGGTGAAGAGCTGGCTAGACTAGCAAAAGATTATATCAAGTTTCTCTTTGGTGGAAGCAAGAGTGTTCGATTAAAGAGAGCCATGTACAAGTGGAAAGCATTTTACCAGAAGCTAAACGAAAAGAAGGGGCGTGATAAGCTGTGGTTGGAAAGAGCTATTATCAATACTCCAACTTCCTACGACAGTCCAGAAAAGTACAGGAGCATATTCAGTTCTCATTTATCATCCAATGGTGACGAGTAAATCTGCAGCCTGTCAGGAAATTTGTCCAATCCTTGGTCTCACTTCTCAAATACGGAAGTGGTTGCTCCTCAGATTTGGAAAAGTGGTTTGAATTTTAGAAGTGTAGTACATGCAATACAAGCCATGGCAGGGTTTTAGGTATCAAGATTGTTTGGCTTTACAGTTTTGTATAGTATTTGAAGTATGAAACGAGGATGAGTTAGATTTATAAAACGCTAGAGCGGATCATTGAGTTTCTCTTTACATTTAATGAGCAATTATTTTGTCCTTGTTTTATGTATTTATTTATATTTATATTTTTCTTTATGTTTATGTTTAAATAAATCCTTATGCATTGTGGTAGGAAACTAAAAAGGCTTTTTGCTTATGCCTCAAAGTGAGCTAGTTGAGGTGACTAATGGGTGGGCTGGGAAATGGCTAGTATATTTTCCTCTTCTTTTTTTTCTTTCGTTTTTTTGTTTTTTTTCATAATTTGCACTATTATTAGCCTTAAATCCATGGATCATCAATTTTCAGGAAAGTGTTAATATTAAGGAGTTATTTAATATTAAATGAAAGAATGAATAAACTAAAAAAATATAACCAAATACTCCTTAGCCTAAGCATTTGAAACAAAATTAAGTGGTGAAAGCCATACTTAAATTGAAACATAGGGAGTATAAGGTAAACTTAAATTGACTGTAAATAGGTAGTTTAGCAAAATCTCATCCTCCAAACCCTTTAAATTTCTCAAAACCTTCAGAAAACCAATCTTAACAGCAAGGAAGGCATCATGGAATGAAAAGTGATCTAGTGTCGTTGCACAAAAAGGCTTGGAGATTTAAGGAGTTTAGACCCTCTGCCTCTTGTCCTTCTTATCACTTCCTGCAGCTTTTTTCTTATCCTTCCTTTCCCTCTTCTTTAATGCGGTCATGTGGGCCTTCAGGATCGTTGCATAAGAAGCTTGAAAGCGCTGGTGATCCTTCGCCCCAACCTTCACAGACATGCACGGGGAAAACACAGTTAGACGAGACGAGCTCAACGGTAAATTAAAAGGAAAATACAAGTAGATTGCTAACAAATAACACGAGACAAGTGGGGAACTTCTTAATATCCGCATGCAAAAGTTCATCGCAGGGGCAATAGTGCAGAATAGAGTTTTTCCTTCAAAACACATCATATCCAAGCATCTAATTATTGCTCTTGTTTGTTAGCTTGGAAAATATAACTTGCAGAATATATAAGCTCTAAGAATGTTTGATAACTCACCACAGACTACGGCATCTAACATTCTCAATTATGAGAATTTCTCATCACTAACACTGTATTACTTGGTTTTTCACTCAAATATGGAAATGCAGAGAACATGCACATTGTAGTCATACCACTGACTACGTGTTGAGGCCCTTCCCACCTATGACAATGCATTCCACTGGCAATTTTTCCCAACAAAAGCTGGCGTAAATTTCCCAAGGGAGGTCCATGATCATGCTTGGAAGAAACAACAAGCAAGTAAGCTTGAACTACATTTAATCTCCAATTACTACATAACAAATTAATTTTTACAAAATAATTACACTGGCATGGTATAACTAGGCATGGATTTATAGTTTCGAACTCAATTACTACGTATTTCACTACCTACATTTTCCTTTAATTCAAATATCACTCCCATAGAAGCATAAGGATGACTGAAGTTTCCCTTTAGTGCCAATATAACAAAACAAGGGGAGGAAAATACACACGAAACAAAGCCATCTTACAGTAAACATTCTTTTGTAAACATATAAACAGACATAAGCAATCACTTTCGTTTCCAGAAAACAGCAGAAACAGGGAAGAAGAATATACTTACTGAAGTAGAAATCGTTTTTCTTGCATCAGTTGCTCGGATAAGACATCTATACTCAATTGGCTGACCCTGAGTATTCATCTTATTCATCTGCACCTTAGACTTCAATGACGCTGTGACCAAAGAAACACCCAAAATCAAGAATCACAATGGCGTACAGAAAACCTCATCAAGAATTGAATTCCAATAATAAAAGCATTAAGAAATTAAAAATCAAGCGTTTACGTACAGCGTTTAAGAGAGACCCAGACGGAGTGATTTTCTGTGCTCTGTTCGAACATAGACGTGAGCTCATTGAGGAAAGGGTCTAGCTGGAGAGCAACCTGGCAATCATCCAAAAGAAAACATGTCAAAATCAGCAACCAAGCGCAAGCGCATACCCATTTTAGTGCAGATGCGGAACTGGACAGAGATGGGCATTAGCAGACTTACCATGATTAAACTTATGCCGATTCCGCGATCTAGTGTTTGTGGCACTGCAAAACCTAAATCGCGAGATACAACAATTATTGGGACAGGAAGCTTGAGTAGAAAAAAAAGATCAATTACCGGTAAGTTGTAACGGAAGTCGGCTAAGCACCACAACCAGAGAACCGAAAATTTGACTGTAGCCGCCGGCGCGTTCGCGATTGTGCAGCACGGTAGTAGCGCCGTTCAGCGAAGAGGAGGGGTTAGTTTCTTTAAAATTATTCAGGGAACGAGCGGTTGAGATTAATTGACTGGGGTTTCTAAAAAATTAAACGGGTTTACCGGCACGGGTGTCCAAGGTCCGCTACGAAACGGAACCAGCAAGCGAGACATTATAAAAAAAAGCTTAATCACACTTTTAGTCCTTACACTTGTCATTGTTTCTCAATTAAGTCCCTAACGAAATCCCTAATTAATGCAACTAGGTCTATCCCTCATTTATCAAAAAAAAAGTTATTTCCTAGAAGAAAATATAGTAATATTAGACATTACTTTCTATTTACAGGAGGATAACAAATAAATATAGACTTGACTTAACTTAACTTAATCACCATTTTCTTTCTATATTTTCAAAATCACTTACTTTTGTTATATTTATCTCAATTAGGTACCTATTCTATTATTTTTAAAATTTTCTATTTCCAAACTTAGAAAAATATAGCAATATCAATGATATAATATTCATAGGTTCACGTATATTTATTTATTATTCTCGTAAAAATAAAATGTCACATCATATATTATTATAATTTTGAGCTTGGAAAATAGGAAATTCTATAAAAGAAATAAATTAAGGAAATTTAACAAAACTTAAAGATTAATTAGACATTTTCGTAAACATTAGAAGCTAAATTGAAAAGAAATGAGAAAAGAGTAATTAAGCTAATCGAGTAGTCACAATTGGGCCAAAACTTTCCTCTCAATTTTATATTTGGGCTCTTCTCAATTGCGAGGACCCAAATTTGTCTGGTTAAGCAGAACCTATTCCTATATTTGCAAGGTGGTGGGCCGAACTCGACACTGCTTGTGTTTCAATGAAAATTATAAACTTTTTTTCATTGTTCCTAATTAGTGTATAATTTTCTTTCGAAAATATTATTTTATATGATCGAGTGATAATGTATTTATCTACCTTAATTCTAATTTTATGTTTGATTTTGAAAAATGAAAAAAAATTATGTTGGAACTGAGGAGACCCACTCTTTTAACACCCAATTAATTTATTAGTCAAAGATTATTTCCTTTTGCATTATCCATTTTTTTAATTTTATACCGTGTCATTGTATGAAAATAGAGATTCCTAGATTAATGGATCCAACCAACAAAAAAAATTTATATATATAAGCACGAAAAATGTATAAATCCAAATTTGCACTAGCCTGCTAGAGAAACCAAGCGCAAGAACAAATTAAATATTTTGCAAGACTGAAACTAATATTGTTGAAGTATGCACGGTTGCTTCATATTCTAAAAATACTTGAAAAAATATAAAGCTAAATATGTATTAGTATTTTGTATTTTGCAATGGGTAGATGATAGATTTTTTGTAGGATTTTAATAGTTATATATGTGGTTAAGTTGTTGTAGGTGTTTGCTTATATAAGTAGAGAAATATGAGCTGCATTAACTATGGAAAAGTGCGGCACAACTGCTGCATAATGGCTATATAAAAAGAAGCTTCTGTAATGTTTCTGTAATGTTTTTAGAATAGAGGAGGTGTGTCCACAAACACACCACTCTCAAGAGGTGAAGAGTGGAAAAACAAAGAGTTCCCATCGAAAGACAGATTGAGAGTAGAAGAGTATGCACAGTAGCACACCACTCCTAGAGTAAAAGAATGTGAGGAGGATTATACCACTCTCATCTGTGTATTGATCTATCATGTGTAGAACTAGAAATAAATTTGTGTTTGTAATATTTTTGTGAGCTGGAAATCAGATAGATAGTTTGTGTGTACTGTAATTGTTGTTTAGTTAGTGAATGAAGTTGATTTTGAGTGTAGAAGTGTTTTTTTCCAGAATTGCAGAGTAAGAAGGATTGCACCAGTCATCTGAAATCTAACAAATATTTACATGAAGTCTTCAAAATCTACTAAGCTCTCAGGAATTTCAAACTTGAAGAAGCTGCTGCAATAGCTGTCTCTTTCGTCCTGATCGGTAGTACTGCTGCTGTTGACGAATGTGGATGGTGAAGTCAACGGAGCACCGGAGCTTGTTTGAGGCGTTAATGACGACGACGACACGATCAAATTATCATCCATCCCCATGTTTTGCTTCGCGTTATTATTATTGTTCATCATCACCGATTGGATTAATCCTGACGACGAGTAGTTCTCAGAATTACCTCCACCAATTACTGTAGTAAAGTTTCCCTGGGAATTCACAATCTCTTGTGAAAATCCTTCAAGTTGCTGAGTTTGGGGCGGTACCAATGGGAATTGTGGATGATGAATTGAATTCTGAGGTGGAATTGGGAATTGATTTCCCAGGAATTGTGGATTGGAGAAGAGCGGTGGAGATTGGTTTTGGTGTTTTAGAGATGACAAAGTGGCGGCCAGGGTCAGTAGATCTGGGTTTAGGAGTGCATGAGCTTGTAAGGTCGAGAGGTTGAGAAGGGAGGAGGAGGAGGATGAGTTGCAGAGAGCAGAAGCTAGAATGGAGGAGAGGTCCATAAGATCGAGACGTGGGGCGTGAGTCACTGGATCAATCCCATTCCTGAGCAGCCTTTTCCTGATGTGGGTGTTCCAGTAATTCTTGATTTCATTGTCAGTTCTTCCTGGCAAACGAGCTGCTATAGCTGACCACCTGTAACAGAAAGTTCATTTAACTTTAGCTAGAAATCCCAAATACACACATTGAAATGACATTTTGGTCACTTTACTCGAATTTGACATCGATTTGAACTTTAGTAGTTTAGCATAATATGAACTTTTGTACTCAGTAGTTTGTTTTAATTGGAGTTAGAAGATTGACACATTAGCATCTGGTCAAATTTAAGTACAAGATTCGTATTAAGTCGAACTACTAATTTGTATCCACTAATTTTAGAATGAAGATTAAGGTGTTTGATGAAAGCTGATTTTCTAAGAACTTAGAGAAAAATGAAAAGGGTAGTAATTATAAGAAGATTCATACTTGTTCCCCAGAATACTATGGAGCTGGATTATGGTTTCTTCCTCTTCAAAGGAAAATCTTCCCCTCTTGATATCTGGTCGGAGATAGTTAGTCCACCGTAGCCGGCAGCTCTTTCCACATCTTTCTAACCCTGTTTAATCACACGATCGATCATAATTAGCATAGTTATCAGAACCGGACCGGACAGCGAACCGTTTTCGCCAATTTGGTGGTTCAACCGGGTTCAACCGGGTTCGACCGGATTGTAGATGCTGGTCCGTCCGGAACCGTTTACATATTAAACCGGTAAATCTTAGACGATAAAACCGGATTAAACCGGATTGAACCGGCTGATTTTTACTGTAGCATTTTATAATATATCAAAAAATATTATTAAAATTGAAAAAGTCCAAAAACGACGTCGTTTTGGGACTTTTCAAAACGGCGTCGTTTTGGTCTATATCTAAAAATGGCCCGGCCCATCAATTTTTTTTTTTTAAAAAAAAAACCAAACCAAAACGGCGTCGTTTTGGTTTGGTTCATCAAACCGGCCGGTTCAACCCGGTTCAATCCGGTTCGCCGGTTATGTAAAAACCGGCCGGTTTGACCGGTTGAACCCGGTTCACTTGCTTATCCGGTCCGATAGCTGAATCGAACCGGAAACTTGAAAAACACCGGTTGAACCGGACGGACCGGCCGGTCCGGTCCGGTTCTGATAACTATGATAATTAGTACAGATATACTCAATTATCATAAGTGAATTATCTAAGCGAGCATGCGCACGCACGCACAGAAACACGTATATGCATACCAGCATTCTTGGGTAAGCTGCGCCAATTCCCAGGTCCATTGGTTTGGATATAAGTGATGAGCTTGTGATCTTCCTCTGGAGTCCAAGGGCCTTTTTTGAGTCCATTCTTGTCGCAACAAGGAGCTCTCCCCATCTCTGATGATCGATTTGGAATTAAGCTGGTGCTAATAAAAGTGATTAGTTAAAGTATTAATTTGTTTGTAATGAATTGAGTGAAGTACGGCTGTGGTTCTCAAAAAGTGTACCTGTGGATGGATATATGCTATAACGAGAAACATGACTCTCCCTTTTATATAGACGGACAGACGAAAAGGGAAATCTCCAAACACGCAATTAATTTTCTAAGTCAAGATGATTTGGTGCCGCCCTCTTTGCCACCTATACGTATTTTTGGTCTCCTCCCTCATCACACATAAGTTTTCTACAATTATTTCAATTTAAAAGACATGAAAAATGAAACCATATAATTAACCAAATCTTCATCTCACTCACGATCACGTAGATCAACTGATAGGGAATTATTCTAACTTAATTAGAGATTTTAGATTTGAATTATGAGTATGCAGTTGTATTAAAACTTACGAGGAGAGATTTTATCATTTTTCGAGTTTCTACTCAGCTCGAATTAAAAATAGTCGATACTTAATTTCATGACCGAAGTACCGGATGGTTTTTACATTAAAAAAACCAAAATCTCATGGTGTACTGTGATATTATATATATTACTTCGCAATGGGAAACCATACATCTGTATAATATGCTTATGTGTGCACTGTATTGTGGTATTCATGCAATCCTAATATATGCAACAACAAAAATATTATTTTTAACGAAACAGCTGCATGCCATTATATTGCACCAAATGTATGGCTTTTAATTTTTTGTTTTAGTAATAAATTCTACAAAACATTTGAATTTATAATGTACTGGGCTATCAAAATTGGATTGTAATTATCATTTTAATTTATTGCACCATTAGAGCCACATAGTCATGATTTGTGATCAATGAAGCTCAGGATCTAGTGTTTATTTAATTAATTTTTATAAAAATAGTACTCTTTTTCTTGGAAAAGGATCAAACAGTCCAATACTATAATAAAACAATCCTACTCCAGTATATGTTGTTGTGTCAGTTTTCTTAGAATTGCTTGTCAGTCATGTCTTTTATGACTTTTGGTATTCATCATGTAATGCTGTTTCTTCGTTTCTTGGCTTAGTAAAAATTCAAATTGAATTTATTATTATTATTATTATACATTTAATTAATATTAATTAGTCATTAAATCAATGTGAATAAAAGATTAAAAGTACAAATTTCTTGAAATTAAGGAAATAAGCAGCAATTCAAATGCAGGTAATTACATCTCTATATATGTGGTTGACCTCGTTCGTAAATGATTGGACAGTAAGGTAGTTAGACAACAGAAGAAAATGTTACTACTACATTTGTTTCGTGGTAGCTTCTATTGATCAGTTCCATGGCTTTTCTTCCTTTTCACCTGTCATTGCACCATATGTTTTATATACATAAATAAGTGTCTAATGAGACTCATTTTTTACGAAAAGAAGAGTATCTTTTAATAACATCAATGCACCTAATTAGTGGCTTTCTAATGGAACTAATAGAAGATTTTTCTGGTTAATTTCTATCATAAGTTTAAGTTGTTGATTTAATGGTGTGTCACGTGGCAAATCTTATGGTAATTTGTAGCCAATTTTATACTCCCCTACTAATTTGTTTGATACGGAATAGTTAAAAATACTTATTTTATTATAAATTTAAGATACATGTAATTGGAATTATACAATACTAATGATAAGTTAATATTCAATTTTTTTTTTTATCTTTACCATATTATATATTGAGCCATTATTGTTTCTTTTTCATTGTCCTCGTGATATATCGAACTTGAATATATTTATTATGCATGATGGCGTGTCACGTCCTTTACAAATGGTGATTCATGAGAGGTTCAAATCTTTCCACGGTGGAACAAATTTAAATTGACCAACAAAAAACCAACCACCCTTAGATGAGGTAACACGTGTCCTTTCTACTGCCAGCAGCTAAGTCAACGTTCCGACTCTGGTTCTCTGCTTTCTTGACATGTGTCCTATAGGATACAAACTATATGCTTCTTCATATGGCATTAGCAAAAGGCCGCACTACGCACTCCATCTCCATCTATATACGGAAAATCCAATCCGAATTTCAAAGTTTTTGAAAATCAGGTGTTAATTTCATCAACTCTCTATCCAACTATTGAGTCATTAGTCAAATACTATTTTATTTTGCGTCTTAATTTCCCATATAGGTCAAAATAATGTTTTCCCTAAGGGTTACGAGGATTGCTTGTGTTAGTTTTTCACCTTTCTTATATGTTCTCATTGCATGGAAAGTGGGAAAAAACTCTAGAAGAAATATATATAGTCAACGGCATAGAGATGTTTTCTCATTGATAAAATTAGATAAGTGTAAGTGGTTCGATGTTAATAGATACAATTCTTATATATGAAGATTTTACCATTTGAAAACACTTAATTAACTCAATTATGATCAAACGACGTAAATATTAAAGATGACGAACTCATATCGTGTTGGTATTCGTCGTATATTAGTATCTTAAATGAATATGATGCACGATAAAACATCAGAAGAAGGTGTCTAAAAATATTTTCTCCAAGTTTTGCCTTCTAGACTAGCCCGACTAGAAAAATTACAATAAAATGTTGGGCAAAAAATCATTTGTGCACTCAATTTTATATAAGTATTTCAGTCTTGGCCCCAACTTTTGTTTAATTCCAAATTAGCACCCGGAGAATGTTAATGAACAACAATATGAATTAAACTAATTTGTAGAAAAGTTAAAATTTTGGGTGTCAAATTAGATAAAGGTAAACGTGTGAAAAGAGAAACAAATCGGGTGTCATTTTAAGATTATGTAAAAGTTGACAAGATTAAACAACCCATATAAATTGGGTGCCCAAATAATTGCCGTAAAATGTTTGCGGCAATTAGCTCATGAAATCAATTTTAACTAATATTAACGGGGTTCATGCATGAATGACCTCCACCTTTCATATATTAATAATTATAAGATGATCTTAATCTCTTGTCTCCTGTTTCGTGTCTACAGAACGTCATCGCAGTATCCAAAAGATTACAGATAAGGGTTTAGGAAACCGTGACGACACCAGCTCAGCTGCATGGATTTGGACACAACAAGTTTACGTTTCAGAATGATCTGATCATACATAATTAATTAATCAACTCAATCTGTAATAATTAGTAATTGCCATTAATTAACTAATTACTCCCTCCCATTATGCATAATTGTCCATTTAATCATTATTTTTAATTGAAAATAATTATTATAATTAATAAAATATGTATAGCTCATTCAGTAATATTTATTGAAAAATCTAAAATGAGCGAGATTAACTAACTCATTAAAACTTTAAAATATACATTTAAAAAAAAATAATTTTTTAGCTCAAATTGAACGGTTAAAAAATTCCTGGAGGGATTACGTGTCTGCATGCATGCCATTTTTTTTTCAATTTCTCCATTTCCACTTCTTGTTATGGAAAGTTCTTGAATCGATTTGTCATCATGTTTTTTCTTTTTAATATTCATGTCTTACACAATGTACATATGTTCTAACCCAAACATTTTTGAGGTAAGTATATAGCTAGCTAGCTACGTGTCACAGATCTATGGTTTGCTTCAGCATGTCTTACTCCAGCATAAGATCTCATCCGGACATTAGAGTTGACCTGGGAACATAATTAACTAATTGTCTTAATTAAATAAACGGCATAGTTATATATATACAAATGTTGTTAAATTATTGTTGGAGATGGCCAGGAGATCCAACAAACTTTGAATAATATATGTATGCATGTCTCGGGAATTTTATGCTTGTGTTTACGCTCTTTTACAACGAAAATATAATTGCCTCCCAAACCTAGCTCACTCACTTTAACCAACCTTTCATATATACTTGTACAAAATATATTATAATAAATTTTAACTGAAAGTATACTTTGAACCGTCACCTATTCTTAAATTTATTAGATCTCGATCGTGATGAGTAATCTTATTTGTACTGAATTGACCCACTATATATATATATGAGTATGCTCCAAGGCGACAAGTAATCCCACGTTGAACACAACTATCAAACGAGTGATCTTTCTTGCTTAAGAAGTGAGAGCAACCACAAGGTCTTGTCTTATTAGTGTTTGATTATAACAAGTTATGTGACAATTTCATGATAAGCTAAACTCATTGACATTGTTTTGGTTTGATGATGATAATCCTTGATTCGAGGTGAGAGTGATTCTATAATCTGGCGTATTGATGTGAACTGTCTTGCTGGTCCGACGCCACCTGCAAAGTGCCGGAGGGAGTTTTCGGCACAGAGGCTCCGACGATCAAGTCAATAAGCATGATGAAAATAGGTAGTAAGGGAGAACTATCAGGTGGAGGTAGGTAGTTGGGTAGTTGTGCGGACAGAGCTTCAGTACACGTGCGCGTGTATGCATGTCCCCATGAAGGGGTGATAAGGGGTATTTATAATCTCGCCCTGTGGGTCACCTTGGACACGTGTCGTTTGGGCTTGGTCAGCCATTACAGATACCTATCCCCGATAGTTTCCCTAGTATGTCGTATAAGTAGTATACTTACCTGGTAGAGCCGGTATATGTAGTCTTAGCTACTGGTAGGGATATATATCGGGAGGTACATATATCGGGACCCCCTCGTTGGTGATGAAAGGTCGTAATTACTCTTGAGGTGTCTTGTTTGTATTATCAGAGGTCCAACCGAAAACAAGCCCTAGTGTTTACTAAGAGCTTGCATTATTCTTTCGGAATATCATTTATTGATTGACAGCGCATTCAATGTTCTGAAATCCGCCATAAATGCAGCGCGAGAGGTGATGATTTTCCTCGGCATACGCTAGCCTACGTGGCCACTTCTCATTCGTTCAAGACCAAAGTAGTCATTGGGAGTTGGTGTGACATACTGCTTCAAATACCGCAAAAGTTGCGGTACAAATTTGAAGAGTTTGTACAGCAGGCGCAGGCTGATTAGAATACATTTCACCACGTGTCAGCTCCTAATTGGCTCCTCTGCCACGTGCCACCTTTTGATAAGGTACTCAAACGGTCATGTGATGTACTAGGGATATCAATTGCATTTCCTTCCTTCCTTTCCAATCTTTACTTCCATTCAGCTTTTCATCTCTCTATATTAAAATCTCCTCGCTCCTTCTCTCAAGCGTCTTTGCTTCTGACCAGACTCCGACTTCCGTTTTGCTTCACTTTTATAAGGTACTTGTTGTTAACCTTTCTCGCTCCTTTATTTTTTAGAATCTAGCTCATTCATTCCCTATAAATCAACTTGTAACCATGCCTCGCACTGCTCCTCAAAATAAACTAAAGGGTTAGGCTGAGAAGGAAATTGAGAGAACCAGCACAGTTATGACTGATATTGGAGAGTTGTGGGTAGAGTTAACCAATTTTGATGCCTCCTTCTCTGATCAGTATAGAATTTCGGTGGCGCATGGGAATATTAGGTTAAATAGTACCTTGAGGGGAAATAGGAGAGTGTTGTACACCAAAATATTCCAGTATGGTTTCCGTCTTCCCCTTCACCCAATGATTAGCAACATGCCTTTCTTCAGATCTGTGATTTAAACTAGTTTGACTTAAACCCAATACAGATTTCCCCAAATTCCTAGTTTGGGATTTATGTCTTTCTTCAAATTTGTGAAATGAACGACATCCCTTTTCCATCCGTTACCTTATGCAGGATGTTCTTTCAATTATACAATCGGAGGAGTATGATAATCATATTTCCTCGCTGAGAAGATTCCTTAGTATGGTCTTTTTTGTGGAACTTCCAAAAGTTCGAATCTTCCGTACACGAGTGGAAGGATTGTTTCTTTGTGATAGAGTTACCAACATCCCAATAGAGGTATGGGTTTAACCAGATCATCACCAAAAATGCTTGGCAGAAACCAGTTGGTATTTCTCCTGAAGAGGGCGCCCAGGTCGACAGATTGCTGGGAGTAAACACGCCCTTTCACACCTAGAATTTTGCCACCAGTGTTCGGCTATTGGACTGCCGGAATGGTGAGTTCTCGTTAAAATGCTTTGAATTATGAGTTTTTCTAACTCTAATATTGTTTTTTATCTCGCAGAAGTAGTGCCCGGTTGGTTACCGGATTCACTACGCATGAAGGCTAAGAGAACTGCTCCAGCTCCTCCTTAGGCAATGGCCCATCCTGCTAAGAAGAAGAAAACTATCGGGACCTTTAAGAAGAAAACTACCGGGGCCTCCACTTCTTAAGCGAGGAATATACCGGCTGCTCTTGTTTCTTCTCATTTACCATTTCTCCCTAAGTCTCTAGATTCTTTTTCAACAGAAATCTCAAATGCGGCTTTTGAGCAGGAAATTGAGTTAACGGCTGAAGAGGTTGAAGCTCAAGCATATCAAGCTATGAATCATCACTCAAGTGACGAAAGAGTAGCTTCCGGATCTTCTCCCAACTCAACTCCTTCCGCCGAGATGGATCCGACTGAATTCCTACGGCGAGCTTCCAAACACATTGGGAAGAGGAAGAAAATTAGGGAGAGCTCTTCAGCCGGGGTTGCCGCTCATCCCTTACCTCCTATGGCCCTCATGTCAGAGGCCAATTTTCCCCAGATATCAGTGGAGTCCACATACGTCCAAGTTTCTGATCTCTTTGGTGAAATTCCAGCTGGAGTTCCTCGGGAGCCGACTCCCTCATCTTTCTCTCCTGTTGTACCTTCTCCTCTGTTATCAGATTCTCCAATCGCTACCCGTTATCTAAAAGATGCAGGTAGATCTGAAAATCCATCAAGTATGCCTAGCCCGACAGTCACCCCTCCAATACAATTGCATTTTGTTCTAGGTCCAGTGCTTCCTCCTCTTTCATTTTCTGACAATCGGATTCGAGGTCCACCCCTTGACCTTAACGCAAGTATTTCTTCTATAGGTCCCGACGGTGTAGTCACTCATCACCTGAATCTAAGAGATTTGGGGTGTTGAGGTTGTCCATCCTTGGGGTTACCAGAACCCAATGCTCAAGATGTGCCTATGGCTTCTCTTATGTTAGAAATGATTACCATTCCAATAAATAGAGAAATCTTTCGGCGAATGCCCCTTGGAGCTCAACACGCCCAAGTTCGCAATAATATCTTCTCCTCGCTTTGTCAATTCCAGTACATGATGGAATATAGTGCTGAAAAGTTTGAGAAAGCTACCGACGATATAGAGAGGGAAAAAATACTGCATGCCCGCACCAAAGAAGAGTACGAAAGCTATCGGGATGAGACTCGTAGCATTTTCGAGCTACATGAGCAAACCCAGATAGCATTGGAGGACTACAACGCGGGTTTAGTTGCCACACGTAAGGAGAGGGATATTGGGAAGGCCAAGGTTGGGGAGCTATCAGCACTGAATGAGAGACTATAATCGGAGCTAGCGACCGAAAAAGACAAGTCTTCCACATTACACCAAGAGCTGCTTGAAAGGAAAATGGAGCTCGAGAGGGTTCCGGGAAAAATAAACTGGTGGCGAAAGAAGACAATGGATGCACTTCTGGATGGATTTTTGGAGTACTATAGAGAGACTAACTTCAATGCATCACTCGTCGCTCCATATGTCACTCGGAGGCTTGAAGCAATTGACAAAAGTCAATTTGGTATTCGTCAAGCTCCGATGATGAAGAGATGGCAGAAAATGAGCCTCTGCTCCCGGAATCTCTTCCTCCATTGCCACCAACTCCTCCGGAAGAATAATTTTTTTTAGATGCCTTATGGCTTTTCCTTCAATGAACTCTTTTTCAAAAAAAATTCAAGTATTTGTACTCCGTTTGAATTCCCTATATCGTTAGCTATCATAACGATGTAAAGAATAATAGTAATATACTCCAAAAAAAAAAATAAAGAACAAAGGGAAAATTAAGACCAAGTCTTGGCCACGTTACTTATCCTCGTTTGATTTCCCAAAAATGTTGGGGATAATAATATTTCCTACACCGTTAGACTTGATAGCATTTTTGCCAAATATTTCTTTCCCGTTAACGGTAATGGTAGGATAATAGTCCAATGAGTGAAGGAGATTGAAGTCCTTGACATTTTCTTTCCGTTTGATTTCCTGAAGATGTTAGAAATGATATCAAAAAAAAATTCTTTTATAATCCGTTTGATTACCTGTAACGATATAGCTTTTATATTTCTTTGAAGGCCTTTTTGGCTCTATTAGCGTTCCTAAGTCTTACCACCGTCTGATTACCACTGGAATAGGCTTGGGAAGCTTTGCTGGACTTATCAGGCTCTCGCTGATGAAGTCGTTAACGTACCCAGGCGACACCTAAGTAGCCCAATAGGTTTATTGGGTTGTCGCCGATAAAGTTGTTCACCCCTAAGTCATACCACCGTCTAATTACCACTAGAATGGGCTTAGGTTGCTTTGCTGGACTTATCAGGCTCTCGCTGATTAAGTCGTTAGAGTACCCAGGCGGCACCTGAGTAGCCCAATAGGTTTATCGAGCTATCGTCGATAAAATTGTTCACTCTTAAGTCGTGCCATCGCCTGATTACCATCAGAATGAGCTTAGGCGGCTTTCTTGGGTTTATCAGGCTCTTGCGCCATTAGCATCCCCAGGCGGCACCTGAGTAGCCCAATAAGTTTATTGGGTTGTCGCCGATAAAGTTGTTCACCCCTAAGTCATGCCACCGTCTGATTACCACCGGAATAGGCTTAGGCAACTTTCTTGGTTTTATCAAGCTCTCGCTGATAAAGTCGTTAGCATACCCAGGCGGCACCTGAATAACCCAATAAGTTTATTGGGTTGTCGCCGATAAAGCTTTCAGTATCCACTACCATTCATCCGCTTGTCGAAAAGACAGAGATGGGTTATAGCAGATACCCCCTTGATTATTGTATCTGCTGCCATGAAGTTGTTTATTGGAAAGAAAAAGATGGCTCCTAGTAGATTTTTGGTCTTGCCGATAAGGCTGATTATATCCACTATCATGCATGCGTCTGTTGGAAAGACGAAGATGGGTCCTAGTGGATTCTTAATTTTCGGGATCCACTACCATTCACACGTCTGCTGGAAAGACGCCGATGGATTATGACGGGTTGATTATCAGGATCCACTACCATTCACACGTCTGCTGGAAAGACGCCGATGGATTATGGCGGGTTGATTATCAGGATCCACTACCATTCACATGTTTGCGGGTTGATTATCAGGATCCACTACCACCGAAGCATGTATTCGGTGGGCATAAATTTTTTCCATACTGATGACAGGGTAATAAGCATGTATAGTCTAATACATATCACCCGGTACTGTTCATTCGGGACAACAACCACTCAATATTTGTCGCTGGTACTGTTTATCCGAGATACTATTCACCTGATAATTATTATTCTGAACACTGTTTATCAGGGGCACTATTCACCCGATAACATTCCTCCAGATACTACTCTCACAGAGCACTAATCATTCGATAGATTTCATTCGGACACTTTTCATTAGGGTTGCTATTCACCCGATAGATTTCATCCAGATACTATTTAGTCGGAATACTAATCTCCCGATATAAGAAGATTCACATAAAGGCTGATTCTTCAGATATATCTCATCTATAAAATCTCAGTACAGATTAGTTCACATCTAGGGAAGGAAGCGTAAGAAGCTAAATGCACCAAGTCTGTCCTTCTGGACATATAACAATAGACTGGGATTAACGAATATAAGCAAGAAATTTAATCATGCGTTGAACCCATAACCAGAATCAGAAGACCAATGATAAGTAGATATATGAAACGAATCGAGCAAACCGAACTCCATAACTGTGGTGTAGGAAGGTTAGACTATCATCAAATGATAATTTCCAAAAGATTGACAGCAACTGAAGCACAGAAGTAGGAGAACCATAAAATAGAGTAGGTTTCTACATTCAATTTTTCATGATTACTTCCCAGAGAAGAACAAAATATCACCCTCTGGTTACTCCAAGCACATCATTTGCATTAATATGAAAAACCATACTCTCCATGTGAGTACTAGTGCACAACCCTTGCTTGTAACAATAAGGTGATTTGTATATATTTTTTTGGACTTTTGTTTGCTAGGATCACGAGAAAGAGGATAAATGGAGCAAAACTTCCAAGAGTACTAAATAATAATAATTTACCCATGTCAATTGATAAATAGAGTCTTTAGATATCAAGGAGCTCGCTTGATGATCTAAATACTCTCAGATGGTGGCACAGAACTGGCCATTCTCGGACCAGGCGGTGTTGCTGTTGGAAAGATTATTTCTGGGTCGGTGGAGAAGGTGAGCTGGCGGTTAACTAAAACCGACCTCACTCTTGCTAGCGTCACTGACGTTGGAATCCCTGGTATGTCAAGGGTGGGCATGATGGAGCCGCAGGTAAGCTGGATCGGCAAGAAATCTTATTTGGACGTCATTTCAGCAACAGATCTTAAGGGGGAAAAAAGGATGGAGCTCTTAGATATTAAGGCGTTCCCACTTAATAATCTAAGGCTCTCAATGAAAGCACCAATTTGATAATCCTCGATCCGGGGTGAGGGTGATTCTATAATTTGGTGTGTTGATGTGAACTGTCTCGCTGGTCCTACGCCACCTGCAAAGCGCCGGAGGCGGTTTCCGGCGTAAAGACTCCGACGATCAAGTCAATAAGCATGATGAAAATAGGTAGTAAGGGAGAACTATCGGGTGGAGGTAGGTAGTTGGGTAGTTGTGCGGACAGAGCTTCAGTACGTGTGCGCGTGTATGCATGTCCCCTTGA
The DNA here is from genome assembly GCA_963691705.1 of Viola odorata. Lineage (NCBI taxonomy): Eukaryota > Viridiplantae > Streptophyta > Magnoliopsida > Malpighiales > Violaceae > Viola > Viola odorata. The sequence goes on from OY829539.1 coordinate 4,427,249, forward strand.
AGGGGTGATAGGGGGTATTTATAATCTCACCCTGTGGGTCACCCTGGACATGTGTCGTTCGGGCTTGGTCAACCATTACCGATACCTGTCCCTTTACCCGATAGTTTCCCTAGTGATATGATCACGACCGAGAATCGGAAGAGAAATCCGGCCGAGATGATATGAAACGAATGGAGGATCTAACTCATGAGTTTGTGCACACAAACAATCACAAAAACAGTAGGAAACATGGATAAACGGAGGGAGACACGCAGCGGAAATGATTAAAATAAATACTCGGATTAAGAAGGCGGTTGGAGATGGGAGGGATGATTGAACAAACGAACGATTGAAACTTGAGTTCGGATTGTTGAACGGCTTGAACACGGGCAGATTGTTCAAGAACACAAAAACACTCAAATTCGGATTCATTGTTCACACAAATGGAAGTAACAACGAGTTACACATTTAAAGGATTCTTGTTCTTTTTACTTGACTCAAGCCATGGCGATCCAAGACCAAGGCAAGCCCCAAGATGGAGCCCCGGATGAATGAATGAGGAAGGAGTGTTCTCACTTAACATTCATTCATCATCCAAAGCTTCTAACAAAAGAAAGAAAATAACTATTTATACTAAGTTACAAAAGACCTACACTATTACAAAAATGACCCTGAAAAATAGGCTTGGAAGCCCAAAATTCGGAGACAAAGCAGGGGCAAAACGCTATGGAAAAACGCTATGGCGTTTTGCTACTGGACAGTTGCGCGCGCTAAAATGTCGACGAGCATAACTTTTGATCCACCCGTCCGATTGGCCTGAAACTTGTCCCAAATGAAAGCTAACATCTTGAAGTTTCCATCAAGCCTCTTATTTCTCAAATCGGACACCATTTGCTTGTCCATATGCTGCATGGGCTTGGCTTGCACGCGGGTCTCCTTCCCTTGCTAGGTCAAGGCCGAAAATGTTTAAAAAGGGGTTCCGTGATCATATCAAACCCTTTCCTTTCGAAAGGATTCGTCCTCGAATCCGGTACTTAAAATCCGACCTACTCAAAAATTGTCAAAATTTTCTCCAAGAGACATGGTGAATTCTTTTCTGCACAAGAAGCAAACATTAGTGTAAACTCACTCCCTCACGTGTTTACACTCGTGTTTAAATTCTCATACATATTGTACTCACCAATCTCTCAACTTTGTTTTTTTTAAAA